>CM042029.1:95542848-96968848 GCA_023525975.1 Smallanthus sonchifolius
AGCGCCGGCCACGACGCAGCTCCCATCACCGGCGTACTACTTCCCTCCGCTACACCGTTAGCCAAGGGTTTACTCCAAACCGACTTCTTTTCACCACTCACATTGTCATTATTACCACCTTCAGAACGCTCCGGACAGTTCTCCACCTCCGCCGCGGCCTGCGGCTCCATTACCGTCAACTGATCAGAAAACCCTAGGTTTGGCTCCGTTGCGGATGCGGACGGAGAACGTGGAGCGACAGCGTCCGGCTCACTTCCTCCACGAACCACTCGAGCCCACGGCAAACTGCTCCGGTGAGAAAAAGTGTTACCGCCACCGCCGGCGGCAGCGGCGGCCGTGGCAGGGGATGAATCGGATGTCATTGTGCTTGTAATTGGTTGTTATTCTGCAACAATGAGGGTTAGGGTTTGGTTGAATGGTACAAATTTTACATGGAGTTATTTAGGGTTTTGAAAAGTGAGTGATCGAGTCGTCGTCGATAACAACAGCCACCACAAAGGAATGATCGGAAAGTGACGAGAAATCGAGGGGTTTGGTAAGGGCTTTTGCGAGTCTATTTAGTTTTGCGATTGGGCCTAATATTTTTCGCTTTGGGCCGATATCTATTTTTGAAAAGAGAGAAAAAGAAGACTTCCAAAGAATCATATTTAAGCTTTCTTTGGGAACAGATGAACCTTCAAAATCAACAGAGGTCATCATTGATACATACGAACCATCAACTACTGATCTCCTTATTCCATACTCTTGATAGCAAAAGAAATTTTTTATTTTGTTCTTCCACATATCATAATCTTCATCAAACACCAGCCTTGGTGGTCTGTGAAGGCTTCCAATGTCATAAAAACCAGTATTATGTGTCATACGGTGAGTAGACGCTATGCAACAAAGAGATACACATAAACAGAACCAAAAAGTGATCAAATAAATATTAGTTTGCTTGATTTAAGAGCCAAAGCTCTAATACCACTTGTAAGATCGATAGATTGCAAGATGGTTCTGTTTTAGTTGATATTGGCGGAAACACTAACTATGAAATGTAACAAGTAACAACAAAGAGAATACTATTAAATACAAATTGTATTTCACTCTTCAAAGCTTACAAGTCACAGAGAAAACTCTAGGAAGCGCACTTTACAATGAAGAGAAACAATACACAAATAAGAACTTAGAATTAAGACAAATCTTTGATTCTAAGGATCAGATCAAACACAAGTCGTTGATCTTTTACAGACACGATGCTATGCTACTATTGGGTAAAAAACAAAAAGACAAACGTTGAAACATGCTCTGATGTCTTCTGTTGGGAATCTCTGCAGGCCTGCTTAGTTGTGAGAGCATTGTCTTCTGTACCAATAACATTCCTTCTGCTGATAGTATTGTCAGTTGTGGTAGAAAGGACTGTTAGTAGCAAAGTCAATGTTGCTAAAGATAAGCCCATTAGTAACTAAGTGTTAGATGATGCAGCAACAATATTAGACTTCAGCAGATAATGGACTATCTGCGACAAGGTTGTGGATCAGCAGCAACAATAACTATTCACAGCATAGACCATCATCATCCGCAGCATCTGTCTATGGCAAAATTGAAATGTCCGCAGCAAAAACTCTTAGAAGATTTTGTAGTCATCAGTCTCATATACCTACAACGTTCACAACACACATGACAAGGAAATGTAATTTGTTTAATGCACACTTAATAGTGAAACATAGTAGACAACATTGAACATTCTATTTCTATTTATAAAGAGACATGATATGGATAACCTATGATGTTTAAGAAGTTGACAATAGATTTTACTTCTTTAATTTTAAACCGCATACCATACTATATTCATCATACTGATACAGGTACGATATGGGTATTAGTACCAGTTTTTTCGTTGAAGTACCAATTTAGTACTGCAAAAAGTGGAAAAGGAAACTTTGGGCGTAATAGCTTTGATGGTGATGGTGTGATTGGACTCAGGAAACTGGAATTTGAGATTATTGTTCTAGGATTAGGATATAGTTTAGAGAGTGATCTTAAATCATATTTTGATAAGAATCCAGTAGCGATTGGAGATACAAAAGTGATAAAACTAAATAACAAGAGGGTTGTGTGTAAACATGAAGCTTATGAAGATGTTCTTGACAATGATCAAAGCATGAAGGTAATTAATTTAGTTAAAAAATACCAAACTACCTTCATAATTAAATTTCTTTTACTATATTTGTGTTCTTTTTCAATTTTTTCTCAATAGTAAGCTATATTTTTATTAAGAGTATTTACAACTTCCAACTTGTATCCATTGCTTACAAGATTAAATACATAAATTAGATTTTACATAACATGATATTCAAAGTAATTTATAACACAGATAAAATGCATTGTAATTATTTTTGTAATCATCATATACTCTTATATAAATCAATACTACATAATAGTTTACTGAGTTTTTATTATTCTATATTGTTAAGAACAATGGAGCATATGCGATATGCTTATCACATTTGAATAAGAGTAAGCTCGATATGCTCCTAAATTCATGTAAATGAAAAAAAAAACTAAACGGATTGCTTTCTTAAAATGAGTAAGCATTCCGCAACCTCAAACACCATATCCAAATCCCAAATCTTGAATTATATTTAGAATTGTACTCGGCTTGAATAGGTTTGACCGAATCTCCAATTTGATGGGACAATGTTGGCGAACGTTCTTGTCACCCCATCGGTGGTTGTGACCATGAATGAGAGGGATTGACCATTCAAGTACGAGTTTGATTGCCAGTTAGAACCCCAGTTTCTTGACATTGGTGTCCAACCAGTTCTAGACCCCTTCACCTTTACTGACTGAATTGACCCAGCTCCACCGATGTTTGTTATTGAAACAAGCTCAAAGTAATCTCTACCGTTCACCGTAAATCTAACTCCACCGTGTCTTTTACATGGTACCCTAAAAAACCAATACACAAAACACAATTTTTAATGACACGTCTTAAATTTATACTTTTGATTAGAGTAAATTCGGAAATTTCTAAATTATTTATGTGAAAATAAGTCAATTTAAATGTATTTTAGTGATAATTAGTGATATGAGTAAAGCTAAAATCTGAATCAGAAAAGTTCAAACAATCTAAAATTTGCTACGAGTGTTAAGAGTTTATATTCTCCAATCGTTTTACTCAGAGACAAAAAACTAAATCATGAATGTAATAATAACTTCTATTAATTATTAGCAAATTGGATTTTCATAATCCAAAGTATTGTCATTAGCTGATAATAATCTGTACCGACAATTTGACTAATGATAATCATAACTTTCACTTTCATTATCATTGGCAGACCCGTTAACATAATTATAATATATTTACAATTGATTTCGACTTGATTCCCTTTAGTCCTTCACAATGATGATATAAACGAAATGGGGAAACGTAGAAATGAAATCGAGTGTAAATTTGTAGTAATTATGTTGCTGGAATTGCCCTTGACAACGTAAAGTGAAAATTATGACGTTATTGTTCAAATTGCTAGTATGCATTATTATCGACTAATAAGTCATAATTTAGATTATCAAAATCCAATTTACATTAATTATTTATACAATAATAAAAAGGTATTAAACCACAACCCAAACACCCCCCCCCCCCCTCATTTTCATTACTATATGCACAAACCAACATCAAAAGCTATAGTGATTATTGCGACCGAATTGATAAGGCAAAACAATGATTTATGATGAGGTTTTTCTTCTGGGTCAAAACCATAGCAAATTATATTTTATGACGGATTTACAACGGTTTAATTAGAAGTGAATTGATAAAGTGAATAAATAGATGCATACCTTTTAAAAATAACTGGTATTATTCCGGCTTTGTAAATACCAATTTTCTCCCAAGCGGGCTGAGCCATATCGAAATGTTGGAGTGGCGGGTTGCACCACCCTCCAGGACCGTCGAAATTTGGTGGGCAAAAGTTGGTTGCTGTAACTGTCACAGATCCTTTCTTGCACCATTGAGGGTCCGCCTTTCGATCACACGCGATCTTGTAGCATTGGCCACAAGCCGCACCCTGATTGAACAAAGCAGTACTTAGTGCAGCAGTTCTTGTGCCATATCCAGCTGAGAACAAATCACCATAACCACAAGCACCCCCTACAATCAAACAAGATCATCAGTACTGCATGTTATCATAAGATTTTCTTCTCTACTAAGATTCAACTCACGGTTTTTTTTTTCCTTAAAAAAACTCAACCTTTTTCATATAAAAGATGGACGCATTTTGGTAACCGGGGGATCAATGGACCCTTTTAATCCTCTCATGGTTCTACCCTATGTACTTGGGGTGTTTACGGTCCTGACGAAAATTTTGGGCCATCGGTAAGGGGTTTTGGGAAAATACAAACTGAATTGGCCGGGTTGGCCGAACCGACTAGTTTTCACGGTTTTAAGGTTCGATTTTGCTGGTTTTAGAAAAAAAAAAGATTATTTAGAAAAAAAACATATTTCGTATTAATTTTTTTATGATGATTGTTCATGAATATCATATATGTGGTTTACATTTGATCTTTTTTCTATCATATATATATGTATATATATATATATAAGTTTATATTACTAAAATAAAATAATTTAAATAATAAATGTTAAACGGTTAGAATCATAAACCATTAAAACTAAACCGTGAACCGAACCGTAGATATTTAAAACCGGCTGACTTTCTTCGGTTTGTGCGGTTCAGTCGGTTTCAACGGTTTATAAACACCCCTACTACGCACAAGATCCACGAATGCTTTAGTAATGTAAACTTTATATTTATGAAATCTAATGATTCAAACACATACCCATTGTTCCTGAAGCATCACTGCCTCCATAAAATGTTGCATGACCTTTAATCCAACTTGAAGCAGTTAAAGATTCAACAACATCAGTAAGAAGATAGCAGAAAACCATTAACAAAATAATGCGAGTTTTCGCCATTTTTGGTCTGTAACAGAGTGAAGAAGAAGAAGGTATGGATGAAGAGGATTGGAGGGCATATGAATCAGATTTATGGATTTATAAGATCACAAGGGAAGATACTAAATTTAATTAATTATATAGAGTATCATCAATGGAACATATGCACATGTAACCCTGCAAATGTTGATCCATTTTTAACATTTTAATTCATTTCTATTATTTTATCATAAGATTGAAGAGATTTGAACCTCATCTAATTATTCCCACATTTAGTTTCAAGTTAATATTCCAAGCATATGCTTTTTGATTTCTGAATATTGTGAGGAATTATTAACTTCTCACTTGCTACAAAACTGGGTAACTACTTATAACCGTCGTAAAATTAGCGATCGAACAAGATCCGGTTGCAAATCCGTCAGAGTAGACTATTACATACGGAGGCATATACGACGGCCATTTCAGTCGCAAATAGGTATTTGCAACCGTTTTACTTTTAAAAAGGCAGTCGTAATTGCCCAGTTTTCTAGTAGCGGAACTCTTTATAATTTTTATTAAGAAAAAACATGTGCTAAACAAAATTATATAACTGGTTATGTTAACTAGGGGAAGTTCAAATAAAAAATCTATTTTGCCTAAAAAGGCTAAAGGGATTTGAAAAATGACACGTGACAACTTTAGCGAACTTTAATTTAACTCCTTTTGGCGGCGTTGGAATTAATATAATACTGGGTTTCAAAAATGTGTTAATTATTGTTTAATCTAATTTGACTTTCATTTACTATTTGATTGAAAATAAAAGTTACATAATCAGATTTTAAAGTTTCTTATATTAAGTGATAATTTAAAATAAATGTGTTTTATTTATACAATTAGTATTTTTTTTTTAAAATATATTATTATTAAAATATAGATGTGTATTTAGTAGGAGAGAGAGACATGATAGGGGTGTAAACGAGCCAAGCCAGCTCTTAAGCTACTCGAGATCGGCTCGCTAAAAGCTCGAATCGAGCCGAGCTTAAACGAGCTCGAGCCCGACCCCGAGCCTAAGAATAGGCTTGTTTAATAAACGAGCCCGAGCTTCACTTATCGGGCTCTAGCCGACTCACGAGTCTAAACGAGAATGTTATTTATATAATTTTTTATGTAATATATTAAATATATATATATATATATATATAATAATAATTAGTATATATAAAATTATGATAAAAGTAACTAAATAATATATATTATGTTATATATAAAAATTATAATAATTTTTTTAAATAATTATAAATATATATAAATTATTTAATAATTAATAAATGATCCGAGCCCGAGTCGAGCTCGAGCTTGAAAAAGTACCCACGAGCCGAGCCTGAGCTTTAGAAATAGAGCTCGAATCGAGTCGAGCTCGAGCCTAGCCTAGTCGAGCTCGGGCTTGGCTCGTTTACACCGAAAAATATTATAAGAATGAGTATAGAGGCGACACATGGAAGGAAAAAGCTTTATTTATTAGATAGTATAGATATAGATTATTTAAAAGAGCATAATATATATGAAAAAATATTTTAAAAAAACGTTTATTTATTTTTAAATGAAATAAATTTTTTTTCATCAAGGACTAAAAAGGTTTCTATTCTAAAAAAAGTTTAAAAATACTAAAGAAAACGTTTACAAAAGAATTATAGAACATTTTAAAAAACTTGTTATAAAATATCACAATCCAATATTTTTGTTTTTATTAGAAACTCTTTCATTACCTTTTTTTAAAGAATATTATTTTAAATAGAAAATTCTTTTTATTCAATAAGATTATAAATGAGAAAGAAACAAAAGGTTTCTAAAGAAAACAACCATTTTAATAAGTATTTTTCAAATCATATATTTTACTAAATAAGTTTTTTATCAACACTCTTTTAAGGGAGAAAACTCGAGAAATGAAACGTCTAGTCATTTCAACTTGCTTACCTATTTGTTTTTAATTTATTTTATTCTGAAATTTAATTAATTTTTTTAAGCTCTATTGCATTTTAATTCTTAGATCTGGTTATTTTTTATGTTTTTTATAAGTTTTTTAAATCTTTATTTTGCGGCCTTTTTTAAATATTTTTTTTCTATTTAGTTTGTTCTTTATTTCTTTTCCCGGTTTCATTTTTTTTTAGTTTTTTCTGAAATTAGCATTCATGTTTCTAATCATTTTTGAACGTATCATTACAACATGTTCTTTATAATAAAAACATTGTTTTTCATTGAAAATCGATCCACGAATATAATGATGAGCATTTACGTATCATTTCTCATAATATGCGGTTTTTTTTCCAACGGTGGAGCGCGGCTCAAATTTTAGTAGTTATATTAAATAAATTTCTCAAATACTATGAATTTCTTTTATATGTTATTAAGCTAGTAATCTGAAGTTTATTTTGTTAGCATAAAAATGATACCTTGATCTTGATGGGACTCCATATGTTAATTAAGCCAAACATTATAAAATATAAATTAAAATTGAAATGCCAATAATACCTTAATTAAATATTCTTTTGCAATCTCTTCGTATTCATTGCATCCATCCAGCTCTGAACATGGATTCGCAGAGATACGCAAAGATGGACAATTATAAGTTACAATCTGCTTGGACTTGTTTTTTATTTTATTTTACAATATATATAAGAGGGGTTTAATGGGAAACCATAAAAAAATGAGAAACCATAAAAAATTGAGAAACCATATAAAAATGTAACATCCCAAATAAATAAAAATAAACGAAAAAAGTACGTGACTTATAACACAAGACCGAAAGGAGAGAATAAGAAGGAAATGAGCTTGGCCATGGCGGCTCATGGGCCGAAGGTGGGAGGGATAAAACTCTTAAGCCCAGCAGCCTCACCACCATTCACTCTCATTTTCCCCATCCTTGCACAAGTTTTTGAGAGAGAGTGAGATCTCGGGTTAGAGAGAGATCGAGGGAAGACGTCTCAAAAGCTCAGGGATCGTTAGTCACCATCACATCAACGAGTAGCAACAGGAATCGGACCCTAAGAGGTAACCATCTTCTCTAAATATGATTTTTTTTGTGAATATTGGGGGTTCGGGTTAAAAATACACTAAGGTTAAGTTTTTACGTACGAAACTTAAAACGAATCATAGATCTTGGCTCATGGATTGAAATGGACCGTTTTGAACATAAAAAGTTCAAAGCTTGAACGACTTGAAAACATAGCCGAAATTTTTAGGGTTTTGGGGAAGAAAACAACCCACACAAGCGAACTTGCCAAGTTCGCCTGATGCTCCAAAGGCGAACTTAACATCTTCGCCTAAACCAAAGTAGCAAACTTAACATCTTCGCCCAAACCAAGGAGGCAAATTTACCATGTTCGCCTAACTCAAAGAGCGAACTTAACCCTATGTTCGCTAAACCTAAGTAGCGAAATTAGCTTATCTTCGCCTAAAAGTCTAAGTAGCGAACCTGCTATGTTCGCCTAAGCCATGAATAGCGAACTTGTATAAGTTCGCCAAACCCTATAAGATAGAAACACCTAGTGTCAGTTAGGTCGGTTATCTTATCTTGTATGACTTGATTATACAGATTGTGTGTGACCTCTAGTGACGCTCACTGACCAACTATTGTACTTCAGGAACCCGCTTATCAGGTGAGTTCTATGTGCCCCCTATGTGTTACGTGCAAATGATTTTAAATGTTTTGGAGCTAAATGATACTATGACTACATGTAAATGAATGAGATAAATGATACTATGACTACATGTTATATGAATGAGAATGATGTTAGGAATCGTACACCAGTTTTAACTTTTAAAACAATAAGTTTACAAAATTAGATTTGCGAAGCGGAAGCAAAAAGGCGCACGATTATAAAGTTCCAAACTTTATCCGACAATGATCTGATTACACGGCGAATAGACGATAAATATAATCAACCATAGGGTGTTAGAGTTTTATACCTTTGGCGATCAACCTAAAACTCACACGACAGAATCAACAAGCGTCTCTATAGTGACACGTTCACAAAAAAAACGCAATGTACTAAAACCGTCTCACAGTTTGCATCAGCACAGATCCAAAACTAACCCGAATCACGGCTGGGGAAGGCGGCGGTGATCGGCACTCACGGCAGCAGTAGGGCGACGACCTGTTGTGGAGCGGCGACGACCTGCGGTGGAGCGGTGATGACAGTGTTGGTGTTCGCGAAGGCCGGTCGGCGACGGAATGGGAGCCGACTAGTACCTTGCACAGGTTTTGGAGGTGTGGTGGCTAAAAAAGGATTATTCGGGTTTAATCATAATGATATATTTATAGATACCATATTTACAGATTGCACCCAAAAGGATTAACAGTTAAATTCTTTTAATCAACCGTTAATTACTTTTAATCCTCGTAGTTTACTAATTACAAATATTTAGTAAATATTTTTTCATTTAATGTTTAACACTTAAACGTTCACGTCTTCGCATTTAATCATTTCTCTAAATGATTAATTTCTGACTAAACCGTTAAATATTTCATCAAATATTTATCCACTGAATAAATCCGTGTTTCGTGAACTATAATATTTACGACTAAATATTATTAATTGCTCGTTGTCCAAAGTGTAACTCTTTGGATCGTACCTCGATAGTAACGTTGATATTAATAATGATCGTACATCTAATATCCAACAATTTTCCACTTGGACGATTCATTGATTAACCGGTTCAACGTAGACAGTGGTGGACGTATGACAATCGTCAACTATTTCTTTGTGTTTAAGTAACTCTTTACTTGACCAAGTTTAACAATCATGGGAAACATATCTATGTATCCATTCTGTTTAGGGTACCCGTTGAACATGAGACATGAATGCCAGTCATTTCTCATATGAGGTTCACCTATTCTTGTTCTCGTCTCTAATTCAAAGTGGTCTAAACAAGATTCTCTTAGTTTCAGCAAGGCCACACGTTTTATACCAGTTCAAATTAATGAGGGCGTCAGAATGTATAGTATACGGGTTCTAAGCTAGCGACACATTATATACTCACACTATGCCTCTTATTCTACAAGATTTATACACAATACTAATTATAAAAGGCATTGAAGAAGTAAGGTCCCCCGCAGAAGGACACTTGCCGCACGCAACATAACTTGTCGCAGAAGGAACCTGTCTGACAGTACTTCACAAGAAGACAGAAACATTTGCGCGTATGGAAGGATCCTCCATAGAATGATCAGAGAATGTCGCGCGAGAGAAAACCCCACTGTGCACTCCAGTGGTCCCATCACATAAGACAAGGTTCCCACTAACGGCTGTCAGTTAGAGGACCAAAAGGATATTCTTGATAGAGATCTCTCCACCAATAACACTTGCGCCATGTCAGCCCTAAGAAAGCGATATCATAGTATCTCCATGCACTATAAATAGCACACCACCCCTCAGGTATAAGACATTTGCTCCCTCTACACCCTTACCCTACACTCTTATATCTCGGAGATACTTATTCTCACGTCGGAGGGCCGATACAGGGATTATCCCCTCCCTATAACGCCCCTAACACGTTACCCTGTGCAGGATACCACCGAAGTTCAAAGAAGTAACCACTATTCGACTACCCATTGGAGTCTGTGTAGTCTATCCACCGGATCAGCCCTTACTCGCCGATGTGTAGATTTACAGGCACAAACAAAGACATAGGATAATAATTAGACAAGTTATAGTGGTAAGTAAATATGCATAGTAATTTAGATTTTAGATTTAAAGAATATTGGTTGTCAATTAACCATAAAATAACAAGAGAAGAGAAGCTTCGGTTATAAATAAATAATAGTGAAGTTATTTATAAATGGGAATATAATATTGAAGAAAGATTATTTAATGATAAATAATTAATAAAATTGCATTAACATGAGATCTAAGTGTTTTTATAATTTAAATTTGACGGTGTTCAAGAAAGATACTTAAAACACTATAATAAAGGTACATGGTACGTACATCTCTATGTTTTCATGTGGTTTAACAACTAGCAAGTCCTCGTGTATCCATATCCAAAATATATCTTAAAATCAACACAATAATTTCTTATGATAGAGAAAATAAATAATATGACTTGTAATAGGGGTTGAATAACGAGTTAAAACAAAATTATGTCATACTGCTTTTTATTATTTAGCTTTTTTTGGTTTATTAATTTATGTTTTACACCATAACCGAATCAAATTGATGATGTTAAAAAGGTAAACTAAAACAAACTTAAAGTGTAATTTAACTAGACATGTTTGAATATGAACATATCTCCATTAAAGAAATGAAGTGATGCCCCCATGGTTTGAATCTTTGAGTAGTAATAGGTAGAGATGACAAGATTTGAACCCGTGACATTTTGTACCCAAAACAAACGCGCTATCAAGTTGCGCTACAGCCCTTTCATTGGTTTACAGTGTCACTGTAGAGAATCCTGTCTTGTTTTCCACATCGTTATCTCCACCTCAATTTCTTATTTTCTTCTTCGTTTTCTTCGAAAGCCGCTTATTTTCTTCTCTAACTCTTTATTTTTTTGCCGGCCACCCATTCATCATCCTATCTCCTATGCCCGACGCTTATTTTAATTGAGCTGAGTCATCTAATCTTTTAATTACACCTCCTTGCATTTCAATAAATAGTTTACATATGATGTGTAGCAATGTATCAATTCACATGTAGCACTTACACTACCTAAAAAGAAGTCAATATTCGATATATTCTTGTTTGGTAGTTTGACACGTTGCGTATGTTAACCAGGATACCATAAGGTCCATCACTTTAAATGAGAAACCGGATTATTTGTTTCTTATAATACCTCAAATATTACAAATAAGATTAAAAGGAAACGTCTATGAACAGTGTAACATCCATTCATATTTTTACACGTTTTTATTTCTATTTTCTTTATATTTTCTTTTTCGACTCTTATATTATATATAATATACGTTTTTAACCCGTTTCATTTTCTATTAATTTCATTTTCCTTTAATAACTTTCGTTCGTTAACTTTTTTCAAAATACGGAGGGCGCGACTGTTTTTAGTTTTTTTTGTCAACGTTCCAGTATATTTTTTTTAAACGGATTTGTATTTAAAATCAAGTTTTTTTATTGTTGCCTATACAAGTGACATTACCGCCTAGATAAGCTTGTAAGAAGATAAACATGTGACCACTTCCTTGAAAGTGAGAAGATTACGGTGGTTCTTTCCACATTCTTACCTGAGCAATTTTTGGCTCAGTCATGTTTTGTTTATGTGTTTCCTATTAAATCTTTGAACAAATGCTCAGGAACCAAGGGAATTTGTGAAGAAGGTACTAAAATGAACTAAGGAATTATACAATAAAGACTTTTGATTTGTTTTCAAGACTTTGAACTTTTATTTTAAGACTATTGTAAGACTTTAATTATGGAGTTGATTTTAGAGATCTAATGAATTATTAATTTTGTCTCTGGATTACTACATCTTGTGACATGTCAAACCTAACCATATAATTGTGATGATATACCTTCTTAGAGAGCGAAGATTATACAATGGTGATCTCTACATGTTTAGAGAAAAGACTAATGAAGAACAACTCTTGGTGGGAGACCAAGAAATGAATGTAAGGTGAGTTTGTTAACACCCACTCAAACCATATAATCCATGTGTTTATGTGATGGTATCGCTCTAACTATAAACTATTTACTTATTATTGTTTAGTCTTTTAACATTCCATAAGGAATATTTTTCTAACAAACATATAGTTCATAAAAGGTGGTCAAAAAGTTGAAAATAACATATTCTATCCCTATAGGTTCGTACAATGTACATGAATATGTAAGTGAGTATCATAGTACTGAAAACAAGGAAGAAACAAAAAATTGTGCACATAAGTAAACTTATGATTTCATGGTGTGTAGGTAAAATGGTCCACGTCATTTGGTTATATTCTTACCACCTTCATTGGTCTTCTATATGACCTTTACACATGGATGCAATTCACAAAGCAAACAAGTGGTTATTTTGAAGCAATATGAATCACTTAAACACAAGGCTCATATTTTTGTTTTTTTTAAGTTTCTTGAATTTGTTATGAATGATCAAATATTTATACGTGATTAAGTTCATGAGTCCAATCCTTTTTGGGTTTTAAAAAAAGAACGAAATTGAACATAGATGTTTTGAAAAGATTGTTGGTGGGTTCTATCTTTGCAAATTTAACACCATCATGGCATAACTATTGGAAGAAGATGATTCGCACCATTGAGGATTCAATAATACTTCATGTGTTCCATGTTAGCATGTTTGAATGATTATTTTTTATAGTGGATTGTAAAATATAATCATCTAAGATGTCAGTCTTCAAGCCGAGTAGCCCATCCATCCAAGCATCCAAAGCCTCACGAGTTTCCACAACCTGCCTAAACCTTAATCTGACATTCATACAAAAGGTGGTTAAGTTGAATGAGTTCAAAAATTCTATATAAGCTTTAAACATTAACTTTGAACTTTGTCATTTAAAACCCGTTCTCTTTATAAGAAATAAACTTTAAGAGGACGTTACTTTATCAAATCATTTTATTTTATAAAAATATAAAATAAACTTAGCAATCATGCTTGCATTCATCCAAGACTCCTTTTGCATGCTTGTACCCATACACGATTCCTTTAACGTGCTTATATAAAGTAGCACTCCTTTATTATGCTTGCGCAAGGCAAGACTCCTTTATCATGCTGACACAAAGTAAGACTCTTTTATCATGCTGACACAAAGTAAGACTCCTTTTCCATGCTGACACAAGGCAAGATTCCTATTGCTTGTAACGAATACAAGACTCATGTTGCTTTCAAGACTCCTTTTGCTGGAAACAAGACTCTTTAAACGTGCTTACACAAAGTAAGAATCCTTTATGACTTCTTGTAATTATCACATACTTTATATATACACAACACATCAAACAACTACCACTTTAGCACAGTGAGGCATTTAATCATGTAAACACACTTTGTCATACAATAACACATAACATAATTGTCTTTCTTTATCCTTACATTATCACTTTATAAAATATTTTATATGTGAGTATGCATATCATCCTAAAACATATAGAAAAAGGACACTTAAAACTCACTTGACCACCAGCTACTGCACTGAACTAAAAGGCTTTGACTAGGTGGAACTCTTTAGAATCGGCATGAAGATTCACACGTGAAATATATCAATACGGAGAAACTCTCGCCTAGACTTTCGTCTAAACTTCCATAAAAAACTTTATGTTTCATACCAATACTTTCGTCCGAAAGTTAATACTTCGTCCAAAACTTTCGCTGTCTTCAAAACTATGTTCTTCATTGTTTCTCGATCCAAGATTCCAACTTTTTACATTTAAACTATTTGTTTAGTTTAAATAAGATCAGATCTATCTTTTTCATGGCAATTTTCACGTAAAAATCTGGAGCTTTATGATGAAACCCTAGGTTTCACCCACTTTAATAAAAAAATGGCGATTTAGGAGCCATTTCTTACCTCCCTCCGTCCAGAACTCCATGCTATAGCTATCCTAGTCATCCAAACTTGAGATGGAAGAAATCTTGGAGGATTTCACAACTTTCTCTTTCTAGACTCTCTCGTTTTCTCTCTCTCTATACTCTTTGCATGAAAGTGAAGGAATGAGGGAAGAGGGGTTGTGGTTAGGGTAAAGCCACCATCCTTTCTTTCGCGTGTTGACAACATCGATCCCTCGATCTTTGTTTCATAAACGACTATCTCAAAGACCATTAAAAATAAATGTCATGATTTCGTGACGTTACATGTTCTAGTGAGCAAATCAAGAGTTTAATGATAGAAAGAGTTCATAAGCTAGGGAGAAGAAGGATTTAGTTTCTTCATCATCCTTTCTTGCATTTGAAACATACACAAAGCAAATATAAGTTTGGTGTTGAAGGCTAACATCTTTTGTTAGTCAATAATCTTAGCTTGGATGCAGGGCGGCCTTAAGGGGGGGCGGGGAGGGCTACCGTCCGGGGGCCAGTCTCCTAAGGGGCCTGTAGTTTTTTTTTAAATCATTTGAGTTTGACTCTCTAGATTGTCTCCACCAGTTACATATTTCATGTTTTAAAATATTACAAAAGTTTGAGTTAGATGAGTTGGTTTTAAATTACCTGTTAATGCTCTTCCACTCAAGCAAGTTGCAGGTTCGATTCCTACAGCCCTCCTTTTTATTTTTCTTCTTTTTAAAATAGATCATTGCTCCCCCTAACTTTAGTTTAATTACAAAAGTCACCCACAACTTTGTAATTATTAATCTGACACCCCTGACTTTGCGAAAATGACATAACTAACCCCTAACTTTATAAATTGGTAATTTGACACTTCTCCCCCCACTTTGGTAAAATGGCAAAACTAGCGCCTAGCTTTGTAAATTGTTAATTTTACCACATCAAGTTCAACGAATTTATCGTTTTAATGTTAACTACTATTCGCGCCACAATTTATCTATTTTTAGAACTCCATGACCGAGTCATGGCAACTTCATACGTTTCTTTTATGTAGTTAGCGACGTTATTGTTTTCGCCGCAATGCGCGTAACGAGGTTCGCAAACCCGTCGCAACGCGCGGGTCATATTTTCTAGTATATACATATTTATAAAAGGTCCAACTTGTATTATTCATTTATACTATTAACCCACTTAAAAATAAAAAAAAATACCCACTACTTGTATTATCCATTTATTTTATTAACCCACTTAGAAATTAAAAAAAGTCCACTAGATTTTCAAACTTATTAAAAAATAACAAAATAATCGTTATTCGTTTGTTATAGTTTTTTTATTATGTCATTATGAGTTTATATTATGGGGCCTATTTTTTTTAAATGTCCCGGGCCCAAAATATTTTGAGGAATCTCAGGACCGGCCCTGCTTGGATGTGGATACACGAGAAAGATAAATTGAAAACCCATTTGAGTTAAAAAAAACTCATATGTAAGTTCTCTTTTAAGATGGTTTTATATGTATTTTCATCACCAGAAAAACAAAACAAATAAAAAAAAGACAACTACTGTTTTTTAAATGTTGAAATTAAAAAAAAATTAGCGTCTATATATACGTCAGCATGTTACATACGTAAAAACATTTTTAAAAAAATTTATAAAAAAAACCACTCGACGTTTTTTTTTACCAAAAGTGATGAAGTTAGATATAGAAACTATCCCAAAAAACAAAAACAAAAACAAAAAATTACCTATGTTTTAAACTTTTATATATGTAACACATGGTTTCCATATTATCCACCATGTGGATTAGAGATGCACAAAAAAACCGGTTTGAAAACCCAAACCGGTTTCAAACCGATACCCGAACCGGTCGTGAACCGGTTTAGACCAAACCGGTTTCAAACTGGTTCAAACCGCCGGTTTAAAACCGGTTTGAAACCTATACATTTAAACCGGTTTAACCCGAACCGAACCGCTTAAAAACTGGTTTCAAACCGGTTTTAAACCGGTCAAACCCGGTCAACGGCCCATCTCAAACCGGTTTCAAACCGGTCAGGGTTAAAAAAAACCGGTTTTGACTTTTTGTTAACCAAACCGGTTCGGTTCGGTTTTGAACCGGTTCGGGTTAAAAAACCGTTTTATGCACCACTAATGTGGATACATATAGAGAGAGAGAGACTACATTGGCTTCTAGTCATCCGATCCATCCATAGCTCTTGTGTTATACCTTATAAGGCCATATCTTATAAACCCCTATGGATGGATGTCATTGAAGTTTCTTAAATGTATGTATGTGTATCCTTGGTGTGGAATTTAAATATGTAAAATTAATTATACATATAGAATCAAATCAAATAGAAAAGGTTTTTCACATGTGATCGATCTCATATTTCAATGGTTGAAATTTTGTCAGTAATAAAATCATAACTAATAGGATGTTAAAAATGGCTAAAGATGCAAATGTTGTCCTTTTTTTTAGCTTAAATCTTAATCATTAATTTTTTTAAACTCAAATAACTTTTATATACTTTATTTTTTTAATTATATTATAAAATAAAAATATTTATTATATTTAATTTAAGTATTATATTGTTATATTAAAAAAACGTCTTTTTAAAATGTTTACGCTACGTCTAAGTTGTCCAACACTACCTGTAACTACTTACAACGGTACATTTAAATTGTTAAACTAGTCAACTACTATGGCGCCTCTAAATTTAGTACAACGGTGCATATAAACCAATTACGACAATGCATCGAAGGTGTCGAGCTCTGACGCATGGGCAACCTGTACGACTATAATGGTGCATCTAAGACCACTTATAATTTAACAGACACATCATCGCCCTAAAATACATGTCACATCTTCGACACTTCACACAAAATTGCACGTGAAATCACTTTTCTACATGAACCTATATATGTGTGTGATTGATATTAATGATGGCAAGTTTCATTCTATAGTGCCTATTTAGTTGTGAATCGAACTAAGTTCTATTTCTCTTCCAAGTAAAGAAAATGCTCACTCAATACTGGCTCACAACATGGTCCAAACAATCACGCCTTCGTGATGCAAATACGAAAGCACGCTAGATACATTGTAACAAACGTTACAAAAACAATGAGGTCACTTTTTTGCTCACACTTACTAACCATACCCATGGCGTTACAATGAGGTCATTTACATATATTTTTACGGGTTTGACCAAAATTCAAAAATCAACGTTATGCATATAATGATAAGACTGCCTACTGAAGTTAGCACGTGAATTTGGTGGAAAGTCGAAAAGAATGCGCCCGTCAAGACCTTCCATTGGCTTGTCATGGGCATGTAACCCGTTGCTGATCAAATCCGAAACACCCTTTCTCCCACAAGTTTGTCATGTTCAGCAATCTGCATTGGTACACAACCCGATGGATACTTCCAACCCGTGTTGTAAAACATAAAAACATTATGTTATGATAGTGCATACCCTGTCAACCATAAAAAAACCTGAATTACTGATGACAGGGTTAAACTTCTGCTGCATAACAAACTATTAGCATCATCAATCTGCATTGGTACACAACCCGATGGATACTTCCAACCCGTGTTGTGAAACATAAAAACATTATGTTATGATAGTGCATACCCTGTCAACCATAAAAAAACCTGAATTACTGATGACAGGGTTAAACTTCTGCTGCATAACAAACTATTAGCATCATCAAACTGCTCACTTTAAATTTATGCAGGAATGAGAGTAGAACTGTAGAGGGGGCAAGTTTGACCCATTTACTAAATGGGTCGATATGTCGTGTTTTATTTTAAATTGGTGAAATAATAAAATAACTAGAAGGGGAATGGTCAAACGGGTTCAAAGTCACCTAAATCCTTTTTATGCATATAACCTCCTGAATCATCTTATAGAAAGATTTAGATTACTATTACAATAATATTATTTCTGTAATATAATAAATGCATCAACTACTGATAGAAAAAATTAAAACCGGATAAAAAAGTGTTAGCGGCTCAACACAAGTATATTCAACGGATACACTAGTACAATCTCAAAAATCATTTTATTCAATATTTGGATTAGTATTGCAACAAAAACTATTTTTGCAATCATACTAAACGCGTTAACTATTTATTAAAAGATGGACAAAAAAATGTTTGCGGGTCAACCTAACAGTCCCTTTTGTACCCGTCACCCAACCCTCCCATCCCGTCACCTCTAAATTATAACTTAATACCAATATCTAGATGAGAGGAGCAAAATTCACTCAATAGTAACCTAAATATCATACACTGATAATTGTTAGATTACTGTTAGATTTATTTTACTTTATTACTCATTAATTTTATTTATATTTTTATCTTTTTCTTTCCCATGGAGCCGGGGGTCTAAACGGGAGCAGCCTCTCTATCCCTTGGGATAGGGGTAAGGTTTGCCCTCATCACACCCTCCCCAGACCCTACTAATAGCGTTAGCTATGTGTGGGATTATACTGGGTACGTTTGGTTTGGTTTGGTTTGGTTTGGTTTAGTGATTATTTTTTCCAGTTTCCTCTTTCTCTAGATAATAAACTTCTCAGGTATGAAATACGCTAAGTTTGTACTAAACGCTTACCATCCATGGCTGCAATTGTTGATTTAGGACATGTGTTTCTTGAAGAACCAAGCTTCCACTAAATTCTTCACCAATAATCCCCACATGAACACAATCCATCTTTGAAGTGATGAAACCGATTCGTGTCTCTAACAAATATCTCTCTCTGTTCAAACCTAGATACAAACTTCATAAAATCATGACAATCCCCACAAATTCTAAGGTTTTTAATCACTTGAAGCGTAGACCGTTGTGGAGTATTCAAAAGCCCAAGCACCACTGCTAATTTTTCACTATGCCCACACAAAATATGTTCCTTTTCTTGATCTTCAACATCGTGCAATACAAATGAAGTAACAGGCAAACATCCTAATTTCTTCATTTCCATGGTTAAATTATCCATCTTTTCTAATATTTTAACCATTTGAGGATGAGATGCATCACCTGCTAAAAGCATGTGCACCTTGTTCTTGATCTCAATCCAACTACATCCAGGGTTCTTCTTCATCCCCATTGATTTCATCATATCCCTAACTCTATCTACTTCTTTCCATAACCCTTTATTCGCGTAGATGTTGGATAACAAAACATAATTCCCAGGATTATTCGGTTCTAATTGAAATAGCTTATTAGCAGCCACTTCTGCTAAATTGATATTATTATGAACTCTACATGAACTAAGTAAAGCTCCCCAAACACAAGCATCAGGCTCAAATGGCATGTTTTCGATGGTGGAAAAAGCTTCATTAAGCTTCCCCGCACGACCAAGAAGTGTAACTAAACAAGCGTAATGCTCGATTCTTGGTTTAACTCCATAATCTTTAGACATTTTGTTAAAGAATTGTTCACCTTGCTCTGTGAAACCGCTATGACTACAAGCAGATAATAAAGAAGTGAAAGTGATAAAGTCCGGTTTTTGATCATTTTTTTCCATCAAATGAAACACTTCAATAACTTCATTAGCCTTTCCATGCATCGCGTATCCTCCCATGATCGCGTTCCAACAAACTATATTACGAACGTGCATTCTATCGAAACAAACACGCGCTAAATGTATTCTTCCACAATTAGCATACATGTCAATTAAAGCACTGCCAACATAAACACTATCTGATATACCTGTTCTAAGAACAAACCCGTGCGCTGCTTTCCCATGCATTAACGCAGCAATGTTCCCACACGCAGGAAGTAAGCAAGGGATAGTTACAGCATTCGGTTTCACTCCAGAAACCTGCATTTGTCTAAAAAGATCAAGGGCTTCAATGTCTTTCCCATGCTGTGAGCAGCATGCTATGATAGATGTCCAGGACACCACATTCAACTCCATTTCTTGATCTCTTAACCGATTAAACGCGTTTAACGCATCATCAGTTAACCCGTTCCTAGCAAACCCTGAAACCAAAGCATTACAAGCACCAACTTCTCTCTGAGGCATTTCATCAAACACCCGTTCCATCTCCATCGCACACGAACACTTCCCATACATATCAATCAACGCACTCACCACACATTTATCCGATCCAATCCCCCGCTTACACGCATACCCATGTACCTGCACCCCAACCCGAACATCCTCCAACTCCCCAACCGCAGGAAGAACACTAGAAACACTCGTCCCATCCGGCTCAAAACCCGACAAAACCATATCTCGAAACACCATCACCGCCTCCAAATAACATCCACTCTGGTTAAACCCAGCCACCATACCATTCCATGTCACCAAATTCGGCTCAACCCCTAACTCCACCATCCTACCAAACACCATCTTAGCCTCATCCACACACCCGTCTCGCGCATAACCCGAAACCAACGCGCTACACGACACAACATCCGGTTGAGACATTTCATCAAACACCTTATGTGCATAGTTCATCCGACTACATTTCACATACAAATGAACCAAAGATGATTGAACAAACTGATCCTTACAAAGCCCAGACGTTACACAAAACCCATGAACTTGTTTCCCACATCTTAAACTGTTCAATCCGGTACATGATTTAATAACAGAAGGAATGACACGTGTATCAGGGAATAAGTTATGGGATACCAATTGAGAGAAGACAAGAACAGCTTGGGTGAATTGATTGAGTTTTGAGTAGGCGTGGATGAGGGTGGAGAAGGAGAATACGTCTGGGTGTTGGATTGATTTGATAATGGTGTTGGCTTGTGAGAATTGAAGATGGTTGGCGTAGAGTGAGAGGAGCTTTGTGGTGAAATGGGTGTGGAGGAAGAGACCGGTTCGGAGGATTTGGGCGTGGGCTTGGCGTGTTTGGGGGAGAGAGAGGGTGGGGAGGTTGAGGGTGGTGAGGATGGTGGTGGAGTGATGGTGGTGGGTGTCGAATACTCGAAGAGCTTGCTTTGACATGGTGGTTGTGTTTGATTTTCCCATTCTTCAAGAATTTATACCGCTTTGAAACAACTTTTTAAAATGTTTTACCGGGCATTCTTGTGTTTGGGTGGGGAGGGGGAAACATGTTTGTGTGGACCTTATATGAGTGTACTCTTTTGTGAGGCACGCTTGTGTGGACCTTACAGAAGTGTACCCTCTTGTGGGGCTCAGGGACAATGGGTTTGTTGCGGGGCAGTCTGTGTTGAAAGCGGAATCAGCCAAAGTTGTTAAACACAAGAAAGCTTGTTTAGAGAATCAACACATGTTTATCCCTTTTGCCTTTGATACATTTGATTTCCTGGCCCCAGAGGCAGTGGAATTTCTTAATAGGGTTCAGCGGGTTGTGCACAGTAATATTTCTCCCCCTAAGACTCAAAGCTTTGTGTTTAGTAGGATCGTTTTGCTATCCAAAAAGGGTTGCAGCGCAGCTTGTTGTCTGTTTACCGTTTACTTTATTGTAATCAACATTTTTATATACAGCAGATGCGGTTTTTGCAACAAAAAAAAATTTTAAATATGTAATTTCAACGGACGTAGTGGTCACATCCGTTATTTTTATGTCAGTATATCATATCATTTAATAACTCATACAACTCGTATAAAAAGTTTATTGTCTGTATTATGTACCGGTAATTCATATCATCATTTTCACTGTAACATATGGTTGATTATACGGCCCATATGATGTGTCAATGGTGTCTGTATAGTGTATTAGTGGTGTTAATTTAGACACCCGTAATTTTAACATAGTTGATTTACAATTTTGTGAAAATATTTACAAGTAAATTCATTTTATACAACCACTATCTTAGTCTAGTGGCAAATGTTATTTTTTCAGGGTGATTCGATAAGTAGGAGGGGGGATATGTATGACCTAACCCGTTTTATTTTATAGAAATTATTTAAATTTAAAAAAAATGGTTTTATAAATAATGATTATTCGAAGGGGGTCAAATGAGGGGTACGACAAGTAAGAGGGGGGAGGAGTATACATTTTATTTCATAGAAAGTGTTTTTAAATTTAAAATGAAAGGTTTTAGAAATAATGATTTTTCGAATGGGGTAAAATGACAAAAGTTTAAAAGTTATTTTTTCAGGGAGGGGGTACGACAAGTAAGAGTGGGGGTAATCTATAGCCTAACCCTATTATAAATCTTAAATAATAACATCCAACATACAAATTTTCATAGAAACTGTTTGTTTACAATAAGTTGGATTTATTCAACCCTTGTAAATGTGTAATACATGCGTTTCTAACATAGTAATCTTATAATTTGCTTCGAGATGCGTCTTATTAGACAAGTAAATATACAGCCTAGGTATTTTTTAAAAAGATGATAATCTTTTTTAAAAAATGAATAAAAAAATTACAAGATTAAAAAGAAGCTCAAGCTCACTATAAAATGGCTGGCATGACATATGACAATTTGAAGCTACTAAAAATTAAGTGTAAAACTCTTACAAACTCATGCTCTAAGCTGCTGCTGCTGCTGCTGCTGCTGCTGAATACAGAAAACATAGACCACAAGCAAACTGTCACCATGGTGAAACAAGCCTACCTTTACATACCATCTCCATCTCCAGCTGCAGCACGAGTCGGCCCATTTGATCTGAATCCACGGTCCCTGCCACGGACGCCCCTCCCACGTCCACGCCCTGCAAAACTCATCAAAACACAAATGAGCAGATCGTGGGTATGATGACGGGCTTGGGTCAAAACATGTCGGGTCGGGCCAAGTTGGTCCACCCACAAAACAGTTTTTTTTTTATTAGTTGGTGTTAAATCTAGTTAAAAAACTATATTATTACTAATTTACTATAATAATCTAAAAAAGTGGCAATTTGGTTGGTTTTATGCATTTGAATGGATATCTGATGGATTTCGAACCATTTGACTACCTCAACCAACTTGACCCGTTTCCTTTACCGTTAAATCTATTATTGTATAACCCGTTTGAGCTGTTAGACGTAAAAGACAACTCAGATTGACCGATTTGTATATAAACGAGTCAAGTTTATGAGACCCACAAGAATAATTACTATGATATGAAGTTTGTAGCTGCCAGTTCGCGTTGGTCTAAACAAGCAACCTTATGGGCCAAGCTGATTGGGCTGACTCACAAACACTTGGTTGTAACTTTTTTTTTTACATATTTTTGGTATATTACATATAATTACAGAGCTATCTTATTACAATAATAATCTATTTTTCTGTATAAGGCAGTTTGGTAGGTTGTATGGATTAAATATGCACTCTAGGGACTTCTCACCTGTTTGACTCGATTGACCCGTTTCTTTATACCTAATTTTTTATATGATTGACCAGTTATAGATAAAGCCTAACCCTGTAACCATTAATATGAAATTTCATATAAAAAGTTTTCAGAAGATTAAAAGCCAGTACCTATATCCTGCTGCATGGGTAGTGCTTCCTGATTATATCCTCCATCATATTGATCATCCACGTAAGGACCATTATTATTGTAACCTCCCCTTCCGCGACCTCTGAAACTACGACCTCGTCCTCGCCCCCTGCCCCTTGTGACATCACGAGGTGCATCCCATCCCCCATCCTCATACTCCCCTGTTGCATAACCATTTTAATCTTTTGATTATAGCCACTTTAAAAAGGAAACGAGTCAAACAGGTTGACAGTACCCCCAAAGTGTATTGTTAGTGCATACAACCTACTAAATCGCTTAATTCAAAAAATCATATTATTCATAATATATTTCTCGTAGGCATTTTTAACACGTTATTTATTAAAAACGTTCTAAAAACAAATGCGCAAAAGTATTTCAGGGTCACTGGAGTAGCCAAATAAGGCTTAGTTGTATTACTATAGTCAACTTGAAGAAATAGAACTTGACCTGATTTTTAATGCAGTCCTTTTATGGCTATACATAGATTTTCACAAAGAAACTAACGATTCCAACCCATTTTGACTTGTTACCTGCCCACCCATTTTGCCACCGTTAGAAAATATATACACACACACATATATACAAGAACATGATTTATGTCAATCTTTCATTTAAGAGAGCTTTCGAAAGCCATTTGACTTTTTATATGAATGAAATGACAATTAATTTATAACTGAACTTTAATTAGATCATACCAGGCATGGGGGCTCTTGACCTTCCTCTTCCCCTTCCCCTTCCACCACGTCCCCTGCCCCTTGCAGTTGGTGATCCCTCTGCATAAGCAAGAGAGCCTATAGATCAATCAAAAAGTCAACAAACACGAGATGCCTGGAATGTCATACCTCCTTCATACTCAAATTCAGCTGCCACCTTCACCTGATCAGCTGGCAATGGAGGCTGATATCTGCAAAAAAAAAATAACTCAATAAGTATGATTATAGAAATCATATGATTGCAATGATCATCGATCTCTTGGAATAAACAATTCAAAAGTTTGTGCATGCATTAAAAATAGACTTTGGGCTACTTTCAACCCATTTGACAGTTCCTCTTCTAGGTATACTTTTATTTAAACATTTTGAGATAAAAATTGACTTTGAGCTACTTTGAACCCGTTTGACCCAATTTGTCCTGTTTCCCTTTTTGCTAACTTTTTTATTTGATCCATTTGAGATAAAACACAAACAAATTAGATCAATTCCTATGTAAATGGGTCGAGTTGCCAGCTATAGAAAGTATCTATGTTCAACTAATCAGGAATACATGCATGTCACATACAGACATTTAGAAGCTAGAAGACACCGAGAGACTTGTACATATTTAATCAATACTATCAAGAAGAGTATATTTTTAAATGGAAACATTACTCTAGCTACAAAAAAAGAACATGGCAAAACATAAAACACAAACTCACCCAATAGACGATGTATTCAGTTCCTTCTTAGAGAGAGTTACAGTGATCATTGTAACATGCCTTGTGGTCTCTAGACTGCAGAAGCACAGAACATAAATTAAATTTAGAAAATAAACATATTTTGATGATATCCAAATTTTCATTTTTTATATAATTATCAAGATGATCTTACGGAAATAAGCCTTCCTCTAGTGGTTCTAGTGGTTCCCATGTATCAGTTATGTCTGTTGATCCAATGGTTGTAATTTGATGAAGACCAACAACTCTCCTCTGTGATACAATTAGACTTCATAACTGGAATATAACAATAAATGGTGGAAGATTCAAAATGTGAAGCATTGCATACCTTTATCAGCTCCACAATTGTTACAGTTTTATTGATTGCTCTGCCCATTGCTTTGAACAAAATCTCTGAGGACCCTTTTTTCCTATTAAATGGTATAACAAGGTTAAGTGTAGAAAGCAGACAATTACAAAAACGCCCACTCCTTAAAATCAATTTAATTTTCATATTTTAAAACCCTTAAGCCCAATTTAAAACAGTTTGATATCTTTGTTTACTTTTGAAATGTTGGACATAAGGATGATGGCTTCTAGACATCATTTTGGATATTTACGTTCATTTTTAACTGGTGTCTGTTTAAGTTCGCAAATTTATGTTCATTTAATATTATCAAACATACAGAAACAAATACAAACACGTTCATTTTCGTAAATCATAAGGAACAAACACAAAGATGAAAATTCGTTTGTTTAAGTGTTCGTGTTCGTTCATTTGTTACGTTAAAGTTAAACGAACGAATAAGATGTGTTTGTTCGGTTCATTTATAGACCTAAGCATACTAATTCTCCAAGAACAGTACAAGCATAATTGATTAAAGTTAGAAGGTCAGTGTATCCATTTGGCAACAACTTTAACTATTTGGGAGAAACAGAATACCTGAAGCAAACTGATAGCATATGTGATATAGTTCCGCATCCTTCCCTGGCTGGTAATTCGAATCTCATTCTCATCAATTGGTTGCTCTGCTCTTGGCTTTTCCACCTTATAGTATCGGTCCATCTTCAAAAGATCAAATCAACAAATCAAAACCTTACTCAAATCACTAAAAGATCATAATTCTAGCAGTTTAAAACATTACAATAATTCCATGGGGAGTGACAAGTAACACAGATTTTAAATACTGAATATACACGAGCACTTTACAAAGATTTCTTAATGAAACAAAAAATGTAAATAATAAAAGGTGATATGCATTTAAAGCACAGAAACAATGCTCAATTGCTGTAGAATGTGAAGGAAAAGGGAGCCAAATAACTGAAATTAAAAGGCATAAGAGAATAGCTCATCATTTCTTATAATGGATAACAACTATGATCAATCATCGATGGTATTCATAAACCGTTGAAACCGGCGAAACGTCCCAAAAGGAAGCAAGTCGGAAGGTTTGTAATTTATACAGTTCGGTTTTGGCAGTTTGGCGGTTTAACAGTTAGAAACTGAAACTAGCCATGTAAACCAGCCCATATTTTTGACCTTTTTTATATATTAATATTTTTGTTTTCATTTTTTGGAGTATGTATTATATTGTTTATGAACCATATTTATAATTTCAAAAATTATAATAAAAGCTAACAATTTTGAAAAAAAAAATCAGTTCAAACAGCCAAAGCACTAAAACCGACAGGTCCAACAAACACACCCAACCCTGCCCATTTGGCTTGTCGTTTCCCGAAACTGTAGTTACCAAACATTTTGTCAAAATCTCCCAAATTCAACCCTTCACAACCACAATTGAAACCATCACTCCAATTATCGACTACAAAATCAAGTGTTTAATGTAATTACATTGGAGTCAAGTAACCAGATAAAAACAATCAAAATCAAAAAGTAGTTACATTCAAAAAACACTGCCTTTATTGGAAGACTATAATGACACATTAACACAATGAAATTAAATAATCAGAAATAAATAAAAAATTCACATCACATAAACAATAATAATTCAAACCTAACCAAAAAGGAGGAGACAGTGGCTATGATTATTTTACAATCAACAAACAATTAGTACGATCTGGAACCTTATATGCATCTAAAATTACACAACACCATCATTATTCAAATTCATATTACTAACAGTGAATCAATCGCTCCATAAACAACAAAATCGAAGTGCAATTGACTACGAAAATGGGAGATATGAATCGGAATCTCATAATTTACGTAGAAACGATAAGAATGAAGGAATTCGAGATGAATTTAGAGGTGTTATACCTTCGTTTGATTGATTTATGATAAGACAGTGACGGAACAGCCCTCTTCTCCGGCTTCTATGTTCGTCGTTTAAGCCCTAAACAGTTTGGATATGGAGTTGGAGTATTTATAGCAGGCTTGCCCTAAACTGTCATCTAAACGGTTGAACCGGTTAGTTGGTTGCACTATCACTGCCGTCCCGGGTTGGGTTTCCCGGTTTATGCGTCACTAACATGGTAACATTGGTTGATAAGCCAATTTTGACTTATTTCATGAATGTTAAATGAACTGAACGTTTATCGAACTGTTCGTAAACTATTTTGTTTGAAAGTTTGTTGGTTTAATAAATTAACAAGCATGAGCCAAAAAAAAGTTATTTGATAAACTAAATGATAACGAACACGAACAAAGGTCGTGTTTGTGAATGTTCGTTAATGTTTGTTCGTTTGTTAGTAACTTCGAATTTGTTGTTTCAATGTTAACTTTTATTTACGTCGCAATCTATTTTTCGATATCCAAAACCGAGTCGCGACAATTTCATACGTTTCTTTTATGTAATTAATCACGTTAAAGTTAGGGACGCAACGCGCGTAACGAATTTGACAAACTTGTCACATCATGCGTGCTTAACTTCAAGGTATTCAACAAAACCCAAACATGAAACCATTTATGCCTGGTTATACTTCTAACATCTATAATAACAATTTTCATGAATAATAATAATATATTATTAAAAATCCAAATTTCATTACTTATATAGCACAAACAAAACTCAAACATGTAGCGATGAGATCCGTATCAAAGATAACGATATCGAATTTTTGAAAAATTAGGTACCGAATATCGTACCCAATCTCTCGGTATGACACCAGTTATCGTTACAAAATGTTCATCTTTATATTGTATCGGCACTATACCGGTACTAAGTATCAAATAATAATAATAATAATAATAATAATAATAATAATGTCAATAATAATAATAATAACAACAATAATAATAATAGGGACAATTTCATATATACTCCTACAAACTTAATAAATATCATATATCCCCATCAAAAACTAAAAATATCATGTATACCCTTACAAACATGTAATAATATCATATATACCCATTTCATTAAAAACCATTTAAAAGATGACCATTTTACCCTTGTTTCTCTAAGCTTTAATATTTTATATTTACCAAATTTTAGCATTGAAATTTCATATTTACACATTTTCAACTTTAGAATTTTATATATAATCATAAAAAAAAAGTTTTTTCAAAATACTAATTTGAATTTTTCTCATTTTTTTATGATTTTACCAATTTTCTTTTATAGCATTAGCATTTTGTAACTTCCTCACAATTATTTCTTCTGAATCGATGTCTTCTGAATGGATTTGGAGAATCACGATAGTCACCATCAATAATAGGAGAACGGGTGATCTTTTAAGTATCGAATAAAACTAAAAGATTAGGTTATAAAAAATCATATAATAGATAATGGTAGAATGATCCATAAAGTAATAAATTATTTAAATTGGGTATATATGATATTTTAAATTTTGATTGGGTATATATGATATTTACTCATTTTTATAGTGGTATATATAATATTAAAGACGTCATCTACACATTTCTGTCCTCAGAGCATCTAGAGGCTGGAGTGGGTAGCCACTAGCCCGTATCCAGTTTCGAACTGGGCCCACTTCGTGGCTTCCAAAGTCTTTGGAATTCAGTTTTTAAACTTTTAATTTTTTTTTGAAAGGCAGAATATTGATATAAAATCAAGTAGTAATGAGCTAGAGAGAACAAGAACACTAACAACTGAAAAAAAATAAGGTAACAACTAAAATTAAAAAGAACACCAACTATCCCAATCTATAGAACTGATGGAAGACCTGCTTTTCATTCACAAAAAAACTTGAGCTCTTGAGATCTTCAATAAGCCAACTGAGCGAAGCCCTTTGCTCCCTAAAAACGACTCTGTTCCTCATTTTTCAAAGACTCCAGAAAGCAGACAACATTATCACCTGGACGGCTTTGCTTCTGCTATTGTTGGCCCCAACTGATTTAAACTTTTAAAATAACCATACTATTTTTAATTTGATATACTTTTTGATATAAAAAGTTGATAAAAATTTTAAAAACATTGATTTTTAGCTTTATTTATAAACTAAGCTTTCTCAGATGGATCTTACTATTCATCCCGTTCCTTATTGTTTAACTGTTAATTGTTAATATTAATTACATATAATCAAATTAAAATTATTTATAAAAAATAAAGTAGACATCTTATACCTAACAAAAGTATATGAAATCGAGTAACTTAGTTATAGCCACAACGAGGTGATAAATTGTACTCCTTTAGTCCTTTTTGAAGTCTACACAATTTGCGGTCTTTACCTGAGACAAACATTGTTGTACCTGTTATATATTTGTTACATCCACTTGATTCAAGATATCGATACACCGATGTTTTATTCATATAAAACAACATTGGCAACAAACATAGTATTGATCGAAAAGGAAAATGTATTGAGAACAGTTTCTCAATAAGAAGATATTCAAAAGAACATAGTTTGGATCAAAAGGCAAATGGAAATATGAAATGAGAACAATTTCTCAATCAGAAGATATTTGAAGGATGGTATCATTGTTTGGTATTAAGCGGATCGATGATTTTTCTCCATCCATTGTAGTCGATTGGTTGAGAATCGTTGAACGGGATCATAAACCCGTTAACAAAGAAAAACGGCGTGCCATACACCCCTCTTGAGCAACCATACTACAAAGACGAAAACAAAGTTTTCCCCGTTAGTGATACTATCATTTATGCACATAGTACAACTTACAATGTAAGGCAAATATAGATTAAGGGTGTAAACAAGCCGAGCAAGATTGGGCTCAGGCTCGGGCTCAAATTGAAACGAGCCACCTCAACAAGTTGAAATTGTTGAGCTCGGCTCATAAATAGCTAAAGTCGGCTCGTTTTTATTAGATTTTATAAATTTATATCTTTTACACAATTAGTGAGTGTGAGCGTGACCACACCACTGCCTGCGTGACGTCTTCGTGGCATCATATTTTGGCTCACATTCACTAACCACTACACATAGCTTAAAAACCCGCATCCAAACACACCTTGAAAGTGTTCCTAGCCTATGCATAATGCCATAGTCCAAGGATGATTTTCTTTCAATGGTACTACTTTTAAAGCAAAACGTGCAACACATAAAGCACAATGGTGCATGCAGGTTGCAGAGAACAAACTTGCATATCAAGGCACGAAAAAGCATAACAGAACAGGAGTGGACGGATTATCCTAAGCTATAGTACTAAGTTTTATGCATAATGTATAACTCACGAAGCAGGGTTGGTCGATTTTACCTTGAATGAAACCCTAGTTTTGATACCCGTAGTCGAGTCATTGAATCCAGACTTGATAGCGGATTGCATCGAGTTCCCAAGAGTCGTTGATGCAAAATCTATAACTTGATCAAGAATGGCTTCTCGAGACATTTTCGACGTCTGCGCGTTATAAAATCGCTCCTGTTTATTTGTCAACAAACACGCGATGATTATAAAACATTGTATGTAAAAAAACATACTTTATCACAACCTGCCAACCCGCTTATGACTAGTTTAACTCATTTATCACAACCCAACAACCGGTTTTTAACTCGTTTAGATAAGTGGGTTAAACATGTCATGTTCAGTTGCACGATTTTAAGTAAGAGTTGTAACCTGATGCTTAAAAAACGCGTTCAACAAATGGTAAGTAGATGAAGCGTTTAACTCATTGACAATATGCAAAGCGCGAGAAGTGACGAAAGCGTTGTCATGGTATCTGCAACACAATTTCTTGTCAATCAACAGGAACTGATTATTGCAAGCAATTATGGATTTAAACAACTAAACATCCTAATAATAGAAATCAGAACTTTTTAATTGACAATAGTATTCTTTTTGCATTCGTGTCAACTTGAACTAGACACAATTGGGTTGGGTTGAGTTGGGTTGGGGTGGGGGTGGGAGTGGTGAGGTTTCAAACTATAAGGTGGGGGAGTTGATCGCCAAAGCCATGTCAACGTCAGATCAGATTTTTCATCACTTTCCAATCAATCTCTAAAAGAGCATAATTCATCCATCTTAATCCCTAAACCATTTTTTAATTAAATTTAATAAATAGTAATAATGTTATAAGATTAATAAAAAATAAATAAAAACTATTTAAAAAACGACATTTCATTAACTTTTTAAAAATAATAGTGTGTTTAAATGCGTTTATTGGTTACATACCTAAGTAACTGCTTTTAATACCTCCCGAATAGTAACTGTTTTTAATACCTCCGAAATGTCGATCCAAGCACGTGCCAACGCCGTTTACGAGCTCAAAAAAATATTTTATTATAAATATAACTCGGTTTTCAAAAAAGTTTATATTGAAAAAGTTCTAAACAAGTCTAGCTCAAGCTTTAGAAATAAAATTAGAAAAAAACTACTCACGAGCTTGAGCTTTAAAATAAAGTTCTAAACGAGCCGAGCTCAAGCTCAAACTCAACTCGTCTCATTTACACCCCTATCTATCTGTTATCATAAAATTTAGCTTGGCTAGAGGATCAACAAACCGTCAAACCCTCTCTAGTTTTGCAGAATAAACACTCATTTATTTTAAATATAAAATAAAACAAGTTAAAAAGCGTGGAATCATAAAAAAATATAAAATATAATCCCAACTTTTAGTGAAATAAATATCAATCATAATCAATGACAAAAAGCCCCCAACTTTTAATCAAGAAAGAGCACCTTTAAAATCACACCAAATCCTATTGCTTCACAATGCATTAAATGTTGTACTATCAGATTTAACAGTTGCACCTTTTACGTAGCAACTAACTTTATCAATGCATAAAGAAAGAAAGTTGACAATTTAATGCTCTAGAAGTGCAAGGTGAGGTCAACCCATGGTGCTACACTATAGCCAAAATAAAACATGTACTATATGCGTTAAATGTTGTATCAACCAATCATAACTTTTTTTTAAAGACAAATTTTTTAATTCATGTTGGTAGTGAGATTTGAACTCATGACTTTTTTAAATCTTAGTATTTCTAAAGTATTTTCTTTACCACTGTGCCACCAATCCTAATGTTAACCAATCATAACTAAGGTGTTTTATTTTAAGATTCTATATTTTTAAGTGATGTCATTCTTTAAAATTGTTTAATAATTACATTCAACTATAAAAAATACATTATAGATTTTTAGAGACAATTCTGATTGTTCATAAAAATCAATTTTAAACAGTCATATTTTTATTTTATTATTTTAGCCAGTTTATGATAAAAGGTAAACATGTGTAAAGGAACTATGTTGATTGTGTTCTAAATTTAATTTTTCTTTTTTTGATATGTGAAAATAAAATCAATAAATCAATCAAATTTCGGTAGGTTCGTGAAGTGCTTCTTTAGGAGTTAACTTTCATTTGTACATATTTCGAGAAATAGTATCTCTTTGTTACCATTTTTCATAAGAATGAACTCTATGACTGACATTTCAAACATGCATGAATACCAGGGGTGTGCATGGGTCGGTTTTGGGGTAAAACCAAATGTTCGGATTTGGGTTTTTTAAAACCGTTCGGTTTCGGTTTTTTCGGTTTTCGGTTTTGGTTTTTTCTGTTCGGTTTCGGTTTTTTCGGTTTTAAAACCAATTGGGATTGAATTTTTTGGAGATAAAAGAAAAATAGCCAAAAATAATGAACTAAAGTTTGAAATTTTTGGCCTAAATTATTTTTATTAACTAAGGATTATCACATATTTGTGCTTAAATATTTTGGACTACTAAAATTATTAGTTTAACATACAAGCACACAACACAATATACTATATTTTTGAAACGTGAATGCACATAATATATAATTAAAGCATATGTATATGTTCGGTTCGGTTTTTTCGGTTTTCAAAAGATACAAAACCGAAACCAAACCGTAATTTTCGGTTTTCAAAAAATACAAAACCAAAACCGTCGGTTTTAGTTTGGGTGCCGTTCTTTCGATTAATTTGGTTTCGGTTCGATTATTTCGATTTTTTCCTCACCCCGAATGCATTATCTACATGATAACTTTCATCTTGAAAGTTATTTGAGAGGTGTGTAGGATTCAGGATTGTAGGTTATGTGTAATAGGTGGGGTCCATCTTTTCCTCTCTCTATATATTTTTACTAGGTTATAATCTCATGAATTACAGAGTTAAATAAATGAATATTATACTTAGTAATAAAAAAATTATATCTTTAAAAACTTGTGTATTACACTAGTTGAAAAAATCTGTGTATTACCAAAGTTGAATAAAATATAATTTAATTTGTTAACAATACACTTGTCAAAAATATGTTTTTAAAAATATACTTTGACGTAACAGTTATAAATTCTTTTCAGTTACTTTTTTTAACCATCCATGATTAAATAATAAGTATCTATGATTAAATTTATATTAAATATTTAAAAATATATATTAGTTTGTTCGGTGTTAAATTTTCTTAGGCTTATTCATCAACCGAACCGTATTGAAAATTTGTATAACCAAACCAGATTCCAAATTTACAATTTGGCTCGGTTTTTCAGTTACAAATACACTTTGTTTTCGGTTTGTTAGGTTCTTGATTTTACAATAAATAGTCATAGTAAAAAAAAGAAGTAAAAAATGGAATACTTACGGTAACGGGAACGTATGAACGATGAGAGAGACGACGGCGGGGCCGTAGTAATCGACGGCTTGTTTGAGCGGAGGCCAAGAGTCCCTGCTATCGGGGCACACCGGATCATAGAACGCCTCGATCAACACGGTGTCCGTCGACGCCGCCTGTTTCCGGTACACGAATCCATCGTACCTTGACGGAATTATGGGCTGTGATCGGAGTAAAGCGGCTGAGTAGGTTAGAAGCAGCAGGAGAGTCAACGGGGTTGTGGGTTTTGACATGGCGGCGTTGGGCGGAGGGACGGAGGAGTGATGGAGGGAGAAATGGTGGGGTTTGTTTGTTTGATATGGAGAATATGGAATTTGCTTTCTATAGTAAAGAATGCGTCCACATGTTATATCACTCACTTTGACTTCTAATGCTAGCAAAAGTAGCATAAATTCGAGGAAAAACAGGTAGAATCACATTTTAGGTTGAGTAAACTACAATTTTCGTCCCTGACGTTTGATCAAAACATCAAATTTCGTCCTCTTGTAACACATTTGATCCCGACGTTTGATGTTTTAACACATTGCGTCCCTGATCTTTAACTCTGTTAAAATTTCCATTAGTTACCTCCCACGTGCCCAGCACGTGAGGGGTAAATATGTCTTTCCACGCTCAAAATCATCTGCCCCTTTAATAAAAAAATAAAAAGTTTTAAAATAATATTTTTACAGTTAAGATCCCTGTCTACCTGAACCTAGATACAAGCAAAATCAACTCCACATATCAATCTCACTTACAAAAAATCTCACCTCCAAAAATGGCGATGTCAATGATGGGGTTTGATCTGTTAATCCAAGCCGCTTTCATCTCCACCGTCTTGTTCATGTTTTTTTGGATGCTAAACATCCTCCCAAACCTCTTCAACAAAATCCGTTACAGAGACAAATCCAACTTCTTCGTGAATTTCATCCTTGTTTTTTGAGATTTAGGGACTCAATGAAGACTATCGTGAGAACATTAGATGTTCAAATCAAACCCAAATCGGTGATTTGTGGTGATTTTGATCGAGGTTAGCCGATTTGTAGTGTTTTTTACAAAAACTTTGTGGGCATCGATCAGCATTGGTGTCGTAGGAGTGGCGGTGGAGGTCGTTTTGGTCGGAAAACGTGGCGATTTCAACTAAGTTGGTGGTTTTTGTGACTTCAAGCGTCGTAATGGCGCCGGAGGAGTGGCGATGGATGTAAGTGGTGGTGTTTACAGGAGAAGGTGGGAGGCGTAGATGAGAGACAGATGGGGTGTGATGCTCATGCGAGTGTCAAATTCTTGCTCGTGTTCATGGTGCTCAGGCGAGTTTCAACACATGATAGGGCTTTGATTTAGAGGGTGTTTGGGATTGCGTTGAAAAACTGCTTATTAACTTATTGGCGTTTTCAAAAGCCAATAAGCTAAAAAAAGTGTTTGTCAAACATAAAAGCACTTTTTGTTTTAACTTTTTGATAAAAATAAAAAAGTTGTTTTTTAAGAAGCCACAAATTCCTGGCTTTTCAAATGTATTTTGGCTTTTACAATAAAATATTATCAATCTACCCACCATTTACCCTACAATAAATATAAGTGAAGACAAACACTTTTTAAAAACAAATTATTGACTTATTAGTTTTTCCCACCACAAAGCTAATCCAAACAATTTTTTAAAAACTTATTTTGAAAAAGTTATAAGTTAATAAGCACTTTTAACAAAAAGTGCTTTTGGAGTTAAATAAGCAATCCCAAACACCCTCTTAGCTGTTATGACCAGGCGAGTTTTTTGACTTCAGATGAGAGGGAAGGGGAGGAGGTGGGGTGTGGTTTTTTTTTCCGGAAAAACGTTTTAGGGGTGCTGCCAGAAAGTTTTTGGCCAAGGAAGATGAAGCATGGGAGGTGAAAAGACAGATTTACCCCTCACGTGTTGGGCACGTGGGAGTTACTAACGGAAATTTTAACAGAGTTAAAGACCAGGGACGTAAAGTGTTAAAACATCAAACGTCTTGGATCAAATGTGTTACAAGGGGACGAAACCTGATGTTTGGATCAAACCTCAAGGACGAAAATTGTAGTTTGGATCAAACCTCGGTAAAGAAACGACTTTCCTGCGCCTTTAACGGCGTCAACGCTTTTCCGGCGCCTCTAACGATGGCATGACAAAAAGTTGACGGTTTTTATGATATAGTTAATGGTTGTATTTGCGAGCAAGGTAATATAAAAAAGAAGATGAGTTCAAACTACTATAATATAATCGTATCAAATATTTTATTATTTTTTTACTTTATTTAACTTTTGCGTCAACAAAAGTGAGGAGCTGATAGCCAACAAGGAAGATTCGAATTAGCTTATTCAAATTAAGCTCGAATTTGGGTCTATTTGAATAAGCAAGTTATAAAAAAATCAAAAATTCATACATAAAATTCAATAAAATAATATATATTATTCGAATTCTGGTTATTTAGATGCTCAAGATTCATAAATTCGAATTTGATTAGCAAACGAATTCAAATTTTAGTTTGGATAAAAACCAAAATTGAACATTCAAAATTAGAATTCGGTTAAGCTTAAATTTCAAGTTTTTCAAATCGTATAAGATAATGAACACCCATGCGAGGTCAATTACTCGAATATCCAATACATTTGCATATCATAATTACTTGGATACGTGCTACTTAAAGGTCAATTATTCGATATCAACTATATGTGGATCATAACTACTTGGCTTTGTTCTACTTAGATGTCAATCATCCGATTATCAAAAGTATGTGTCATAGGTATTTGGCTACTTTCTAATTAGTGGTCAATTATTCAATCATAAATACACTAATATCACAAAAATTATGAAGTAAAACTTTTATTAGTTTATTTTATTTAACTTTATAAAAATATTTTGATTTTTTTCTTTATTAGCTTATGAGTAAACTTCGTTTTTGTTACATGTGGTTTGACTATTTTAATCATTTTGCTCAAATAGTTTGAAAATGGCTATTTTGCTCCATGTGGTTACAGTTTTTACTCTAATATGTTTCCCGCCCCTAACTACATCTATAATTCCGGTTAAATGTTACCCAAGTGAGAGGCATAGACAAGACAGAATTGCCCCTCATGTGAGGGGTACGTGAGTGACATTTAACCGGAATTATGGATGGAGTTAGGGGCGGAGAGCATATTAGAGTAAAAACTGTAACCAAGCAAAATTGTCATTTTCAAACTATTGCAGGAAAACAAAGTTTACTCTTAGCTTAGAGAGTAAACTTCGTTTTTGCTCCCCGTGGTTTGAAAATAATATACAACTGTAGGATGTGTTGGTAATTGCATAAAAAGGTTTTACATTTTTAACTATTGCATGAATCAACTGAATAGCAACACTTTAAGCAAGGTTGATGTAGGTCGTTGCAAAGATATTGAATGGTAACGAACTAGAGTTCTACGAATGGGATGATGATCTTTCCCAGCTATTGCAAAATGTTAGGGAGAAGTTGAACAGAGATACTAAGGTAATTTCAAAGTCAAACTAATAACTTTTATAGTGAATTTTACACCAATTCTTTTAAATTGGAAATTGTAGATGTCAAATCCATGACTGACTTAGTTCTTATTTTGAATCTGGAAAGTACTAGGTTTGACTTATAAGTCAAAAGATGTGCTATAGCTCTTCATGTGTTTTTGATTCTTAATTATTAGTTGGAAATATGGAATCTTAGTTATTCGGATTGTTCTTGAAATAACCGTATCCCGGCAACGACGTCAAAAACTTGATGTGTATAAACTATATATATTTTTAATAAGGATTTTCACACAAATATATGTTTTAAAATTGGTTTTCACCTAAACTAGACTACACACATGTTGGTTTTAAAATTGGTTTTCACACAAAATTGGTTTTAAAATTGGTTTTCGCCAAAAACTTGATGTGCATGTACCTGTCGAGTGGTAATATAGAGTTGATAAGAACCGAGTATCAATCCGTGAACACGATTTCACTACTTGATCCTTGTGATTAATTAAGCCTAGTGAGTTAAAATAGATTTTTGTTTTGTTTTTGGAAATTTAACTTGAGTGACAACAATTAACAATTGAAAACACGTAAATAAAATACTTAAAATAACAAGATAAAGGAAGGCTGTCATCCTAGTTTGGAATCTACTTTGCTAATTACGATGAAACATATGAATGACAATTTTATGATTATGTTAATGTTCTTTGAAGCGGTCGAATTAAAATCCAATTAAAGATTATAATTCCCTAATCATTAAGAAGGAATTCGATGAGTAAATTACATGTCATCCACTTAAGATTAGTTTAATTAGATAAAAGAGTGTAACTTCTTGACTTATGAAATTCTAAAACAGAGTTATATAAATTTTAAGCGCGAGTCATCATCACTTTCGATTAGTATAACTTTTGTTAAAGAAATGACATAACATTGTTCTTCGTTTTTCCAAATCTTGACCAAAGGGTTGCATGTCTTCATGTTTCTTTCACAATTAAGGTTTCAAAGATTATTTATAATTCTTAGCTATAACATTTTAACAAAAGATGTTAAGGTTATAAATAAATGTTAGTCTCATAAGTTTTCCAACATGATATGATTTCCCATCTATAAACCTTAAGTTGTTCCACAAACATTTAGAGATGCAAGATCACCAAGAGATTAACACAAAATCACCATTACATTAACATAATACTTTAGCCATAATCAAGAGTTTAACATAATTAATTAAGTTTCATCAAAAATAGGATGATAAAGGAATTTAGCTCATGATAAGCATGTTCATTACAACAAAGTAGCAAAATAGCAAAGAACTCATGATAAAACCGAAAGATCTAACCAAAAGTCCAAGCTAGGAATGTCTAGTGATCCAAGAGCTTCTTCTTTGTGATAAATGGACCTTCCAAGACCTCCAAATGCCCTCTAAAGTCTGGTTCCCGAGAGTAAACAGTGGGTAATCCCTCTCAAGAACCCCCTCCTCTAATGAACAAGTTGAAGGCCTTTTATAGGTTGTCTGGGAAGCTGAGCACGACCTGTGCTTAGTGGAGAATGGCCCCGTGCTGGGGACCAGTTCGTACTCTGATTGCTTTGTCGTGAACGTACTGCAGGAATTGTCGGCACGGGGGCATGTCTAGTGAGGCACGGGTCGTGCTTGGTGTGACTGGGTGACAATAGTACTCTGGTACGGCTGAAAGTTGACCACGGGGGCGTGCCTAGTGGGGCACGGCCCGTGCTTCATGGGACACGGCCCCGTGCTTCATTGGACACGGCCCTGACTTCGTAAAAGCTTATTTCTGAATGTTTGGAGGGAAGCACGGCCCGTGCCTAGTTAAGCACGGCCCATGCTTCACCCCTGTTTCCATCAACATGTAGAGGATTGAAAATAGGATCCGTGGGCGAAAACGAGGCTCAAATATGAGTTGTAACGAAGCGGGAAAGTGATAAACATGTTTTGACAGTCGCATGGTCGTTTCTCTTCATTCTTTTTTTATTTCTTTCACTTTTTCTTTATTTTGTTCTCCCGGAGGGTTAATGGCCTACAAATTCAAATATGAACTAATTAAGTAGTTATTCATATAAGTTTACATAAAAAATGACCAAAATCGGGAATCAATTGATGTGAAATATATGTATAATTTAGTGCACATCAGTAAGATAGGTATCCGCGTCTGGTAATCCTTCACAAGGAAACCAAAAGGATCAAATTCAATCGAAATTAGGTTATCCGTTGTTAGTCAATGAACGAATAATAAGTTTTTAATATGGGTAGGGGAGTAAAGAATGTTATTTAGTTGGAGGGGTGGGAATGGGTATGTTAAGGTTGTGTGGCATGTACCATGGATAGGCATTGTGGAACCATTACCAACAGTAATATGATTTAATGAGTTATTATTTAAATAATATGAGAATGTACATGTGGAGTTAGTCATGTGAGACGTAGCACCTGTGTCCATGTACCAGTTGTTGTCCGGTGGGTTAAATGACATGGTGTAGAGAGCTTGTTCAATATCAGTGGGAGTGTAGGAGGCCTCGAACCTGGCATAAGAAGGTGGTGGTTTCGGGCCTAAGATCCCTGCATATGAGGCCTGCTGATTTGAGATGTGATTGGGCCTGTTAGCAGGTGCATGGGCTGTAGTAGGGAATGGGCAAGGTGGATCTGGAGCCCACTGTTGAGCATGCCATTGTTGTCTTTGGGCCGACCCATTCCAGGTAGTATTCCCTGGGCTAACAAACTGATTACCTGGGCTGAAAAGAGGGCTATTGGGCTGTTGCTGGTATGGTCCATTCCAAGGACGGAATCCCTGTTGCTGATTGTTCCACTAGGACAAAGTAACAGACGGTGTCCAAGATTGTGAGACGCGTCCATGGCCACTCCGACTACCACGTCCTCTTCCACGTGCATGGCTTTGTCCCCGTCCCCTGTTGTGATACTCCCCATGATTCAGTTAATAAGATTGGGGAGCAGAAACGTGGAAGGCAGCGGCATTGGAGGCTTGGTTCGCTTTGCGTGTCTACTCCAAGATCAACTTGAACCAAGCTTCATAAAAGTTCGAAAGAGGTTCCGTCCGTTGAATTAACATAGCAATCCCCTCATACTGAGCATTCAAACCGGAGATTAACTAAATTACCAACCTGTGATTTGTGATCGGGGCTCCGATGTTGGCAAGTTTGCATGCATATGCACGATCCTCGGACGTCCCACCTTCACGTTCTTAAGCGCATCTTGAGGTATGTACATGGAACTATTCGGTTCGGTATTCATATGACAAAATCCTCCTCAAGCTCTCTTGTTGCATACACGGACGCCGATTGGGCCGGATGTCCTGACACTAGACGTTCAACGTCCGGATACTGTGTCTATTTTTAAGATAATCTAATCTCGTGGTCCTCAAAACGTCAAACCACGATTTCTAGATCAAGCGTCGAAGCCGAATACTGTGGTGTTGCAAACTCTGTGGCCGAGTTATTTGAAACCAAGATATGGAATCTACTGCTAGAACTTCGTCACCTGCATCTTTGGTATACTGCGACAACGTAAGTGCCATCTACTTAACGGGCAATCCCGTTCAACATCAACGCACTAAACACATTGAACTTGACAACCACTTTGTTCGTGAACAAGTTCAACGGGGTCAGGTGCGTGTTCTTCATGTTTCATCTCGGTTTCAAATCGCCGACATCTTTACAAAGGGCCTTCCATGAGTTTTATTTGAAGATTTTCGCTCCAGTCTCAGTTTGCATAATCCTCCCGCTTTGACTGCGGGAGTATAATAGAGATAATATATAAGTATTCAAATATCTTGTAATATTCTTGTGATTATTTGTGATTATCTTTTCCTAGTTTGGAGGTCCCTATTGTAATTATATATTAAATGTGATTAATGAGAGAAGGCAATGATTTGAACCATTCTATTAATTGTGATCATTGTGAACATTGTAATCATTGTGATCTTGCTTTACAGATGCTTTTAGAGTTAGTGTTCTTCAACATCAATTAAGCAAAATTTAGGGATAAGCAGTTACATTAATCACAAAGACCGGGAAACAGTAATGAAAATACTCAATCACATTCACCCTGTAAATAAGGTGTTTTCAATTACACCATAGGTTTTATCATGGTTCGAGTCATCTTCATCGCAGAGGGAGAGAATTATTACATACTTCAAAATGTTCAGGTTTTTTTTTTTGAAGAATGCAAAGTTATTCTTAAGAATTTATTTGAGTTATGATGTTATGGTTCACTCACCCGACGTGTTGTGTAACTAGCCTAAAAGCAAACAATAGAAGTAAGAGATATATGGAGAAAAGAGATCTTTTATTCATTGATCAAGTGTGTAACAACGATATATATATATATATATATATATATATATATGGTGAGGTTCAAATGCTAACCAATATTTATGTGATAACCATGATAACCACTCTCAAACATAGTGTTACGTATACGTACCAAATAATGTTACACATACGTAAACACTATGTGTCATATATATGTAACATTATTTGGTAAGTTGTATTGCCTGCCTAAGAATGAAGTAAGTCGTGATGGAGGTGTATCCTACTTTTGATACTCAAACTTGTAATAACATCTTCATAAATGATATAATGCGTATATATAAGATTCATAATATATATGCCAATGAAATCCACTGAAACATTTTCATCTTTGGACACAAATTAATTACAATCTAGTGTTACCTACCTTTTACACATTTTAGACTTGTATATTATGTTCTGTTATACCATTGTCAAGTTTATGATAGTTTATTGTATGATTTATATCAAGTACTTGACTTTTGCAGGTAATATGTTCTAAAATCCTGGTATTCTCCCCTTTAACCATCAAGCTCTCTAAAAGGGTTAAAGTATCATACAAATTAATTATTTTGTAATACTTTTGGGAATTGGTAGTTTTGTTAATCTAAAGAGTCTACTAATTAGTGAGAGGTGTTATGAATCACAAGTATATTAACAATGTGGGGTGGCTATCTGATCAGCAGATGACTTTGCTACAGTATTAAAGAGAGAATCTTAATTTTTTGAGCAAAGAGGTAAATAATGACGAAAAAATTTCCCCAATTGTAATATTTAGAGGATCGGGTTAGATTAGTAATATTTTTACGCTTCTTTTGATTAAAATAATTATAAAACCATCATTTATATCATTGCAGATTCTTTGACTACAAGAATCCTTAAGCAAATATGAGAGAACTGGTGATGGGATATCTTGAAAGGCTTATGATGACTTATAAACTAGGGCTGTTGATAGTTATGGTGAACTATTATTTAAATTATAGTCAAATTACACAACACTCGCACATAAAAAGGTTTTGTTGACCTTACTATTATTGTTTAGAGATTTTATAAGCATGAAGGTGAGATTCAAGTTGCACAAGATGTAGAACTTTTCCTAGAGGGTCAACCCCTTTTTGAGCTATCACAACTACTTGCATATTAAAAGGGTCAGTTTGATCCTAGCCAACATTTGGAGAAGGCACACATTTTCTAATTTGGCATTAGATTTGCATTTAATGTTAATTCATGTGTATGTCGTCCTGCTATTATTATTGATAGGTGTGGTCACTGTAAACATCTTGCTTATTTCATGATCATTTGTTATACCATTATATTTTTTCTTTTAAATTAAAGACAGTTATAACAGTTATCGTTACATATATTTTTCATATGTGCAATATGAAAAGGCCGCATATGTTTTATCAAGCAATGGACCTACAATTGTTTTGGCGAAAGTTGATGTCGATGCTGAACAAAACAAAGAACGTGTAGGGAAATATGAGGTACAAGGATTTCCTATAATCAAGATCTTGAGAAATGGAGGTGAAAAGATACAGATCTAACTGCCCTCGAGAGCTAATGGAATAGTTACTTGAAGAAACAAAATTGTCAAAACTAAAGAAAATGTAGAAAGCCAACAAGTTTTTTTATTATAAGGATACTGAATTCTCTTCCTTTTAATAATGATTTTTTATGCTCTTTTAACAAGAAATTAAAATTTATAATTCATCATTGCTATATTCAAACCCCGTGTAATGTACGGGTTCTAACACTAGTGAATAATAAATGACTTCATCCAAATAGATCTTAAGTTTGAGAAATTACTCACCAGTCTAGCTTGAACTGTATATATAGAACTCGAAATAAGTCAAACCCAAGCTCAAATTCTACTATGTTAAACGAGTCGAGCTCGCGCTTAGGTAAGCTCGATCCGGAACCGACTCGGCTACCCCTACCTATAACGGGCCGGGAGGGTGCCCTACTAAACTCAACAAAGCAACGTATGACACTATGACACACTTGCTGTCCAGATGAGACTGGCCCAAAAAAACAGCTATAGGCTATCGCATGTTAAAAGATTCAAAAATGGTGCACCAAACAGAATGAATAATGTTAGCATCGTAAAACATGGTCTTCTTTGAGAAATAAACATTTTCTTAAATATAGTTAATAAACTCATTCTTATTTTTTTATAATTTCACAAAAATAACAACTTAAATTAAAAATGATTATATATATAGAGAACTAGTTTAGAACATGTGTATTACACAAGGTGAAAAAATATTAAGATATAAAATTACTAAATCTTTATATATATCTTATAGGTGTAAAAATGTATTACATATACTTACAATATAAAACAAAATCCAAAAATATATAAAAACTAATATATAATGAGTTTCAAAAATACATTAATTACTATTCAGTTTAATTTGACTTTCATTTACTATTTGATTGAAAACTTAAGATAGATAATTAGATTTCAAAGTTTCTTATAATAAGAAAATTTTTAAAATAAAGGTGTTTTATTATTATAATTAATAATTTTCTTTAAAAATAAATTATTATGGAAAAGATAGAAGTGTATTTAATAAGTGAGAAAGACGGGAAAAAATGATGAGAAATAATATGAAGGCGACACGTGGCATGTGAAACTTTTATTTATTATATAGTATAGATATATAATTCAAAGATGTCACTAACTTGTACTTTAGCTGGTGCTAAAAACAGGGCAAATATTTACCTTCTATTTTACCAAAAATATTAATAAGCAAAAATGGTTATTGTATTTTAAAGAGGGTTGAAGTTACTTTAAAAAAATATAAAACAAACGTGTTAGCATGTAAACCCGTCAAACCCGTAAGGTTGATCCGAACACCACTCTTTAGCTAAAGTGCTCCCGTGTTTAGCCTAAAACTGTTTATATTAAACTCAACCCATGAATTTCATGTTAGATTTGTGTTGTGCCAACAATCGCAACCTAAGTCGTAACATGAGAGGAACATTTAAGCGGCCAGAGGGGAGCCAGACCCCCCCCCTCATTTTTCTGCTTAGAATTATTGATTTCGGTCTATTAGTTTTATTTAATATTAAGTTTACTGTTTGTGCCCCTTATAATTCAGACCAAAAGCTTAAATCTGTTTCACAATTCACAAAAAAATTTGATTTTTTTATGTCTAATATTTTCAACCTCTAATTTAATTGCTAAAGTTTCGCCGTTGGCCGTAACATATGATAAAGCGATTTGAGTTGCAAACCCAACATCATTGCTTTAATACAAAGTTGAATACTTTAGAGCATTCCCAGCCCGTTCTTTATATTACGTATCTTTATCATTATAATTACACTAAAAACACTAATTTTTCTACCATTTATCCCTACTTTTCTCTCTCCTTATCTTTATCCTTATACTAAAACCACTACTTGTATCCTTATATTTATAAAAACCTTATATCTTTTCTCTTTTCTCCACTCATAACCACTTTAAATCACTTTTTAAAATATATAAAACTCACTTACATAATTATACCAAATAAATTGTAAATGTTCTTAGTGGTGAAGTTTTATAAAAGAGCTAAAGTTCAAAAATTATTTGTGAAATAGTAAAAAATATTGAAACGACAGAATGGCAAGATGATAGTAAGCAGTTATGAAGCTGACGCATGTATAAGGTTTCTTGTCAGGCATTGTACACGCAACCTTTTTCTAATTCTGAATCTTTTTTTTTAAACCACATGTGGGTTATGATGTCGTTAACCCCTTCTAGCTCATAGTTCAAGTCCTATCACTAAGAGTGTTCCTAAAATTATGAAGTGTACCTTGTGAGGATTGAACCTTAAACCTCCACGGAAGGAAAGCCACAAGTCAAAAACCCCTTGACCATTGACCACCAGACCAAAGGCCTGATGGCTTTTTCTGATTCATCTACCTTTGAGTCAGGTTGACTCGGCAATATAAAAAATAAGCGGTTGCGTAGGGCTCCCATATTTAAGGGCCCCTAAATTTTTAAATTTATAATCGTTTAATTTTCATGTTTTGACAACTAAAACAAAAAATTAGCATACTTGAAAAAAGTTTTATTTTTATTAAAACTCACTCTAACTTTAATACGTATGATCGTATGACTTTAAGAAACTGCATACAAAAAATGTGCATCATCATAATACCATGTGTTAGGATTAAAATTTTTTTTTTTACGAAATGAGTCCGATTTTATAATTCGCTTTGAACTCAAAAAAGATTGAGCGACCCTCGTTTAAGTGTCTACCTCACCCTTCAATAGTATCGTACGACAACATACAATGCATCATCCTAGAGATGATGTTTGGGCAAAAACATGTGATTGTCATAGACTTATATCTATCATTTATTTAGTCTATATACATAAAATGTCCTCACAGGAGTCATGTGAGTTAATTTGATAAATTGATCGAAAAAAAACACACATATAGTAAGATTGAAAAAGTTAAAATATGAGCCTAACAAGAATAACATAAATAATAAGATTAAAGATAAGTATAAAAATATCTAAAATAAATTAATTTTTTAGTGTGTGAAGATAGTGAGCTAATAAGATTAAGAATATACAATTATAAAAACTATAGGGTGTAAACGAGTCAAGTTGCTTATAAACTATTTGATATTGACTATTTAAAGTTTGAATCGAGTTAAGCTTAAATGCACTCGAGCCTAAATTAAGCTCATTTGATAAATGAGTCGAAGCCCGAGTTTCATGCACCGATCTTGAGTATGTTTCGAACCTAAACGATTGAGGTCTATTATGTATATAAACATGATAATTTTTATTTAATATATATATATATATATATATATATAATAAATACATATTACATAGAACACTCCTCTCACAACCTTGACACACCAAATCTAGTAAGCCATTTGCAAGGAGTGATCATGTTAAACGTATTATCAAAGGAGGAACCAAAACCCTAGTGGCATAAACACTATATTGATCACCAACTACTCATATAGTTGTTAGACTAAAAAAAGAAAAGAAAATGAGGATAATCTACAAGTCTATAATCAAACACATAGAAAGTGAACACTCTCTTGATGCACATAAATTTAGCGGTACGAACATGCATATATCAATACAACAAATATGTGAAATATCCGTGCACAAGCTATTGTAAGATATAAACTGTGACGTAGCCGAAACTTTTTAGTCGTAAAGTCATCATAAGGTTTTTTTCTCTACTGACTACAACGAATGGGTCCAACACATGTTTTTCTTAAAAAAAGACCTAACTTTTATATATAAAATTTGGTGACCGGAGGTTAATAGACCCTTTTAACCTTCCCCTTGTTCCGTCCCTGGATATTAATGCACATAACCCGTTTTAACATTCAACTAATCTAGGCTTGTAGGAAAATCAAAACATATTTTAATTCCCCAAAGGTAGTCTAATTGATACACATTCAGCACTTATACAAAAAACGACAAATTCCCATTTTGAAAAATAATGTAGATGTATACTCTCGGTTTAAAACAATAGGTACTCACATTGCTAAATAAAGTCCCTACTACCTAAATCTTAGATCTTAACAACTTTTCACAATCTAAAAACAATCTATGATTCAATAGACGTAACCATTTCATTATTTTTATATTTAGTATTTTTTAAATATAAAATTATTAAAAAATAAACATGTACATAATAAAAGAGACGGTAAAAAATGATGAAATAAATATGAAAGCGACACGTAGCATAAAAAAACTTTTATTTATTAGACAGTATAGATGTTTTTATTTCTTTAAAAGAGCATATAAGTTTATTATTTGAATTTTAAGTGTTGGAAAATTTTGTACATTTAATTTGGAATTATTTAAAAATTTTCTTGACTATATATAAAAGCATCTGATTTTCAATTATTATTATAACAATAGTTCAAGAATTAATCAAGTATAAAATGATTTTGATGTTGTACAAATTATATATCATTCACCCGAAGCAAATTATTAGAGTTCGTTGATGATATTTCATGGATAACAAGTTCTTTTTTGGTGCCTGCCTAATTACAAAAGCAAATTAAAGTATTCAAAATATGATGACATAATGTTATACAAGAAATCTCAGCTTCAATGAGATTTATATAGAGAAACGTTTTTATCTATACACGTTAATTAATAGTATGTTGAGAGTTGAAAAAAATGTAAACTTGTTACGTCATAGACTCTTTTTCCTTATTCTATCCCTCTATACTCTATTCTATAGAGTGGGTTGATGATACACGTAGGGCTATAAAGAACCAAACGTACACACATATATTCTTGTTCGTGTTTATTCGTTGAAGTTTAATGAACGAATTTTTATTGTCCATGTTCATTTGTTAAGAAAATATGTTTGTTCGTGTGCATTCGTTATTAAATATATGTTTATTCATATTTGCAAAGTTAAAATACACATTAAAAACAATAAGAAATGATAACAGACACACATGTTTTGTTCATGTTTGTTTGTTTGTTTAAGTTCAATGAGTGAATTTTATTCTTCATGTTCTTTTATTAAGAAAATATCTTTGTTCTTGTGCTTCGCCATGAAAATATGTATGTTCATTTTTTTTTTCATTTAATAGATAAATGAACATGCATGACAAACAATATAAATTGTTTAAAAAACAGGCTATAACAAAAGTTTTAATAGTATGAGAGAGTTGAAAAGTGTAAACTTGTTGCGTCACCTAAACCCAACCCCCCCCCCCCCCCCAAACCCCCCCAACAAAAAAAACAAAAAAACTTCTTATCTATATATGTATGGTTGTAAAGAACCGAACAAACACATGCATATTCTTGATCGTGTTTGTTCGTTGAGGTTCAACGAATGAATTTTATTGTTCATGTTCATTTGTTAAGAAAATATGTTTATTCGTGTGCATTTCCTAAGAAAATATGTTTGTTCATGTGCATTCATTATGAAAATATGTCTGTTCATATTTGTTTATTTAATAGTTAAATGGACATAAATGAAAAACAATATATTTTTAAAAAAAAAATAGGTTATAATAAAAACTTTAAAGTTAAAATACATATAATATTTAAAAGTTAAAATACACATGAAAAACAATAAATAGATAACAGACACACACATGTTTTATTCGTGTTTGTTTGTTTAACTACAGCGAGTGCATTTTATTATTCATGTTTATTTATTAAGAAAATATATTCATGTGCATTCCTTATGAAAATATGTATGTTCATATTTTTTTCATTTAATAGATAAATAAAAATGCCTGAGAAACAATATAAATTGTTTGTTTAAGTAATTATTAAAATTATTTAGAAAAATAGGTTATCATAAAAAAAATTTAAGTTAAAATACACATAATATTCATTTTTTTATAATTATTCATATTGTTCGTATAAGTAATTATTTAATATATATTTGTACATGGACATACAAAAATAAAACTTTTAGTTAAACAATTTATTTACTATTTAGTTCGTTTACAATCTTATAAATATCGTCACAAAGATGGTACTAAGGGTATGAGGTATACCTTCACGACACCCTTACCATGAGGTTTTCATGCCATGACCATCCATGGAACACCGCCCCCTATGGCATTTGGGGGAGGGGGGGGGGGTGAGAGGTTTCATGCGGGTGAGGTCCTTTTTGTGACCGTTGAACGGTAGAAAATTTAAAAATATGACAGTACCAACTTAAAAAAAAGTTCTTTTATTCAATTTTTTTGCCCTATAAATAATCCATTAACCAAATTTTTTATACATACCAATATCAAAACAATCTCTACTTTCTCGTTTTTGTAAAAAATAACCATGAATCCAAACGATGCGATGTGCTGGTTTCAACAATACGCCAAATCAACAAAACGCGTTCCAAATCCGTCGGCAAAATCAAACGCTTCCGTTCAACAAAAATCTATTCAGTTCACCGGTTATGTTCCACAACCACAATGCCAACCGTTAAATTTGTCTGACCCGGACGTTGTTCCTAAAACTCAAGCATCACTCGACGAAGAAAACGTCGCCAAAACGCAACCCGTCCCTACTAAAAAGAGAAGCAAAAAGAAGAAGCAAGTTAAAGAATCGACATCTACATAAGCCGAAAAATATTGTATCTTGATGGACGTCGACCCCGATTACCGAACAAATGACGAATTGAGTTCTAAATGGACTCATATAAACAAAAAAAGTTGTACTTTTCAACGCGATATACGAAGAATGTGAGCGGACCCCAAAGAGCGGGGTTATTGATACTGATATTTTGTTCAAGCAACCGTCCATTTTCAAGACGATGGTGGAGGCATGGCTCCAACTAGAATTTGGAAACTTTTGAGGAATTCACCGAAATGACAACAAATTTACCTCAAAAAGACCGGAGCTGGATCGTCAAAGAAACGATTCGCGACTGGCGTGACCGATAGTCCCGGCTCATCAGATAGAAGATCTAGGTATGATATCAAAGAATATGAAATGATTGAGGAAGACCCGATACTATGGCTAATCGGGAAGAAAAAAGCAAAAGCCTAAGCACTGGCCTCCCGCTCCGTTCCGACACACATCGACATCGGTCAACAAATGATCGAGGAACTGTAAAAAATTGACTTGACTCGAAAAGAGAGCAATAATTGGAAAAAAGAAAAAAAAAGATGAATATTCTCGCCCTCAACCTTGATTGTTTCCACAGGGCCAGACGAACCTTATTCGATAAAAACAAAACGATATCAAGACAAAATATGGGCTTGAGGACTAGTTTTTTTATTTATTTTCTTATTTATGTTTTTAATGAAATTTCAATTTATGTTTTATTTTAAAAAAATAATATTAAAATAATTATTATATTTAATACTCACTTGGATATCGCTCACTTAGTATTTCCTTTGACAAGTAAGACCCAAATGAGGAAGCAACCAAAATGATGTGACGCTTAAATGACACAAAAGTTACTCCCAATTAATATTATCAAATGAGAGTGTACCAGATACTATAAGGGTGTTGGGGGTCATTTACCCCAATACTTATTTACTTACCAAAACTGTCAAATAGAATTCTACCACCTCAAAACTACTTATTTACTCAGATTTCATTGAAAACATTCTACTCATTTACTCACCAACTTTTTTTGTAAAAAAAAATAAACATTTAATTTAAAAAAAAGACAATTTCATTAAATAAAAATTAACATAATACAATTAAAAATAAAAAAACCTACAAAATAAATAAAAGCTAGATAATAAAATTTTATTAAGATTCTTCCACTTTCAAGACACTTGGTCAACGGTTCGATCGTTTTCACCAAATAAAGCGGTAAAATGCGCAAGGACTTTCTTCCAAAACGAGCCACATTTTTGTTGATTTCCTTTTCTTTTATGTTGTGTCTTGTGAATATAAGCTTGGACCACGACAATTTCTTCTTCTTTCGTCTATCTTTTTGGTGGTAACCGGTTTTTGTGTTGTCTTTTCGGCTTGGCGCGGTCATCTTCAACTTCGACTTCTTCATCTTCTCCTTCATCAACATCCTCCTCTTCCGTTTCTTCATCAACATCCTCATCTTCTCCTTCGTCTTCGGATTCCGAACGAATGATTTCATTTGGATCACGATACGGTTAGTTTTGGAATTGGTAGGAAAATTGAGATAAAAAATTAGGATCCATATCAAGCGAAAATTGAGATAAAAAATTAGGATCCATATTTGGATCGGTTAAACTTTGAGGGTAGTAGTTTGGATATTGAGATTGCGGGAAATTGCTTGGAATTGGTTGAGGAGGATTTTGAGGTTGCGGGAAATTGATTGGAATTGGTTGAGGAGGTGGTTGGGTTCGTTGGGGAGCGGTTTGGATTCGTTCGGGTCGCGATTGATATTGAATTTTCGGCCTAAATTTTCTAGGCTTTATTGATTTTTTGGATGACCCTTCCATTTTTTTGTAGAGTGTAAAAATTACATAGATGAGATGAAAGATATATAGATGATAGGTAAAAATATATGTGTGTGGAATGTGTGTATATATAGGTAAAAAAATTAGTATTTTTTTAAAGCACCCAACCCACCCCCACCAACGGCTAGTAGCCCCAACGGCCAGTAGCCCCAACAGCTCTCTCCAACGTATACCGAGTAAATCAACCTGTTCAACCTACTCGGATTCATCTACTCGGCCCAACTAGAATTACTAGGGGCGGTGTACCCCATGTTACCCGATCCTCTCTCTCCTACTCGATCCCAATCGAGTATTCCGCCCCCAACACCATTCACAACAGTGTCCCCATATGTTTGTGAGTGTGGTTTCATATATTTTAGGGAGTGGTTTAAAGTGGTTGTGAGTGAAGAAGAGAGAAAATGTATAAATTTTTTTTGTATATTTGGGGAAAACACTGTTCACCTGCATAAATTTTTTAACATTTTTTGAAGTGTTGTGAGTGAAGGAGAGAGAAAAGATAATGATAAATGTATAAAAAAATATTATTTAATTGAAAATGAGAGAAAAAATGTAGTGATTTTTAGTGTAATTATAGAGATAGGAATAGGGAAACTGATGGGAATGCTCTAAGGCTATCAGGTATACTCGGAGCATTACTTCCGTGATCCAACACGTGCAAGTAATTCACGGCGTGAGAAGAAGGGCACACCGCCCCCTCAAGGCGTGATCCACCGCGTGAAAAGTTTGCGTGATTTTTTTTACGGGAGAATTGCACACTTTCAAATGGAATATAGCCGTTGGCACACTTTTATTTGTGTTCTTCCTTTGAAGCTGCACTAAGGCCATCAGGTATACTCGGAGCATTACTTTCGTGATCCGACGTGTGCAAGCAATTCAAGGCGTGAGAAGAAGGGCACGCCGCCCCCTCAAGGCGTGATCCACCGCATGAAAAGTTTGCGTGATTTTTTTCACGGGAGAATTGCACACTTTCAAATGGAATATAGCCGTTGGCACACTTTTATTTGTGTTCTTCCTTTGAAGCTGCACTAAGTTTCTGATTATGAAGCTGCACAAGTGTTTGAGAGCTTGGAGAACATTGTGTGTGAGTCTCTGATTATGTTGGTGGATGATGGTGGGGTGGCAGTGACGTCATCAGGTGTTGGTGGATGATGGCGGGATGAGTTGCATTGAGTTACAGAGCTTGAAGAAGTGCACACCTGGTGTTTGTGAAAATGTCTATCAGAACAATTATTGTTTTTTAAATGAAAATTAAGAAAACATTTAATTATCACACTACTACAATCACTTGGGTATACCCATTGGCAAGTGATAAATGGTGTGATAATGAAGGTAGTGACGTGGCGTGCACTTTATTATCACACCACACCACAATCACACGGGTATAACCCATAACCTGGATGATGGAATGTCAGACGTACCTGTTTTTATAAAAGTCTGCACTTAAAAAAAATGGAATGTCAGAGAAGCGATCTTATGCATTTGTTGAACCGGGAAAGAAGCTATAATAACTAAAAGCAATAAAACACGAATACAGCTGTATCGATTTAATTCTTTGTTTAATTAATTAATTAATACACCCTCAACCTCAACCTGAACCTCTTTTTCAATGTGCACACATATAACATACGTTTTGGACATATGCATGACGGATGTCGTTTTTCCAATAATGACTATAAACCCAAAATGCCATTTATGTCATCATTTTAATTGTTTGCAAATGAAAAGATGGAAATGATGACTCATAATAAATATATCTTCACAAATTATTCCAAATTATAAAAATATTAAAAACAACTAAAAATAAATTATTAAAATCAAGAGACATCTCCGGTTAAAATCCATGGTATACTATTTGTGAACTTTGGTTTTTAATATAGTGTATAATAAAATAAGTTTTCAAAAATAATTGAAATAAGCTATTAAATTAAGATATATCTTCTATTTAAATTAAAGTTTAATCCGTATAAAAAAAACAAATTCCAACAAATAACATAATCTATTAATCTCATTGGTTAAAAGTATTATTCATGAACTTTGATTTTTAATATTATAATTCGTTTTAAAATCAAAACCATTTTAAAAGACACAAGAAACATGTAATATATATATATATATATATATATATATATATATATATATATATATATATATATATATATATATATATACATTGTATGCAAAATTAATGAGAAAAAAATAAAGCCGGTTATGAAAAAATGGTAATAAATGACAAATAACTAATATATCTTTAATTCCAAATACAAAAAAAAAATGAGTTATTAAAGTATTGCTCACCAAAGGCACTTCATGTATAAATAATGAACATTCATCACAAACACCCCTAGTTACAATCCATAGGTGCAATTCAAAGGTTTCCATCCTTATCTTGCGCCGTGGTGCGTACGATAGCACCCCTAGTTATAAAAAAAATGATGCCTTCATTGTTCCTAGCCCTGTTTCTACCGTGCGCCGGCATGAGTGTGGTGTTCGTTATTTACATGTGCTTGCTATGGTACGCAGCACGCCACCTCCCTGAAATCACTTCTCCGGTGAAACCCACCGCCGGAAATGGGCTTTCCGCAGCGGAGCTGGACAAACTTCCGAGAACCACCGGAAAGGAACTGGGGTTGACGACGGAGTGTGCCGTCTGTTTGGAGGATATTGAGGCGGAGCAACCGGCGAGGGTGGTTCCGGGATGTAACCATGGGTTTCATCTACAATGCGCCGATATGTGGTTCTCGAGAAATCCGGTTTGCCCGGTTTGTCGGAACAAACTTGAACCGGGTTTTTTTCGTTCGGGTGAAACAAATCCATGTTGAAAATTTTCTGCATCAAATCATGTTTATAAATTATAATTAGTTCTGATTTTTGTTTTTTTAATTTTAGTTTTTGATAGAAGTCTTGAATGTACAGTGATCTGAATATGATTGCCAGCAAGCTTTAAAACCCTTATTTTTTATTATTTTTTCAATTCATTTTCGTTATAAAATTTGGTAACTTTTTAAAAAAATACAAAGTAAACAGGCATTTTCTTCCATTTTTTAAACCTTTATTTAGTTTTCTCATTTAAAAAATGAATGTGATTAACTAATTGGATAAAACAATAAATTTTGAAAAATAAACTTTTTAGAGCATTTACATCAGCTTCTCTGTATGTTTTTTAAAATGGTTGTGAGTGGACAAGAAAAGAAGTAATGATAAATATATAAAAAAAATATTATTTAATTAAAAAAGGGACAGAAATGTAGTGATAGATTTAGGGAATCCGCTATGAATGCTCTTAGATTAAATCATCAAAAATGATCAAACAAAATGAACGAAAATGACATTTTACTAAAAAATATATATACTTAATTTAATTATTATTTTTAATCGATGTACTCTATTTTAAAATCATTTAATGTGAACTCCATAGAATTTAAAAATCAAAACTATTTAGTTATGGAGTATGTCACTTTCTCAACACGTACGTCAGAAGATATACTTAGTTAAGGCTTTAAATTTGATGATGAAAAAGGTATAGCTTATGTTTGTCAGCAATTTCATCGTCTACTGTTTCTCTCTAAAATGTAAAGAAAATGATTTTTGTCATTGAAATTTTTTATTTGGAATTTTTTATTTATTTTCTGCAAAATTTTAATTTGAATTTTAAAAGCACGGATTTTGGGAAAAAGTTTATGTAAAAAAGGTTCAGTTTTGATGATGGAAAGTGTGAACTGTCAAGCGTTTGAGTTTTCTGCGGTTTCAGAATCCTCTGTTTTGCCTTCACGTTTTCTTCTCTCTCAAAAATATAATAATTCAACTTTGTCTTTTTAAATTGTTTTTAGTTAATTTATGATGTAATAATTTAGTTTAGTTTATGTGGAACTTTCGTTTTGAACTTGTAATTTACCATAGAAAACGGTGGATTCGTTTGATGGTTTTATGATGTGTTTTTCGCATGATTCAGTCGGTTTTTACCTTTTAAGGAAAATTTTATCAAATTAGTAACTACGGTTTTGAACAACGATAAACCAAATCGGTCAGATTGGATGGCTGGTTTGCTAGTTCTAATGGTTCGGTTTGTCGGATTAAATTGAGTTTTTACATTTTTTTAAATCTATGTAGGGGGTTACGTCCGCGTTTCACGGCAGGGCTGACCGTTTTTTAACAAAATTTAAATAGAAATGTAGACATAATATTAAAAATAACGTTAACATAGCGAAATAAAAAACACACAAAAAAAATCAAATAAAAGTTAAAAAAAAAGACAAACGAAAGTTAAAAAATATATATATATAAAAAGAAAAAGAAAAAGCAAACAAAAGTAAAAAAAAATCAAATAAAAAGTGCTTAAAAAGGAAAAAGAACAAACAATATCTTTATACTAATAAATCAAAATTATACGTGGACACGTGTTACTTTCTTATGTATCCTACGATCAAGCGGTATGCTCTCGTGAACCACCCCCGTGAGCCATGCTCACGCCGTGAACTCCAAAGCCACACCGCCCCCTTGATGGCGTGAAGGGGGGTGTGCGTCTTCCATGCGAAGATCTTCACGGGTGAGAGAATGCCGTTCAACGGCTATAAACATTAAATCCAATCCATTCAATGGTAACTTTAAAAATAAAAATAAAAACCTTTTTACCCACTATAAATAACCACTAAACAACATTTTATAAAACACACTAAAAAACTCTCATCTTTTCACTATTAATTTTATAAAAAATCTCATCTTGTTTCTATAAAAATTTTCAAGTCATGAATCCTAACGATCCCAATTTTTGGCTCCATTACGCGTCTCAATAAAACGTGTTCAACCTATAGTGTCCGTTAAACCCAAATGCATTCACCCAACCACCACCTTTTAACCAAAATTTGTTCGCTTCACCGGGGTATGTACCAAACATGCATACTATGCCCAATATGCCGGTTGGATACTCACAAGATCCGGAGTTTCTTCTAGAAACGCAACGCGTTCCGGAAGATGAAGAAGAAGACGTCGAGGAAACGGTGCGTAAAGGTAAAAAGAAAACCCCCGTAACAAAATCATCCTCACAGGTTACAAAGAACTGGGATGCGGAGGAAGAGCTAAACTTGGCTAGGGCCTTTGTCGACGTCTCGGAGGATCCCATTATAGGTATTTATATATATATATATATATATATATATATATATATATATATAGTATTTGTTTTTATTACTTCATTATACAAAATTAATATTGATTATGTTTTATTGTTTTAGGTAACGCTCAAAACAAAACAACATTATAGAAATGTATCGCTAGAAAGCTTGAAGCGTTAATGGGCGCACCCCCCGATTATCGAAGTATGGACCAATTGAGTTCTAAATGAACTCATATTAACCGAAAAGTTTTAAAGTTTCACTGCATCTATCAACAATATGAGAGAAGCTGAAAGCGGTTGTAGTGATACCGACATTTTAAAGCAAGCAACGTCCCGGTATCAAGACAATGGAGGAGCCCAAGCTCCAATTGCGGGTTGGGAACAATTAAAGCAATCGCCGAAATGGAAAACATTGTACTTGAATCCAAGCGAAGATGGATCATCAAAGAAACGGTCCTCGCCAGACATTGATGTTAGTCTGACCGCGTTCGATTTAAGATCAATTTATGATCTCAACCGGGAGATGATGGATGACAAGGACAACATACAACGTCCGATCAACAAAAAAAAACAAAGGCAAGAGCTTCGGGCTCGGGATCCGGCTCGGTTCCAATTCACGTAGACTTTGACTAAAAATTGGTCGATCAAATGGAAGAATTTAACGTGAGAGAAAGAGAGAAATTTAATTGGTAAAAAGAAAAAGAAGAGTTGGAAATTCTCGCTCTCGACCTTGATCAAACCACTAGCCCCCGACGAGCCTTTTTCGAGAGGAAACAAAACGAGATCAAAGCAAAATATAGAATCGAGTAGTTTTTTTTGTTATTTTATTTTTTATTTGTGTCATTTTTTTAATTTAATTTTAATTTATGTCTTTTTTATTATAATTTATATTTATGTCCTTTTTATTAAAATTTTTTTATAAATTTATTATTAAAATGGATATTAAATTAAAATACATTTAATGCTCACACCTCACTCACCCACTTGGGTATTTCCCATGCCAAGTGAGTGTGGTGTGAGAATGCATGAAAATGACGTGGCGCCACGTGGCAATCACTTTTCCTCACTGACCTCTCACTCACTTGGGTATACCACATGCTCTAAACATTTTTTTCCCGCTTCTCTCTCATATTAAATAGAGTTAAATATGGTTTTAGTCCCTGTGTTTTGACCAAAATAACAGTTTTAATCCAAACGTGTAAATTTGACTTTTTTTAATCCAATAGTTTCAATTTCTTCTCAATTTCTAGTTACTACCACAGTTCTCTAAATGTGTGTTTCGGCTACATTTCTCATGAGTCTATGGGAAAGAGGTTAAGTATTAGCACAACGCATCATCCTCAGAGGAATGGCCGGTCCGAAAGGACCATTCAAACATTAGAGGACATGTTTCATGCGTGCATCATTAATTTCAGGGATGGTTGGGATAGTCACCCACCATTGGCAGAGTTCTATTACAAGAACAGTTATCACGCAAGTATAGACGCGCCGCCTTACGAGATGCTCTATGACAGCAAATGTAGAACTCAAGTGTGTTGAGGTGAGGTTGGTTAGAAGGAACTGGGAAGCATAGAAGTTGTTAAAGCCACTTTTAAAAAGTTTTATCAAATCAAGGCCCATATGAAGGTTGTACAAGACAGACATAAATCCTACACGGACAAAGGGCATAGATCTATCGAATTTAAGGTTGGAGATAGAGTAATCTTAAAGGTGTCTCCATGGAAGTGTATTATCAATTTTTTTAAGAGGGAAAAATTAAGTCAAAGGTTCATTAGACATTTCAAAATACTAGCACATGTAGGTGAAGTGACATACATATCGGATTTTCCAGAAACTAAGTAGGATCCATCCTATTTTTCACTTGTCTCGCTAACGCATACTGTTTTGTTCGTTCAAAAATATTTATTAGTTTTGAAAGCCGTTATAAAATGGTTTTAAAATAAACTCTCTTTTTTATGTTTTGATTACAAAAAAATCACGACTCATAAATTCTAAAATAGTTTTATCAAATAAAACATTATCTAACACGCTCATTACAAAATTAAACTATCCAACAAACTTGTTAGAACATTAAACATTTTAAATCATCTTGGTTTTTATAAAATAAACTGCTTCTAATATGCACATTAGAAAACTAAAAGTTAACCAAATGTTTTAAAACTTTATGGTTTGTAACAAAAAAACCATTTCTAACACACTTGTTAGAAAATAAATGTTCATCAAATGTTTTTAAAGCTTATGGTTTATAACGATAAAACGTTTTTAACATGTTCGTTAGAAAATAAACATTTACCAAATGTTTTTTTAAAGTTTATAGTTTATAACAATAAACCGTATCTGACATGTTCGTTAGAAAATAAACATTTACCAACACTTTAAAAGTTCGGGTATTTATATAATAAACCGTTTCTAATACGCTCATTAGACGCACTAAACGTTTTGGTACTTATAAAATAACTCATTTAAAACTCTTTTTAGAAAACAAAACATTTACAAGAAACGTTTTTTTTTTCTTTTTAAAACGTATGGTTTATAACAATAAACATGTTTATAATATTACAAATCATTTTAAAACATATTGTTTATAACAATAAACTGATTTTAACACGCTCGTTAGAAAATACATGATTGAAAACCATTTTAAAACATACGGTTTATAAAAATAAACCGATTCTAACACACTCATTAGAAAATAAACAATTTTAAAACCAAAATATCAAATTAAATGATTCGTTTGTAAAATGGTATATAGGATTTAAGATTATACTCACATCTTTATAAAATTCAAACAAAACGTTGTACTAGACACGTTATTTCTCAAAATTATTTGTAAGATATACCAAATATCTCAAATAATATTTAGTAGTTACATTTTCATGAACCTTAAATCCTTAATAATAAGGTTTGAAGATTGTTGCAACAATCTCACGAAATTCCATTTTAGGATTATAGGAAAGTAAGTCACTTTTTTTTATTAATATATGATAACAAAATATAATAACGATATTCTCGTTATATGCGGGAAACAAACAAGTACAATACCTTTTACAAACTTAAAAAAATTAAAATATTATAAGACAAATTTATATATCAAATATGATTCTAACCGAAGTCTCCAATGACAACTTCAGCAACACCTTGAATTATCTTGGCGAACAAAACAACAGAGTCGTCCATGGTTGTGATTGTGGCACATATTCAATAGCTTCCCTTATAATAGATTTCACGCCTCTTCTTAGATGAATGCGTTTGTCTCACATGGTACAACAACCAGAAAAGATATGTGTACTGTCGGAGATGACTCACGCGCCCGAGGTTGCACCCACTTAATGGTGTTTCAAAGTTTTATGGACAAGGAAGAAGAAGTTGCTCTGAAAGCATAAACAATTAAAGAATACTCATCTCTAATTTTCTAGAAAAATTTCCCGTGTGTGTTTTAGCATAATTTTTCATACTTCATCTAAATTATCCGAAAAGTCCATTTTTATGCTTAAACAACAAGAAACTAAAAATTTGATCTCATAATAAACGGGATTTAATTTATGGCACGAGTGAAGCAGCAGTGAACTGAATCACTGATGGAGCAGTGGAAATCGGCTCTACAACCATTGATGCCCACACATCAATGGAAACGAGCCCTGCTCAGCAACTGATGGTGACATCATCACATCCACTAATTACATCATAAGTGGGTACCCAACCCACATTGCTTGCGAAGTGGCAAAGGGCGCCACATTGCGCCTATCCCCCACTCCACGTGAATGTGTGCGAGTGCGAGTTAGGTTTCTTCACATCCTTAGAGTCCCCACTTGTGTCTCCTTACTAACAAGGAAACAATCTCTAAGGAGTAGTTTTCCTCTTTAACCACCCCAAGTTTTGTTCAGCCACCAATGTTGGATAAGTTTCATCCATTTTATTTCAATTTTCACAGCTTTGGTTATTCCAACTGTCCAATTTCGAGCATCGATATCTTATTCATCCTAGCTACGTTTTGGACATTGTTTGAGTCGTTGTGAAGCTCTTACTTAGTAGAATGAAAAATAACAACTATATTAATCACAATTACATATAGTTATTTATTTCCAAAGTTAGTGAAAACTCACTTTTCACTAATTTTTCTAATAGTTTGTACTCACATATGTATGCTCGCTTTTAAGCATGTAACTTGAAATACGATAAACTATATTAAAGTTGTCTAAAAATATGAAGTTGATTATATTTCGCTAATACTCCACTCAGCTGAATAAACTTTTGGGTTGATGGTACGTACAAAAGCCTAAACTTTTTCCTTTGAATCTTTAGATATAAATGTTCAACAACACAAAAGAATAGTCAACGACTACGAAAATGGAAATAATCTGTGATTTGACAACTTGCAAGGCACATATTCTTTTTGAAAGGCGAGCATTGAATGTGTGACGTCGCATCCCCTGTTACATGGGAGAGTCTCGTCCAATTCTGGTCAATATGTTGTCTTAACCGGGCCCACTTGGCGTCGGAGTTGGAGAGCTTTAAAGGAAAAACCCCACCCAATACGGTCCCTTTCGGGCTTGAGGGAGAGCCGAGGCTCCAACCCTGGATCGGCGTGGGTAAAACCATGGTACATCAGCCTAAAAGGCCTCATTTGCGATGCCGCAGAAATTAATGGTGGTGGCAAGGATTGAACCCGGGTCCCTTGGGACTTCAGGCCTCACCTCAACCAATACACCACAACCTCTTTGACAACTTGTCAGGCACATATATATATCGGCATAAAAACACTTTTATTAGAATCTTTGATATACAATTATTAAAGATATTTGGTGAACACAAAGTTGGCCTATTGATTTTATCCAAATTGTAACCATCATGATGTCTATATAATATGAAACTTTCTATAATCAATTAAGTTGGTTTGTTAATACAACCACTAGGGGTACATAAAATGGGTAGTGATTCAATACTAATCCCTCAATCTAAAAGTATTATCCCACAAATTATGGTTCATATATACTTTCAAATTCAAAATATCTAGAGTAAATTTCGTTTTTAGCAACTGTGGTTTGGCATATTTAACCCTTTTAGTCCAAATTTTTTTTAACATATCAGCCCCTGCGGTTGAATTTTTGTAACCATTTCAGTCCATAACACTAACCCTGTTAACTTGTTCCGTTAAGTATTAGGACATTTTAGTCATTTTATTTTAGGGTTATTGGATTTTAATAATCCCACCTTTTACCAATTGGCCAATAATAATCCCAACTGAGAATATTCTTACCACTAGTCCCTACTTTCAAACTATTTTGTTACATTGGACTTCCCGTTAAAAAAACTTAACGCCGTTAGATTTTATATGGCGTGGACATCTGCAAACTGCCGGAAAGTCGAGCCAAGCTAGCAGTGGTCTCGTGGTGGGTTTTGAAATTGGCTTTGGTGGTGTTTAACTAGTCTCGTTGGTCAGGCAAGTCCAAACAGAGATAACGGTAGTGTTTAACGAGACCAGTTAAACACCACCAGAGCCAATTCAAAACCCACCACGAGACCACTGCTAGCTTGGCTCGACTTTCCTGTGGTTTGCAGATGTCCACGCCATATAAAATCTAACGGCGTTAAGTTTTTTTAACGGGGAGTCCAATGTAACAAGATAGTTTGAAAGTAGGGACTAGTGGTAAGAATATTCTCAGTTGGGATTATTATTGGCCAATTGGTAAAATGTGGGATTATTAAAATCCAATAACCCTTTATTTTAAGTGAATTAGTTTAACATTTTTAGTCCAATAAAAAATTTAAGTTTTTTTTCATAAAAACATTGTTTCTTCTTTTTTAAAAATGTTTTTTTAGTTTTTTAAAATAAGTTTTTTTTTTCGTAAAAACATCTTTTTGAACCTTTTTATAAACATTTTTTTAACTTTTCTAAAAATATTTTTTTTTATTTTTTTTTCATAAAAAACGTTTTTTAAAATATTTGTTAGTTTATTTTATAAAAACGTTTGTTAGCTTTTTCATAAAATGATTTTTAACTATTTTAAAAACTAGTTCACTTAAAAAGTGAAAAAATCGTTTTTAAAATAGTTAAAAAAACATTGTGCGAAAAAACTAAAAAACGTTTTTTTATAAAAAAAATGTTTTTAAAAACGTTTTCTATGAAAATAGTTAAAAAAAATATTTTTAAAAAATTTAAAAATACGTTTTTACTAAAAAAATGATTTAAAAAAAATAAAAATAAAAGTTTTTAAAAAAGTAGGAAAAAAGTTTTCTATGAAAAAGCATAAAAGCAAGCTTTTATTGAACTGAAAATGTTAAACTAGTTCATTTAGAAATAAAATGATTAAAATTCTATATACTTAACAGGGTTAGTGTAATGGACTGAAATCGTTATAATAATACAACCTCAGGGGCTGATATGTTAAAAAATTTCTATTTGGACTAAAAGGGTTAAACAAGCCAAACCACAGAGACCAAAAGCGAAATTTACTCAAATATCTATGTGCAAGACGTTTATTGGCAATGAACATATAGATATTAAAATGTTTGTTTTCAACAACTTGTAGTATATAATTTACACTGATTGTTAACCTAATACGGTGACTAAAGTGAGACGTTTCTTGGGTTGGTCGTTCATTAATGATGTTTCATGGATGGTTTCTCATCCTTAACATCAGACTATGTGTAGTGGGTATCGTAAGAAGGGACGTGGGTTGATGTAGCACCGTGAGGGGCGTGACACACCGAAGCGGTGTGTCGTGACAGGGGCGTTGGGTATGCCTCCGTGAGTGGGCTAACGTACGTTGGACACATCTAGCTCAATTCCAATATCAATCCGCGCAAATCAGATCGTCCCATTTCAATATTTCCTCTTTCTAATTTTTTTATTAGAATAATTAGTTTAGGACTTAATTTATTTTTTCTCAAATAACTTGTGTTCGGTAATTATTTAAAAAAAAACAAATACACAGTCCTTCCTTTTTTTATTTCTAAATATGCCGGTATAAATTTTAACATAAACGGAGTTGTTTTTAAAAAAATATCTTTTGTCTCGGAATTTGTTTTGAAACGTGTTTGGAAAGAACGAAAGAAAAACAAAAGGCCACGGATATGAAACTGTTGTTCAGTAAAAAAATAGTATTATTTTTTAACTAAACAATTAAAAAATATATAAAAATATAAAAAAAGACCACACATTAACAATTGGCCCCAACTGTACCGATAGTGCATACACATCTTGTTAGACCTAGGTGAACTATATTTAATGTGTACGAGACATTAGTACGGTGATGTGTAGATGATATTGATGAGGTGAGTAGAGTTAGATTGACTCTGATGTCTATATTGTGATATGGTGGTCATAACTGTCGTGTTAGTCAAATTGTGAGAGCCTTAGTCAAGGCCGAGTAAGTCGGTGTCTAGGGAGTTATTGGCTTAACCAGGTTTAAGAGTTAATATGGCTAGTAGATTACGAGTAACTAATGTAGAAAGATATAATGATGTTGGTGAGATTTATGGGATTATAATTATGGGTCGAGTCTTGAGTGGGGAACCTTTTGGGACATGGAAAGATAATGAGGGTTATCTATATGCTAATAATTTATAAAACTATTGGAGGGTCCTAAGTGCAGATAAATAGCATTCGTGACGAGATGGCTTTTAATTAAACTTAAACTATTAGAACTCATTCAACGTAGCTGACTTTATGTGTACGTTAGATTGTGTTGCAGAGAACTTTGGGGTCGGCGTATCTTGGCTATGGAGCGGTGCTACTCGGATCGGGTGCAGACATTCGTGAGGTAAATTTAATGACAATAATAATCCACGTTTTTAGAAAGACTTCCGTTGTAGTTTAACTAATAACACTAGTATTTTTAATAGAATAACCAGTTATGAGAACAAACTGTAGGATGCCCGGGTGAGGGTCTTACAGGTCTGCTATCGTCTAATGCATGCGTCAGCCCTACGCGTCAATCCATGATTGGACCCTTCCTCGTATTGTGGCTTGGCAGACCATTAAGGGAAGGTTTGGCGGACCGCTATGCATGACACACGTCAATAATGATGCCTGGTAGTCAGCATCCACATGTCATTCCTTTAGGGTTTGCTTAGCCACCACGTAGTGAACCGTTATGGGCTTGGTAGCGGTCCGCTACCGGCCCAAAATCCAAAATTTTCATTTTTCAACCCTCTAACTTTGGCAATTGGTAATTCCATCCCCTAGTGTTTCAATTTTGGCAAATGAGGATCTTGGAATTGGCCTGGTGTTACATATGCATTTCAGGTTAAGGTTAAACGAAGGAGGAATGCTTATGGATGAAATGGACAAGGAATCTGATGGCTACCTGATCTAAGACTGACATCACGTTTATATGATTACTTTACAGATTATGTTTATTGATGTTTTGATGATTTATATGTATTAAACAATGTTTCCACTACAAAATGTTATGAAATTAAGTTATTGAATTATGACGTGAATGAGTAAATCCAAAAAGTAAGGTCACCAGGGAACGGGGTCTAACATGAAAAGGCAAAGAAACATCTACAACACCTGAACCAACCCCTGAGCAAGTCACAAGTCCACTTCAAGAACCGTTTAAAGAAGAATTGATCAACATGATCATAGAAGCCACATCCAATGAGTTCAATCAGCTTAGGACACAAGTGGTGAATTTAAAAAGCAAAAAAAAAAAGATACATGATCAAGAAATTTCTATCCTAAAGACCAATGTTGCTAAGCAACAAGAAGTTATGTATAAGATGATAAAAATGACTAAGGAGCTACAAAACTGAGTAAACATTCAAACTGAAGCAATTGACTTGTCTGATTGCTTCAACTTTGAAACCTTCGACTATCAAGAACCTTCTAGCCATGAACCTATTGATATAGAAGATGATAAAGATGAAGTCGAGGAAGATAAAGAAGAAGAAGAAGAAGATGTGAACCAAGACAACATTGAGAAAGAAAATGATGATGACGAAGGTCAAGGTAATGCAAGCTCTTGGGATTATGATAGTACTGAGTGTGGTGATGGTGATAATGTTGAGGTGTATGACGATGAAAATTCTGCTAATCAAGGAACCATACCTGTATACACGACTACTGATGGTCAGGTTGTGGAAAACCTAGCAGATGTTAAAGATATTGATGACCTGGTAGACGTGTCTACACCAATATCAGTTATCTGATGAAGCAACACAACAAACTCCTCAAACTGAAACTTCCAAGTCAATAATTGATAGAATTGGGTGGTTAAAAGCTTCAGAACAAGAACAACCCAAGGTTTGTCTGAATCTTGCATAACAACAAAGGAAGCTACACATAAAAGAATTAGCTGATCATCAAAGGAATATGTATGTGGTCAAAAGATGTGGAAGTGTAACTCAATACTTCAAGTCATCTCATACTCTTAAGTGACTACCAAAATGGGATATTAGAAAGCTTTCAAAATTGGAAATCATCAATCCTGGAAATCATACATTTGCCTTTGATCTTCATAATCTTATCAGGAATCAATGTTTGTTTGGGTTCACAACTTTCATTCCTTAGAAATCGGGGAGAAGGAGATCGAAGAAAGAACTCAACCTAGTCTCTGGCAAAGGCAAAGTGGTTCTAAGACTGAAGTCGGTTTATGATTCCACAAAGACTGCCAGCTCTTCTAACAAACTTCAGAAAATGACACCATGGTAACAAAACGGTGAAGCGGTGATTCAAACTGTAGACAGAGGGGATATCTGAATTCTGGATCTGATGGACATGTTTGTGACATCCCTGATTTTTATGCCTGATCCTAAAATCCTACCTTGTAACCTTGATTGATTTATTATACAATGAACATTTTTATGCTTCATATCACCTGTGATATTATTTCATTTCAAATTTCCAAGTCTAGTCTAAAGCGAGTATTCTATTGCGCATAGAACGGCTTGCGCATTATATTTTGATTCTATATCTGATTCTGGTATTCATTCTTAATCTTGCTACTTATAGTAGCTTTGGATGCCTTAGACTCTAACTTAATAAAAACAGTTCAAGCTTGTAACTTCGTTTGACTAAAATATAATTTCAAGGGTAAAAGTTACACATACGTAAATTTCAGGGTTTCTTTTGTAACGTCTTCGAAATCTGGTTAATTTTTGTAAATTCAATCATATATCATTATTATTAATATAATTTTCGAAATTTTAAGTTTATATATTATTATTTATTATTTAAATTAATAAAATCAATTAATTCCTTTAAACTTATCCAAAATGAATTAAAACCATTATTTTTATTCTTAAATTCTATCCTAATCCATTCCATCCATTAACTAACTAATTTTGAACTCAATCCTATCATCCATATCCTCAAAATTTCGTGAACTAATCCCTATATCCATTATTCAAAAGTTTTATAAAAAAATTCTAAGATTTATAAACCTATGTTTATCACCTTTGTTATCCTAATCAAAAAACCTAACCAACTTTTCCCCTTTTTCCTCTCAAACCCACCCTATAAATAGAGCCTTAAACCTCATTCATTCTTCACACCTCAACAATCCTCTAGGGCTCTCTAGCAACTAAAGGTTGTTCTTCTCATCTTTTGGAAGATTCTAGCTTAAATCCTTCCATTCTAAGTAAGTTCTTCTTATGTTCTTGCTTGTTCATACTTTTCTTTTCAAAAATTCCTCATAACTAGCTAGATCTATGATTCCCTAGCATGTTTATGTTATAATCATAGAGCTATCGAAGATCAAATGCCCTATTTTAATTAAACTTGTTCAAACTTTTATTTAAAAACTTGGTTTTGATCTTTCTTGTTCCTTTCAATTTCAAAAATCATGTTTTTACTAAAACTTCTTATCTTCAAATTAAACCCCTCTAATAATTAACTTATTTCATTTCTATCTTTACTAAACTTATATTTTCACTTTAGCCCTTATACTTTCCAAACAAACCCTAAACTTGGTCAAGTATACAAATAGGGTAACTTTCAAACCAGTATGTAGTTATCTGACAAACATTAAAGTTCTGGCTAGGAAAAGACGGGGTTCCGATCCAACCAACTCTTTCCTGGGAACTTTTATGTTGGAGGTACTACTCTGGAATGATAACCACTCTAGTGTACAACAACCACTTTCAACTAATTACATTGTCAACCCCTCGACTATCCTAACTTGTTTCTAACGTAACAAACTTAACTTAGGGAGTCGTTAAGGCATTCGATCCAAGTTACTACAAGTTCAAGTTCAACCCTTTCATTTACAAGGTGAGTTTACATAGCCCCTTTTCCTTTTGTACTTTTTGGGGTGAAACATGATTACATTCAAATACTATTTGCAATTACACACGTACAATTATATAATATGATTATATGTGTTTATTTATGCTTTATGCTTGGATGCTAATTGTTAAGGCTACCTATACATGAGATACACGTGCAAACACAAATACATTATTTCAGGCTAACGTGTGTTGTTATGCCCTACATTTACATCAGGATAACATGTGTTGTTATGCCCTTCAATTACAAGGTTTCATTTGTACATCTAGCTTAACTTAGATTCTCCATAAATGCTTTATAAACCATGCATCATATGAATTGTACACAAAACATTTGAATTTTACTTGTGGTGTCAAAACCTATGTATGCTCACCAACTATTTATAGTTGACCCTCTCATTTTAAACATGTTTCAGGTACTAAGCTTTGAGTTCATATTCAAGATGCTACACATAGGAATTGAGGACCTAGTTAAATAAATAGTTAAAACTTATTGATGTACTTCATTTTCTTTGATTGTATTTGTTGAACTTGTTATGAAATTCAGTGATTTTAATATACGGAAATTTTAGTTGAACCATGTGCTTTTGAACAGTCTACATGTCCCGCCCCGACGTTTCCGCCGTCGGTTGGGGTGTGACAATGTTCATGTTCGATACTGATGATTTGGATACTCTCTACTACAACACAATCAGATGTGGTATTGGAAGTGAGACAACCGGAAGCTTTCAGATGTGATTTGGATACTCTTTATACGTGTTGTGGCTCGAGCATTAAAGATGCGAGCTGAAGCCGTGGTTGCTAAACAACAGGAAGCTACTCCAAAGTAAATATTTTGTTATGCAACAACCTAGGGGGAGATTGTAAGGTTATTATAGGTTGGTGCATACAAAACATCCATGTCTGAAGACCGGAAGTCAAAGATGAAGAAAATATAAAATTACCTTTGGACGAAAATTTCTGACGAAACTTTACTTTCGGAAGAAAGTTTTGTATGTCTTGGGCGAAACTTTTGCTTTTTGGCTTCATTTTGTATAAGTATGTGTTTTGGTTTCTTTGTATGCAAGCAAGCCATATTTCATTGTAATCAGTGCATTCTAGGAGCATTACTGGGTTGCTAGGGTTTATAGTACACATCTTTTGAGCATTATACTCATTGAGAGTGTTCATTTTAATGGCCATTGAGTTTGTTGTTGGGTTTTACATTTGTTTATTGATTTGAGCTAAATTTAGCTTCATTTGATTGTTTTTATCAATAATTTGTGCTCTATCTGATTGCTCTACAAATGAAGTCATTGAAATCCAAGTAATTAAGACCTAGAGTTTAGTATCAGAGACTTAGTGCTCTTATTTTAGCTTTTTTCTAAAAATCAGGGTTTTCAAGCTTGCTAACCAGGGGCACTGCCCCCGTACCCCTATTGTTCAGTTATATTCGCCCCCTTGATACAACAAAGTGTGTTGAACACCATAAATAATAAGATTATCAAACAAGTGTGCACTCCACACTTATCAACTTGTTTGGTGTTTCATTATGACTTCTCATATGGTTATTAAGTAAATCCAATTACACTAAATAGCTGGATGACATTAAAATCACCAACAATTTGACCGATGACACTTCTAACTTTAAATTTGACCGATAAAAAACTCAAATTGGCAAACTCACTCGGATAATTATTATAAATTTATACTTAATTTCATTTACAAGGAATTTATGATTCCTCATTTTGCTCATAATCATCCTTGTGAGCGATATCGAGCAAAAATCAAGTTTATATCTATCATTATTATGTGAGTGCGATTATCATTGATAATAAAAATAAAAGTTAGGAATGTTATTGGTTAAATTAACCGTATGAATTATTTTTGACAATCGAGTCAAATTGACACCAGGACTTATTATTGACGAATAGATTATAATTTGACGAATAGATTATCTTTTTTATTCTAGTTCTAACGTTAATTTATTAAATAAATATTTCCAGAATAATCATCATCGCTTACTCAAAAACCCACGTACAGAGAAGAATGTAACAATCAAAAGGGTCACTTTGGAACAGCACTTTACTTGCATATGCCAAACTTATAAAATGACAAACCTCGTATTATATTAACTTAAACATAAACTTTTGAAAAAAAGTATAGGAAAGTGTCAAAACAACGTGGCCAATATATACCCTAACCTTTCGGAAGTGAATTAGGTACAAAACATATCTTGCCAATCATTAAATATGTAACCAAATAAAAGAAGATATAACTTATTGAAAAGAAAAACTTAAATCCGACACGAAAACTTGAACCCGAAATATAGGTGATAAGTATTTGGGTATGAGGCTAGATTTAGAAATTTTTGTGGCTATGAGATTGGGTTATACCCGTTTGATTACATGAACTCGTTTACCAGAATATATTAATAAAATATAGCATGTTGAAGTTGTTAGAAACTTTAAATTATTAAACTTATAGAATTGTTAAAAGTCTAGCTGAGTATCTAACACTTTAAGTCGCTTTTTGAGACGAGTTTAAGATCAAGTTTTAGGGATGGGTATTCCAATGGGTAATTTTTAACTATATAATTTCATAGATGGTTATAAGATCAGACATGAGGTACGATTTTATAATCGGATCTGAGACTAAAATTATCAAAACTCGTCTCATTTTTTACCCTATCGATACTTAATATACAAACATTTAAGGTATTAGGGTTCTTATCATATTTTCTTGAATGTGATCTGTGCCTTTAATATAGGAGCCATCGTGTCATAGGAGAAACCTCCTCATCTTCCATCTTTCTACTGCGTATATACCTCTACCCCCTTGGTTGTGTTTGTATTTTGAACTGATAATAGCTGAAAACCGCATGCACATGCACGCGTTGTGTGAAGCATAATCGTTATCACTTCGACAATCCTCACATCTTGACTTCTAATACAATTTGGTATACATCACTAACGTCGTTGTATAAACTAAAACCCTAAAATTTGGTCGACAAACGTCGCTCAATGGACTTTGCCAATCGTTGGCTCCTCTTTTAATAATTAGGTTTGCACACATTTATGACGTATTACAAAGTATTGTTACTCAACTTCAGACCCTTAGTTAGAAGATTTCAAATTAGCTTCACCTAACACCTTCAGAATGTGCCTTCAACTACTTGTTATATTGTATTTTAGTCTATTATGTCATTTTTGCTTTTAAAAGCCTTGTAATACTCTAAGTTCTATGAACCATTTCTTAAATTTTTTAACAATTTGGTGGTAAAATTTTCAAAATCTAACACATTATAAGACAAAGATTTATAATACATAACTTTTTAATAGTAACAAGAGGTTTGAGTCCGCGCGTTACGACGGGTGGTCTTCAACGATAACAAATACCTAAACGCGTGTTTAAGAGACGCAAGACATAAAAATATCAAAATGTGTGCTTGAAAAACATAAGAAATACTAAAAGTACAAAATAAAGTAAAACCATAACGATCTTAATCAATGAACAAGGAATTGAACTTGGGTCAAGGGGAACAACATCAAGCACTTAAAGGACTTCTTCTCAACCATGTGAGCCAGAATCACAATTGTGTTTCATTTATGACAAATTAGTATTTAACAAAAATGAAATTCAGCTTTTTTTTTAAAAAAAGGTGGCCAATGTTACTGTAGCTAAGGGGTTGTGTTTTAATCTATTTAAGTAATGTGTTACGAACATCATTCTTATTTCAAAAGTAGAGTACTTGCTAGATAAAACCATAACATCTGTTTTAAAGCCAGACAATTACATAACATACAATTTGAAATGGCGTCTAGAGTATTCTCAATAACATACGATTTGAAATGACGTCTACGGTATTCTCGTTTAATTGGATATGGTGGGCGGTGTTGCCATATGCCAATTTTTTATTGGCTTTATTATTACCTTACTTAAAAACTTTAATGCATGTTACATAAATAATTTACTAATTAGTGTGTGTCTCATGAAACCAAAAGTGCTCTGCTATGTTTCTATTTTTAAAGTCTCATTAAAAATTATTTTTAACCCCTCAACTATTGTCAACTCTACACTTTATATCCTATGTTTATAAATTTGTTTTTTTCTCCACTCATATTTTTTTTTCTCTTTTTAACTTTTAAAATCAATGTTATATAAAACTTCGAATATACCGTTGCGACATGTTTATTTTTATCTACGTTTCTGTGTAAATTTCACTCAAAACAGAGTTGTGTGTCATGATGTACAAATCATCAAATCAAAAACAAAAAAGCCGTCAAAACTGTTTCAATTTTTTTTATAGTTTCTTTTTCTTTCTTTCAACTTTTAAAATATGATATGTTAAAATTTTTAACTATTTGACTTTTTCCCTTGCGACGTGCTTATTTTTATCAATGTCCTGGCGTTACTTTTTTTCGGTTTTGTTTCTTAATATAAAGTTTTGAATATTATCAGCGGTCTCGCCATAACGCACGGTTTTGTTATGGTTTGGACATCCAGGTTTCTTTTTCTTATATAAAGTTATGTATGTTATCGATGCACGGATTCATGGTGACGTTTCGACGATAATTTTTTTACGGTTTAACACCCCGCCACAACGCGGGGTAATAGTACTAGTTTTATAACATACTCTGGTTAAAACCAAATTTTGGTGCAATAGTTGTCACACCCCGCCAGACGCGGAAACGCGAGGTGTCACACATTTAGTTCATAGCAAAAGGTATAAAGACAATTGATAAGGAATCATATAATTTATTAATTTCATATTTAATATTCAACATTTGTTTCAATACACAAACAAACAACCAAAATGAAAACATTGATCAAAGTTATTAGCTAAGTCCTTGAGCAATCCTATATGATCTTTCACCTTCTAGTTATTATTCCATGAAACATGTAAGGTAAACGGGTCAACATAAAGTTGATGAGAGACATAGGTTTTATAAGTAATAAAAATAAGTTGGCATAAAAAGATATACAAATTCAATACAAGTTCAATCAAATGTGCAAACATATTAACACGAAATTTATTGCAATCAACCCTTAATGTTATATGCATCCACAATCACAAAGATTATGCCGTTGAAATATTACTGCACTCACAATCACAAAAATTGTGCCATTGAAATGTTATTGCATTCACAATCACAAAAATTGTGCCGTTGAAATGTTATTGCATTCACAATCCCAAAGATTGTGCCGTTGAAATGTTATATCGGTTTCCCCTATATGGCCATACTAGTACTACCTTAGGCTTGTAAACAAGTTAATGATTGTAATGTTGCTACGGTGTTCACATATCAAGCACATAATTAAAATTACTTGTTTAAGAATCTGTTTTGATAAAAAAAAAGGTTAAGTTATCCAGACATATGTATACATATTTCACCTCAAAAGTAAAAAGGAAAAAGGGGCTATGAATCTCACCTTGAAAAATAGAGGGTTGAGCTTGTAACTTGTAGCAACAAGAATTAATGATGCCCTAAGTTAAATAAAATAGGTTATTATAATGTAGAAATGGTTAAGAGAAACAATAAAGGAACGATTTAGGATTTTAGGGTTTTGGAATAGACGAGTGATCAAGGATACGAATGATGTTTTATAATTTTTATTTATAAAAGGAGGACACGAATCAATAATAAGTATTATATGTAATTATATATTAATATACTAAATATTAATATTTATATTATTAAGACGAAGTCAAAGGTAATTAGTCATCACTTGGAAATATAATAAGATAATAATATTGATAAGGATATAATTTGAAATAAATAAATTATCTATGTGAATTGTAATATTACTATTTATAAAAAAAATCCAATTTAGCTAAATATTTACTAATATCATAATATTTGTTGAAAGTAATAATAATATGGTAAATACACTAATAAAACAATCATTAAAATTTACGCTAATAATATAGTACTAATAATATGTCGTTTAAAAGGTTTAGGTAAAATATATATACATAACTCTTTCGTTTAAAGATGCCACAAACCCGAACGTTTGTCATGTTCTTGAACTATATAATGGTAACAAAATAATACGTACTTGACAATAATAATGCTCGTATACTATTTACATTAACAAAACTTTGATTAACATAATTTTTTTTAGATGAAACCTTATATTAAAAGGAATAAACATTTTAAACAATACATAAGGTTTTTGGAAATGGAATTTCAAGAAAGTCGATCGCTAAAACACGATTCCGTTTGATGCCGGAGGAGCCGGTCGGAAAGCAGTAGGGAAAAAGAATGAATTTTTGAGTTTGAGAATGATATGGGAAGCTTATAGGGTGTTAACCAACGATTATAAACGCGTTTACAGCGTGATTTCGGGGAGTGATATCAGGGATTCGGGGTTTGATTTGCTAGCTAGCGGCTTCCAAAAATGGATTTCCAAATAACCAAAATTGTAATTGATTTCTCAATCAATCGGTTGATTACGAGTTTCCATATGAATGTAATCGAGTTTGGAATATATTTGGGCGGATTACAACCTTAAATTAGAATGAAATCGATGGTTGAAAATGGGTTTAACAAATCTCAAAACACCGGATCATTATACGTTTGAATAATAATTTTTTTTGGCATAAAATATGTTTAACAAGGTTGAAATGTTATATAACAATGTTTTAAAAGTACAAAATGAAATAAATTATGACACGCAAAAGTCACGGATGTTACGATGGTAGCCCTAAGACTTATCATGGTGGAGGTCTTGGGTTCGAATTTTGGCCACAACAAAAAATGGGTCTGTGACCAGGTTAGGGGGTTTACCCAGTTGGGGGTTCCTCCTGGGGTGGGCTGCCCTGGATATTCTAGGTATTGCCCCGGGGAAACCCAATTATCCTAGAATATCTATGTGTTGCCGTTCAAAAAAAAAAATTAAAGTCTAGTACCGGCAAACGCCTAAGTTCGGGGTGGCATACACTTATGTTGACTCTTTGCTTTTGGCAAATGGTTGTTGTTGTTGATCCCGAGTTTCCCGAGTTTTAGTTTGATGATTAATGATCTCAACAAATGATAAGTGATTTGTGCATAATAAGATATAATACTATCACACACACACATGAACAATAGATGGAGATATAATGTTAAGTTTATATTGAATGATGTTACAACGAAAAACAATTCATTAAACCTCCAACATGTATCTAGAGTACTCGACGGAAAAAATGAAAGTATTTGGATGGGTAATCCACACTTGGTTTCCTGAAATCGAATGGATTTAGCTTAAATAGGCAAACCATCTTGGTCAAGTTGAAGATATACGGCTAATGTGATTGGTCGCTTTCCTAGAAAAGGTTCATCCCAGTGGTCCAATTAACCCAGTTGCGTAGATTATGTGTCCAATTCATTTAGAATGTCGGACGTCTTTTAAGCTACATCAGCAGATGACAATGTATAAGTTAGTGAGGCTATATTCCTTCGTACTTCAGTTGTAGAAGATTAAGTTCTAGAAAGTTCATAAGCTTACCAAAAGCTTTCGAGTTAGACATGAATTAGTCATAGGGTTAATTTGTACTCAATTTTGTCATTTAGGCCTTCTAATTGAAAGTTCCCATTCCTGTTATGTTGACTTCCTGAAGTCAACAACACTTCTTATTAGAAATACTTGTTTAGATCATAATGCTTAATTACTCAACATATTGGTTAACCTAACCAAACTTATCACACTCCAAAATCAGCGCGCATAACTTTGGTTGGATTTACACACAATACACATTGACTTTACAAAACTCACACTTTATATAGTTTAATACCATAATTAAACCATTTACAAAACACACACTTTACTACCACATGATATCAACTGTCCTTGTCAGATAGCCTAGAGATGTCATACCATATCCTACCTTAAGTCGCCCTGAAAACATGCACTCAAATAGGTCGGAACGTTCAAAAACATACTTTATTATCAAAATATCATTTCATTTTTCAAAAACACACTTTATTAAATGATTTAGTGAAACGGATATCCGGTTTTTATAACTTAAATATATTTTTAAATTAAAATGAAAATACATAAAATATACTAAATAAACATCTAATTAAAAAACAGTTTTTTGATTAATTTACGAAATTACGATACGAATACGTGTTAGTTTTTTTTTAAAATAAGAAGGCTAAACACATAACATAAAAAACCATATACTTCATATATATTGTATTTATAACACTTTCTAGGAAACAAAATAAAATTTTGGCTAAAAAATGTAATTTTTGAAATTACGACCCAAATACGTTTTATTTTTAAAAACAATAAGAGAGTTAAACACATAACATAAAAACCATATACTTTATATATATTGAATTCATAACACTTTCTAGGAAATATATACTTAAAAAAAATTATTTTCGGATATCCGAATATCTGAAATTTTTGAAAAATGCTATCCGAATCTTAATTTTCGGATAATTCGGATTCGTAATTTTGGATATTTCGGGTTCGGTTTTGGATACGGATACTTTTGAACACCCCTACATAGGCTTAACATATTTATAAATACGCAGATTGTGATGGTTGTATGGATATATGATGGTCCACTTTTACATATTATGTTTTTTTTTTCTTTCAAGAAAAACATAGAAAGAAAAAGTTAGTTATTATTTTTACCTTGTAAAAAGTAATCTTTCTTTCTACAATTATAAACCAAAACGTTGATAAATGATTAATATCTCATCAATCATTTATTGAGATTTGTTTTTATTGATATTTGTTTGGCTATGCTTTCTTTTGAAGTTATTGTAATGATTGAAATCATTGTGGTTAAGTGGTGCCAAGTGTTGGGACGTATACAAATACCGGAAAGAGAAACATTAATTGGAAAAAATGGTACAAGGAAGAGTACATAAAATGAAGGTACAAGAAAATTAACATAACATACAAGTGTATTTGATTAAATGTATAAACATATAAAAGTGGGAGGATGCTTTAACAACTTTATTATCTTCAATTAATAATTTTTAATTTCAACAAAGGACGAATAAACTAAACAAATAAAGATATTTATGATCTAATCTAGTGTAATAGTGTATTACGTCTTCCATTTATATTTTTTGATAACTCAACCACTTGCTTATAACTGTTTAGGATAGTGCCAAAATTTGATCTTATCTAATATGGTTACAAGCCGAGCCGAGCCGAGCCGAGCCGAGACGAGCACGAGCTTGTCACAAGTGCAGCTTGTTTAGAGCTCTATTTATAAAGCTTGAATTCGATTTTTTACATTTACATTTCAAGTTTAAGCTCGACTCAACTCGTTTGTTATTTGTTATTTATTTAATTAATTTATGTATATTTTTATTATTATTTTGATGCATTTATAATTATAACTTTTATAATATAATATATTATTTAATTATATTTATTTGAATTGTTATGTAATAATGATTATTGTGTACATATATACTTCATATAGTAAATAAAAGTTATAATAACAACAAACACTTTAGGTTTAGGTTTGCAAGCCTAGTTAAGCTTGATATGTGAATTTTGGGTTTGAACTCGTTTATTAAATGAGTCCCAAATCTTCAATATAGCTCGAGCTCATTTAAACTCGATTCGATTTGAGCTTTTAGTGAGAAAATATCTAGCATTTTATTAGCGATTTGACTCATTTACACCCATATTCATGATACGTTAACTTTTATCCTGAAATGACTATTACATTTATTAATCTACTGTCTAAGATTGTGATTTATGACATGACATGAAACATAAACACAAAGACAACCAAACATAATCATGCATTGGGTTGAGTTAAACATGTTTAAATCATAATTAGGATGGCTAACCCTAGGTCATATTCGTGTTGGTTTGTAAATAAACCGGCTAACTCGCAATCCTATAAATTCAAAACTAAAAATATTATAATTAAAAAGTTTAACTTGTCAAAATGTTTATAATTCTATTATAAATTGTTTACAATCTTGCAACAATTTAGTTATAATTCATTTATAAATTAGAAACTCATTTACAATCCGTTAACCCCATTTATGGTCGGTCATACATGTCTAGACTATGATTAATATTTTTATAGGTTAATTGCAACTTGTCTCTATCCCGAATCTAACGGTGTTCAAAGATGATAAATTTTGTTGTAGTGGCTGTATCATTACACTTATATATAAATATAGTATATTTGAGTGCCCAACAACATATCCCGGTTGATTGAAGATATTTCAATGGAATTCCTTTTTCAGAGTTATGCTTATTGTTTTTAATCCAAATGTGCAGTTGTCCTTATCAAATAAAAAATTGGATTACATTATAAATTATATATAGGGGATGGTTAATATGAAAACCCTTTAAATTCTATGTAACATATCTATAAGTTTAAAATATATGTAACCTTTTTTTAATGGTTAGAACCTAAAACCTTAAGGATGTTTAAATTGTGTTTGTCAACTCCTCTAAAAAAATGAATCTCCCATGGTTAGAAGCAATACTCTTCACTAATCCTTTCATCTCTTATAGCCGATTATTGATAATCTTGATTTTACGAAAGAAAGAGGGGTCGGTTTGAAAAAACATGAAAGTTGAAGGGTGATACGGAAATAGTTAATTAATTATTATTTAATTAATAGTTTGAATGTTAAGATAAAGTTAATATTATATTATAATTGAGAGTAGTATTTGAGTAGGATTAGTATTGTTTATTTATTATAAATAGATGGTTAGAGTTCATGTAATTTGTAAGTCGAGAAATAATAAACAGAAAGAGTCGATCGGTTGTTGAGATCAAAGTTGGTGTTCGTATTTTTGGGTATGATTTCCAACAAAAACCACCCTAACAAAATACCCAATGAGGGTGTGTCACCTCATTTTTATCCAAATCTAACCCTCATACCCTAAAGTGTTGATGCATAACCCTAATACCTTAAATAATTTGGTTTTTCTTTTAAATTAATTCTTTATTAAAATTAAAAACAAATAAAATTAATAAAAAAAGCTTCATTAATTAAAAAAGGTACATAAATAATAAATAAATAAGTTACAATAAATAAAAAAAGTACATAAAACTAAATCTAGAAATCATGAGGCCACTCATATCGACTAGCTATTTTACGTTTTCGTTTAAGAACTATTTCCAACATCAGTCCGGTCACATGGTTGTGAGGACCCGTAAACATCTTTAAATCCTGGTCTATACGATTCTCCCAAATAGCCGCCCGTTGCTCCTCCACTATGTCCCTAATATCTTTATCTTGTCTTTTTTATTCCAATAACTCTTTCAAAATATCCTCCCGTGTAGCCTCTCGTTGCTCCTTCATCGTCGTGTATTGTGCAACGGTTTCGGCTAAACTATCTTTGCTTGACGACTTATCTGATTTCTTTGCTTTTCGTGTCGGTCTTGTCGGAGTTACGTCTTCGTTAAGGTCGGGTGCCCAATTAGTAAAGGGGTCATCATTTGAGTAGTTGCCGGAATCCAAAGACTTTCTTTTATTTTCATATTGACCTGAAAACTCCTCCCCCATCAACGACACTTTGTACCACTTATCATGCTTCCGTACAAGCTCCCAACACTCAATGTGGGCAAAAGGTTTTTGTGTTTAGTATGAAAGTACTTCATCGTTTTCTTCATTACATCAAGTCAGCGGATCCACTCGCACGTATACGGTCCTATACAGTTATAATAAATAAAAAAACAACTAATATAAACTTGAATATAAAAAAAAAATAATAGAAATATACCACTTGAATCCAACAACCGTTGAACCAACACATTTGAGTATTTAAAGTCGTCAATTTTGAATTTAGTTGGTGAATAGTTCGATTCATTTCACCAACTAGTTCGTTGTAATACTTAACTATTTTTTAGGTAGAAATATAGTAGAAAGATTGGAGATTTTTGATGTAAAAAAATTATTGTGTTTAGTATGGTATTTATAACGGTTACAATGATAAATAGTCATTCAAATTCATTGTATCAAAAATATACTTTTCAAACTTTATGAATATATGTTTATGTGAACAAAAACTAATAAATTTTTTTTTACCAAAATCAAATCAATATCAGCAATAAGATAGACACCATATATATTTTATCCAATAAAATAAGAAAACATTACAAAAACACCAACATAATAAAATTTATGGTTTCTCATAAACTAACTCAGCAACCAGAACGGATTCCTACAACAGTTGTTTTCTTCTATTTTGACTTTTCTTTCTCTCAAGTCAACAGCTCTCGGGTCAAACAGTCAAGAGAACCAATCTTTCATACCGATTATAGATTTACACGGACGCGATACAATATGACTATCAAGTGCACCCAGAGATAACGAGTTAATGAATCACAAACATTTTGGAAGCAGAAAAGCAACTCGTGGTTGCTTACACTGAACCTACAAAGAAACAAGATGAACACGTTTAAGCAAACAATGTAGTTAATCAATGCTGCTTCGCAAACAGAAGTAAATGAAAAACAACAGTTCTATAACCTATATATGAAAATAAAAACAAGGAAAAAATTCACCCAATAGTAACCAAGTTTCCAATCTGTTATGCTAAAGTCACCCAATTTTTTCTCACAAGGTGTTCCAATCGTTTGTGAACCACTTTTTGTCCGAGTATTCATTACTATTATGAAAATAATTTTTGTAAACCTATTTGACCTGCTTGGTTTTAAAAAGCGCGCCTGAGGCATGCCTAGGCGCAAGTCCCTTCGCTTTTGTTTACATAAGGCTCGAGCTGTATGAAAAGTGCAAGAAAAGCACAAAAACAGCAGGTGAAGCGCGCGCCTCACGTACAAAAGCGCAATTGTGCATCAGGATGTTGTACACCAGGCTTTTTAGGTTGTACATGTAGGTAATTTATGTATGAAATCATACATAAAGCTGACTGGTAGCTAAATTTTGGGTAGGGAACGCTAAAAACATATGAGATATACAAAAAAAATTATATAAGCATCTTGCGCTTAAAAGCGGTGCGCTTTTGCGCTTTGCACCTCGGTTTTCAACAGGCTGACATCTTCTTCAATAACAATCTAAGTTTTATAATAAATGATTTTAAAATGTTTTTCACATTAAGAAATACACTTTGGCAGACTTCAACCCATTTGACCTGTTCTTTTAAAGTTATATTAACCCATTTGAGCTGTTCTTTTAAAGCTATATATATATTTTTTTTTATCTTCCCGTTAGAGATGGTCGAAATTTCCACCTCTACAATAGTATCGTTGAATAAAATGTAAACCCAAATAACCAAGAGATCTTACCAATAAAGTTGTGAATGGGTATAAAGTCTCGGGTTATGGGGCACAATTTGAACTAGGATTTTGTACTGTGATAAAATATCGAAATGTCATCATAATAAGGCGCGTTAGGGCTTTATATTTCATTAAAAACAGGTAGATGTTTTAAAAAAAAACATTTACAACTTTCTAAGTTGCTTTATTTAATAAAATTGATAATATTTTACAATGAATTTTATGTTCATATTCAATATATTTTGCATTCATAAGAAAAAAAGGTGGTGGGTCCACCCGAACCAGTTATTTTACCATGAACTTAATAAAAAGAGGAAAATCATAAAATTTTACGAACCTAGCCGAAGCTTGCATTCATGGGTAGAATAACTCATTTTGCTGATGCAATCCTGTAATTGAGAACAAGATCCTCAGGCTTTTTCCAAATATAAGTTCGGACAGTTGCTAAGCTCATGTCGGGTTTTAAGACCTGTATAACAAGACACTAGTATGAGAGCTAGCAATATGTTCTAGAATTGAATGAAAATACTGACATAAGGTGTTTGATCAATTTTCACTACAGAAATATTAATTAATCATTGTATAACAGAGAAATAGCTACGTTCATACAGACAATGTTGTCATGCGTGATTTTCTCTTTTTCGTAAAATAATACGAGGAAGAATGAAGAAAAAAAGTTCATTAGTTGTTCTTGTGATTCTGGAATAAAAGTTTAAGTAAACTTGAAAAGTGTATAAACTTCAAAGATGGTGGTGGCAATTTTGACTCTAATTTATGGACTATGTTTTCTCTCTCATAGACGAAACGGGTCAGAAAAGATTTTAAAATTTAGCTCGAGATAAGAGGGTTAAACTTGTTATAATTCGCTTAAAGTGTATTTTTAGTGCATAAAAGCTTTGAAATCATTTTATTCGAAAAGTTGCATTATCTATCACTATGATAATATAACTAGACTACTTATCTACAAACAATTCAAACCTTCTGTACAAAAAGTGGTTTTGGTAAAAACCGGTCCGTACCAAAAAATACCCGTTTGACTCTTGCCTAACCCACCCGACCAATGTATTTTGCGACCTTTACTCAGTACAGATGTTCACGGTCTGGTTCGGCCGGTTTTGACAAAAATTCTGGGCCAAAAGTCCAAAACACTAAATACGGTTTCAAGAAATGGAGAACCAAACCGGAAGGGTGGTCAGGTCAGCAAAGCGGTTCGGTTTCGGTAGTTTAAACCAGATTTTTTGTTCAAAGTTATTAGTTTGTTTTAAATTAATAAAAAGGATAAAGATGGTTCATGAATATATGCATATGCATAACTGAATATTCCAAAAATGAAAAAAAAAAGAATAATAAAGGTAAACGGCTGGTTTGGTTAGCAAGCCTGGTTCTAAACCGTGAGCCGAACCGTTAAACCCGGTTTCTCAATCCGTAAACCGTGAACTGAACCATATAAACTTCAAACCATAGTTATCAAAAGCGAGCGCCTAGGCGCAATTTTAAGGCAGGGCGCGATAAATGCGCTTTGATTTTAAGGCGAGGGCTTTGTGAAGCTGAAAAAGATTTTGGTACTTTACTTTGAGCATTTTGTTGTTGAAGTTTTGGAATTACATTTGAATCTCGACTATTTTAGAACTTTTGGTAACTAATTAGATGAGATTATATGTTATATAATAGCTTTTCTTTATTTTATTTGTAGAATAGTATTATTTTTTAGTATAGATTCCTTTCATTTAAGTGCGTTTTTTTGTTCTCAGGCCCTCGCTTTTTTTGGGCCTTGCGTCTAGGCCCCAGGTGAGGCCTATGCGCCTAGCGCCTGTGACAACTATGCTTCAAACCAACAGATTTGCTTCGGTTTGGGATGATCGGCTGGTTTCAATGGTTTATGAACCCCCGTGCTACTCACACCTAAATCAAATATTGGATTTCCGATGTTTGAAAATATAAAATTCTAAGATTATCAACAACATTATTGAGATGAGTGAAGTTGCCTGATTATTGCACAAGATCTCTATAGAAGGCTTAAGCTTCCAAGGCTTGAATCCGGATCTAAAAGATCCATCAACCGACTCAGGACCAAAAGTTCCATCACTACTCAAGCTATCTAATGGCTTGTCTAGAACCACCTTCTCCACTACATAGTTAACAACCTGTACAAAAATTTTAAAACTATTATATTTCTAATTGAGGACCAATGCTCTGCTTTATCATCCACTAAAAAAGTAAAGACTAGCAATGCTAGTAAATGCCCTCATGTTTTTGTTGTCAAACGAGCCAAATGGGTTTTACAGGTAAAACGGGTTGAGAATCACCCTAAGTGTGTATTTAATTCATAAACCCTCCTAAATTGATTTTATTCAAAGATTCGGATTATTATTGTTATAGAACTATTTTTGTAGTCAAATTTAATAAATCGCTTAATTAATTTATAAAGATAAATTGGATTTTAATAATCCAAACTTTAACCCATTGGCCGATAATACTCCATACAGACAATTTAATTAATGACACTCCTAACTTTCACTCTCGTTGCCATATAGATTTACGCTTGATTTCCACTTGATTTCGGTCTAAATGATGATTATGAGCGTAATGGGGAAACGTATTAACCTTGTAAGCGAACTCAAGTGTAAATTTATGATATGATTATGCAAGAGGGATTGCCCTTGGCAACAAAAGTGAAAGTTAGGGGTGTCATTGGTCAGATTGTCAGTATGATTATTACCTAGCAATGAGTCATAGTTTGGATTGAAATAAATCCAATTTGCCATTTGAAAACGGACATAAAGGGGTTTTCGGGTCAACCCACCCTGTACTAAATAATGGCTCGTTTTAACATGTTACCCAATACGCCCAACTTGCTACTTCTTGTACGGGCAAAATATAAGTCAAAATTGACACGAGTTTTAGTGGGGAAACAACTTGAGATCTATTAAATAGCCTACGATAATAAACATGTTGGTGGGCTTTAAGGGAATTATAAAAGAACTATAATGACACAAACTGAGGTCATTATTATAAAATAGTACCTTGTGTATTCTTAAAATACGAGGCGCACTCAGCTTCCCTTGTGTCAAGATCTGGGCAGCTGAACCTTCACATGGATGTAAATAGAAGCTGCACCTGAAAAAGGAGGATATTCCAATAAATAGCTGGTAAGAAAAGCAACTACTCAAATCACTGGCATCATTGTTTGCATGTGGGTAAAACATTCAAAAAAAGAAGTAAAAGAACTTTGAGCTTTATAGGTGTTCCATAAGTCATTCACTGTATGTTCTTGTATTGCATAATAAGATGGGCAGGTGGCTAAGCAAGCAATGCAAGAAAACGGGTCAAACCAGATTCGGGGGGAAAAAAAGAAAGAAACATTTCATCTATAAGTTCGGGTCGAACGGGTCGGGTCAGGTTGTTGGAATGATCAGCCAACACTTTTCGTCTGTTTTGCTTGATATACAAAATATAATTACAGCTTTTATATTATTAAGGAAAAGGAAAATTGCATAAAAAGGTAACCAACTTTCCATATTCAATTTTAAGACCACTTCTTTTCCCCTATAAATTGTTGGGTTCGTAGGCCTTTTAGGGCAGGCACAGGTTAAGGGCAGCCGGCCCTAGCCCGGTTGCTAAGCCTAATTGGTTTTGGGCCCTAATTGGGTTTACATGGGGATTAAGTTTCCTAACCCTAGTTTAGTCTCTATAAATACAATGTTTTGTACTTGTAATTTGTGTCGCCTCTAATAAAGAATATCCTAGTTGCCACCCGTGGACGTAGGTCAGTTTAGACCGAACCACGTTAAACCCCGTGTTCATTACTGCTTTTGTGGTTGTGTGTTCGTGTGTGATCGTCTTTAATCCCAACATAAATATCCCAAAACATTCAAAATGTTTGATTTAAAGTAATCTTCAACCTTTATAACAGATAACCTGTATCTAATCATCACATCAGCAATAATATTCAGCTTTAGTGCACTATACATGGGTTTTCTGAATGTTTCTGAGAATTTTTATCACTGACAATTTTTATTCACAATAAGAAGATTGTGACCTAAAAATCTAAAATATAAAAAAGTTGGTTATCTATTTATGCATTCAGGCGTTAAGATAATAATCAAACTTTTTAAACTATAATGATTTATGACGACTTAAGCATTTGAATGAACTTTAGACCACTTTCGACCCATTTGAATCCTTTCCTGATAGCTAGTTTAGCTACAGTTCTTTATTTTACCCATTTGACGAGTTATCAATAATATACTGCCCGAATCGGCCCGTTATCAAATAAATGGGTTATATGCCACCTCTAGATGCAACTTGTACGCCACAAAAGCATATAAAAAGGAGAAAGTTTAAAGGCAATAAGAATAAAGAAATTACTTGGTATGTTCCCTTGGGGGCAGCCGATTTTGCAAAACACAATCTAAAACCCACGACGGGAAATCCTTCTCATCCTCTGTTCCATTAAGGTCAGTAATTTTCTTCCTCCATGGCCCATTCTGTGAACCCTCAGTAATAATTGAAGGAGGCGAAACAGTTGAGAATGCAAATGGTGGATACACCACAGTATCAATTTCACCATTACCATCTACCTCACTTCTCGAAACTGTAATACTCCTGTTGGATGTTACTTCTCCATTGGATGAAGATTGAGACCCAAATTTATGTTTTTTCTTAGCCAACAAATGAACCAACAGTCCTTTTAGGGTTTCTCGAGCCAGATTGATCTGCAAAGAACAAAGAAAGTATTCTATTAGTAAGTTAATTACGTTTAAAAGTTAATTTTAAAGTATTACAAAGGTATGTGCACCTTGTCATCTTCAGCTTTCTCAGTGATGCTGAGGTCAGCAGAATACATTTCTGCAGAAAAGCACTGGGGTGTATCTAAATGAATAGACAAGCTCCCTAGCCTGGTATCAGCAGTGAACCATGAAGGAATGCTGACCTGGAAAACAAAGATACAGTTAAAAGATAATTAATGAATATTTGTATATTTTGTTCCCATGATGATATCTATTGGTAGATATTAGATACCATCTCAAATAGTTCTTCCTTCTTCTTTTCAAATGAAACCTACAACATAAAATTTTAAAACATGAGCATAACATATGAAGAGTGTTAAACAACAATCTAGGATACCTGCAAACAAATAATCGTTTTAAAGAATAGCTGTCAATGCTACATATTAGAGGTGGCAAAGGACGTTACAAGTCATAACGAGTCAGTCAAATTGGGTTGACCTGCAAACATTTTTATGTTACTTTTTCTTAAAGTTTATAAATAATAATACATTAAGAATGGTCACAAAACTATATCATTATAACAGTAATCAAGTTTGTTTAGTAAAACTATATAAGAGGGCATGAACAATTAAATACACCTAAGGCCTAGGGGGTGTTTGGTTCACTGGAATTCATTGAATTTCAACTGAACTGGAATCTGAATTCTATTCCTTATCCGTTTGTTCGCAAAATTCGTTGGAAATGGAGTCTAAGTCAAATGGAAAACATGATTGGTTGGAGAATGAATGGAATTGGAATTGGAACTGTTAATGAATTCCCTCAAATGTCTTTATGTAAAGAAATTTATCATCCTTCCAAACAGTGAAGGAATTCAACCAAAGGAACTGGAATATCTCACTCCCACACCATTGTTACCGCCACCACCACCTTTGCCACCCCATCACCACCCCCACCGCCACCACCACTGCCATGTTCCAACTTCTTTAACAAATTTACAAACTAAAACATGTTTTATCTTATCAAACAAATGCATCACAAATGCAACACCTTTGAAAGATTCTAGTTCCTTCAAAATCCAACTCCTTTGGCGGAATCCAATTCCTTTGACATATTCCAATTACTTTAAGAAAATTATGTGAACCAAACGCCCCCTTAGGGTCACTTTCTACCCATTTAACACGTTCTATTTCTAACCCAGTTTTCAAGGCTACCCATTTTACCCATTAGAGGTAAATAAACCCAAATCAACCCATTTCTAGGTAAACAGGTCAAAATTGCCACCTCAACTACCTATTAATCTAGATACAAATATAGAGAATCAAAAACAGCATGTGAGTAACCTGTCCATAGTCCTCAATCACAACACCTCTTGTGATCTCCCAAAGCTTCACAGAACCAGCATTATCCTATTAAACGAACACTTCACGCCATCAGTTCGGTGAATCATATTCTTCAAGACAAAATAGGAGACAACGCGCTTTTAAAACTATTAAAACTATTAAAAACTGTAAGGAAGGACCAAAAATAAAATTACCTTGGTAAGGACATGCCTTTTATTGTTCAATATTTCACGTTGCACTATCCCTGGAATTCCATCTATACTAAAGGTGGCTTCTCGACACACAGGAACCTATCCATCAATTACACCATTATCTGTCATCATTATTTGTAGATACCTTTTTACAAAAAAAAACTTTTGTTTGTAACAAGGGAAAAGATGACTCACAGGGGTAGATCCTTCTAAAGAAGCCCTAGCCCTTGAAAAAGACAAATTTCCAGCAAGGAAGGAACCACCTCTTTGAAACACTTTTTCAGGATTTAGGCCTTCAGAATGCCACCTGTGCACAGAAGAATCTGTTGTTGCAACCCATATACCATCATCATGTAATGCTAACTGTTGAATAGGATGTTCCTCAGTGCAAAGCAATACACTCTCTCTTGTAGAAAGATCTGTTAAGTACAACTACAAGTAGAAACATATAAATGATAATAATCAATTTCAAAACGCATGTCCAAAAACCCCAATAGCCTATCAAGACTCGCATAACAAATGCAAATGAAAAATGCAATCATAATGACAAACTCACAGAAAGATCTCTTCCACCACTATACACATGACTAAATGTCGGAGTGCTAGCAAGAGCCCAAACAGAATCAGTATGAACAGCATAAGAGTGCACACACCGCTGCTGCCCAAGATCCCACAATCTACCACGAATATATATATGAAATCATCATATTCATCATAAAAAGCAAGAAAAAAATGAAACTACTTTCATGTCTTGTTGTATTATAGTCTCCTGTTAGTAGAGAATATGCCACCACAACCATAACTAAACAAACAAACAATCATTACAACTACATATATTACCAGTAAAGATGCCTACCTGATCATAGAATCAGAGGATCCTGATAGGCAGAACCTGCAAACATGATAATGTGGTATCATTAACCAAATAGTTTAATAATGCGAAAAAATAAAGCTTTTTGAGCAATCTTTAAAGAAAAACGGTGTAAAAAACAAGATGCAAACAAAGTTCTGAGGACATGAAAGCGCTCTAACTAGATTAGATGATGTTATAGATTCCCGACTTTCTATTTGAAATACTAGTACAACATTATAATTTGAGTTAGAACCCAATAATTAGATCAACCATTATTGCTAACACCCTATCAACATGTGTTGAGGCGTGTACAGCCAGCTTTGCTCCAATGTTTTAAAAAATATCTTCATTTCAGGTTGCGCAATCTAAACAAATAATATAAACAAGAAAACAAACCTCCCAGTAGAGTCGAGAAGCAAAGCCCTAATATTATCTGTATGCCCTCGAAGCTTCATTATCTTTGAACCAGTTCTTGAGTCCCAGACACGTACAGCCTGCAAGAAATAAAAAATCCACATAGATGCATCATGCACACAATGATCCATATGTTAAGTTACATAGTAAAAATGAACAAAAAACCAAAAACAAAAGAGATTTTTTAACTGCTTAACAAAAGCGATCCCTACAAAATTTATAATATATACCTTCTCTGTTCCACCAGACACCAAAAGAGTTCCACTGTCATTCATTGTTAATGCATAAACAGACTCTTTGTGCCCTTTAGCAGAAATTGGAACATATCCTTGAGGTTGATTTGTGTGGGATGTAATGCTGTTGCTTGAGCTGATTGTACGTAGACTTGTGACATGTCCCGAACCATTAACTCCATTTGAAGAATCACCAACAGCCACCTCACCAGTCTTTGTGAATGGAGCCACGGCTGCTTCAAGATCCCAAATGAATACCTCACCACCCAGCCCACCAGAAGCTACAATATTGCTCTAAAAGAATGAGCATACCAAAATAATTTAGTATCTAAATGTGTCAATCAAATCAAAAAAGTAAGCGAAAAGTGGAATGTGTTAAAGTCGCCTAAATTCTACTTTTAGTGACATTAAACGGGTTTGATAAACATGAAACAAGACGTGACTCGCCATGAAATAAACGGGTTTGAGTTATAAATAGGTCGACCCATCTAGCTTGTTTAATAAACAGAACGGGACTTTCTCAGGCGTAAGGTTGGGTTTCAGTCTTTAAGATAAACAGGTCAACCCGGCACTTAAAAATAGAATAAAATAATTACAAATTGAACCTGCCAACTCATTGACCTGACCAAACCGTTTACAAACCCACTTTTCCAACCCATTTGACGTGTTTATATAAACAGTTAGTGGGTCATGTCCCAATTACATGGTTAAGTGTGTCTGGGTTAGCATTGAGTACTTTGACACGATTATTTAAAGTTAAACCGGTCGTTTATGGGTTGGCTGATACCAACTCGCCAACCCAACACGAATTGCCACCCCTAAACCTTCTAAATCGTTTTTTAATGGTTTAGATTATTATTGTACTTATAATGTAATCATGATTATCAAAAAATAAGAACTCGAAAAAAAGGTATATTCGTGTCAACTCAAACCAACGTCATCTGTTTCATCATTAAATCGTTTTGACCCATTATCCAAACTCGACACACGCCCATATTACCACCTCTACTGCAAACTGTGCTCATAATTACAAAATTCCATTAAAAAGGTGCCAAACTTTCAACTGAAGGCCTATGGCGTCTTTTAATGAGAATAAGAGCAAAAGGCATATTTTCTTGGTGAAAGTTACATTTTTTTCTGCAGCAGCAAGAGAAGTAACATAATCTGTGTGCTGACGGAAAGTCCTTGTGCAAGTTCCATCTGATAAACAATCCCAAGTCTGGTAAACCCAGAATAGTATTAGTGAGAATTATGTGAACACTAATGCATGATTTGTAAAAAAACAACTAACTAGACATGAAAAAATACCTTGACAGTGGTATCTGAGGAGCAAGATACAAGGGTATCCCCTCCTACAAGGACTGCATCATTGACCTGTACAACCCAATTTATTCCTTAAGTAGTAAACTACCATTTATCAAATTGGAGTACTATTAAATATTAATTGGAGTGATGTTAATAATAACTATAATAACATCAATAATAATATTATAATAATAACAGTAGAAACAATTTAGAAATATACCCAGTCAACATGAGACTCAAAAGTAGTTGAACAGGTGGCACCCTCTTCACCCAATGCCCATCTTTTCAACGTGCCATCACGGCTCCCGGTGAAGAGGTAACTACAGTTATCTGACTCTGATGGCTTTAAGACAGACAAACAGTTCACACCTGCACAATGCTGCGAAGCAAACGACTCAACATTGCAATTGAGTAAATTGCTGTTATTATTACAATTAAAACAACTGAGAATATGGCTGTATTCTTAGGATTTATTCATCCATAGGCAGATTCCACTGCACAGATGCTTGAAACAAAATAGATAAGGACTGAATAACCAATAAATTACTAGGATAAACAATGACAATAGATAGGCTAAGATGATTCTTTCAAGTTCCAATACCCCCATCCACTTTTAGCCTTGTATGTTTATTTTTCTTTGTTATTAGAAAAATGTGATATTGAGCTATCTAATCACAATTATTGTTTTGGTGTGAAATAATGTTATTATATTTGAACCATTACAATAAATGTATCTACATGTCCTTTAGTAAGAAACATATATAGGGTTACAATAATTACTTGAACAACCAAACTAGTAAATTACTAAAAAAGGATACTAGCTCATGTTGGAAAAAAGAAGGCAATCACTTTATAATCTAGAAAGATTCCCTCTTGGCCTTAAATGTATTTTAACTTACCTTGTAAATTATATGGAAATCTTTTCTGAAGTTTAAGTATCTGGCACAAGGGTATGCCAACATATTCTGGGAACGTAACAATTTTATGTCCAAATAAAACAATTATGAAAAACCAGATATACATATACGAAAACCATGCAAACAAAATGAACCCTAACCTTTGTGTCATCAGCATCATTTAGAAGATATGTCAGCCTTTTCTCCCTACGAGGGCGGACTGAATTGGAGGTGTTGCCTGCACTACCTACACGGTGCATTGCAGAATTCCCTACACCAAATTAAGAAACTTAAGGTGCATATATGAAACTAATCACTTTTAAAACAACAAAATATACTTCCATGGCGATATTATAGGGGTATGGGTGTGTTGAAGTTTAACAAACACATAAACCTCTTCTAGAGTAGAGAAAGAAAGGGATCATGGGTCTGTTGATATAGTAGTTATTACTATCTACATTAGCTGCTTAAATTTTGAAGCAAAGTTACTTTTAGTGACCAAAACTTTATTACAAGTGGTATTACTACTTAGACATCCTTAATGCTAAGAATGATACTAATTCTTGCTATTTCACATGAATGAATCGAACATCAGCTACAAGTTGTCCATGCTATACACCAAATCTTAATTCTTAAATCATCTCAATATATAATCTATTCTTTACCTTTCAAGTTACCATCTTGGAACTCCTGTTTTAGTGTTTGAGGCATAACTTATTAAAGTCAAAGAAAATGGAGGTGCACTGAGCTATAACTTTTCTTGATTATTTTAAGTGGTTGACAAGTATGACTTATTTAACGCTATCTGTTAGGTGTGGAGTCTCGTTTAGAGGCGGCCGGCCCTAATTAGGGTTAGCCGGCCCTAATGGGCCTATCTCTACGGTTTGGGCCTAACTTGGAGAACAAGTTAGGAACCCTAGTTTTAATCTATAAATATCCTATGTTGTAACTGTAATCTGTGTGTCTAGAGCTTAATGAAATAACCTAGTTGCAGCCCGTGGACATAGGTCCCCCACTGGGACCGAACCACGTAAAATTCTTGTGTCGTTTATTTTTCTGTTCCGCGTGATTATCGTTTGTGCATGTGTGTGTGTTGATTCCGCTGCGCCACGTTGTTCCTAACAAGTGGTATCAGAGCTTTGGCTCGTTATTTACACACGGTCTGCACGGTTTTCGATCGAGAAAAAAGGGTAGAGGCTAATCGAGGGTTGATTCAGATCTGCTGCTACAGTACCGCCGCCGCTACAGTACTGCCGCCGCCGTGAACAGTGTTTTCCGGCATGAACAGTGTTTTCCGGCGTGAACAGTGTTTCCATAAAAGTTTTCGTTTTTTCTGCTGCTGCTGTTCCAGGACTGATTCGCAGCCTGGTTTCTTGTTTTTTGGGTCGCCGGAATTAGGGTTTTTTCAAACCCTAGGTTGCGCAAAAGGGGAAAGAAAACAGGGCTGTTTCAGGAAAACAGGGCTGTTTCGAGAGAAAACAAGGCTGTTCAGGACTGATTTGGAGTGATTTTGCAATTAGAGTTTCTGTTGTGGATCTCTTGGAGTTGCTGGTTGCACTCGGGTTTGCAGGTGTAGCGTCGGGTCGGGTGTTTCGGGTTTGTGTTGCGGGTTAACGGTTTGATTGTTTCGGGTACCGGGTTAAACTCTTTGAAGCCGCCGATTAGGGTTTGGTTATAAAGCTCTTGGATTCGTCGGGTAAAGGTTAGAGTTTTGTTTAGTTCTGTTTGACTGTTTATTATCAACTATTTGGGAACCGGGTTATGTGAAATTCAGTATTCGGGTTTAGATTTGTCTGCGAGGTTTATTGCAGGAGCAGATCGGTTTATTGACAGTGTTAGGTAGAACAATTGTCAAATTCAGGCCCGTGACATTACTGTGTTTATTTCACTGTTTCGATATGTTTTCTGTTTGCTATTGTTATGGCTGAAGACGGGATGGTTATTATCCAAAGGTTTGACGATTTGGAGGTTGGTTGGTTTTGTCAAAAGAACTTGAGTGTGGTACTGTGGGATAAAACCGGTGAAAATGGAACCAGCAGGTTTGGAATGCTTTGGGTTTTAAGTATTCCGGTTCTGGTGTGCTGGTGACGACATAAGTGAAAAAAAAGGGAAGTCAGGTGATATTGCTCGGTTGAAAGATTTTTCGGTTAAGGTTAGCTGATCGGGTGTACGATCACGGAATCCTTGGTACCGTTTGCTTTCATGAAAGCTCTGCTGCTGTTATAATTGTTTGCCGGTTAGCTGGTCTAGAACTGTGAAGTTGTTTCTTGTTCGGTGGTGATCAGTGGTACGACATTTGGCATGGGTTGGGATAACAGGGACAGTGGGAGCTGGGCATAGTTGACTTGGTGGAGCTGCATGGAGGTATGTGGGACATTCTTTAGAGTCGATGTCAAAGATAGTAAATTCTGCTTCTGAGAATGTGTTTGGGTTGATGCATTGGAACTTAGTGAAGGCAGTAGAGACTCTTGGGTTCAAGATTCTGGTATGCTTCATTACTCACTTCTGTGAAGCATTGGTGAATCTATTGTTTAAAGACTTTGGGAAGATACAGGTTTATGTATCGCTGGAAGAAGAGAACCAACTTCCGAGTATTAAAGTCTTGGCTCGCTGCATCGGGTAGAGCTAAGTGGATTCATTTTGCAAGTGTGAATCCTGGAGCTAAGGAGATGTTAGTTGAGTGCATTCGGAGGTTTAAACCAGGTCAGGGGTTTTGGGAACAGTGGGAGCATGGGACATGTTCTGGGTACAGTTCAAAACACCGTTGGGTTTTGAAGACCGGAATTCCGAATGGGAAAATCTCTCCATGGTACTTGCAGGTTTTGGAGAGTGGTGTTTCCTCTGGAAGTCTCTGGAGTCGGTAGTTCAAGTGAGTAGGTGCCGGTTGAGATTGAGGATGAGTCAATGGCGGGTTTTGCCATGGCTGGGTCAGTGATGACTGCTGGGTTGGAGCTCGGGGGAGCTTCAACGGACTCTTCTGGTAATTAAGGAGTTGGCTGCTGTAACTAGGAGGATTGAATTGAAGTCTTAGCTTGTTTATGGGAACTGAAGGCTTGGAGGACTTTTGTTATTTGAAATCTTAGCTTGTTCTTGGGAGCTGGAGGCTTGGAAACTTCTAATAGTGAAGTGTTAGCTTGTTCTTAGAACTGGAGGCTTGAAGGATTTCTGTTATTGAAGATTACTGGAGTTACTGGTATAGGGTCTGCTTGGATGGTGGATTGAGGATTGCTCGAGCCTCCAAGTGGGAGATTGTTAGGTGTGGAGTCTCGTTTAGAGGCGGTCGGCCCTAATTAGGGTTAGCCGGCCCTAATGGGCCTATCTCTACGGTTTGGGCCTAACTTGGAGAACAAGTTAGGAACCCTAGTTTTAATCTATAAATATCCTATGTTGTAACTGTAATCTGTGTGTCTAGAGCTTAATGAAATAACCTAGTTGCAGCCCGTGGACGTAGGTCCCCCACTGGGACCGAACCACGTAAAATTCTTGTGTCGTTTATTTTTCTGTTCCGCGTGATTATCGTTTGTGCATGTGTGTGTGTTGATTCCGCTGCGCCACGTTGTTCCTAACACTATCTACCATGACCATAAATTTGAGAAAACATCACCGACCTCATATCCAATAAAAGCTAAACATTATTCTACGCCAATTTTTCTTTGTTCATTTACAATCCAGAAATTGTCTATCCAATATGGTATATAAAGTTTAAAAGTCCACACATAGGGTATATGAATGTTGAGTAAGTTGTTGCTGCCACCACAGGTACACCACCGCAGCTCCTCCCCGTGTCTAGGGTTAACAGATAGAACCTACTTTTGTGACCCTAAACGCCGTCGCCACCACCATACAAGTGTGGCCGTCTTTTCGGCGACTTGCACCTCGCGACAGCCACAAAGCTTTTCGGTCCCATTTCTTACAAGGGTTGCAACATTCGGATCTACAATCAGGGGAGAAGAAAGAACAGGGGAAACTTTAAGACGGAGGAAGTTGGCAAAACTAGGAGAAGATAAAGACCCTCTATCCTAAGATTTATGTTTCTCTTCTTACGGTTGAAGCTACAGGTCGCTTCCCAGCCTTAGCTTGAGAGGAAATATTAGTAAAGATTGGTTGTCCCAAGAGTTCTCATCTTTCATAACCTCTCATTTACTACTAGATTTTATGTCTCTAATTGTATGGTTTAATGTAGGTCTTTTCATCTTTCTGTTGTCTCTCTTGACTTCTCTTATGACTATATATCGTAATCTATTTCAAGTCTTTTACATACAATACAATTACCAAGTTCAACTCCTAATAAACCAACACGCTTAATGAACTAACAAATTTAACAAAATAATATCATCTAAAACTTCTATTATCTGATTGAAACTTATAACAAAATCCAAGTACTAATGGTTACAGATAAAAACCCTAAGCAACACATGGAAACAAACTCAAAGACAAATTCCGGATCATTTAATCATCCAAACTCAATCCGAATAACAGCGCATAGCCTAATATGGCAATCCTAAGCTAATTGCTCTCAAAATTTTCATGAACAGGGAACAAGACAAACAAATAAGGGAATCCTAATAAACCAACACACTTAATGAACTAACAAAACTAACAAAATAATATCATCTTAAACTTCTATTATCTGATTGAAACTTCAAGCAGAATCCAAGTACTGATGGTTACAGATAAAAACCCTAAGCAACACATGGAAACAAACTCAAAGTCAAATTCCCGATCAATTAATCATTCAAAACTCAATCCGAATAACAGCGCATAGACTAATATGGCAATCCTAAGTTAATTGCTCTCAAAATTTTCATGAACAGGGAACAAGACAAATAAATATAGCAAACACACTGAATGAACTAACAAAATTAACAAAATAATATCATCTAAAACTTCTATTATCTGTATGAAACTTCAAACAGAATCCAAGTACTAACGGTTACAGATAAAAACCCTATGCAACGCATGGAAACAAGCTCAATGTCAAATCCCGGATCATTTAATCATCCAAAACTTAATCCGAATAACAGCGCATACACTAATATGGCAATCCTAAGTTAATTGCTCTCAAAATTATCATGAACAGGGAAAAAGACAAACAAATATGGCAAGCCTAATAAACCAACACACTGAATGAACTAACCAAATTTAACAAAACAATATCATCTAAAACTTCTATTATCTGATTGAAACTTCAAACAGAATCCAAGTTCTGATGGTAACAGATAAAAACCCTATACAACACATGGAAACAAACTCAAAGTCAAATTTCCGATCATTTAATCATCCAAAACTCAATCCGAATAACAGCGCATAGACTGAACGAATCAAACCAATAGATGAACAGATATGGCAATCCGGATCATTTGATCATCCAAAATTTAATCCGAATAACAGCGCATAGACTAATATGGCAATCCTAAGTTAATTGCTCCCAAATTTTTCATGAACAGGGAACAAGAAAAACAAATATAGCAAGCCTAATAAACCAACACACTGAATGAACTAACAAAATTAACAAAATAATATCATCTTAAACTTCTATTATCTTATTGAAACTTCAAACAGAATCCAAGTACTGATGGTTATGGATAAAAACCCTAAGCAACACATGAAAACAAACTCAAAGTCAAATTTCCGATCATTTAATCATCCAAAACAACGTAATCCGAATAACAGCGCATAGACTAATATGGCAATCCTAATCTAATTGCTCTCAAAATCTTCATGAACAGGGAACAAGACAAACAAATATGGCAAGCCTAATAAACCAACACACTCAAAGAACTAACAAAATAATATCATCTTAAACTTCTATTATCTGATTGAAACTTCAAACAGAATCCAAGTACTGATGGTTACAGATAACAACCCTAAGCAACACATGAAAACAAACTCAAAGTCAAATTTCCGATCATTTAATCATCCAAAACTCAATCCTAATAACAGCGCATAGACTAATATGGAAATCCTAAGCTAATTGCTATCAAAACTTTCATGAACAACCAACACAATGAATGAACTAACAAAATTAACAAAATAATATCATCTAAAACTTCTATTATCCGATTGAAACTTCAAACATAATCCAAGTACTGATAGATACAGATAAAAACCCTAAGCAACACATGAAAACAAACTCAAAGTCAAATTTCCGATCATTTAATCATCCAAAACTCAATCTGAATAACAGCGCATAGACTGAACGAATCTCACCAACAGATGAACAGATATGAATCCGAATAGACAAAAAAAACTTGTTGATTTTCAACTCTATGCTTCAATTTCTCCGAATGAGTTAAAATATTCCGTAAAAGTGATGCTCGTATGCATCAAACGGCGCCAAACTGTGCGAATTTGAAGGTGAAATCAGTGAAGTGGAAGTTGATTTCAGGTGATGATTATGTGAATTAAAAAGAATGAAAAGAATTGATGTTCGTGTGGAAGGATTTGTGTATGTGCAATCGGAGTTGATTGTGCGAGTTGAAGAGGCGAATACTGAGTTTCGATGAAGCTCGACTGCTTTGACTCGGTCCCCTCGAAGATGAATTACAGATCAGCAAATTTACTGTATAAATGTTTTTACAGAAAATATTTAATGTATATTTATAATTAATTTTTTATTATAATTATAACTCTTTCTTTTAGAGTTGTAGCCATTATAATAGGTAAAAGGTCACAAGGCCTTCGACAAGTTATCTTATAAAACCACTAGAAGCAAGATTCTTGATACATCTCCACCACTCTTTAAAGGTAGATAAATATTTTAAAGAAATTATTTTTTTAATGTTAAATCTTATAAATTTTTCATTTTGAATATATGAAAATGGTAAACTAATTAAGGTGATATTTTAACGGAATTTTTTTTTACCGTCATATAGCCTACCGCGTTCAAGTAGGCCGATATGGTGGTGCAAGTGGAGAGCAACCACAGGCGTTTTATGCTACCACATGTTTTCTAGAGAAAATGGAAGGGAAATTCTATGTGGTGGCAGTTAGACCAGTGATAGTGTATGGAACCGATTGTTAACTCAAGCGCGAAACTTGGAAATAGCTGAGATGTGGATGTTTAAGGTGGAAGTGTGGGCACACGAGGTTAGACCGGATAAGGAATGAGGTTTTTAGAGATAAATTAGAGGTAGCTCGTATCTCGGATAAAATATGGGAGAGGAGATTGAGATGGTTCAGGCATGTGCGAAGGAGACAACTGAAGGCACATGTAAGGAGTGCAGAGACACTCACCGTGGAGTTGAAGAGGAGCAGTGGCAGACCAAAACTGACTTGGAATGAGAAGATTCGGATTGACTTGATAGACTTGCACCTCTCCGATGATATGGTCAGTGATAGGAGTTAATTGAGACGCTAGATAAATGTTAGGTATTTTTATGGGTAAGTATAGGGTTGGCCTTTGGTGAGGATTTATGGCTTGACTGGTAGTTTACTTAGCTTATCTTTAGGTTGCCTTTAGTTGTAGATGTTTTCGTTCTTAGTCTTTAGTTGTAGCTTATCTTTAGGTTGCCTTTAGTTGTAGGTGTTTTCGCTCTTGGTCTTCCCTTAGTTGCATGTGACCCTTTAGTCTTACGATGCCTTTAGTCTTAGTTACTTTTGCCCTGGAGACTTATATAACGTAGTGGTCTTTATATATAGTTATGACACAGAGTTCTATGCCTTAGTGTTCTTTTATATGTGTATGGCTACTTGATCTTTGTTATATGTAGTTCTCTGTATGTTTCACATGTAAGATTTAGGGATTCTTTTGTCTGCTACTCTGTTCATATTCTTGTTCTTATACATGTTTTTCATACTAGATTTGTTACTTGTTGGTTTTGTTTGTATTTTGAGGTAGGGGTCTCTCTGGTTGTAGCCTCTCTGTCCTATAGGATAGATGTAAGGTTTGACCTCATCTCATTTTTCTCAGACCCTACTCTTCGAGTGAGATTTTATTGTGTATGTTTGTTTGTTGTTTGTCACAAAACAAGTCTAAAGTACATATTTGTCAGACGAGATGCAATAATTAATTTCTAACGTTATTAAATTGAAATCTATAACTTAAAGATTTTTAGAACAAATACATTTGTCGTTGGTCTAACGCTATACAGCATGCCAACAAAGAACTGGTTGTATGGAATATTGGTGTGTTTTCGATATCAAATGTTCAACCTAGATCTTTAAAGTAAGCCTATGTTGTTTATGAATATGATTCATAAATGAATGCTAGTACTTCAAATGCTCGAAAGATGCAAATTTGGTTATTATTATTACACTAGAGTGGTGTCCACGCGAGTTGTGACGTGTTAAACCGCTGGATAAACTAACGTCCTTAAAAGCTTATAAAATATATCCATAGAAAAATGACTATTAAAAAAGGTATTCACGCGTTGTGATGAAACAGCTAGTGATATTCAAAAAAACTTTATACGAAAAACGAAACCGTAAAAGTCGTTAAAAAGAATTAACCGGTAAAAATTAGAAAAAAAAAACAAAACAAAACCGTTTAGAAAAAGTAAAGAGTAAAAAAAATCATAACGATGTTGTACGCAAGTCATTATATAACTTGTACACTATCACGCGTAACTCCGTTACAATTATGCGTGTTACCGGCGCTCCGTAACGGGTTCAAAACGTAGATAAAAATAAGCAAGGTTAAACGGTATATTAGTATCCACCTGTGAAAAAATGCACGTTAAAACATAGATAAAAAAATTAAAAAAAAAGGGAAATTAAAACAACTAAGGAAAAGAGTAAAAAAACCATGTATAAAATAAGTATATTAAAGTTCATGAGTTGTATTGTAATTTTATTAAACTTCAGGAGTAATAATGTAACTGGTTAAAAGAAAAAAAATAACTTAATAAAAAGGCAGGGGTCAAATTGTAAATTATAAAAAATGATTAAAAAAAAGGAAATTACATATCACCATCTCGCAAAAGCCAAAAAATAAATAAAAATTGATGATAATGTAATGGTGACATCACATCTACATTAGGTTGTTGTAACAAGTGTATAAAAAGTAAACAATATGTCTTTTGTAAATAATCTAATTTCTGTTAGGTTTATTTTGATAAGTATGTTCATGCATGTTAATGATATTATGTTGAAGTTTTGATTTAGAGTGAAATTTTATAAAATATTGTTCTATAAACATCAATTACCTATCAAAATTGATCATGATCATCATCATTGAAATTGTTCATAGTGAAATCGTAGATATGAATTGATTACTTCTGAATTTTGATATAATTGATGATTTTGGCTAGCAATTAACCAAAATTGTTAAATTGAATGATTGATTCGTTATCTAAAATACTTCATCAAGTGTTATCAGTGACGGATCCAGGAATTTTTTTCAAGGGGTTCACTGTTTTTAGATGCCTCAATTTCATAGGGCCTAAACCACTACGCTTACTGTGAAACTTTGTAAGGGGGTTCACCCTATAATATTTTAAGGGGTTCACCCCAGTTTTTTTACCTACCGTTACACTAAAATTTCAAAACTCGGGGGGTTCCTGTGCACCCCCCCGATTCACTTAAGTCCGCCCCTGAGTGTTATAAAATGATATAGAAGATTATTACTCTCATTTTAATGATTATATAACAAACACTAGGTTATAAACGCATGTATTATATGGAGTTGTTAAATAGAAAAATAAAAATATAATAATGTGTAAAAAAATTTAAAATAATGTGTAAAACAAGAAATAAAATTCTTTGTTACCTTAATTAAGTAATAATTAGAATTTAAATTTTATATTATATTTTTTTTAAAATAAAAACATTAACATAATTAAATTTTAAAGTTCAAACTTACTTAAAATAGAGAAAATTAGAAGATTTTGATGAGAAAAAACGTGATGGTGACACGTGACATTCTTTGAACTCATTTATTATAACAAGGATGTGGAGGGTTCAATTCATAACATTAAATATTGTGATTTAATCGATTGTTATAACGGGATGGTTCAAATCATAACACTAACATAAGAAACAAAATGGAACATTCATTTTTTTCAATATTAAAAAAATTTAAAACATAAGAAAATGGTTGAAATATAATGTTTATTATTCTTTTTTGAAATTAAAATATATATATATATATATATATATATATATATATAAAATCATTTAATTATAGTACATACAGTTGTGCAAGTCATGCGTAGGTTATAGCACCTACATATAACTGATGAATGTATAGGTAAAACTTAAAAGTTAAAAAAAATATATAAACAAACTAGTTTAATGACTTTTTATATATAAGTAAGAGTTAAGTACACGGATGGTCCCTGTGGTATGTCTAAATTATGGATTTGGTCCCTACCTTTGAGAAAGTACATGGACAGTCCCAAACTATGCATACTTGTAACATCATTAGTCCCTAAGTTAGATAAAGATTAAGTTTTCCTATTAAGTGGATTTGTAATTACCAAAATACCTTTAGTTTTAAAAATTATAAATAAAATTAATATATAGCATTAGATTTCACCCCTTTTTATAATAATAATATTATTACAAACCTAAAACCCAAAACCAGATCGCCGTTTCACTGAACCAGCCATACTTTAATCCACCCATCGGCGAACACGAAAACCATCTTCACCACCACCACCGGCGGACATGAAAACAACCGGCGGCAACTTGATCTTCACCACAACCACCGGCGAACACTAAAACCACCGGCGGCAACTTCATCTTCATCGCCACCACCGGCGAACACGAAAACCACATTTGTACATACCACAGGGACCATCCGTGTAATTAACTCTATAAATAACATACATATTTGTATGCAAAAAGTAACAAATGTTAAATAAAATATAAAGCATTAATAAAAAAAAAGTAAACAATTTAGGTTCGTGATTTGTACCGATCGGGTTAAGATAAACAAAATGGAGATTAGAGATGACCATAAGAATATTTAGAGAGAGTTTTTAGACTAAATTCATAATTTCATTCCCTACCCAAACATTAAACATGCTTGCCTTTATATAGGCTACAAAAGAAAGCACTAAGCCACTAACTTACCCACTAATTAATTAACCTACTGAAAGACATAAAGAGAGAAACTGATGGATTGCATATTGCATTATCCCACGTCTGCATGTTGGCTGTTGTGGCACATAACAGTTCGTTACCCGTGTTCTTACGATAATTTAGTGTTTTGAAATAAACCTCTCATTTCTTGTGATAACGGGTTAACGAGTCCGAGTAGCAGAACACGAGTCATGAAGTCTAAATTATTAAGAGTGTAAAACTTTAAATAAATTAATCTTAAAAGATTTATTTATTTAAAAGCCATATTTAAATAACTTTAACCAGTTGACCGTTTCTACTAATCTTACCCAACCAAATTGACTCATCTTACACTTCACCCATCTTTAGTCATGGATTCTCTGTTATCAACGATCCCTCTTATAAAACTTGTTAACTAAATGAAAATCAATAAAACTTGTTAAATAAATAAAAAATCAAATGAACCAGCACCACCTACACACGGCCATTGTTTGTCTCGACAGCTTCCGCTACCATTTTGCTTAGAACCCTAAATTGATACTTACCAAAAACCACGTTTGACTTGAAACTCATTTTGCACAGAACCCGTCTTGACCCGTCACCTGACCCACCCGTTTTTCCAGGCTAAACTGAACCCTAAAACCAAAGGTCCAAATACGGAGACTCAAGCCAATGACCATTGAAAGTTAACTTATAAGACAAATCTGGATCAGATAACCATGGCATTTTACAAATGTGATTAGTTCCATCTTCAACAACAAAAGGGCACCTAAAAGAACTTCAAAAAATGACTAGATTTAGCTATTCTCATGAGTATATCACGGGTTTTTGTATCCCTAATCAAAGCTATACTTTACTGCTGATTTGTATGTTACACTCTGTACCCGTAAACGACCACCACTGATTTGAGTATTCTGACTTGCATTAATGTGATGTGCTGAAAAGTAAAGAAAATAAGGGTGAGGGCGATTAAGTAATTACTGATGATATAAAGAAAAGGGAAAATGACTGCATAACAGATATTCAGTTGATCAAAGATAAGGGTAGGCAAGTAATTTTCCAATTATGTCCATGATCAGTTTTCTTACAGCAAGTCTTACTTGTTTTCCCAAATCTGATAACTTTAACCCTCAAATATCACAGAAGCATAATCATAATTACTTTACCAAAATCCAAAATCGATAAAAATTATTGCAAGCCTATGCGTTAACGAGTATAGGTCAAGTGTGAACTCATTTGGCTATGTAACTAAGGCAATGAACTTATGCTGTGATAATGAGGCGGTCATTCATTCACTTTGCAAACAATTCGGTATTCCATGAAAGAACCGCAACACATACTAGCTGATGTTTCACTAAAGCGTCAACAAAATTCACGCTACATCTCGAGAGGGAGTGTAAGAATGTAAATTATGTGTAGTATATACTGTACAATGGGCATTACGGTTTTGTTAGGTTTAGGTTCCCTCTTCTATTGTATAGTCTTATGTTAGCTATTCAATATAATATATAAAGTTTTTCCATCTCTGATTACGCTTTTATAGGAGGCAACATATTAGATCTAACGTATTGATGAGGCCCGAGAACAATTTATATATATATATATATATATATATATTAAATGAGAAGTATAAGACAGGGCTCGGGTTAGGCTAGAGTGCCTTATATACGAAGTGCACGCCTTAGACAAAAAACGACTACCTCAAGCAGCTTCACGGGATCACATTGCTTCATATCCTCTAAGGCATACACCATGAGATGTTGTGATTATGCTTTTAGCCAATTGTTGGGTGTGGAGTCTCTATTGGGGCAGCTGGCCCTAATGGGCTCTACACGGGTTGGGCCTAACTTGGATATTGTTACTGACCCTAGATTATTATCTCTATATATTCATCATATGTACTTGTAATTCTTGGAGCACAGAAATAATATAAACCCTAGTTGCAAGTGGATATAGGTCAGTTTAGACAGAACCACTATAAATCGCGTGTTTGTGTTTTTCGCGTGTTTGTGTGCGTGTGATACCTAACAACTGGTATCAGAGCTTGGCTCTAGATCGTATCACACTCACAGCTGCCATCCTAAAGAATTAGGGTTCTGCTTCACCTCAGCCGCCGCCGCCGGAATCCCGGATTAGGGTTCCGCCGCCGCCAGAAGAATCGCCGCCGTTCAGCAGTTGCAGAGTTGCCACTGTTGTCGCCGGATTAGGGTTCCGCCGCCGTCGCCGGATTAGGGTTCCGCTGCCGCCGTCGGAATTGATTTCTGCCAACCCCAGAAGCTGTTAACAGGTCTGGTTGCTGTTGTTTTTCACTCAGAACAGCCCTGTTCTGCTGAATTGAAGCTGCAAAAAGGTTGATTGCTTGACAGAACCCAGTAGAACAGCCGTTAAGGTCAGGCTCGTGCCATTGCTCTCTGTTACTTCGTTTCAGGTTTCGTTTAGCTATTGTAATGGCAGAAGACGGAAAGGTTACGATTGAGAAGTTTGATGGAAAGGAGTTTGGGTGGTGGAAGATGCAGATTGAAGCAATACTATGTCAGAAGGATTTGGATGTAGTGCTGAGTGGGGAAAAACCAGAAAAGATGTTACCAACAGATTGGGATAAGTTAGATAAGAAAGCACGGGCAGTGATAACGCTCTCTTTGTCAAAGAATGTTGCTTACAACCTTTTGAAGGAGACCACAGCGCGTGGGATGATGGAAGCACTGTCTAACATGTATGAGAAGCCGTCTGCAGCAAACAAGGTTTTCTTGATCCGTGAGCTGGTGAATACTAAGATGAGAGAGGGTGGATCAGTAACAACACACATTAACAACCTCAATACAATTCTGTCTCGTTTAGTGTCAGTTGACATTAAATTCGACGATGAAGTTCAAGCCCTCTTGTTGTTATCCTCACTACATGATGGTTAGGAACAGTTACAGCGATTAGTAGTTCCGCTACTAAGTTTACATTTGATGGGATTCGAGACCTGCTTATGGGAGAAGATGTCAGACGCAGAACTTCAGGTGAATCATCAAATACTTTGTTGGTTACTGACGGCAGAGGTAGAGGGAAAGATCGGGGCAGTGGGAGCAGGAGGAGGAGTCAGTCAAAGATTCGTAAGGATGTGATATGTTGAAACTGTAAGGAAGCGGGACACTTTAGGAATCAGTGTCCGAACGCAAAAAAGGAAGTGAATCAGGTTGAAGCAGAAGATGACGTGTTGATTTGTTGCGTAGAGGATGCTATAGATTCATGGGTGATGGATTCGGGTGCTTCATTCCATGCTACCCACAGCAGTGAAGCATTGCAGAATTTGAAAGAATGGGATTTTGGGAAGGTAAGATTGGCGAACGATGGTGTTCTTGAGGTTACGGGCATGGGTGACATAGATCTGAAGACTTCAGCCGGTTCATGGACTTTGAAGGACGTCAGGGTAATTCCAAGTTTGAAGAAAAGGTTAATTTATGTCGGACAGTTGGATGAACAAGGACACGAAGTTAAGTTTCGGAACGGTCAATGGAAGGAGGTTAAAGGTAATCTTGTCATGGCTCGAGGAAGAAAGAGAGGTTCGCTTTATATGGTTAGTATACCATCTGAGGGAGAGGTTATCCCGGTTCAGAAAGAAAACAAAGTCCGGTTCACAGAATCTCGTGGGCAGAAAAGGGTTTGCTTTGCAAGTGAGAAACCCAGAGTCAAAGTGAAGATTCAAGATGAACGAGTTCAGGAGGTTAAACCTAATAAAGGGCATCGTGACAGTGGGAGCACAGGTCGTGTTTCAGTTACAGCTCCAGTGCTACAATGGGTAAAGAAGACCAACATTCCGATTGGAAAAGTCTCTCCAGTGGATTACTTGCTTATAATGGAGAGTGTGAGTTCTCAAGTTATCTCAGAGGCCAACAGAGTAACGGGTTCGTTACAGTGGGAGCAGGCAGGGACAGAGAATGAGTCACTGAACGTGACTGATGAGTTGAAGCTCGGGGCAGCTTCAACGTGCCTTCAGGTTAACTGATGAGAAGGCTGATGCAACTAGTGGTAAGGAAGATTACAAGAGGTACAAGATGAAGAAAGACGGTGGAGCGCAGTTCGAGCCTCCAAGTGGGAGATTGTTGGGTGTGGAGTCTCTATTGGGGCAGCTGACCCTAATGGGCTCTACACGGGTTGGGCCTAACTTGGATATTGTTACTAACCCTAGATTATTATCTCTATATATTCATCATATGTACTTGTAATTCTTGGAGCACAGAAATAATATAAACCCTAGTTGCAAGTGGATGTAGGTCAGTTTAGACCGAACCACTATAAATCGCGTGTTCGTGTTTTTCGCGTGTTTGTGTGCGTGTGATACCTAACACCAATGATATAGTATTTTTTTTAGTCTAAATGAGGGGTTAATCTGAAGTTTAGGTTTTGAGGGACAACATATAATCTAAAGATTGAGGAACAATATAAAAGCTAAATGTTTTTTAAGGCTGTAGTTTCATGCGCCAATTAAGCACATTTTGTCCTCGGACAAATTCCAAAATTCTTAATCCCTTTTGGTGGACCTTCATAGAAGGTGCTTAGGGTAGTAGCTAACATGATGGCGACTAAATAGATAAGAATCATTCCTAGTAAGGTTTGCATCTTTTCTTTGGGGGTAATGCATGGGTCACTCTCAATGAGATCCATGCTTGATAGCATTAGGATTGATCATCACTCCATTTTATGCTCGTGTTTGTCTTGTCCGTTGCCAAATGGCTACAAACCTTTGTTCTAAAGTCCTCAATCGGCACCGGAAGATAAATCAATTTATTGGAGATTTACGTCGATACAATTGCTTAATCATATAGGGAATTCTTCCTTCTCAGGTTATCAAAGAGAAGTGTGGAAAGCGGTGTTGTTGGTTACACTATACAACATATGGGGACATGGGGTTCTAGAAACAAAGCAGTCTTCACTCCTCAATGTTTTCTGTTAAACACCTAGACATCTATGAAATTCAGTGAATGTCCCATCTTTGGCTCTCGTGTATACTTGGGTTTCAGTATTCCCTAACGATTTCATGTTGCATCTTGCAGTCAAATTTATTAAGGAGGTAGCTCGTTCTGCAAACACTTTTTTCCATTGTTTATAATTATTTAATGTGTTATCTGATAAACAATGAATAGACAAAGTACTTAGCACCGTGAGTAAAGTGCACTTGTAACCTCAGTTCAAAAAAGAATTGGGGAGCTTTTTAGTATGTTTTGTAATCTTTGTTCAGTTCTTTTAAATGCTAGATAAGCAAGATTCAGTTTTGTAGTAAGTTTAACTGGCTATTATTTTTTGTCAAAATTGATGCTATTGTTATGCTTAAACTTCCTTAACCTTTTGTGTAGTATAACTAAGAGAAAGAAAGACAAAGCATAATGGGTATGTTGTTGGTAAAGTAGATGTGCTACCTTAGAATTAAGCCTGAATAAAATGGTTTAAGAGTCTGCTAGATTGTTGGGTTGATTGTAAAAACCTCTAACTATTATTCATTTGTTTCTTTAGGCGCAAGTGGTTTTCGCAGTAAATAATCACAAAACCAAAAGGCGTTGCACTAGTAAAAACATACCTTTTGACAAACTTATATTTTGTATTCTTCAACATGCATCCATTTTGTAGATGACCATTTATTTCCTTTAATCACAGGACAACCACCTGGAATAGATCAGCTGAATCTAATTAACAGATGCAGATATTTACAAAACATGATGCAAAAATCACCACACAATTATAGAACATGAATTGTTTAGTCTTGTGAGTTTAAGATTAAGTTTGAGCACTAACACTCAAGGTGTCTTTTCGACCCATTTATTTATGAAGGGTGCTCTAAATAAAACACGTCGGAAGTCGCCCAAAGTGTAATTTTGATGCCTAAACCTCCTAAACAATTTATTTAAAATGATTAAATTAAACTTTTCTAATCATACTTGACAAGGTAATTAATTATTTAAAATAAAACAACATTTTATAACCAAAAGTATGTGGGTTCAACCCATACCAGAGAATTACCTACTTTGAACTGTTACCCAACGCTTCCCTTTTGACAGTTCTAATTAAAACCCTTCTATTATTTCTTTTCAGAAAATAAATGCAGATGAATGTTAGGTTCCACCGGAACATACCATGCAGACTACTTGGATCCAATGTTGCATCAGGTCTCATGCTCCAAAAAAGTAATGCATCACCCATTTTTGGTTTCACATGGATACCCTTTTTAGCACACTCAGACAAATTATTCCACCCTGGGTTGGAGCTAAAACTTCCCTGTGCAGCAGGGAAAACTGTCTCTCCCCCTTCCTCCACGTCAGACCTGCAATGGATAAAAATAAAATTTTTAACTAAAAATTGGGCCAAATGGATAAATTAAATTTTTAACAAAAAAAATGGGCTGAATAGATAAAATAAAAGTTCTAAATCTAATAAAAAAGTGGGCCAAATAGGTAAAACGGGTCGAACGTCACCCAAAGTGTATTTTTAATGCATACAACCTCCTATATCACTTTATTCAAAAATTAGATTATAACTGTAATAATCTAGTTTCTATAATCAATCAAGAAACTACCATTTCCTACCTGTTACCCAACCCGTCCATTTTGTCACCTCGACTACATATGCATCTTAAAAAGGAAGATGTAACATGAATGCATGATACTCACAGATACATAAGAACAGTAGCTATTCGCTGGCCTCCATTTTTAGTGTTGAACTCATCAAGAAAGTAGTCAAAATGAGGCTCATACTTTTGACCTTCTTCATAATGGAGAACTTGTAGTCCTTCTCCATGTTCTGTTAATTTAGAAAAACATTAGTGTGTATAGTCCACTTATGCTCCTCAAAGCAATATCTTTTAAACTTCTAGCAACCAGATATTGCCTTTTGGATTTTCAAACTCTTAATGTCCAGAATACAGAAGACATAAAAGTTTAGAAGAATGTGACAGACATACCAAGTATACATAAAAGCTAGCATGTCTGATATTGTTGATGTATTGATTATATTTTATTTTAACATATAAAGGCAGGTATAAAACCATGTGAAATTCATATACCATACCTACAGGGATGAATGTGAAGTCTGCAATTCTTTTCTCTATATTTCGTATAATTTTATCCCTTCCTCTCCTCAAAAACGTTCCTGAGCTTGTACGCACTCTAAAAAATGTAAACACGTAATGTCAAACTGTTATCAAGATACAAGCAAGAAGAACCCTACACACAAAGATGAACTAATTGTAATTGGAGGTGATTTGTACCATGGTGATCAGGTGATGTATGAAGTAAATTTAATTGTGTACACATCACCTCCCGATTGTATTAGAAGTAGATGAGCAAATTGAGAGCACAAACCTGCTATCTTTACTCTGGCCCGTCTTGCTATCAACAACTGTTGACTTTGCCATGTGAGGTTTGGCAAGATTTATTAAGTACTCACACTCTTCCTTGGACTGTTTTACAATACAGGGCAAGAGTCAAATGTAATGTTCCCACTTCCAACCAATACTAAGAGTAAATGGGCAAAGACCGAAGGGAGATCAAAATGTAAACTAAACACTTGTTCATATGTTTCTTTAAGAGAAATAGAGATATAAACTTAAAAAGGGCCAACATACAGGTGGAATTGATAAGAGCTAAAGACAGTGGTTTTACAATATAAAATGATTAGTAAAACTATAGCACCAAATAATACAACACGGTAATGAATCTCAACATGTACACAACGGCACGATTAGGTATAACATATAAGCTTAAAACCATAAAATTATCCAGTAAAAGGTAAAGGAGACATACGAAACGGCTACTCACCAAAAAATTGTGATAAAGAAACGCTCTGGGCTCCCAAGATAGAATCTCAGTCCACTGATCTCCTCTTTTTCCAGTTCCATCACCATCAATGTCACCACTGCATTTCAGACCAATCAAGTTTAGCTATATCGCATAACCGGAAGATAACAGTGTAAAATAACCACTACACTACATAAACATCGGCATCTTAAAGTAATGAGCAAAAGTGTACATCTTTGAAAGAAACACTTTCATTTACAATATTAGCCATATTCACATAACAAAATTAGGGGTCTAAACAAGCCAAGCCGGCTCGAGATCCGCTCGCTAAAAGCTCGATGCTTCACGAGCCAAAACAAGCATATTATTTATATAATTTTTATTTAATATATTAAACATATATTTATTTATATAATAATAATTAGTAGGTATAAAATTAGTTAGGATAAAAATAACTAAATGAGATGTAATTCTCTAACAGCTTAAATCATACTAATCATGGACTACCGTTGTTAAATTCAGGCATCAAAACAATAAAAAAAACCTAAATCGACCTTCATCCACACCTCAACTTCAAATTATCAAATCAAACCTAGATTCAGGCAAAAGTGAGCAAAAAATTACTTACACAAGCAATCGTTTCCGCTTGAAAGTGATGCGATCGTGCAGATAGAAAGAAGAATCGTCGTCTGAGCCGATAGGAAGTGAAAATATGCCTAAAGCAAGAAGTACAAGTAGAACAATTGTGAGCATTAAAAGCATTGATAGGACCAGCGCCACCGTAGACGATCTCTTCCCTTGGTGATGCCGACCTAACAAGTTCCTCCCCTTCCGCATTGCTGCAGAGATTTCTTTCAATCGAAAAAACCCCAATTCGTAGGGTTTTGAGCTGAATTTGATATGTTTGATTTTGCAGGTCTAGGAAATGAAAGTTTGGTGAGTGCTTTCGGGTTTATAAAACATGTGTTGAGGAAGACGGAAGTAACGGACAGCTGGCAAGGACAGCGCTCGGAAATTACGGATTTGTCCTTTCACTTTGTTTGTAAATATGTTTCATTTTGCACCCCTAATTTATATATTTTTCCTTAAATTTTTAACGGACAGTTATTTTTATCCTAATTTTATAAATTTATATATTTTTCCTTAAATTTTTAATGATTTTATCTTTTTCTGGAAACTACTTTTTTTCTGGAAATTTGTTTTACAAATTTATATATTTTTCCTTCAATTTTTAATGATTTTATTTATAACGTTATCAAGATATATTTGATTATTTGTTGTATGATAATTAAAAATAGCGGAAACGGACGCGCGTTGTGGCGGTGACATTGACGTGGTTAAGTACGTAAAGAGAAAACGTATGAAGTTGTGGTGACTCAACTCCGAATATGAAAACGAAGATAAAAAAAACACGCCGCGAAGTTATATTCGGAAATCAAGAAAAAGTCACGTACTTTTTAAAACGAGCGTCAAAAAACACGGAACCATATTCTATAAGCTTTTATTATAGTTTTAAATATTTTGTTATTTATGTGCACGTAAAGAAAACTGAATCATAAAAATCGATTATCGAATCTATAACTAAATTATTGGTTTCTTAGTTGATTTAATTATTTTAGTTAAATCAATGTAAAATTACTTTTACCATTTTTATTTTTTTAAAAGAAACCCAAATTGGTAATTTAAAGTTGCATAATTGACTAATAATTAAATATTTGGTTCCAATGGGCCAGTTTAGGAGTGAACCTGTGGATTTTCATACTTGATTTTGACTTTCAACTTCTTTTCTAATGGCCTAATGGGTGTTTTATACATATCTAATCTAATAGATAAAGTACTCTCGGCCATCTGATGCAATGGTAGCCCCAAAATCTCTTATAGTGAAGGTCTTGGTTCGAATCCTGGCCATAGCAAAAAAAAAGGTATGTGGTCAGGTCAGGGGGCTTTACCTAGTTGGGAGTTCTTCCTGTGGTGGGCTGCCCTGGATAATCTAGGTGTTGCCCCGGAAAAACTCAATTATCCTAGAATATCATAGGTGTTGCCGTTAAAAAAAAAATCTAATAGATAAAGTAATGCCTTGTCAACAATTTTTATAAAATATGTATGTTATTGGTTTTGATATACATAGTCTTTCATATTAATCTTATTTTAAATGAAATTATATATTTAATTATTAAAAAAATTAATTAAAAACTTGGACCAATTAAAGGTCAGAGAGGATTTTCATATGTTTTTTTAAACCCTATTACTAGGAGGCACTCGTAAGCTATTTGAAATCAACTCATTAAAAACTTAAGTGAATGTAAGCTTTAACAAACTTAAGGTCAGACATCGAACTATTATTTATATAAATACAACTTTTATTTATATATTGAAATAAAAGTATTGTTTTATTTACATATGTATAGATAATTATAAAAAGACTAAAATGTATATAATTATAATTATCTAAAAGATAATTAAATAAATAATACAAGCTTAGATGAGGTTGACTTATTACTTAAAATTGAGTTGGTTAAATAAATATCAAATATATAATCAAATGCGTACAAACTCTTAAAACTATTATATCAAAAAGAATTTTTAATTCAATACATGTTTTTGAAAAAAAAATATTTTTGTGTTCATATCTCACATCAAAGTATTATAAATTATAATTATAATTATAATTGTAAGAGCATGTGTTGTGTAGTGGACTAGTGGATGGCATGATAGGGGAGAAAAGATTGTGTTATGAGGGCGTCACGTAAGCGGTGATGTGATTACTATAAATGTGTGTAATGTTTATCCGGTCATCTTAGAGGTCCACTGGTCAAGAACCGGGTGACTTCATAAATAATATAAAAATTAAAACTATTTATATATATACAAAATGTAAAACATTTTTTTGTTTTGATATGAATTTGCAATTTTAGTGTCATATGAAGATTTAAATAAATAAATTATACAACTTGGAATAGTAAATTAATCAGAAAAATGAGATTTTAAAGATAAAAAAACTTAAAATCCGGTCTGACCGATTTAAAAGAAAGCGGTTCAACCACACACAACCAGACCGGTTACGTGTCCGATTTCCGGTCCAATCCGGTTCTGAAAATATATTTGTGTGAATGTGGGTTTTATTTAAAAAGGGCTTGAGGTGTATTCCGGGTAGAGGTGCACAAACCGGATTTTTTTTGGATCCGGATCCGGTTTGGATCCGGACCGGATCCGTCAAACTTGGTCAACAACCGGACACATTGGAATCGGTTCCGGATCGGATCCGGTTAAGGGAGTGGAGAGTTGGAACCTATTGGGACTGGACCGGATATATGGAACTGGACCGGACAAAAAAAACTGGTTCCACCGGATTTAAAAAAAATATATATATCTTTTTTAAAAAAATTAACAAAGATACACTATAAAATACATGTTTTATTTTTTTATATATTTTTTTAAGTGATTTAACAATAGTTCGTACAAAAAAATTACAAAAAACATAATTGAATCACAAAATATATATTATTTATTATGACTTGTTATTCGTCGTCTACTCGTCTTAGTCTTCGTAACATCGGTTTTCAATCTTCTTCGCTTGAGATACGTTGGGATTCATCATAAACTTGTTCTTCGTCAGAAAGTGGATTCGCCGCCCCTTGTTCTACTTCGAATTCGTGTATTTCTTGTTCAATGTCAAGCTCGTCTTCTAGTTTTACAACATGTTGTACACGTTCGACGGCATCCAGATTGTCCTTCAAGCAAATACACATCTCCATAGATTCCGATGTAAGCTTCGTTCTTCGAATAGATAAAACCCTGCAAGGAAGTACTCTCACCACCGTGACATCGCTAGTAGAACCACCAACCGAATTTTGAGTGCTTGCGGAAGCCATGAGAGATTGAGAGCGTTTTTTTTTAGGAAAAAGTGAGCGTTTTTTTGCGTTTTGAGAGCTTTTTGAGTTTTGAGAGCTAGAATGTTGTTGTAAACTAACCCATACCCCCAATACCTATTTATACTAAGTTTCAAGTCTCAAAAACCTCAAAAAACCCAAAAAAAACGGCTAGTTAACGGCTATATAGCCGGGTTTTTTTCAGCCCAACGGCTAGAACCGGTTTTTTTGTCCGATTTTTGTCCGGACCTTTTTTGTCCGGTTTTTGTCCGGTCCACTGAAAACCACGTAACAGGTTCTGGATCCGGCGGTTTCAAAAAGATCCGGTCCGGTTCCTTTTTGTCCGGTTCCTGCCGGGTCCGATTCCGAATTATCCGCCGGATCGAACCACCTCTAATTCCGGGCATGATAGGCGTATGTGGCACCCCTACCACGCCCACTACACATGCCCTGATATTTTTAAAATTAAAAGACAGAAAAAAGTAGCCATTTTATGGCACACTCATTTTTTGCCCATCATCAACCCCTTTTATGTTTTGACACATCAAATCTAGACTAATAAACAAGATCAAACATTATCAACTGGCCAAGTATCATGAACCAACCAGTTTCCTTCTCTTTTACAGGTTAAAACAAGTTCAAATTCAACCAGTTTCTCACCCTCTGAAATTAGATTCTAAAAATATATCTATAAATACACTATATATAATTTACATTAAAATAAAAAAGAAAACAAACAAAAGTCTACTACTCGCCAGCAGCCAACAACAGCGATCATGGACCTCTTTGCTATGATGTCGAGTAAAACTTACACGAAAGCCATCAAACGGCTACAATATTGATAACTCGACTATATGCCAAATGTATGAAGACGTTCCCCTAAAGAAGCATGTAGACTTTACGGCATCGATTTCCTGACAGTAAGCTGTAAAATTCGCCAAAAATGTTAAATTTCAGAGGAAAAAAGAAACAATTAGTCTAACTCCCAATGCATGCAACTAGAGGTGATAAGATGAAAAGTCAACTGGGCTAGGTAACGGATCAACACGGGTTATGGTTACATGGGCGTCAATACAGACTAGGTCGGGTTAGGTTGTCCTGAAACAATCTTTGACCAAATATTATAACTATTCTATATAGAATTAGTCTCTCAAATATGATAAATACAAATTGCATTATTTCAATTGTAATCCTTTTCGAATAAATGATCATGGAGTTTTATGCATTAAGAGTACACTTTGGATGACTTTCAACGCATTCGGCCAATTTATCTTTTAATCATAATCCAAATCATGGTCCAAATTGATTCTAATACCCATTTGACCTACTATTATTTATGCATAAACCTGATATCCATCCACCAAATTGCATGGTCTGTTATGTTAAAAGAAAGTGAATAAATGGGTCAAGTTGGTTGGAAGTAATCCAAAATGTATTTTAATGCACAAACCTCCTAAATCATTTAATTCAAAAGATAAGATTACTATGAAAATAAGAATCTTTTGTGATCATGTTTGACATGCTAAATATTATAGGATTTTTTTTTAAAATGGACAAAAAGTGTTTTAGGCCATTGACCCGTTTCAACACGTCTATGAAAATAAGAATCTTTTGTGATCATGTTTGACATGCTAAATATTATAGAAAATTTTTAGAAAATGGACAAAAAGTGTTTTAGGCCATTGACCCGTTTCAACACATGTCCAACCCGCCCATTTTACCACCTCTACCAAACGCATTAAGATGATACTAAACTCGGAAAACATGTTTGGTGCTAAAATAATTAAAGCATTTGATAGTTTAGGAGATATATTTTGCCACCTATAGCTATATAGACAGAGTGTTCTTAACTTCTATTTCATTTTTGTTGGTGTTCTGTAGAAGTGGCATGAATTATCAATCATATCTTTAATCTTTATAATTAGAAGTTAGACTACACGGGTATAAAGAATACAATGTGTTCTTGAACTAAAGACAAAATTAGCAGTGCAGGTTGTGGTGTATTTATCCTATAAAAGCTAGGAATTGTATTCCAAAAAAAAGGTGGCAAAATGGCAGGATAAATAACTAGACAAAGCTATAGGTAGCAATTTCAACTCGTACTTATGAATGGGTCGATACTGGTTATCTTTTATCACCATTTTATCTCTAACAAGTCAAGAAAGTAAATTCAAAGACAATAGATACAAAAAGAAAGTGTGAAATCACCGAAAATGCATTTTTTTAATGTATAAAACCTCCTTAATAGTCTTATTCAGAATTTTTTATAGTTACTGAACTAACTTTTTTAATCATATATAACACACTAATTTTTTTTAATTTCCCACAATGCCCGTTATCCAACCCACCCATTTTGCCCCCTCTATACAAAATTGGTAAACTTTTGGGCAAGTAAAAAAAAGGTCGGTTCGAACAACTGGTTGACTGCTCAATTTCGTCTATTTTATTTGAATTTTGCACCACTAAATACTAATAATCTCAAATACACAATCTTACAAGAATTCAAATCATTACCCGTATTATCGTCGATCATGGTCTGCTTTTTCCTTAGCAATCTGCTGCTTCTGCTTTTCAACTAATTTTTCAACAGCAGCTTGAACAGTATCATGTCCACCAATAAGCAACCGAGTGATAACTTCTGGATCTTTCTCAAACCGGGCCTCCTCAAATTCCTTTCGGGCATTTGCTCTAAGAACATCCCGCCACAGAACACCATGTGAATCGGGCCACATGAAATAACGGGTCGCACGGATTATGTCTCGATAGAGGCCCAGTACTTCACGACGAGTGCTTGTAAGTCTTTGGCTGGTCAACATCTCGTCTTCATCGTCATCATAAGTTTTCTTTTTCTTGACTACATGTCGATCCAGTAGCTCTTCCACAGTGTCTGGCCCGTTATTCAAGAAATGCAGACAGTGCAGGCGATGAAAATATGGTTTGGGCTGAAGTGAAATTGCAAGGGCCCGATGTTTCCCAATAGCAGCTTCCATAGTTCTGTGTCATGAGGTATAATGTAAGAAAACAAAAAGTTATCATTCAGCAATTAGCGGTACTATCAAATGGCCCATAATTCAAAATTTATATGGAACATATAGCAACTTATCAATTAAAGAAAGAAAGCAACCATTTGGTTGTATTCGAATTTTTAGCGCCACAGTGATTCGTGCTTGATATATTCATATAATCATAATTTGAAACCGTCATGGAATTTCATTTTGAAAAAACATTGGATATCATGAATACTTCCATCATCCCTAGCAAAAGCACACAGACACACATACATACATATGTGTGTGTATGCATATCCATAAGTAATCAATGCATGTGCTCATGAACTTTAACTTTTACACATCTTTCTAAACAACTTGTCAACAAAATGAGAATCTGTGATTAATGTTCACCAGTGCAATAAACTATTAAAGAACAGTGAAAACTCTCTTATACTACAGAGTGGAAGAACCGTAAATCCTATTCGGGTGAGCTAAAAAACCGATTAACCAAATCACAACCTAAAAACCCGAACCAAAATAACCGAATTAACAAAACCATTAGAAACTGAACCAAACCGCTTATTGTATTTTTTTAAAGACTAGCACCACTCAGGGAGAGAATCAAGAATTTCATAATGCTTTAACGCCCAAACAAACAAACAAACGTACCAGCAAATCATTACAGTATAGTTATCAAAAGCGCGCTGATCCGAGTGAGAACACCCCCCCTCCTCCTAAACAATTTTCAGTCAAGGCGCAACAAATACGCTTTGATTCCTAGGCGATGGTTCAGCTCATCCAGATTATGGTATTTGAACTTTTGGTACTTTACTTTGAACATTTTGTTATTCAAGTTTTAGAACTTTTGGTACTAATTAGATAAGATTAAATGTTATACAATAACTTTTCAATACATAATATATTTTCTACGACCCTCGCTTTTTTGCGCCTTGCGTCTAGGCTCTGGTAAGGCCTATGCACCTTGAATGCACCTCGCTCCTTTGACAACTATGTATTAAACTTAACTCAAATAATCCGAGCACGGGTCAATCACTGAAAATAGAAGAACTAGCACAACAGCATTCATCATGGAAACAATATAGAGGCATTGCACAGTGAACCAAATACACTTTTAACTCAGAAAAAAAAAAGGTTCAAATCTTCCATATATAAAGATCTAAACATTACATATCGAATGAATGTTCGTATGTGCATTAAACTAATTATTGAAATTTGAAATTGCAGTGATGAGAAGTGATTGTGATTTTTCTTATCAGCAAGGATTAAAACAAGTGATCTGAAATTGCATGTCTAAACACCCTAATGAATCGTCTTGGGGAGATCTTTCATAGAAGACGATCTAACTTTGAAACGATTAATAGGCATGATGAAATTTTGAAAATGCAATAAAATGATAAAAGATGATATTGATCAATTAATGTAAAGCATAACTTTATTATTGCTGAAAACGGTATTCGAATTACCTCCTCAAATGGGCGTTGAATTTGGCTCCTGTAAACTCAATCAAGTTTAGTTAATCGTCTATCTGCTTGACGATAACAGTGGGAAGGTGGAGAAGACGACGAGTACCGAGAAACGTCTCGGTTGTTCTTGTGATTTGGGGATTAGGGTTTCATATATTCCCAAATGTTTCATATATTATGATTTGGGGATTATGGTTGGTTAATGTTTTAAGGAAATTGATTTGAAAATTTTAATTTGTTTAGAGAATTTATAATTTAAACAAATTAGAATTTATTGAAGAAATTTTAATTTATAATTTATTTGATTGATAAAACAATCATAAATGAATTGCAATTTATCACCATGGTCATCACATACCGAACGTTGTCGCCCCGTCACCGACCGGCCTCGTTGCCACCCGACCACCGCCATGTAATCAACCCTGTGATTCAACTGCCTACTATCTATGTCTTCGCATTTGACATTTTTCTCTCTACGATGATCAATTAAAAAACATATATACCTGAATCTCCTTTATTTATTTTGTAAGCATCATCAACATTTCAATTTTGATTTTGTTTCAGATTATCTTCTACAAAGAACTGAACATGTAAGACTAACACGCGTTTCATGTAGCTAATTCATGCTTGTTTAGATTAAATCTAGTAATTAATACATGTGATGTATTATTTGATCGTTGTTTGAATATCTTAATTCATATGATCCTTATTCCTAATACGCGGTGTCGATGCCAACGGCGGCGGTCGGGGCGGGGTGGCAACGTGGTCAGGGGCGGCGTTTGGCGGGTGATGGAGGTCGGCATTGGCGGTCTAGGACGGGGCGGCGGTCGGAGGCGGGGGGGGTCAACAGAGGTGGCGGGGGGCGGCGGTTAGCGGAGGTGGCTGGGGCGGCGGTTAGCGGAGGTGGCTGGGGCGGCGGTCGGGGGTGGCGACGACAGGGTCGGCGGGGTCGGGGTTGGGGGTGCGGATGTGACAACGATGAGTGGTCGGAGATTTCATTTCCTTTTGGTGAATTCCTTCACAATTTGGAAGGAATTTGTAATCCTTTGTTTGAAGAAATTTGTGAGAATTAATATTAATTCTTATTTTAACCAAACACATTGTAAAAAGAATTTAGATTCCAATTCCAATCAATTCTGCAAACCAAACGCATTGACAATGAAAATCATATTCCAATTCCATTGAATTCCGACAAACCAAACTCAGTGTAATTAATATTATATATGTATGAAGGGGAGTCATCACGACCAGAATGATACATTGTATCTATTGTTTTGCAATGCATAAACAAAAACTGTAAATGTTTCTCTTCCATTACTTCTGATAATCTTTATGCATTATGTGCAACTGTGTTATATGTTTCTAACGGTTCTCAACGTATTATTGGTTTTGAAATGAGCGTGATGTATATGGAGTATATAGAGGGCGTTCATTTCAGAAACAATAATATATTGAGAAGCGCTTTAACCTTTGTGTTGTTTATCATATAAATTAACTAAAATGCATATGGGTTTCAATATGTTTAAGATTTGTTTTTTAAAAGTTTGATATTGATAGCATTTTGTCTAAATACGTATGTGTACATTGTTATACTTTTATAATACAATAGGCTGTTTTTAAGGAAAGAGAACATAATGTGATGAGAGAGGTATGGTGCGGGTTCTTGTGCGGAAACACCCAAGAATCACCACCCATATATCAGCCCATTAGACATAATTTTATAGAAGTTATTATTATCAATAAAATACAACTCAAACCCTAACAAGTCACAACTTATTGATGCTAATATTTCCTCAATACAACTAAAAAGGCAATCCTACTGCTCACCAGATGAACCCTTTTGTTCATCTTTCCAGCTTGATGCAAGATCTGGAGAACATCTAATTTGCTTCTTTCTCATTAAAAATAATGTCTAATGTGCCATACAAGCTACAAATTAAATCTATGATGACGACTTGATAATCGTTAAAATCAAGAAGAAGAAAAAAACATGATTGTCAATAGCCTTGCATATCGAGCATCTCGTCTAAACCCTTCAATCTCTCCATTCCCTCACTAATCAAGTAACGAATCCTCTGTTTGTCATTGCAATCCCGGTTTTTCTCCATCTCTTCTCTAATTGTTTGCGTCAATTCGCCTGAAAATATTTCAGTCAACAAATCAAGAATTAATTCGTAACTCAACAACCCCGGTTTCTCTCCTGTAGAACTCAAATTAAGAAATAATAACATTTTTTTGTCTATTTTCATATATAATTTAGTTTTTCTCTAATAATTTCTAATATTTAATGAATCTAAATTTAAATATACAATTTTGTTTAGTTCTTTTTTGTCTACATTTTGATATTGATTTTACTGAAAACTGAGTTGTATCCGACATACACCATCTTTAAAAATACTTTCTCATCCAAACAATCCCTAAGGAGATCATAATAACTCTCATTTCTTTTCTCAAAAGTTAAACATAACTCTGTTGGTCTTTCGTTATTCGGTCTTTGTTGGGATTATCATATAAACACACTTAAATTTTATAAAAGAATTGATTTATATAATTTTGTTGCATAAAAAAATTAACCTTTACTGTGTGCAGGTGCTCTTTTAGCAACCCTTAGAGCTTGCCTATACAGCTTTAACACTCGAGCACGTAAGATGAATGCCTGCAGATCCAAGGAGACAGCCATAACTAACTCTCCCCTGCAGTCCAGTGATATCATATTATGATAAATTACACTAACAACGCCGTTTAATTAAAATATAAAAAAAAACTAGAAGATGTAAATACAAGCAATCATATCTATTTTATATCAAAGACATAAATTTCAACCAATTTATGTGAAGATGGTCGTACTGGTTAAAAGGTTATTGATAGAACGGGTCATACAGATCAAATTGAAACTTTCGTTTGCAGAATGGGGGCAAAACATTTAAGAGACACCCAACGTATATTCAAATGAGGGTGGACCTTGGAGCAATGGGAAACAACCTTCTGCACAAAGTGTAGGGTAAGGGTGCGTACATCAGATCGCAAAGCGATCCGGCCCCTCCCCAGACCCTGCACAAATGCTGGAGCTAAGTCAAGCATTGCACAAATGCAACAAATACGCTTTGATTCCTAGGCGATGGTTCAGCTCATCCAGATTATGGTAATTGAACTTTTGGTACTTTACTTTGAACATTTTGTTATTCAAGTTTTAGAACTTTTGGTACTAATTAGATAAGATTAAATGTTATACAATAACTTTTCAATACATAATATATTTAAAAAAAATTCATTTAATTGCGCTTTTTTTTATGACCCTCGCTTTTTGCGCCTTGCGTCTAGGCTCTGGTAAGGCCTATGCGCCTTTGCCAACTATGTATTAAACTTAACTCAAATAATCCGAGCATGGGTCAATCACTGAAAATAGAAGAACTAGCACAACAGTATTCATCATGGCAACAATATAGAGGCATTGCACAGTGAACCAAATACACTTTTATTTCAGAAAAAAAAAAACAAATCTTCCATATATAAAGATATAAACATTACATATCGAATGAATGTTTGTATGTGCATTAAACTGATTATTGAAATTTGAAATTACAGTGATGAAAAGTGATTGTGATTTTTCTTATCAGTAAGGATTAAAACAAGTGATCTGAAATTGCATGTCTAAACACCCTAATGAATCGTCTTGGGGAGATCTTTCATAGAAGACGATCAAATTTTGAAACGATTAATAGGCATAATGAAAATTTGAAAATGCAATAAAATGATAAAAGAGGATATTGATCAATTAAGTAAAGCATAACTTTATTATTGCTGAAAACGGTATTCGAATTACCTCCTGAAATGGGCGTTGAATTTGGCTCCTGTAAACTCAATCAAGTTTAGTTAATCGTCTATCTGCTTGACGATAACAGTGGGAAGGTGGAGAAGACGACGAGTTACGAGAAACGTCTCGGTTGTTCTTGTGATTTGGGGATTAGGGTTTCACATATTCCCAAATGTTTCATATATTATGATTTGGGGATTATGGTTGGTGGAATATTTTTTAAGAAATTGGATTTGAAATTTTAGAAATTGGAATCTATTGAAGGATTTAAATTAGAAAATTTGATGGACAAAATAATCATAAATGAGTTGAAATCTATAATCATAGCCATCGACTACCGAACATCGTCGCACGTCATCGACCGGCCCTGCCGCCACCCGACCACCACCAACGTAATCAACCCTGTGATTCAAATGCCCAATCTCTATATCTCCGCATTTGACGTTTTTCTCTCTACTATGATGGATTAAAAAGATCTATACCTGAATCTTCTTCGTTTATTTTGTAACATCATCAACTTTTGAATTTTGATTTTGTTTCATATTCTCTTCTATGAAAAACTAAACATGTAAGAATAACATATGTTTCATGTAACTAATTCATGCTTGTTTAGATTAAATCTGTTAATTAATACATGTGAGTTTTTATATTCTCTGATCGTTGTTTGAATATCTTAATTCATATGATTATTATTCCTAAAACGCCATGGTGGTGGTGGTGACGGCATTGGGCGGTTGCCAACGACATCAGTCGGGGGCGGGGTGGTCAGGGGCGACGTTTGGCGGGTGATGGCGGTCGGAGGTGGGGGTCGACGAAGGACCTTCGCGACACAGCCTTAACCTACACTTTGTGCAGGAGATTGTTTCCGACGGCTCGAACTCATGACCTCAATATCACAAAGCACCAACCTTACCAGTTGCTCAAAGGCCCAGCCTCATGCTAAAGATTGAAGTAATTGCATAAAATATATTTCAGGACATCACAAAAAACAACTATGACATCCATTTCGTTTGAATCAGTTCTAAAGATCCAAAATTTTATAAATTTAAAATGATTCTCTATATAAACCCTAGAAACTACTACTAAATTAAAATCAATCAATTAGAAAACCCTAGTTTTCAAACAAAATACAGGTTCAACACGAAATCACAAACGGTTTATAAAATTAAATGATGAGATGATTTACTTGAAAATCTGCGGTCTACAATGCCGATTATGCGAATATCCATTTTCATTTTCTGGTTGAAATCAAATCTAAGTTGTAATCCGGGTCGGGTCAAAAGGATCCACTTTAATTAGGCAGACATTATTATTTCCATTTAAATGAACTTGCTGTGTAAATCAAATTGGTTTAATTAGGCAGACGTTATTATTATTATCATTAAATTTTATAAAACATAAACTAACAATTTTGAAAATGTTCATTGTATTAATAGAATTACATATATGTAATAACGGAATTATATACGTGTAATAATAGATTTATCATCATGTTCTGTTATGATGAATGTATTGTTGGAACCAAAATCATTATTAATTGTTTGTGAAGAAAGATGGAATAGATGCAAATTACAATTATGCCATTTACTAATCATGATCAATGGTTATTAGGAGTTCTTTAAGTTGTCACATAGATCCCTACCCAATGTATATGCTTATGCATACATAGTATTAAAAACAAGCCGTAAGAAGTTAATAAAGGTTACATAAAAGTTTGTTATAAAATCATCTAAAAGTATGTATTCAGATCATCAAATATGTTACGATGAAGACATTTTATAGACTTCACACTAGTCTAAATTTATATTATATTGTAAAGTGAGCAATGTTATAAATAACGTAACATATTCCATGGGGCTCCTAAATGCTCATACTTTACCTAGATTTTATGTCCAAAGTATGAGGGTAAGGCTTAAGTAAAAAATGTCTATTTTCAATGTGTAAAAGGATCAAATACAACACGTTCTCGACCATCGTGATAGAAAGTCAAGTATCGTAGTGCCCTTGCAAGGCTACGAGTGGCTGCCACTGAATGGGACCAAAGACCGATTTACTAAGATGGTATGCTACATGGTGGAAGAGAGAGTTAGAACATGATGCCACATGCCTAAGCAAATATATCAATGATGTTGTTTTATATGAACACATTGCACAAGTTTCAATCCTACATACAAGAAGACATAAATGCAAAGAATCCAACAAGTAATGATGCTTACATTATTGATGCTAATCCAATCTCATATAAATATGCAAATGACACCGTTATCCGGCAAGTGCTTTAAGGTTTAAGGGTTAACATTTGCAGGTAGATGAAAGGTAACGTAGAAGTCGGCATGTAGACAAAGATTTTGTGTGTGCATCTCAAACACCATGTTGCGGGCATGAACCTTTTTCTCCCTAGTGTTTGTTACTCCTTGGATTTTGAACGTTCCAACCGCTTGAATTTCACATTTAAATTCTGCAAAACTAATAATATAAATACAAATGAAAAAAGCATTATCACACCAATTAATAAATGTATACTTATCTAACCATCCTCACTTTAAAAGTATGTGATTATCAAAATGCAATAATCACTTTGGAAACACATCCAAACACCCCCCAAGTCCTAGATTGTGTCTTATCACGGTTTTTAAGTTGATTCAGAGGGCATCTTGGGCTTGGGACATTAGTATTAAATAAGTCCTAAAGTTATTTATATTAGTAGGTAGGTTTATTTTAGACTAGGAATCATATAAATATATGGGAATGGGAATAAATTTCCACACACACCTTCTTGGCGGGTTTAGAACATGCCTCACTATTAACCAAACACGTCAATTAGGATTGAATGTAATTCCTTCATCTCCATACCCATAAACAAGAACCAAATGACATTACGTCAGTCACTACACATGAAGTATTGGTTTCTAGGAGTGCTGCAAATGGATAATTGGACCACTTATGGGGTCATTCGACATTTTTGAATCCGATGATGGTTTTCTGTTTCGTGTTGCTCTTCCAGGTGTCAACAACGATGAAAGTAACTGAGTATGTGTGTGTTAGGGGGGGGGGAATTGCTTACTTACATTCTTCGTTGTTGACACATAGAAGAGCAACATGAAACAGAGAAACATCATCGAATTGAGAAAAGTTAAATGGACCCATAAGCGGACCAATTATCCACTTACAACGCTCCTGGAAAACAAGACTCCGTGTTTGGTGGCTGATATAATGTCATTTAGTTCATGTTCAGTGGTTTGTTCAGGCTAGCTGATTCTTTAAAATTGAGCCGAATTCAATTTGTTGGGCCATATCCGAATCAAAATGATCAAGAGGTGGGCTCGTGTACGGGACACAGTTGAGAGAAGCTACATCAACCGAAACTTGATCAACCCAATTCAAATGAGAACTGAAATCCACATGTTATTGTTAGATAGATGATACTATTACAAGGAAAAAAAAGGACTCAAAATCTTTAAACAAGTTTTACGATCAAACTATGCAAAACATTTAAAACACAATCTTGAATCAAATATAAAACTTGAGATACTGCAAAAATGCATACTTGATGAACATTCATAGCAAAAATCACCATATTAGCACGAGAAAGCGTAGAAAGCTCATGAACTTGCTGTGTGTTCATCATTATTCTTTTTCTCTTCACATCTGTTGTATTTAACTACCTAAAATATCAAAAATAATAGACAATAGAAGCTTGTAACATGGTTTTCTAGAGGTTTTTTCCCCATTTCTGGCATGTACTGTACATGCACACACACATACAAAAATGTGTAATACTTGTTTGTAATTGTATCTGCATTCTTTCTTTATCGTATATGCGTTCTATAGTTTTGAATTGTATTTACAGATCTCAAGGACCTGGTAAGCTATCTTAAACATCGTATATGCGTTCTATAGTTTTGAATTGTATTTACAGATCTCAAGGACCCGGTAGGCTATCTTAAACTGTTATAATCCTCAAATCCATGTACTTTCATCTCATACAGTTCCAACTACATTTTAGATTCTACTTGAATACTAAATCCTTGTATTGCAATCCAAACAAATTCGCATAGTTAGAGTCGACAAATGTACAAATAGTAAAACTAGAAACTAGCATGCAAATCGCTTCACGCGTATACACAAATACATAAAGAGATAAATAAGGAAATTAAGAAAAGGGATAATGACAATAGTAATACAAGACATATTTATAAAAACTAAACAACTACAATAATAATAAGAAAAACAAAATAAGTTGAAAAGCAAATAATGAGAAAGGATTACCTCTTATGAGACAAATGTGATGTTGAAGGGGAAATCTGCAAAGTCCCAATGAAGATGTAAAAACTAAGGGAACGGGGCGGTCTTTATATAAGATTGAGAAAAGGCGAAACCTTGGTTGCTAAACGATGTGGGACGGCTAATATTGCTATAAATCAATCTAAATGGGAAAATATACAATTATTCCTAAGAAAGGTGGATTCCAATTTGATTACTTTGTATCATAAATCTTGATAGCTCGTCTAATCACGATATTAACCATCAACGATTTTGATACCAAAATGATAAATTTAACTTAGACATGAAATATTCTCAATCCTCATACCTTCTTAGAGCTTGCCTATACAGCTTTAACACTCGAGCACGTAAGATGAATGTCTGCAGATCAAAGGAGACAACCATAACTAACTCTCCCTTGCAGTCCAATGATGGCATATTATGATAAATTACACTAACAATGCCATTTAATTAAAATAAAAAAAAACTAGAAAATGTGAAAATGAGCAATCATATCATATCATAAACAACAGTTTCTTGTTATAACGGGTCAAACAGATCAAACTGAAATTTTCTTTTGCAGAATGGGAACAAAGCGTTCAAGAGTCACCCAATGTATACTCAAGTAGTTACAACCTTCCAAATTGCTATAGTAAAAAAACCTCAGACCATTATTTTAATAATAGGATTTTGCAGTTATATTTAACATATTAATTATCTATGAAGTTGAAGAAGCAAGAGAAAGAAGGTGTTGGTGGTCAACCCAACCTGTTTGGATCAAAATCCAATTTGACCAACTGGCCGGTCTAACCGTTTTGTATTTGGAAATTCAAAGCCGATTCATAACAGATATGGATGTTTCTAATCTCCTAAAACTTTATATCATATAGTTTGAACTGAAAGATTAGACCCAAATTACATCAAAAAGGTCATATGTGGACATTTTGATATGGAGAGGTACTACCTATTTACTTGTGAACGGGTTGATTCACCCATCATAAGGAAACATGTCAAAAGGGTTGAAAGTTGGCCAAAGCGCATTTTATTATTGAATATTGTAAGTTTCAAAATCATACTTGACTTACTGATTTAATATTTGGACAAAAAGTGTTTTGGGTCAAACTAACCCATACCAAAAAACTGACCCATTGTCAGCATCTACCCAACCCACCCATTTTACCACCTCGTGTACGACTTAGTACACTCAAACGGCACATACAGACCGATCCAATTGACACTTGAAGAAAAAGAGCTAACTTAATGATAACCACTCCATCATCCCAAAACAAGTTCAACAAAGGAAGCAGGGCTGCAAACAAACAAAGCCATACTCAAGCTTGTTGAGCTTGAGCTTTGGTTCAATGGTGTTAGACTAAGCTAGAAGTCGATTCGAACTGATTGCATCAAAAATATATATTAGAAATGGCATCCATTTTGTTTGAGTCGGTTCTAAAATTTCTAAATGAATCTCTAATTTTGGAGCTGAGGTCTAAAATAAACCCTAAAAACAACTAAATTAAAATCAATCAATTAGACAACCCTAGTTTTACAAAAACAATTAACATGTAAAGAAGAAATTGTTATATCAATGAGCATGTAAAGAAGCAGATTTTGTAGATGATAAATATAAATAATAATGCAAAAAACCATCTAGGGTTTGTATTAACAACTAGTGAAAATGATGAAATAATTTACCTGAAAATCTGGAGAATTTTTGAATTTTTGAATTTTTTCTCTTCTAGTGTCTATTTCAATATCCTCTGATCCATTTTCAGGTTGGGTTTGAAAATGAAACCACTTTAAGTTTTAATGGTTTGCCAAACACTTTGGAACTTATAACAGTTTGTGTAAACTAAATAACTAATTATAAACCACCTTTATCAATAAAAAGTTAGAATATAAACTAATTGTCTTGGAAAAATTAAAAATGGGTTGGACTGTCCCAAGTGTCGAATCAAACTGTTTTGGTGGGTCAAATAAACCAACCCGACCAGTTTGGTTTACTTTTTTAAACCATAATTATAGGTTTCAACTTGGATATTGCATAAAGAAGTTGATTCAATCACATAATTTAGATAGACATGTTTTAGGAGATTATGAATAATGAAGAGCATGTATGTAAATGCAAACTTATTAAACCGTGTATGCAATCTCAAGACATGAAAGTCGAAAACTGTAGCACCCTCGCAAGGCTACAAGAGAGTGGGACCGGAGACCAGTTTACCAAGACAGTATGCTACATGGCTTGCATTAGGACATATCAACAATTTTAAACTTATAAAGGTTGTGCAGTGGTAAGCAATTGATTCCGTCTAACAGGGTCTCAGGTTTGAATCTGCTTTCATTGGTTTCCTGTCATAACCTATTGAAGGTCGCTTGTCAGTGCAAGCTACTATTTGCGTAATCTCGTTGGTTAGTATGTATTGACAAGTCTCACGAGTTTTCCAGTAGCGGGTGAGAGAAAAAAAGTACATCAACAGCAACAATGTTGTTTTTTAGGCACACATCACACAAGTTTTGATCCTAAATCTCTTTCTTGTACTTTTGTTTAAGGAGCCAAAACAATGGCATGAACAGGTCACATCACAACAAGAAAATCCCCAAGGACCATAACAAACCACAAATCCAGCTGCTCAAACATTCAAATCCTTGCCAAAATAAAGAAAACAAAACATGCCTTTTGAAACCATTACAATCTTTGATTGCAATATACATCAAAACAGCAACCATGTTCTAGTGCTATTGATGGCAAGATCATGAACCCTGGACTGGTTTTTTCTTGACAACACCCTCCAAAACACCGTTATCCAGCACGTGCTTTAAGGTTGACGCGTCAACATTTGCAGGTAAATGAAATGTAACCGCGAAGTCGCCAGGTGGACAGAGATTTTGTGTGTGCATCTCAACCACCATGTTGTTGGCATTAACCTTTTTCTCCCCTGTGTTTGTTACTCCTTGGATTTTGATCCTTCCATCCGCTAGAATTTCACATTTGAACTCTGCAGAATTAATAATGTAAATACAAATGACAAAAAAAACATTTACTTCGTAAAAAATAGTGAAAAACCATCTAATCATGACATCTTGTTCCACATTAATTTGTCAGTTTGAAATGTCGACCCGTTATAAGGTGGGGGGTGTTTGGATGTGTGCTTAAAGTTCTTATATGAGTATTTAGGAAAAAGCGAGGTTGCACTCTTCATATTGAAGTGTTTGGCAAAAACTGATTCAGATGCTCTAATAATTTAGGGTCGATAATTTTATAAATCATTTAAGAAATGTAAATTTATCTAACCATCCCTCACTTTAGATAACTTTCTTATTTCTCAAAATGCAATAACCACTTTGGAAAGGACAAGCTATACACACACCACTGACATACTAACCATACAAGTGAAGTATCATGTGGGCCGTATACATGGAAATACTAGGTCATACGGGGTCGTATGAGGTGTTAAATTGACACACAAGTGACTGACTGATGTGTCGGTGCACACCACCAACAAAGCCATACGACCCGAATTACCATTTTTCGCCTGCCATACGGCTCGTGTGATGATGTCAAGTGGTGCACCCCTTTGAAAACACCCCCAAGTCCTAGGTTGGGTCTCATCACAGTTTTTAAGAGTAAAGGTTATTCCTTCATCTCCATACCCATAAACAAAACACTACCTTAAATTTCAGCAACTGAAATGTCTCTTTCTACAAACTATAAGTGTAAAAAATTGTAAAACTGATAGAAGTATGTGTGTTTTGGGATTTGTGGAGGGGGGGGGGGTGATTACTTACTTTCATCGCTGCTGACACCCGGAAGAGCAACGCGAAACAGCAAACTGTCATCGGATTCAGAAAGATCAAATGAGCCCATAAGTGGTCCAATGATCCCACTTGCAGCACTACCTGTAACTAATACTCCATGTGTGGTGGCTGACATAATGCCATTCATTTCTTTTTCAGTGGGTTGCTCAGGCAAATAAATCATCGCCGGCTGATCCTCTAGCAGTGAATTGACTTCATTCTGTTGGGCCATGCCTGAATCAAGAGGTGGGCCCGTGTACGGGACACAGTTGAGAGGAGCAACAGCAATCGGAACTTGATCAGCCCAATTCTGGTGAGAACTGAAATTCAAAAGTTATTTTAACATTTTAAACACAATCTTGAATTGAAATTAAAAAAAAAAAGATAAATATTGCAAAAATGCATTTAAATCACAATCTTGAATCAAATAAAAAAGTGAAGATATTACAAAAGTGCATACTTGATGAACATTCATAGTAAAAATCACAATACTAACACGAGAAAGGCTAGAGAATCATGAAGTTTTGGAAGTGTAAAAGGGTAGAAAGCTCATGAATTTGCTGTGTATTCATCATTATTCTCTTTCTCTTCATTTCATTTGCATTTGAAAACCTAAAATATCAAAAAGAATAAACAAGAGAAGCTTGTAACAGGGTTTACTAGACGCTTCTCCCCTCACATCTGTCATGTACTGTAAATATACATATACATATACATATACATGTATATATATATATATAATGTGTAATGCATGTTTGTAGTTGCATAACATATTTGGCTTCCCCGTTGCAATTGTATTTGAATTACAATTTCACGGATCTCAATGACCTAATAGGAGATATCCACCTGTTACAATCCTCAAATTCATTTACTTTCATCTCATACAATTCCAACTACACTTTAGATTCTATTTGGGCACTAAATCCTTGACATTGTAATCCAAACAAATTAGCACAATTTAAGTAGATAATGATATTAGTAAAACTAGAAACTAGTATGCACATCGCTAAACGCTATACATAAGTACTAAAGAAAAGAGAGAAATATGGAAACGAAGAACTGGGATTATGACAATTAGTAATAAAAACCATAATTTTGAAACAAAAACTTAATGCCTAAAAGAATAATAAAAAAAACAAATATATATTGAAAAGGAAATAATGAGAAAGAATTACCTCTTATAAGACAAACGAGATGTTGACAACGAAATCTACAAAGTCTCAATGAAGATGTAAAAACTAAGGGAACGGGGCGACCTTTATATAAGATTGAGGAAAGGCCAAATTTTGGTTGCTAACCGATGTGGGACGGCTAATATTGCTATCAATCAAACAAAATAGTAAACACAAAAACAATATATCTACTCCTAAGATTCCAATTCCTTACTTGGTATCATAAATACCTTTTTGATGATAAATCTTCATAAGTGGTCTAATCCCAATATTAACCGTCAACAATTTCGATACCAAAATGGCAAATTTTAGACACCTCTTCAACTTGTGTTTGGTGAACTTATAGCACACTTCAAATTTTAACAAAATGAATTTAAAAAGTCATGATTCAAAGAATATAATAGCTAATATGGTTGTCCATCCATCGTAAAAGAAGACAATTGCTATCGGATATAGCTAATGAGAATATTGCTTTCTTAGTGAACAAAAGAGCTAAGCAATTTGCAACGAATGTATTATTTGGTACAAGATTTGTAGTTCTTTTTTTAATTTCATTTGTTTACATCATTTTCTAGGTTCTACCATTCTCAATCTTCAACTTTATGGGTTCCAAAAGTTCATTTGTTTAAACCCTTCACCAAACAGAGACTACACAGAAAACAAAAGAAGTGAAGGGAGTCCCAGCTTATTTTGGGCCCACTCAAGAATATGCCACATTTAAAAACATAGGGAAAGAATTATCTTTTTCTAGTCAAGCATAAGCAAGAGTTTTTAAGCTACAAATGAGCAATGGGTTCATTAGAAGATCATGTATAGTTATGCAGCAATCAACTCGAAAAACAATAAAGAATTCAATACTTCATAAGAAGGATTTTTAAAATATTTTTGTTACATTCAAGATAAGGGCGCTATATCTTAAGAAAACATGCTTCAACAAGAGTGTGTATCACACAAAAGAGCAAGCAAATTATGTCATCTACATAATATATAACAAGATTTAGACGACAATATAAAATCTTTCTATACTTAAAGCAAGCAACTTTAATTTCAGCTACATAAAAACTGCTACAAGAAAGGATAAAAGGCTGACTACCAAAACAAGAAACAAGAACAGAACTTAAAAATTATACCGGATGCGTACCAATTAAGAAAAAACTGTACTCCTCGTTATATCCTTTTAACAATAAAAAAAACAAATTAAAGCAAACAATTAACTCCACGAAGCAAGTGCATATGCCTGTGTAATGGTGTAGGTATAGATAGATGGATAGTTGTCATATAAACAAATTGAGAAACCTCCATTAAATCCAATTAAAAATCACATTGAAAAAAATAAGAAACGCCCCACAACATTGCTTAGATTTTCTAACCATTTCCATTGGTTTCCCGCTTTTGACATTTTGTAACGCATTCCCATCATATACACGGGACTCACTAAATGAATATTTTAAATGGGAAAAGATCGACACGTTTTGAAAACATTAGTAAACTCTTTACTTAAATTTTTTCATTGAGTTGAAGTACTAAAACTAAAACTATCTTTTGGATCCGATTTATATTTGTACTAATATTTAGACCAAACTTAAAGATCTCCATACCAAAAAGGACCAAGCTTTGAATAGAAAAACAAAGTGGACCACATTATCCATACAATCATCGCCTCTTTTCCTGCTTCGATATAAACGGCATCAACAGATTCTAGTATTCTACATTTCTACAACCTTTGTGAGTTCAAACCCTTTAAAGAAATTAGCGTACGGCATCAGCTCGTTCGCCACTTAAAAATATGCATAGTTTAGGAAAAAGGGTACACACAAAAAAAAGTAACATCTCCACCAAACACTCATACACCCATAAAAGATCACATAAAACACAAAAGTAAGATTAAAAAAAAGCCCCAATCTTTAAATTCTTGATTTTGCCTTCAAAAATGAAATATTTTGATGATGTACAACAAAGTGACATAAACATTCAAAGAACACAAATTCCATTTGAAACAACAAAGATTTTAGCACACCCACAAACCATGAGCTTGTACCAGAGAATCTATAAGGTAAGCACAAATTATATGAACAAATATATACAATCAACACATAATCTTGAAATCAATTCCAAAACCCTAAACATCAACCCTAAGAACGATCCTAAAGATCAATCGAAAGTAAACAAAATTCGATTTTTTTAACAGAAATGTAGTTATAAAACAAACATCAACGAGAATAAGAAGATGGGTCTTATATAAATCCTATGAAAACAAGAATCTTGAACATACCCATTTGGAGCGGCCATGGGAGATGATGAAGTCTTACAAAGTCGGAGAGTGAAGAAGGGTTCTTGGGATTTTGAATTTATAGAGATTGAAAGGGTGGAGGGCATAAATTCCTAAAGAACACAATGAATCATAACATGGGTTTTTTTTTGGCTAGGGTTGATGAATATAAATTGCTTTCATGCCTTGAAATTGAAAACTATTTTCAATTTTTTAAGTGAGGTTACAAAGTAGAAGGTTCTCTACCTGGTAATTGAAGTGGAAAATGTTGAATTATTTGTTCATTTAATATATTTTAAAATAATTATTTATTTCTAAAATAGATATATTTAATAAAATAATGGGATAGGCTAAAGATATCCATTATGTGCTAAACGTAACCCCTATTGAATAAGAGCACCTCTAATGTAACGAATAAACGTGTGATGTGGCCGTTTGAAATCCAAACACAGCGTTGGAGGAGTGTTTGATGGGTGTTCGTTTGCCCATGTTTAGAATCTCAAACACCAATGGGCATCGTCAGCCCCCCTCTCTCAAACACCATCTTATTGCATCTTCTGTCCAACTGCCGGCTTCCACAACTCCGATTTCTACAAATTATGCAGCTCCAATTTCTGTCATCGAGTTTGTCCACGCACATACTACAAGTTCCCAATACCTCTCCATCTACTTCAATTAGCTCTCCTCCCCACACATGTAACACCAAAAAAACCTAATCCCAAGTACCATAATCATGATCATGTCCTTTACCATGCGATCTCTCATCCTTTTCCTGAACCTTCCACTATAACTCAAGCACTCAAACAAACCTATTTGGCGAAAAGCCATGCAAGAAGAGTATGATGCTCTTCTACATAATCAAACTTGGACTCTTGTCCCTCCAGATTTTGTACCCAACCTCGTCAGTTGCAAATGGGTCTTTCAGACAAAATTCAAACCCGACCATTCCGTCGAACGGCTTAAAGCACGTCTTGTTGCTAAGGGCTTCCACCAAGGACCTGGTTTAAACTACATTGAGACTTTTAGTCCTGTTGTCAAACCGGCTTCGCTCAGACTCATCCTTGCTATTGCTACTTCTCACAATTGGTGTCTTCGCCAACTAGACATCAATAATGCCTTTTCTTCAAAATGGGGAAAACGCTAAACTTTATAAACTTATTGGAGTCAAAGTTACATTTTACGAAGGGTTAGTTTTGACAGTTTAACAAAGTTGGGGTAAGTTTCGATTCGTGACAAATAAATTTAGAAACATGGAAGGGTAAAAGTGACATTTTAGAAAGTTAAAGAGTTAGTATTGACAATTTAATAAGGTTAATAGTTTTTTTATAGTTGCCTACTGTGTGTATTGTTACCTACGCTCTCACCTTCTTCTCATCAAACCACCTCTTCAGTTGTGGAACCAGAACATTTTATTCGAAGGGTCATCATAGGTTTCTCTTCTATACCGACTTCAAATAAAGGATACAATTTAATTTTTCCTTTAATAAAATTAAACTTTTATGTATAAAAACTGGACAAAATCGAGTGATTAAAAAGTTAATAGACTCTTTTAACCCTCTTCTAACTTCGCCCCTACACCTCATCACCTGCACCCCTCATCCCGTGATTTGACACTCACATTTGCCCCCATATAGTATAAGGGCTAAAGGAAATATTAATATTAAGAATTAATTTTAGCGTTAATTTAAAAATATCAGAAATCAGCCAAAATAAAACCCTCTTTCCAACCGAACTTCATCATATTCAAAAATTTATATCGAAAACGCCATCGGCCGATCGTCTTCATCATCAGGCGACTGGTACCTGACTTCCAAAGCCTGGTTTAACGGTCACAAATCAGCCGTCAGAGAGGTAACTGAATGATAAAATCAAATTTCAGCACACAAACCCTAACATTTTTCATCTCTATTGTTTGATTCCATTATTTGTTCTTTCCTAATTTTTGCCCGGAATTAATTGTTAAGGTTTATGTTTCGATTTCCAATGCCTTTCAAGGTTTAGAAAATATATTTTAAAGCAGGTTGCTTATTGTTTTTCTACTATAAATAGAGTAGGAACTTGTAATTCAAAGTATTTTAAAGCAGGTTGCTTATTACAAAGATTCAATTTATTAATTTGGTGCACTTCATCATTGATATTGAAATAGTTATTTTGTTTGTAAGGTCCTTAAATGATGTGTAATTGATGAGCATGCTGCATATGCAGATGAAAAAAACATGTAATTGTAATCCTTTTATACAGATTTAGTTAGCAAATATACTATATATTACTAGAGATAGCCAAGCAATGTGCAGTGTATATGATGCAGTTTCGGAAGCAATCAAATGTCTCAAAAACAACGATTCAATCAAAAGCTTTAATCGAACCGAATGGTTCAAAGAAACCTCAAAGGTATTCTTTACAATAATCAATAATCAAAAACTGAGCCTTTCAAACAAAAGAGAGAACTGTTTAAAGGCTAACCCTAACCCATAATTTAGGCAATAAACCAGGAAAAAGGAAACGCAATCAAATACCAAGTCTTAACAAATAATACTAAAAAATAATAATTAAACTAACTATTCCAGCTTGCTTCCTAAGTCAGGGCTGATTGGCCTTAACCCGGGTTTTCGACAGGGCCAGAGCTGCTGTAAACCGGGTCATAAACTGGGCTACCACTCGGGCCGGCCCCCACTGCATCAGTATACACACACAAATACGCTTCAATTCACAATTGAGACATGTGTAGATGTGGCAAAATGGGTTGGTTAGGTGGGCTTGATAACATGTCAAAATGGGTAACTTTTATTGCACGTCTGGTTGACCGACAAACACTTCTTCTCCCTTTTTTTTTAACATTTTATACTAGAACCAGATTCGAGATCAGCGGTTTCCCAAACATTAAAAGAAGTAAACGTAAACTTGAACCAATTTTCTCTCTATTTCTCAATGCAACATACAAGGAATTTGAATATGTAGAACAATTAAGATACTCCATTTTAGGAGATCATGCAGAAATGTAAACATGGGATGATCATCTGCAGAAATGTAAACGTGAGAACTACATGCATAAAATAATATGCATAAATTAGACGTGGTTTGCAATCTTCTACCGGTTCTTCACGGGTCGGGTCAAAGAGGCTGGATCATATCATTTCATGAGTATTTAATGTGTATAATATGATGGTAAAGTTATATTTTACAATAATAATAATGATCTAAAATGTTTAATGAAACGATTTAGGAGGTTCCGTTGTGTGTGTAAAAGATAACTTAAAAATATTTTTTTGGGCCCGATATAAAACACAACCTAGTTTGACCCGTTCATAAGTAACAACCTCTGGACATGCACAATAAGTGCCTTTCTGATGCATTTAAAACCAGCTTGTTGGGTTTCTTGCAGGCTTATTTATTCTGCCTCATATTTTTATCATTATATTCGAGTCACTGAAACGTGGATTCATTCTACAAGGTGTTGCTGCGATATCAAGAATGTTATCGACCATGGATCAAACAGAGGCGTCGAAGAAACAATTTTACAGGGATATGAAGACCATAAACGATGTCACGAGTTCACTGAATGCCATACATTTGGTCAACAAAAATGAATGGATCGAAAAAGATATGGAAATTGATGAAATGGACATAAAAATGTTTGATGGAGAGCGGAAAACATATGAAATATATGTTGATTATTGTTCAGAGGATGCTGATAAGTTGATGGAAATTTACTTGAGCATCATGAGTGATGTTGTTGGTGGCCATGAGAATGCTATTGCGGTATTAGAAGGTAATATGCATGGTATGAATTGCTTTTTTGTAAATCTTACGAGAGCCGAGTTGGAGAAACTTGTGGAAATAGACCATGAACGGATTCGGGGAATCTATCCTCCTTATAAAGGATAAACCACTTTGATTTAGTTTCAGTGATGGAAAGTTGTTTGTGAAGGCAGTTAAAGAAACCACACACTTGTAACATATGTCATTTGTTTCAAGCATATTTTAAATGTTATCTGTGGGTGTATATGACTACCAAGCCATAGAGGTAATTTGTCCTTTGTTTTTCTATCAGCGTAAAATTAGGGCTGGCAAAATGGGTGGGTTAGGTAACTAGTGATCTTTCACTCGCGTGCATAGGGATTTTGCAAATCATACTATGGGTGTGTGTTTGTTTATGTGTTTCAAGTGAGGATTTAGCCATTTAGGTTGCTTATTTAGTTTAGGTTTGATGGGTGTGCATATGTTTGCAGGTGTGTAAGGAGCAATGTGGGGTGTAATCAGTGTGTGTTGTGTGTTTGTAGGTAGTGTTTTAACATGCCAACTTGTTTAACTCATTAGTAACATCATGTCAGACCGTTTACGACCCATTTAATTAAACGAGTTGTGTTCGTGTTGATCATACATAAACCTGTCTAATTAAGTATGTCGTGTTTGGGTTGTATTACTTTCAACCCGTTAAAAGATTAGAATACCGAAGGTTGAAAAAGTAATTTATGAATTCAACCAGCCAAACTGCTTGATCCATTTAGACATATGAGTCGCACGGGTTGTGTTTAAGTTACACGATTTTAACTGTATCTGAGTTAAGGTTACAGAATCTTAAATGTGTTATGTGTTCATGTTAGAAGTCCATGATTATATGTTATGTGCTTACCTGTTTACAGCTTTTCTCTTTTCTAATCATGATCCATCCCTCAACCTCATTTAAAAAAGGATTTGATTTGCTAGGTACATGTGGTTGGTTGTGAAGAAAGATTCCGACCCGGATGTTGAATCATCAATTTGAAATTTCCACCTTATAGATATATTTTGAAGGACTGTATTTGCCTTGAACCAAAGTTTAGGGCCTAAACATAAACTTAGGCCGATGTGAGTAAGGCTGCAAACGAACCGAACGAACAAATGCACAAGATCTTGTTTGTTTATTAAGAAAATTTTATGTTCGCAAACACATAACCGAACAATATTTCATGTTCGTATTCATTCATTAAGGAAATGAATCTGTTCGTGTTCGTTCGATAGTTTTATATAACAAACGTAAACGAACACAAACGACACAAATGAACGTTAATGAACACAAACGAACACAAATTCATTTGAGCATAAAATAAACATTTTCATCTCAAATTAACGTTACACAAAATCTACCAAAATAAATATGAATTACGTGACAATTGACATAATTATCTCCACATACTTGACATAATTAACATAAACACAATTAACAAATTTGTTTAAATGTTAAAAGATATGAAAACTTTTAAAGACCGAACAAACATAAATGAATACATTGCCGAACGTAAATGAACGAACGCGACCTCTGTTCATGTTCGTTCATTTAACTGAACGAACGGAATTTCTTGTTCAAGTGAACGAACGGAATTTCTTGTTCAAGTTCATTCATTTACGAAATAAACGAATATAAACGAATTTTTCAGCGAACATTTAATAAACTGTTGTTGGGTTCATTTGTAGCCTAGATGTAAGTGTGCTGTGTCAAAATGGAAATCAGCTTCACGTGCTCTTCTTTTCTTCCAATTAAAAATTATTTAATTGCTATTAATTTTACTTCTTGTTTAAAAATTTTCTTTTTGTTGTGTCGTTGGTCGTTATGTTGACCATACGCGTAAAATTATAATTTATAATAAAAAATTCCACGTCAAACAATAACACAATAATCATGATAATTATTTAAGATACCAGGACGGCACTCTTTATTTTCAGAATTTTTAATATAATATTGTGTGGTCATATTATTCATGCTTTTAATGTTTTTGGTTATCTTTATCAAAATACTTGTTGCTTTCTTAACCGCAATAGAAGTTTATTAGCAACAAGTTTGACGAAACAAACAAACAAACAAACGTACCCTAATTACAATTAAATAATGAAATTAAAATTGTATTAATATACGCTAATTAAAATTGTATTAAATAATGACGTTAAAATTGTATTAATTACGCTAATCTATGATAAATATGTTTCGTGGTTAATAACCCATAGAAATTCCAAAGCATTTATTTCATAAATAATCTTGTGCTTAATCCGGTCACAATCTCCCCGGATGTCTACATTCTTAATTGGTGCAGCTCGGTCCCTCTGAAAGTAAACATTTTGGCTTGGCGTGCAAAACTTGACAGGATCCTCACAAGGCAAGCTTTGATTAAACGGGAGGTAAATATCCCCTTGGATGGCTGTCCTCTTTGTTCCCAAAGTATAGAGTATCTTGAGCACTTGTTCACATCCTGCTACTTTGCCAATATGCTTTGGAGCTTCATTAATACATGATGCAACCCCCCCCTTTTCGTTTTCTCCATTCGGGATGTTTTGCACCTGTATAAAGCTGATTTGGTGGGCCCTTCAAAACGCAAAGCATTCCAAGTGGTGGTTTTAGCTACGGTTTGGAGCATTTGGAAAATAAGGAACGAGGTTGTTTTCGAGGGCAAACAAGCATCTCTACGGTGGCTCTGTGAGGATCTAAAATATTCAAGCTTTTTATGGGCAAAAAATAGGAGGGAGATCGGGGTTACAAGCTGGGAGAATTTGGTAGCTTTCAATGTATAAGGGTGTTCAACTTGCCAGTTCTATCTTTGGTGTTTATTTTTTTTTCCTTTGTTTCTGTTTTGGCTAGCTTCTTCTAGCTTGGTTTTATAAAATCTGCCTTTAAAAAAAAAGAAGTTATTTTTCGATCGTCAAAGACACCAAAAAGTGATAAGACAAAGGGCATGAAGCAGCTTGTTTTTGAATAAGAACTTATATCAATGGACTTGCCTAGTAATCAAATTTGTATACAAGCTCGGCTCAATCTTTTTAGATGCCCAAAACGAATTTTAAAATCGGACCCCTTTCATAGAGAAAAAAACATTTTTTTTGCTTAAAATCCTATTGGAATATAATGATTCATGTTTTTTATATACAATTTTTAAAAGACACACAATCACACATATTAAAGTTGAAGTAAGTTTTTAGTAAAACGAAAACTTTTCTAAGTATATAGATTTTGCATTCTCCTTGTCATCAAAATCTGAAAATTAAACGAAATTAAATTGGGTTAGGTTAGGTTTGCATTTTCAATTGGGTTATTATAAAAATAAATACTTTTTTAGTAAATAGTTATATCAATTAAAATATTATATAAAAGAAAAAAATAGTGTAAAAAAGTTATATAAACTATTGTTCTTAGAATAAAAGCATTACAAATTTTGTTATTTTACTCGATTACTACATTTAAAATTAAAAATAAATATGACATACACGTCACTAAAGCACATGGTGTACAAGTCATTAGTATGACATACACGTCACTAAATATGATTTCGCTTGTACGTTTCTCCATTTAATTTAAAATCGTTATTTGAGCGAAATCGAGTGTAAATCTATGATGATTATGCTACTTGGACTGTCATTGACAACAAAAGTGAAAGTTGTGACCATCACCAGTCAAACTGTTAGTTTGGATTATTATCAACCAATGAATCATAGTTTGGATTATTAAAAACCAATTTGCCAATTATATATGATAATTTTTACATAATTAATTGCATGTGTATGAAGCCTAGACTCATTTCCAATTTAGATTTGAGCTCGATTTCATTCGAGTTTTTACTGAACCGGTTTCGACTAGCTTACGAGTGATTGGACTTGTTAACATTCTTACATTACATTTGTGTACACATAGATATGTAGGGCTCATATAAATCTCTCTTTCGAAACTTGGTTACATGGTGCAGCTAATATATATAGAATTAACTACATGATTAAGACATTATATATTTGTAACATTTTGCTTTGGGTCGTCAAAAATTAACTACTAACCGATGCTAAAAAGCCTAAAATAGTGAATTTGGTTGTGATTAAAACTTAAAAAGTTCCTAATTTATGTGAATTAAAAACACCAAGTTAATTTATTTACTTAAATAGTTTCAGTTTAATAATTATTTGAACTAGTTTTTAACTCTCGCGCTTCGCGGCGGGAGCCTGGTCGTTATTGGTTTGACTCGTTTGCGCGGATAAAACTTAAATCGAATTGTAGACTCGTTATAGTGTGTGATAAAAAAAAACACTCGAATTTGAATACAACTCCGTTTTCAATAAAATTTAAAGCAGAACGTTGACAATTTTAAAACGTAAGTGCAACGATAAAAATAGTATTAGTAAAAGAGAAACATAAAACTAAATAATAAAAAAACAAAAAAAAAATTAATGGATCGGGTCGTCGAAAACCATAAAAGCAGATACCGATACGGTTATCAATACCGAAAATGATGTTGTTCGCTCATAACAGGTTCGGCTCGTCACGGTACGACAACGGTAATGACTCTCGCTATAGGTAACGATAAAAAAAAACCTTAGATTTTGAATACAACTCCGTTTAAAAAAAATTATATCGGAACGTTGAAAAAAAAAACAAAAAACAGCCGCGCCCTCCGTATTTTGAAAAAAGTTAACGAACGAAAGTTATTAAAGGAAACGAAATTAATAGAAAATGAAACGAGCTAAAAGCGTATATTATATAGTATAAGGGTTGAAAACGAAAAAAAATTATATCGGAACGTTGAAAAAAAACTAAAAACAACCGCGCCCTCTGTATTTTAGAAAAACTTAACGAACGAAAGTTATTAAAGAAAAACGAAATTAATAGAAAATAAAACGGACGAAAAACGTATATTATATAATATAAGTGTTGAAAATGAAAATATTAAAAAAGTAAAAAAAAAAGTTTCATGATGAAAACGAAAAAAACAAAAACTTTACTATTTATCTTAGTTTCTTTTTAATCTTATTTGATTATTAGATTGTAGTTCAAGTTTGATGGACAAGAAGCACGAGTTAAATGATTATCCGTATCCTTTTTCTTTTATTTTTCATATAATGAAATAATAATAATATCAAAATAATATGTCACGTTTTACGAACTTATCTGGACTTGACTGAAGTATCTTAGTCATAATTGGATGCTTTACGGCAAACCTTTTTTTAGAGTATATTACGCAAATAGCCCCTTTGCTTTATTATTAAGAAAATACATAAATGATAACTAATTATAGCTCTTAAAATAGATAGGTGTAACCTTTAAATGGGTGGCATGTTTGAGTCCATCTAGCAAAAATGTTCAAATTCATCTCATGGTTTTCTACATTTAATTCCTTGAAAGTTACATGTCTAGTACGAATTAACTTATTTGTTTTTGTTGGTTAGCATGATATTAATAGATTCTGTAAGTTTTTCTGATAACGAGTTATCACAATTATAAAAAAAAATAGATAGACATGTATAAAGTAATTAGATATTTAAAAATATCGTTTTATTATATTACACTTTTGTTCCTTAAATATTTTGCTTTATTTTACCTATGTCATTTAAAATCAAATATGAAACTTTGATGATGGACACATTTCCTACACGTCCTCGTAGCTGGCTTCTCTTCCTTCTTTGGATCGAAATCTTTTTCTAGGTCGGAGCGTCGGGCTTCGGGTGTATGTTCCAACAATCAAGAGAAAGACAACCTCATATCGGTTCTTCCACGGGCTCGATTCGTTCCTCTTTGGTCATAGGGTTAGTTGCAGCCACACGGGAAAACTACATTAGAGGGCCAAAGGAACCTTAGGCTCCGAGGACACTCCGACACTCAAGTCAAAGTGGAGCCTCAAAGTCAAGCTAGGGCCTCAAAACAAGTGTGTGTAAATGTGGTGTAAGCTAGAGAGAGAAAGAACCCCCTTCATGTGGTGGTGACTCTTTTATTTATAGAGGAGTGGAAGATAAACCCTAGTAAGTCTTCTCTTAAACCAAGCTCTATTGGACCCAACCTCTTCAAACACATATAACATACCAAGAAAATTTTGGACTATAACATAAAAAACATAATGAGTATAGGTATTGTTTATGAAATAATATCTTAAACTAGTCAGATTATGTTAACTTGCCCTAAACTTTACCGTTGACTTTTTCAAACACCTTCCCCTAATTTTGTCTCACTCCATCTATCCAAAAGATCAAGACTTTTCTACACCCCCTCTTTTCCTCTCTCTTTCCTCTCATCCCTATTATATATACACCCAAAAAGTTCATAATCATTCGTTACAAAAAGTTAACTTCAAATCTATCTACAAATGGATCAACAAAAGGCACCAGCAAAGTCAAAGAACACAATCTTGAAGTTCCTACCAAAATCATCAGTTTCATTTCAAAACCCTCAAATTTACAGTCCTTCAAGAGAAAAGAGATCATTAGACAAACCCCACAAATCCAACCTTGGAATCGGCTTCTCCGGCCCCTTGGTTTCCAAGATTCCGGCTGACACTCGTCGGAAAATCAAGAACGATTACGCGGTTGTATACGAGCCCACGTCTCCAAGAGTCTCATGCATGGGACAAGTTAAATGCAAGAACAAAAAGGACAAACCTAAAAGCGGTGGGAACAGACCACCCACCGCGAGTAGTGTTATACGGCTTACATCCGATACCCCGGATAGCAAGAAAAAATTAGGGTTTAGGAAAATATTTGCCGGGGTTACACCGTCCGGTAACGGTGGGAAGAAAAGCTCGAAGGCTCCGAGTTTGGGTACGATGAAGCGGTTTTCGAGTGGTTGGGATAAGTTTTCGAATATTGATTGGACAAAGGAGGTTGCGGGGATGGATTCCGGTGGCCGGAGATATGATTCTGATGAAGAAAGTGATGATGATCAGCATGTTGTTGTTGTTCCTTCTTCTGCTCCTGTGATCATAAGGAATACTTTAGGGTTTGATGATAATATTGTTAGGGTTGCAGGGATTAATATGGAGAAAAGAAGTGAAATTAATTTGTGGAAGAGAAGAACCATGGAGCAACCTAAGCCTCTTCAATTACATAATATTTAGAAAAAAGAAATATTTTGGGAAATCGATGATTTGTTTTTGTGAGGATTAAAGTTTTTGTTAATGATTCTTTGATTTTTTGTTTATTATATCATGTATGTAAATATTTACAAATAGTTCTTGAATGTATGCATTTTTTTTAAGTTGTAAATTGTATAATTCTTAATTGTATAAATTTAGATAGGCTTTGAAACATTATTTTAGTTTAGTCCTTTGATATTCAACTACTCATTCTAATATATAATATTTAATTAAGCAAATTTAAATATTATTAAAATTAAATATATTAAATATCATTTATTCTACAAATCAAATGTGAACTATATAACTTTGAAATTAAGCCTTTTTTATTGACTTGGATAACATTTTGCGACATAAATTTACTTGTTAAATTTATTTGTCAAACCTAATATATCCTCTATGTTATTTAACCTTTAGTAACACATCAATTAAGAGTACAACATTTTAAAGTTAATGTGTATGATAAGTTATGACATAAACATACTCAAATTCACATACAGTTAAACCCTGAAATCAAAATTCACCCAACCGGATTGTTCCTTTTATTTTGATTATTGAAGATGATTTCCGGTAACTATATACCAATGTTTTTAGTATCCAACCAGACAATGAACCGATCGTCTTAGAAGTCCACTGATCGGACCGGATTTAAGAACCGGATAATGTCATAAATAAGATAGAATTTAAAACTATGCATATAAATACAAATTTTCTATTTTGATGTGAATTTGCAATTTTAATGACATATGAAGGTTTAAATAAATAAGATTTGAAACTTTAATATTAAATTAATCTGAAAATTAGATTTTGAAAGAAAAAAATACAAAAATATTAAAATTAGTTTAAAATCCAGTCCGACCGACAACCGACGGTTCAAATAAAAATGGTTCAACTACACACAATCAAACCAGTTATGTGTCCAGGTCTCTATCTAAAAAAATATAACAAATTAGTTGTCTCTTCTTCCCAAGGCCGTGTAGTACTTGTGCTAACCCTAATCATACTATCAAAAAATGAGGCCTTTAAAATTTTGGGTTTAAAATAAAGGTTTTTCTCTTATAGTCCAAGAGCCGACCTTGATAATAAATATAAAAAATAACATACCATAATAAATTAGTGATTTGATAGATTATATTTTAGTGGAATTGTGAAAAACAATTGGAAAAGTCAAAAGACAACTTGAGATATTATTATGACGGGGAGGTTCAAATAACAAGTCTAATTTGACTAAAAAAGTCTAAGAAGCAATCTCATTTATTGAATTAGATGATCAATGATAGAGATTTTAGTATGTGAAAAATAAAGAGTGGAAGGGTATTTAAGTAATAGCCACTTTTGTTGACTTTTTTCAACCTACTCCACTTTTTTTAAACGTTCATAGCTTTTTCATAGGACATTTTTTTTTAAATTACACCATAAAATCGAGCGTTTTTTTATCTTTAATTTGAGTATAGTATTGCTATATTTTTTTGCAAAAACAAAAACGACACTTAATGAAATTGTGCTACTTTACGTAAATGTGCTGGTTTCTTGTAAATGTGCTGGTTTCAAGTAAAACAGCACAATTTAGCACATTAAAAATTTGCTGGTTTCTGGTTAAACAACACAATTTACACAAATGTATTGGTTTCTTTAATGTGTGCTAATTTTAGTCAATTATTATGTGCCTAATTTGGTAGCATTCTTTAAAAAAAAAATTTTAAACATCCATACACCAAAAAACGGTTCAGTGGTAGGCAACAAAAAACTTATGCATCAAAATGTTGTTTTGTGTTGGTTTGATATATTAGTTTTGTTGTGCTGGTTTGTTTATGCTTGTTAGCTAAGAAAATCAAGTTACACAATTAACCGTGTTCTTTTGGTGTTGTTTTATGATAAAACAATTGTGCTGTTTTACAATGCAGCAGGGTTAATTGTGCTGTTTTACTAGAAACCAGCACATTTACGTAAAATAGCACAATTTCACTAAGTATTGATTTTGTTTTTACAGTAAAATATAGCAATACTATACTCGAATTAAAGATAAAAAAACGTTCGATTTTATGATATAATTTTTAAAAAAAAATAAGGTCGTATGAAAAGATTATGTACGTTTAAAAAAAGGGGGAATTTGAAAAAAAATCAATATTTGTGGGTTTTCTAAGAATGCCCTCCACCTCTTATTTTCATACACTTAAATCCATGATCATCCAATTGAATGGATGAGATTGCTTCTTAGGCTTCTTAGCCAAATAACACTTCTTAGGGGAACTATCCTCTTATTATGATTACTAACTATAATTGTACAATTTGTAACAACATTGAATTTTAATATTGTTGAAAAACATTAATTTGTCTCAAGTGGAAGGTTAGAAAGATTTCTTTCTTTCTTTTCTTTAATTCGTCTTTTGTTATAATTATGAAATAGTAAGTGGTCAAATGGATGGATAATGTTGTCTACGCATGTTTTAAAAAATCGGGGGCAGCAAACCGATTCATTATGTCACACAAGTTAGACCCGTTCACAAAAAAATTAGTTAAAAACAAAAGGAATTGAAAAATAGTAGTCATTAGAAGTAATTCATTCTTAAATTATATATGTAACATCCTGAAAATCTATATGATATTGGTTAGGGTTAAAGGGTGACACGACTTGTTATTTATAAAAGAACTTATAAAGTTTGTCATTTAAGGTGCACTATGACGACGGATTAGAGTGGGTTGGTCGTTTAAAGGGTAGTTTGGGAACATAACACATGCGGTGGAAAAGCAGGGGCCCGAAACGAAACTAGTGGTGACAATAAATTAGCCGTCGGTAATCTGCACAATCACCCGGGAAAAAAAATACTAGTTACTATTACTAAGTAAGATTAAAAAGAAACGACGAGGAATAGTAACCTCTCTATGATGTAGGCCACGTCAAGCTTAACATTTTTTTTTATATTTTTTTTTCATTTTCACCCCTGTACTATATTTAATATACGCTTTTAACCCGTTTAATTTTCTATTAATTTCGTTTTCCTTTAATAACTTTCGTTTGTTAACTTAAAAAAAAACGGAGTGCGAGACTCTTTTTAGTTTTTTTGTCAACGTTCCGATATATATATATATTTTTTAAAGGAGTTTTATTTAAAATCGAGTTTTTTTTTGTATCGTAGCCTATATCGAGTACCGTTAACGTTGTGGTACCTTGACGAGCCGAACCTATTATGAGCGAACACCATCATTGCCGGTATTGGTATTATCGAAACCAGTCGCTTTCGACGACCTGAACCGGTAATACTTTATATTGTTTTTCTCTTTTTTATTTAGTTTTATGTTTCTTTTTTATTAAAATTATTTTTACCGTTGCATTTGCATTTTCATTTAAATTTTATTAACGTGCGGCCCGACACCCGCCGCAAAACATGGGTAAAATCAACTAGTTACTAATAAAAAAAAATGTTCCTGCTTTTTATAATTTTAAATTATTGATCAAACATTAAAGTAGGAAACTATATTCTTTATCCTTTAAAATCCTTCAAAAAATACACTTATTCCTTTTTTATATATAAAAAATTCAAATATCTGATTTTTGCTCCTCCACGAATTGAGCCGTTATGATTTGGTGCCCCAATCGTTCCACCACCTTCTCCTCCTCTCCTTCCTATAACCCGTCGCTGTTTGTTGCCCCCAACCGCCGCCGTTGGAACCTACCGTCGGAACTCCAACGGCATCACCAACTTCTTTCCTACGTCACTTTCTCCATCGCCGTCGGTACAAAATGCCAATCCAATTCTGTTAACCTAACTTTCACACCACAAAAAAAATCTAGGTTATTGATTTTGCGATTCAACGACAATGACGAGCGATGATTCGTATTCAGATCCAATCGTTTATCTCCACGGAAACCTGGAAGGTACAATCGCCGAAGCTCAATGTCTCCCGAACATGGACTTATTAACGCAACGTGTTCGACGCTGCTTGAACGCGTTCGATCCTAGCAAACCGGCGGAACGGCCGCTGCGGAAAACGACTCCACGGCGGCGTAAATTTGTTACGTGTGATCCGTACGTAACCGTTTGTCTCGCCGGAGCCACCGTCGCACGAACTCGCGTGATACCTAATTCGCAGGATCCGGTATGGGACGAGCATTTTGTTGCGCCGGTTGCTCATCCGGTGTCGCAGGTGGAGATTCAGGTGAAGGATAATGATGTCTTCGGTGCGGAGCTCGTCGGCGTGGCGACAATCTCCGCCGCGAGGATAATAACCGGCGAGCTTATTGACGATTGGTTCCCGATTATTAGTCCTTTTGGTAAACCTAATTGTGCGATACGGTTACAGCTTCAATTTACGTCTTGTGATGATATGAATGAAAAATTGATAGACGGCGAGGAGACATTTTGTTTGAGGGACAGTTATTTTCCGGTGAGAAGGGGAGGGAATGTGACTTTGTATCAGGATGCACACGTGGTGGACGGGGAGTTGCCGGAGATTGAATTGGAGGGAGAGGAAGGAGAAGAAGGGGAAGGGGGTGGAGAGTGTAATTTTTATAAGCAGAGGGGGTGTTGGGAAGATATATGTCATGCTATATTGGAGGCACGTCATTTGGTGTATATTGTTGGGTGGTCAATTTATGATAAGGTGAAGTTGGTTAGAGAGCCAAACAAGCCATTGCCAAATGGTGGGGATTTAACTCTTGGTGAGTTGTTGAAGTATAAATCTGAAGAAGGGGTTAGGGTTTTGTTGCTTGTTTGGGATGATAAGACTTCACATCACAAATTCTTCTTCAAAACGGTATTGATTTAATCTTTTGATTCGGATGTTATTGGTTTTTTACTTTATGTTCATTGATTGAAATTCTTCATTTGAATGTGCTACATTTGTTGCTACAAAGATTCTTATAGCTACATGCTAAGCATTACTACCAGAGAGGAGACCGGAGTCTGATATGAGAATAAATGAGGTTTTGATCATAGTTGTCAAACCGCAAAAAAGTGATGGCTTTTTTAAGCGAGACACATAGTATAAAATACCATTTTTAAGTGGTTTAGATATGATTTACGCTTGTTTGGGCTGTTTTAGGTTGATTCTAGGCTAGTTTAGGCTGTTTAGACCTGTTCCAGATTACTTTTGGCCGGAATTTAGCCGGAATTTGGCTGGAAATTGGCCTGAATCTGCGCCTGAAACAGAGATAGGGAGAGCATTTACTACACTCATCGTCTCCCTGTCTCATTTACTACCAAAACCCTGATAATTACTCTCACGTCAGAGTCCGGCCACAGGATGACCTCCCCTTTGAGAAGACAGGCCTGACACTCCTCTCCAGCAATACTGCTTATCTCCAAATTAGGATCTTTGTAGCAACACCATTGAAGACCTGTGTTTACATGTGTTTTACACTAGAATAAGCTACCATCACTACGACAATATTAATAATTATTCTTCAAATGGTTCTTCGTGCAGGATGGAGTGATGCAAACTCATGATGAAGACACTCGGAAGTTTTTCAAACACTCTTCTGTGCACTGTGTGCTGTGTCCCCGATATGCAAGCACAAAGCTTAGCATTATTAAGCAGCAGGCATGATTTATGACCATCATTCAATCTTTGTTTACTTATTCACAGTATTTTCTATCAGATTACTGATAATGTACAAGTTCAAAAGTTTCAAGTACAATTAAAGTGGTCATCTAGGAATTTGATTGGATGTATGCAAATTTGTTAGGGCTTATATCTCTGATCATTGACTATTTGATACTTTTACATGACACAGGTTGTTGGGACCCTATACACTCATCATCAGAAATGTGTTATAGTGGATACACGATCCAACGGAAGTTACAGGAAGATATCTGCTTTTATTGGAGGCTTGGACCTCTGTGATGGACGCTATGACACACCAGCACATCGTTTATTTCGCGATCTCGATACTGTATTTGAATCCGATTTTCACAATCCTACCTATTCAGTAAGTAGTTGAATTATTTAAATTAGATTTGTTTACCTTTTCATTAGAGGTGACAATCTCCACCCGTTACTCTGGTTATGCCTGATCATTTAGAGGTCCAGTTGGTAAAACGAAAAATTAGCTAGAAAGAATACTAGTCAAAGTATGCCGAAAGTTACCAAAGATGTATTTTTAATTCATCAAACCTTTTAAATAATTTCATTTGAAAAGTTAGATTATTATGGAACTATATAATTCTGGTTATCATATTCGACTCGGTAACTTTTTAAATAATATCCAAGATGTATAAGGCGTTGTTTTGCCCGTATGAGGGTTTCCCTGTTATACCGGCTGTATGAGAGAAGACTATATAGGCCACATAGAGTGTCTGACTAACACAAAAGCGACTGGTGTGACACAGAAGCTATACAGGCCGTATAACCGATGGTAGGAGTGGTGTATCTATAGTAGCCCCAATTATTTATTGTGCTTTAAACATACTTAAAGAGTGGTTGACATAGACATACAATAAATAATGCATGCATTTAGCTCTTAACCACAACCCTTAAGGCTGTTATAAAGTCCCTTACCATAATGGATCAAAAAAAGTTATAATTACCACAAACCACCACCAAAAAGCATATAATTGTTTTGTAACATCAACCCTCTTCATTTAGTTAATCACTTCCATTAACAGCATATATATATTTTTGAAATTGTATGCCATACCTGATCTTCAACAATAGTCAGGTACTACTGCTCCAAGACAACCATGGCATGATTTACACTGCAAAATTGATGGTCCAGCTGCATACGATGTCCTAACAAACTTTGAGCAAAGATGGAGAAAAGCCACAAGATGGTCAGAACTTGGACGACGGTTTAAAAGAATGTATCATTGGCATGAAGATGCATTGCTCAAGATAGAACGCATTTCATGGATACTAAATCCTTTGTCTCGTCTTCCAAATGATGATCGAGCACGCTGGGTTACAAATGAGGATGATCCTGAAAACTGGCATGTTCAGGTTCATTATTCAGATTTTTACCAAGTAAAGGGTTAATTGCATAAAAAAGTAACCACATTTGCTCTAATTTCATGGTGGGTCACTAATCAGATATTGGTTACTAAGGCTGGTTCATGGTGCGGTCTAGACGGGTTTTTTTTATCAAACCTGAGCCAAACTGTTAGTAACGGTTTTTAATCATTATAAATCATTACCGAACTGTGAACAACTGAAACCAGAACCACACCACACTGTTACTAACAGTTTGGCTTATTAGACTGAAAAAGATTATAAGCATATAAGTGTAAGCATCTCAAATACTAACCAAATAAGAAATATTATGAACCAAAAAGCAAAACAAACTACAAAAAACTTCACTAGTTAGATCATGCATCTATGATCGTGAAAACATAAAGCATATTCTTTTTATTTAGAAATAGTTTCTTAATCTTCTAATAACCCATTCACTACAAGAAAACAACACTATCACCGACGGACATTTCCGTCGGTGTTAGCCTTCTCCGACGGGCTTCCGTCAGTAATGGTCTGTCGCAAATTGCTCGTGGAAAATCCTTTTTCGGACGGAATATCGTCGGTAATCTTGTGACAGATTTCCAACGGACCTATTTGCGACGGATTACCGACGGATCTATCTCTCACCAATTTTGACATTTGCAACTGATTTCCGTTGCTGATTCATTTTATTATTATTAAAAATTAATAAACAAATAAACCATAGATCAATTTTTTTTAGAATTATATGAAGACACCCCTAATGGTTATCAATAAAGGTTGAAGATTGCCTTAAAGTCTTAGTCAAAAATTTTAAAAACTTGATGTTTTTTATGGAACAAACAAAGTTGGTTGCCTGAAATAGAGATTGGAGTAAAGTTGTTTTCCTTTTTATACAATCAGTCTTTTTTTTCAGAATCTTGAGTGTGAATGATATGTTGCCTTTTTTTGCATCACAGGTTTTTCGCTCAATTGATTCTGGTTCCTTGAGAGGATTCCCAAAAGATGTTCGAGAAGCTGAACTTCAGGTGTATTTTAGTTACATTAAGAAATTTCATGAGGGTTGAATTTGTTGGCAAAGAGTGTTAGATTTCAATGTTTTTTTTACAGAATCTAGTTTGTGCAAAATATCTTATGGTTGATAGGAGCATTCAGAAAGCATACATTCAAGCCATAAGATCTGCCGAGAACTTCATCTATATTGAAAATCAATATTTTCTTGGCTCATCATATGCATGGCCTTCCTATAAAGATGCAGGTTAGTGCATGATGTTTCATCCAAATTTTTAATCATCTTCTTGATTTCATGGGCTTCAATTTAGAAGACTTTAAAAAGATTTTGGATTCGGGTCCTCTAACACTTTCTTTGATATCACTTTCCTCCGTTTGCAATGTGATGGGAGCATGTTTTATAAGTTGCTTCACTTTCTTCTCTTATCAATGTAGGATGTCATATTTTTTTATATTCTTTGAAGATTACATATTCTTTTTATTCACCAAATGTGGGATGACGGTTTATAGATTTTCATTTGAAGAAATTGATAATGAAAAAATTATTAAACGATTTACAACACATAAAGCTAGAACACTAAATTTCATCTAAAAACACGTGTGTATAATACATATAGTTGTTTAACTTCGTCAACTATAAACTATTTATTCTATTATTATCCGTAGTAGCCTAGATAAAAGGGGAGGTTATTATGCTAAAAGTTTTATATCGAATATGTGTGAAATTGAAATTTCACTTGAGGCCCCAAATAGGTTGAGCCGCCTCTAGGAAAGAGTGGATGTTTAAGTATTATATTGTTAGGTTGAAATATACCATACAATACGATTATATGTTTATTTATTACTTTTACAATTGTTTGGATGAAAATTATGCAACTATAATTACTGAAGTAGTTTACTTGGTTTTTGAAAGTGGTTACACAAATATAATCAGAATCACTTGTGTTTAGATGTGATTTTGTTGTCTGTGTTAGCAAATTCTGATTATTTTAAGAATGAACAGATAAAATGATGAAAAAAGTCAAATTTTCTGTAAAATTACAAGGCAAGTTTAGTGAATAAAGAGTGAAGTCTCCTTAAATAGATAAAATGCCTCAAATTTGGTATTGTACTCTTTAAATCCTCAGTTGCAACTAGTATGAAACTAATTATCAGAAGTTAATTACTAATTTGACCCTAAAATAATCTGAAAATCAGCATTAGAATATGTTTATCCAAATATTAAAAACTGATAATTGCGAATTCAAGTTTCAATAATCAAACAATCAGTTTCATAATGCAAATACACCCAACCCCAAACATTTTGCAGCATTTTTTCTTGTAGTTGTATAATCTTACAGACAAGACACCCACTCTAATAGTATTGACCCAAATCCTTATCTTCTCCATCATTAGGTGCTGATCATTTAATCCCGATGGAGATCGCATTGAAGATTGCTAGTAAGATAAGGGGGAACGAAAGGTTTTCGGTTTATATTGTTATTCCAATGTGGCCTGAAGGTTCTCCTAACTCTGCCCCTGTTCAAGAAATTTTGTTTTGGCAGGTAGATGCTATTCAACTTCTTTATTTCATTACATTCATACATAGTAGTAGTAGTCAAACGCTCAAGGCGCACTCAAGGTGCAAAGAGTAAGCTTGTCGCCTAGGCGCTTAAAATCAAGGGTCTAAGGCAATCAAGGCGCACGTGTTTTAGGCTGGTTCCAGGCCATTTGAGATGTTTCAGACCAGTTTTAACTGTTTCAGAGATGTTTTCAGACCCTTTTTCTGGTAGAATTTGGCCGGAATTTGTGCCTGTGCGCCTTGATGGAAGCAAGGTTTTATTGCTGTGCCTGGGTGCGTGCCTTTGACTACTATGCATTCATAAAAGGAGCAATTATGGTGCGCAAAACTCAAGTCTAGATCAATAAAACCAAAGAACTGAACTGGGATGAGTACTGGCTATGTGCAGTTCGGTTCAAGTTTTTTTACCCTTCTAAAGACCGGTTTTTAGTTCAGTATGGTATGTCACCAATTGTAAACCTTGGCTTCAAGGGGACATCCTGGTGGTTAAGTGGTGTGTCCCACAACCGAAAGGTTGGGGGGTTCAAATCCTGTAAGTGGATGTATTTATCCTGGAAATTGCAGGTGTAGCTGTTAAAAAAAAACCAATTGTTAACCGTGACTTGCATTAAAATGTTGGTATAGCATGATGGACATTTGCTTAATCATTGTTGTTCTCTCAGGGGCAAACTATGCAAATGATGTATGATATTATTGCTAAAGAGTTAAAAGCTTTAGAACTTACGGACTCACACCCACAGGATTACTTAAATTTCTACTGCCTTGGCAACCGTGAGCCATACAATGAAGAAGAATCAACTGCAGACAGCACTCGCTCTTCAAGAGGTGGTTCGGTAATTAAGCAACTTTTATATTATATTAAATCTTTATATATGTACATTCACTACTGTTTTACTATATTTGAGGGTCCGTTGTCAACCGCTCATTACAATTGACAATTTCAACTCGGCTCGGCTCGTAAAAAACTCGAGCCAGATGGTTTATTTTTAAATTGATATTTTTTTACGAATATTGATATATAACAAAACAAAAGGAAGCATACAGATTACACACAAGACATACATGGAACAAGAAACATGTATCCATATCAGGTACAAGCATGGCATACAAAACGATGTTATAACCATATAGAAAGACCACTAGGACATACAAGCCCCGAGGCTAACGTGTATAAGACTAAAGGCATCGTAAGACTGGAGGGCCCTACAACTAAGGTGAAATAAAAAACGAAGCGAGCATCAATACCTACAACTAAAGGCAACCTAAGGTAGCTTAAGTGAACTACCAGAGAAGCCATGAATCCTTACCAAAGGCCAAGCCTATAATCACCCCTAGAAATCCCTAACCTTTATCTTGCGTCTCCACGAACTCCTATCACTGATCATGTCCTCAAAGAGGTGCAAGCCTATCAAATCCTGTCGAATCTTCTCATCACAAGTCAGTTTTGGTCTCATTCTGCTCCTCTTTCCCTCCACTGTGATAGTATTTTAATATACACATCATACAGAACTTATTGAATACTTCTATTAATTCTTGAATTCTTTTATATTTTTATTTATGTTTTTTTCATTAGAAAATGTTAAAACGGCCGTATAATTATGGTCTATTTGAATTCTTTCAAATAGTATTTTTAACATACACATAATACAGAATATATAAAATGCAAAATTTATTGAATTCTTCTATTAATTCTTGAATTCTTTTATATATTTATACGTTTTTTTATTAGCAAATGTGAAATGGCTGATAGTGAAATTTAAGCTTTAGAAAATATGTCATAACTTTGGGTTATATAATATCAAAATTTAGGCTTTAATTTAAACGAAAGAGCTAACCAACGAGCAAACGATCCGAGCTTTACCTTGGCCCGGGCTCGGCTCATTTACAAACGAGCCGATTTTGAGTGAGCTTTTTAAACGACCCCGATTTCAAGTCATTTGCATAGGGATAAGTAAATTCTGTCTCTGTTTTATCTTATAGCGAGTCAAAAAATAAATAAAAATTCAATTAAGAAAATTGATGTCTCTTGCGTATTGAAGGGGGGTGTGTGTTTTGAAAGTATAACAGTGTTAGAGTTTTTATTTCGTTATCTTTCAGGTTTCGGCTTCTTATAAAAATGGAAGGTTCATGATATACGTACATGCTAAAGGAATGATTGTAGATGATGAGTATGTCATTTTGGGGTCGGCTAACATCAACCAAAGATCAATGGCTGGTTCAAGAGATACAGAAATAGCTATGGGAGCTTATCAGCCTTATCACACATGGGCTCAGAAGAAACATCACCCCCGTGGTCAAGTCAGTATTCTTATCCTTACCATTCGATATCATGTGTAGTAGAGGTGGAAAATTTGACTCGTTTACATGTAACTGTGTTGATTTAAGTTATATATTGTTTCTAACAGGTCAACGTGATTAAGTTTGTGATTATAGAGGATTATAAGTTATATTACTTAAAAAATAATCTAATGTAATGAATAAAATACTATGTTGTATTAGAGGTATAAATGAGCTGAGCCGCTCGTGAGCTATACTCAAAATCGACTTGATAAACGAGCTCGAGCACGAGCTTCACATATCAAGCTTAGCAGGCTCACAAGCCTATACAAGCCATTTATTTATATAGTTTCTATTTAATATTTTTATATATAAAATTATGATAAAAATAATTAAATACTATATATTATGTTATATATAAAAATTATAATCATAAATATATACGATAATAATTTTAAGAATATATAAATAAAAATAACTAAATAACTAATAAATAATAAATAATAAACGAGTCTAGCTTGAGCTTAAAAAACTACCCACGAACTAAGCTCAAGCTTTAGAAATAGAGCTCTAAACGAGTCGAGTTTGAGCTCTCTTAAGTGAGGCAATGTGCCAAGCGAGCCGAGTCGAGCTTGAGCCCTCTTAAGTTAAATGAGGCAATGTGCCAAGCTCTAGCTCGGCTCGTTTACACCCCTAGGTTGTATGAACTAACAAAACACTTTGGATGACTTTTAACCCGTTTGATTTGTTTGCTTTTTAGCTAAAGTGTTATAATACCCATTTTACCTGTATAAAAAACAACCCATTCATAAATAAACGGGTCGAAAATGTAACATGTGATCTTTCTGGATACGGAAGCTTATAAGAGTTAATATGATCTTCAGGTATACGGGTACAGAATGTCGCTATGGGCAGAACACACAGGAACAATAGAAGACTACTTCAATGAGCCAGAAAGTTTAACATGCGTGCAAAACATAAACAACTTAGCAGAAAATAACTGGAGAAACTTCACCTCAGATGATTTCACTCTCTTGCAAGGACATCTTCTTAAATACCCGATCAAAGTCGATGAAGACGGGAAAGTAAGGCCGTTGCCTGAACATGAATATTTCCCAGATGTGGGAGGTAAAGTTCTTGGCTCTTTATCCAACCTCCCTAGTGCTTTGACCACATAACACTTTGACTTTTCAAAACCGAGAAGTGTGGGTTGTGTTTATATCATATGTATATATCCTACATATTAGGATGATATAGATTAGTGAAAAATTATGTTTTTAGGTGAAGTTTACTTGCTGAAACCAAGGGCGGATCTATGTAGAAGCTAGGGGTAGCACCCGCTATCCCTCAACTTTTACGCGCACTGAATTTTTTATTTTTTTTTACGGTTTTATGTATCCAGTTACCCCTTACGCTACCCATCAAATTTTTTTAAAAGCTCAACACTTCATAAAAAGTTTAAAATTTTATAAAAAACCTAATAATTTATAAAAAAAATCACTTCATAAAAAGTCCAAAATTTTATAAAAAACCTAATACTTTAAAAAAAAATCCCCACATTTTATTAAAGGTTTTGAGGTATTGAGTTTTAATAAAACATTTGGGCTAGCTATAGCCCAACTGTTTTATTAAAACCCAATACCTCAAAGTATCAATTCTCAAACCCAACTTACCCAATCGGCCGGCCAAGAAGAAATACAGAGAGCGGGAACTGTGAGAGTCAGAGACCGACCACTCGACCAGTCGCTCGACCTGAGCTGAGACCACCGCCCGGCGCCGCTTCCGCCAAACCCCAGTTCTCCGCTTCTGCAGTCGCATGTTACCGTAAAAAAAATTTGTTTACATGAAAGTACGGTCAAAAAAATTTTTTGTTTCAATTACATGAAACAACGGTAAATTTTTTTTTGTTTCATTTACATGAAAGTACGGTAAAAAAAATTTTGGTTTCATTTACACTAAAATACGGACAAAATATTTTTTTTTTTTCTAGATCCGCCGAAACTATAGGAATTCAAGTTGGTAGATATTATGTTTTCCTCTTTTGAAATCACGTTGAATGGATCTTTACAATGCAAGGCACTTTTATTTTAGGCTTGAACTAAAGAACACCGCCCTCTGCTATCCAGACACCACCGACATATGCGGGCCCGTATGAGGTGCTTTTGTTGCACGTATGATGGTTTTCCTGTCATGCGGGCTTTAATAAAGAAGGCTATACGGGCAATATAGAGTGTTTGACAGGCTATACGGGCAATATAGAGTGTTTGACAGGCTATACGGGCTGTACAACTCTTTTTTGCTAGCTATACGGCATGTATAGATGGTGGGGGTGGTGTATGTATAGTAGCTCCCTTATTTTATATGCACGTAAAACACAGATATTGTCACATATGATACCAACCAAATCTAGTCTCAGTGTGCGTGTTTGTGTGCATTCTTGAGTGGAAACTAGAAAAATTACACTTCCTGCAGATTTTGCTAACCTCATAAGCATAGTTTTTAAAGGCGCTAGGCACACTCAAGGTGCATAGGCCTTGTCTGAGGCCTAGGCGCACAAAAAGGGAGAGCCTGAGAAAAAAAAACGCACTAAAATGAAAGGAACCTATACTTCGCGTCTCGCCTTAAAATTGCGCCTATGCGCACTTTTAGTACATTAAATATTTATAACATTAAGATATGTGTAAAACATGTATATAAGTTGACCCAACCCATTTTGACCTGACATTAAAAAACCACTTGTTATGAAATGAACCACTTGTTCTTCAAGTTTAATGCAATAAGTAACACTTTTAAGGCATCTAAGAAATTGTAGAGATACCTGGACAAACACGGTGCCATCAGTGTAAGCATGAGGATTAATTGCACTGAGTTGTCCTTTGACCACACACATTACAAGTGAAAGCAACGTGCATACGACGTCTTGGAGATTTGGTGAAAAGAGACTGATAAGAAGCCGATTCGAGATGGTTAATCTCAAAAATATTAGAGAAGAAACGCAAGACAATTTGGGACAATTTTCTGATTCTTTTCCATACTGCAAAAACATAAACGATGTTATACTTATTTATAGCCTTACAATACTACCCACTAACACGATAATGACCCACTAATTACTTAGAAAAAAAACATGCAATGAACTACCCACTAAACAATTAATAATGGCAAATAACTACTGGAGGTAGTATCACCACCCGGTTGTCCAACCCCTAACATTTGTTGCACTCAATCCCATAGTATCAACCTGAAAATTTTGAGAATTAAAGGGATTTGGATTTGCAATTGAGTAATTTAATAAGTTAACCAGATAATCATGTGCTTAGGGTATGAGCCTATGAGGTATACCCTTACGGTGGTCCCAAGTGAGCCCCCTCACGCAAGAGGGGGCGGTGTTTCACCCAAGTGAGCCTTCTCATGCCACTGCCACCTCACCCTCTTCCTAATCACACACTGACACCTCCCCCTCTCCCCCTCACCCAAGTGAGCCCCTTCACATCACTGTCACCTCACCCTCTTACCAATCACACACTAACACCTCACCCTCTTCCCCTCATTGATAGCAGAAGAAGAAGAATTTGGACAGAAAGAAAGAATTTCTCACTCAATTGCATGCTTGTTACTAACCCAATTTGGTAGTTAAGTACAGTTCAGACCTAACAGAAGTTAGTTAGGCCAATTTACCAAACAAGTCCCTCTACAATACAAACATACGAAACAAGCTAAACTAATACAACTTTTACAAATTGACACTTTCACTCCTCCAACTATTATTTCATAACAATGCCCTTTCCTTCTAAGAACCTTGACCCAAGGAAACATCACAGCTCAAAGTTAGGAAACCTCAACTGGAATTCATCACGAAACTCCCATGTAGCTTCACTAATAGGAAGTTGTTGCCACTGAATTAAGAGTTGACCCGCAGCTTTGTTCCTTCTACGAACTATTCTTGTGTCCAACACTTTTAAAGGCAATCTTTGAAAACGAGGAGCTGTTGGAATGATTGTAGGATTAGTAACTGGACCTTTAGTCTTCTTGAGCAAAGAGACATGAAAAATTGGATGTATCTGAGCAGTAGGAGGAAGATCCAGCCTATAAGCTACAGATCCTACTTTAGCAAGGATCAAGTAAGGACCATAAAACTTGGGTGAGAGCTTAGAATAACCAAAGGCTCTCAATGAAGTATGCACATAAGGTTGTAACTTTAAGAAAACCCAAGTGCCAGGTTCAAAAGATCTTTCAGTCCTATAGGATTAGTAACTGGACCTTTAGTCTTCTTGAGCAAAGAGCAGTTTAATAGTTTCCTCTCTAAGACACATGCCTTCATCTAAATCAGCCACATTGGAGTCTCTAGGCACATAAGGAACATGTATAGGTGGTGCATACCCATACAAAGCCTTGAAAGGAGTGGTAACAATGGTTGTATGGAAATTAGTGTTATACCAAAATTCTGCTAATGATAGCCACTTTTCCCAAGTGTTGGGCTTGTCAAAAACCATGCTCCTCAAATAAGGTTCCACACATCTATTGACCACCTCAGTTTGACCATCAGATTGAGGATGGTAAGCAGTGGATATTTGGACTTCAATCCCTTGGATTCTTGTAAATTCCTTCCAAAAAGCACTGAGAAAGATAGTATCTCTGTCAGATACAATGGTAGAAGGCCACCCATGTAGCTTGTACACATTATCAATGAAAAATTGAGCAACAGTACTTGCTGAAAAAGGGTGAGATAAGGCCATAAAGTGGGCATATTTTGTAAGCCTATCCACCACTACAAAAATGACATCCTTGCCCTTAGATTTTGGTAAGCCAGTAATGAAGTCCATACTGATGTCAGCAAAAACATACAAGGGAATAGGTAGAGGTTGTAATAACCCTGGATAAGAAACAATTTCTGTTTTGACCTGTTGACAAGTGGAACAGAATCTCACAAATTGTCTAACATCCTTGATCAACCCTTTCCAATAGAACATACTTTTAACTCTTTGGTAAGTGACATGTGTAATATCCAAGAATTTTCAGACCTATAGTTTCCTAAACCCTTACTCATATTACTTATTTCAAAAACTTAAAATTTTATTAAAACTATTTCCTTGAGTAATAAATGTTGATGTAATTAGTAAATATTAAAAAAAACAATTATACTTAATATTTATATATATATACTTGGGTGTAAGAATTATTTAAATATATATATATATATACATACATACATGTATATATATATATATGTCTTATAAATAAAATGTGGCAAAACTCTTGAAACTTTATAAGTTAATTAATAAACTTACTTTTAATACTTAAACTCGTAAACTATAAACTTAGAAATTATTTTATAAATTTATAAAATAATAAAACTTATAAAACCTAGGTAGTTTCTATAAAAACAAAACATATTTATTGTTATAAAAGTCTAGGGACTAGAACTGCCAAGTCCTGAAACCTGTTTTAAACTAAATTAGTATTTTTACATAAAATGATAAAACCTTAAAACGTCAGGGACCTGTTTTGTAATAAACTCAAACTCCCGGAACTCCAACCCGGTCGCGAGTTCGAGTCCTGCCAGGTCCGGTTTCACCTCCGAATTTCCTAAAAACGCGTAAACGGCCAGATTCAATGCACCTTGGGCTACCTTTCACGCATGCGACCACCACCCGAGGTGAATCAATGCAAATTTCAACTGTAAACATGCGTAATGACATATTCTAATCCGTTTAAGCTCAACCATAAACCCCCACCTAATCGAGCATTAAAACTCGAAATCGGTTATAAACATCCGTCGAAACACCTAGACGACATCACACTATAAACCCCTGAACCTTCAATTCAGTCAATTCGAACTTGCATTACTCGATTCGGACCTGAAGACAGCTGCACCTGTTTCGAACCCGATCTCCCTCGTCCCAGTACCAAATCAGGTAATTCGAACGCTCAATCTAGTCGTTTTCATTAGTAGACCAATTTGTATTAACAGGGGCTAATCGATTCGCAATTGTAGGATTAAGATTCTAGGGTTCATACGGGAATTGGGGCGGATTTGAAGTGATGCTCTTTTTCTTTATCCATATAAAACACCAGCGAGCCCGTAGCCGGGATGGTTTGTTCGTTTGTGTGTAGACTCGGCTGGCCCGGGTTCGAATCCGGTCAGCCTGAGTTTTTATGTTATTATTTCTTTTTAATGCTTTTAAACAGTTTTTAAACTTGTAATATTTTTTATAAAAATCGGTTAAATTTTTATAAACTTAAAAGTGATTTTTATTTACACTTTTATATTCTGAAACATTTTTAATTAAATAAAACTTAATTAAACTTATAATAATTAATTCTTTAAAATAGTTTCAAATTCTCAAAAACTATAAAAAAAAATACTTGTAACACCTTATAAAACTTATACATTCAATATAAACTCAGAAACTTTAAGTTGTAATTTATTTTTCTGAAATAACACAACATATTTTGTTTTTAAAAAAACTTTGAATTAATTATTAAACTTTCATTTAACAGAAAACTTATATAATATTTATAAAATTTACATAATAATTATAAAATAGAAAACTTACAAATTTGTGCATTTTATAAAAGTTGTATCTAATTCATTCAAAGTTTGGCTATTTATTTATTTTAAAACATAGAAAATAAATATACTTTATTTATTTTTAGAATGTTTATAAACTTTATAAAACCTAAAGTTAAAAGAAACTTATAATTTATAAACTCATATAAGTGTAGAATGCATATAAACTTATAATTTTAAACATAAACCTTATTTAAAATACTTATAAACTTATAATTTAATACTTATTAAACTTATGGTTTCAGTTAAACTTTAAAAATATTTATACACTTTTAATTAAGATGTAAACTTTATAGAAAATTCTATTTAAATTTTTATAAACTTATAATTACATATTATTTATTTAAACTTACCACTACATTCTAAACATTATTTATTTACAAGTTAAGTTGTAAAATAAATGTTTAACACTTAAATACTTTAATAAGTCTTAATGATCTATATTGATAAAAAAAAAAAGAGTATTTATTCTTATGGATAATTATTTAACCTTAATAATTATTCATTTTTATAATTATTATTAATCCTTAATCACTACTTATTAGTTAAATAACTTTATTTATCCTTAATAAATATTTTATTCTTGAAATAATATTTATTAACCTTTAACAATTATTTAGTCTTTAAATAATTATTATTCTTTAATAACAAATTATTTTTTAAATAATTATTATAAATCTTTAATAATTATTTAGTCTTACACTAAATTTATTTATTTGTAAGTACTTAGAAGACTTTATTGGATTATTATTACTTATTTTGTGTAGTTGTAAGACGTTTTAAATAATTATTTTAATTAATAATTATTCTAAACTAATAAACTTATTATATTTTGATATCCAAGTCTTATGTTATTCATTCAAAATTCTTATTTGAAACTTTAATCTAAACTTTATAAACACAATCATTCCCGTCTCTCATTTGAAAACCTAGTCAATCTTAGAATCTAGAAACTTACCATAAACTTACAGGATCAAACTTGAACTTTATACTTGTATTCGTAGGCTCGTTGTGGGGATATTCTCCCTCAAAATCTTACTACACTTAATCTTGTCGGACACTCTTTCCATCATCCAAGTGAGTATACTTAGCCCATTTTCGTTTTACTTTCTTTATAAACTTTGGGTGAAACATGTATCAACACTTATACATTTTTTGTGCAACTATGTCTACATGCTTATTCTTGTGTTATTATGCTTGGGACTTGCGTGCTTAAATTAGACTTAATGCTAGCATATCCGTTAACTTTGATCAAGCCTATAGTAACAATGATAGATCTATTGTATTTGACCAATCCACCTAGATTGATTGACCCTTCGGGGGGAGCCCATGATGATTGTTACTGAATTTAAACTTTAAATTTTTAAGGGTAACCACAGGTTATGCCTAAACTTGGTTGGAGGATTGATATGCACTATGCTTAAACTTGTTTGTTCTCACACTTATACTATAGAATTAATGACATAGTGAATTGTAAAACTTTTCAAAGACTTTGTTAAACTGTGTCAAAAACCTTCGTATCTCACCAACTATTTTTAGTTGACCGTTTACTTAACATGTTTCAGGTACATCAGCATGAGACTTTATTGTGAACACTTAGGATGCTTTGGACCTAGAATTCTTATGAAATAAAGCTTGTATCTTGTTATGCTTTGTTGTTTTCTTGTATTGTAAACTTGAAATTTATTAATGAAACTATTTAAACTTTAATAGTCAACCTTGTGCTTTTGAAAAACCGCGTCCGCCCCGACATATAATCCTCCGTTGGTTGGGGTATGATAGCATGGATTCCAGAATGACCACCCATGGCAGAATCATGACAAGCTTTGATTATATCCACTCTCAACTGTGCATCATTTCCCACAACTAATTTGTTTTTCCTTTTCAAAAGGTCATATGCCCAAGTGAAATGAGAATTGTCATTAGTAGTTTGCAAGTTTTGAATGGTATGTTGTACATCAATATCATTCACCCAAGATAATTTGATTCTATCAAAGAATAATGGTTGAAATGCCATCACAGTCAAGGCATATAATGAAGAACTTTGAAGTCTAGAAAGAGCATCAGCATCTACATTCTCAATGCCTTTCTTGTAAACAATTTCAAAGTCATATCCCATAAGTTTGACCAACCAAGAATGTTGTAAGGGTGTAGTAATCTTCTGATCAAGCAAATGTTTCAAGCTCTTTTGATCAGTCCTAATGATAAAGTGCCCAACAATGAGATAATAGTGCCACTGTTTAGTAGCAAGGATAATAGCCAGTAATTCCTTCTCATAAACAGAAAGAGTTTGTTGCTTAGGAGAAAGAGCCCTGCAAATGAAAGCCAAAGGGTGCTTTCTTGCATAAGAACTGTTCCAATACCCCTATTACAAGCATCAGTTTCCACCACAAACTGTTTGGGTAGATCAGGTAAAGCCAAAACAGGAGCAGATACCAAGGCATTTTTAAGCTGTTGGAAAGCAACTTGAGCAGCTGAAGACCAAACAAATCCATCCTTCCTCAATAGGTCAGTTAAAGGTTTGGCAATAATACCAAAATAATGAATAAATCTTCTATAATAGCCACACAAACCAAGGAATCCCCTAAGCTGCTTGACATTAAGAGGAATAGGCCAATGCTGAATAGCTTTAATCTTGGAAGGATCTGTAGAAACACCCTCCTTAGTTATCACATGTCCCAAGTATTCCACAAATTGTCCTCCAAAAACACATTTGGATTTCTTTGCAAACAGTTGATAGTGCCTCATGATGTTCAAAACTTCAGTCAAATAAGTGACATGTTGGGACATATCCTTGATGTATACTAGAATATCATCAAAGAAAACCAACACACTTCTTCTCAAAAGGCTTTTAAAAGTGTCATTCATCAAGGATTGAAAGGTTGCAGGTGCATTAGTAAGGCCAAAAGGCATGACCAAGAATTCAAACAGACCTTGATGGGTTTTAAAAGTTGTTTTATCCACATCAGGACCATGCATCCTGATTTGATGATAACCTGAACGTAGGTCCAATTTAGAAAAAATTGTAGCCCCTCCCAATTCCTCTAACAACTCATCAATAAGAGGAATAGGAAATCTATTCTTAATAGTAGCATCATTAAGCTGTTTATAGTCAACACACATCCTCCAAGTAGAATATTTTTTCTTAACTAAAACCAAAGGAGATGCATAAGCACTCTTACTAGGCTTGACTACCCCAGTATCAAGCAATTCTTGTGTCATTTTTTCAATAATATCCTTTTGTAGGGCCTGATATCTATAAGGTTTCAAATTGATAGGGATAGTACCCTCCTTCAATAGAATTTGATGATCACAAGATCTGGAAGGAGGTAATGACTTTGGAACAGCAAACACATCCTGAAATTCTTCTAATAGAGTAGTTAAAACAGAATTCTCCACCACATTACAGATTTTAGATCCTCTAATTGCCTCATCTTGTGGACTTGTAAGATGTAACCCAAATATCTGAGATTGGACAGGAAGGTTCAACATATTAGAACTTTTTTTCCAAAGAAGACAGGGTAACCTTATTGGATGTAATTCCTTTCAAAGTATAAGGAATGCCCTCTACTTGGAATTGCATAGTCATGTTAGCAAAGTTCCAAATAATATCCCCTAAAGGTGAGAGCCATTGAATACCAAGAACCATATTATAACTCTCTAGATGAATAGCTAATATATCAGCTTTAAACCAAACCCCTTGCATCATCCACTTAAAATCAGAAGACATCGGACCATAACTAAGTTGGTTACCATTGGCAACAGTTACCTTCATAGGTTTCACAGCAGTCATAGGGCATTTTAACTTCTGGGCTAGTTTTTCATCCAAGAAATTGTGTGTAGACCCTGAATCAAACAAAATGTGTAATGTTCTGGTACCCATAGAACCAGTTATTTACATGGTGGAATAAGAATGGATACCAGTCAAAGCATGAATAGAAATGTGAGGTTCATCAGGTATACTCTCCTCAATTAGTGGCTTATGGATGGGTAACAGTTCCTCCTTGATCGAAGTATTTTAGACACATATTATTAGATAATAATAAGTTACTAAATGCATTTATATTAGTATAATATATAGTATTTTGATTATGTATTTTATTTTGTGTTAGTTTTATTAAATAGTGAATTAAACAAATGAATTAAGCTAACTACACGTTAAAGTAACAAAAATATTATTTTGTGATCAAATCAAGTAAATTAACATGGATATATGAATTCATTATTTTAGTTGGCTTTTGATTTCATGGAATTTAATGTGCAGGACTTCAAGTGGAATCGATAATAGGCTGTTCGAGAAAATCAAAATAAGGCAGTTGATATGATCAGGTGGGCTTGAGTTAAATTAACAATAAGTTTGGAATTGGATGAGAGTTGGGCTAGAAAGTAAAAGTGGTGTGGCCCAGTTAAAGAATAATAGGTTCACGCAAGTTTAAAGACGGGGGGCGAAGAAAGGTATTACGGCGGGAATTAGGAGTCTCATAGGGCACGCATCACGAGAGGAGCAGCCATGTTGATGTTGTTGGCGTTGACCGAGAAAGGAAGTAGAACCGAAAGCATGCGCGGCTAATTCACTTGTGGCTTCCTTCAGGCGGACGGTTCATATAGGTTTCATGTTTTGATTCAGTTTATTTATGTTTTTGGATCTATTTAGTTTCTGACAATAACTGAGTAGATTGATGTATTAGTTATTTTAAACAGTTTATTTGAGTGCTTTGAGTTTGCTTGCTTTACGATCTTGTTCGGTTGATGACAAAACCTAGTAGCAGGGTTGGGTGACTAAAGGGGGCAACTTGGCATTCATAAATTGGGTGATTGAATTATACTGGTTTGTGACGGAACTGGTTATATAGGTTGCTGACAACAGCCTGTCTTCAATTACCATTTTAACTGATTTTCCAACACTAAATCTATGTGGTGTCCAATGAACAACTGAGTTTTATGTGAAACCCAGAACCTGAAGTTTGGAGGAGGTTGCATTCTTTATTTAATTTGAGTTATAATCAAAAGAATTTACTAAACTAAACCAATTTTTTACTTTCCACTGATTCCTCATGGATACGATACTCTACTTACCCTTACTAGTTAAGGTGTTTAAGGATTGTTTTTAACCGACCTAACGACATCGATCAAAATGGCGCCGTTGCCGGGGAATCGTTGCGCTTAGTTTTGTTGCTTTAGTTTAGTGTTCTTTAGTTGATTTTTATTTATTTTTTTTCTTTAACAAAAACCCAAAAAGATTTTTCTTATTTTTGCTTTTATTTTTATTTTGTTTATTTTTTCGTTCAGAACTACTTGGTGTGTTAGTTGTGCAGGTCGGCATGGACAGGAATTATATTGATGATCAATACTACTATGAGCCATGTAGTAATTGTGGCATTACTGGTCACTGGGCACAAGATTGCCCAAGATACAATTCACATGGTGGTGGTCCTGAGTATCAAAGCTATCAAGAAAAATATAATCAAGACTACCACCCGAGCGGACCACCTGAACAAGACAACTATCAATCTGAACTGGATGTCATCCGGTCAGATATGAAGGAGATGGCCAAAGTGGTACAAGCAGTGGTGCAGCAACAGGAGAGCCAGGCAAAAGCTCATCAAGCTTTGATAGATCTTGTTGCCCACTTAACTGGGATTGTTGCAAGCATAATCAAAGAAGTAGGTAAGCCTTGCAGTGCACATCAGTCCTCAAGTTCCCAAACCACAAACAGTGCACACCTAAATGATGTAAGTCTTCAACCCTCATCTGATTTTTCTAATGTTGAACATACTCCACCACTGGTAGTAGAGAGAGTGGTGGAGTACAGTGAGTCTGAATCTGACCATAATCAGGATTTAATTTCACAAAATAATTTGAAAAATAAAAATGTGAATAAATCTCTGAAAATTCCATTCCCTTCGGCTTTGTTCCCACCAGTGTTAAGTGAACATGATCCAACACAAGATGAAAGATGGGAAAAATTTGAAAATCATAAATTTAATCTACCATTTTTGAAAGAACTTAAAGAAAATCCTGACAGTGTTGAGTGCTTGAAAGGTTTGAGTACCCGTAAACGACGGCACAAATGTCCCGAACAGGTAAAGCTAAGTGTTAGTGTGAATGCTGTGTTTACGGGTACCTTTCCCCCAAAACTCCAAGATCCATGGACACCTATTATTTCTATACATATAGGTGAAATTAAACTGGATAGAGCATTGCTGGATCTTGGAGCATCTGTGGGTATAATTCCAGGGAGTTTGTATGATCAGCACGATTTTGGTCCATTACAGAGAGTTAACACCATCGTGGTGTTAGCTGATCAGACTCCCGCACATCCTCGGGGGATTGTAAAGGATGTGATTGTGAAGGTAGGAGAGTTTTATTACCCAATGGATTTCTTGGTGTTGGATTGTGTCAATAATACAGAGCCAACTATTATTTTGGGTAGACCGTTCTTGGCCACTGCTCAGGCAAATATTAACTGTGCTGAGGGAACGGTAAGGATGAGGTTTGGGGCTCAGAAAATGAGTCTTAAAATATTTTCAAACTTGCCAAACCCGAAAGCTAACAAGTGTGGATCACCTGAAAAGGTGAATCACACAGCCGAGAATGCTTGTTTTGTGAATGACAGGTTAGCTGAACAGAAGGATGGTGAAACGCCAGACAGTGGAAGAACTAAACGGGTCAGAAAGAGAAGGAGGAAAGGGAAGAAACCGCGAGTTCATGATGTAGATCAAGAACTCTTTTCTTTGTTTGTGAAGGCTTGGAGAAAATTTGATGATGAGAGGAGCTTGAGTGCGGGGAAGGAGGACTGCAAGCACCCCACCCGACCACCATGATGTAATTGAGGTACACCGCGTCTGGCTAAGGACATTAAACTTAGCACTCTTAGGAGGTAGCCTAAGGTATGTTTTAATTTCTTGTCTAGTTAAACGAACTTTGCGGGTGTGTTCAATAGAAACCCTCACGAGACTAAACTCGTCCACTCGGGCTACCGAGTGGTTTAAATGGCTTGATGCATGTGCTAAATGCATCCGTGATTCCTACGAAAGTGAGTTAGGATTTTTTTTCATTTGTGTGTGAACCGGCTAAGTGTGGGGAAGTTTCATAGGTTTTCAAGTGAATTTGGTACAATTGAATATGTTCGGTTTTTATCGAGTCGGTTATATGTTTTTGGTTATATATATCGAGTCAGTTTGGTGCTCTTAGGTTTGTTCGAGTTTAACTTTGCAGGTTTAGATTGATCCCCCCGTACTCAACCATTCGGGTGGTGATGTTCGAGCTTCGTATTCATGTAAAAGGCAACCCAATAGCGGATTTTGACGACGATCGCGAATGAAATACTATACGATTGTATGAGTTTGGATTGAAGACAGTTACAGCTTGCAACCAGCTAAGTACTTTCCAATTCTTTATATAGTTTTATTTTTGCATATTTATTTTCATCGTCTCTCATCCTACATTGGGGGCAATGTAGAGTTTAAGTGTGGGGATGGGAGACTGAGTTTGTATAGAAAAAATATATATATAAAAATTGAAAAATCCATAAAAATTTAAAAATTTTTAAAAATGTCCTTGGATCAGAATTTTTGTAACTAAATGGAAAATGATATATATAATTGGAAACTTTGCTTGTGTGATTACATTAAATAATAAATAGAAAACGCGTTTGATTTGTAATGTTTTGGTAGGCCCAACCGATCTAGAGAGCGTAAATATCCTGATATTGTATCTAGGGTTAATTGACAATTAATTCAGGATGTCTTGTGGGTTCTTATCTTAGGGGCTTCGGCAAGGTTGAAACTGTCATCATAGGGTGATAGGTACCACTATAAGCAAAAATTTATAAGTTTTTAAAATTACTTGGCACACCACTTTCTTTTTATGAAAATAAATCCTAAAATTGGTGGCGCCCGCAATCCATAATCCATCTTGCATGAGCTTAATTAAACAAAACTGAGAGCTTGAGTTCAGCCTACGTGTTTCCCTTCGGGATGGTGACTTGAAGGATACACCCATGGGCGGGACTTAAGTGATCAATATTGGATGACTAAGTTAGGAGTACGTGTTTCCCTTCGGGATGGTGACTTGAAGGATACACCCATGCTCCGAAGCTTATGTACTTCATGGCTTAAGAACTGCAGCCTACGTGTCATATATCGTGTTCCAGCGTGATTGAAACACCACTGGGTTAGGTTTATTCATAAAATAATAATAAAAGCTCAAAAACATGCATCCATCGATCCATAATCCCATAATTTTAAAAAACTCGTAAATTAGTGTTTATAGTGGTGGGAAATCTATAAGGTTTAACCCGTGCCTAATCATGACTTTGAGATGGGATTAGACTAAGTTGTAGCTTCCTGAATGTGAGACCCATAGAGAAACTGTTGCTTGGTAACGAATAGGATATTAGATCACAGAATTGACGGAGCTTGATGAGTCGGTGATTGGGTTTAATCGGATCGAAATACCGATTGTTACAATTAACGCGTTAATATATTTGTGATGTGCAAATGAATGAAAGTAGAAAGCAAGTTTTCCGAATATGATTCCATTGCAAAAAAAATTTCGGGACGAAAAAAGGGTAAGTGTGGGGATGTGATCGAAGTATTTTAGACACATATTATTAGATAATAATAAGTTACTAAATGCATTTATATTAGTATAATATATAGTATTTTGATTATGTATTTTATTTTGTGTTAGTTTTATTAAATAGTGAATTAAACAAATGAATTAAGCTAACTACACGTTAAAGTAACAAAAATATTATTTTGTGATCAAATCAAGTAAATTAACATGGACATATGAATTCATTATTTTAGTTGGCTTTTGATTTCATGGAATTTAATGTGCAGGACTTCAAGTGGAATCGATAATAGGCTGTTCAAGAAAATCAAAATAAGGCAGTTGATATGATCAGGTGGGCTTGAGTTAAATTAACAATAAGTTTGGAATTGGATGAGAGTTGGGCTAGAAAGTAAAAGTGGTGTGGCCCAGTTAAAGAATAATAGGTTCACGCAAGTTTAAAGACGGGGGGCGAAGAAAGGTATTACGGCGGGAATTAGGAGTCTCATAGGGCACGCATCACGAGAGGAGCAGCCATGCTGATGTTGTTGGCGTTGACCGAGAAAGGAAGTAGAACCGAAAGCATGCGCGGCTAATTCACTTGTGGCTTCCTTCAGGCGGACGGTTCATATAGGTTTCATGTTTTGATTCAGTTTATTTATGTTTTTGGATCTATTTAGTTTCTGACAATAACTGAGTAGATTGATGTATTAGTTATTTTAAACAGTTTATTTGAGTGCTTTGAGTTTGCTTGCTTTACGATCTTGTTCGGTTGATGACAAAACCTAGTAGCAGGGTTGGGTGACTAAAGGGGGCAACTTGGCATTCATAAATTGGGTGATTGAATTATACTGGTTTGTGACGGAACTGGTTATATAGGTTGCTGACAACAGCCTGTCTTCAATTACCATTTTAACTGATTTTCCAACACTATATCTATGTGGTGTCCAATGAACAACTGAGTTTTATGTGAAACCTAGAACCTGAAGTTTGGAGGAGGTTGCATTCTTTATTTAATTTGAGTTATAATCAAAAGAATTTACTAAACTAAACCAATTTTTTACTTTCCACTGATTCCTTGTGGATACGATACTCTACTTACCCTTACTAGTTAAGGTGTTTAAGGATTGCTTTTGACCGACCTAACGACATCGATCACTCCTCATCATCAGCTAATTCAATTACAAACAACTGTCTATTCTTACACATATGTCCCGGTGTAAACTTCTCAGTACACCAAAAACATTCACCCTTAGCTCTTTTTAATTCTACTTCTTTTGGAGTCAATCTTTTAGTAGATTTAGTAGTGTGAGCACGTGTAGGAAGTAATAGCAGTTTAGCAGCATTCATAGGAGCGGTTATTTTACTAAGATCTTCTTGTTTAGGGATATCCCAAGATGAAGTAGAATATTTCTTCCCTGTTACAGCAAGAAATAGGGTAGTATGCACCACATGCTACTATTTAGACAGAGCATATGCTTCCCTCAAGTTTGCAGGTTTGAACAATTTAACCATGCATCTAATTTCTGGTTTCAGCCCCCCAACATACAAACTAACAACATAAGATTCAGGAATCTTTACCTTGTTCAAGAGTTTATCAAATTCATCGTTGTAATCTTTGAGAGTAGTAGTCTGCTGCAACATCTTTAATTCTTCCATAGTATCCTCCATTGCACGAGTAGAGAATCTGGTGACAATGGATCGTATATAATCATCCCATGGTAAGTCACCAATTGAACATTCTCTTGCCTGCATATAAGCTTGATGCCATTGAAGTGCTAGACCATCAAGATTAACAACCGCCAATCGCAATTTCATAGTATCAGGTGTGCGATCCATGGCAAAGAAATGATTGCACTTATAGATCCAGCCTTCCACATCCTCACCGTTGAATTTAGGGAAATCAATTTTCCCAATTCGGGTACAACAATAATCATTGGTACCATTATTTTTGTCATTCTCTGTTGGTGCTCGTCGATTGACCTTAGTAGAAGATTGAAATTTCTCAAATAGTTGGCTCCATGTTCTTGTCTATCGCTGCTTGCATTTCAGCCATAGCAGCTTGCGAATCAACCTCCACACGCACCATATTCTTCTCATGCTCCTTCAAAAGCTTCTCCACTTCTTTAATTGTTGTCGCCATATCGTAAAAAAACAAAACCAGTCGTCGGAAAAATCCACTCAATCGGAACGAAATTGAACAATTACTGATGAAATCCGGCAATCCGAGCTCCGAAGATCAGTGCTCTGATACCACTTGATAGCAAAAGAAGAAGAATTTGGACAGAAAGAAAGAAAGAATTTATCACTCAATTACATGCTTGTTACTAACCCAATTTGGTAGTTAAGTACAGTTCAGACCTAACAGAAGTTAGTTAGGCCAATTTACCAAACAAGTCTCTCTACAATACAAACATACGAAACAAGCTAAACTAATACAAATTTTACAAATTGACACTTTCAGTCCTCCAACTATTATTTCATAACACTCACCTAAGTGTTTCTTCCGTGAGCCCCCTCACGCCATAGGGGGGCGATGTTTGTGACCCCACTCAAGTCGTTAAGCCTCTCACGATTTCCGCTCGTGAGGGTATACCACATACTCTTAAAGTTAATCAGTCTGTCATATATGATTAGTTTCGATTTTAAATAATTATGAAATCATAGTAAGTTTTTGGTATAATCTAAATTGGTTTAATTAGTTTGTAATCATTATTTGAATATTTTAAAAACAAAAATCATCAAACACAATGAATCTTTAAACTTTGAGGATCTTGGGCATATTTCATCAAAACTCCCACTATCATTCACCTTGATTTTAACCTAGACTTGAAAGTAATAGTTTCTAGTGATTTTTAACCATCTAATGTAATGATTCTAAGTTAGTAAACATCATACATGTGAATTCATAGTAAGCTTGTTAGAAATATCAATTCTGTCAAACACATTGTATTGTATTGTTTGTCAATTTTTTTATATCGTTTTTGGGTTTATTTTTATTTACATATATTTTGGGCTTAAATAAGGGACTGCTTGGACCTGCTGGATTAGATTAATGAAGATGGGCTGGAAGCAATATGGATGGGCCAAGGTAGCTATCAGAATATATGAAGACTTGGTTGCTTTCTTTTTATTATCATTCTATTCTTCTTCTGAAAAAGAGGCCTAGGGTTTTATTGAAGACTTGGTTGCTTTCACATAATACGAATATTTAGAGTATGTAAAATAATATAAAAAGAATTTAAAGTGTACGAAAACTTCACAGGAAATTAAAAAAAATTCACAAGATTTCCTGAATTTCGATTTTAAAATTAGTTTATTTGCATGTTTACTAATCTCAAAATCACAACTTTACTTTTGCGGGACACGGAGTCAATATGAGGATACAAGATGATATTGAATTTTGATCAATTAAGAAATATGCACGTGAGTAGGTTATTTTAATAAATTATTTTATATATACAAAGCGAAGCATTTCAATTATTATTATTGTATTTAAGCCTTTACCTTAAAGAAAAAAATTATTATTTAAGTCGGAATGGTGAAACTTTTATTTGTCATTCATATGAATAACAAAAATCACCTGATACGTAACTAATTTTATGTTAAAGAACCATACAAATATATGCATATTTTTTGAATTATAATATATAAGAATGTTATTTAACGTTTTATTACTAAGTATATAGCAATATATTTTATCAATCCGTGTAATACATGAGTTTTTTAAAATACAAAATTTTTATTAATAAATATATAATATTATATTTTATCAACCCGTGTAATACACGTGATTTTAACCTAGTTTAATTGTATATATAAGAAATAATCACAAAACTCATTTAACCCTAAATTTGGATTATGTTTGTTTAAATTTGGGTTATTTTGCTTAAATTTGGATTATGTTTGTTTAAATAGATGTATACGTTGTATTTGGAATTTTTGCTTTTTTTCTATATATTTTTATGAAGATTTATATTATTTCTTACGCCATCCTTGAATTCGGTCTGACCGATCCAACCAATGAACCTTTATGACGCCTGGTTCGTTATCCGATCATATTCTAAAAACATTGCGTAAACACATCAATCCAGAATAATTTACTTTTAAAAGTTCTTGCTAGTCGTTTAATAAAATTTCACCGTTAAAAAAAAAGAATCTTTTCTTTATTTTTGTTCTTGCGGTGCGTTAGCTAGCTATTTATGGTCACAAAATAAGATGTTCTCTTTGGACCTACCAACTAGTGGATCTAAAATCGATGGGGTTCTTTGAATAGGAATCCACTCATGCTTGATTGAATATAACTACGTCGGAGTAATTTGTTTATGACACTAACAAACAAAAATGTGTTACATACTTCTGGCGGTGACATTTAGTGAGAAGTAAACTAGAATATTTGTTGTATGTTACATTCCCTCAACGAGAACCTTTACTTAAGTCTAAAAACCGAAATACTAGCAATAAAAACACGAGAATAATCTCAAGAGAAAACTCGATGTAATATTGAATAACTAAAATTTTTGGGTATCAGTTTTAGAAATTTTCGCTAGTTTAGGACGGGTATGGTATTATCTGATTACCCAAACTCATTTATCTTCATTGAAACAGAATAGTAATGCATTATATGATCTTGGGGAAAAAATTACAATAAATAGTATGCTGAAATTGTTAGAAATTAAAAATTATTAAGCGTAGTTAACTGTTTAATATACTTCAAGTCAATTTTTTATGTGAGGATCGATCAGGTTTCGAATAATGGGCATCCCAACATGTAACTTTTAACTACATAAGGGGGGTGCGAGTGGAGGGCGGGTTGTCAGGTTCACCGCCGCAAGGTGGCGGGTAGAAGCGGGTAGATGGAGGCGGGTAGAGCTGGCGGGTTTAGAAACCCGCTGAAACTTGTTTATTCACATTGGAAATGGTAGCCGCTAAAACTTTTTATACCATATAATAATAATTAACTCTTTTTTATATATAACTAGGTTAAAATCCCGTGTAATACACGGGTTGAATAAATATAATATTATATATTAAGTAATAAATTTTTTTTTTAAAAAAAACTCGTGTTTACACGGATTGAATAAACCCGTGGAATACAATACAATTTGTTAACACATACATTCGTTAAAATATGTCAGAAGATTTATTAATATAATGATTAGTATTTTATTTAAAAATATATTATTATTTAAAGATAGAAGTATATTTAATAAGAGAGAGAGGCGGGAAAAAAATAATGAGATTGAATATGGAGGCGACATGTGGCATCTCAAAACCTTTATTTATTATATAGTATAGATAATATAGCTGCTGAAACTTTTTTAATATAATATAGCCCCAGACAGAAATTTTTTAATATAGCTTCTGAAACTTCTTTTTATTTGATGTTATTTATTTTTAATTAGTTAATTAAATTTTTAGTTTTTAAATTTGGTTAATTTGTTTTAATTTAAAAAAAAAGTAGGAGGGTATCACTCCCACCATAGAAGGTAGTTTGGGAGGGTAGTGTGGCTAAATGATGTGTCATCTTTTAATTGGTCTAATTTGAAAAGGTACTTTAGTTGGGAGGGTACCACTCCCACCCCCCTAAGACCATAAACGGGTATAGGTGTGAAGCTGATAGGTAATTAATAACGGGGTAGTGATGTGTGTAAAGTGTATATATAATTTAATAAAGATTTTTCACACTTGGGTTTTAAAATAAGAAACGATTATCGCCCTAAGACTAACTACACACACAATAGACAAATGCATCAATCGCATAAGTAGTATAATTTTAGGCAAGAACCGGATATCAATCCGTGAACACTGTGTCTTCCAATACTAAACCTTCATCACCATCTAACCAATCAAATAAGAAGTGGATTGTGAATATTTAAACTAAACTAGATTGACTAATAACTTTAACCAAATAACGAAGATGAAGATAACAATCAAGGAAAGACGTCACTCGAACTTCAAATCCATTTAGCAAAGCAATGACAACAAGTACAAACTCAAGGTGAGTTCATTCATACACATAAAACATGGATGTAGATTAGACACCCGCCAAAGCTACCTAATCAAATAACTTGTTGGAAAGCTAGAACGATAAACACACAATAGCCACATAAAGTTATGCAATAAAGAACCAATGATACAATTATGTCAAGATTTAAGATAAACAAGACTCCCGTCAGGGTTATCAAATTCCACAAATCTTTGGAAAGTTAGCACGATAAACACATGGTAACCACCTCAAAATTGTGTCAAGTAGACAAAGGTATAACCAATCTTCAACTCATGAACATCATATTACGATTACAAAACCTATAAGTTCATGCTAATAAACCAAATAATTTTATAACCAATGACATGAGAAATTCATAACATACACCATGGTTTTCTCAAACATAAGTATAAGCATGCACATTTATCAAATCTTACTAGATAATCAATAGTTTTGAAGTTTTATAATATTGTGAAGTATAATATATGCAAAATAAACTATACATTAATTAATTAAAATTAAAATACATTGTACATAATTCAAACCATCTTACAACTATGTTAAATAAATTATTGATAGAACCAAATCAATTGTTTTGAAGTTTTATTTGTACTTCTAGGGACTTTTTAAGCCATAAAACGAAACAAATTAGCCAGATTAATATTTATAGTTTGGTTTATGTTTAGAACTTAGAAATAACCACGTAAATCATATTGACTGTTTACTTTTTATTTTTTTAGTATGTAGCCAAGCGTAAATCATATTGACTGCTTACTTTTATTATTAGTTATTTATTTATTTTTTTAATATGTAGCCAAGCATTGTATGATATTCATGAACCATGTTTATAATTTTCTAAAAATATAATAAAAACTAATTATTTAAAAAAAAAGGCTTCAAGTTCAAACTGTCCAACAAACCGAATCATTTGTAGTTTGCGTGACTCAGTCACCCTCTTCGGTTTGATTTTCTATTTTCCAGAAATGTAGTTAACGAGTTGACTCAAGATAACCAATCAAACCAAACTCTTGACACTTAATATTTCCTCCTACCTCATCATCCTGGTTTATGTTTAAATTTGTCGAAGCAAGTGTTAACTATTTGTGATCAATTGACTAATTAATATATATATATATATATATACTAGATTAAAATCTGGTGTATTAAACGGGTTGAATAAATAAAATGTTATATATACTTAATTAGTAATAAAAAAATTATATTTTTAAAAACCCGTGCAATTCACGGGGTTGAATAAACGAGTGTATTACATTGGTTGATTAAAATATAATGTAATTTGTTAACATACACTCGTCAAAATATGTTTTTAAAAAATGCAATTTGTCTTGATAGTTATAAGCTCTTAAATTCATATTAAATTCATTTGATTGATAATACAATAACTATTTATAATGAAATAATAAGTATCTGTAATTAGATTTATATTAAACATCTAAAAATAAATTCTTTTGATATCATTATTTAATAGGAGAGAGGGGAGAGAAAAAATGATAAAAATGAACCACATACTGACACGTTTCCATATGATTTTTATTTATTAATACAAAGATTATTATTTAATAAAAGAGAGAAACGTAATAAATAAAAATTAATAGGAGAGAGAGGTGAGAAAATAAGGATGAAGAGTAACCAGAGAATAACACGTGTCACAAAATATTTTTATTTATTATGTTACTATGATATATATATATATATATATATATATATATATATATATATATATATATATATATATATACAGGGGGGATCAAATAAGAAGTATGTTTTCGCTAAGAACTCTAAGAAATGACCAAAACGCTTAGAAACGATATCAAACGAACTCCGACTGAACTCATTTCAGCGGCGTTGGAACCGTCTCGTTGAACTCTATCATCTTAGCTTTTAGGGTTTAGATTTTACGTTTGAATTTTAGGGTTTTAGATTTTAGGGTTTAGATTTTATGGTTTAGGTTTTTGGGGGTGGGTTTAGGTTTTTGAGGGGGTGGGGGTTTAGGTTTTGGGGTGGGGGTGGTTTTAGGCTTTTTGTGGTGGGGTTGGAGGGGGGTTTCGTTTTTTGGGGGTACGGGTGGAGGGGGGTTTAGGTTTTTGGGTCCGGATTAGAGTTCGATGAGACGGTTCCAACGACGCTGGAATGAGCTCAATCGGAGTTCGAATGACCCACTTTTTAACGTTTCTTAGCGAAAAACCACTTCTTAGTGGAACCTTCTCCTATATATATATACTAGGTTAAATCTCGTGTATTATACGGGTTAAATAAAATGTTATATATTTAGTAATAAAATTTTTATATTTTAAAAAACCCGTGTAATACACGGGTTGAATAAACCAGTATATAACATCGGTTGAATAAAATATAATGTAATTTGTTAACAAACACATTTGTCAAAATATGTTTAAAAAAATGTAATTTGTCGTGACAATTATAAGGTATGTTAAGTTAGTTTTTAAAATATTTTTTTTCAACTGATTATTAATTTTTTAATTTAATTGATAAATGTTAGTTTATATTAAGTTCATTTGATTGATGATATAATAACTATTTATAATTAAATAATAAGTATTCGTAATTAGATTTATTAATATAAAGATTATAATTTAATAGGAGAGAGAAATAGAAAATCTAATATTTAATAGAAGAGAGAGGCGGAAAAATAAAGATGAGAAGTAAACAGAGAGTGACACGTGTCATGAAGATATTTTGATTTATTAGAGTAGTAAGATATGTGTGTGTTATATAACAATATAATATTTTTTTATATATATAAAATGTACTTATTTTTATCATTTGTAAGTAAAATAAGTTAATGGAAATAAATTAATATAAAAATGATTTCGATTACACAAATTGGTTTGTAATTTTAAAATTTACTTTCTTGCTGTAAATAGCATTTTTAGTGTAACTTTAATATTTATTTTCTTGCTTTATATCAATATAACTTTTTTAAATAAAATCAGTTATTTTTATCCTTTTTTAGTAAAATAATTTAATAGAAATGAAATAATATAAAAATTATTTCGATATAAAAATTGGGGTGTAATTTTAAAATTTATTTTCTTGCTGTAAATAACTTTTTTTAATGTAAAGTTAAAATTTATTTTCTTTCTGTAAATAACTTCTTTTAACCAAAATATATATAAATAGAGAGAGACATAGAGACGGTACCACCTTTTTCGCATGGAGAGGTGGAGACGTGTAATTATTTTCTGTTGTTTTGTAAACGCGGCCTCCCGACAAATATAAAGCAAGTTGACAACTGTACGCTGATTATCGAAGCATCAAGATATCACCTGATCTTTATGTCCTTTAGCAATCTAAACCCTGATAAATTATATTAGTGCAAAACGGGTCCCTGTATAAGCTATAGTTTACAAATCTTAACTATCTAGTTTGTCAGTGACCATCAATGCATCTTAAAAAAAGATGCAATATTTCTTTTAAGCTTTGTGTAGTGGAGTTACTAAAAAATGTAATTACCAGAATCACCAAGGGTAGTGGGTATGCTTCCTAATTTGAAGCATTTGTATTTTGTTATTTAAAAATAATTACTAAACATGAGTTATTTGAGATAAATAAAATTAAATCCAAGTATAAATATTCAATTAAAAAAATAGAAAAATGAATTGGTGAAGTGCCCATTCTTCACTGGTGAGGTGCCCAAATCTTGTTGACTCGTTAAAATCAAACAAAAAACTGAATTGGAGAGATGCATGTGAATCTGCTAATAGCTAACAGGCTCCAGGGCTCACGTCCTGCGACGCGGTCTTCACTAACGTGAATGACTGAGGTGGCACTTACGCACTCCTTTTACGCCCACTACATATAGTCTTGTTGTGTCAACTGGATTTTACATTGTATAATGTTAATTTTATAAGATGTTTAAAATTTTTTCTTTAAGTATTTTTTTTATATTGTGATCAATATTTTAGATGTATACCTAGAATAAATCTTGTAAAATAACTATATATAAATGTTAGAAAAATTATTTGAGAGAGAAGAGGGGGGCATGTGGTTCAAAAAATACTTAAAAAGGTATCGTTTTGCAAGAATAGTTATAAAATTTGTTAATTATGGCCAAATAAATATAGTCTTCTCAACAAGGGTGTACTACTTAGTAAATTTTACAACATAAAACACTAATTTAAAGTTCACAAAGTTAGGGAAAAAAAAGCATTAGGAGTTTCTAGAAGAAAGAAAACTAAGGGTTTAAATTGCAAAATAGTGTAAAGTTGAGGGTCTTCCACTTTCGACAAAAAGCATATCCGTTTGTTTAAAATTATTTATAGCAGCTTTGATGATTCATCACCTGCTTCGTTTACAGTCCACCAAATGAAACATTAATTTAATCACAAATCTCCGATTTAAACCCTTCAAATCTCTCCAATTTCATGGACAAATTCAGAAAATCTTTCAACAAATCACCACAACACGAACCTCAAATCGACACAGAAGAAAAGCAAATCTTGCTTCACCAAAACGATCACACCATTGATCTTAGTTCCACCACCACCACCACCACCACCACCATGCGTTCGTCTCCGTCACCGTCGCCGCCGGATTCCGGCGAACGCCGGAGAGACATTGAGAAAGGTACAAACGGCAATGCAGCAAGTACTACTTCCAAACAACCAGATGTAGCAACGTACAACTTCAATGTTGCAGACAACCAAAACCCTAACAAAGTGTGGAGAGATTCAAGCTATGATTTCTCCAACGACAGCGATCAGTTCGACTTCATAACGTCTGCTGCGGCCTCGCCGCAGCAGTCCCCGGCGTTATCAAGGATCGCCGAGAGTCCAAACAACTACGGCGTCCTAACGCCGAAAGACGTTAGGGTTTCGTTTCACGAAGAGGTGATCGAGCCGCAACAGTTGCGGCAACGATCAAACAGTACCACCGCCGGCGCCAGTAGCCCTGACGCCGGCGGTGGTGAAGTAAGCGTTTGCTCTGCAAACGCTTCGTTCAGGGGGAAATCAAAATCAACCTTGATGCGGACGAAAACCAAGTCAAGGTTGATAGATCCCCCTGAAACGGATCAAAGATCCGGTAGGTTATCGAAATCTGGAGTGTTAACAAAAGGTGGTAGTGAAATAGATGACGATGATCCTTTTCTTGATGATGATTTGCCTGATGAGTATAAACAGTTAAGGTATAGCAAATGGACATTAGTACAATTGTTTAGTTTGTTTTTGATACTTGCTGGTTTAACTTGCACACTCACAATCCCTTATTTGATTCATAAAACGTTGTATGATCTTGAACTATGGAAATGGGGGGTTATGATTTTTGTTTTGATATGTGGGAGATTGGTTTCGGGTTGGGGGATTAGGGTTATAGTTCTCTTGATTGAACGAAACTTCGTTTTGCGAAAACGGGTTCTGTATTTCGTATACGGGCTGCGAAAAGCTGTGCAGAATTGTGTGTGGTTAACTTTAGTTTTGATCGCGTGGCAATGTATATTCGATCGAAAGGTCGAACGAATGGCAACTGGGAAAGATGTTTTGCCGTATGTGACGAAGATTTGGGTGTGTCTGTTGGTCGGGACGATTGTGTGGTTGTTGAAAACGTTGCTTGTGAAAGTTCTCGCTTCTTCGTTCCATGTGAGCACGTTTTTTGACCGGATTCAAGAGTCTTTGTTCAACCAGTATGTGATTGAGACGCTTTCAGGCCCCCCGTTGATTGAGATTCAACAAGAACGCGAGGAGGAAGACAGAGTGATGGAAGAAGTTCAGAAGCTACAGAACGCGGGGGCAACTTTACCGCCGGATTTGAAGGCGAATATATTCAAGAAGAGTGGGAGGTTTATTGGTACTCCTAGAACTAATGCTAATACTCCCATGGGTGGTAAAAGTGGTAAGTTTTCGGAAGTTACCACACCGAAAAAGGTTGATGAGGGGATAACTATAGATCATTTGCATAGGTTGAATCAGAAGAATATATCGGCTTGGAATATGAAACGGTTGATGAATATTGTTCGTACGGGTGTTTTATCGACTTTGGATGAGCAGTTGCAGTTGCAGGGTGCAACGGGAGATGAGGATGAGACTGCGGTACAGATTACAAATGAAAAGCAGGCTAAGGTTGCAGCCAAGAAAATATTCTGTAATGTTGCTAAACAAGATTCCAAGTAAGTTCTTGATCTTAGTTTAATGTTGTTTTTGATCAATTTCGTGTTCAAATGTTTTTGGATGGGTTTGTTAGGACCGGACTGGTCTGTTTGGGAACCGGCTACATAATTGGTCCGGTTGCATCCAGTTGAAACCGGCCAATTACATGTCCGACTTGGTTGAACCAATGAACCGGACTGAGTGGTGGTACCAGATTTCAAAACAAAATATGAATAGTTACTATTATTCGAAACTTCATATTTTTGTTAACATTGCAAATCCACCCCAAAAGATAAGATAAAGTAGTTCTATATCTCGTTTTAAATTAGTTATGTATATATATATATATATATATATATATATTAATCTTTAAATTATTTTTGTCAGTCATCATTTATCATCTGGTTTTTGAAACCGATCCAAGCGGTGGGCCAGTAAGGTGGCTGTTCGATGACCGGTCCAATTATGAAACTTAAATGTGGGCTTGGTCAACCCTTAAGTGTTAGATAGTGGTGGAGACTGAGTATCTATACGGGTCGGTTAGAGTTTAAACTAACAAAAAAAATTATTATAATTTTTTTTTTCAGATTTAATTTTTTGAACCAAACACCCTCTTAGAGGATTTTACACAATATGACTGTATAATTGGATCATTATATGTACATGTTGATCTTCTTTTAACCATATTTTATAATTTGCTTGGACAGACGCATTTTTTTAGCGGATTTGATGCGTTTTCTGAGAGAGGATGAAGCTTTGAAGGCGATACGACTCTTTGATGGAGAATGTGAAACCAAAGGAATCAGCAAAGGAGCTCTCAAAAATTGGGTGGTACGAATGTTTCTGTTCGCGATATAGGTTGCAAAAAGGGTGTGTGATTTTTGTACGGGTTGACATGTATCGTGTTGATCGATCAAGAAACACTTTTTGTCCAAACTTTTATATAATTCTATTAAAAGTAATATTATTTATTTTTAATAATAATATGACATTTTGAATATAATGATTTAGGATGTTTATGCATTAAACATACATAATCTACCCGTTTGACCCGTTAGGGATTTAACATTACCTAAATTGACCCGTTCATAAGTGAACGGGCCCAAGGGATCCTAAGAAAATGATTTGGTTCAAGGGATCCTAAAAAAATCTGTTTTTTTTTCTTTTTCAGGTTAATGTGTTTCGAGAACGAAGAGCTCTTGCATTATCTCTCAACGACACAAAAACAGCTGTAAACAAACTCCATCAAATGTTGAACGTAGTTGTCGGGATCTTAATAATTGTGATTTGGCTTCTTATACTCAAAGTGGCAACTACACATTTCTTTATATTCTTAAGTTCACAACTGCTTTTGGTCGTTTTCGTGTTTGGGAACACTTGCAAGACAACATTCGAGGCCATTATTTTCTTGTTCGTGATGCATCCTTTTGACGTGGGCGATCGTTGTGAAATCGACACTGTTCAGGTAAACATTTAAATATATATTTTAAAGATGAAAATTTGACTATTTTGCCCCAAATTATGTACTTTATTATTGTCATGGTGCTAATTGCAGATGATAGTTGAGGAGATGAATATATTAACCACGGTTTTCTTGCGGTACGATAATCAGAAAATTATATACCCGAACAGCGTATTGGCCACGAAACCGATTGCTAATTATTACCGAAGCCCGGATATGGGAGATGCCATAGATTTCTGTATACATGTATCAACTCCTGTAGAGAAGGTTGCTCTAATGAAGGAAAGGATAACAAGGTATGTGTCGATAATCATCTCTTTAACTAACCGGTTACTATTCTAGGGCGTTTATCTTTTCATAAGATCACTTAATATGCCATTATGTCTTATAGATCCAGAAACTCGAAAACATTTGGGACGGGTATTTGGGTATGTGGTTGGTTATAGAAACTTTCGCGTGTATTGGACTTGTATGGTATCTCGTGATGCCCGCCTGATTACCCAAAACTGGTCCCATACCCGTTTCCCTCATCAAAACCGATATATTAATATATTATATAATTCCAAAATATATAATAAATGGTATTTTAAAGTTGTTAGAAACTTGAAATTGTTAAAGGTATAGTTGAATTTTTGATATTTCAATTCGGTTTTTTAGGATTTCGGGTAATAGGAATCCTGACGGGTAATTTTCAACCACATAAAAAATAATCTAGTATACCTGATACCCACGAGCAAACCCATAATGAGTAATGGGTACCCGACTATGGCTAAAATTGTTTTCCCTATTAGTTAACTCTAAATGGATTCTGAATAGAATGGTGGTTTGTTATCATTGCAGCTACATCGAGAACAAGAGCGATCACTGGTACCCCGCGCCATTGATTGTGGTGCGGGATGTTGAAGACTTGAACCGGCTAAAGATCTCGATATGGCTTTCACACCGTATGAACTTCCAAGACATGGGTGAAAGATGGCAACGTAGAGCTCTTTTAGTCGAAGAAATGATTAAAATCTTTAGAGACCTCGATATCGAATACCGCATGCTCCCCGTCGACATCAATGTCCGTAACATGCCTTCGTTGGCCTCAAATCGTCTTCCCTCGAATTGGACTGCTTGCACAAATTGATCATACCTTGAGATTTAAAAACTCGTTTGCGTTACGTTTTACTCTTTGTACCTGTTACATGACAGAATACGAATACGTGATTATAAAAGATTATCGAAAGAATAGGATCATTGACCGTAGGAGTATATTTTGCTTCGGTCCATTTAGGGTAAACATGACGTGACATTGTGTGACGTGTTTAGATTGGCTAATTCTTAGAGTACTTATTGCGTTACGTTTTACTCTTTGCACTTGTTTCTATACACGGGGTGAAAAATATCAATACATAAAATTCTTAATTTTTTATGTATATATCTTACATGTGTAAAAATGTATTACATATACGAAAAATAGAAAACAAAATTCAAAATATGTAAAAATTAATATAAGATTATTGGATTTTAATAATCTCACGTTTTACCAACTGACCAATAATAATACCAACTAAGAATATTTTTACCACCGGTCCCTACTTTCAAACTATTTTTTTACATTGGACCCCAGTTAAAAAAACTTAACGCCGTTAGAGTTTATATGACGTGGACATCTGCAAACCGTCGGAAAGTCGAACCAAGTTAGCAATGATCTCGTGGTGGCTTTTGAAATTGGCTCTGGTAGTGTTTAACTGGTCTCGTTTGTCCGGAAAGTCCAAATAGAGACAACGATGGTGTTTAACGAGACCAGTTAAACACCACCAAAGCCAATTTCAAAAGCCAACACGAGACCACTGCTATATTGGCTCGACTTTTTGGCGGTTTGCATATGTCCACGTCATATAAACTCTAACGGCGTTAAGTTTTTTTAACGGAGGGTCCAATGTAAAAAAATAGTTTGAAAGTAGGGACCGGTGGTAAGAATATTCTCAGTTGGGATTATTATTGGTCAATTGATAAAATGTGAGATTATTAAAATCCAATAATCCATTAATATATAACTGGGTTTCGAAAATACATTAATTATTATTTAATATAATTTGACTTTCATTACTATTTGATTCAAAATAAAAATTACATAATTATATTTTAAAGTTTCTTATAATAAATGATAATTTAAAATAAATGTGTTTTATTAGTATAATTAGTATTTTCTTTAAAGATATATATTATTATTAAATATAGATTATTAAAATATAGAAGTGTATTTAATAAGAGAGAGTCGAGAAAAAAAATAATAATGATGAATATGAAGACGATACGCGATATATAAAAACTTTTATTTATTATATAGTATAGATGTGTTCGAATTATTCGCATAAATAAAAAGCTTGGTTAATGTGTTGAATTTCAACTTTTTTTTTCTCTCTTAATATTCTAGCAAGATTGCAAGCATCTTTCACCCAAGCAAATGAGTGGGCTCTCTTGTTCCACTAAACTCGTGTTTTGTGCTTGTGGTTCTACGAATCAAATTCTCTTAATAAAAGGGTTACACGTCGTCAATTTAAAACCTGATTATTTTTGTGTTATGTTTTTTTATCATTCTTACTTTTGGTTTGTGGTTTCTAAGTCCTATAAAGGCATCAAAAAGAGGTCTTTATTCAAGTACATCTATTAGTTCCCATGGCCCGGTTCACAAGCTCATCCAACAAATCACTCAACGAGGTTCTTATCAAGGTCAGAGATGAGGCACCTCGCTGTCCTTCACAAACACATGATCAAGAAGTAGCACAAGACTCATGTCGGAAGTAGCACAAGACTCATGTCGGAATCTGAAAACAAAGCTCGGTCCCGAGAAAGACTACACATGGTTCGCGGAAGATGATTTCAGTATCAATTGCCTCAATGAAGAAACGAGCCACCTAAAGAGCAACCATTGTCTACAAATCACTCAATGGGTATTGCCTCTTTTACTTTTAGCTTCATTTGTATGCACACTTTCGATTCCCCGTTTGAAGCCCTTAGAAATGTGGGATGTTTCGATATGGAAATGGGAAATATTCGTCTTAGTGATTATCTGCGGGCGGTTAGTCTCTAATTGGTGCGTACGACTCATGGTGTCGATAGTCGAGTCCAATTTTCATTTGAGGATAGGTGTTTTGTATGTCGTGTATGGGACAAGCCAATCGGTCCAGAATGTCGTTTGGTTGAGTTTAGTCGCGATAGCAACACATTTTATCGTGGTGCGCAGTAATAATGTTCCTAGTGTTTTAAAGAAAATTATGCTATGTTTACTTGTGGGCGCGCTAATATGGCTTTTAAAGACGATTATAGTTAAGGTTCTTGCGGCTTCTTTCCATTTGATAACATTCTTTAGGCGGATTAGAGTGTCGTTATACAAGCAATATGTGATCAAGAAGCTCGGCGGGGATCTAGTTAAGGGGAGAAACCGCGAGGAAACATGTGGTGGTAGTAAGTTATCTAGTCGGGTATTCGGGAAGAAGAAAGTAACAGGACTAAAAGTGAGACGGATGATAGAAATTGTACAAGCGGGAGATTTACCGTGTTTGTCTATATTGGACGAGGATCTACCCGTACGTTCGGACGAGGAGGACGAGGATGAGTGTTCCTTACGTGTGAAATCCGCAGACGTAAAACATCTTGCTCGTGAAATATTCCGAAGCGTGGCTCATCAGTCGGAGTAAGCAATCTCACTCTTGATGTTAAATAGTAATGAATATTTATGAACTAATAAAAAAAATATTAGATAGTTATTGATTAAGAAAAAATAAACAAGAAAAATAATCTTGAATTCACATAATTATAACATGTGGTTACTTATTTATCATGTATATATTTTAACATTAATATAATACTTTATAAATAAAATCGTTTTAAGGGATTTGATATATTAAAATTACTTTAGTCGTTGAAATGTTTCCTTTTATCTAAAAAAACTAACATCCAAACACCATCTTCATGTCTCTATTAACCATAGTTCTAACATTGATGTTAGTGATTTATGAATTTGTAAAGGTTTATCACCATTGAAGATTTGAAGCATCGGTTGGGCGAAGAAAAACTTACAAAAGCGAAAGAACTCTTTGTCGGATCAATGTGTAAAGTTGAATTAACAGAACACGGTTTCACTCATTGGATGGTAAATGATTTCTTTTCAAACACGAACGGGAAAAGAGTTGGTTTTTTTTATCGTTCATGTGGTTTGTCGAAAGTATCGGTTTCAGTCTCTAAACTTTTTTATTTTTCTTTTTACCTATAACCCTATTTGGTTTCTATTTCTTGTAATTTTAGTCAAAGAAACTAACTCCGTTAAGTTTTGCTGTTAAATGTAAGTATATAAGCGATATTCTACTTAGGTACAAGTTATTAGCGCAGAAGGTATAAGCTACTATTGCAAAAATAAATTAACTATGACCATTTGTGATTTTTATATCGTGTCTCACTGAAACTAGCTTTGTTCAATTCTGTTGTTAAATGGAAAATAAATTAACAAAATAATTTGATGGAGTTATTTTTAGGGAATGAAATGGTAAGAAATAGAAACCACGTTTGGTCATAGGCAAATAAGAAAAAAAAGGTTTAGAACTAAAATCGAGATGTTTGACAAACCACATGGACGAAAGCGGTAATTAACTTAAATACTTTAAACAACTTTCTTAACTATATAATTTGGAGGGGTCTTTCATCCTTTTTCCGTTACATTTCTTTTCTCTTAATGATAAAGATGGAAGCATACAAAGAAAGGAGGACTCTAGCTTTATCTGTCAACGATACAAAAACAGCCGTGGATGATCTTCATCGTATAATGAATGCAATTGTGTCGATTATGATTATGATCATCTGTCTTATAATATGTGGTGTCCCGATTACCAATTTCTTGATATTTGTCACGACCCAACTTGCTCTAGGGGCATACGTAATTGGTAACACCGGCAAGGGAGTATTTGAGTCCATCGTATTCTTGTTTATTATGCATCCTTATGATGTTGGCGACCGATGTGAAGTGGATGGCACGCAGGTAATGTGTATATCGGATCAATTCGTAAAGTATCTTGACATGTTTACTTATGAACTATGCGATTTATGTTATGTTTTACCAAACCATACTAGTTTTCTCTAGACTAAAAAGGTCAAAAATATCAACTTAATCCACCTTTAACCCGTTACTAACCCGCCCATCTTGTTTTTGTTGGTTTTAGATGATAGTGGACGAGATGAGTCTTCTTACCACAGTCTTTGTGAGAGGTGACAACCAGAAAATTATATACCCAAACAACGTGTTAGCTACCAAATCAATTGGCAATTATAGTCGTAGTCCTGCAATGGGAGATGAGATCGAATTCTCCATCAACATCTCTACTCCGCCGAACAAGATTGAGGAAATTAAAAAAGAGATCAAAGGGTATGTGGAAAAAACTATAAAACTTTCCTTCTTCTTTACTTGCCATCATAAATTCTTATAATCATTCTTTGTATTGTTCATATGGATTTAGAATCTGAAAGTTGTTACATTTTTACCTCAAAAGTCATAAGTCATTGTTATGTTATCTATTTTTTAGGTATGTTGGCAAAAAGAGCGATTACTGGTTCGACGATCCAGTAATAATTGTAAAAGGCGTAGAGGACATGAATACGCTAAAGATGGTGTTGTGGCCTAGACATGTGGTGAACCATCACGATATGTCAAAGCGATGGGAAAGGAGAAGCGAGTTGATTTTAGAGATGATAAGGGTGTTTAAAGATCTTGACATCGACTACAAATTGCCGGTTATCAATGTTAATGTCATTAACATGGGAGGAACAAACAAATTTTGATCGGAAGACTTGTTAGTATGTCTATGCATGTAACATCCGATTATATAGTAATTATATATGTATAGTGATCTTTGAATGAATATGCAAAATATAGAATCTAAATTATGTAGAGATGAATGCAAGTTTAATTAATGTAAATTTTATTATGATATATGTTTGTATATTTAGAAATTGATTAAAAAAAAGTTTGAAGATTGTTTTAAGTATATGTGAAAGAATTACTTTCAAATAATTGACAGATATTGCACGGTCAATTTGTCAAAAATGGTAAATCAAAGTTTTTACTATCCCTAACCATGGTTATTTTACACCAAAGAACACATCCTTTGAGAGTAGGTAACCGGTAGAAATATGAATTCAAATAGAACGGATAGGCTATGGGTCACTCGAGATACAAAAACACCACTCGATCAAACCGTAAGGCAGTATAATACAAGTTTAGGATACATAAATCACCACTCAAAATTGTAATTAGATTCCAAAGAACACCACCCCAGTGGCCAAACTTGAGCTAGCAATGGAGATGAACATGTGAATTCCCCACTGAGAAAAACACCAAAAGTTCTTTTACTTCCATTTTCATTTGATGATTCTTTAAACAATGTGTACAAACTTCCTGAAAAAAAAGATAACTAATCTACCACTAATCCATGACCTCTACTTATGGACCTTTTTTTTAAGACAAATTTCTTAATTTATATGAGAGTGAGACTTAAACTCATAACCTTGTCACACCTTGATGTTTCTAGAGGATTTTCCTTTACCACTTGAACACCAACCCCGGTGGCTACTTATGGACTTAATTAGAGGAAACAAATAAAACATATGCATGAAAATTAAACAACTGACGTTAATATGAACGAAATGTGAAAACGTGAAGGAGAAATCAAATATAAATCTATGATAACTATGTTATCAAGATTGCATTGGTAATTAATGTGAAATTTAGAAGTGTTGTTGGTTAAATTACGAGAATGAATTAATATCGGTCAATAATTCATAGTTTTGATTATTAAAATATAATTTATTTTATTTTAATTGTTTCAATAATTAATAAATATATGAATTTAAATCATCCAAAATCAATTATTTAAATCCAGATATATAACTTAAATCACCTTCCTTAATCCTAAATTTCAGCCGATATATCCTATCCGAAAGATATTTCCCAGGGTAAGATCAGTGGGACATCTTCTCCACCAAGAATCCCCTCTGATTCCGGTTCAAATTCGATCCTTTTTTGCAAATTATTATATCAAAATTTCAATTCATCCAATCACAATCGAAGATAATCATAAGAATTCGATTGAAAAATTTGAATTCGAATTCGATTTTGATAATCGAAAACCCTAAAATGTCAACGTCGGTGAATTGGTCGGAATTACAACCGGAATTGATCGATTCAATCGCAAAGAAACTCAAAGTCCACAAGGATTACATCCGATTCCGCGCCGTTTGTTCCAATTGGCGAAAATCAACTCCCAAAACCCCAAAACACCTCCCCTGTCAACTCCCGTGGCTAATGTTCCCCCAAACCAACAACCAGAGCCGCCAATCACACCTCCGATCGTTCTTCAGCCTCTCCGACAACAAAATCTACCGCCTGAGCCTCCCGGAAGCCTCCAACATCCGTCGCCGATGCGGTTCTTCTCACGGCTGGCTTGTAATCCTCGAAGAAACCCCTGCGGTTTTCGTTATTAATCCGTTAACACGCGTAAAACATCACCTTCCTCCTTTGCACTCGTTTCCTAATGTTACTAAGTTCAATTTCTATGATGTAGGTAGAGAATACACACTTAAAACTTTAGAAGGGGAAGTTTACACATGTAGTTTAAAAGAAATGAGAGATTCTTTTATAAAAAAAGTTGTGTTTTCTTCGAGCCCGTCTGATGAGAATTCGGATTATTATGCTATTGCTATTCTTAACCAGACGGGTGATCTCGGTTATTGTAAGAAGGGTGATAGTGATTGGAAGTTTATAGATGATGCACAGTCTTATTGTGAGGATGTTGTTTATCATAAAGGGTGTTTTTATGCTGTGAGTAAGTATGGGACGATTGCGGTTTGTGATGTTTGTAGGGATTTGGTTAATGTGTCTTTTATTCATACGCCGTTGCAGGTTGGTGGTGATATGCAGTATGTTGTTAGTTTGGGTGATGATTTGTTGTTGGTGACGCGGTATTTGGAGCTAGGGTTTGATGTTGATCAGCATCAGTTGGATATATTTTATAAGACGACGGAGTTTCGTGTGTTTAAGTTGGTTTTGGATGGGTCGATGTGGGAAAGTGTTTGTAAGTTGGATGATTGGGCTTTGTTTGTGGGAGAGAATTCGAATTCGTCTATGGCGTTTCGGGCTTCTGAGTTTCAAGGGTGTAAGGGGAATCAGATTTATTTTACGGATGATTATTCGGAGTGGAATTATGATGGGGCGAATGGGGATCATGATTTGGGTGTTTATGATTTGGAAGATGGGAGTGTTGTTGCTTTGCCGTGTTATCCAAGAAAGTTTTATAATGGAAGACGATGGCCTCCACCAATTTGGATCACTCCAAGTCTGCTTTGATTTTGTAAGTCTTTAATGTTAAAGTCTTGCTGGTTGTGTTTTATGTTAAATATTTCTTGCATTGCTTAATTGATGTATTTGTTACATAGTTTCGGTCTTTGTTTGTTGGTTATATGTATGTAAATTTGTAACTTTCTTACAATGTTGTATGCTTTTATGTATAGCAAGATAGAAGTAAAAATGAAGTCTTTTTTGTCATGGGTTTGAAGGTTCAAGATTGACTGTATATGAGTAGTGAAGATTTATAGTTCTCTAGATTTAAAAAAAAAATGTTTTTTAGGGGTTTGTTTTCGTATTAGCTTTAGCTTCCATTCTCTTTATCTATTTCCAATATCAAACAATTGTTTGAGACATTCTACTTCGTTTGAGCCGATAGAGATAAACATAACTTGATTCCTAATTTGACCCGCTTATAAGTAAATGTGTCAAAATTTCCGCGTATGTAAATTGCATGTAATTCGAACCATTATTTGAGACATTGTACCCTGTTTGACCTGTTAGAGATAAAACATAACCTGATTCCTAATTCAACCCATTTTTAAGTAAACAGGTCGAAATTGCTACATGTGTAAATTGCACGTCATTCATATTGTGGAGCATGGTGGGTATTTTCTTGCTATCCATGTTTCTTGAATTGTTTTCCTTGTGAAATCTCAAGTGATTGTTGATGCATTTTACAGATGTCACTTATCATGGTTCATACAAATTGATCACGGCTGCAGATTGTTTTAACTTTTATGTGCTTCAAATGCTTTCACTGGGTAGCTTCTTGATGATAAATTTAGGTTTAGTTGATTGGTGGATCTGTGTTGTGAATTGTATAATAGTATGTTACTATTTTTAACCGTGACAATCTGTTAAGTAGAACTCTCAAGACCCCGGCAATACCCTGTCACTGGTTGGCAGGTAAAGTCGAGCCATGGCCGGAGAGTATTGCGCCCTTGTTTAGTAGGTTTGCATGTTAAAGCAGGAAAGGTGTTATTGCTCATTACAAAATGAGCCTTGTTACCAAAGACTTTCGGCATCAACCAAGAATTAACTTTGACGAGACTTTCAACCATGTTAAGTCGATAACTATTGGTATTCTCCCTATGTGATAACTCATAAACCTAAGCAACCTTCGAGTTTTAGTGACCAACAAATAATGACCATATCATGTTCATAAGGCTTTTATTACTTGCTTTGTGCACTTGAAAGACATACCCTTTAGAGTTTACTCTTTATTTACTCAAATGGAGACATCATCTTATACATTTTGGCGCATGTCGTTAGTATTATTATTAATGATAACGACACTACCACTATCGACAACGATTCAAAGACTTTGGCTCTGCCTTTGCACTAAAAGATATCCGATGGTCGCAAACGACATGTGTTGTATGTGATTGATATTAAATTATCGACAACGATAAATTCGGTATCAATACCGGTATCCACTTTTTCATAAATTCGGTACCAGTATTTTTGGTACCGTTACTGTACCGATCTCATCCCTAGATTTTAGGAATAAGCAGAACATGCAAGCTAGGGTTTCTGGCATCAAAATGGAAAACAATATACATTTATTTATAAATGATTATAATACAAATTCATGTGTTTTTTACGATTAAAACAAACTCGATTAAAATAACATAATTTGGGTAAAAACCATCAACGTCAAAATCGTGCCTCCATAGGGCATTTGTATCTTGAAAGTTGGGTAAACCGCCTATGACAATTTGTCACAACGCCCGACCCATTAAACCGTTCTCGTCCATATTTTACGGGCCTTGTACCTGTAACTTCAAACAAATAAAAAGTTATGCCTGCTTTAAGTCAAACCCTTTTTCTAGCTCAGTTAGTCTTTATCCAGTTGATCCAAATAAATACACACTACTGAAGAAAAACCCAATCTACCCAGGTTGCATACTTTGCCACCTCAGATTAATCGTGTTGGACCATCAAAACAAAGATCACCAGTAATCTCCACACGAGCATAACCCATCAGCAAAATGGTGAAACCTCCTTGTATCACGAATGATGATCACGCGGTTTTCAACACGCGATACAAACCTTGCCATGTTATGGCAATCACCACAAATCCTCAAATTCTTTGTGATTATAAGAGGCACATTGTCACTACACACCAAAAGACCAAATGCAATAGCCAGTTTTTCACTGTGCATTTTGACCAAATCACCCTTAACGTCCTCCTCAACATCATGTAGAACAAACTCTGTATTAGCTACGTATCCCGCCTTCCCGATTTTTATCATCAATTCATCTAACTTAACATATATATACTCAATGTCGGGATGTGCTTGATCACTCACTAGAAATCTATGAATCTTGTGATCATGTTCAATAAAGCTGCAGCCCGCGGGCTTTACAACACCTCGATCCTTCATTAATGCTCTGACTTTTGAAAAGTCAACCCAACGACCCGCTTTAGAGTATAAGCTCGATAGCATAATATAATTCCTAGGGTCCGACGGGTTTAAATCTATTAACTTCCCTGCAACTTCCTCACCGAGCTCTACTTCTCCATAAACCTTACAGCCGTTAAGTAATGCTCCCCAAACACCAGAGTTGGGCTCCATTGGCATGTTATCGATTAAAACACGAGCGTCCTTTAAACGCCCTGATCTGCCATAAAGGTCAACCATACACGAGTAATGGTCCAACCGAGGTTTGACTTTGTAAACACTAGACATTGTGTTAAAAAGTTTTTCTCCCTCGTTTACAAGGCCTGAATGACTACAAGCACTTAACAAATGAGTAAAAGTAACATGATCCGGTTCGAAACCTTTCTTGACCATGACGTCAAAATGGTCAATCGCGTGTCTGCCATACCCGTGCATCGCGTATGCAGCAAGCATAGCAGTCCAAGCTATCATATCCGGTTCTTTCATTCCTTTAAATACTTCACACGAAGCGGTTAACCTTCCAGATTTTGCATAAACATTTAACAACGCGGTCATGGTGGGAACACTTTTATCCAAACCCGAGCACAAAACATTACCATGAAACGCGTCCACCACTTTCCCAACTCCAATATCACCACAACCCTGAAGAATTGCAACAATAGTGGCTTGATCAGGATAAACATCGACTCTGCGCATCATGTTAAAATACAAAACACCATTCTCTAACACACCATTATGAACATGAATTTTGATGATCGAGTTCCACGATACTAAATTTGGTAACTTGATTATCTGAAACAGTGTAGAAGCCGCATTCAAACAGCCATGTTTCCCATACATGTTAACAAGTGAATTCAAAACTTTTGTTTCAGATAATAAACCACTTTTCACAGCAAACCCATGAACATAACCTCCCTCCACAATCCCACAAGCTGAGATTAACGAAATAAGCGTTACCTCATTCGCGCTCATCCCATCCTCGTATTTCATCCGATAAAACGCGTTTAAGCTCAAACCCACCTCCCCCATTTGAGAAAACAATGAAATAAGTGAATTCCAGGATACCAGATCTCTGTTAGGCATTTCATCAAACAGTTGGTGTGCATCTTCAATAAATCCCAGTCTCCCATAAAGGGACACAAGTCTGTCACCAATGAACCAGTCATTGTAATTTAGACATTTGATAACTCTTGAATGGATCAATTGGCAGATGTGTATTGAAGAACATTGGTTTATAGAAGTTATTACTAAATCAAGAAGTGAATTTGAGTTATATTGAGCTTGGAAAATGTACTGATGAGGGAAATAATTTAACAGTGTTGGTGGGTCATTTTGATTATGAAGAAATCTAGTTTGAGATTTTGATTTGTGCCTCAAAGCTATGAACTTGAAGATGGAACAAGGACTGTGGGTTGAAGACGGCATCTCCCATCTTTCGGAAACTGGTGAGTAGTCAATTTTTTTATATAATAATAACCTTTACAATCATGTGTATTGTAACGGTTGCTGAATAAATTTAAATATTATATAGTTACTAATAAAAAAATATATGTTTTTAAAAACTCTTATATTACATATGTTAAATAAAATATAATGTAATCTTTTAATACATACACTCGTCAAAATATGTATTTAAAAAATGTACTTTGATTTGATAGTTATAAATTTTGTTAAGTTAATTAAAAATGGTTTACGGATAAGAGGGGATGGATTCCTCTTTTTAGGGTAAGGGGTATGGTTTCATATTTTACAAATTTCCACACTGCGATATCAGTTTCCATATTTCTTTACATTTGAGTGTGACACTGCGACGTCATATTTATTTTTTAATTACAAATTAATAATTTTAATAACTTATAAATAAAAAATAAATATAACTTAAATAACCGATTTCATTAACAACTAAAATGTTGTATTATATAAATATTAAAAAACCAAGTGAAAATAATTTTTTGGGGTTAGAAGAAATTGTTTGTGTGTACATTTGTAAATATGTTAGTGTGCATATGTATTATATGACTCACGAGTGTGTGTGATGATATGTATTTGGATGTGTGTTTTAAAATGCAAAAAATAAAATAAAACAAACAATAATCCATTCCACACCGGTGGATAACTTCACGAAAAGTCTTCAAGCCTGTGGACCATGTTAAGAGGGCGTAATGTTACAAGGGTCACGCTAGCCACATCATCTTCACGAGCTCCCCCAACGATGGTGTACCAGAAGGTCTTAGGAATAGATTAGAAATTGTATGAAAAATCTGACGTGATACTAACGTGCCACTGTCTCATAAACGAGAGGTCACACAACCTATGGTATGTATTATTTCACTATGAATTTTTTTAAAACAGACAAATCATCTCTATAAAAAAAGTTAATCAACAGACCAAGTGTACATTAAGCTTTTCAGGTTGTACATTTTGCATTTTTCATTGTACAATATATCATGTGTACTTTACTAGGGTTTTTCACGTTAACAATTTGAATTTGCAAACCCTCACCCACAAAACCAAATAAAAATCTGAACTCACGAACTCACCGGCGTCAATGGAGGATCAAACCGCTGTATCATCATCACCACCACCACCACTTCCGCCGTCACCACCAGAAGAAGAACACAATGATAAAAAATTCAAATTGTCAATCACTACCGACGACGAAGACCGCAATGCGACCATTTCCCCGGAGAAAACCCCCAGAAAAATCGCCATACTCCTCGCGTACTGCGGCGTAGGCTATCAAGGCATGCAAAAGAACCCCGGCGCCAAAACTATTGAAGGCGACCTCGAAGAAGCTCTCTACTTCTCCGGCGCCGTCCCTGAAAACAAGCGCGGTTTCCCTAAGCGTTACGATTTCGCCCGATCTGCACGAACAGATAAAGGCGTTTCCGCCGTCGGTCAAGTGGTTTCCGGAAAGTTCTATGTAGATCCTCCGGGATTTGTGGAGCGGCTTAACAATAACTTGCCTAATCAGTTTCGTGTGTTCGGGTTTAAGCGTGTGACGGCGTCGTTTAGTGCGAAGAAGTCCTGCGATCGAAGGAGGTATGTTTATTTATTACCAGTTTTTGCGTTGGATCCTTCGTCTCATCGTGATAGAGAGAGTGTGTTGGCTAGTCTGGGGTCTGGAAATGAGCTTGTTAAGTGTTCGGAGTGCTCGGAGAGAGGCCGGAAAGTTTTTGTTCCGGTGGATTTTCCGGAAAAGGGAGAAATAAGTGGTTCTGAAGTTGGAGTTCAGTCAGGCATTTCATCAAACACCTGGAGTGCATTATCTGGTTCTGATGGTAAGCAGGAAAACATATCATTTTTAGACAATGGGAATGGTTGTAAAGTGATATTCATTATGCTTGTAAATGAACCGAACGCTCGGTGAAGTGTGCAGTGGAACGTTTGTTTATGTTCGTTCTTTTATCAAACAAACGAACATGAACACATATTTTTGTCCGTTTAATTAAGCGATGAACATAAATACGTGTCTCGTTTGTTCATTTACGTTTGTGAACGTACGTTCATTACGTTCGTTAATTACATTCGTTTGTTTACGGCCGTTTATGTGATCATTCAAATTTATTTATGACTAATATATTTTTAATGCCTTTAGCCAAGTTTAAAATTAATTTGATATTTTGTTTATTACTGAATATTTGGATGTAGGGTGATGGTATTTTAAACTTTAAGATAGATTTCTATGTTTACTTTTAATTGGTGTTTATTTATGTTCATGAACCGTTCGTTTAAAATATCAATGAACGAACATGAACGAACACGACCACACTCATTTTCATAACGAACATGAACAAGAAAATCTGTTCATTTAAGTGTTCGTGTTCGTTCATTTGTTTGGTTAAAGTTAAACGAACGAACACGAACACACTCATTTTCATAATGAATGAACATGAACAAGAAAATCCGTTCATTTAAGTGTTCATGTTCGTTCATTTATTTGGTTAAAGTAACTAACAAACACAAACACACTCATTTTCATAATGAAAAACATGAACAAGAATATCCATTTATTTAAGTGTTCGTATTCCTTCATTTGTTTGGTTAAGGTTAACGAACGAACTAGCCCCGTTGGTGTTCTTTCGGTTCGTTTACCGGCCTAGACTATTCAACCCAGAATCTGTGATTGTTGAAGATAAATCATTGGAAAATTCATCTTCTTCAGGCAATGGAGAAGATGATAGCATTGTGAAAGAGAATGTGTTCTGTTATGGTGACGAAGAGACGCAGAGGTTTAATATGATTCTTAAACAGTATGAAGGAACTCACAATTTCCATAATTTCACTACAAGAACGAAGGCGACTGACCCGGCTGCTAATCGCTACATTATTGCGTTTCATGCTGACATGGCCGTTACTGTTGATGGGATTGAATTTGTGAAATGTGAAGTTGTTGGGCAGAGCTTTATGCTTCACCAGATAAGGAAGATGATTGGTCTCGCTGTTGCCATTATGAGGAATTGTGCTCCTGAATCGTTGATTGAAACGGCTCTACAACAGTTAGTTCTTTCATTCATAACTTTTTGTATACATTATTCTCTTTTTGTTTGGAATTATTCATTTTATGATCTTAAATTTTCAAAAAAAATGTATTTAAGTCCCCAAGATTTAAATTGGTACGACCGTACGAGATAATCTATCATAAGTAAAGTTGTTATGTTCAGTAGAACTAGCAACTAGACGTGGCGATTTCAACCCATTTACTTATATTTGTATCGATTTAGGTTGTATTGTATCTTTAACGAATCAAACATGTAAATAAAAAGAAGTTGTCTTTAGCTTAAAAAGAAACGGATCAAACGGGTTGAAAATTGCCAAAGTGTTGATTGGGCCGTTCAAATCCGTTAAAACTCTTTGGCTGACTCTTTTCTGGTCAAACCCGACTCTCAACCTACTGAATTTCTAGTCGCACCTCGTTTCTGGTCCTTGATCCTCCTGATCAGACCAAAGAAACGCAGCAAACGACTGCTGTTGACTTTTGTTGGCCCTCAACAGTTGAGTGGCCGCGTTGACCTGGGTTGACTGGCGGCGAAACAACAGCTATCTGATGTTCGAACTTCTATTCTGGGCTGGAGCTGTTTGCGCAAACAGCAAACACCCAAACACACACACGATCGCAAACAGAAAAGAAAAGAAAAAAACGACACGACACTGTTGACTTTCTTGCAATCTTTTCATGTGTGAAGCTTTTTTGGACAAAAATGTGTATTTTTTGGATCTAGTAATGTTAGGAAATATACTTTGATACATTGTTTTCTAAAATGACTAACGTCGAGCTCATTATGGTCAAAACCCGTTTTGACCCGAATAAAATTGATACTGTTTTAAAACGGCCTGTTTTGACCCGAACCCAGTTTGATATGAACTCGTTTGATTTGTTACCCGACCCAATTTGATACTTTTTTACACACCAATAGAAATAGGACATTTGAATTGTTATCTAATTCGTTATCGATGATGATTTTAGGGATGCTAAAATCAATGTGCCCACAGCTCCTGAAGTCGGTCTATATTTAGACAAGTGCTTTTTCTCATCATATAACCAGAAATGTAAAGATACCCATGAAGAAGTGTCGATGAAAGCTTACGCAGAAGAAGCCGAAGAATTCAAATTAAAACATATTTATTCTCACATTGCATCGACCGAGCATAAAGAAGGAGCTGTTGCTGTTTGGCTGCATTCTTTGAACTACCGAAATTATCCAGATTTAGGCCCCAAGGAGGTGTCGGGAACTCAAATCGAAGAGACAACCAGGTGAGTCAACTCACTGTTCTCGTTCCATTTGAATGTTCATTTAATCTTTTATGCATAGATTCTTAGATTTGACACCTGGGTTTACTCTATAGAATCAATACAGATTCTCTGAACTACCGGAATCATCCAGATTTAGGGCCCGGGGAGAACAGTGGAGCAAATGGGGTGTCGGGAACTCAAACTGAAGAGGCAACCAGGTGAGTCAACTCACTGTTTCTCGTTGCATTTGAATGTTCATTTAATCTTCTATGCATGGATTATTAAATTGTTAAATCTCGGGTTCTATGTGAAAGTGTGAAACACTATAGAATCAATACACCTTTCGGTATACGATTTGGAAAGAAAGATACAAAACCAGAGTTTTCAATTACGTGTAGAAATTAAGCAAATCACCTTCTTCTGACTCGGGGCGTGCATGGGTCGGTTTGGGCAAAAACCGAACCATAACCAAAGTTTCGGTTAACTGGATAATGATAACCAATCGGTTTCGGTTAAGTGGTTTTACATGTTGGTTCAGTTCGGTTTTGGGTTAGTTAACCGAGAACTGGATTTGGGCTTGAAATGTTTGTGCCCGACTAAAATGGCCCAAAATAATGAAATTGGGCCTGGATTTTTTAAATAACCACTTGTTAATTTGTTATTACACACATGGGCCTGAATAGTTTGAGCTTGTTGGTTTGGTTTGGTTTGGTTTGGTTATCGGTTCAGTTTTATCAGTTAATTCGGTTACGGGTCAGTTATTTGGTTTTCTGCTCACCCCCTGGTAGGTACAATTGGAATGCTTTTAAATACCGGAGCCACATTTCACCAAGCTGTTTCCATCGGCACCCTACACAATATTATGAAAAGCCGACCATTCACGAGATCGATTTAGAGCATCTTGCAACCACGATGAAGTATCGTCTGAACCTGGTTTTACCTTTTACTCATGAACTCCGTGCTCGGTACGGTGGTGTGACCGAGATCGCAATTACTGACACCATAATTTCAGATGTTAACATGATGGTTGACACCGCGATGTCGGTTACTTACAATCGACTCCGTTGCATCCTCCAGAGATATGAACCGACCGTTTTTGTTGCTCGGATGAACCCCCAATCGCCTCTTAGCAACAAGTACAAGTTTCCTGCTTTTATCTCAACTGTTCTCGGTAGCATTGGACCCTTACGTATAATGGATAGCCTGCAAGACGCGCTTGTCGTATACGCCACATCAGCATCCAGGAGTCAAACGTACGGACGTGCTCAACATTTTGACTTCAAATGCGGTCAATTCTTCCGCCTCATTGATAATCTAGCGGCGATCGGTGTACCCCTTGCACCGATTGATGTGAAGATAGGCAACCGTGAGGGGTCGTTTTACCCCACTCTCCTCTTGGACCATAAACACGGGTTGTGGGAGTTTACCGCCATGTACCATTACTCTCACTACAAGCTTCAGGATATTGCGAGCGCGTGGCTCACCCTAAATGACGATCCTGCCCTTCGGGCTTTTCCCGATTGCAGTTTGCGGATCGAGTGCTGCACCAATCCCGACGTTGTCAATGCTGTTATTGCATCACGACCGGAGGGTGTTCCTGATGATCTGGACGGAGCTACTGCTCCTGCTCGGCCGGTTGGTCCTGGTTTTAATGTGAACGTTTTCGGGGTTCGGCCGGCAGTTGCAGCTGACGGCGACAATCCGGCTGTTCCGGCTGCCGTTTACATTGTAGGACGAGGGAGTACACGCTATTTTTGCACCTCACTTGCTCGAAACTTGAATGAATATGACATGACTTCGTTGCTGCGTGAATGTATCTTGAGATATGACTCATCGTTTTCAAATAAAGGTTTCTAGACTAAAGATTATGCCTTCTAAATAAACGTTATTATTATTGTTATGATATAAATATAAATATTAAAATTACTCGATCTAGTCTGGGAAGTTTTAAAGCTTGGGGACAACATAGAAGACTTTTTATGTATAGTATAAGCAATAGAACCAGACTCGACCTGTAAAAAATACCGTTTTGGTGTGACAAATACAACCCAAGTGCAATTGTGTCAGGTTGACGTGTTGAGTTACAAACCTGAATACGACTGCTTATTTATTCATTAAAATTTTAAGGAGTAAATTGTGAATGGGTTATAATCAAATTGTAAACATGCTATAGAGTTTGAGTTGTAAATGTTTTATAATAAACTAAAGTGGTGTTCGCATGATGTGGCGGGAAACACAGAAACTGCTAATCAAGTAACATGTTAATTTTTTTTAAGTTAAAAAAAAACTATATCCATATCATACTTAAATTAATGAGAATGAGAATAAAATATTCATTTTTATGATGTATTTATTTTTAAATATTAACGTATGAAAAACTTATGGCCATTTAAAAATCAATTGATTTAAAAGTTAACAATATGTTTTAGTTTGTAATTAATTAAACTATATTAAAATTATATAAAGTTATATTTTTATCCTCCTTTTATCTATTATAACATAACTATAACATAATAATATAGATGAGTTAATAAAGTTTTATAAAAGTATATTTTTTATTAATTGAGAAGTTGTGCCTTCTGTTTGACTAAAAGAGTTATATATATGATGTTAACACGAACTTTTTTAAATGGTTTTCAACGAGATATTGATAAAAGTCATTAGAGAAAACAACCAAGACTTGTTTATTTTTTACTAGGTTATATACTCATGTTATTTAATAAAAAAATAAAAATACAATAATATGAAAGAAAAATTAGATTTCAAATTTTATATTAAAATTCAAAATAAGTAATAATTAGAATTCAATTCTTATATATATATATATATATATTTTTTAAAAACAACATTATCATAATTAGATATTAAAATTTAAACTTATTTAAAATAGGTAAATTAAAATATTTTAATGAGAAAAAATATAAGATTATCATGTGACATTAAGTGAAATTATTTATTAGAAGTATGATTATTTTTTCTATGCTTAAGTACAGTTGATTTTGACACTTCAAGACAAAAAACAAGAGAGAAGATGGCATGCAAGAGTGGCGTGACATGACCTATCATTTTCTTATTAGGATATGATTTAGAAAGGAAAAAAAGAAAGATATGACATATAGATGGATATAAAGTAATTTTTTTTCTCTAAAGATATAAATTCGGTTCTTTTGTTTAAAATACTTAAAGATTGAACCATCCCATAAAATGTCATTTAGTAAGAGAAATAAGTTTGAATCCCTTCCCCAAAATTTGAGTTTTGTTCACATCTGGGTATGGAATTGAACCGACTTGAATTAGTTTTTATTAGGGGTGACAATTATGTTACAGTTGAATCACTGAATCTAACACACAACTATTATATTTATTTGTGTCATTACATCAACCGTAATCCGTACACATCTAAAATTGTGTAACCCAAACATAACCCATATTGTTGAAACAACTCCTTGTTGCATTATTCAAGTTATAAACGTGCAAAAATAGTTGAAGGGTTATGATAAATGAATTCATTATCGACTTATCAACTTGTTTAATTAAACAAGTTAAACGACTCAAACCTAATATTCAGTGGCAGGCTTAGAAACTTTTTCATGGGTGTCATAAAATTTTGGTGTTCGGAACTTCTGATGTCTATTAAAAAGGATCTTTGTCAGGTCGGGTCATTGAATTTTTTTGCCGGATTGAGTTGGTTCACCGAAATATTTTGAGTTAAATATTTTTTTATCAGATTAAAATCCGTTCATATAAGTATTCGTGTTCGTTCATTTGTTTAGTTAAAAGTTAAACGAACGAACAAGAACAAGCCTCGTTCGGTTCGTTTACTAATGTGTGAGACCATCGACCTAACCTTTTGTTAGTATGTGTGTGTGTGTATATATATATTAACTAGGTTATATACCAATGTATTACATGTGGTTTTTTGATAAAAAAAAATTAAAATATAATAATATAAAAAAATAATGTGTTTTCTTAATTAAGTAATAATTAAAATTCAAGTTTTATATTATTTTTCTGAAAAATAAACATTAAGATAATTAAATTTCAAAACTAAAACTTACTTAAAATAGAAAAAATTAGAAAAATTTAATGAGAAAAAATACCGTGATAACAAATGGTATTTTGTGGAATCATTTATTATAATAAGGATTATAAACCAAAAAAAATATCATAAATACTTATATTTATTCGATAATTTTTATGGTAGAAAAAGAAATAAGCCCAAATCCACCAAATAAACCCAATCTTCCATCTACCACCCGGTTTTACGTGGCCTCCAAGAAAAAACCGTGAGCTAACCACAAACCAGTCACACCTTTTATTTTACTAACCTACCCCCAATCCACCACTCAAAACAAGGCATATTCCTCCACCTTTACCAAGGGTAGTTCCGTCCATTCACTACTATGTGATCCACAGACTCGATATAAATACGCTATTCTTATCTGTGATCTGCCTTGGACAGACGGTTGGACTTCACCAAATCTCATCGGCGTTTTTGATATTTCTTTCTCTGCAAGTCGTGTTTATTGATCGGAGATGGGCCGGAAATTCTTCGTCGGCGGTAACTGGAAATGCGTAAGCCTCTTAACTCGTTTATTGTTGTAGATCAAGCATATGAGCATGAATTTGAATTTTTCTCTGGTCTATCGGTGTTGATTTAGTCAGATTCGTTGTTGATGAACTATAAGCTTCTCTAATCGTATATATATTTGTTTTCACTGTATCGATGAATATGTTTTCTGGAGTTTAGGAAGCAGATTCGTTTTTGATGAACTCGTTTGACTTCACAGTATACTGTTTCTGATCGTAAGTTTTGTATCGTCACTGTTTCTACAAATCTGTTGTTCTAGTTAAGTAACAGTAGTTATATCGAGGTTTAATTGATTCGATTGTTGATACATTTTGAATTCGAAACTAGGTCGAGAAACTGATTACTGGAAGGATCGGTTAATGGAAAATCGTAGGATACACTGAAATTAGTACTGATTTGATATCCGTCATATTTATGTATAGTTCTGCTGTATTGAAATTTGTCAGATTATAAGCTGTGTGGTTGAAGTTATTTAATGATTTCATGATGATGTAGTGGATTTGTGAATGGAAATAAATAGATATATAATTTGAGTTTGGACATTGAACAATTTTGATGAAAAAAGCTCATCTAGTTTCTGTAAGTGTGTAACTGAAAGAAATGATTTGATGGAGGCGTAATTGTGGTGTAAGTTTTGGTGTTTTCTTTTTAGCATGAGGATCGGTTTGGATCTATTTTGTTATGTTAGGATATGGAATGTGCTTATAGTACTTGAAATCTGATTTTGCTCTTGATATTCCATTGGTAGAATGGAACTACTGAGGATGTGAAGAAGATTGTGTCAACACTTAATGCTGGTGAATTGCCTTCCACAGATGTCGTTGGTAAGTTGCTTTAATGAGTTAATTTGATCCGAGTCATGAGATAGTTGTAGGGTTGGTGGATTGTTGAGAATTGATAATCTTGTTTCTAAGGTTTCCACCATTTAAAGATAATTAGCTTTATGTGACTACTTTTGTGTTAGTATTCGCATAATTGACTTTTGAGTTCTTCTTCTCTTTCTGTTAAAGTATTCACATAATTAACTTGTTAGTTCTCAACAACCCGTTCTTGCAGAGGTGGTCGTGAGCCCTCCTTTTGTGTTTCTTACAACTGTTAAGAGTGAATTGAGGCCTGAAATCCAAGTTGCAGCCCAAAATTGCTGGGTTAAGAAAGGTGGCGCATTCACTGGTGAAGTTAGGTATGTCTCATAGCATCATTTGCAATTCATTATTAGCGCCTAACCTTAATGTTCAAGTGATTGCTTTCTTAATTTTATATGTGATTACATTTCGTCAATGTGGAATATATTCTTTATTTTTTCCTCATCAAATGTATATTCTAGTAGTATATTTTCCCTGGTTATAGCTCCATCTAATCTCATCTGCATGTATTACTTATATGACTTTGCTTGTCTTATTCATTTCAGTTGTAGATTATTTTTATAGTGGCACATGCACTACCCCTTCTTCAATTGTACATTTTCAGTCTCACTTGAAAATTGAAATATTGAAGTTGGTTTTCTATATGTGCAGTGCTGAGATGCTCGCCAATTTGGGTGTTCCGTGGGTCATCCTAGGTCATTCTGAAAGGAGAGCCCTATTGCAAGAGACAAATGAGGTACACTTTCTCTTGTAAAGCTTTTAATTAGCCATTTAGCCGAAGGCTCTAAGAAAATCAAGTCAAATATGGTTGTTTTCTTTTTGTTCAGTTTGTTGGAGACAAAGTTGCATATGCTCTTTCTCAAGGTCTGAAGGTGATTGCTTGTGTTGGAGAAACTCTTGAGCAACGAGAAGCTGGAACCACCATGGAAGTTGTTGCTGCACAAACCAAGGCAATTGCTGGTATTTATTCAAAAACTACAATTGCTGCTAATTTTCATCATTATGTCCTCCGAGGTGTCAAGAAAACCATTTTAATTTGAATTTTGCTTAATATGATGAGCAACTTACCCTCACTTTTTAGTTTTATGTAGAGGTCTCTATTTCAACCCATTTATTATGAATGTGCTGATTTAGTTTAATGGATCATTTGAACAGGTAAAACAAAAAATAGCTTAAAGTGAAGTAGGTTGAAAGTCGTTTAAAGTGCATTTTCAATGCATAAAACCTTCCAAGCCATTTATTCAAAGAACTAAATAATTATTGAAATGAAATTTTTTTTGTAATTATATTAGCACACCAATTATGTATATTTTTTTAAATATTATTTTTGATAAATTCAAACCCATCTATCTGCCACCTGTAAGTTTACTGTGCTGATTATTTACATACTTACTCAGCTAGTACTTTTGTATTAGTGCTGCCTGCTTAGAAGCAAGGCTCTCTCTATTATGATACATGTTTCCATATTTATTTGCTTTACTCGCATCAAGTGTCTGTTTTTTACCATGGTAATTTTTTTATGCAGACAAAATCTCTTGTTGGGATGATGTGGTTTTGGCTTATGAGCCGGTTTGGGCTATTGGAACGGGAAAGGTCGCAAGTCCGGGCCAGGCTCAAGAAGTAAGTGTGTCCTAAATTAGTTTCTACATTCTAGTTTAATGGCATAAACCACTGGATCATCAGTTAGACTGTCTTCACACACACACACACACACACACACACACACATATATATATATATATATATATATTATTGGAGACAATTTAAATTGCATTTCTGAAGTTCCAATGTAACAGGTACATGCAGGACTAAGGAAATGGTTTGAGGAAAATATCAGTGCTGAAGTTGCTGCTACAACCAGGATCATCTACGGAGGTATCTTTATACTTATCTCATGTAGTCTTATATTCCTGGAGTCTAGAGGGACTGTTTGGTCTTTTCACTACATTGTTGAAATTCAAAATAGAGGACACCTAAAATAGTTTTGAATCAAAAAAAGAAAAAAAAAGGTTCTTTTTCGAGAATCTAACTTTCTAGTTTTGTTTCTGAACTCTTAAACGATATTGCAGGATCTGTGAGTGGTTCCAATTGCAAGGAGTTGGCAGGGCAACAAGATGTTGATGGTTTCTTGGTTGGTGGAGCTTCTCTCAAGGTAACTGTCACAAGAAACGGTCCGGGTTAGGAGATGGGTAATTTTTTTGTATGGGTCAAAACGGGTCTGGTTAGGTCGTCCCGAAACTCTTTTTATCCCAGTAATTTTTTACACAAATAACAAAGTATTTTTTTATGAAATGATTCAGGAGGTGGTTATACATTTTCGGTGACTGACCCTTTTCAATTTGTTCCTTTTTAGCTAAAAATGTGCCAATACGGGTCAAACGGGTTGAAAGTGACCTAAATCACATGCTTACAATCTCATACATCCTTTTATTAAGAAAATGTTATTTTACTTTTACAGTATAGTTTTCGTAATTATATTATTTATTTATATGATATTACATAAGCTTTTAAGGGTAACTTTTTACCTGTATTGGAAAATTACCGAATTACTCAAACCACATGAACAACCCATTTTGCCACCTATACGGGTGTTTTTGAATATTTATCATCGTCGAATTATTCGGCGAAACATAGTCGATTCTTATTGTTTTTCTCTTGTTTGTGTTGTAGCCTGAATTCATCGACATCATCAAGGCTGCTGAAGTGAAGTGACGCTATCATTTACGAAGAACGACAATGGCACTATTGTAGTTCTAGTTTGAAATAAGCATATGAACAAAACTCTGGACACTAAATGTTACAAGGTGAAATTTTGGTCAATAACGTTGTTTTTGGCACTGAGCGTTTTGTAGACACATCAGATACACATTGGTGGTTTCCGCTTTCGTTTATTCCTATTAATAGTATAATTTTTTTAAAACGGCTAACCTGGTATAGCCATATGCGCTCAGATTTATGGTAGAATAGAGGTGCACAAAAAAACTCAGTTTGTGAACTAGAATCGGCTTTTAACATGAACTGTAGGTTTGAAATCGGTTTGTAAACCCCTTCATTGGTTAAAACCGAACCGGGAAAAAACTGGTTTTAAAGCAAATCGGTTTCAAACTGAACCGATCCTTTTCCCCTCAAAAACCGGTTTCACCAAGAACTTGTTTTGACCGTTGTTGACCCAAATCGAACCAGTTTTGAGAAGAAAAACGAAATGTGCACCTCTAGTAGAAGTCCAAATGTGACGAGAAGATGAGACCAAAGGATTTCAATTCATGGGCAAATCTGGCACTTTATTATGATAACCTGTTTCACAAATCTAAACATCCTCCTAATATCGGACGTTGTTCGGCTCGGTTTTGAAAATGGAAACGTAGATTCTCGGAAGCATTTTCTAATTCATTTTAGGATCGCAAATTCCACAGGTATTCTCGGAATTTAAGAAAACATTAATTTGTGAAAATGAGCATGAAAGGAATACGAAATCGAATTTACAAATAAAAGAAGTAAAGCTATACTATATCCGAATAGAACCAAGCAAGAGTGCTTGTGATCTAGTTTCATCAGCACAAATAAAACTTAATGGAAAAAAAATTTAAAATTCTCTTTATCTTGAAATGTCACATAAACATGTTACAAAAATTTAACATGAACATGTCACAAAAAAACCGTTAAATAAGTATAATGTCCTAAAAAGCATTCCTAAAATACACTCAACTGTAGAAGTGACAGGAAGCTTGATTACTGGAAATTCAGACTTATTCGTTGAGGATATCCATTTTCACATCTGTCACATCAAGTTGCAGGATTTCTGTTCTGCATCCAAGAATAGACCCAATGCTGCAACATAATAAAAACATAATAAACAGTTAAATACAAAACAAACTTTAAGTCCTTAAAACTGCAAGAACACTGCATGCGCGCGAGAGGGTACGTCTAGAAGGGTCAAAACGAATGGGTTCTGTTCGGTTCAAAAATGGGTCAACACATTTTTGTCTCATTTTTTAAATCTTTGTAAATAATCAATATACTAAATATAATTTAGAAAACTACAGTATAAAAATAATGATATAAATGTTTCAAATAAAATGATTTAGGATACTGTAAGCATTTGAATACACGATGTAGACGACTTTTAACCCATTTAACATGTTTCACCTGTAGCAATTTTTTAATTTACATGTTGACCAGATATCAAACAAGTAAAACCCCAACTAACTCATTCTCATATAAATTGGTTGAAATTGTCATCCATAGGTATGTCCCATGCTGATTGTAGTTTTCCATTTCTGAATTTTTTAAGCTAAACCTCACCGATTGCCTCTCACCGGGTCCATGTCAGAGGCAGCGGGACAGTCGTTCCCCCATTTGTGCAGGTCGCTACCTATGCGACTTAAGGAATTTCGCTATCTTAGGACAGTTACGAGTTACTAGGGGCCTCCATTCAAAGCTCAAACAGTTTATTCTGAAAATATAGGTTAAATGTTGTATGGGATGTAGTAGTTGCTACAGATTCATCTATGGTTGACGGAATGCACGATCCCATGGTTGTAATAATGTTATGGACCTTATTATCGACCCTTTCAGTGGTTTTAGGTGCTAAATACTGAAAATATAGGTTAGTGTGGGATAATTGATAATAAGGCCCCGATGTAACTCTTTCTTCTTCTCTTTTTTTTTTTATCTTTCTACAGCATAACCACCGTCAACAATTTTGGCGTTCAAAGTAGCATACTCCAATTTTGAGCTTGGTGACAATGACATAACATTATTGGAAACCATGCTTTGAAAAGTGGATAGAGATCGCGTAAATTCAGAATGTCACAGAATATAACATGAAAGTTAATCTAACAAAATTCCTCATTTGTGACACGAAATTGACTTGTTAGGTAAGTGTTTTCATACCTAGGTTGGGTACGTCCAAGATCTCCGTGAACGAATTCCTTGATGTATGTTCCAGCCTGTCAATAAAAAATAATATGTAGCAGTTTAAAAACAGCTCATATAAGTGATCAAGAAGTCCTTCCACAGTGATTAGAGGTGACAAAATCAGTGGGCTGGGTAACGGTTAAGACGATAGCTTTTTCGTATGGGTGGGGTTGGGTTTGAAGGATTAATCTTGATATGTGAAAAGAAGTCAAGGGGTGAATTGGAAATAGTTTAAAATGTGTTTGTGTTTGAGTCAAATAGTTTGAGTTCATATTTATCTATTGTTTGATTAGAGTTGGAATAGAATTAAAAGTGGTATTTGAATAGGATTAGGTTGTTTGTTTATCAAGGGTTGTTTAGTTATAAATAGGGTTATATTGTTTTGTGTTTTGTGTGTCAAGAATTTTATAAAACAAAAAGTGTCGATCGATGGTTTTGATCAATAAACGTGTTCGTGTTCTTGGGCCTGATTTCCAACAGGATTGAGACCCATATGTGTTTTCCTAACCATATTATAAGAAAAGAAATTATGAATAAACATTGCATTAGTATGATTGGAAAAGCTTTATTATTACAAGAACAATAAAAAATTTCAAAAAACTATTTAGAAGGTTGTGTGCATCAAAAATACATTTTGGATGACTGTAAACAATCTTTAGTTACAATTTAGTACCACATTTATTACATTTGGTCTATATTTATTCAAACAATTTGTAATCTTTCCTTTTAAAGTGTGTTCAATCAATATTTGCTTTTTTGCATCTGTTATGTTTATACATAGCCAACCTACATATCATTATTTGATCTAACCTGGGTGCATAGATGAAGTAGAAAATACTGAGAACTCCCAGCAATTTTCTCAATTTTCATCCTGACATGATAATAATTCACAATTTCAAGTTAATATCATAATAATACTGACAATGACATGAATAATAAAACTAATATGTTGTAGTTTGTACCAGTGTATAATCTTTTCACGATCTAAAGGACTTCGACGATGAAGAACCCTTACCGGTGTTCTCTGCAAAACTTTCTGCCAGGGTCAAGAAATAAGTTAAAATGTAACAAATATGATCTTACAACTGAATTTAACTATGGAAGCGGTACCCAATTTCATAAAAATTACATCAGTAACAAGATGGTTATATAACACATGCGCGCGAGGGGGTGTTTGTAAAATGAAAGATGCTCATGTAACAACTTACCAAGTCCTTAAGCGATGACACGGCTTCCAGATCATCATCTTTAATAGACCTTGATATCCACACCAAAGCAGCATATTGTTTCTGGTTACATGAAAAATTAGTTTAACTAGAAGCAATGCTGCCAGATGGATGAAAAAAGATATAACTACCTGTTTTTCTGCTTCTCCTTCACGCATTAAGCTCCAACCTTGACTCCCCCAAATCTTGAGATGTTTCACTCTAACCTAGGTTTAGAATATGTTTAGTACATTGACCGATATTTAATAAACCTAAAGGTTAATCAAAAGAGTTATTATTATTGAATAGGGTTACAATTTACAAAATAGTGATATATGTAGGCTAGATTCTAAGTATTACAATTAGACTTAGGTAAATATATTCTAAGTCAAGATAATCAAGGAATAATAATAAGAATAATAATAATATATATATATATATATATAAAAGAACTGTCCAGTTTCAGCTAACTCACCAGGTTACTTTCCAGACTATTTATCTTCTTTTCCATTTCCTTAATGGACGCCTCAGAAGGGAGATGACGTGCATTTTGTATCTCAATCAAAAATGGCCTGCCTGAACCCAACATCCTTACCTGAAAGGTACAATTTTTCGTGCTCAGAGTACCATCTATTAAACAAAAAATATAGTTTGTTGACGAGTAAAGCCTTTATACATCTATATCCTCTCTCCCTGCAGCATGAAACTTGTAGCCATCACCATTACACATGGGAAGAATGTTTTCACCAATAAGTTCCTACAAAATAAGGCAGTTTATCATAACATATAACATTAAAATAGAGTGAAATTTACCATAAATTGGAACTTAAGGCGGACCTCAACAGATGCCTCTCCCTTCCTTTCATCATCAATTATCCAACGGGTCTGACTCACGTTACGTGACAACTGCAGAAAATGGCAAGTAATATTAAGTTGTTATTGGATTAACTCAATATCAACATTCACTTGAACTAATTCCAATCCCTTGAAGACATAATCCACCTATCTTCTATCAATTGTTTCCTTTAATTTTGATGGTACTTGGTATCGTATGCATCTCTAACTTTGATGTTACCCATTGACCATTGCCTCTTGCTTTTTATACGCAAAGAACATTAACATTGTGAGTTCTTTGGCATCAAGAATCTGGAAACATTATTTCTCTAGATTATCAAGTTGCTTTAGATTCAAGCACCTTCCCTGTTTTATCAGAAATTTTATATTCATCAAGTATTCAAGTATACAGAGATTAATCTTAAGGCAGAGTTTGATTTCATTCACTTTTTTTACTTGTTATGTAAGATTAAGGTATTAAGTCTAGTCTAGAAATATTATCAAAAGTTGACCTTTTACTTGTTTCATTAACCTTTGCCACTCTTTGTAAGCGCATATTTTAAGAAGCTCCATTACAAAATAATACAAGTTTGCAGCTCCATTTCCTCTAAAAAACTCAACATGTACAGTATTCATGAAATAACTACAATGAAAGAAGAGTAACACTCAAAGATGGCACAAAAGACTAAATGTATTAACTTGATTGATATTGACCTCTGAGAAAAAGTAGAGAAATAAAATATCATTTTGTATTAGCTAATAATCAAAACTAGTTTATATAGACATAGTAAACGAATACAAGTAGCCATCTGATTCTTAATATATCCTAATTGAAGCTTATCCGTTATCTCAAATTAATAGTTTAATCATAAATTAAAACTAATAATTATAGTAAGATAATAATAAAATCTATTAATTGGAAAGAGAACACCAAAAAATATGGAGGAGCTTTGCATTACATAATAGAAACTCATTCCTTCAGAGTACCCTACATATGGCATACTTGCAAACCATTTATGATATCTCATGGATTAGTAACCAAATCTAAAATGACAAGTACCCTATTAGTTCAATGAGTTCCAATTATTAAATTACATTTGCTAACAGAAGGGCAAATTGTAATTTGTAATAGAGAATCACAGTTACAGACTTGGGTTTAAACATACATGGGAATGAAATGTCTTCTTAGCATAGTTGTCAATAGCGAATAGCGGTAAATAGCGACAAGCCACCTATACGCTACGTAGCGAATAGCGGTAAATAGCGGGCGCTATTTCACGTTTAGCGATACACTAGTAGAAAGTTTTAAAAATATTTTATATTCAACTATTCTAGGATATATAGCAATTATAATCAATAATCATCTAAATCTTCATATATTAGGGTTATTAGCAACCCTATTATATTAATCAAGTAAAAAACTGTTTAAAAACATAAAAAAAATAAAAAAGGGAATATTCGCTATTCAGTCGCTATTCACCATATAGCGACCATAGGCCGCTTCGCTACATAGCGCGCTATAGCGAGCGCTATGGTCGCTATTGACAACTGTGCTTCTTAGTCAACACAACGACACATGCATGGCAAGCAAAGGCATTAAAGAATTGGAATTCGGTCAAACAAAGTAAAGATCCAAGTAAGTACTTTAATTTAAGTTAATATACCTTCAAATATCGACCACCAATGTAGACAGGTGCTGTAGAACAAGTCAATATCATATGACACGGTTGACCAACCTAATGGTCAAACATCCAAATATCAGATAAAATGAATCGGTTTAAAAATCCACAAGATAACTCAATTTATGGCTTCATGAGATATTATATTACCTTTTTCAGTTGGAAATTAAAGTCAGAAACGTCACCACTTTGCACCGTCTCATTAACAAATCCATTACCTGTGACAACAATAGAAGCGAGTCCATCATCAAACCTGAGGTTTTTCACATATAGCCTACAAATCCGTTAAATTTTAATTTATAATCTCAAAATGTCATTGTTCAGTTTCATGCCAAGAATAATTGATTGTCTAAGAAAAAATAAGTAAATTGTACATGCCTGATTTTATTCTCTTGTTGCATTGGTTTTTCCCCATCCTGTTTTCAGCAGACGGAGCATCAACATGCTCGTATGTCAAACGGATGCGAAAATCACTGACACTAGATTTAACACCCTGCATTAATGGATGTGCATAATCAACAAGCTTTGCTAGAACTCCTTACTAAACAAAATTACTAAAGTTGATCTTCATAAGTTCAATTCTAATGTTACTTCTTCTTATTGGATGTTAAGATGAAAATAAAAGAAGCAACTTGTATTCATACTCCCGAAGGAAGAGGTGCAACTTGATTTATGAAATACCCAACTCTTACATCCATAAATATATATGTTAGTGTTATATCTATAATAAAATGGATGTCAACATTCAACATTGAGCTTGCAAAGTCATATGTTTGACCTAGAAAGTAAAAGTGAAGCTCTTTTTAACAATGGGAATAAACATTTCTCCAAAATTAGTACTGCAGGAAGTCAAATTACCAATAATGTTTCAAGGGAAGGTGTTATAGATAGCTTGAGTGCATCCTTTACTGAAATAATATGTTCAAATGAGAACTTCTCTTGAAACCAAACTTCAGAAGCATACTTCTTTTTCATATGCGATCTGTATGAGAAAATAATATGTTTAAATGACAACAATTAACACACCAATACTTTTGCCAAAAATCATACGCAGCAAAAGGAGAAGAAAGTGCAACATATAATAATTATAGTTTGAATGGAAGTCAACCATTTACTTTGTACTATAACCATAAAAAATGCAGAAAGTTTACAGGGTGGGCTCATGCCTCAAAGTTGGCTGTCCTAGACCCACATATTAGAAAGAGAATTTAACAAACTTATGAATACTAAATACCCTTATGCTGCAATTCTGAAAGACCTTGATCTCTACTAGGAATAGGTCAAATTACGTACAGAAGTCATTCAATTTCCATTTTAGGAAACATCCTTCTAAAATCAACTTTTAGGATCTATATATATTCAGCAAAATCACATTTTAGTAGCAGAGTTGACCAATTTGACCAGCATCCCGTTAAAATATACTTTTTAAAGATAGACAAAACGTTTATTTTAAATCACATAAATTATTCTTCTTAAATATAACTATTTGGTAAACAATATTTAATTATTATTACTATTACTATTATTGTATGCAAACGGTACGCCTCCGCTCTTTCATTCAATTTTCATTTTGAGAAACATAACCTCTAAATGAACGTTTTTATACTTTCAAAAGCACACATTTTAGTACCAGCTTGACTGGCCAAAATGGAAACGGGGTACTAAAATATGTGTTTCTAGAGGTATAAACCCCAGATCTTTGATTTTGAAAGCACATTTCCCCAAAACAAAAACTGAATGGAAGTAGATACCTTTTATACACAATTTTTCAATTTAAAAACTCACTTGGCCAGGAAAACTTACAGAATAACTGATTCATTTTCAGTGATAAGTGTTGGCAATGAGACTTCAAGAGTAAAGCTGGCAATTTCATGGTACTTCTCTTTGACACTTTCAGCAACTAGCATTGCAAAATCCGCAGCATGATCCTTCTCCACCAAAATATCTGTCTGATCACGATAAATAAATTGCATGACACCTAAGCAAATTGAACAAATGCTTGACTTCACTTCTGACTTTTGAGAACTATTAGTTGTCACAGCTTCCACCTCTGTTGCTTTTTCAATAATTGAATATAGTATTGTTGGGGAGATCAAGGCATAAATGCCCTCATGAATGATAAATAGACGAAAAATGCATCGCACACACACCTGCATCACATGAAAGCTGTCTCACAACAAAACTCATAAACAAAAATATACCTTTTGATTTTGGTACACCGCAGATCTTAAAAGATGACTAGCGGTAACAAACTAACGATTATAGTGATGTATCTTGACCTTCGTCTCGAAGATGCTTTTGAAGCAGGTAAAGTTTAAATCATTACAAATGTTAACTTTATATTTAAACCTCATCCCAAACTGAAGGATAAATCTAGAGCAAATTACCTAGTATTCTATCATCTACGATTCGCATGTATCTTGATATGGTGTAAAATGCAGACCGTGTTACTTATATACTTGGTTTTAAAAAGCGAGAAGCACCGAGGCGACGGGGTCTAAAACAAAGGCGCAAAAGCGCACCGCTTTTCATACGCGAAGCGCAAGGTACCTATATAATTTTGTTTATATATATCCCTAAGTTTTTAGCATCCCCTTCTCAAAATTTAGCTATAAATCAACTTTATATATGATTTAATGAATAAATTACTTACATGTACAACCTAAAATGTGTTCAGCTATAAATCAGCTTATATATGATTCTAATCTATAGAATGACAATAATGTGTCTAATTAGAGCGCATTAAAATTCAACAACAAACAAGGATTATAGAACTATCGAGAACAGATTTCCGATAACGATCTCAGTATTCAAACTTGGTAAGTAAGAGATTGAAAACAGAACGAACAAACCTCGTGCGAAATCAGTTCTTTCACTGCGTGAGCAGGCAGTTCCTGCACGGCGTACTCGAGAAGCTTCTTCTCTTCGGTTACAGCGTCGCCGGAAGCGGCGGGATTGCGATCGTCAACGGCCGGCGTGGTTACGTCGTCATCAGCCATTATTGTCCGGGGGTTTTACCGTCGAAGCTAAGCGGCGAGGTTTATAGACGTCCGTACGGGTGGAAGGAGACTGTGACCGTGGTAAGATAATGTTTGAGTTTAGCCCCCACAGTTGGAAAAATTACATTTTGAACCGATAACTTTACCGGACTAAGACATCATTTTCCGGCTATAGACACATAGACATCGACCAAATCTAACCAATCACTTGCCGACACGTAAGCTATAGCCGGTGAAGCTAGCCGGCACAAAAACTTATGAAAAAACCACATGAAAACCACAATTGCGACGCGTGCGCTTTCTTACGGAAAAGTAGCTGGCCCTCGGTGCTTCAGTCGTAGCAGACTTCTCCCGTCTTAGCCGGCGAGGTTCTAAACCAAATTAAACTGGTTGTCATGAGCTGTCCATTGAACATTTAATCAACATGTCATGTAGTCGGATATATCAGGCTAAGCCGTCTTTTTTCCTTCAAGTAGTTGTCTATTGTATGTTGTTATATTTGTTTTATTAAAAATAATAAGTAAAAACCATGAAAAGAATAATTATATAAATAAAAAAAAGTAAAAAAAAAAGTATAATAATATTTAATATATAAAAAATAAGTAAAACTATAAGAACCACCCTATTTTCATCTCGTTCTCCATCTTAACTGACCACTCACTCAAAAACCATTGAAATGTCAAACATTTTATCAGTTTGGAAACCGCCTCTTACTGACGTACCGGAAAAATAAATACAAATGATACGCGAAAGATTTAGCAGCTCATTTTTAAAAGCAACACTAAACATTAATCTTCTTTTCTTATGTGAGAGATTCAGCTGGCCAGGACGATTCCATATTACTTCCAAATTGCGACACTTATACATGACACAAAGAAGTTATCGGGTGGGATCGATTGTATTCCAAACATGGTTATCTATATTCCTAGACCACTATTATAACATGGCTACATGATTCTTTCTGCTCAAATGATGAACGTTAAATACACCATTTTTTACTTACCAGAATGCCTACTCCAAGGATAAGATTATTCATTAAATATAAAAAGAAAATTGAAAAAATTAAGGGATACTCGCCCATTATTTATAATAAAAAAATCGACAACTAATCAACAAAAAATAATTTTCAAACTTTGGTCGGGCCGGTTAATTGCGTCGGCTTAGTTGTCTGAAGAGTGCGGCTTAGCCGGTTTATTTTCCCATTAAAAATGTTAACATGGTTAATTTTTATTAATACTAGATTGTGCTTTACATAATTCATTATACAAAAATAATACATTTCTTGAATACGTTTTGAATTACTATTTTATCATCAACCTTACACTATCACTCCGACCGCCCGATATATAGCACCCCACCACCACTGCTCCAACTATCCGATTAATTTATGAGGCCGTCATCATTGTCCCAACCGTCCGATTATTTTACAAGCATGCCACCATCAGCGCTCAACTCTCATAATTTCAAGATAATCATTTCCAACATCAATCTTTATTGAAGTGAGGGAGGTTTTAGTTAAAGAAATTGTGGACCGTAAGAAAAAAATGGATGTATCCATCATCATTTTTGGTTAAAAAGATGGAAATTTATCCACATGATAAAGCCCACCCCAGATCTAGGGGTGGCGCAACCCAAATATTGGCGTGTCGCTGTTTGACATGGTGATCAAAACTGAAAACATAGTTCTATAGAATAAACGTTAAGAGTTACGATACCCAAAAGAAAGTTCAACGGTCCTAAAGTTATGTTACACATTATTCAAACATTATAAATATTGTTAACTTTCTCAAGTCTGATGTTACAGCTTTACTATTCTTTCTTCACTCCCCACTCAAAGTAATCTATAAACCTGTAGTTAATAAAGATTTACAGATGAGTTGAATGCACGATACGAATAAAGCCTCATGCAAAAATAACTTACTAAAAATTATAACAATAAGTTACTTAAAATATTTTTAAAAAATAGTATTGTAATATTATATTCATATTTGATCCATTAAATAAATATATAAAAAATACTTGGGCGTTTTAGTTGAGATATTCAACGGCAGAAAGGTCCCCGAGTCTATCTTCAACATCGATCTGCGTACCTAATCATAACTCAACTCTTCTTCAGTTGATACTATTTTACCAATTACGTGGAAACAAAACGATATCCGATTTCGGTGAGGTTCTCAAACTGTTGATTTCAATTCATATATGCAATTTGTTTCACTAATTTCACTTCTGACTGTATATTTCTAGATCAGCAGGAAGAGCAATCATGAGTGACGATTCGATGATGAATCCGGAGCTCGTAATCAATCACAAATTTCCGGAGGTATCTTATAAATTCAACCGTAACTTACCGGTATCTGTAATCTGTTGTCTGCACATCACTGTGATTTTTGGCTATTGTAATCGACTTGAAATTGATGTTCGTTTTGAAATTAGTTGGTTCTGTTATTAGTGATGATGTATTTCAACTTTAGGAATATCATAATCTTCAATTAAACCTAAAATCAGATGTGTTATTTTTCAGTTTTGAATGTATACATGATGTAGGACTTTTTTAGTCATGCCAAACTAGGGGTGTAAATTAAACCTAAAATCAGATGTGTTATTCTTGTTATGATTACCTGATTATCTAATTATTTAAGAGTCAAATAACCAGTTACAACAAAACTAGTTATCAAATGGCAGAGTAAAATTACTTCTGTATTCATGTTTTACACTATTTCATCTATCATTGTATTAAAATGATTAGAATTTGTCAAAACTTTCAATGCCACAGAAGTGTTTTTTACAGCTTCAATTAGCCGAAACATATGCACATACACTAGGTTAATTTTTAAATAAATGTTAGGGAATGGGTAATGGAACCAGTAGATCAGTGTGTATATGTTTTCGGTTCGTAGCTCGTAATTAGTAGTCTAGTAGAGGTATGGTTTTTTTTCCTCTTGGTATAATCTATACTTCTTTAGTACAAATACATTGGAGATGATGTTTGAAATAGGAACTTGAAAATATGCACTATGCTATGTTAAGTGGAATATTCATGATTTTTGTTCTTTAATCACATCTTTCCTTTAGTCAATAATTTTCCCCAACACACTGATCATATATGTAAACTATCACGTTTATGTATCCTTTGTTGTTTCTGTCTCTTCAATTGTTGGAAAGTATAGTTTGGAAGATGTGATTGAAGCTGTATAAATAATTTTAACATGGTTGGTTTAACTTGATTTTGTTCTATTTTGTTGCAGGTGACATACACCTATAGTGAAAGGTAGGATTTGGACATATTTTGTATTATTTGTTCTGTTTGACACTTTCAAGAAGATGGATTAATTACTACTCTTTCACACATCAATTTCTTCTCTTTATCCGAAACAGAGATGTTGCACTATATGCCCTTGGAATTGGAGCATGTGCCAAAGATGCATTAGATGATAAAGAACTCAAATATGTGTACCATGAAGATGGTCAGCAATCCATCAAGGTGCTACAAATTGGATAAATCTTACTTTCAAAATTTCCAAAAATATTACGACGACCTTACCAAAGCTATAGTTACAACAATCCATCAAGGCGCTACAAATTGGATATGATTACCAAAATTAATTTACTTCAATAAATAAATAAACAGCGTATCAAATATGATTACCAAAATTAATTTACTTCAATAATATATTTTTCTTATTAAAATGATCTAGGTGGTTTTATGCATTAAAAATAGACCTTGGCCGACTGTGACCCGTTCCCTGTTTGATTTGTTGGAGATGAAGCATAACCCGGAATCAACCCTTTCATTATTCTAAAGTAGCTTTATACAATTTCCGTATCTTAATGAAAGAACGGTGAATGCAAATGTGTTTTAGACAATGTATTTTATGCCTAAACTTTTGTGAGCCACTTCTTCCTTTCAGGTATTTCCAACATTTGCTGCTTTATTTTCCATTGGACTTACTTCACAACTAAGCCAGTTGCCAGGATTTACGTAAGTGACTGAACTGTATTGCTAGAATATAACGTATTTCAAGTCCTCAAATCGGCTAAGTATCAAGACTTTTTTTGTAGAAAGATTTTAAATTTTATTTGTAAATGCTCCAGGTTTGATCCACACCTTCTTTTACATGGACAACAATATATTGAGATTTACAAGCCTTTACCTTCTAACTGTTCGGTAAGAATCTGTTTTACAATTTCTTCATGCAAGTTTTGCTTTCCTCCCCCCCATATCCTCCAAATAAGGCTGTCAACTTTTAAAGTAAAAAATTATATATATATATATATATATATATATATATATATATAGGGAGGTTCAAATAAGAAGTTGTTTTTCGCTAAGAAATATAAGAAATGACAAAAACGCTAAGAAACGATATCAAGCGAACTCCGATTGAGCTCATTCCAGCGGCGTTGGAACCGTATCGTCGAACTCTACCATCTTAGCCTTTAGGGTTTAAATTTTAGCGTTGAATTTTATGATTTTAGCCTTATGGTTTAACTTTTAGGGTTTAGGGTTTTTTGGGGGGTGGGGGTGGGTTTAGGTTTTTGGGGGTGGGTGGGGTGGGGGGGTTTAGGTTTTTGGGGGGTGGGGGTGGTGGTTTTAGGCTTTTCGGGGTGGGGTTGGAGGGGGGGTTAGGATTTTGGGGGTACGGGTGGAGGGGGGTTTAGGTTTTTGGGTCCGGGTTAGGGTTCGATGAGACGGTTCCAACGCCGCTGGAATGAGCTCAATCGAAGTTCGTTTGACTCACTTCTTAGCGTTTCTTAGCGTAAAACCACTTCTTAGTGGAACCTTCCCCTATATATATATATACACATATATATAGGGGCATGTTCTTTTGAGAACCAACCATATGTTGAGAACCGAAAGAACCGCACAAAGCGTGTACATATCACTTTAGTGGAAAAAGTAAAATTCAACAACAATGTTTTATTTATCTCTTCCCACTCTTAGTTTGAGTTTATCTCCTCTCTCCTGAATTTTTTTAAGAAAAGTATAAAAATATGCATATATGCATTCATTTGTGCATATAGTGTGAGTGCATATATGCATTTAAAAAAACGACTATAAATTCGAGGTCTTTTAAAACCAAACCTTAAACATATTGAAATGTACATGAATTCTAGTCAATTTATATTATAAATAGAGGAACAGTTAATGCGGTTCTCACGGTTCTTAACATATTGTTGGTTCTTAAAAGAACATACCCCCATATATATATATATATATATATATATATATATGGGAGGAATCAAGAGAAAACCACAAAGTTAGGCGAAAACCGAGAAAACCACATCATTTCAGGCAATTTTTTTATTTACGTATACATATCCAACAACAATTTTTTTGATTTACGTATACGTAACCACAATTTTTTTGTTTTATGTTTACGTATACGTAACACTATGTGTAAAAATGTTTAATATTACATTGGTACTATTATAAATAAATAAAAAACAAATATTATTATATGATTGGGTAAAATTGGTTTTTTTAGTGGTTTTCTCGGTTTTCGCCTAACTTGTAGTTTTCTCTGGAACCCTCCCCTATATATATATATATATATATATATATATAGGGGAGGATATATATATATAGGGGAGGGTTCCAGAGAAAACCAAGAGTTAGGCGAAAACCAAGAAAACCAACTTTTGACCATTGATTGAAATTGATCAATGGATGAAATTCATCAGTGGAAAATCTGTAAATATCTTATAGTTAATGAATTTAATTAAATGCTATAGGGGTAAGTTGGGTAGATTTCAATTTTTATTTTTTGGAAACAATCAAAATCACTTTAAAAAACTCTCTCTCTCACCCCAATCTCCAACTAAAATCAGTTTTATTCAAAACTCAAGATTTATCATAATTATTGAAGAACATTTGAATGACTTTTTTTCTTCATTTTTTTAATAAATACATATATGCTTACGTATATGTAAACGTGTGTCAACATAAATAATAAAATGGAGAGAATATATGCTAACGTATGTGTAAACATGTTTACATATATGTAAACATGTGTGAACAAAAAAAATGTAGCACGGAAGAAGAACCGAGTTACATATACGTAACCCAGAGAACGGGTCATCATAACACAAAAAATGGAAAGAAGAACCGAGTTACGTATATGTAGGTCAAATGAAAAAAATAAAAACCAACACGATGAACATCTTCTGAAGTTGTTCCAGATAGTATAACACTTGAAAAACACAATTCAAATAAAAAACTACGATTTCAGCACCCACATTTAAACGTGTTTACAATACGTAAGTGCTTGTTTACGTATATGTAAACACATGTTTCGTATGTATAACACGTGAACACATAGAACCATCAAACCAAAATAAAGAAGATAATGATAGACAAAAACCATAGTTAAGAGCCTTTGGTTTTCAAGATGGATACACTTGTTCTGATTAATATTTTACAATTTCTATCATCCAGTGACATATAACAATCATTATCCTCGTCAACATCGTCAAAAAAAATTATTGCCATTTTCTTCTGCACACAAAACTTGATGACATGCAATCTAGAATGGGTCCCATTTCAAAATATATGTAATTGCATGCAGCTCGTAATCAAATTTCTCATGTCAAAATCTATCCCTACTACATTATAATCAAACCAAAAAAAATTATAAGAAGACGATCAAGGAGATTATAAGTTTATAACATGTAAAATAGAACCAAAAATAAAAAATAATATGCGATCAAAACCTTTAACAATGGCGCCGTTGTTCTTATGTCGAAGTTGAAGAAATTGGTAAGGATGCGATAAAAAAAACCATCAACAATTTGGGATCTGCAAATAAAAAATTAAGAAAAAAAATAAACGATTTTGATGGAGAAAAACAAGGGAATATCATTAAAATAATAAATATCAAAAAATAGGTTGGATGTACATTTACTTTAATACCCTTTAAGATAATTAAAAATTAAATAAATTCCAAAATATCTGATTGGTTGAGACTGGTTTTCTTGGTTGTCGCCTAACTATGTGGTTTTCTCTTGATCCCTTCCCTATATATATATATATCAAACATGTTTACAAAACTATCATTAAAATAAATGATTCTTTGTCTTTTATTAAAACAAGTTAGGATGATGGACGCGCTTACGTATTTAGTATGCCATGGACAACTTTTTAACATGCTTGACCTGTTCCCTTTCTAGCTAAATTTTTAAATTTTACTAGTTTGACTCTTCGACAGTAAGATGGAACTCAAATGGACCCTTTTCGAATATCTAGGGTTAAAAATTGTCACCACTAAATAATACGTAATTCATTGCAGCCGTGTTTTATTTATTATCGACTTCTTTTATTGTTCTTATGCTTTCAGATGCTGAACAGGTCAAGCGTTGTTGGATTGCATGATAAAGGTTTGGTCGAGCTTATTAAAATCTGGAAATTTCATTCCTCAAACTTTCAAAATTTTTGACAAAAACTCAAAACTTTCAAAAAGTTCAATTTAAGGTAATGGTCACCAAAGGCAATACGATGACACAAGAATTACTTTGGTATTTGTTTTTTATAGGTAAAGCTACAATTCTTGAGATTGAAGCTGTGAGTTATGAAAAAGAGACTGGCGCACCATTATGCATGAACAGGTTAGTATACGTTGAATGATTTTCCTAGATGTGGCCATTTATGGGTGAGAGAAAGGTTCAAGAGAAAACCACATAGTTATGGGTGAGGAGGTTTCAAGAGAAAACCACATATGTATGTATGTGTGTCTATATATATGTGGTAAGGATCAAATAATTTATCAACTATGCAATTGTTTTGGTTGGCTTTTTTAGTTTTCGCATAACTATGTGGTTTTCTCTGATACCCTCCCCTTTATGGGTAAATGGGTTGTTTTGTGTTATATATTTTTCTCTAATGGATCAAACGGGTAAACGTAGAAAAGTTATCAGAAATGAAAACAGGTGAACCCGTCAAAAGTCACCCAAAGTGTATTCAAAATTTACAAAACCTCATTAGCTATTTAATTAAAAGAAATCATATTATATTTTTAATATTATAGTTTATTCTAGGGGCGTTCATTGGGTCGGTTATCGGGTTATTCGAACTTGAAAATTTTGAAACTGAATTCGAATTCGAAACGATTCAAATTTGAAATTTTGAAAACCGATTTGAACTCGGCTCGAATAACCCAAACTATGAGAAAAATAAATAAATTAAATAATATACATATAAATTAAATAAAAAATATATGTATTCTTTATAAAAATTATATATCGACTTCGAATTTGAATGATCGGATCGGTTTGGTTCGAATAATTCGATTGGAAAACCGAATTCGGTTTGGATAAGGACCCAGTTCGAATTTGGTTAAAATCGAATATCGGGGTTTTCAAGTCCGATTCGATTAAATGAACACCTCTAGTTTATTCTGATGATTTTTAATGTTAAGTCTTTCTAGAATTCAATACTGAAAAGAACAGGAAAAGTTTATGGATTGGCCTGAACTGACCCGTTCCACATTAGAATAATCTGTTTTGAACCGAATCCATTTGACCCATTACCCAACTGCCAATTTATGGAAATAATAGTGTGCATGTATGATCGGTTTGACACAGTCTATTACTCTTCACAACAACTGTTTATTTATTCAATATTTTTTTCCTGAAAACAGAACAACAGTTTATTTGAGAGGTGCTGGTGGCTTTTCAAAATCATCTCAACCATATTCTTTCTCCAAGTATCCGGGGAATCAGACATCCTCAAAAACTCCCAAGACTCAACCCTTCGTAGTACACGAGGAATCTACTCAGCCAGCACAGGTTTGTAATGCCAAATAGGGGTGTGCATGGGTCGGGTTGGTTCGGTTTTGGGGTAAAACCGAATCAAAAACCAAAAGTTCGGTTTTTGGTTTTTGAAAACCGTTTGGTTTCAGTTTTTTCGGTTTTTAGAATGGGTTCGGTTTTTTCGGTTTTACCAATTGGACATTAATTTTTTGGGATAATTTTTTTTGTTAACTAATGATTAATTGATTATTACACATTTAGGCCTAAAGTATTTCAGCTATACAATTTATTAGTTTCTTATAAAATACTTAACATTAAAAAAAAACATTATAATCTATAAATTCAATAGCAAATATAAACCTTAACATACTATTAATGCAAATATGTGTACACATATATGCATACACACAATATATTAAAAAAGTTTATATGCATGTATGGTTTGGTTTTTTCGGTTTTTAAAAATTACAAAACCGAAACCGAACCGTAATTTTCGGTTTTCAAAAAGTACAAAACCAAACCGTCGGTTTTTAGTTTGGGTTGGTTTTTTGGGTTGATTCGGTTTCAGTTGCCAAAATTTGACTATAGTTTAATAAAATGCTTGCCTATTTGCTAAATATCTAAATATACTCTTTAACAGTGACGAAGTAAAGGAATCTTGTACAATCAAAGGATTTATAGTTGGCTATGTTTCACTGTCCTTGAAGAAATTAAGCCACTTACTATTTTGTTTTTAGGTTAATGGTAGATTTCCTCTAGGATAAACAAAGCCCAACACAATTTAAAAAATGGATCTACCAAAAAAAGGGCGTAAAAATTAATGTTTGAAAACAGAACTTCAGAAGAAAGGATAACCTGAACATAAAAGCATTGCTTGAATACATGATAAGCCTTGTAGAAACAAAATCATTAACAATGTGGACAAAGGTATTTTTAACATTAAACTTCACAAGAAAAGAAATGTTCTTTTTATGAAGTCAGCTCCCATTTTCAAAGTGTTTGCAATGCAAATGAAGAAACGAGTTTTTTTTTCATTGATACCTAGTAAAAGGGAACAATTGCACGAAAATTGGGTGCATTGTCAGTTATTTCACTTACGCAAACAAAATCGTTAAAAGATGCTTTTGGCCATCCGCCCATCCCTAAAAGAGATTGTATATTTTGTGAGCTTTTACATGAAAGATCTGTGCATGGGATTTTTAATACCTCAACATGTGCCTTCATTAATTTAACACACATCTTTAATGTCATGGATGATAATGAGAGAGTGTTTAGATGAAGTGATTATAGTGACCTGAAGAATTAGGATCAGATAATTAGTTGATTACGATTATGAATGGTTAGGTACTTTTACTTTAACTCGATAATCAGTTTCTCACTGCAGCTCTTTACCTTCTTTTTGAAAATCACTATTTTGACCCTAAATAATCAGAAAATAAGATACAAAATCACTTTTTACTGTACATGCTCATTAATCACTTTAAATTCACTTCCAAACACCACCCCAAAATTTTCTTTAGAGAAAGCAGTTTTTCTTCTGATATTAGAACTGATGCACACATTTAGTGCTCAGGTAGTTGTAACTATTTGAGTTGATGTTAAATCTGCCTGATACCATGCAGGCATTGCTTTACAGGCTCTCTGGTGATTACAACCCTTTGCATTCAGATCCTAAGGTTGCAGAAGTGGCAGGGTATGGTCATTGGTTGCTGATATGTTTCATATTCTGATATTTTGTTTTTAGAGGTGGAAGAATAGGTGGCTTGGGTAGGGGTCAATTCAAACAGGTCTGGTTGATCCGCCAACGCTTTTCTATCATATTTTTGAAACATCATAAATAACTAATGCAGTAATTATCATCACAAAGTATATTATTAAAATTAATATATCGTATCTATATCTATACTTCTATACTATATAATAAATAAAGGTTTTGGTGGACACTTGTCATTCACATATTCATCATCAACATATTTTTCCCGCTTCTCTCTCCTATTAATTATACAATTTTTTTTTAATAATTTATAGTTTTTGTTTCCCGTCTCTCTTTCCTATTAAATAATGATGATGTTAAATAATTAAATATCTAAAATTTATTCTAATATTTTTATTAAAGTTACTAAATCATAAGAAAATTTCAATTATATCTTATTTTAAAATACAATTTTATAATTCTTAATTTTTTATTATTTGTTATTTTAACGATGACTGATAACATCCAACATACAAATCTTTATAAAAACTTATTTATATAAAAAGTTATATTTATTCAACCAATGTAATACATGGGTTTTAACCCAGTTTTTAAATAAAACGAATTAGGAGGTTGTAAGAATTTGAATACACTTTGGGGGGACTTGTTTGACCTCTTTGACCCGTTCCTTAGCTGATATTTTATTAATCTATCAGTTTTCTGTCTTTATTTTTGTTTTATGGAAGCAATTAATCTTTCCTTAGATGGGCTAAATATGGTAAAATTGTATTGTATTTTGAACGAGTAGTACTAGATTAGTAGTAACGTTTGCCGTTCAAAAAAAAAAGTAGAAAGACAAGTAGCTCCAAGATTGTCACACCATAAAGTTGGGGGCTTTAGACTATGGAGCTCAACTTAGGAAGAAGAGACTGATGCCAAGTAAAATCTGCCTGTGTTTGCAAGGGATTTATATTCACTATGGACGACCGAGATACCATGCATTGTTTTTGAGAAGTCCATGCAAAGAGATTTATACTAAGAAATATAGCATAACTACCTGTGAATATAGGAGGAAAACCATATGATGCATCAACTCGGCATCACAACAGGCATCCATGAATGCATCACTAAGAAAGGAGGAAGACAATTGTATAAAAAGATCATATAATGGCGTGCCTATGAGACACCAAATTATTCATTTCGTCGCAGTGCTTGTATGTAGGTTGATACATAGCAGACATTATTTATTCACGGAGAATGCAAGATCCACTTTGGTGAAGAGCACCGGCAATTTGACGATACTTGGTTGACATGGAAATTAATTGAGAGATCAAGTGAGACTGGTAGTGAGAGAGATGAGCTATAGACTGGGCTTAGCATATAAGAGACCTAGTTGATGTATTAAGACAACAATGTGCCTTTGTTGAGATAGCAACACGAGAACAAATGTATATTGCTAATGAGAATGCTATCATCCACATAAATAACCTTTCTCAATGAGAAGATAACGAGGAAAAACGTTGAGTCTTCGAACATATCCAAGACGTTGTAGAGCAAATGGAAGCTGATGGAACCAAGCTTGTGGGGCTTCTTTTAGACCGTAAAGAGATTGATGTAAGGGCACACATGGTTAGGATGAGCTTGTTCAACATACCCTAGTGGTTGAGACTTGTCTCATTCAAATTCCAATGTAGGAAGACATTTTAAATGTCAAATTGTGGAAGAGGCCATATATGGGAGACTGCTAGGTAAGAACGTGGACTGTAGTGTGCTTAACAACATGGTTAAATGATTCATCATAGTTAATACATGGTTGTTGATGAAAGTCTTTAGCAACTGGACTAGCTTTATGTTCACTAAAAGCACCATCTTCGTCCCGTTTTAACTTGTAAACCCACTTAAAACCAACAATATCCATGGTGTTTGAGTTAGGCAAGTGATCATGTATTGTGGGGTAGTGTTGAATACTCGGTGGCCAGGCGAGGTGCCCAACGATGCTCTTGTTGGCAACTGTAAAGGGATAAGTTCATCATTTGGTGACTCTAAAGTACAAGTTGATGCTATGGAATGAAGTATCGTATGATGAGTTCGAGTGGGAGTTGTATGATGGGTTCGAGTGGGGGGAGACGAAGGGTTTGAAGAAAACGTGTTTGATGATGTGGCAGGAGAGGAAGAGCCTGATGACTAAGAGAATGATAAGGAAGAACCTAGTGAAGGGGAATCTGTTTTTACTCAGGGTAAGATTGGAGAGAGTAAGATCGGAGAGGAGTTTGTTGTTGTCGATAGAGCGGATGAAGGTGGTGAAGGAGGAAGATCATCCGCAGAAGATCTGGTGTTTGAGGAAATATGGTGGGATGGTTGGAGGGTGATAAAGTGGATGGAGGTGAGTAGGTGACTGAAATGTGTTGAAAGGGAAAGACATGTTCATCAAATCGAACGTGGCGCATAGGTGGATGATGGTCAAGTGAAGTGTGCAGCATAAGGATGTCCCTTTTTGATTGGATCTTTTTTAGTTTCATATTTTTTTTTTCATCTCATGAGTTTGAGTCGCATTCATTATGTTTTGTCTCTGCTATAAGGCCTTTTAAGAAGAATATATTCACCGCACTTAACTATCCATGAAAATCCAACATCATTTTTGTACTTTCATTTTGCTTTATTTAAAGAGTAATTTCTTGCACCTAATATTTAAACTAACTACTACTGATGTGAAGGTTTTCACGTCCAATACTTCACGGGCTGTGCACACTAGGCTTTGCTGTCAGGGCTATCATCAGAACCATCTGCAATGGAGATGCAAACCTTGTCAAAGCCATTTCGGGTCGATTTCTGTTGCATGTTTACCCTGGTGAAACATTAATCACTGAGATGTGGCTTGAAGGCTCGAGGTATCATATAACTCTTTCAATTTACTAGAGGTGGGAGAACATGCGTGTCTGACGGGTTGGGTAATGGGTCAAAATGGACATTTTTTATTTTGAAGTCAAAACCCAACCCGACCCGCCAACTCCTTTGTTCTTAAAAATATTGAAAAAAAAAATAGAGTTGTAAGCATTTGTATGCACATTAGGCACTCTTGATCCATTAGACTTGCTTCAGTTTTAGCTAATTTTCTACATTTGACCCGTTTCCATATAGATGGATTGAAAGTGCCACCTCTAAAATTTATGCATACATGAACACATTTTGGCTTAATGCTGAGTGGTGGAAATTGCAAAATAATTTTTAGACTAAAGGTTTTGACAACTGTATCATGATTCACTTATAATGAGTCGGGTTGGGTTCAACATGTTTTTTTTGTACATACATTTTGAAGTTCATAAGTAACGTATTAAATAATACCGCTAAACAAATATACTCTTTTGATAATGCGATTTATGAGTTTGTAAGCATTTAAATATACTTTTAAGAAACTTTTAACATGTTTGATCAGTTTCTTTTGCTAATCTTTTATTTAATTTGATCCTTTTGACTCGTTAGAAATAAATTATATCCCAAATCCAAAATTTTAGGTAAATGGGTCAAAATTTCTGCCGTAACTTATTCGTTTTAACTTATTAAGAAAACGAATTTTGCAGGGTTTTGTATCAGACAAAGGTTAAAGAGCGAAACAGAGCAGTGCTTGCTGGATTCGTGGAGCTCAATCGATTGAGATCTTCGTCTCTCTGAGTTCTTGTGAAGTCGTGTAAGAGGTTTGATAGATGCTTGAAATTCTTGTATGATGGTGTGCTTGTATTATTATTTTAACCATATGTTATCTATAGACGTGTTACATGCTGTCTGATCTGGGTCGTATGTTATCTTAAACGGGTCAAATCATAAAGTTTAATTAAAAGATGGACGAGTTAAACGGGTCCACATGGCGAACAAGTTGTCTTTCATATTCACTTTTAATGCATAGAACCTTTTAAACCTTCTCACATTGTTTACATAAAAGCAGTGGCGGATCCAGGAATTTTTTTCAGAGGGTTCACTTAATATTTTTTAAGGGGTTTACCCCAGTGTTTTTACATACCGTTCTATATAAATTTCGAAACTCGGGGGTTCCGGTGAACCCCCTCCGGGCTATGTAGGTCCGCCCCTGCATGAAAGTAATTAAATTATATTATTGTTGCAATATTGTTTTTGTAATAACTAGAAATGTTGCCTCGTGCTCTGCGACGAGAGGCGGACTTTAAGCGGTTGAGGCGGTAACATTAATGTGATTAAGCAAAAAAAAGTGTGGTTAAATAAATTTTGCCCCGTGCTCAGCGGCGGGAGGCAGACCTTAAACGGTTGAGGCGGTGACATTAACGTGGGTGAGCACAAAAAAAACGTGATTAAATACATAAAAGTTACGGCGACTCGGTTGTGGAGATCGAAACATAGATATAAGACAATTATATATCGGTACATATATTTTTCCAGTCGGTGTCGGTCCCATTCTTCACGGTACCAGCATGTTGCTGTCTGTCAACACACGATACCTAAAAAATACTCTATTTTGAATACGACTATGTTTTTAATAAAATTTATTCCGGGACTTTAGGAAAATACTTAAACATATAAACAAAAAACTATTAAGGAAAAATCCAGATTATATATACTACAGGATGTAAACTTGAAACTTTAAAAGCTTAAGACATCAAAGTAACATTTAAAATGTTAGAGGAGTCATTTTTGCCATTTAACAAATTGGATCATAGGGGGTGAAATTGTCGCACTTGATTTTAAGTTTTACTATAATAATTAACACATTAGTTATTTGAATTTTTTTGTTAAAATGGGCTATAGGAGATTGTGTAATCACATTTGGGGTTGTTCTCTCTAAGTTTATACATTTGGGGTTGTCGCCATTTGGATGGGCGACAACTTCCCCACATTCTCACTTCAATCATTTGATGTGTCTGGTCAGTCAGTGAACCCAAAGCTATCGCCCTTTGAAATGGCAGCAGCTTTCTTAATTGAATACAAAAGCTGTCGCCATTCCAAATGGCAACAACTTTTGGTGTGTTGTCTAGTCAAACAGAAAGCTGAGATGGAGGTGTGACTGGAAGCTATCGCCATTCCAAAGGGCGACAACTTTGGTTTCACTGACTGACCAGACACATCAAATGATTAGAGTGAGAATTTGGGGAAGCTGTCGCCCATCCAAATGGCGACAACCCCAAATATATAAACTTAGAGATAACAGCCCCAAATGTGATTTACACAATCTCCTATAGCCCATTTTAGCAAAAAATTCTAGTTATTTATAATAGAAAAAAGTGTTTTTGAGCCGCTTAGCTCATTTTGGCCCGGATTAGAAGTGACCGGTTTTAACCCCAACTTGTTTTTACTCCATAGTCCTAACCCAGTCTTAAAGAATGATGCTTGAAGCATCTAGGATGGAACACTATGGGGACATGATTTTGGGTAGATTGTCAACCCATATATGCTTGGTTGAGGCCTAATCTCTTTTGCTCCATCATGTAATTGTAAACTAGTTGTGATTCATTATCCGATTGCTTACCCATTTCGGAATGAACGAGACTTAGCCCAAATTAATCCTGGACTACCTCTGGAAAGCTAGGTACGTTATAAGACCCAACCCAGCCGGTTCGTCGGTCCTAGCCCGCCAAACTATTCCTATTAACATAATTTTCAACTTTACATATTTCTCAAAGAAGATGCTGTGACCATTTCCATTTTGCATGTTAAGTTTTAATCATTTTAGGGGCTCGAGATTTAATTGGTTTCGATGAGATGGAAATTTATTACTGAGACATGTACATATATGCCGGTCGTCTTCGTGTTTAAATACTAGGCCTGTTTAGGGCTTAACGGGGACTGAAGGGCCCATAACCTAGCCTCACTCTCATAGTGTTGGTATATAGAAGGTTGCTTGTTATCTTGGTGAATGTGATCCCTTCTATTGTGCAATAAGGGAGAAGTCATGGTGAATTGGAATTAATTATAATGTAAAATAAACTAAGTGAACAAAAGGTGATAATCCACAGAGAGTTATTGGTTGGTAATTAGTCTTAATTGATACATAAATGTAAACATGATGAATTGGAATTAATTATAATGTAAAATAAACTAAGTGAACAAAAGGTGATAATCCAATAAGAGACGATATAATCATCAATGGAGTTTGGGTCTAATCACTCACTTTAACCTTGCACATTCATTGACATATAACATTTACACTAATTAGATAGTTTAGGATCAATCAATCTCATAGGTCAAACCACATCTTGGTGATTCAATGCTAAACTATGACAACCTAATTCAATTCAATCTCAAATGGACTTTTATTACTATATTCTATAGATGATATCTGTAGAGAATGACCAACTTGGTTAATCAAACATGAACAGGGGCGAATTTATGTAGGTTCCGGTGGGGGGCGAGGCACCCGCTGAGATTCATCTGCGTAGTGGGAAATTTTTTATCTCTCTTAGTAGACCTTCCTAAATATGCTAAGAGGCATCCGTCATCTGATTTTCAACAAACCAAGAGAGAAAGAAACCAAAGGGATTGATGATAATTTTAAGTAAAGATGGTAATTTTCTATAAAAAAAAAGCCATGAAAGTTTAAAGCTTTAATGGAAAAAAAAATTAGAGAGAGAGAGAGGAAGAGAGAAGAAGAAGATGATGAAGTGGCATGAGAAAGTAGGAAACTCAAATGTTCGTTGATAATTAAAACGATAGACAAAAATTTCACATTAACCCTTGTAATACAACTAAATTTACACATTAAATATTTTACTTTCATTTGATTTTTACATAGTCTTATATTAAACATCTAAATAATATACATTAATCATAACAAATTAAATTTTGTAGGTAAATAATATGTTTTGTTATTGATTATTCAATTGATTTATAGGTTTTTTTTTGTATTTTTTACTTTTGGTTTATAATTACATTTTTTTTCTTCTTATTTATGGTTTACAAGTGTTTTTTTTTCTTATTGTGTCATATTCTTGTGTTTAATCAGTTATCTGTACACATTTAAGTAATAAGTATGAATAGTTTTACAATATTTTTAAGTAAATAGGTATAAATATTTTTATTATATCGTTATGTAAATAAGTATTTGTTTTAACCGACCCATTTTGAACCGATTTGTTTTGACCAAACTCGCTTTGATACTTTGTGCACCCGCTCATAAAAACTTCTGGATCCGCCACTGAACATGTCTTTCAAATTAACAAAATAAAATTGAAAGAAACATAGTTTGAGTTGAAAAAGAAACATCTTGAAAAGTAATATACTACAAATAAAAGAATTTTAAATCGTAAGTAAATGGTTGGATCCTTATCTTTAAATCTTTACTTGAAGCCTTGATAAACGATGAACTTCGATTTTAATCTACTAAAAAGTCTTTCTTTGGCCTCAAGTATCCAATTAAGTTCCTATTTTAGTGCTAACATAACTTGTGCATATAAAAGAATCTTGTCACATCCGACATGCCTATGCAAATAGCTTTACCTACCAGTGTACTTCACCTTGGACGTGGGGTTTTTAGAGCAATTCCGAATTAATTAACTATGTATTCGCCATGTGTTTCAACATCTTGATCTTTGAAATTAGAGAATGTTACACAACTATATATTTAGAATTATGTACTTGTGTACTTTGTTGTTCATAATTCTTCAATATTTTGCTTTCACACGCCCGTGTATCTTCATTATACTCTAGTCGTGTATAAGTGATGAGTTTACCTTGATACATATTTTAAGAAATCCTCAATATCTCTTTTAAGTATTGATTTCTTCATCCTTCTTCCATTTTGATGGAAATAAACCTTCAAGAACTAATGTAAAATAACAGAATGTCATATTTAACGGTTTTATGCTTAAAAGCGCCATATTTACAAATAAAATAACATACAAAATATGTATAAACTAAAGCACGTCAATTGTGTTTTATCTAACCCTAAAAGCACTTTTATTGTTCATTCATTCACTAAATTCCTCAATTAGAATAAACAATTTCATATATAATTTGGTTTGAGTATATAAAGTCAGCTATACTGAATCCATATCTCAATTACTAAATACTTCAATTAGAATAAACAATTTCATATATAATTTCTCATATTTAAAGTCAACTATATTAAATCCATATCTCGTGTTTATGAACAGCGTGTAGAACAAAAAATGCATAAAATACTTACAAATATGAATTACTGAGAAAATGCGCATTTAACACGGAGAATCATAATACGCAAACGATCATATACGACGCTAGATTCGTGTATAACATAATAGTTAATTTACGTAGAGCATAAATATGCATTTTATGGGATTAAACTTTAATACGTGTATCACATGACTAGCTAATGTTATTTTTTTCCTAACATGAGTGTACATGTATAACATAACTAGAAATATGACTTACTCATAGTTTTGTTAACGAATAAATCTTACATTTTTCATTTGTAACAAGTTATTGCTTATTAAACTATGATAATATATTTTTATTATTTTAAATTAAAAGGACAAAAGTAGTAACATGCATATGCTACAAAGAGAAGGAAACACAAGGAGGCTAGCACGAGGCAGCTAGTTGAAAGACTAAGACAATTTTTAAAATGAAAACATAATGATCGATCAAAGGGCAAGTTGGAGGTTTCATCATCATATACATCTTTTCTACAACTAATTACATTATTTAAATCTTGCAAATAATAAAGGGTTAGTGGCCAATAATATATATATGTACCTGGAAATAGGCTTTACAGTTGCATAAACCATATGATTCAATGAATAGAATCATTCAATTATTTTCTTTTCTTCAAGTTAGTATAAGTTTTTTATATTCCTCAAATTTATGTATAAATAATAAATATTATTTGATTAAACCTACTTAATTTGTTTCATTCAAACATTTTTCTTAAATCAACAATATATGTAGCATGTCATGGCTTTTATCTCCATATATAGTGAAAAAAGTTTAATTTTTAATAATTTTTGAAGTGAAACCTATTTTTGTCAAATGTACAAGCGATATATTTTCTCTGAGTCTGCGAATGAAATTACATGAAAAATAATAAGTTTGGGTTCATTATATTTGTTAAAAGTTGATATAAAATAATTTATATATTTAAACAAGAAATATGTTTCACATAATAATAATAATCAAGTTTTTTCATAAATTCATAAAGTCGCTCAAACTTTTTTTCTAACCACAAAAACCTGGTTACTATTTGATATTTTAATGATTTTGCCTCTAAAAAATTTGGATGTTTATAACAAAAAATATGCCTATAAATGTTATAAGGTAGATGTTAATAACATGATAGTTTCGTGTATAAATTAATCCTTTGGATGTATAATATTCTTTTTCATTATGAATGTAGAGAATTTATATTTTTTAATCTTTCAAATTAAAATCAAAGATTTATCCATATATATCATCAATAAAGTAAATGGATTACAGACTTTTTCAAATTTTATTAAAAGGTTGACAAAAGGTTATACATTTTCTTTTCTTCAAACATTGTCAAGTACATTTGATTTTACAATTGTGACAAATGAAAATACCATTTAATAATTAAATTCAAAGGTGCAACTTGGAAAAAAAGTTATACATTTTCTTTTCTTCAAACATGTCTAGTCCAAATGATTTTAGTGTGACAAATGAAAATACCATTTAATTTGCATTATAATAATACAAGATCATACTCCTATATTGCTATACGGTTTTGGTCAAATAATTTGACGTGATAATTATGCTGCTAAACACCACTGTTATGAAAGTCTCTATTAAGAAACTAATCCATCAAAAAATGATTTTATGAAATCTTGAAAATCATGCAAAAGTTATGGAAATTAAAAATGGAAAAATATATATTCAATCAAGTTTCCAGTATACAAACTTAAAATACTTTCAAAACAAGAAATTACAAGAATACAAATTTTATGAACTTTCAACATAAATCAGAAACAACACACACCAAAAAATCCGTTACCTAAGAAGATAAGAATGTACTTAAATCAAAATGCAAATAACAACACAATAACATCACAAAGCCACCATCACTTGCAAGCCAAACAAACAAACCCAAAATGTTTTGTACTTTAGTAATGCACCTTCTCCTTCTTTTCTTCACTCTTAGAATTATGATGCACATGAAGCTTCTCCTTAATCTTTTCAAAGATACCCTTCTTTTCCTTATGTTCAACTTCAACAACAGTAGCATGCTCCTTATGTGACTCTACAGGATGTGGTGGTGGAGCAACAACACACTCCTCCTCGACCTTCTCAATGAAGACCTTTTTCTCATCTGCTTCACAACCTGGCTCCGGAAGGAGAACAACAACTTCCTCGTATTGCTTCACAGAGACGCATGCTTCTTCCTCATGCTTCTTGATATTCTCGAGTTCTTTGTGTTCTTTCTCCTCTGCTTTCTTCTCCTTGTGCTCCTCAATCTTTTTTACGATTTTTGTCTTGTCCTCTTCGATTTTTTCCTTAAGCTCTTCTGTTTTATGGTAAACATTTTCCTTGATTTCTTCTATCTTCTCCTTGACCTTCTCTTTGTCCTCTTCTACTTTACACTCTATATTTTCTTTGAGTTCTTCTATTTTGTACTTGACCTCATTTTCCTCTTCCTTGAGTTCTTTTTTAAGTTTTTCCTTTTCGTACTTGCCCTCATACTCTTTTCCCTTAATTTTCTCTTTGACCTCTTCTTCGTCACACTCTATTTTTTCCTTGATTTCTTCTATTTTCTCCTTAATTTTCTCTTTATCACCTTCCACTTCACATTCAATCTTTTCCTTGAGTTCTTCCACTTTATGCTCAACTTTTTCCTTGACTTCTTCTATCTTATACTTGGCCTCTTCTACTTCTTCTTTCAGTTTTTCCTTCAACTCTTCCCTTTTGTAGCTTGCCTCGTATTCCTTTTCCTGTATTTCTTCTTTCGCTTCTTCTACTTCGCACTCAATCTTTTCCTTAAGTTCTTTTTTATGTTTACCTTCCTCCACTTTGTCCTCTACTTTTTCTTTGATTTCTTCAATTTTCTCCTCAATTTTTTCCTTTTCCTCTTCTACTTTACACTCAACATTCTCCTTGAATTCTTCTATTTTGTACTTTACCTCCTCTACTTCTTCCTTGAGCATTTCCTTGTGTTCTTCATTTTTATACTTGATCTCGTATTCTTTTTCCTTGATTTCTTCTTTAGCTTCTTCTACTTCGCACTCAATCTTTTCCTTAAGCTCCTTTTTTTTATGTTTAACTTCCTCCACCCTGTCCTCTATTTTTTCTTTGAGTTCTTTTATTTTCTCCTCAGTTTTCTCTTTTTCCTCTTCTACTTTACAATCTATCTTCTCTTTGAATTCTTCAATTTTGTACTTAGCCTCCTCTAATTCTTCCTTGAGCTTTTCCTTGTGTTCTTCGTTTTTATACTTGACCTCGTATTCTTTTTCTTTGATTTTTTCTTTGGCTTCTTCAACTTCACACTCTATCTTTTCTTCTAGTTTCTCTTTTTTGTACTTGATCTCCTCAACTTTGTCCTCAATTTTTTCTTTTTCCTCTTCTACTTTACACTCAACACTTTCCTTGAACTCTTCTATTTTGTATTTCACCTCCTCTACTTCTTCCTTCAACTTTTCCTTATGCTCTTCGTTTTTATACTTGGCCTCGTATTCTTTTTCCTTGATTTCTTGTTTGGCTTCTTCTACTTCGCACTCGATCTTTTCCTTAAGTTCTTCTTTCTTGTACTTGATTTCTTCAACTTTGTCCTCAATTTTTTCTCTGAGTTCTTCTATTTTCTCACTTAATTTCTCCTTATCCTCTTCCACTTCACACTCAACCTTCTCCTTGAGTTCTTCTACTTTGTATTTGATCTCCTCTACTTCTTCCTTAAGCTTTTCCTTATTCTCTTCTTTTTTGAACTTTGCCTCATATTCTTTTTCCTTGATTTCCTCTTTGGCATCTTCCACTTCACACTCTATCTTTTTCTTGAGTTCTTCTTCTTTATATTTGACCTCATGTACTTTTTCTTCAACTTTTTCCTTAATATCTTCTACTTTTTCTTTAATTTTCTCTTTATCCTCTTCTACCTTACACTCGACGTTCTCCTTGAATTCTTCTATTTTGTATTCAGCCTCGTGTGCCTTTTCAGTAATTTTCTCTTTTTTTGCCTCTAAAAAATTTGGATGTTTATAACAAAAAATATGCCTATAAATGTTATAAGGTAGATGTTAATAACATGATAGTTTCGTGTATAAATTAATCCTTTGGATGTATAATATTCTTTTTCATTATGAATGTAGAGAATTTATATTTTTTAATCTTTCAAATTAAAATCAAAGATTTATCCATATATATCATCAATAAAGTAAATGGATTACAGACTTTTTCAAATTTTATTAAAAGGTTGACAAAAGGTTATACATTTTCTTTTCTTCAAACATTGTCAAGTACATTTGATTTTACAATTGTGACAAATGAAAATACCATTTAATAATTAAATTCAAAGGTGCAACTTGGAAAAAAAGTTATACATTTTCTTTTCTTCAAACATGTCTAGTCCAAATGATTTTAGTGTGACAAATGAAAATACCATTTAATTTGCATTATAATAATACAAGATCATACTCCTATATTGCTATACGGTTTTGGTCAAATAATTTGACGTGATAATTATGCTGCTAAACACCACTGTTATGAAAGTCTCTATTAAGAAACTAATCCATCAAAAAATGATTTTATGAAATCTTGAAAATCATGCAAAAGTTATGGAAATTAAAAATGGAAAAATATATATTCAATCAAGTTTCCAGTATACAAACTTAAAATACTTTCAAAACAAGAAATTACAAGAATACAAATTTTATGAACTTTCAACATAAATCAGAAACAACACACACCAAAAAATCCGTTACCTAAGAAGATAAGAATGTACTTAAATCAAAATGCAAATAACAACACAATAACATCACAAAGCCACCATCACTTGCAAGCCAAACAAACAAACCCAAAATGTTTTGTACTTTAGTAATGCACCTTCTCCTTCTTTTCTTCACTCTTAGAATTATGATGCACATGAAGATTCTCCTTAATCTTTTCAAAGATACCCTTCTTTTCCTTATGTTCAACTTCAACAACAGTAGCATGCTCCTTATGTGACTCTACAGGATGTGGTGGTGGAGCAACAACACACTCCTCCTCGACCTTCTCAATGAAGACCTTTTTCTCATCTGCTTCACAACCTGGCTCCGGAAGGAGAACAACAACTTCCTCGTATTGCTTCACAGAGACGCATGCTTCTTCCTCATGCTTCTTGATATTCTCGAGTTCTTTGTGTTCTTTCTCCTCTGCTTTCTTCTCCTTGTGCTCCTCAATCTTTTTTACGATTTTTGTCTTGTCCTCTTCGATTTTTTCCTTAAGCTCTTCTGTTTTATGGTAAACATTTTCCTTGATTTCTTCTATCTTCTCCTTGACCTTCTCTTTGTCCTCTTCTACTTTACACTCTATATTTTCTTTGAATTCTTCTATTTTGTACTTGACCTCATTTTCCTCTTCTTTGAGTTCTTTTTTAAGTTTTTCCTTTTCGTACTTGCCCTCATACTCTTTTTCCTTAATTTTCTCTTTGACCTCTTCTTCGTCACACTCTATTTTTTCCTTGATTTCTTCTATTTTCTCCTTAATTTTCTCTTTATCACCTTCCACTTCACATTCAATCTTTTCCTTGAGTTCTTCCACTTTATGCTCAACTTTTTCCTTGACTTCTTCTATCTTATACTTGGCCTCTTCTACTTCTTCTTTCAGTTTTTCCTTCAACTCTTCCCTTTTGTAGCTTGCCTCGTATTCCTTTTCCTGGATTTCTTCTTTCGCTTCTTCTACTTCGCACTCAATCTTTTCCTTAAGTTCTTTTTTATGTTTATCTTCCTCCACTTTGTCCTCTACTTTTTCTTTGATTTCTTCAATTTTCTCCTCAATTTTTTCCTTTTCCTCTTCTACTTTACACTCAACATTCTCCTTGAACTCTTCTATTTTGTACTTTACATCCTCTACTTCTTCCTTGAGCTTTTCCTTGTGTTCTTCATTTTTATACTTGATCTCGTATTCTTTTTCCTTGATTTCTTCTTTAGCTTCTTCCACTTCGCACTCGATCTTTTCCTTAAGCTCCTTTTTTTGATGTTTAACTTCCTCCACCCTGTCCTCTATATTTTCTTTGAGTTCTTTTATTTTCTCCTCAGTTTTCTCTTTTTCCTCTTCTACTTTACAATCTACCTTCTCCTTGAATTCTTCAATTTTGTACTTATCCTCCTCTATTTCTTCCTTGAGCTTTTCCTTGTGTTCTTCGTTTTTATACTTGACCTCGTATTCTTTTTCTTTGATTTTTTCTTTGGCTTCTTCAACTTCACATTCTATCTTTTCTTCAAGTTTCTCTTTTTTGTACTTGATCTCCTCAACTTTGTCCTCAATTTTTTCTTTTTCCTCTTCTACTTTACACTCAACACTTTCCTTGAACTCTTCTATTTTGTGTTTCACCTCCTCTACTTCTTCCTTCAGCTTTTCCTTATGCTCTTCGTTTTTATACTTGGCCTCGTATTCTTTTTCCTTGATTTCTTGTTTGGCTTCTTCTACTTCGCACTCGATCTTTTCCTTAAGTTCTTCCTTCTTGTACTTGATTTCTTCAACTTTGTCCTCAATTTTTTCTTTGAGTTCTTCTATTTTCTCACTTAATTTCTCCTTATCCTCTTCCACTTCACACTCAACCTTCTCCTTGAGTTCTTCTACTTTGTATTTGATCTCCTCTACTTCTTCCTTAAGCTTTTCCTTATTCTCTTCTTTTTTGAACTTTGCCTCGTAATCTTTTTCCTTGATTTCCTCTTTGGCTTCTTCCACTTCACACTCTATCTTTTTCTTGAGTTCTTCTTCTTTATATTTGACCTCATGTACTTTTTCTTCAACTTTTTCCTTAATATCTTCTACTTTTTCTTTAATTTTCTCTTTATCCTCTTCTACCTTACACTCGACGTTCTCCTTGAGTTCTTCTATTTTGTATTCAACCTCGTGTGCCTTTTCAGTAATTTTCTCCTTCGCCTCTTCTTTTTTTTCGTCAATCTTTTCCTTCAAGTCATGTGTTTTCTTCTTTTTATGATCACACTCTTCATTGCAAGACTGCAATTGTCACAAAAAGTAAAGGTTGCACCAAGTTAAAATCCTACATGATAAAACTAGAAAACATGCAAACCAAATATGTAAACCCCTCTATATAAGCATGCAACATAGGTTTCTTGAATCTTGACATAAAATAATAATAATAATAATAATAATAGACCAATATATAATAAATTAAAAAGAGATCTATGAAAGACATGGATTAAATTTTTAAACGAATTTAACAATATACTAAACGATTCTATATATTTAACTACAAGATACACAAAGTACAACCCAATAAACGTCCCTTAACCACACATAAAATTGTGAAAATGTTATTTAATTGTAAACATTCAGTACTTTCATGATACATGCATGTAATTTACGTATTCACATCTTAATTGTTTTTTCATTACAAAACCCTAGAATGAAACCAAGTATAATGGGAGCCAAAAAGTCTGTTTAGTTTTTTATTATACAAAACACTTTTTAATGGAATTTATATGGAAATGTAGATATAAAAAACTAAACAAATTCTATATTTATATTTTCTTTATCAAGTTTTAATATTAAAATCTATTAAAGAAAACTTACATATATATTAAATAGAAATAAGAAAACTTACATATATATTAAATAGAAATAAGAAAAAAGAACTGATAAATTTCACTGAAAACCGAGATTTATTAACCTTATTACACTAGTTTTACAAAACAAAACAAAAACAGTAGTATATTTGTACAAATTATTTTTGCTTCCACATAGGTTTTACAAAAACCAACTAATTAAACTATATAATTAAGAGTTTTTTACATATTTCCTCATATGTAATAAATGAATTTAGGAAGGGGATATATGTAAATGACCCTATAATTAAATATCAAATATTATAAATTATTAGAAAAAATGAAATTATATGATAAAGTAAAATTAGAAAAAAAAATTACTTTTCATGTGAGATGCTATTTATTCTGGTTTTACAGAACAAAAATACAAACCTATATTTATACAAGTTTTATTGTATCCCACAATAGTTTAAAAAAAAGTTCTAAAGTTGCTTTACTTTGGATGTAATGATCTTTCTTGAGTCATACTTTCACAATATTTAATTACATGCATATACATATACATTAATAAATGATCATTTAGTTTCTGAGCAAATTGTGTAGCTATTTCGTCTCTAATATTTTCCGACGAGTGTTTTTCGACAGATGGTTTTTATCGCATGTTTGTTGGAATTTGGTGTTTTCAACGCATTTGCGTCGAAAACGCATTTTTTCTAGTAGTGCATATACATATACATTAATAAATCATCATTTAATTTTTGTGTGTGTTGTTTTCTTGAAATGAAAAAGAGAAACTTACACTGTTGCACTTGCTTTCTTTCTTCTGTTCCTCGCAGTCGGGTTTCGATTCTGGCAAAATCACCACCGTGCTCTCCACCTTCACAACGGTGACACTTTCACAGTACTCGTCGGCCATGATCGCAGAAACAACAAAAACAAAACACGAAGATCGCGACAAAAACAAGAACAAAATACACAGAAATGTACTATGTGATGATGAACTTGGGTTGCTTTTTAAGAATCAAATGAGAGAGTTTTTGAAATATATGAACGATTGTGTGTTCAAGAGAGAAACAAAGGGTGTTTATATAGGAGATTTTCACGCGTAGGAGGTACGAATAGGATTGACATCACTTAATATTTAAATGAATAAAGAATTAACAAGGTGACAATTGGTCGGAAACTGCCAAAATGTTCACCAATGGAGGTTGTTTATTTGGAATTTCAATAAAATGAACCTAGGGGTCTATTCATGACTTCCTTTAAATTATAATCTTTTTTCATGTTATCTAGTTGGTTCCCAGTGTTCCTTCCCGGTTGTCGGGTCAATCTTCATAAAAATTTAAATGAAAACGTAGGCTTAACGTCAACGATAAAAATAATGTTAATAAAAAAGAAACATAAAATTAAAAAAACAAAAAAGCCCAGGAAAAACCAAAATTAAAATATCACTGGTTCGGTTCATCGAAAACCATAAAACCAAATATCGAGACCGGTTCCGATAATACAAAAATCGGCAATGATCTTGGTCGCTCATAATAGGTTTCCTTCGGGTCATGGTACAACAACGATAATGACATTCGCCATAGACGACGATAACAAAAAAAACTCGATTGTGAATATAAATTTGTTTTCAAACAAATATTATATTGGAATGTTGAAACAAAATCCCAAAACGAACGCTTACTCCTTTTTTTTAGTTAACGAACGAAAGTTATTAAAGGAAAACAAAATTATTAGAAAATGTAACGGGATAAAAGTGTATATTATATATAGTATGAGGGGTGGAAATGAAAAAAAACAATAAAAGTGTCACTGTACCACAACAGTAACGACACTTGGTATAATATACGATACAAAAAATCCATTAAAAAATTATATCGGAACGTTGGCAAAAAGAAAAGTAAAAACAGCCGCACACTTAGTTTAAAAAAAAGCTAACGAACAAAAATTATGAAAGAAAAACAAAATTATTAGAAAATTAAACGGGTTAAAAAACGCATATAATATATAGTATGAGAAATGAAAATAAAAATTATAAAAAAAACCGCACGACATGCAATAATTTTACTAAAAAGTTACTGTATAACAACATTGAACTTTAATCTAATTTATAATACAATATTAACGTTGAAGTTTAATCTAATTTATCTATACTATATAATAAATAAAGGTTTTCTAGTGCCACGTGTCGCCTCCATATTTATTCTCATAATTTTTTTCCGTCTCTCTCTTATTTAATGCACTTTCTTTGAATAATATTATATATTTAAAGAAAATAGTAATCTATACTATATAATAAATAAAGGTTTTTTTATTCCACGTGTTGTCTCCACATTCATTCTTATCATTTTTTCCAGCATATCTCTCTTATTAAGTGCACCTCCTATTTTTAACAACAATATATATTTAAAGAAAATATTAATTATACTAATAAAATACATTTATGTTAAATTATCACTTATGAAACTTTGAAAATATAATTATTTAACTTTTATTTTCAATCAAATAATAAATGAAAAACAAATTATATTAAATAGTATTTAATTTATTTTCGAAACCCAATTATATATTAGTTTTTGCATATTTTAAGTTTTGTTTTCTATTCTTACTATATGATACATTTTTACACGTGTAAACTATACACATAAAGATTTAAAATTTTTATTTATTGATATTTTTCACTCCGTGTGTATACACGGGATCTAAACTAGTAATATAATATATGACGTTTTTTTTCATATTGTTCAATCAAGTTGTAACATATTATTAGCCAGCAAAAATAACTCTAAGAAACAAATGGTGAAACTCACTCTAACAAGGAATTTTCATAGTACAATTTAAAAAGTTTAAAAATAATTTATCATCCCTCTAGGTTTCTAGAATTTGTATATATGAGCAAGTTGTTATAAAATTTTGCTAACAACTTTCAAGAACTTGAATTTTATAATGAAAACTTTAGTTGGCGGCTATATATGACCACTTTACCAATGTTTATAGATTTCAGTTTTTCTTAATGCAAAGTTTATACTTGAGTTACATTATAAATTAATTTGAAAATGGTAGTATTTATGATAAAAAGAAAATGTTAAATGAAAAAGCAGAGAGGTTATTCAAGAATCATTGAATGGAAGCAAAGATGAGTTAAATAAAAAAGCACTATATAAAACATGATAATAGGTTGATTGAATAAAAAAAAACAATTACAATAAATTAATTAAAAATAAAGAGAGAAAAACATTCATTATCATTTTAGTATATAAGTTTCTCTATTCACTCTTAAAAAAAACTATAAAAAGAAACTATGGGATGACGTAGCTTTTACTCCATTAATCACTCTCTCCAACTTCTTCCATAAAACTTTCTTTCATCATACATAATCTCAACAATTAATGTGTCACCACACATTCCTACAGACATTAATGATACAAGACTTTTTTTTATGGGAGTCGAGATTTTTATGGTCGATTATCAATAGTTAAGTATTAAATTTCTTTGTTTCGGGTCGGGTCACATAATAAAACGATAAAAACAAATTAAATTTCAGATGAGCAATAATAATATGTCAATCGTAATTAGAAATGCATGATAAATATACAATATTCATATAGTTGCTCTCTACGAGTTTTAATTTTTTGAAACCGAGCCATTATATCATTTATAGAAACTTTCCTAAAAAATTCTTTTTCAATATAGCAAATACAACTATCACTCAAAATCTTGTCACCGATCCGATTACGCAAATCGGACTTCACGTACTTCATTGTCGAAAAACAACTAAAGTTTAAAATTGTCCCTGATTTAACGTTAAAATTTAGACAGATTTAGTCAGTTGAATGAAAATGGTTAGATTCTGAAAAGTTAGTGACGAGAAAGCTAAAAAAAGTTATTGGACGAAACTAACTAAAATAGTCAAACCATAAGGACGAAAATGACACTTTACTCAAATAAATATGACATGGAAGTATAGGAATGTGGAACCACGCCATCAAATACGGAGAATATGAAAAAAGTTGTGGAAACTGATGTGACGCCTAGGCGGTAGTTTCCACACTCATTTTCAATACAAGTATACCCTTGGCCTAACCGTAATGTGAGTGACGTGGCGTCTACGTGACACTCACTTCTTGCTAACGCATTTACATCAGCTCTCTCATCTCTACTCTTATCTCTAAATTATAAAGGAAACATGAAAAATTATGTAACTTTACGCTCACATCAGCTCCCCCATCCCCATCTCCATCATCTATATTTTTAGAGGAAACTATAACCACACTTTATATTTAGGGGGTCATCATTCACCCCATCTCCATCCTCTATACATTATTTTATATTTTTTGTAAGTGTGTGTGAGTGTAAGAAAGAGAAATAATAATAACAATAATAAATAAGTGTCATTAATTGAAATAAAGATAGATATGGGGAATCTGATATGAATGCTTTTTGAAAAGTGAGATATAAATTTAAGAAATGATAATTTTTAGTTAAATTGTAAGGATGAGAATAGGGGCCGATGTGAATGCTCTAACCATACCCAAAGGCCTTATAATCCATGGAGATCACATTTTTTTTTAAAACGACAAACTCTCACACACTCTAAGTCTACTCTTAATTTAAACCATTTGTCTACCACGAAACTACCTCTTAGAAATTAAACACACCTAGATACCGTTTAACTTAAATTAAGGAACTAAGATTTGTGAGGAAATTAAGGCTGAAATCAAGATTTTGATGATGACCTATTACATTAATATTTAGAATCTAGAAGTGATCAATAATAGTGATAATTAATATGGGTATAAACAATATCTGACTATTTATCGTCGTGGAAAATGGAAGATTGAAAGTTGTTTTACACAAGAAAAGATAAGATTGAATGTAGAGAGAATCATGTTTAATCTTACTAATGGAATTTAATTAGATTTTTTTGAACGACAAATTTCTTCGGACTTTTTTTAGTCACACTTAAATCCATACCTAACATGTACAAATTGAGTTTTTTTGTTATTTATTATTTTTGTTTCTTCAATTGATATTTATTTATAGTTTTTTTTTAAGTTATAGTTTAGTAATAGCTTTATATTGTTGAATCCTAGTGGGAGAAAACAAACAATAAATGTTCATGGAAGGGATAAGGATTCTAAAGTTGATTTGGCATTGGCTTCTTTTTTAATGATTACGATCAATCGATTTTAAGAATAGATCGACGACTTTTTAACAACTTTGCCATATACTTTTAACAACGTCTAGTATACTCCATGAGAGCCACGTGATTGGCGTAGAATACTGCTTTATTGTTAGCGTGAGATGGTTTTTAAAAATTTTACCGTTGAAAGAACCGTTCAACAGCTAGAAACATTTATTTTGAGATAACTTTACACAATAATAATCAAGCATCTCAAGTGTTTCATTTAAGTCACTCAAAGTTTTTTTTTTATATTTTTAAAGTCACTCAACTTTCAGTAATTGTTCCAATCATATGTAATATTTTTATAAATGTATATTTTTTTTTAAATTGAATAAGATAAATGAAACGTATATGAAACTTCTTTACTATTTAGCAATTATTTTTTTATAATTCAACTTAAATATAACAATTTTGTAACTTATTTATTATGTGAGTTATTTTTCTTCACTATTACCTCATATTTTAAGTTAATTGGAACAAAAAATTCACTTATTTGTAACTAATATTTATATATATTACATTTGCCTCATTCAATTTTAAAAATTTTAACATTTATAAAAATATTACATAGAATTGGAACACTTACTAAAAGTTGAATGACTTTAGAGAGACAAAAAAAATTTGACTGACTTAAATTGAACACTTAGGAAATTGGTTACTGTTGGGTGAAGTTTTCCCTAATTTAAATTAGTTTTTTAAATGAAACAATTAAATTTAAAAACTCGTTTTACTTTTAAATAAAAACTCTTTTATTTAATTACCCTTTTGAGAAGTTTTAAACCTTTTTAATTTTCTCGTCGTTTTATAAAATCATGTTAAACGTTTTATAAAATATTTGTAGTTTAAATTATTATCCTAAATAATTATAACAACCATAAAAATATAAAACAAACCATCGAGCCACTAGTAAAGGTTGTTCGGTTCCGTTCAAGCCATCAAACGGAAACCGAACCTGTCAAAGGGACAACAAATAACAAACAAGTTTGTCGTCTCCCACTTAGCCCAAGATCTCTATTTTCAAATCCCGTTCGCGTCGATCTTCGGTCTTCAAAACTTCGTCTTGTTAGGTTTACAATTTATAAACTTTCACAATAAAAATAAGAGTAAATTACCGTTTGCGTCCTGTGATTTATACGATTTAACACAATGCGTCCCTAACACGAGTTTTTAACGTTTTGAGTACTTTTGGTTTACATTCTGTAACACTTTGAGTCTCTCCCTCTAACTTTTGTTAGTCAATGAGGGTATTTAGGTTATTTCACTCTCCCAAGTGAGGGTAACCCCGTAACTACACTCGCCCAAGGACGCAAACAGTAATTTACTCTAAATATTAACCCTGTATTTCTTTCCTACAAAGAAAATACCAAATCTCATAAAAATCCAAAAACACCAATTCATCTTCATCAACAAAATTGGTCATCAACAAAATCTTCATCAGCAAATAGTAATTTACTCTAAATATTAACCCTCATGACATCATCTTCACCGGTAACAACGCCAAAGTTTTTGATACACTCATCAAACAGCCCAACCATGCCTTTGCTCTTAAAGACCTAGGCGATCTTGACTGCTTTTCGGGTGTTGAAAATGTGCCCCAAGGTCATGATATTCTTCTATCTCAAAGAAAATATGTCTCTAAAGTTCTTCAACGAGCTGGACATTCAAATTCAAAGCCAGCCACTTCTCCGATAAGCAACTCACAAGTCTTATCTCTAGGAGACGGACCCTTATATTCTGAACCAGTCAAGTATCACCAATTTGTTGGTTTACTCTTTTTAGATTTCATTTTCATCATATCTAAAGAATAAAATACAAAAGAAAAGTAACTTATAACATGGTATTTTATTTTATCTCTACTTTTTAGAGAAAATCACCAAAATAGATAAGTTGAATCGTCGGCTAATGCTGCTAAATATAGCCGTTGGTTGAAAACCTGATATGTGGTTTAGCCAATTTTTTTGTCGGCTTCGCCGACATTTTTCTGTTTTGTAAGGCTTTTTTAATTGCCGGCTAAAATCAGTTTTAGCCAGTGATTTTAAAAATCAATATCTATTTTGATGAGTTTCTTAATTAACTTATCTATTAGATCCCAAGTTTTAAGTCTCCTGAAAAAAAAAAGTTGGTCCAAAGTAGAAAAAAAATATATATATTAGACAAGGCTTGGAAAGAAGAACGAAAGCATGTTCGGAAAACGAGTACACGCTGTCAAGCATTACCATTGCTGTCAACTGCCACGTGACATCCACATAAGCAGGGACCCACACACCGAAAATGCATAGAGTTTCTAGTGGAGCAGTTAGATTCATACGTCGTCGTTTTGTATTTGTGGCGGCTCATTGTCACCAACTCCGCTGAATCTAGCCATCGTCGCTTTCGGTTGTGGGACCCACCCTTTCATGTGATGTAGGTTGGTTTGACCGATTTATAGTAATAACTTGACAAGTTATAAAATATATAAAACTAGTAAACATGCCGATCATTAGGCTTTTAAACGTCAGTTGAGACAGAGTCGCTCATAATATTCGAAACTTTATAAAAAAAATTGAAATGGTGACGTAAACACACACATTGCGGCAATGATGTTGCGAAGACATTATCGAAACGTAGATAGAAGACGATCACATTGATGTAGTTAAGCACTCTTAGAGAAGCGTACAAAGTTTCTATGTTCAATTACAGATACATATAATAAAACACGTCGCATACGGTTCGGTTTTTAATAAAATTAACGTCAAAACGTAGACTAGATCGGATGTGGATAAAACTTGTATTGAAATGTAGATAAAAATAAGTACGACGTAATAAAATAAAATATTTAATTAATTTGTTTAAAAAAGATAAAATATTTAATAAGAATTAAGTATTTGCGTTTATTTTCTTTATAAACAAATACGAATTTTTTGTGTGTTTAACTGTTTGTGTTCGCTCATTGTTCGGTTAAAGTTATACGAACAAACAAAAAAAAGTCTCGTTACTCATCCATAATCGTTAGACGCCTCCTCTCACGTGTTAAAAATTAAGATATAAGGTAATGAAAAAAATGTTAGATTAAATTGTTAAATTAAAAAAGAACATGCGCAAGAAAAATAATGTCGCAACGAACAACCCTTGTAAAAATGAGTGTTACAGAAATACGAAAAAGAATTTAGAAAAAAAATAATAATAATATATCGTACTTGATCCGGTTCAATTTTCAATAAAATTTACGTGGAAACGTTGACCGGCTAGGTTTTAAATAAAGTTTATACTGAAATGTAAATAAAAATAAGTACGTTACAATGATATATTCGAAGCGTGTGGAGAAGTTATATTTTAAAATTATAAAAGATAAAAAAATAAAGTATAAAATTAATTATAAATATTAAACTATTACAATAAATGTAACATTAAAATAAATAAATTTACGTGAAGTGGGGTAGTTTTATTCTTAAAATATGAAAACAAAAGAAATTTTGAATTAGGTATAATAAAAAAAGGAAGGAAAGGACAAAAAGAAGCATGCTTTGCTTAATGTAGCAGATATTGTAAAAAGAAGTGTTCATAAAAAGTATAGTATAGCCAATAGAACAATAATGAACTTCTACAAATTCTGCATTAAATATATCAACCCACTAATAAGTGTGACACAACACTCAATAGTTCATACATTTAGACACATCACATGAGCAAATGATTGATTTTGTGATATGAAACATCGATCCGTGATATTGTTCTAGTGACATTCATGTGTGGTTCCCTACCCTCATAAACCAAATTTCCACCGATTAGCTCTCTTTATATGACTTTATGTGAATTTATTTCTTATTGAACATGTCTTTAAATAAAAAGATGAAATGTATTCTTGTCTATTTTAGTGTAATCAGTCTAGGTTAAAAGTTTTTAATCGGGCCGTTAAAACTTAAATTTTTTGGTTTAAACTTAAATATTTACTTTGGCCTAAAACCGGTACAACGGTCTAACCCGGTATTACCGGTAATACCGGCGGTAGTTCAAGTTACAAACCGTTCTTTCAATTTACCGGGCTCAAACTTACCGGACCGGTGGCCGAGATCCAGTTCAACCGGAATTGTCAGCTGATTTGAACCGGTTTTTAAAACAATTAGTGTAATTGTGTTGATTTGTTTAACCAAGTGAATCATAATATGCATCAAATAAGTCAGGAGGTGCGGTGGGCACACTTGTTTGAATTTATTATGATTTTAGGAACCTAATTGGCACTTAGGGACGTAGCCCTAAGTGAGGGGGGTTCCAAGAGGGCAACGCCCCCTTAGCGGAGGTCCGAGGGCAGCGCCCCCGGAAGCGGGATCTAAGGAGAAGAGCCCCTGGTTAGGTCAAGTTATGTTAAAAGTTCATTAAAATTTTATTTTCCGGATTTCCCCATGTGAATTCCGTTTTATAAAATTGTTGACAAATAGCACAGTTTTATTCAAATTTCGAATTAGAAATTGATAACTTCCAAAGGTCGTTTATTCGCCAATCCCTGCAAAAATTGTTTTGATAATCTTGGTTTACTGGTTCACGAATTCTCTCAAACACACACATATTCGATTTCTTGATATCTCAATCTAAGTTTTATCCGATTGAAGTATTCGGGAGAACCACCGTTTAATTTTGATCTGAAAATGCTTCTCGAGTCTCAAATATCCGTTATTGTAATCTCAAAAACTCCCTTTACATGCAATAGAGTATTTCTTAGGCCATCCGGTATACATGAGGAAAAGCCCTCGTGATCCTACTTGGCATGAAAATCACGCCGTGATTCTTGAGGGAACACCGCCCCCTTGCGGCGTGATTGTTGGCGTGGGCGTGATTCTTGGCGTGAAAAAAATCACGGGAATGAATTGTGTATTCCAATGTTTACAAAACCGTTATAATCCCTCTCTTCTTCTTCTCCCCATCTGGATCAGCTTCCTTCCACCACCTACAGAACACAAATCAACGAAATCAAATTATTTGGAGTATTGATGATGAGATTGAGAAATGGATAGACCTGAAAGGGACCAAGTACAGGCGATGGTCGTCGAATGCGGTTAACAATTTTACTGTAAATTGCAAACGAAGATAGTGGAATAAGATGAACCGGAAGGTGGAATCGCCGGCGGGAAGAGGGAATCCATGGGGGAAATGGGTTTTGGGAAAGTGAAGCAAGAAAATGACAAGAGCATTGAGACGGGAATTTTGTCCTTTTTTACTTGTTTTTATTAATAAAATATTATATTTTATTTTATTTAAATGAAAAAAAAATAATAACATTTAATTATCACTCCACCACAATCACTTGGGTATACCCCTTGCCAAGTGATGGATGGTGTGATAATGAAGGAAGTGACGTGGCGCCACGTGTCGTGCACTTTATTATCACACCACACCATAATCACACCTGGTATACCCCATGCTCTTATACTTTCGTTTCACGAATTGTCATGTCAATCCAATTTGTGTGAAGTTGATCGAGTTATCCTTGTGGACTGATTGTTGAAAAGTTTAATTGTTTAATATGAGTAATTCTTGAACACTTGAATTATAAATATGTTTGATTCATGGAAACTTGAATTGTTATATAAGTCCAATTCCCAAAAAGATTCTTGAAATTTTTTCTTGTCAAAACATGTTTTACTACGAAAGGTTTGCAACCACTAATTAGTTTAGTGGCAAAGTTGTATGTCTAAGACTTTATCAAAATAGTGAGGTCTTAGGTTCAAGTCCCACTTGTGACAAAAAAAAGGAGTCCAAGTTGGGTCAGGGGGTTTTCTCACCTATAGTGAGTTTCCTCCTATGAGGATGGAGACGATCGGGTGGGCCAGTGGCATGTCAGTGATCCAAATTGCCGTTCAAAAGAAAACTACGAAAGGTTGAATTTGTTTATTATCCATGTCAAATAGTAACTATGCACGAATGTCACAACATCAACATATATAAATGGAAAGGCATCTTGTTTGTGGTTGATGAATATATGCAAATGCAGTGATAAAACACAGCTTTGGAAGTAAGAGTGTGTGATGCGTACCCAATAGCAGCAGCCCAACATGTAAGTCAAAATAATGATCCAGACCAGATGGGCCGGCCCAAGCGCATGACCAAGAACATGTCAAGAACTAAATTTCCTTATTTTATGCATGTTTCTTTTATTTTTGTGCATGATCCCTACTTCATCATGGCAGTAGTGGAAGTTTAATTTCTTCTAGTTATTTCCTTTTCATTTCTTTATAAGTTAGGGTTTTTTTATTTATGAGAATATCATAATATCGTCTCAAGTTCTAAGTATTTTAACCTACTAGTTTCTTTAGAGTTTAACTCACTCATAGGTCTCATCAATTGGTGTTTTCATTCATCCTTTTCAGTGCCTTCCCGCAAGGACTCAACCTATGGAGATGATCCCATGGCCTCCATGATCGAAGGCATGAAAAAGGTTCTCCTGAACCAGGATACCGCATCTTCCAATTTTAAAGCCTTGCAATCCGCCCTTAACACCCTTGTCGAATCCATCAACAAAACACACAGCAGCCATGACTTCCAGTTCAATCCCCAAACCGTTTCCTCAATTCAAACCCGTAATACCATCCGACTCCCAAGCTCGCACTCCAAAATTTCACCACCATCTCTTTGATGGAACGAACCCCGCTTGATTGGATCTTCCAAGTAGACAACTACTTCAAGTATTACTCGGCTTATCAGTAGAGGCCCTGCTACATTGCTTCATATTCGGACTCAAAATGGTAATTCAAAACCTAGAGGTAAACCGAATATCCCGATCGGACACGATAGAAACCGACACACCATGCAGTGACACAACTTCCTTGACCGCCAACTTATCTGAAGGCAAAGTTTCCTAAATAGGAAGGAAGTATTTATATGCTACAGCTTCGCCTCTTTCAATAATCTTATAAGGTCTGAGTACATTGGGCCTAATTTTGCCCCTTCCCAAATATGACAACGCCCTTCCACATAGAGACCTTTAACATAACATAATCGCCTACTCGAAATACTAAAGGTCTTCATGTCCATCTTTTGGCGATCTTGGGCAACTTTCATCCTTTGTTTAATCTGAACTATTTTGTTAGTCGTCTCTAGGATTTCTGGACAAGATAACTGACTTTCTCCCACTTAAGTCCAACAGACTTAAGTTCTACACTTTATACGTTCAAGTTTCAAATATTGCAACTTTTATGCTAGCATGGTAACGGTTGTTATAACAAAAATTCGATTAACAGTAGATGATTATCCTAATTATCTCAAAAATCATTCTCACATACTTTCACCATATCCTCTAGGGTTTGAATGATTCGTCCGCTTTGTCCATCAGTTTGAAGATGATATGTAGTGCTCAAGTTAACCCACATGTGTAACTCTTTTTGGAAGCTTGTCCAAAAACCCAGATGTGAATCAACAATCTATGTCAGAGATTATAGACAACGGTATATCATGTCGGTTCATAATCTCATTAATATAGGTTGTGATATTACATAATATATTTTATTTAGTTATTTTCTCATAATTATATATAACAATAGTTAATATAAATTATATAGTTATTTTATCAAATATAAATATTATATTTATTATAAATAATAGGCTCTTTTTTATACTCACAAACCTAGTCAAGTTCGGTATATAGAACTCACGCTCGACCTCATTTATTAAATAAACTTTTATTTAAACTTGAGCCTTATATTAAGCCGAACTTAAATTATTCACGAACAGTTGGACTCATTTACCAGTGTATAAACTAGGGCTGGCATATCGTGTATACACGCACACGATAAGACACTAACACGAAATATGTATACATGAACACGACACGATAACTTACCGTATATTTTTTCTCAAACACGAACATGTTTATACTTGCTTAACACGATAAGACCTCATGCTCAAAATCTATAAACAAACCTCATGCTCAAAATCTTCAAAATGTGAACTAGGCTTTAAACCTAATAATAATAAACCCAAACAACCCCATACCCCACAACCCCCAAATCTAACCCAACCTCACCAACAAACTATTTAATATTTCACCAACAAAATATTTAATTTTTCTTTTTGTTAATCAATCTTTAATTTAACAAATTCATATGATTTTAAAATAAAGATCCAAATTATTCTATTTTATAGTGTTTATTTCAAATCTTCCGATTTTCTTCCAATTTGTCGGAAGCAAATCCCACTTTCATCTTCTTATTACCGCCTTTCAGATCTCTCTTTATCCACACGAGTGTGTACATTCATTCATATTCATATGCCTCCAAACTTATTACAAAATCTGTAATCTTTCTCTATTACCAAATCAATCACATAACACCTTTTAAACCCTCCTTTCTTTCTTTCTTTCTTGAATATGATTCTTCACATCTTCTGTTTCTGAAGAAGATTCAACTGTTTTTGTTGGGATTTGGAGTGATGGGTTGTTGTAATTCTTGCTTTTCGAAAGAACCCAGATCAGAAAAAGATAACATTCATCAAAATACTCATCACCACTCGCCGGCGAACGGAAAAGGGGCTGCTTTCGCCGGAGACGGCGGCGGCGTGCCGGTGTTCTCCGAGTACTCGCTGGCGGACTTGAAGGCGGCAACTAATAACTTCAGTTCGGAGTTCATTGTTTCTGAAAGTGGGGAAAAGGCTCCTAATGTTGTGTACAAGGGGAGGCTGCAGAATAGGAGGTGGATTGCTGTTAAGAAGTTTTCGAAAATGGCATGGCCGGATCCGAAGCAGTTTGCGGTATCGATTGCTTGTTGGTTTTGGTTTGATTTGGGGGTTAGGGTTTACTGATTTGTTTGGAGTTTAGGGTTTACTGTTTTGTGGGTGTGTTTTGAATGACATTATGTGGTTGATAAATAATTGATTAGGTTTTAGGGGTTTTAGAGTAGTGGGTTTATTGATATGTATATGTTAATTGTGCATTTGGGTGATTGTGGATTCTTGTTAATTGAAGGTTTTAGGGGTTTTAGAGTAGTGGGTTTATCGATATGTATATGTTATATGGGGTGTTTGGGTTTGTTTCTGAATGTGATTATGTGATATGGAATAATCAAAATATGATAGAAGTTGTGCAAATTGAAAAAGATACTTATTTGATATGTTTTTAGTGCTTGAAGTTTTGAAGATAATCTTCTTTTATGGTGTTGAATGAATTTACATATGAAATAAGGGTATATAGTTATAAAGGGTCAATTTTAAGCTGAGAATTGCGAGAACAACGTAAACATTTGTACATATTGCTTTGACTTTGATACATAAGGCGGTTATACAGAACCGCATAGCTGTCTCTCTTTCTCTCTCCTAGTATATATGACATGCTTAAAATATAAATGCTTATACGGTGCTCATAGTTCTCTACTTCAATTCTGTTTTGGATGATCACACCTCATTAATCATAAGCATGAGTATCTTACCCAAACACTAAATATTGATAAGTATAATCACTTTCAAAACGCATATCCAATCGCCTCGTTAGTTTGCAACTCAAATTCATTACATTGTTTTTACATTTTTCTATAAATCAAGAATTGTTGTTTGATCTTCCTCTTTTATATTAACCTTTTTTGATGTGGGGTATCTCTGATTTATTTGAACATAATGGTTTATTACTTATTAGTATTTGAATCTTTGGTTATTAAGGTAGTGAGTTTATAGTTTCTTTCTCATAGAGCTATTAGCCTTTTGGACTATTGTACTCGCTTTTTATTTGAAACCAACCATTTTTCTTGCAAAAAAGCAAAAAAAAACATTGAGAATTAACGGTTTGAACAAACCATGTTAATCTAAATGCCCAAAAATCCATCACATATAGCATTTCTTGTTAAAAGTCATTCTTTTGTGCAAAGTGTAGTATCATTTTTTGGTTTGGAAAGTCGGTATCTTCTTTTTTTCCATGCGATGTTATGGTGTAGTGCACACATGCTGATTTCTTTAACTAGTAGAAATGATAATTGTTGAATTTCCATTGTTTTTGTTTTGTAAGGATGAAGCATGGGGAGTTGGAAAACTGAGGCATAATAGGGTGGCTAATCTGATCGGATATTGCTGTGATGGGGATGAAAGGCTACTTGTTGCAGAGTATATGCCTAATGATACTCTAGCCAAACATTTATTTCATTGTATGTTTTCATATCTATAATACTTTTATGTTTGCTATTCCCATTTTCAAAATATGTCAGCTTCAAACTTCAATTGGTATATAAATAGATATTTTTAGTGTGGACTAATATTTCATTGAATCATCTGCATCAAATTCTGTTTGATTCCATTAAGTAATTTTGCTTTACACCCTAAATAGACATGTGTGACAGTGTTTTCCAAGAAAGGGTATATAAGCAAACAGTTTGATTCCATTAGAGGTGGAAATTTCGACCCACTTACTCATGATGGGTCATGGGTCCTATTTGGGTTGCATCTTTTCTTAAACTTGTCAAACGGGTCAATGGGTCGAACATGTCAAAACATATTTTTAGTTAATACAACCTCCAAAATTGTATTATTCAGTAATCTGGATTAATACTGTACTAGTATTGGTTTTGTAATCATTAGCACATTTATTATTTTGTATTTTTTTTCAAAATGGATATCTTTGTGATGTTCTTCACAGGGGAGAATCAAACAATCGAATGGGCAATGCGTTTACGCGTTGCTTTATGTATTGCTGAAGCACTGGATTACTGCAGTACTGAAGGCCGTCCATTGTATCATGATTTGAATGCATATAGAGTTCTCTTTGATGAGGTGCTGTAGTGAAATATAATATCTTGAATACTATTAGACAGTATTAATTATGTTATAGTCTTGTATTAGAAGGATACAATGTGTAAATATGTATTCTATATATATCCTTGTAATCTATCATTATGAAATATACAATCACAATTACATACAGTTAATCTTGGTAATTGTATTGTATTATTGTATGTAATAAGAATGATTACAAAGAGTATAAATAGAGAACATAATTACACTCTAATCCCTCTAATATAATAATATGTATTTATCTATCTAATATTCCCCCTCAAGCTAAGGCCGGGAAACGAGTTGTAGCTTGTCTCGTAAAGTTGCAAATCTCTCAGAAGAAGTACATTATGGAGCTTTTAACCAAGGCTGGCCTTTCGCAATCAAAACCGGTTCCATCGCCTTGCTCCACCTCGGCTACTCTGGCCCTTGGTGACAATCCACTTTTTGAAAATCCGGTGCGATATCGACAGGTTGTAGGGGCTCTTCAGTATCTCACCATGACTAGACCTGATATAACCTTTGCAGTCAACAAAGTTTGTAAATTTATGCACTCACCTACAGAGAATCACTGGTCCGCTGTTAAAAGAATACTCAGATATCTGCAAGGTACCTCGCATCATGGTCTTCTATTTCAACGGGCTTCTGGCTCCACACTACATGCCTATACAGATGCTCATTTTCGGTCTCTCACTGCGTTCTCTGATGCGGATTGGGCAGGTTGTCCTGATGATCGTCGATCCACCGGGGGTTATGCCATCTATCTCGGGTCAAATCTTGTCTCCTGGTCAGCTAGGAAACAACGCACTGTCTCTCGGTCATCAACTGAATCTGAATACAAAGCACTAGCCGATACTGTTGCCGAACTTACTTGGCTTGAAGCCCTTCTACGTGAACTTCACGTCCCAGTGCAGTCTGCTCCTATCTTATGGTGTGACAACTTAGGAGCCACATACTTATCAGCAAATCCTATTTTCCATGCTCGCACAAAGCATGTGGAGATCGATTTTCACTTTGTCAGAGAAAAGGTTGCACAAGGGAAACTTTCGGTTCAATTCATATCTACAAATGACCAGATTGCTGATGTTTTTACAAAGCCACTACCTTCAGAGAGATTTGCAACTTTACGAGACAAGCTACAACTCGTTTCCCGGCCTTAGCTTGAGGGGGAATATTAGATAGATAAATACATACAAGTTTATCTTGGTATCAGAGCTTTTTTTTCCTAACCCTAATTCCTCTGCTGCCGTCACCCTCTGCAGTTGCTAACTCCCTGCCTTTTCCGATCAGACCTCTTCCGGCTAACAATGGCCATGCTTTCTGCTTTCTCCACAACTGAGAAAACAGCCCATAACTCTCACAAGTTTGCTTTTACATTATCTCCAACGAATTATGGCTTTTGGAAAACAATGATCCAGCCGTTTCTCATCACAAATAACCTGATTGGTTATGTTGATGGAACCATCCCGTGTCCATCACAAACTATCACACCAGCCCAGTCCTCGGACAAAGACGCACCTAAAGCACCTCCACCGAACCTTATTTATTCAACATGGGTATCTAATGATGCCCACGTCAGGATGTTGATTATCTCTACAGTCTCAGAAGCATCGTTTCAACATGTATAAGGTAACACATCTAGGGATCTCTGGCTTTCCCTTGAACGTGCTTATGCACCACATACGTCTTCTAGGGAATACACCCTCAAGACGCAACTACTCAAGCTTGAGATGAAAGGCGATGAACTTCATCAGCATATCTTACCAGGGCACAAGCATACGCTGATGCTCTCGCTAATATCGGTGAACCGGCCAAAGAAAAAGACTTAATTATGCTGGTACTAGCAGGCCTTCCTGAAGAATATAATGGCCTTAAGTCCACTATCCTTGCTCGGCAGATTCCAACAGCCTTCGCTGAACTCCCTGGTCTCCTGGATATCACGATTATATGGTGAAGAAATCAGTCCCTGTTGTCTCACCGGCCTAGGCTTTTACTGCTGCTGCCACCAGCCGCACCACACTCGGTAGTTCTCAACCGGACACACTGCAGACCCTTCAACAGCTTGTTTCCCAACTTGGTTTTCAACTGCAACCACTTAATCAGCCAGCCTCACAGGCTTTCTTTGCCTCTCGTTCCCAATACTCCCGTGGACGCGGCTCAACAAATCGTCGTGGACGTGGCTCCTTCAACAATACACACTCGGGAGGTAACATAAATCAGTTCACTTGGGCCTCTAATCAGAACACAGTTTACGGTACATGTAACAGGTGTGGTATTGGACATGTGCCATCTCAGTGTCCTAATCGTGACCCTGCCACCATAAGGCCGAGACAGCAGCAGCCTTCAGCAAACTTTGCTGATTATCGCTCCCAAGCATCAACTACTTGGCTTCCTGATACCGGCTCTAACAGCCATGTTGCCCAAGACACCTCCAACCTTGACAGTCACGAGCCCTACTACGGTGAGGATACACTTCATGTTGGTAATGGTAAGGGCTTACCCATACTTCATATTGGCTCCACTCGTTTTTATTCACCATCCAAAACCTTCTCTCTTTCTAATATACTTCATGTTCCACAAATTAAAAAAAACCTTCTTTCAGTACAAAAGTTTTGCCATGATAATCATGTTTTCTTTGAATTTCACTCTACTTTTTTTGCTGTGAAGGACAAGTCTACACGTGCAACCCTCCTCACGGGTCCAAGTGAAAATGGGCTCTACTCTATTGGTCTTCCTCATATTCAGTCAGTTCCTAAAGTTGCTTTCACTTCCATCCATGCTTCTTCCAACACATGGCATCAACGACTGGGTCATCCTCATCCACAACTGTTACAAACCATGCTATCTAAATATTGTCTTCCTATTTTACATAAAAGTTCGAGTTCCTTTTGTAATTCTTGTCACATAGGGAAATCATCGAAACTTCATTTGTCAGCTTCTAATTTTAAAAGCACTTGTGTTTTGGATTTAGTTTTTTGTGATGTTTAGGGTCCTGCACCCGTTACTTCATTTGATGTCCATAATTATTTCTTGCTTTGTGTTGATCATTTTTCACGCTATATGTGGATATTCCCTTTGAAATACAAATCTGATGTGTATAACTTTTTTTAAACATTTTCTTGATGTGGTTGAACGTCAATTTAACACCAAATTGAAATCTGTCCAAACCGATTGGGGAGGTTAATTCAGGAATTTATCACAATTTTTCACTCCCCTTGGGATTATCCATCGTCGCTCCTGCCCTCACACGAGTGAGCAGAATGGCTTTGTCGAGCGACGCCATCGACATGTGGTGGAAACAGGCCTCACTCTACTCGCCCAATCAGCTGTTCCTTCTAGGTTTTGGCACTTTGCATACGAAACATCAGTTTACCTAATTAACCGCATGCATTCTTGCAACTCCTCAAACATATCTCCCTTTGAACATATCTTTCATCATAAACCAGATTTCTCTTTTTTGCGGGTCTTTGGGTGCCAATGCTACCCCCATCTCCGACCTTACAATAGGCACAAGATGGATTTTCGTTCTGTGCCTTGTGTGTTTCTCGGATATAGTTCCTCCCATCATGGCTATAGATGCCTCGATCCCACAACTGATCGGATATACATCGTCTGTCATGTTCGTTTCAACGAACATTGCTTTCCATTCCATCCTTCTTCACCTGCACCTCCCTCCCCTCCACCATTCGATCCTTATATCTCTTCTTATCCCTCCTCATCTGTTCCCATTGATCCTTCCACTACTAACACATCCTCTACACCACCAATCAGCCCTCGTTCACCTTCTGTCCCATCTTCTCCGCCTGCTACTATACCTACTCAAACCGAACAACCCTCTGTCCCTTTACAAACATACAACAGGCGCAATAAATCAACCGCCCAACCTACCGACAGTATCCCTCCTCACCCGGCCCAAATGTAGGCAGTCTCTACCTCCTCGCCGGCCCAGGCTGCTCTACCACCTCCGCGTCCTCGCCCTCCTAAGTTACGCCCTCATCCTACACCAAAGGTTCCCTACAATCCCTCGGCCTATCATACTTCTACAGCTCCTTCCGAAACATAACCTACCACCTTTGCCATTGCCAACACAAATCCTCACTGGCGCAATGCCATGGCTGAGGAATACGCTGCCTTACTAAGGAATGGTACCTGGTCTTTAATTCCACCTGTCCCTAACGCCAATGTGGTTGACTGTAAATGGGTTTACAAACTCAAGAGAGATCAGACGGTGCCATTAAACATTACAAGTCTTGGTTAGTGGCCAAAGGTTTCAAACAACAACCGGGGGTAGATTACCATGAAACCTTTAGCCCCGTTGTTAAATCTACAACCATACGGGTAGTTCTCTCTCTGGCCGTCTCACAGCGGTGGCCACTTAGACAGTTGGATGTTCAAAATGCTTTTTTGCACGGTGACCTAACATAGACAGTTTATTTGCGCCAACCACCTGGTTTCGTTGATCCACAAAGATCGGGTCATGTTTGTCTCCTACACAAGTCCTTGTATGGACTTAAACAGGCACCACGTGCATGGTTTCATCGCTTGTCTGGGGCTCTACACTCTCTTGGCTTCAAAGGTTCTAAAACAGATCCTTCTCTTTTTATTTATTCCTCACAAGGAACCCTATTATATATGCTGGTCTACGTTGATGACATAATTCTGCCGGTAATAACCCGAAGGCCATTGATCAGATCATCCAGAATCTGAGCCAGACTTTTGCTATTCAGGATCTCGACACCCTTTCTTATTTTTTGGGTATTGAGGTTACCCCCAGGGGCTCAGATCTGTTTTTACCCCCAGAAAAAAGCCCGCCTCTCACAGGCCAAACCAGTCTCAACACCGATTACAACTACAACTAATTTAGCACTCGGTGACAGCCCGTTGTTTGAAAATCCGGTTCGATATCGTCAGGTGGTTGGTGCCCTACAGTATGCTACTTTATCCCGACCGGATATCACCTTTGCAGTCAATAAAATCTGCCAGTTCATGCACTCCCCGACTGAGAACCATTGGTCCGCTGTCAAACGGATTCTCCGGTATCTTCAGGGCACAGTTGATTATGGTCTATTGATTAAACAAACCTCTGGTTCCACTTTACATGCCTATATTGATGCTCATTCTCCCTTTCTGAATGCCTTTTCGGATGCTGACTGGGCCGGTTGCCCAGATGACCGTCGATCCACCGGAGGGTATGCCATCTATCTTGGTTCTAACCTTATCTCTTGGTCAGCCAGAAAACAACGCACTGTATCTCGGTCATCAACAGAATCCGAATACAAAGCCTTAGCAGACACTGTGGCTGAACTGACTTGGCTTGAAGCTCTTCTACGTGAACTTCAAGTCCCTATGTCTACGATTCTTGTATTGTGGTATGATAACCTTGGGGTGACATACTTGTCAGCCAACCCTGTATTTCATGCTCGCACAAAACATGTGGAGGTGGACTTCCACTTTGTCAGAGAAAAAGTTGCTGAAAAGAAGCTCTCAGTTCAATTCATTTCTACTAATGATCAGATTGCTGATGTTTTCACCAAGCCATTACCTTCACAACGATTTGAAGTTATAAGGTCCAAACTGCAGGTCGTTTCCTGGCCTTAGCTTGCGGGGGAATATTAGACAGTATTAATTATGTTATAGTCTTGTATTAGAAGGATACAATGTGTAAATATGTATTCTATATATATCCTTGTAATCTATCATTATGAAATATACAATCACAATTACATACCAAGTTTATCATTTTTGAGATGATAAAATAATTCTTCATTTCAATGGAATCAAATCGATAACTTGATTAAAATATTTGACAGAATGGTGATCCACGGCTTTCATGTTTTGGTTTGATGAAAAATAGTAGGGATGGAAAAAGTTACAGCACAAATCTTGCATACACTCCTCCTGAGTATCTAAGAAACGGTACATGGTTTCAACAACTTTCGGCATATATTACAGAAAATATGTAAAAATCTTATTATGTCAATAAATTGTTTTTGTAGTTTTAAACTACCATGCATAGGATCTTTTTTTGGTAGTTGATGAATAGTGATGGACGAAAGTTTACCATGTAAAATTAGAAAGTAAAGGGGTGTTGATGTGACTATTGCAACTTGAACAATTAGAATAAAATAACTAGTTAATAGGGGATAGAAGTTAGGGATAGTTAGGTAATTTTACATTATTTTAATAAATAGTTTTTTTTGAAGTATTTTTTTAACTGCTTCTCCAAGTATATGCTTATTTTGACCCTAAATAATCAGAAAATAATAGTTATAGCAATTTTTTTAACAGTTTTCTTGAATTTCTTAAATGATTAATAATATCAATTATAATTTCCAAAACTGTTATCAAAAGTATTATCCATTTTTGTTGTTGAATAAAGCAGTTTAGTTGGCTGTAAACACTTGGATGATTTTTAAACCGCATGACATGTTTCTTTCTAGCTAAATTTGTTAGTTTTATCAATAAAATATTACCCAAATTGACATTATGAGTTTCACATAAATGAGTTGAAATTGCCACCCATTCCGATGAACTCACCTGAACAACCGACTATTAAGTGGTCATATTATACGCATTGTTGCCTGATAATTGTGTTCTTTTTTCCTCTAATAGGGAGAGTTACACCCGAAAGTGTTAGTTTTAGCTTCGGGACTGTTCTTTTGGATCTCCTGAGTGGAAAACATATCCCCCCAAGTCACGTAAGCAACTCTAATGTGTTAATTAACTTTTTATAGTTAATTATTTGGACATTTGATGTTTGTTGCAGGCGCTTGAAATGATTCGAGGCAAAAACATTCTTTTGTTGATGGATTCACATTTGGAGGGAAACTTTTCAACAGAAGAAGCAACTGTTGTTTTTGATCTTGCTTCGCGTTGCTTGCAGTATGAACCAAGGGAACGACCTAATACCAAAGATCTTGTTTCAACACTTGCTCCATTGCAGAACAAACCAGATGTCGGTACCAACTTTCCTTCTCGTGTTGTGTTTTAGTAAATTATTTTTATTAATAAAGTATAACCCAAATTAGATCATTGTTTTAACAGTATATGTTTTGTAATCATGTCTATATGTTTATTATTCATTAATTAAAAAAATGGGACAAAAAGTGTTGGCTGGTCAACCCAATATGATCATTTTGACTCGTGTTTAATAATCTTACCCAATCCCTCTTTATATGCACACAATCTCATTTGTGGCAGTTGTTGAGGTCAATAATAAACTATAAGAAGTTATATTTGTAGGTCCCATCTTATTAGATTATTGTTTTAGTAGTATAGGTTTTGTAATCATGTTTGATATGTTAACTATATATCATTATAAAATGGGATAAAAAACCCATTTTGACTTGTGTTTAATAAACTTTGGTTTCGGCCAAGTTATGGATTTGGTCCCTGGTTACGATTTTTACAGGTTTAGTCCCTCTGGTACTGTTTACTTTCAAAGATGGTCCGTTATCCATTAGGTGATGTTAAAATTAGATGTATTCATCTATGTTTCCAAAGTCCCTTTGTTATAAGAAATCAGATTATTATTTTAATAGCGTATTTATTATATTATAATCTTGTTTAAAATGTTTATTGCTTATAAATGTTGAGAAGGTGTTGGTTTGGTCAACCCGACCGACCCATTTTGACCCATATTAATCTACCCATTTTGACTTGCTACCCAAGCTACCTTTATATGCATATGATCTCATCTGTGGCAATTGTTGAGGTCAATAATAAACGAAAAAACGTTTCTTTCTAGGTCCCGTCTTATCAGATGCTTGGGATTCCAAAACATGAAGAAGCACCCGCAACACCGCCACATCCTCTTTCTCCAATGGGTGATGCATGTTCAAGGATGGATTTGACCGCCATCCACCAGATATTAGTGATGACACATTATAAAGATGATGAAGGCACTAATGAGGTTATCGAACTTAAACATTTGATTTAGTTACAAGTACAACATACAAGTTTTTATTTTATGATTTTGATGTTTGTGTTTTGTTGATGATGTTTCTTCAGCTTTCTTTTCAAGAGTGGACCCAACAAATGAGGGATATGTTGGAGGCTAGGAAGCGCGGGGATCTAGCTTTTCGTGATAAAGATTTTAGAACTGCAATTGATTGTTATTCTCAGGTACTTACTATTGCTTTATCTTTTATTGTAAACTTCATCTACCCTTTTAGATTTGTTATTCTTACTAGTGTTTTTGTCACTAGTGTCAAGATTAAGAGTGTGTATGGTGGAGTGGTACTTTGACCCGTTTACTTGTAAACGGGTCAAATGACTTGGGTTATTTTTAAACTCAAGCGGGTCAAATAAATTGTTTTAGCCAAAAGAGGAATAGGTCAATTTATTTGACCCGTTTGAGTTTAAAAATAACCTAAGTCATTTTCCCTAATAGATTTATATCATTATTGTAATGATACTAATATACTATAATAAAAGCGTTAATTATAAAAAAGATAACAGAAAAGTATTTAATGTCCAACCCAACCATTGCCTGTTTCGACTCTTACTAAGGGATGACCTGTTTCGACCTTAATTCATTATCCAACTCGACCATCTGGCCATATAGGCTAGGCCTTTTAACAACTTGTTTTGACTTTCTGTGTCTAATAATTTTATCAAAATTGGTTTTTTGAAGAAAAAACTAGCATTTGTTTATAATTTGTAGTTCTTGAAAGACTGAATCTCCTGTTATTTATTTACACTAGTAAAGTTATTATTGCTATTATAATACTATTGCAATCATGTTATTCTGATATCATGGTACACATAAAGCATGGTTGACTTTGTAAATGTCTTATGACTTCTCCATGTCAATATATGGTAACATGTTTATATGTTGGTGAAAGGGTTTGACAGTGATTATGTCTGTACATTGTACACTAGTCTAGGGGTGTTTATGATCCGGTTCCGTCGGTTTTGACGAAAATTCCACGTCAAACTGCTAACTACTATGGGCGTAGCCGAGTAGAGTTCTATTTCAAAGCTCGAGATCTGCTCATGAGTAGTTTTCAAGCTGGGCTCGGCTCCTTTATTCTTTATTAATTATTTTATTATATATATACATATATATTTCTAGTTATTATATAATATATATATTTAATTATTTTTATCATAATTTTTATATATAAAATATTATATAAGTATGTATATTTAATACATTAAACCAAAAAATCTTTAAAGAAAAGCTCGTTTAGGCTCGCGAGCCTACTCAAGCTCGATATGTGAAGCTTGGGCTCGGCTCGTTTATTAAATGAGCCCCAATATAAGCTCGAGCTCATTTAAGCTCGGCTCGATCGGGTTTTTAGCGAGCCGATCTCGAGTAGCTCATGAGTGGCTCGGCTCGTTTACACCCCTACTAACTACAGTTTCAGGAAACAACAAACCAAACCGGACAGATGGGGTGGGTTGGCGGTTTTAGCGGCTTGAACCTATATTTTTATTTACTTCTTCAAAATCCTTAGTTTGTATTAAAATGATAAAAGATGGATCATGGATATAATGCATATATATACCTGCTTTCTCAAAAAATAGAAAAAGTTAAGCGACCGGTTCCAAGTTCCAAACCGTCGAACGTACCGTTCAACAACCAAACCCTTGGTTCAGTTTGTGCGGGTAGGTTGGTTTCAACAGTTTTACCAATTTAACTAATCTTTTTTTTTTGGACTTGACTTGCAGTTCATCGACGTTGGCACTATGATATCACCAACAGTGTACGCAAGGCGCAGTCTCTGCCACCTCATGTGTGATCAACCCGATGCAGCTCTTCGAGACGCGATGCAAGCACAATGTGTCTACCCTGATTGGTCAACTGCATTTTACATGCAGGCTGTTGCTCTTGCCAAGCTGGACATGCACAAAGATGCAGTTGATATGTTGAATGAAGCTGCTACTCTTGAAGACAAAAAGAAAGCCAAATGATCATATTCTCTTCTCTTCTTGCAAGCATATCCTTGATTGTTGTTGTGGTCAAGTAGTAGTTGTGGGAATAACTTGTCTTTCTTTTATTTATTTATTTTTAAATTTTGTTTTCTTGATCTTGAATGTGTGAGAAGCAAGCAAATTTGTTCATCGATTTATCGAACTTTTGTTACATAATTAGTGTGGAATTTAGGGGATGGAGAATGGAGCTTTACTAGTAAACGGGTAATGAGTTGTGCTTTATGTGAAGCAAAGTAAAATCAAGTTTACCTAATATATATTATGTGATTATAGTTATTATATAAAATAAAGCCATATATAGTGTGTAGACACAAACTCAATATGGGTCGTATTGTAGAATACGGCTAGTATTCCCTTTAGTCAAACGACAAAAGCTGCACATCTTATATCAGTCATTTAAGTCCTCATGCAGGCCGTATAGGATGATACGAACGCATGCTATACAGGTCGTAATGTCGGATACGACCCCCTTGACGTGGTCACATACGAGCCGTATAGTACCATACGGCTCGTATTGATGTTGAGTTATGATTGATTTTTTTTTATTACTTGACACGACGTATTATTCCTCAATATGCGTGCCAATTATTTGACCTGACGTAAGTTTCCATCAAAGCTACTATATAAACATTATATGTTAATTCAATTTATCGTTCAATTTTCTCTATTTATTTCGATAATCTATTGAGAAAAGTCGTTTGAGATGTGGGATATTAACTATCTATTCGGTGAAGATTCTAACTATTATGGTAATGAAGCTTCTAACTATTAGGGGGGTGATAACGACGGTCATTCTCTTTTTAACTATAACGACGGTGATAACAACGGTCAACTATCTATTCGGTGAAGATTCTAACTATTACGGCAATGAAGCTTCTAAATATTAGGGGTGATAACGACAGTCATTCTTTTTCTAACTATAACGACGGTGATAACAACGGTCAGTCCCCTCCTAACTATAAATGCGGTGATGACAGCGACGAATCACCTAACAATAACGACAGTGATGACAACAGTGAATCTTCTTGTGAGAGAGGGTTGTATGACACTACTCATGTACAACATATGTTTTCATTATTGGTTGTTAGCTTTATATAGGGATGACAATGGGAGGGTTTAGGACGGGTTTTGGTAATCCCAACCTCATACCCGTTTATAAAAGTGTGTACCATACCTAACCCAAAACTGGGTATCTATCGGGTATTTATGTCACACCCCAACCGACAGCGGAAATGTCGAGGCGGGACATGTAGACTGTTAATGAGCACATGGTTGACTAAATTGAAATAGATTAATACATTAAATTTCCATTCATAATTCCGACAAAACAATTTCTATAATACATGAGCATTGAAAATACATAACATGTTCATTCTTGTTCAATTAACTAGGTCCACAACCTAAGTGAGACAAACTTGATCAACTCATATTTTGTACCTGAAACATGATGAAAACGAGGTCAACTAAAAAGTTGGTGAGCGTACATAGGGTTTTGACTCTAAATAGCATCAAAGTGTTGTGTGTAAACAAATCCATACAAGTCATGATTAACAAGGCATTTATGGGGAGCTACTATTGTGTAACCAAGTAGTACAATCAAACCTTTGTAACTAACATGCAAAAATTGTGTTGTCGGTAACAATCACCCCAATCTGGGTGGGTTTGTCAGACTCAATAGATCTATCATTGTTAACCGTCGGCTTGGTTAGTTAATGATTGTACATGTAATTGCAAATAAGTAGTTAACACACCTAGCACTCAAACATAAAGCTCAAATTGCACACAAATTGTAAAGTGGATTTGTATTGTGTAGTTTATGTAAATCATTGTAAGTTGTGATCATGTTTCACCCCAAAATGTAAAAACAGTGAAAAATGGGCTATGTAAAACTCACCTGTATTAGTTGTGTAGATAACAGGAGTAACACGTAGCACAAGTGAATTTGCAATTCACAAACTTAACCTAGAGTGAAATTATATAAGTGTGAATTAATAACATGCACAAAGTCTATGGCCAGGTCTAGGGTTTAACGGGATTGAGTGTAGGGACTTATACGAAGAGTTTGTGTTATATTATGTAAGGGATGTGTATATGTTTATGTTTGTATTCGAATACTAGTTTTAATGAAAAATGTAGTTCAAGTATATGATTTTTAATAATAAATGAATTTGAGTTGAATAATTAAGTAAAATAAATAATTTCTTTTTATTTATTTATTTAGAAAAAGTAGTGTGGAATTATATTTATTCAAGTATAATTTAAATAAATAAATTTACTTTATTTTCTTGTTTATGAAAATGTGTCAATTAATGGAGTAATTATATATAAGCATATATATAATTAATTATGATTTAAACTATAAACGGATTATAAATGTAAAAATAAGTAACTTCATTTATCCTTAAAATAATATGTTGTTTTAATAAATGTGAAAAATGTAAATATACGTTTACTTAGAAGGTTTTTATTTGTTTAAATGGGGTCTAAACCCTAACATATGAAATTTTAATAGAAAAGATTTATAACAATTGTTTTACAAAATTCTTTTACAATAATGATAATAGATTTATAAAAGTCTTGGTCATAATTTTATAAAGTAAGAAATTTTAAAGGTTTTTGTTTTGGTAAATTATTGATTTAAAATAGTTTTCATATAAAAAAAAAAGAGAAAAGGTTTTAAACGATTTAATTTGTAAAATAATTATTTCATGACTAAGAATTGTAAATTATTGTTCAAATATACTCTAAATGGTATAGGCTTCCATAAAATAATTTTTATAAAGTATTTTGAGTGTTAAAACTTGTTTTAAAAATGTTTGTAGGTTGCTGGGTTCGAACCAGGGTTAGACCTGGGTGTGCACCAGGGTCTAACCACTGAACCAGATGTCCAATTGGGTTATTGAACCCTACTGTTAAGATATCATGGTGCGTTTACACGGGATCCAAATCCAATGCGGGCAGAGAAAGAAGAACGGTGTGGTGCTCCGCTTGAACCCGCGATCTCGCATGCGGGGGTGTATTGTGTTTAACCGATAGATCTGGCTTAATGCCTTGAAGGAATGCTCTTATGTAATTCATTTAATCAACAACCCAAACCATCCTTCTTCCCCATTTTGCGCCCGAAAACCCTAGCCATACCATTACACCCGATTACACAGAATTAAAAGTCTAAACCATGGGGCTTTTGATCCATAGATTGAAACGAAATTATTGATGTAATATTTACCTGAAATGGTTACGAAACGGAGGCGATCGACGGGGAGCACGAATTCGGTGTTCTTGGAGCTTGACAGTGATCCATGGGTGGAATGACGATCGATTGGCGATTGAGCGAGGTTCAGTGGGGTGGTGCGACGGTGAGGGAGAATTTTAGGTGAATCAATTTCATCTTGATTGTTCGATTTACTTTATCCACGTAGAAGGCAACCGTTGGCACGATTTTTACGCGTTAAATTGATGATTGAGGGTGAATTGAGTCGTGTTTTAGGCTAGTATTCACTCCGAAACAGACTGCGCGTGATTTGCGGCGGTTAACGTGAATCAACTCCATCGATTCCCTGCTAATTTTGCTATGTTTGACTCGGGAAAGTCAATGTGTTTAAAATTCAAATGTTAGGCCAAGCTTGATCGAATTGAAACTTTGAATGGGCTAGGGAAGGGTCTGTAAACGATTATGTATAAATGGGATAAATGGGAAGTCCATGACAGTAGCAATTGGTTGAAAATAGTTTAGGTTTGCACAATTTTGGGTATTTTGACTTTTAAAGTTAAAATACATCAATTTGAAATGAATAGTGTCAAGGTTGATGTTAATGGGTTTGAATTTATGGATGAGGGTTCCAAGTGCGTAGAAGGGTGTTCAAACTTGTTTATTTAAATTGTAAATATGCGCGTGTATATATTTACAATTAAACATGCTTTGAAAACGTTTTATAAACTTGACTTTCGTACGTAAAATAATTATATCCAATATATATATATATATATATATATATATATATATTCATATATATATTTAATACATGTGTTATATATAATAAGGAGATAATTTTGTATGCTAAAATAATATTTATTGTAATATTTTTAAATTCAAATAAGTATAGGACTTCAAGTGTTTATAAAATGAAACGACTAAAGAAAATTTATGGCTCGGAAATCCTGGATGTTACAATTTACACGTCGAGCATACATATTAGTTTCATAAACGGTATCGGGCATACCTGCATGTATTCGGTATGCCAGTTAGTTTCATAAAAATACCCGTTGGGGATACCCGTTAATGCAACTTATATTTGTTATGAATCTTATCAAAATGAAAACAAAATATAAATATATAATGTACTTGTGAAAAATAAAATAAAAAGTAATCCCATACCCGATTACATGACCCCATACCCGTCCCAGATATCTCAGGTTTTCGGTATTACCCGAAACTTACCGTTGTTTCAGGTGTTCGCGTCTTGTGATGAGTTGGTGGATTAGGCTTCTAGGAAAGTACGTGAGAATGGTTGTGTTATTGTTAACAAACGATCTAGGAAACGGGAACTAGTGAGGTCATGAATGTATGGCTTAAATGTGATCATGGTGGCAAATACAAGGGAGCACCCACACTTGGAAAGACCGTAAAAAAAATAGACTACCCATTTGAACTAAAAGGAATGTACTAAATAAAAAGGGGTGGTTGGATATCAAAGGTGAAGAAAGATACACATAACTATTAACATGTTGAACATCTGGAGGGGCATGCATTTACAATGAGGTTGTCTAAAACAAAGTGTCCGACCTTATAACCATATATAATGCGCACAATAAGTTAAAAAAGTCAAGTAGAGTCAGGAAAACTCCGATGCATGTTCTTTTCTTTGTACTGCAACAACATGGTTATATTTACGTCCCTCGCGTAGATGAACCCACTAATACTGTTGCGGGGATTTTATTTATCCATCTATAATCTTATAATCTATGCGTTCATGCATATGTTGATGATAGACACGATGTACAACACTAACCCTGTAGAAAATGGCAGGTGTGACATCTACCCTTAAGTCATTTTCTGTTGCTCATGCGTTTATCAATCTAGAGCGTGATGACAACTTCAAGTGGGTGTTAAGGCAACTAAAATATACACTGGAGCAAAAATGTATGGAGCCTAGGGATGAAAAAAAAAACCCGAGCCCGACAGGTATACCTGAAATCTGAAACATCCGGGACGGCACACCCGAAGCTTGACGGGTATGGGATTTGTTTTAAGATATTTCACGGGTATGGGACGGGTATGTGATTAGGTGATACCCGACCCGATTACCCAAAATCACATACAAAATTACCCCTACCCGAAAAGTTTTTATTTTTATTTTTATTTTCCTTCGACCTTAACTTTTAATGCTTCGTTTTAGTATACCTGGTACCCGCGAGCATGCCCGGTTGACGGTACCCGCAAGAATGCCCCGATACCCAACGGGTAATGGGCCAGGTATGATCGAGAAACCTGAGGTGACTAATCATTAATTAAAGTCAAACATGTTTACTTAGATTGTATTTTCTGTATAAATTGAGGAGTTACCCCACCTGAATATAAGTTAAATATACCGAGATCTATCACTACAAAAAAAAGAAGCAAACATGTACAACAATTTATGGGGCTTTATTACATAAAGAGTGTGAAATCTATGCAATGTAGAGTTCGGCTTTGCCATCGATGAAAAGGCTGATGAACTCTTCACCGTCAACCGTTTCTTTCTCAATAAGGAGTTGAGCGAGCTTGTGCAAGATGTCGATATGTGTTGTGATTATACTTGTTGCCCTTTCGTATGCCCGTTCCACAAGTTCCCTCACTTCTGCATCTACAATATCCGCGGTAGCCATTGAATAATCTTTTTGGGATGACATCTGCAAACCATTTCCATATTATAAACCACAATATTTACAATTCTGAACAGGGTGTCAATCGTGTTGGGTTGACGGCAGTGGCGGATCTAGGAAAAAAATCCAGGGGTATCTGTCCATTCGTTCAGGGGTATCTGGATACATAAAACGGTAAAAAAAACAAAAAATTCTCACTGCGCGTCGAAAGTTGAGGGGTACCGACAGGTACCCCTGCCCTAGGCGTAGATCCGCCCCTGGTTGACGGGTTAAATCCGAACATGACCCATATATTTATTTGTGCGAAAGACATCAACCTTAACCTGGACACATAAAAATCATATAACCAGAACACGACCTATTTAACCCAATTATCTAAATGAGTCAAAGTGGGTTGGCGTGTTGCAAACGTGCTAAAGGGGTTGGAGGTTATAATAAATAGGTCATAAATGGCTTGGTGAGTTGGCCGGAACACCTGTTTAATTAAACCGAAACGGGTTGACTAGTCGACTGTTTAACTGGTTAAACATGTCAACCTAAACACGGCCAACTTAATTAAATTGACCAACCTGAACACGACCCGTTTAAACGGGTTATACATGAAAACCCAAAACTTAATTATTTGCGCATCGTTTCTTTGTAGTGTTTCGGGTTGTGTCTGGAATTGTCATCCCTAATTCCAACCCATTTTGCTTATAAATGGGTTGATATAGCTTGTGTTTTATCTCAAAACGGGTCAAACAAAAATAAAAACTAGTACCTGTTGTCCCAAGAAAGGGTTACCACCACCACCGCCTATTGCCACCTGACCAATCTTCTTGCTGAACCCAAACCTCTCCACCATTTGCCTTGCCACACGAGATACTTGCATGAAATCGTTTGACGCTCCTGTTGTAACATTTTCTTTTCCAAATATAACCTCCTCAGCAACCCTGCGATTTAGTTGCGGTTTAAATACAAACTTGAGTTCTTTTTGTTTTAAAATTTGAAAGAGTAGACCAAAAATGGTCTTCTATTTACAGTTTTAAAAGATTTAGATTAATATAGATAGGACTGTTATGCCATACTATATCCTCAAAAGACGGTTTTGCCCCTGAAATGAGTGTTATACCTTCCACCAAGGGCGACTGCCATTTGGTTTTCAAGGTAGCTTCTGCTGTACAAACCAGACTCGAGTCTTTCTTCACTAGGGGCAAAAAAGGTAAGACCGCCTGCTTGACCACGAGGAATGATGGATATCTTTGCTACAGGATCATACTCCGGCATCAGGGCGCCAACAAGTGCATGACCGGCCTCTGCAAAATCAACGCAGCATTTTTCATTCTTAGTAAAATGTCTAAAATACCCTTGTGCACCCGAACAATAAGATCATTAGTTACAATTCTGACATCAGGCAACAATGAAAAATTGCACAAAACCATGATATGCAATAAGCTACTTGGCATATGCCATATAGCATGTTTTCTCTTAGCAAAATGTCTAAAATACCCTTTCTGTGCATCAAACAGAGTTTTATCATGATAATTTTTCAAAGCAAACAATGCAATTTCTCACGAAGAACACAAAGTGTAAAATGTGAAAAATACCCTTTTGTGGAAAAGCCTAAAGAAGAGAATGCGTTTGGTTACCATGATATGCAACAAGCTTCTTTTTCTCTTCTGAGACAACGGCGTTTTTCTTCTCTGGCCCTGCAATGATTCTCTCAAGGGCATCTGCTATCTCATCTTTGCTTATTTCCTTGAGCTCACGTCTGGCTGCAAGAATGGCGGCTTCATTCATAAGGTTCTGCAAATCAGCTCCGGTGAAACCCGGGGTTCTCCTAGCAATCTTATCAAAATCCACATCTTTTGCAAGTGCCTTTCCCCTTGAGTGCACCTGCACATAGTTTGATATAAGTATGTCACTATTTGTAAAATGACAATAATACCCTTCAAAGATGACAAAACATGAATCCTTGAACCAATATCAATGTCATTACTATCTAATCAGTAATCACTAACAAGGACGGCCTTGGTTTAAAAAGCGTGATGGTGTTTTGGTTTCAAAAGCCGAGGTGCAAAATAAGCTTTATTTACAACCAGAGGATGCGTCTCCCTCATTTGTTTTACATATCAACCTATTTATAGTAAACCTTTCATAATGTCTTCACCCCTTTGGTTGTTTTTACATATAAGCCTCCTGTACACCCTAATTTTGACCAATTTTAACCCAGAACTACATGAGGGGCACCTTTTTGACCCTTACGGGTTTCCCTGAGCGCCTAGGGCCTCAGGCGCACCTTTTTAAACCAAGAGGATGACCATAGGCGCATAAGCGATTATTGTAACAATAAATTAAAATGCACATCCAAACGCCCCGTAAGTATCCCTCCTCGTGTGTATTCAATAGTTCCTATGCATCCACACAATCGAAAATCCCATTAACACTAATCAAATTCAAGCAACTTTTAGTAAACACACCTATGATCCGTTCTCCACGGTCAACCAATTCAAGTAACAAACGAAAATTAAGCAACAAACATTCAAGAAACATGAACGAGCGATGGTCAAACCTGCAGGATCTTGACTCTACCAGCAATATCAGGCCGGTCAACCGTCACCTGCCTATCAAACCTCCCTGGTCTCAACAAAGCCGAATCAAGAACATCAGGCCTGTTAGTAGCAGCCAAAACAATAACACCCGAGTTACCCGAAAACCCATCCATTTCAGTCAACAACTGATTAATCGTTTGCTCCCGCTCATCATTCCCACCACCTAAACCCGCACCCCTTTGCCTACCAACCGCATCTATCTCATCAATAAACACAATACAAGGCGCTTTCGCCTTCGCCTTCTCAAACAAATCTCTAACCCTAGATGCACCCACACCCACAAACAACTCAACAAACTCCGAAGCAGCACACGAGAAAAACGGCACACCGGCCTCACCTGCAACCGCTCGCGCCAAAAGCGTCTTCCCAGTCCCGGGTGGTCCAACCAGCAAACACCCTTTTGGGATCTTAGCACCTAAAGCTGTGTACTTATCAGGATTTTTCAAAAAATCAACAACTTCTTGTAACTCGAGCTTCGCCTGATCGGCGCCTGCCACGTCAGCAAACGAGACCCCGGTTTCCGGGACCTCCTGGAACTTGGATTTCGACCTGCCGAAATCCATTGGCCCGCCGAGCCCACCAGGCCCGCCGGGCCCACCTTGGGATCTCCTAAACAGAAAAAACAACCCACCAAAAGCTAATAACGGAAATAACAAATTACCAATAAAACCAACCAACCCATTACCCCCTTCCCCTTCTGACACTGATATATCAACACCATTCATTGCCAGGATGTCTATAAGATCAGGATCATTCGGCACCACCACAGAGGCTCTCCGGCCGTCGGTGGCGGTGAGCTGCAACACGCCGCCGTCTTTACTAAACCTAACCCTTTCAACTTTCCCTTTCTTGACTGCATTCAAGAACTCGCTGTATCTCCATTGACTACCTTCTGGAAGGTCAGAATTGGGGTTTGGTGCTGTAAGAACGTTTGATTGTGAAAAAGTTAACGAATTTATTGGTGGGTTTTGTTTAACTAACTCAGCTTGAAGTGGGTTTTGCGGCGGTGGCGGTGGTGGTGATAAATCAGTGTCTGCTAGGGCTTGTGGGGTTGTGAGTGAAGAGAATAACAGAGCGGCTAATGTGGCTTTTGATTGGAGGTTGAAATTGGTTGATGAATTGGGTTTTTTGTTTAAAATTGATTGGGGGATTATGAACTTGGTTCTTGAGGGTTTGTGGGTTTTGGGTGTTGGGGTTGAAAGCAAGATGTTTGAGCCGAAGAAATTGGATGAAAGAATGGTGTTGGTGGCAGAGGCCATTGATGGAGGTTTTGAGGTTTTTGTTGGAAATTGATGAATCAGATGTTAAATATTGGTCAATCGTGTGGGGATTTGAGGGGGATTATGTGAAGGATGGAGAGGTTTCATGCAGCAATTGAAGCCATATGTTTTTGAGTGATGGATTGGATGGCATCTACGAGTTCTAATGATCACCCTGTTATCTTGCAGTTTGATTTTTTTTTGTATATTTTTTAGTAATAAACACTTAGACTCAAAGTTTTTTATTTTTCAATGACAGATTTAGAGGTTGTTTGGTAGTCTTTTAATGATTACATTAAGAGGTTTACATCTGAATCGGTCAGAGCTAAGGGTGTTTGTTTCAGTAAAAGCCCACCTCTTAATGGTTCATTTGACATCTTAATGATTCATCTTTGAAACTATGCTGAACCATTCAAAGCTTTTAGTGATTCAACACTTAATTGTTCAGATTTTACCAAACAACCCCTTATATAAAAGAAACAGGGCCAGCAAAAAGCAAGAAAAAAAAAGAAAGTAAACATCATGGAGTTTATATGTTGAACTTACACCAACTAACAATCTATTGAATCAAAACTAGGCCTATTCTTTACCAAAAAAACTAACACTCTTTGGATCTTTGAAAAGCCATTGAATAAACGCCTTTTTACCCCAAAAAATTACCTCGTTCCTTAGTTTCCAGAGACACCAAACAACCGATAGAATGATGACGTGAAAAGCAATACTCCTATTAGAAATCATTGAAGAATTGGTGGGCAATCCTAGAATATCCCGAACCGAGAACACAAAGATAGGAGGTACCTTACACCAATTACTAATATATCCCCAAAGCATGCACGCGAAATAGCACGGAGTGAAAAGATGTTCAGTGGATTCAGGCTACTTCAAACATAATGGGCAAATGTCTGTAACGAGAGGAACTTTTCTCCGAATTAATGCCAGCCTGGTTGAGATTCTAAAAGTTAACTCCAAAAGCATTTATAGGTCAAAATAAAACCTTTTTTAATGTTACGTCATACAACTGTGCGTAGAAAGAGTAGGCTTTTTTTATGGCCTCGTTATTGGGGTGCAAAGTTGGTACGTTTCGTTTTGTGTATCTTGGCTTGACGGTGGGAGCTAATATGATAAAATCAATAGTTGGAGACCGGTTTTTTATGTGTTCGAGGCGCTTCTATCTAATTGAAAAGCTTCTAAGCTCTCGATTGGGGGCGTGTTACACTTATTAAATCTGTCATTGAAAGCCTTCCAATTTATTATTTTTCTCTCTACAAGGCTCCGATTAAAGTAATCGAAGGCTTGGAGAGGATAATTAAAAGATTCTTATGGGGGGAGCACTAGCGGTAACAAGAAGGTTCATTGGGTTGGGTGGGATCGAGTGGCTCGTCCAAACAGGGGGGTCTCAGATTGTGTAAGTGATGTGGATTCTAGTATTCAAGATTGAATTAACAATGGATGAATACCATTAACAAACAGAAATTCCAATTAGAAGAAGAATGAAACTTGAAGTTTGTTAATTGTGTTACAAAGAAGTTTAGGGAGAAATATGTTAGTAATTCTTGAACTACTTTACAAGACAAGGAAATGCCCTATTTATACAACTTCTGATTTAAGCTGACTATTTGACTGACTTTGACTTTCTAACAATCATCTAATTTTGACTAACCAAGATAAACTATTAAGTACACATCAGTAAGTTAAAAAATATCAATATTGCTCTTCTTTCTAAATGGTCGCGGAGGGAAATCTTTGGAAGAAGGTTATTGTTGTTGTTGTTCATGATAGAAAGAACTGTTGGAAGTTATTTCCGTATCGTAAAGGTTTGAGCGGGGTTTGGAGTAACATAGTGAAGATGGGAGCCAAAATTACTTTCAGCAATATTAATTTGTTCAAGATGTTCAAAGGGAAGGTGGTTAACGGCGATATGATTAGGTTCTTCAGGAGCCTTTAATAGACGTGTTCCCATGTTTCTTCATGATAGAAAAAGAGAAAAAAAATGCTTGAATAGGGACCGGTTTAACGAGATGGATGGCAGTGTTATGGGAAAGTGGAATTGGAAACGGGAGCCGGCTTCTACGGAAGAGTTGGTGGAGTGGAATAGATGCACCTTGATATGGTATAGTTATCGGAAATTAAAGACGATTGGGTTTGGCTAGGGGAGGACTCAGGTGACTTCTCAGTGGGGTCGGCGAAACAAATATTGAACCAAGAGATTTTTTCCAGCACTCAGTTTGTTTTGAATTGGTGTAAGTGGGCCTCACTGAAGTGTAATATGTTTGTGTGGAGGGCTAAGTTGGATCGTATCCCTATAACTACGGCCCTTTGGAGGAGGAATCTTATGATTAACGACCAAAAGTGTGAGTTCTGTGATGCGGAGGATGAAACAATTGATCACTTGTTTACTTTGTGTATGCGCTCCATTTTGATTTGGCAACATACTTGTTCGTGCTGTGAGGTTCCGCAAATATTCGTCTTTTCTTTTAGAGACTTCATAGTATCATCATTATGGCGTGTTTGTATATTTGAAAAGCTAGAAATCCTAAATGGTTTTCTAACAAGGAGGTAAAAGTGGAAGACATTATATCGAAGATTAAATCGATTGGTTTTTTATGAGCTAAAAATAAAATTTGCTTTAAAAAAGGATATATTTACTACTATAACAATTTGAAGGTCAGTAACACTATTCATGGGAAGTGATTTCATTGGTACACATGTGAGGGTTTACTTAGACCAAGTTTAACATCCTTTAAATTTTAAGCTTTAGTTTTAATATTATTTAACACTATTTATGGGAAGTGATTTCATTGATACACATATGAGGGTTTACGTTTAACATCCTTTAAATTTTAAGCTTTAGTTTTAATATTATTTTATTTATATAATTAATTTTTAACGTATTTTATTTTTCTCTTGCAACTTTTAAAATATGACATTTTTAAAAGATTCGAATATATCGTTGTGACGTGTTTCTTTTTATCTACGTTTTGGTATAAGTTTCGTTCAAAACCGACCTAGATGAAATATAACACATTTTTAAATTATTTTCACCATAAGGTATGTTTTTTTTAAATTCCAAGTATGTCGTTGCAACGTGGCCTTTTCTACGTACGTGTCGATACGTATTTAGCCAAGACCGGACCCCACAATAGGCGGCCAAAACCCATGGTGAAATATGATAATCCTTTTTTTCAAGACCACTTAATGTTTTTAAAATTGCGGTTATACGTTGCATCGTACCTATTTCTGCATACTTTTAAATATAAATATTATTAAAAACCGAGTCGACCCAACGAGCGACCAAAAACTACTAGAGCGGTTTAGTGATCGCAACCTCGTGACGGTTTCATAACTATAAAATCCCAACTCATACGTGTCAATGTTACAGAGTCGGATAAAAAACATATTTCTATAAATATCTAAAAGAGTTTAGAACATATTTACTCCCACGAAACCCGCCGCAAAGCGCGGGTAATGTTTACTAGTATGGAACATTTCCAACTTGTTAGCCAAGGGAGTTCCATAGCTTCCATACAGAATTCAATCATTCTATATTCAGTTTAGATTCAAGTCAGCTGGCGATACTGATTCGTCAAAAAGTTACCGTAAACAATAACTAACAAGCAATGTTCGTCAAACTCCAGCATTTAGATACAAATTGCATCCCAACTCTCCAGCAAGTCAAGAACTCAAAAGCCCACAACAATAATGGGGGAGTTTCAATTCCTCTTCCACCCCACCGTACCCAAAGAGAATTCGAACAACAATTCATCAAAAAACACCAAATCCCACCTCAAAAACCATCTGAATTTCACAAAAGAACTGTTTTTGTTAAACCAAAACCTAACCCAGTGAAAGAGAAGATTGTAGTTGAAAATCATGGAGGCTTCAAGGGGAGATTGTGGTCAAGGAAGGAGAATTTGCACTCCAAGTGTTCGACGAAAGTTGTGAGTGGTAACGATGTGGGGAAAAATGTGCACACCAGGTGTTCGATGAAAGTTGTGAGTGGAAATGAGGTGGTGGAAAAGGTGCACACCAAGTGTTCGATGAAATGGGCGAGGTATGGAGGGTGTATTCCTGCTATATTGGAAGCGTTGGAAAGAATCGGTGATTTGGACGAGGCGTTTAAACAGTGGGAATTTAGTTTAAGCAACAAGGAAAGGACTATAATCTTGAAGGAGCAAAAGGATTGGCAAAGGGCTATGGAGATTTTTAATTGGTTTAAGAGGAAAGGATGTTATGAGTTGAATGTAATTCATTACAATATAATGATTAAGGTTCTTGGAAACGCTCGAAAATGGGATGAACTTGAGATGTTGAGGGATGAAATGGAGAAGAATGGGATTGAATCGATTAATTCTACTTTTGGGACTTTGATTGATGTTTATAGTAAAGGTGGGATTCGGGAGAAAGCGATGTATTGGTTAGATGTAATGAACGAGAAAGGGATGGAACCCGATGAGGTGACTATGGGGATTGTTGTTCAAATGTACAAAACCGCAGGGCAGTTTGAGAAGGCTGAGGAGTTCTTTAAAAAATGGTCGGTTCATAAAAGCATGACTATGAATATTGCACCAACAAAATTTGAAGCTTTGAGTGTTGATCATGTTGGTTTAAGCGCGTATACATATAATACTTTGATTGATACTTATGGGAAAGCTGGAAGAGTGAATGATGCGTCTGAGACGTTTGAGCAGATGCTTAAAGAAGGTATTGTTCCAAACACGGTGACACTTAACACAATGATTCATATGTTTGGTAATCATGGTCGGTTAGAGGAAGTTGCATCATTGATGCAGAAAATGGAACAATTTCAATGCGTACCGGATACAAGAACGTATAATATACTTATTTCACTTCATGTTAAGCATGACAATATTGTTTTAGCAAAAGGGTACTTTAAAAAGATGCAAGAGGCTTCTCTTGAGCCAGACGCTGTGAGTTACCGTACACTTTTATATGCTTTTGCAATAAGACATATGGTGTGTGAAGCAGAAGAACTTGTAAACGAGATGGATAAAAGAGATCTAGAGATAGATGAATTCACACAATCTTCACTTACTCGAATGTACATTGATGCGGGTATGGTTGAAAAATCATGGTTATGGTTTAATCGCTTTCATATTCAAGGGAAAATGAGCCCAGAGTGTTACTCTGCTAGTATTGATGCGTTTGGAGAACGTGGGTGTATTTTGGAAGCTGAAAAAGTTTTCAAATGCTGTCAACAACGAAGAAATCCAACTGTACTCGAGTTTAACGTCATGATCAAAGCTTATGGACTAAACAAGAAATATGACAATGCATGCCGGTTAATCGATAGCATGAATGAACATCGTGTGTTCCCAGATAAATGCAGCTATAATTCACTCATCCAAATGTTAGCAAGTGCTGATCTCCCAGAACAAGCTATATTTTATTTAAGAAAAATGCAGGAATCACGATTGGTGAGTGACTGCATACCATACAGTGCTGTCATATCAAGTCTTGTGAAGTTAGGTCAACTGGAAAAGGCGGTTGGTTTGTTTGAAGAAATGATTGAATTTAACATAAAACCAGATGTGGTTGTTTATGGGGTGTTGATCAATGCTTATGCTGATGTTGGAGATGTTGAAGAAGCTCTACATTATGTGAATGAAATGAAAGAAACAGGTTTGGGTATGAATGGCATTATAAGTAATTCTTTGATCAAACTCTACACGAAAGTCGGGTGTTTAAAAGATGCAGAAGAAGCATACTTTACGCTTCAAAAGTTAGACGCGGGTACAGATGTTTATTCTTCTAACTGTATGATTGATCTATACACCGAGCGGTCAATGGTCAAACCAGCAGAAGAAATTTTTGAAAAACTGCGAAGAAATGGGACTGCAAACGAGTTTTCATACGCCATGATGTTGTGTATGTACAAGAAAATTGGGAGTTTTGATGAAGCTTTTGAGATGGCAAAACAGATGAGAGAATCAGGGCTGTTGACTGATTTATTAAGTTATAATCATGTTCTAGGATTGTATGCATCCGATGGTAGATTCAAAGAGGCGGTGACAATATTTAAAGAGATGATTGAATCGGGTGTTCAACCAGACGATTCGACTTTTAAGTCACTTGGAGTTGTTCTTATGAAACGCGGTGTTGCAAAGAAAGCGGTCAAGAATCTTGAAATTATGTGGAGAGATGATGAACAAAGTGGTTTGAAAGCATGGTTAGAGACTCTCAATTCTGTTGTTGGTATGGTTTATTATGATATTAGTGATTAGTGATGGTTTAGTTGTATTAGGAGTTCATAACTTAGAATCTTGGATATTATGCTGTATGTTCATATATAACTTTTGAGTTGTACCATTACATATTTACATATGAGTATTTGACACAACTATGCACACAAAAATGTTATACCCACTTCTTACATTCTTAACATGTTGATTCTTAATCAAATTTTTACCACAACTTAGATTTCCATATCATTACTTCTAAATTCAACCATTTTCAATATAAAGTCGCTACTTATAAGTATGTGTTGAACAAACTTTTAACTTTCTAACTAAAACATGCTATTGCAGCCCGAGAAATCAAGTTCAATTCATTGGAATATTTTTTTTGAACGGTAATTTGGATCACTGACGGGTCAGGGGCCCACCCGATCATCTCCATCATCACAGGAGGAAACCCATCATAGGTAAGAAAATCCCCTGGCTCAACTTGGACCCCCTTTTTTTAGTCATAAGTGAGACTTGAACCCAAAACCTTCCCATTTTGGTGAAGTTTTGGGCATACACCTTTGCCACTATACTAAGATATTGGTTGTTTCATTGGAATATGATAGTCTAATTCAAACACTTCATTCATATATTTTCGGATTCGGATAGTGGTTTTCGGATATTTCAGATATTCGAGTATCCGAAATATTATATTTATATATATTTTTAATTGTTTTTATAATTTAAAAACAAGAAAATTTGAATAAAAACCAGAAATATTATATTTATATATGTATATTTTTAATCGTTTTTTAAGCTTATTAATTGTTTTTATAATTTAAAAGTATTATATATTTTTTATTTTTTTATTGTTTCGGATATCAGTTTCACTATTCGAAATTTCGGCTACACTATCCGAAAATTTCGGATATCCGAAATTCGGATTCGGATATCCGATTTTGAATACCCCTAGAACTATTTCGTCTAAATTGAAATCACCATAGCGACCTTTTCACCGTGATTGAAAACTCTTATACTTTTGACAAATTGATATCATCATAGTGATCCTTTCATCAATGAGCTGGTGGTGGAGTGGTAAGGGAGAGATCTGGTGTTCCTTGTGACCCAGGTTCAATCCCTGCCCTCCCTATTAGTTTCTGCGGCATGCAAATGAGGCCTAGCTCTTAGGCTGATGCACCTGGGTTTTACCCACGCCGATCCAGGGTTCGAGCCTCGGCTCTCCCTCAAGTCCGGAAGGGGCCGTAATTTGGTGAAATTTTTCCTTGGATGCTCTCCAACTCTGACGCCAAGTGGGCCCGGTTAAGACAACACATTGGCCGGAGTTGGACGAGGCTCTCCCATGTGACGGGGGTGCGACGTCACAACATTCAATGTTCGCCGTTCAAAAAAAAATCATAGTGATCCTTTCGCCCATGACATTTATTCGCTTTTATTTTTATTAACAACAAAATTTATTAACTTGCCTTTCAAAAATAAACAATTCATCCATATTTCAAAATTAATCTTAGGGTTTTGTCCTGGCAGTATCCCGGTGACTTTCAAATGAAAGACCACCGGTTCAAATTCGGGCCACAGCAAAACAGATGGTCTATGGCCACGTTAGAGGGTTTACCTAGTTGGGGGTTTCTCTTGGGGTGGATTGCCCTGGATGTTAAAGATATTGCCCCAGGGAACCGAATTTTCCTAGAATATCTATGTGTTGCCGTTAAAAAAAATCTACATTTCTGGTAACTTATCAACAAACAATTTATTTATATTTCATATTCTTTTTATTAAAATTGAAATACGTATATTTAAATAATATTAAAAAATAATTACTAGAATGAATATTTATTTACAAAATATTAATGTAAAATTATGTTTCATTGCAACATTAACAATTAACAAAAAAGCTTTAAATGATAATGGTTTAAGAATAATAGAGTTTCATGCCTCCTCATTTTGGCCACAAATCTTTTTTTTTACCCCAAAACTTTTTTTTTATAGATTTGAACACACTTCACCTTTTTTGTTTTTTTACACAAAACTTTTTTTATAGATTTGCAGACACTTCACTTTTTTTGTTTTTTTTACACAACTTTTTTTTATAGATTTGCACAACTTTAATTTTTGAATTTTTCCTTTTGACACAAAAGTTTTGTTTTTTTTATAGATTTGTCACAACTTTATATTTTGACTTAAAGTTTTATTTTTTTACAAAATTTGCTATACAACTTCAATAGAGTAAAGGTTTTTATAAAGTTATAACAAAAGTTCGTTGAGTATTTTTTTTTATAATAGTTTTCGTTCATTAACTTTTTTAAACGGGGTACACGGTTTTTTTTTGTTTTTTTAGCGATCCGAGTATTTTTTTTTATCATACGCTAGAGGGAGTTTGTGTTTAGATGTAAGTTTTATCCCCGTTGACGAGCCGAACCGATAACTACCAAACTTCCGCCGCATAGCGTGGTGGAGAAAACTAGTTTATATCCTCTTGCAAGTTTCAGACTTCTTCCATTTCTCTCTAAAATCACACACTCTGCTGCAGATCATTGGAACATGATCTGATGATCAACTGTGATGAAAATCACCCTCAAGATCAAACCCCTTCCTTCCTTCCTCACTCCTTCAATCCCAAAACAATCACCCACAACACCAAAATGCTATTCCAATTCAACTCTCCCCACAAACACCAATTACGAACGCACGCTCGTGGAAGCCCTAAAATCATCTTCCTCCCATCCCACCCCTCTTCTCCACGGCCAGCATCTCCATTGCCACATCCTCAAATTCGGCCATGACTGTAAAATCTTCATTCGCAACAGCTTGATCAGTCTGTATACAAAGTTCGGTGCTCTAAACGATGCAGAATCCATGTTTGTTTCCACGTTTCAATCGGATCGTGTTTCGTGTAACATTATGCTTGCTGGGTATGTTAAATTTAGTCGTTTGGATGACGCGCGCCAACTGTTTGATAAAATGCCTGGAAAAAATAGTGTTTCTTATACCACTATGATAATGGGGTTGGCTCGAGACGGGTACTGGTATGAAGTAATACGCGTTTTTAAAGAAATGATGTCGTTGGGTTTGGTTCCGAATGAGGTGACATTGTCGAGTGTGTTGTCGTCGTATGCACATATTTCTAGGGAGAAAAATGGTGAGATGCTTCAAGCTTTGGTTGTTAAATCCGGGCTGGAAGATTTTAACCTTGTGGTGACTAATCTGGTTCATTTGTATTGCGCGTGTTCCTGTTTGGATTACGCGAGAGTTTTGTTTGATGGGATGTCGGAGAGGAATGTAGTTTCGTGGAATGTGATGTTGAATGGGTACTCAAAGGCTAGATTGCTTGGATTTGCACGAGACGTGTTTGATGAAATGCCTGAAAGAGATGTGGTGTCTTGGGGTACCATTATCGAGTGCGTTTTACATGTTGAAAGTTTGAAGGAGGCTTTGATGTTATACAAAGAAATGGTGAGTAGTGGGATATGTCCTAATGATGTCATGGTGGTGGATATCATTTCTGTTTGTGGTCAAGTAATGGCCTTTCTTGAAGGTCAACAATTTCATGGTTTAAGTGTAAAACTAGGGTTTGATTGTTATGATTTTATTCAATCAACAATCATCCACTTTTATTCTGCTTGTCATAATATTGAACTTGCGCGAGTTCAGTTCAAAATAGGGAGTAAAAACCATCTACCCTCTTGGAACGCGCTAATTTCAGGACTAGTAAGAAACGGGATGATCGATTCAGCAAGAGAATTATTCGACAAAATACCAAGTCGAGATGTGTTTTCATGGAGTTCAATGATTGCAGGATATGCACAAACAGGCCAGCCCGATATGGCTTTACAACTCTTCCATGAAATGATAGCTAGTGGTATCAGACCAAATGAAGTAACCATGGTAAGCATGCTATCATCTGTTGCTAATTTGGGCTCGTTGCGAGAAGGTAGATGGGCTCATGAATTTATAATCAGTAACTCAATTCCCATAAATGATAATCTAAGTGCAGCTATTATTGACATGTATGCCAAATGTGGGAGCATAGATACTGCATTACAAGTGTTTAACCAAGTCAAACACAACGTGTTGACCATCTCACCCTGGAATGCTATTATATGCGGTTTAGCCATGCATGGACACGCGATACTGTCTCTTGAAATGTTTTCAGACTTGTTGACACGCGGTATCCAGCTTAATTCCATAACGTTTATTGGAGTGTTAAGCGCGTGTTGCCATGCTGGTTTGGTGGAAGAAGGTGAGAGGCATTTTAAAAGTATGAAAAATGTGTATAATATAGAGCCAAACATCAAGCACTATGGTGGTATGGTGGATCTTTTGGGTCGAGCAGGGAGGTTAAATGAAGCCGAGGAGATGATCAAGAACATGCCTATGAAGGCGGATGTTGTGATATGGGGCACGCTGTTAGCAGCTTCTAGAAACTATGGTAATGTCGAAATGGGAGAAAAAGCTGCTGAAAATTTGGCGAATGCAGAACCGTCGCATGGGCCAGGTAGAATTCTACTTTCCAATATTTATGTAGATGTAGGGCGTTTGGATGATGCCGCTTTTGTAAGACATGAAATGCAAACCCGAAATTTAACCAGGTCGTTTGGTTACAGTGGTGTAATATGACCCGTTAATGCGGTTTATAATTTGATTTTATAAAATTTGATCTTTATGATGAAATTGATGATTGTTTTGTTACTGTCCTGACTTATGGATCTTGTTATGGGTGTCTATAGAGAGAAATCAAAGGAATGATTAGATTGCTTCTTTATGATCTTCCTTTCCTGTTAGATTACTATCAAAATAATTGAACTTTTTTAATCTACCACTTACTATACTAAAGTAGCATGATGGCTCAGAATTTGAATTTCAAGTGTCTTCGGTTTGTTCTTACTCTAGCAGATTATGCCCGCGCGTTGCGGCGGCTCGGTTTTGAATAAAGTTCTTGAAACGTAAGAAAAAGTAAGAATGTCGCAACGGTATATTCAAAATTGTATAAAACATTATATACCGAAAGGTATAAAAGAAAACCAACTTTTGACCCGACTCGACTTTGAATAAAATTTATATCCAATCGTAAATAAAATTATGCGGAAGGTCGTAGAGACTTTTACTTATTTTAATGTGCTTATCGTCCGAATTTGGAAAAACGAAACAACAATAATAATTATAATAGTAATAATAATAATAAAGCAAAAAAGTAAAAAAAATTATGTGAAAGTACACATGACAAGTGGTGTGTGGTGTGTGGTGATGGTACTATTCATCACATTCATTTTTAGTAAGATATATATAATTTGAATAAAATTTGTATCATATCATAAATAAAATTACACAGAAAGTAATAAGGACTTTTACTATTTTAATATGCTCATCATCCGAACCTAAAAAACGAAACAACAATAATAGTAATTATAATAATAATATTAACAAAAAAAAGTGTAAGTACAAGTGGCACTATTCATCACCTTCACTTGTAATAAGATATACACGGTTTGTTACAAATATTATTTTAACTACTATTTTTCACACATGAAGGATTACGAAGTGTTAGCCGTGACAATATTGTAATTAACGTAAAGTTAAATATCACGGGAAGGAGAAAAAAAGAACATTTGACGGTCTCCACTAATTTTTTTAATCTCTAATATTTTAAATATACTTTATTTTACAATTTCAACCAAACTTGTTATAAATAACAATGTATCTAAAATATTTTTATATACTTTATTTTAACTAAACTTGTTATAAGAATGCATCTAATTCATTATAACGGTGTGTCTAACTCATTACAATGTGTGTCCAACTTTCGGGTTTTGATTTGCTTTTTGTAACAACAGTGTATCCAACTTTGCATATATTGTTGCCAAGATTGTGTAATTAAATTGACGCAATTACCAATCTTCCTAAATTTATGCATGTACACGTGTCGTGAATCCTTCCCACATTTAAAAATATCCCATGTTAGGGTGTTGGGGGCCATTAACCCCATTACTCTTTTACTCACTAAAACTACCTAATAGAATTTTGTCACCTCAAAACTACTCATTACTCATTTACCCAGATTTCATTGGAAACATCTACTCATTTACTCACTCACTTTTTAAAAAATAAAAAATAAATAAATAGAAATGGTGTGAGTGGGAGTGGTGGGGTCCACTAGAGAAAGAGTGGAGAGAGGGTGGCTTCATCCGAGTAAATATACTCGTTCCATACTACTCGGCTATTTAACCCGCCTCTACTCGATTCATTGGGGGCGGTGTACCTCCACTTACCCGGTCCCCTCTCACATACTCGATCATACGCGGGTATCCCGCCCCCAACACCCTTATAATAACCGGTCGTATTTGTTCAACCATTATCAGACACGCGATTCTAACATAGTTTAAACAAATAAAATATAATAATACGACATAGAGAGACATGTAAATTAATAAATAATCAAATTAAAAATATGACTAGACTACAAAATACTTGTAGGATTAATAATAAAAAAAATAAATTTATGCAAAACCCACTTGGCAATAAGACCGAATATAATTTATAAAATTTGTCCCTTTTTGTTGGCCGATGAAACATTCTTCATTTTCAAACACACACACTCTCCTAATCCAATAAATTCCACATTTATGACAGTTTTAACTTTTAAGGGTGTAAGTTAACCATCCAATTTGCAGTTTCGTTTCTACGCTCATCTCTTGTTGCCGTTAGGGTTCTGCAACCAAGGTTTTGTTTTGTTTTCTTTAATTGATTTGTTTTTAAATACATCATAGTTTCTTTTTCTGAATCATTTAACAAAAATGCAGCAGATTGATGGGTGTGATTAACTGTTCATCTCTTTGTATGATCAAATCCAACGATGGAGTTTGCTTTTCACCAACCAATTGTGCAATTTCAAAATATCAGAGCAACTTCAATTGCATGGCATCTTCTAGTGCAGCAGGTGTGGAACAGCAATTGAAATTGAGTGGGGATTCATTTATTAGACCACATCTTAGAGACTTGTCTCCATATCAACCTATATTGCCCTTTGAGGTACTCGCTTGTTTTAATTAATTTTTTATATGTTGTATTTTTTCAATCCCATTCTACATGTACCTTTTACTCTAAATTCAGTTATACACAATGTTTTCGTAACCGGACCGGTTTCAAAAACCAAATGACACCGTAAATAATTTTAGAACCAAGAATATGTTAAACATCAAATGTCATACCAAGAAGTGGAAAATAAATCATTCAAGTTACAAACTTGTCTTAACAAAATAAATAACATTGTCTTAACAGTGTTTGAAACATTTAAACAATTAACTAAAAAAATAATTGTTGAACCGTCATATATATACCTGTGTGTATATATACCGAACAAAAACTGAAAAACTGTACCGAAAAAACCGACCCATACTAGAAACTGACGGTTTAGTTTTGTATTTTTTGAAAACTAAAATTACGGTTCGGTTTTGTATTTTTTGAAAACAAAAAAAAAACGAATCGAACGTGTACATATATATATTTTTTAATATATTGTGTGCATGCATATATGTGTTAAACATATTGCATTAATGTTTTTTTTAATATAATGTTTATATTTGAGTATTAAGCATTTTATAAGAACCTAATAAACTATGTAGATAAAACATTATACTACTAAATGTGTAATAATCAATTAATCATTAATAAAAGAAAATTATTTCAAAAAGTTAAAGTCCAATTGGTAAAACCGAAACATAACCCATTCTAAAAACCAAAAACACCGAAATCAAAAGGTTTTCAAAAAACCAAAACCCGAACTTTCGGTTTTAGGTTCGGTTTAACCCCAAAACCGAATCAAACCGACCCATGCGACACCCCTAGGCATAGGTCAATAAACCCTATACACACGACATGTCGTCGGCATAAGTGTAGTTTATTTCGTGTATATAGGTCATGATTTGTTGTAGTGTGTGTGTGTGTATATATATATATATATATATATATATATATATTTTCTACATTATTGTGTCCACATTATTTATTTGCACCATTTGGCTGCATTACCACCAGTGGCGGATGTAGAAAAAAAGTTTAGGGGTATTGAATTTTTTTTAACCGTACTTTCACGTAAATGAAACCAGTGACGGAGGAAGTTTTTCAAGGGGTTCACTGTTTTTAACCCTAGATTTCTTTTTCAAACAAGTAAACAAGAGAGAATAAAAAGTAAAATAACCTGTGGGTTGTGGTGAAGAGACTGGCGGCAGCGCAACGGTGCGGTGGCCGGCGGCGGCAGGGGAGCAGCGCTGAGCAATGGCGGAAATGAGAGTTGGAGGGGGCTGACGGCTGCGACATGTTGCTTTGCTTCTTTCCCTAATTTAGTAATTGTGTTTTTTTCTTTGTTATACATGTTACAGTGTTATTAGCCCAATAAAACAAGAATCTGCTGAAGATCCATCATTTTATATCCAAATATTAGTTATTAAAATGCCGGAAACTGCTGAAGGCCCATATGAAATCTGGTTAAAAAAATGGTTTAAAAAAATGTTAGGGAAGGTTTTAATAATATGTGGGAACTTTTTATAAAGTATTAGATTTTTTATAAAATTTTGGACTTTATATGAAGTGTTAGCTTTTAAATTTTTTTGAGGGGTAACGTAATTTTTTCTCAGAGGTAACGTAAGGGGTAACCGGATACATAAAAGCGTAAAAAAAAAAATTACAGTGCGCGTAAAAGTTGAGAGGTAGCGGGCGCTACCCCTACCCTATAGGTAGGTCCGCCCCTGACTACCACACTATCAAACAGCCTGGTTGGTGGCGTATTTGACATGGATATGGATGTAGGTAGCGGTGCACAAAAAAACCGGTTTGTTTTTTTAACCCGGTCCAAACCGGCAAACCGGTTTGGGTTGAACCGGTTGGGACCAAACCGGTTCGGGTTGCCCAAAAACCGCCGGTTTGAAACCGGTTTGTATATTTCTAGATGTGATCGGGTTTGAAACCGGTTTTTTTGAACCGGGTTGGATAACCGGTTTTCAAACCGGTTTGAACCGTTGGGCATAAAATAGACGTTGGGCAACGGCTATATAGCCGTTTGGGTCGATTTTGGCCGTTTTTTTTGGCCCCATTTGCACTCTTAAAACACTATAAATAGGTGGGGGGTGTTTAGGGTTGATCACACCTCTCTTTACACTCTCTAATCTCTAAAACCGCTCTTTAACCTCTCAAAAACGCTCTCTATACTCTCTCTAAACTAAAAAAAAAGCATGGCAAGTTTTGGTGTTGGTGGTTCCCCAAACGAAGTTACCGTTGTGGAAATTCGAGCAACAACGAGAAATCCGGCAATTTGGTGCAATTACGATCTATGTTTGTTGTCAAACGGGAAGGAACGTTCTCGGTGCAAGATGTGTGGTGTGTTTTTGGGGAAAGATTCAAACACTAGTTTGAAAACGCATATGGAAAAATCTTGCCCGTCCTTGAAAGGAATTCCAAGTGAAGGTCAAGCCTCGATGACAAGCGAAGGAGGAATTTGGAACTTTGATCCAAATATTGTTCGAGATCGAATGGCGAGGTTAGTGATTCAAGAAGGATTGCCGTTCAACCACTTTGACAATCCGCGCTTGACAAAGATGATTCAAGAGACACTCCAACCACGTTATCATCAAGTAAGTCGCACAACCCTTAGACGAGATTGTATAAAAATGTGGAAAAAAGCAAAAAAAGAATTAATTTTGGGTTTTGAAAATTTGCAAACCGGTGTAAACTTAACCACCGATGTTTGGTCGGCTCCACATGGTATACTCGATTCGTACCTTTGCGTTACCGCGCATTGGGTTGATCCCAATACGTGGCAAATGATGAAGCGTACAATCGCGTTTGACTTGTTTGAATATCCACACACCGACGAAAATTTATTTTATATATTGGATGGTGTTATAACCGAATTTAAATTACAAAATAAACTTTTTTCAATGTCTTTTGATAATGCATCAAATAATACAAATGCGGTTCAAAAACTAAAAATTAAATATAAACCGGTTTGCAACGACGTTTTTTTCCATAGTCGATGTGTCGCACACATCATTAACTTGGCGGTGCAAGCCGGACTTGCAATTGATGAGGTTTCAAACTTAACATATACTTTTCGACAAATGCTTAAAGATATTTTTAGTAACAAAAAAAGATACCATGATTATATTAGATTTTGTCGTGAAACGAATAATCTTTGCTTAGGTCCGAATTGGGACGTCGAGACAAGATGAAACTCGACTTATACTATGTTTTATAGCGCTTTACGACAAAAAGAAACTTTAGAACTATTTCATGAAATGCTTGCCTCAAAACCTCGTCGTAAAATTCTAAAGTTTCCATCTACAAGTTGGGATATTTTAAAAGACGTAACCGAATTGCTTGAAGTTTTCAAAACCGCCACCACCTTTTTATCTGGTGTTTATTATCCCACAAGTCCATTAACACTAAAACAAATATATTTAATGGCTAACAAGTTGTATGACCTTGAAAATAAAAACTCTCTTTTTACAAAAATGATAGAACCGATGAAAGAAAAATTAGTGAAATATTTTAAAGAAATGCCTCCCGTTATAACTTGCGCCGTCGCGTTAAACCCTACTATAAATGTTTACGGGGTTGAAACTTTGATTGATAGAATGACTTACGCTTTGAATTTGGATAGCGAAGACATCCATTTTGCACAAGTTACAAAAACATATTTTAACAAATGTTTATAAGATTTATTTGATGTTTATTTACATAAATATGGTACAACTCCGACTCCACATGAAACAATGGGTACATCATCAAGTGGTAGCTCGAGAGATGTTAATTTGAATTTATATAACGAAATGTTAAATGAATTTAGTAAACGGGCTCGAGGTACCACCCCGAGTAGCGAACTCGGAAGGTATATTGGCACAAACTTTTTAGCGTTTATGCCTCCTACCGTTTTTGAGGATTTTGATATTTTGGCATGGTGGAAAAAAAACGAAGCTTCGTTTCCAATTCTTTCCGCCATGGCCCGTGATGTACTAACCGTCCAAGCTTCCACGGTAGCTTCAGAATCTGCGTTTTCTTTTAGTGGCAGAGTATTATCGATACGAAGGATTAGACTCACACCCGTAGCGATGGAAATGTGCATTTGCTTGAAGGACCATTTGGATGCGATGAATAGGATAGAAGACCAAACTTCTCTCGAAGACGAAATTCAAGCCGAAGAAACCATACACAACAACGAGGTTGATCTTGGAATATCCGAACCAGCCACCGATGAAGAACTAGCCGAAGATGCAAGGCTACGAAACTCTAGTTCCGAATACAACGCACAAGAATAATCAATCAATATTCCAAAAAATAAAACGTTGAACTTAATGTTTTATATTTGTTATATTTTTGTAATGTTTTACAATTTTATAAATTTATCTTGTCATGTTTTTTAATTTTCGAACTTTCCAAATATTAATAAACGTTGAACTTTAAGTATTAATGTTGCTATATTTTTTTTTGGATTTAATATTAAAAATTAAAAATTTATTTGATTTTTTTTTTTTTTAATAAAAACCGGTTTAAACCGGTTTAAAGGGCAAACCGGTTTAAAACCAACCCTAACCGGTTTGACATTTCCCATTACTAAAACCGGTTTAACCCGAACCGGTTTGGGTCCAAACCGGTTTTGACTTTTCGTTGACCAAACCGGTTCGGGTCAGGTTGAACCGGCTTGGGTTAAAAAAACGATTTGTGCACCACTAGATGTAGGGATAGTAAGAGATTTTGAGTTGATAGTTTAATCATTTTCATATTAAAAAACGTTCGATTCAAATAATACAAAGTCAATTATTGCGAAATTGATAGAATAGTATAAAGAATTTCAAATAAGTAGAATTCAGAGAATTGATCTAAAATTTCTATCCATTTTAACTCATTACTCAAATATTCTTTAATACGAGACATATTTTTTAAACGGTAATTCACATGCACTCTAAATCTACAAAAAATGTCCACCATTAGATTAGAAACAATTCCTAGATTTTCTACGATGCAAACTTTACTTTTTGGTTGTGAAATAAACCGCTGCTGTATACCTGATATATGAATATTTGAATTTGAATAATTTAATATATTGATGATATCGGTTGAAATAGTTTATGTGTTAAGTTAATATATGTAAATTCATTAAATAAAAGAAATCATCTATTTCAAAATTCAAAATATATTTATATGTAAATTAATCAATAAAAGAAATAAACTATATCAAAATCCATACCAAATCTATACTATATAACAAATAAAGGTTTTTCCAATGACACGTGTCGCCTCCACATTTACTGTCATTAATTTTTTTCCCTCTCTCTCTTATTAAATGCACCTTCTATTTTTAACAACAATATATATTTAAATAAAATATTAATTATACTAATAAAACACAATTATTTTAAATTATCACTTATGAAACTTTGAAAATCTAATTATTTAACTTTTATTTTCAATCCAATAATAAATGAAAAACAAATTACATTAAATAGTATTTAATTTATTTTCGAAACCTAATCATATATTAGTTTTTGCATATTTTGAGTTTTGTTTTCTATCCTTAGTATATAAAATCTTTTATTACATGTGTAAAATATACACATAAATATTTAAAAATTTTATTTATTGATATTTTTCACCCGTGTGTATACATGGGATCTAAACTAGTACATAATAACAAATTGATTAATTTAAACGATAATATGATCTAGGTTTTGTTTCTAGCTACTATATGTTGGTGTCAGTTACTAAACTACATGTAAAATAATTGATTTATTTCCTCTGTTAGTTAAACAACACCACAATAGCCAATACAACTTCCTCTAGACCTATCAATTCAAAGGAAAACAAATTTTAATTTTAGATTAGAGTTTTAAAGATATAGAACTCAGTTTATAGGTTAGATACGGGGATTCGAAAAGAATAAGAACACCGATGCCTCTTAGGAGAAGCGTAAACGAGCTGACCCACTTGTTGACTCGTTAAAAGCCTAAATCGAGCCAAGTTTAAACGAGCTAGATCTCGAACCTTACGTATCGAGCTTGACTAGACGATATTAAAAATAATTATTCATATAATTTTCAATTAAGATATTAAAAATATATTTGCAAAATATAAACTATTATATATAAAAGTATGATAAAAATAATTAAATAATATATATTATGCTATATATAAAAGTTTTGAGTTTATATATAAAAATAATTTAATAAATTAAATGAGCCGAACTCGAGCTTCAAAACAACTCACAAGTCGAGCTCGAGATTTAGAAATATAGTTCTAAACAGGGGTAACTTAGTGTTCCAATTAGGTCACTCAATACAAAGGAAAACAAATTTTAATTTTAGATTAGAGTTTTAAAGATATAGAACTCAATTTATAGGTTAGATACGGGGATTCGAAAAGAATAAGAACACCGATGCCTTTTAGGAGAAGCGTAAACGAGCTGACCCACTTGTTGACTCGTTAAAAGCCTAAATCGAGCCAAGTTTAAACGAGCTAGATCTCGAACCTTACGTATCGAGCTTGACTAGACGATATTAAAAATAATTATTCATATAATTTTCAATTAAGATATTAAAAATATATTTGCAAAATATAAACTATTATATATAAAAGTATGATAAAAACAATTAAATAATATATATTATGCTATATATAAAAGTTTTGAGTTTATATATAAAAATAATTTAATAAATTAAATGAGCCGAACTCAAGCTTCAAAACAACTCACAAGTCGAGCTCGAGATTTAGAAATATAGTTCTAAACAGGGGTAACTTAGTGTTCCAATTAGGTCACTCAATACGCATTTTACACGGTATACACCATCGGGTATACAGTGACCTAATTGGAATACTTTTGAAACTTGGTTACTATTTTGTGACGTTTTCCCTTCTAAACAAGTTAAACTTAAACTTTCTCAAATTAAACGAGCAAAGCTTGAGCTAAGACGAGGTTTTAGAGCTCGACTCGGGTAGTTTACACCCCCTACGTCTTTACTGTTTCATAATTTATGTTTTCAGAGACCTCGTCCTCACATGTACCACATGCCCTCGTGCATGTATGGGGATGCTTCAAGGAGACAAACTTAGCGAATCCAGCTGTTGCCAATTTGTCATTATGGTACAAATCAAGAAGTACACCTTCGTACCCTTTTCCTATCATATCTGAAATCAAATCCAAAATAATACACAACATGATGAGCTTAATCCAACTCCTATTTATATACACATACACCAAAAGATGTATTTATTCAAACCCTACATAAATTCAAGATTCAAGTCTCAAATAGTCCATCATCATCAATCATGTCAATCTTGAATTTCTTCTCTCTAAGAGACTTGCATGATTCCACAAACGACTTGCTCCACTCACCAAGCCTCAAATACGCGCTCTCACGCCATGAACAAGGCCAAATGAGTGTTCAAATGGTGTCCGAATCGTCACTCAAGATGTTGGATTCTTGTGGGAGAACCAAAGACATACTCTTTCTTGTCAAAACTCATATACAAGACCTCCACTCCACATTTCACCGAATCACTCTTGGTGAAACATCATCAACCGAAAAGAAATTTGTAGCATATCATGTTCATAGAAAGGATCTAAAGAAACAGATGTTAAAGCGGCTAAAATCACTCAAAATGACAAAGAGCTCGAGTATGAGCACTAGGTATGATGATGATAACCTAATGGTAGTCGCGAATGTGTTGAGTGAAGTTAGAGAAACCATTATTTCGCTACTTGATTCACTTATGTTACTTATGTCAATGCCCAACCCTAACCCTAAGGCTAGGAAATCGACGAACCCTAATGGATTTGTCCAAGTGAAGGCGAAGTTTATGAGGTTAAATAGTTTGAGCCCGTGGGAGAAGTGTGACACGCATGCTGTTCGACGAGCAATAGAGAGATTGGAGGCTGTGGAGAGTGCGGTGGAAGATTTGGAGGTTGAACTCGAATGTATCTTCAAGAGATTGATAAGAACTAGGGTTTTGCTACTCAACATCCTCTCGAATTAGAGCGGTGTATACACTTAGTTTGTATTCTTTGATTCATTTTGTTGTTTGATAAAATAGATTATGATTTTAATGTTTGGGATTATTTTGTTATAAAATTAGAGACTATAAGATCTCATTTTTATCATGCCCACTAATAGAATATATGACAAGTTTCAAGTCTTTGTTAATCATGTGCACTATAAGTCACCGGACTTTTGGCATGGAGTCCCTTTGTAAGGTAGTTGATAATCCATCGGTGAATGTTCGTGCGGAAAGGAGTCACGTGTAAAGATTTCACGGACCGATCACCGACGTACTTATTGTTAGATTTAATCCTGAAACAGGTTAGTTTGCAAGTTGAAGGGGTGATTCGCACAAAGGTTAGTTAATTAGTATTTAATTAATAATTTGAATGTTTTAAAAGAGGGCATATGTCTATCTATTATAGTCGCATGTTTATCTGGTCTTATATTTGAGTCCGTAAGTTTTGTTTTGTTCTTATCAATTTAGTGGTGAAATCACAAGATTCAATTAATCATCATCATAGATTTACAAGAAAAATTAAAAAAACAAGAAGTAAATATAACCCGGAAAGTTTATTTCTTTGAATTTGTTTGTTACAGAATGAAATGTAAGAAAGAGTTACAACTACAAGTGTCTAACTACCAACTACCTAACCAACCAACCGTCAAAAAAGTCAAAACCAACTGTAAAAATCAACTCATTTAATTATTCAAAGTCAAACGCACTTCATCCATAGCTTGAGTCTTCATCCGAATCAAATGTACTAGAAACAAATACACTTCATCTGGAACCTTTTTTACATACGGATCAAATCAAATCACCCGGATCAAATCAAGTCATCCGGACCAAATTTAGTCATCCGGACTAAATTTGTTCACCCGGATCATTTTTGATCATCCGGATCATTTGTACTTAGATAAAATTCCGTCATAACCAAATTTGTTCATCCTTTGTATAGTTTGGTCATCCTTAGTAAATTCTAACACTTACAATATTTTTGTCAATCTTGAAGAGTTGAAGAATAACTAACTCAGAGGAGTTAGTTATGCCAGCGGCCAAGTTTCTAGTACTAAATGTATAGGTTTCTTATATTTCTGTACTATAAATAGACTATAGTATAGTATCGCTTGAATAAAACTATCAATTCACACTTGTAACGAACATCATTTAAATACAAAAACACCTTTTGATTTACATATGTTTTTACTATTCTAATTGTTTCTTATTCAATAGTTCTTGGATTGTTTGATTACAACTTTGAGGGCCAACATTTATCGACGGATCACTGATTTTTTGTGCTTCGATCGCTTCGTTTTTAATTTACCCCAAAATGACTTTCACCAATAATATGTTTGAAGTTTTATTTATATATGGTTCTGGAATCATCGTCAATCACATGTGCACTTTGTCAACCACTGTTGGTGGTTCAGAAACACAAGATATATATTTTGAATTAATTACACGGATGACCCCTGTGGTTTACTCATATTTCATTTTTGGTCTTTGGAAATGCTAAATTACAAGTTTGGATCAATAGTTTGCACACTTATTTCACTTTTGGTCCCTGAGTTAGATGAAGGTTAACTTTTTCAGTTAAGTGCAGGTGAAATGACTAAAACACCCCTCTGAACAAAAGCGTCAAACCCCCCCTTTAACCATTCACACCTCCTCCACCTCCAACCATCATCTCTACCCTCTCACGCCTCCTCCACCTCCACCGCCTTCCAGATTGGCGACCGATTTCCGACGTCACCTGGAGCGTTGATTTGTCGATTGCGAGTATGCAGTTTTCCTTGTGGTTTGAATCGAAAGCGGAGAACACCGAGTCAAGTGAGTCAGCGATGGCGGTGACTCGAGCCTTGTAGATTCTCGGATCGGTAGGATAGATCCACTCGACGGAGCCGATTTGACGGCCGTTAGCGAAGTAATAGAAATGCATACCAGAGGCGACATCGCACGTGATGGCCACCATCGCCGAGGGCGTGACTTGTTTAATTGAAGTTATGGAGTCAAGGTGAGTCCGTACAGTACCCGAGTGAGTTAGATTCCAATCGTAAACGGAAATCTGACCACTGTGTGCTATCCATACCGATCCGTCGTCGATTGCGGTGAAGGCGGAAACGATTCCGTCGGAGGCAGGTTGGATTGTGGCAACGACAGAAGCGTCGATGCCGAAAAGTGGATTAGGAAGCATAACAGATTTGAGTTGCGATTCGATTCCGTAGTAGGAGGCTTCATCGGAGAGTTCTTGCTCCGTGAACCGGCGGGAGGGGGAAGGAAGGCGATTGGTGCGGAGGAGGGATAGTAGGACGAAGAATATCTCTGGATCTCGGTCAATGAACACTGGATTTAACGAGGACTGGACCTGGCGGTTGGAGAGGGCGTCGACGAGTAAATCCGGGCCGCCAGACTGGAGTGTGGAGATGGTCCCGAACTGGAGTGTGGGGAAGGGTGTTTTGGTCATTTTTTTACAAAATTAACAGAAAAGTTAACCTCCATCCAGCTTAGGGGCCAAAAGTGAAATAAGTGTGCAAACTATTGGTCCAAACTTGTAATTTAGCATTCCCAGGGGCCAAAAGTGAAATCTGGGTAAACCACAGGGGTCATCCGTGTAATTAATTCTATATTTATTTTAAAGATGGAATTGGATATGGGATCAATGGTGGTGACAAAGAGATGTATTTGATTATGTTGAAGGTTTATAATTGATTTGTTTGTTAGAGTTATAGATGATTAGTTGTTGTACTCTAATTAATAATATAAACAATTTGAAATGCAAACCAAAAACGATTTTGAAACTAGTTTGGAAATGGAAAATCAGCCGCTGTGGATATGCAATAACAAATGGCGACAACGTATATTACGTGTAGACGGGGTCGTTCTTGAGATTTAGGAAAACTGTGCGACGAGTAAAATGGGCCCCTAAAATATAAATTACTCGTGGTAATGGTCTATCGGTAAATTTTGTGACAGGAAAATTTATATAGAACATCATAAATTTGTTGGTAATGGTCTATCGGTAAATTACTCGTGGGAAATTCGTTTTCTAACTTAATACCGTCAGAAATTTTGTGACGGATAATCAACGGTCCTTTTATGCGCGGATTTCCGACGAATAATTATCCGGTCAAGTTGTCCATTTCCCTAGATAATTCGGTATAAATGATTCAACTATGTTAAGTTACGGAATAAAACACAATTTCTTTTGAAAAATAATATAGAATAAACCACCAGGCCATGAACCCAGCGGGTCGACCTATCTAGCTAAACGTGTTCACATGTACCTATGTTGAACAAATTAACATGAGCCTATTTAATTTAATTAAATCCAAACCCGTAAATTATGTGTTTGGTTTTTGTTGTGTTTTCATATGATGCTTAGAAATTCACATCCCGAAGATGTCTTCTCATAGTGATCATGAAGGAAGTTAAAGCAAAGTAATATTACAATATTTCGTTGTCACCCCATTAGTCAACGTATTTGAAGTATTGATCAAACCAAGAATCTTACATCGAAAATAATATACCATCACTTATCAAATCTGTTATAAAATGATACCTCAAATGAATTGAATGCCTTCCTTTTTATTATGATGAATAAACATCTCATTTTTCTCTTAATTTGGTGTGGACAAGGCACACTCCCCCTTTGTACCAAAAATATGTTAGCAACATTTTTAATCAGACTCTACAACTTAACAATCTTATAGTATGTACCATAGTGCGAGTACATCTCAACTCTTTGAAGGTCAATAACTTAAGAGCGCACATAACTTACCACGCACAAGGGTACGTACCCAGAAGATCGTTCATCACAAAGTTCCCGTCTCTAACCGGTCACAACCAAGAAACTTCTATTGCTTGCAATTTATGTACCATGAGTCTAAAGTTTATTATAACACGCTTGCTACATCGATAAAGGAAGCATCATCCTTCGCTTTGTTTTGCCGTTTAATTTTACTTGCTTGGTTACTTTCAAACACAACACAAGTAACCATGTGACGGTCGCTAAGATTAAAGTGAGCCTCAAGTGTGTGAAATATAAGGAGACGACTGAGGAAACGATGAATGCTAGAATCACAAGTTCCCATATTACAAACATCATCATGTCCATCCTGCATCCAGATAAACCGAAGATTAAACAATTTACAACATTTGAATCTTATGAGAAATTAATATAGATTTAAGAAAGAAACCGGTTTGAGACTGATACAATGTGTTGAGACTAGTTCTAATGGTTTGAGACTGGTTGGGGGATTTCCGTGAGTGAACTAGTTTTGCCAAACAGGTTTATACCTATTGAACGATTCTAGCCGTTAGAAAACGGATATATAGCTGTTTATAGCCGTATTCTGGACTTGTTGTGACCATTATACCCATCTGTTGGTATAAATATGTATTGGAGGTCAAACAACAATGTCAAACGGTGGAGGAATTTGAAATTTTAACGTAAATACAGTTCGGAGAAAAATGGAAAAGTTCGTGATTCAAGAGGATTTTCCGGTCGACGACTTCGATAACGAGCGTTTGACAAAGATGATCCAAGAAACTCTCCAACCACGTTATCATCAAGTAAGTCACACTACCCATTGATGTGATTATTTAAATATGTGGAAAAATGATATAATCAATATATAAAACTATTTCATGGAATAGGTTCCCTCTCCTTAGTTCCGAATTGGGACGTGCCTACTACATAGATGTCGCCTTGTAAAAATTTGAAAGCGCGATACAAGAAAAACTATATTTACATGTATTTCATGTAAGACTTGTATCGTGTGGGCAGGTTATTGGCTACAGTGCTTAAATAAATATTTTTGAACTATTGAACAAATAACCGAGTCCCTTAGGGTTTTCAAAACCGCAACTACTTTTTTATCGGGAGTTTATTTTCCAAGAGTTCTATAGTGCTTAAATAAATATTTTTAATGTGTGGCAAATTAGCCGAGTATGAAAATGCAAACGAGCCTTAAATAAAATGATACCACTGATTAAAGTGAAATTTGTAAAATATTGTATAGAGAAGCCTTCCGTCATTACTTGTGCCGCCACATTGACCCCAACCCTAAATTGGAAGATAACTGTGAGTCGTGATGTAGTGTTCAACGAGAAAAAAAGGGTGGACATGGGAAAAACCCACACACACCAAAGACTACAACGAACCGGGTATGTTTATTGTGACATGTGATACCCTTGTGGACACATGGACTAGGCTATTAACACCCAGCACCGAATCAGGTCCAAGTAGCGCAGGTCACGATTCAAACGAAGTCAACATCGGGGAAGCTTTTCGGTCCAGTTCTGTCTCATCCGAGAACAGCCCATGAGGCCCAAACAACCCTCAGCAACTCTCAACCCAATCTGCTGCCGGGGGGGGGGGGGTACCAAGACAGTCTAAACCAATGAGCAATCTAGGACTATAAGACGCTCGTCTCGTGTTTCAGTTTTGCCAGTAAAGTATGGTGATTAGGAAGTAAATTTAACGATGAAGAACTTTTGTTGCTCACAAATGATGGACTGAAAAATTTCATGGAGGCAAAGACAAACCTGAATGGAGATGCTATGCGTGTGGCGATTGACTAATGAAAAAAACAACATTTGGAGTCTTACCAAACCCCCCAAGGGTGTCAAACTCATTAGGTTGAAGTGGGTGTCCAACGTGAAGAAAAATGTAGACGATTCAATCAATAAGCACAAGGCACGCCTTGTGGCGAAAGGGTATGTTCAACAACTTGGAATAGACTTTGATGAAGTCTTCCCCCGATGGCTCGAATCGAGACAATCCGACTACTAATTGCTCTTGCAACCAATGATAGGTGGGAAATCCACCATCTTGATGTGAAAACCGCAATTTTGCATGGTGACTTGAAAGAAACCATCTATGTTCACCAACCGGAAGGATTTGAGAAACCAAAAGAAGTACACAAAGTATACAAGTTGACGAAAGTTTTGTATGGCAAGCTACAAGAGCGTGGAACATTAAGCCTGATGGGATACTAAAGAAGATGAACTTCCATGATGCTTGAAAATACAAGTCGTGAATTGGAAGGCAAACGTAAGCTCTATTCTAATAGTTGCTATTTATGTGGATGATTTATTTGTAACATGTACAAGCTTCGGTATGATAAAAGAATTCAAAAAAGATATGGCAAAGTTCGAAATGTCGGACCTATGAAAACTCACATATATCTAGGTAACGAAGTTTCACAAGGAAGGAGCGAGATCAAGATAAAGGAAGAAGCTTATGCGCGAAATATTTTAAAGGAAGCGTGTATGGAAAACTGTAACCCGGTTCATGTACCAATGGATCCCAATCTAAAGATCTCAAAAGCCGAAAACGAGACAAATGTCAAAGCCGCGGGATACCGGAAAATAATTGGATGCCTTCGGTATTTAGTACAAACCCAACCAGATCTTGCTTACTCAGTCGGGGTTGAAAGCTGATACATGCAGCAACCAAAAGAATCCCATGCATCAGCGATAAAGCAAATACTTTGATACGTGATAGTTGTACCAAGCTATGGTATCAAGTATACTCAAGGAGAAAAGAGCACCTTGATCAGATTTAGTGAAAGCAGCCACAACATCAACTCCCGTTATCATTACACGGGAATGTGTTGAAGGCGAGGAGGTAGAAGTAGAACATATCAGTGGCAAAGAACAACGGGCTCATATTTTGACTAATGCTCTTGCAAGGATTAAGTTTAAGGAGATGCGAGATTTACTAAAGATTGAAGACCATCCCTCTAGACTCAGAAACTCGGGGGGTGATTCCAGGACTTGGCGCGCAAGGCACAAATCGGGTAGGTCACAATCCTTTTGGCGGCTAAAGACTCCTAATCATGATTGGGTTAGGTTTTATTAATATTTATTTTCCTATTGTTCAACTTCCTTATAATAGTCTAACGCGTATTGGTTAGTCTATATAAACTGTGTAGGGTTTACTTATGTAATTAAGTTTTTTAGTCTGATTTTCTTGATAATAAAGTTATAAAAAGTTTGGGTGTTAGCCAAATTAATTCCATTCCTTCCGTTTACCAATTCATCACTTGATTATCTTCTAAATTCTCTTGCCCCAAAAGGGTACATACGTATCACAATGATTGGTGAAAATCATGTAGGATCCATTGTTTTTTGTTGTGACCGTAGAGATATAGTCTAAATAGTAAAATCTTGATTTCAAATCATTAATGGGTCGATATCATGATTTTCATAACCGAGATAAGCCATTATTGGAGGTTACTACTCGTCTGAGGCGTTTTCAGTAACTGTTTGCTAGGTTCCTTGACATTTATGTTCGGGTTTTCATTAGGGTTTCGTTATTTCAAAGTGTAAATTAAATGTCTTATCAAATGGTTCATAAAATGATCGGTGTGTAACATATTTTTCAGTTAATTTTGTGTTTGTATATATATTTTGAACGACAAACTGACACACATACTAATCTACTTATAATTACACCACTTTGCCTACAGTAGGACTTGAACCCTCATCACTTAAAAGAGAATTCCACCAACACCTTCGATACAATTGGTTTAGAAGCCCTTTAATGACCTTCATGATATATACAAGTTCCTTATGAAGCATATATAATTAGCTTTCTGTCTTGTTACGAAGGTGCGGTTCATGAAACAATCCATACGCGGCTCAACTGGCAGTCAAATAAAACAAGGGCTTTGACACTCACTTCCCTAGGGCTCCATTTTCTAGAAAAAATATATGTAAACAATTTGAGCTTCGAGATTGTTGACGGTAGGGTTTGTAGTATATAACTATCCATACACACAAGTGATATATGAATCATAGGATTAAAAACATTATTTTTTTGACGAAAAGGGCCTCAATTTTATCATCCGGCCCTCAAAAGCTTGAGATGGCCCGATAACCAGATACACAAATTGCAGCATAATAACAAGTTTTCGCCTATAAATCCAAATCCAAACTCGAAAACAAAACGACCAAATCACATAAATTCGATGATCATAAACGATACATACCTGGACGAAGAAGAAAGTTTAGCATTGTAGGAGAACAAGGAGAGGGAAGCCCAATCAAGTTTCGATCGAATTTGATATTCACGAAGCTGGTCCACGAGATCCGACCGTTTGATTTTATTCTGTTTATGCATCGTAATCGAATGCAATCGCATATTTAGGCTTGATCTTCTCCCTTTCTTCTCCAACGGAATTTTGTTTCAATGAAATAAAAAAAGTTATGGATATGAATGATTGTCTCTTAGAAAATGTTATGGAGATAATGGTGGCATGATGATGAAGAATGAGTGACGCCGGAGATCAGGTGACCAGTGACGGAGAGAGCAGTTGAAGAACCGGCGGATGATACAGACCAACGCAGGAGAGGGAGCGGGTGTAGATTACAAACGTCCCTTTCTCTCTGCGTTCTTTGGATGCATCGTGAGTCGTTAAGGTATGGAAATATTATTTATACCTTGCAAAATTTATAACTTGCACCTTCAACTTTATTTAAGATAAAAATAATTGTTAGTAGTCTCATACATTTGATTTTGGATATTATATCAAGGAGTTAATTACACGGATAGTCATTGTGGTTTTGTTAAACTATGAATTTGGTTTCTAGCTTTGAGAAATTACAGTTTTTGTTTCAAGAAACTTTCAGCTTGTTTCATTGTTGGTCGAGCGGATGTAGGTTACGTTTCTCTGTTAAATGGTTGTGAAAATATTGAAATACCCATAAAATTAAACAAATAAAAATAATATATGAAGAATTAAAACCATTTTTAAAATAAGATGGGACCCATATTTAACAATAAATATGGCTTTTAATTTAATTAAACTAGAAAATTTACTCGTCGCGCGTTGTGACGGTGTCGAAACTTATCCTAACTCGAATTCCCGCGATCTGCAGCGTTAAACGGATCTTAAACGGGTGAGACGGTTAAAAAGAAACATAGTTAGGTAAATAAAATACATATGAGGTTATGACTACTCGTAAAAATTAAAAGAAAAAAAATCAAAGTAAAAAAATTGTTTTGGCATTGACACTAACGTACTTAAGTACATAAAGTAATGTACGAATTTGAGGTGAATCAGTTTTGAAGATCGAACCATAGATATAAAAATGTATTATTCCTCTCACATTGCGCCTAATAATAAAAAAGAATTATCAAAACAAAATAAAAGAAATAAAAAAAACAAAACAAAAAAACAAATTAAAGAAGAAACAAAAAAAAGTTTGCTATTAACGGGTATTAAACCCATAACCTAAAGAATAAGGAAAGGAGATACACAATCTGTGCCAAACCACCACGACCACACCAAGGTCAATCTATGATAAAGTTTTAAAACAATTAATATAAAATACATAACATTATGGCTTTGTTGGTGGCTCTCATCGGCTAACGATACTCCCTTTTAAATGTTAGTAATAAGTTCAAAATTTGATATTTTTTTAACAAGTTCAAAGTTTGAAAAAAATATATTTAATAACTTCAAATTTCATTCGATTTAGATTTATAGTTATAAAAATATTAATTTGAAAAGACCATATATACCATAATCATTTGGCCGGCAAATAAAATTAATATCTAGTAAACTACATAAAATTAATCTAGTAAATGGCCCGCTCAAATTAAATGAATATCTACTAATTGGCCGACTTAAATTATTTTTTAATTAAATTAGTTTTATGGTTAAAATAATATCCAATAACTCTTATAAAGTTTTTTTTTTTTTTTTGAACGACAATGGAACAATTTTATTCAACTAAGGATTAGCAAGAAGCAAGAACAAGCAATTATAAAATAAAAAAATTAAAACTACGTCAAGCATTCCAATCTGTGATATGAAGCTTTTTTGCGGTTGATGAAGCAAAGATAGCTTAAAACCTTGATCTCATCCATAATTTTAGTAGAAGACAAGTATATACCTTTGAATTTTTTTTTAGAAAGGGGAATTTTATTAAGAGAGCAGGGGCAAACCCCACACAAACAGCAGGGGGGGTAAATAAACATCATATTACAACAATTTAGAAATTAAATCCAATCCAGTCCGCTCATTGAAGATTCTTATTCTTTGATCGGTTCTTAAACCAAAGAAACCCAAGCGATTTTATATCCTCGATAATTCTTTCCACCTTGATATTTATATTTGGAGTATAAACTCTTGTTTTAGTCCATGTGGTTTACACTAATTCTCTATTTTAGTCCAATAGTTTAAATTTCTCTTTTTTAATCATTGAGGTTCCATTTTTGTCTCAATTAAAACCAAATGGCTAACATCATTAAAATTTTCAGTTAGTTTTTATGTGAAAAGATAAAAATGCCCTTATTTGACAACATATGTCTTTCTTCTATCTAAAACCCTAAAATTCGCATAACTCCCTTGTCACCACCCACCACCTCCATAGCCACCACCACCCACCCACAAAAATCACCACGCTAAAAATCCCTCGTTGACCTCTGACAAGCCCTTCAGTACCACCATAGCAATAGTTCTAGCCATATTCTCCCCCAAATGCTGCGCCACTTCCAAAACTAACCTAATTGAGTTATCCAAAACCTCCAAAGCCGTAAGGATCGGCGGCAATCCCTCACTAAACCTCACATCAACAACAGCACCGATCAGCTGACAAGCCTGTCCAATGGAACCTCCGCCGGTGAACTCGTCAGTGATCTTTCCATCATGAGATCCTTTAGCAGGCGGAGTAGCAGGTGGCTGAGACGGCGACGCGCCGGCGACTGCACGGTTGAGAATGTAGTCGGTAGGGGAAGGGTGAGAGTGGGAGCGCGTGCGTGCAGCGGCTCTACCGGCGTGAGTGAATGCAGATCTGGTCGGAGATCGGTGGAGGGAGGAGCGGAGGAGAGAGGCGAGTAGCCGCCGTGAATACATGACGGAGAAAGTCAAGATAGAGAGCTAGTGTTTGAAATGTGTGGATGGATTAGAGACTGATCTGAAATGGACAAATTTCAGGGGGTTTTCAACTTTTAACACTCCGGTTTCATAGGTTGAAATCAGTAGAAAACTAGGGGCAGTGGCGTTGGTGGTGTGGGGATGGCGGTAGTGGGGGTGTGGTGGTGGAGGTGGCCGGATTTTTAGGGTGGTGGAAGGTGGCCGGATTTTTGTAGGTGGTGGTGGGTGGTGACATAGGGAGATGTGAATTTTAGAGTTTTAGGTATATATGTGGTCAAATAAGGGTATTTTTGTCTTTTCATAAAAAAAATTAACTGGAAATTTTAACGATGTTAGTCATTTGGCTTTAGTTGAGACAAAAATGGAACCCCGGTGACTAAAAAAAAGAAATTTAAACTATTAGACTAAAATAGGGAATTGGTGCACACCACATGAACTAAAACAGGAGTTTACTTTTATATTTGAGAATTGAACATCATTTCTAACCTTTCAAATACACCAAAGATAAACTAATATAATGCCATGAAATGCATCTTTTTTGCCTGTATCGTTTTGAACCATCTTGTGAAGCTCCAAAAGATCTTTAACCGAGAAGACGAATATATGTTGAGACTTGCACCATCTTTAGACATGTTGCCAAACCACAAAAGCTACGAAACATGAAGTGAAAAGGTGGACCGGAGTTTCAGTCACTTCTTCACAAAGGGGACATAATATCGATGAAACCGGGACTTTCCTTTTATTTAAAGCTTCTAGAGTTGGTATATAGTCCATTTCAGCCCTCCACCCGAGAATGTTGCATTTACTGGGAATCCATTTACACCATGTCATTTTGAAGGCATTGCCGGCAATCAGATCTTTAGAAAGCACCTTCACTTATTTGACCGAGAACCGATTGGAAGAGTCGCCCATCCGAACCCATTTGTCTGAACCACCCAAGATCTGGGTCTGCCGGAGCAGGGTGGAGCATTGCATCCATTCATTGCGTTCTCCTATGGATCGAGGCTCATGCTTCCATCCCAAGTTCCAAGCTATGGAACCATCTTGTCGAAGTGTATAGACCTTTGAATACATAATCATTTTTAGATCTCCAAATGCACTTTATACGATTAATCTCCTAGTAAACTGCATACATTTAATCATAGTAATTATCCGCTCAAATTAAATAAATATCTAGTAGATTGCACACTCATAAATATCCAATAATGTTGGGAATAATCTTGATTAGGTCATTAGATACGGTCATCGGGTACGATAATCGGAGCTTCGCGGGTCAAACGGGTTTTAGAATTTTAGTTAATTAACCACATGTTTATTATGTGTTTTTAAGTCAAAGTACTAGGTCTTGAATCATGAGTTGTTTTACTAATTTGTAGGGCATTTTTCTTGGTTCTGTTCACGTAGGAGTAGTGGTTAAGTTATTTATTTCTCTTATTTAAATGTAATCTTGGCAATGAATCAGTAGAGACTTTGAAGCAGTAAACATAATCTTCCTTTACATGAGTTTTCTTTGTGTGTTTGTGGGGCCAGAACCAACAAATAATTTGCTGATAAATTTAATACAGAGAAAATCACCGAACCGAACAATTGTTTTTAAGAACGGCGACACACATTTTCTAACTCTACACCACCTAAATACGCATAAAGGGGTTTGAATCGTCACCACTTGGTTAAGAGGATTTCACCAATGTCTTTGAGCCAAAGGCCTTTAGGCACCAAATTAAACAGTTGCACAACATAAATTACCAAAATAAACATTACGTACACATTGACTGCTAGACACTATCACTGATTCACATGTGGCTTCTTTAGGCACAATAGTCATGAGTGTGTGAGTTCGTTGTTAAAAAGAAACTAGGCGAATTACGCCCTTGAAGTGGAGCAATCACAACGTGAATCTTGCCCCCTATTAGGTTCAATTACGCCCACGACACACAAAACCCCGACTTAATTAGGCCGCCCACCTACTTCCCGCAATTATAGTGTGACACATGCCATTTGAGGGCACCCTAACCGCGGCTCAATAAAAACGAAATGGGAGCCGTGAAACCACTTGGGATGATTCTAATGAAGCAGAGAGCATGCAGTTGTCAATCGTATTGATTTACATTGCTAAACAAGGCTGATAATATAGCCATATACAAGAGGTAATCAAAGAGATATTTACGAAAGATGTTATAGTATATAATTGATAACATAACAGAGAGTATGTGGCCTAGTGGTAACAAGATGTGCTGAAAAAGTGCCCCTTCCTAAAATCTTATGGGAGTGGCGGGATTCGAGCCCCGTCTATGGATGAGTTGGTGTAAATTCTTAGAAGTAGTTTAGAGGTCCTAAAAATGGGGCATTGCTGTTAAAAGGAAAAAAAAAAGTCTTATGAATGACAAAGATTGTTTGACTTTTACATAATTGAGGTAGAAAGATGCTTTGTCAAAAACATTGCAACACATGGAGGGTGTGCCAATATTCTATAATATACACTAAATTTAATATTATGTTTGATGCAACCAATAAGACAGAAGAATATATATCCTTAAAGAAATCCAGGTTTAATAAGTAGCAGTTGATAACTGAAAAATAAGATATACAAAAGGAGAGATGAAGAGGGTGTGTGTAACAGGAGCAGGAGGTTATATTGGCTCATGGGTTGTCAAGCTTTTACTTTCAAAAGGATATATGGTCCATGGAACTGTTAGAGACCCATGTAATCTTATCTTCTTTCCTTCATATCCTTGATTTAGTCAAACTTTGACTTCTTCTTTTTTTGTTCATAATATTCTTGTTTAGTTTCTTCTTTATATACTTGTTAAGTTTCTGTTAATGCCTCTGGGCGCGTAGCTCAGTTGGTTAAGGGTGAAGTGCTTTACACCCTTAAAAAAACAGAGAAAAGTTTCTATTAACCATCCATCCTGTTTTTTTTTATCATTGTATTGTCCTGTCTCATTGCTTATGTGATTGATATGAAGGTGACGAGGATAAGAATGGTCATTTGAAGAAGTTGGAGAATGCTGAAGAGCGGCTGCATCTTTTCAAGGCAGATTTGTTGGATTTTGAAAGCCTTTGTGCTGCCTTTGCTGGTTGCGCTGGAGTGCTTCATGTTGCATCTCCTGTTCTGTATAGACATGTGCCTAATCCCCAGGTAAATAAATGTGTTAATTAATGTAATCCATCGTTTGCCTAATTAAAATAAAATCAATCAAAATAAGAAAATTTGAGGAAAATTGTCAAAGTAAAAAACAGGATCCAAAAGAGGAAATTTTGGGTCTAAGTTACGACCGCTCGTACTTTGATCAAACCTATTGTTGGTTCCATACACAAACCATATTTTCTACAATTCTATCAGACAAAAATAATCGATCCAGAATTTTGAGTGGGGTTGGGGATGACGGTTCGTTCATATTAGCGAGTGGGGTTTTGAAAATTGGAAAGGTGATAGATATTGTGAAATTATGGTATTACAAAATAACAAATTCCCATAAAAAGGACCCCTCGTATTTTCGGTATTTTCAGAACTAAAAGGGTACTTTTCGGTAAAGTACAGGTACCGGTACCGACCAGTACCGGTACCGAAATCAGAGAAAACCAAGTCACGATACCCGTTTTGATTTTTCGGTACCGGTACAGGTACCGGGTACTAAAAGCTCATCCCTACATCTAAATACCGGACACAATATACTTTAATTGTGTTTGAGCTTAAACTTAACAGGCGGAACTGCTCGATCCTGCTATATTAGGAACACAAAACGTATTAAACGCGTGTCTGAAGGCTAAAGTCGAGAAGGTCGTGGTTGTCTCTTCCGGGTCTGCTGTTATGGTGAATCCCGAGTTGCCCCCAGACATGGAAAGGGATGAAAGTTGCTGGACAGATATAGAATACGCCAAATCAACACAAGTATACTTCAAATTAAGTTTATTTAATTATCAGCATCATCATATGTTAGAAACCATTTGTAATGTGGTTTCAGAATTGGTATGCTGTAGCCAAGACAACTGCAGAGATCGAAGCTTTAACTTTTGCGAAACGACATGTCGTGAAAGTGGTAACGATTTGTCCATCCTTAGTCATCGGGCCAATGTTGCAGTCTAACGTAAATGCTACTAGCTTAGTGCTTTTGAGCTACATGAAAGGTTAGTAATAACTGGATGTTAGTGGGTCGGGTTTGGAATTGGTTTTGCTAATTTCAGTCCTGTACTCGTGGGTACATGTTACTCATTATCCGTCGGGTTTGTGGGATACAAGTTTTTAATCTCACGAAAACTTAAAACACAATTCACAATTTTGGGTTTAGTTTAAACGTGTTCGAGTAAGTTTAGGTGAACCTATAAACAAGTTGACCTAGAGGGTTCGCAGATTGGCCGGTTTATTTTAATAAAAATAAAATATGTTTATATGTCATAACCTAAAATGGTTGGGTATTTTATGCAAAAATTTAAAAATTAAAAGATAAATTGACATTAACTTTTAATAATATAAATGTAACTATATTATATAAGTTTATATATTATTTTGGTAAATATATAACTTTATAGAACTAATATGAAAAACTAAAATAAAAAATTTGGTTAAATGAAATTATTTGTGAATATTCGTGTCGTGTTTAGGTTCATGTGCCTTACATGATTTTCGGGTTCAATACGCCATCCCATGTGCCAGCTAATTCCATACCAGCCAAATACCATGTCTTATACCCATCCCATATGTTTCGTTTTCGGTTGCTCTTTTGCCTTTTCTCATTAACAAAGATTGTACATTCTCAAGATAGTTATGCCGGTTAAGTGGACTAAACTAACTTCAAAACGTCCATCAATTTGCTTTTTTTCCACTATATAAGAAATAATATATGCTTGTCATTTTTGTTCGTTGTCTAAGAGGAAGGTAGAACCGGAGGGGACACGATGGAGAACATTAATCGTCCATATACAGACGTTCGTGACTTGTCTGAGGCGATTTTACTTTTGTATGAAAATCCCGTATCCGATGGGAGATATATATGTTGTGCCTACTCATTTAGGACAAAAGAATTTGTTGCAAAATTGGAGAAATTGTTTCCGGGCTACAATTATCCCAAAATGTAAGTTCAACTTATTGGTGGAAATTTCGACCTGTTTATTATCTGCGATTATTCGGGTTACAAAAAAAAAAGGGTCAAAATGATCCATATGGGTAAAATAAAAGAAAATGAGTCAAAAGTTGCCAGCAATGTATTTTTATAATACATAAAACATTGGAGATAAAAATGTTTTGGATCAACTGACTCGACCTATCCAAAAACTACTGATTTTGAAAAATTACACTATGTGCTCGCCCGTACACTTTGCCACCTCTACTTCAACTAATAATTTACTAGATTCATGCTATGAACCATTCCCATTGCATTGGTATGCACACCCACAACTTGGAATGTGTTTGTCCATATAGCCTAAATCGTAAACCTTAATTTTTTTTAACTGTAACGTGTTTGATTGCAGCTTTACAGAGAAGAGTGGTTTTGCTCCGCTCAACTCGAATAAGTTGTTAAATTTGGGATGGAATTATAGGCCATTGGAAGAGACCATAGTTGACACCATCAAGAATTATGAAAAGGCTGGTTTATTGGTGAGAGGGAAGCCATTTCCATCTACAATAAGGTTTGATTAAATAAAAAGATGATGACTCATTTTCATAAAGTTGTGTGTGTGTTTTTTTTTAATTTCCAATTTTGGGAATTTTCAGACAATTTGGTGTGTCAGATTAATTATAATATTTCTTTTCAGATTTGAATATTTTATGTTTCATTCTTCTTGTACTTGCATGGTACATGGTGCCGGTCATCTGTGTGTGCCGGGGAAAACCGCTAAGGACCCAAACTTTAGTGGACCCAAAATTTTGTTTTATTTTATCCCATCACGTAAATGTAATACAAGATGTAAAATAAACAAAGCAAAAGAAGAAAACTAGGTGTGGTAGTTGAGAATTTCTGTTTATTAGATGTCCCCGTTAAAACAAATTTCGGACCATCCATGTGAAACCCGTCTGTCTTTTAGGGTACAACAGCCGAAGCAGATGTACTGTCGGAATTAACCAAGCACCCGAAACAGTACTTGAAACAAGAGTGTAGATGGCAGAAAATGCTGAAACACTTCAAAATATGTGTGCAAATTCAGAAACATGTAAGACTTCAACTGTTCAAATCTTCTCTCAAAGTCTTCATATTTCTAAGACTTTTGTACCTAAAAGATTTTCGAATCAAAACACGGCATGTCACTTCAAAACATGTCATGTTATTTTTACCCTAAACTACCCTAGCCTTTTATTAAAAAAAAACCCAACTCTTACATTCAAACCACGGTTTCATTCACGGCTTCCACAACCCGAAAACACTAACCCCCGCTACCCGCAACCGCTACCCACTGGTGTTCCCGTGAACCTAAATGAAGCCGAAGGTGAACCCGTATCCCACCCCTTCCACCCTAATTGCCATCCAATTTATTCCTTTTTCTTCTATTGCGTCTAGTAATAACAAAAAAGCCCATTTTGTATCTTTGAGGTTTTAATTAATTAAGCCAACAATTGGATTATTCTGGTTCACAAATTTTGGTTGTCCTCCAACAACTCCATACAGTCATCGGCCCATCTGCTGCTTTTTATTTTCATTTTATTCCTAAAATCATATATAACTTTAATTCAATCTCAATAATAATTAAGCAAACTTAATAAATCATATCATTTTAACTATGAATAGCATTTTAAGCATCAACTATTTAATACCCATCCACGCGATGCGGTTAGGAAAATGTATATTACAGAAAATCATTATCTTTTTTTTGAACAACTATTTGGATCAATGATGGGCCACTGACCACTCGATCATCTCCATTAATCAAGTACGAAACCTTAGGACTCTAGGTTGGCACGTCCTCGAAGGGTTCCAGAGGTTTTAGAGAAGTAAAATTCTGAAAATAAAAAACTACGCAACTTTTGAAAGATATCAGCAACCACATTTTCCACAAGGGTCATTTGTGTAATTAACTTTTATATATTTTGAAACGTACCCTACGCATTTTGTTTAATGGATACTTATCTCAAAACGTGGTGAGAGATTGTTTATTTATTATTTTACTTCAAATAAATAAAAAAATATATTAAATAAAATAAATTAGTTGGGACACTTATCTTCATATGTTTGTTCTTGTTGACTATTACAAAATTAAAGGTACAAAGATGCTTTTTTGTCAATCAACATTCCAACTCTATGTGTGTATAAAAAACAAAACACGCCCACAGATATATATATTTTCTTAAAAAAATCCCGGTTTAATAAGTATAAGTTAATAACTGAAAAATAAGACACAGAAGGATATATAGATGAAGAGGGTGTGTGTAACAGGAGCAGGAGGTTATATTGGTTCATGGGTTGTCAAGCTTTTACTTTCCAAAGGATATATGGTTCATGGAACTGTTAGAGACCCATGTAATCTTATCTTCTTTCTTTCAATTTGTTCATATCATTGATTTAGTCAAACTTTTACTTCTTGTCATAATTCATATTCTTGTAATATGATTAGTTTTTCTCTTTATATACTTGCTAAGTTTCAGTTAACCATCTATGACAGTTTTACATGGTTTTGATTCATAAAAAATATGATTGAACAATTTAACGCCGTGTCTCATAGTTTATGTGATTGATATGAAGGTGATGAAGAAAAGAATGGACATTTGAAGAAGTTGGAGGATGCTGAAGAGAAGCTGCAACTATTCAAGGCAGATTTGTTGGACTTTGAAAGCCTTTGTGCAGCCTTTGCCGGTTGCTCCGGAGTTCTTCATGTTGCTTCTCCTGTTCCTGGTAGACATGTACCTAATCCCCAGGTAAATAAACACGTCCACGATTCATGCGTTTTTACAATTAAAATAAAATCATTGAAAAGTTATGTCCATATTAATGTTTGCCCACTTGTGTTGATCCAGTAGATCCAAATATGAGTCTGTCAATTATTAGATTAGTTCTGTACCAGTAAGCGTAGAGGCGGGGAAGTGGTCTAGTCGTTGAGTAACAGATCATATTTGTAATTTTGGTATGGGTCGGGTTAACCTGTAACACTTTTTCTGAAAAAAAAGAGTAAAATATCTGTAACATAATTAGTATGTTATATATGATTATAACAAATTGTATTATTTAAATGAAAAACTAAAGCTTTTAGTGAAATAATGTCAGTCACATGTATTGGTTTACCATTAAACACATTCAAACCATTCAACCCATTTGACTTTTATGCTTTTTAACCTACTTTTAGTTTTAACCCGTTAGACATAACCAAATCAACTCATTTGTTTTATTAGTAAATGGGTCGAAACTGCTACATGTGAACACGGGAGACAATATACTAAATTTGTGTTTTGAGCTTAAACTTAACAGGTGGAACTGCTGGATCCTGCTATATTAGGAACACAAAACGTACTAAACGCGTGTCTGAAGGCTAAAGTCAAAAAGGTTGTGGTCGTGTCTTCCGGATCTGCTGTTTTAGAGAACCCTGAGTGGCCCTCGGACATGGAAATGGATGAAAGTTGCTGGACGGATATAGAACACGCGAAATCAACCCAAGTATCTCACAACCTATGCTCTAAAATTTATTTTCCAGTATATAAGAAAACATTTTATAATGTGGTTTCTAGAAATGGTATGCTGTATCTAAGACAATGGCAGAGATGGAAGCTTTAAATTTTGCAAAACGACATGACGTGACAGTGGTAACGATTTGTCCATCCATCGTCATCGGGCCAATGTTGCAGTCCACCGTAAATGCTACTAGCTTACTACTTCTAAGCTATATAAAAGGTTAGTAATAATTATCGATGACAATGGGACGGGTATACAACTTTTGGTAAATTTGTGATCCATTAACCAAAACACAATATTAAACTCATCTCAAAAATGGGCTTGAAATATAAAATACTCAATTACACTTCTAACAATTCTATTATAATCTCATCTTTTTAACAACGTCTTTTAAAATTATAATATATATGTTCAATTTCGGTGTGGGTAAACATGTTTGGATAATTGCGCGGGTGTCAAATGTTTAAGGTTTTCACGGATGGTTGCTCTTTTACCTTTTGTGATTAGCAAAGATAAATGTTGTACATTCTCAAAATAGTTAGTTCTGTTAAGTGGACTATCAAAAACAGAATCAATATAACTTAAACGATAAAAGAACAAAGACGAGGATTGGATAACTATATTATTATTCATATGAAATATAACTCAAAAACCTCTATTACAACTCTCTTGATGAAACCCTAACCCGATAACATCCGGTAACATCTATTTATAATGTGAACACAAACTTTGATAACAAGAAACCTGATAACCCTAACTTGGTCATTAAGTAAACCATTAAAACCTCTTAACTCACAGGTTGGGCCCGTTTCTTAGGCCAGACAACAATTGAGCCAATATACTAAACTAACTTCAAATTGTGATACTTTTTGTAATTTGATTTGATTTTTTTTTTCTTTTTTAGAAATAATTTATACTTGTTTTTTTATTCATTTTCTAAGAGGACGGTAGAACCAGAGGGGACACAATGGAGAACATTAATCGTCCATATACAGATGTTCGTGACTTGTCCGAGGCAATTTTACTCTTGTATGAGAACCCTAAATCCAATGGGAGATACATATGTTGTGCCTACTCATTTAGGACAAAGGAATTTGTTGCAAAAATGGAGAGCTTGTTTCCAGGCTACAATTATCCTAAAATGTAAGTTCAACATAGAGGTGGAAATTTCAATCCGTTTACTTAACGGGTTATGAAAAGAATACGGGTCAAAATGATCTCTATGGGTAAATTTAAAAAACAAATTTAGCTAAATAGGAAACTGGTCAAAGTTGTCTACAATGTATTATGTACTACATAAACCATTGGCGATAAATTGTTTTGGGTCAACCTGACCCGCACAAGAATTACCAGTTTGACCTGTTACCTTTAATTTGTGACTGACCTCTACTTTAGCAATAATTTCTAGATTTATGTTATGAACCATTCCCATTGCATTGGCATGCACACCCATAACTCGGAATGTGTTTGTCCATAAACCGTAATCCCTAAACTATAAATTTTTTAACTGTAATCTGTTTGATTATAGCTTTACAGAGAAGAGTGGTTTAGCTCCACTCAACTCGAAGAAGTTGTTGAAATTGGGATGGAATTATAGGCCATTGGAAGAAACCATAGTTGACACCATCAAGAATTATGAAGAAGCTGGTTTATTGGAAAAAGGGAAGTCATTTCCATCTACAATAAGGTTCTAATATTATAATTTGTACTCTAAATTAAATTGTGTGTTTTTTTTTCTTTTTTGTAATTTCAATTTTTTGGGAGCTTTAAGACAATTTGGTGTACAAATACTACTAGAAAACTAAGTATCATTGACGGAAAACTTTAAAGTTGACGGATTCCACGAAACCAAAAGAACATTAACAATTTTTAAGTGTCGTTGGATAATTTACGTACGAAATAAAAAAAAACAGTTTGAGCGATTGTTTATTTATTATTTAACTAATAAAAATTATTACATAAAATGAACTACTTAGGACACTGATCTTAATTTGTGTTTTTTTTTTTGCTTAGTTGACTTTTTCAAAAATAAAATGTACGTACAAAGGTGTTTTTTTTTCAACAAACATGTTATATTTCTCATTTTCTAATCATTCTCTTCCAACAATTCTCGAGCTTAATGTGTGAGCTGTGTATGTGTATGAGAGATTAGACGAATTAGGAGTATCAATTAAAACACCAATGTTATGAATTCTTTTGTACCGGGGCTATCCTTAAGTACCGACTAATAATCCCTCTGTTTCCGACTGATGAACCCTGCCCGGTTTGTCGCAAGATTTGTTTAGATTCTTTTGGCGAGCATGTAGTCCATTGTGAGGAGCTACCTGGCTTTAAATACAGGCATGATTTGGCTAGGGATGTCCTATGTGATGTTCTTAAGCGGGCAGAGATTTCTACTAAAAAATAAACCCCCGTGAACTTTCTGACAAATCCGCTTGAAGAGAGGTCTACTCTACGGCCAGCTGACATTCTTGTGTTTGGGTGGGTAGGGGGAAACACGCTTGTGTGGACCTACATGAGTGTCCCCTCTTATGGGGCTTAGGGACAATGGGTTTATTGCAGGTCAGGCTGCGTTGAAGGCGGAATCAGACAAAGTTGTTAAACATGAGAAAGCTTGTCTAGAGAATCAACACGTGTTTATCCCTTTTGCTTTTAATACATTTGGTTTCCTGGCCCTGGAGACGGTGAAATTTCTTAATAGGGTTCAGCGGGTCGTGCACGGTAATATTTCAGCCCCTAAGACTCAAAGTTTTGTGTTTAGTAGGATCGGTTTTGCTATCCAAAAGGGGGTTGCGGTGCAGCTTGTTGCCCGTTTACCGACCACTTTATTGTAACCATCATTTTTATTTAAATCAAGAAACCCTATTGGACCAAATTTTATATATATATATATATATATATATATATATATATATATATATATATATATATATATATATATACTCAGCTTAAAATTTTATTTACGTATATCTCCTTCATTAATTACATATATACCCAATTGGATGATGGAATCAATCAGAAGCGACGATGGACGTTGGAATCGATCGGAATCAGGAATCAGAAGGTTAATCGTATTTCTTGTAAGGTTAAAAGTGTAATTTTATAAAAGAGGGTGATATATGTAATTTAAGTTTTGGGTTGGGTATATATGTAATTAAGGTTGAAAATAGAAGGGTATATGTAAATTCGAATTCGATATTCTAGTCGGAAGTAAGCTCCAAACTCATAATCCTAACTGGATTCGAAAGTCGAACCCTGATTTCGAATTGGTCTCCAATCTGATTTGAAAACCAAACTCGAATTTTATTCGGTCTGAATTTCAGTTTGTTCGAGTCCAATTCAAATCTTGAACACCTCCTTCCATATGAAATGTTGTATAACTTTTTTATAATATGAACCTCTCCACAATTCACTCATGTTAGGTTTCTTTTATGCCTTTGGGAGTTTGATAAGTCCCACCTCTACGAATATTTTCCTCCCAATTTTTTCATGTTTAGCCTCATAAACTTCTCTTCGTCGTCATAATCTTTCCGTGATGTCCGTGATTCTTGATTTGAAATATAAAAACCGATTTTAGTTGCAATGATAGTCAATAATCTTTACGGTTTCCTCTGGTTTTCTATTTTTAACCCTAATTTTGAAGTTACTTTATTGGTTAGCACTGCATTGATCGAGGGTATCAGACTAACAGCTACTAAAAAGTAGTAAAAGAAAACCTTAGTGAACATTCATTTTTCGATTTTATTATTTCTTTCACCAATTAATATCAAAATATTGGTCTAGTCCTCTAATTCGGATGAACATTTCATATTTACAAAGTATCTCATTTTATCATATTTTGCAACTATAAACAACTCTTATAGAAATTTTTAAAAAAAATTGTCCTATCTATCTATCGAACTGGCTGACAAAGTTCAGCCACGGGCGGCACATCCCACGCTGCCGCCCGCCTCTTCATATACTCAAAATCCTTAACACACCGATCAAACGACAACCCCGATACTCTCTTCCTCACCGCCGCCAACTTCTTCCCAGCGACTCTATCAAATACACCCTCCCAACCACGTTCCCATTCGCCTCGTCCATCACATAGCCGCAACGTCCCGTTCAAGCTTTCCGTCCAACTCCATTGCCGATCCAACCCGTTCACAACCGCCGCAGACCACCTACTCGAAAACACTGACGTACACGGACGACACTTCACCCCACTCAACGGTCCTTTACTAGCTAACGACGCCACAGGAACACCAAACCTCCCCGGAGGGAAATCATACGTCCGGTCCGAAACAATGCAGAACGGGACAAGTGTCGTGATACAAGATACATTTCTTAGTTTGAATTGGGCATGAAAAGCGGATTCCGAGTTGAGTTCATGGAACCCGGCCAAGTCGAGTTCGGGGATCATGGAGAGGCGGGAGAGGGCGGCGACGGAGGTGTTAAAATCTCCGACGCCAAAACGGTCGTTGAGGCCGCCGTAGGAGGATCCGGAAGGGACTACATAATGACCCGGGATGAAAAGGTCGGGTCGGAGCCGGGTTGGCCAGTACCCGTCAACTCGGGTTCGGACTATCCAATTGTAGGTGAAGTTGTTTTGTTGTTGGTATGATTTAATCATGGTTAAACAACCTTCCACCAGATTGAAATACTGCAACAAACCCTGAATAAAAATGTAATTAAGGTTAGTTCATTATTCTTAATTAATTATTATTATTTCTTTTTAATTAAGTCAAAGAAAGAGAAAGTTGGTCTTTTTTTTTGAAAGGCAGAAAAAGTTGGTCTTGTCAATTGACTATTCTACCCTTTACCGGAAACGTATGGTTTACTAGCGTTAGCATATTTACTTTCTTTTTATAGATGGCTAGACTTTTCAAGAAATCTTTATTGAGGTTTCGTGCCAACCGTGTTAGCCGACTTTTTAAGAAAGGTTCATTGATTTTTCGTGTGAACCATGTGACATGATATACACATACACGTGTGTATAAGTGTGTAGTTTAATAAAAATAATATATAGGTTTAAGTAGATAACTAATAAACATTTGTGTATGATAATGCCTTTCAAAAATAGGATGAGAGAAAGAAAAAAACAGTTATGTATCTTATATATCATAATTAAGATGATAAGCATAATTTTTATACAGTTCTCGTTATTCTTTGTATATATGTGTGTGTTTATGTGAGTATGAATTATGGATTCTTAGGCCATCCACAGAGGATGGCTGAGCCGCTGAGGGATGAAAATGTTGATTTCACAGCCGCTCAAGGAAAGAGAACCTAATGTCATACAACATCCATAAATGTAGTGATGTAAATGGACCGAACCGAACGAGACGTTTTTCATGTTCGTTCGTTTAGTTTCTATCTGGCAAACAAACGGCTTACGGACATATAACCGAACGAACTTTTGTTTTCGTGTTCGTTTGTTAAGGAAATGAACTTTTTTATGTTCGTTTGTTAACATTATAAACAAACATTAATTAATAAATTTAAGGATGAATTGATGGCTAGAAATTATTTTAAAAAAACATTAAATTAAAGTTTTTATGGAAACTTAGGGATCTAAATAAAATCATATAAAAATATATTACATTGTTTGTTCATTACGTGATAATTTTATAGACGGTCATAAAGCATTAAGAATGCCATTAGTGGATTTTCCTATTCGCTTATGATGGTGATCTATCCTTTTCTATACTCAAGAGTCAAGAATAAACAATATGTAAAAATATTTTCTTCTAAATAAATCCAAAACTGTCTTTCATGTCATTCGATTCCTTCAAGAGAAAAAGTTGATCATGGGATAAATTCTCCAAGTTTGGTGAATTGTACTAAAAGATAATATATTGTCGTTATTGGAAAAGAAATATGCATCATTATCATACTTAGGCAATGGCATCCGATAATAAGAAACCAAATCGATAATTAATTTTTTTTTGTGTTTGATAGGAACTAGAACACAGAGAAATTGGTGTATCCGGTGCTTAACTTAGCTCCCGTGTTTGCCCAAGGTCCGAGGACAAGATCGCTTCACGATCTGATGTACGTATCCTTATCCTACACTTTGTGTATGAGACTTGTTTCCATGACTCGAACCCGTGACGTCAAGGTCACGAAGCAAAACCTTAGCAATTGATCTAAGGCCCGCCCTCGGAACACATAGAAATCGTTATTCTATAAATGCAATTTAAATATCACCCATTTTCTTTATTCTTTGGATTTTTACTTTTTAGGTTAAAAAAAATAAAAACTAGAAAGAAACTAATTCTCTCATCTCTTATCAAAAATGCCCTAAGAGGTATTTGAATCTATATACCTTTTGAATGAGTATATGATATTAAATTACTAGAAAAATATTAAAATCCATATAACATATATTTAAATATTTTATTTTATTTAATGTTGATTGAAAATTAGACAAACGCATCCCCACAAATGTCATTTCTGCTTCGACCAGGAGTTATGGATCTCACCCAATTGATAGCAACAGCAAACCAAGATTTGAATGTGACACTATTCCACTTCATTGAACTATTGATTCTTATATACTATTACAATTATCACATTTATATTGATGATTGTTAGAAGTTTTTCAATGGTTGGTACAATGGCACCAATAGTTAACCCAACACTAACTTTTGCAACTAACAATCTTTTTTTTTTCTTTTAACAACAAACGTTTATTTCTTTCAACATTTTTCGTTTTAATTTAACTGTGGATTATATTATTAAACAAATCAATTTCAAATAAACATCCACGATAACCAAATAAACCAGTTATGTAATCATATAATCCACTTGTTTTTCTCTCCTTTTTATATCTATCAGCATTACGTATAAAGACTTGTTCGATACGTGTACGGTTTGTATTAAACATGCCCGTTTACTATAATTTTATATTTATTATAAAAAAAATAAATGATTAAAAGAAATTATAGACGTTACAAGCTATTATAAGTAACTCCCTTACTAATATTCTTATATCCACGCATTAAAGTTAGATTTTCTTAAAGATCTTTTTACTATAGATATAGATATAACGTACTTCACATAAAATTTATGGGTCACGTATTGTTTGGTTGTATTAAACATAGTCAGTATCGAGTAGAAACGAAAACCGTATAAATACTTTTATACGGTGTTTAATATGATACATTCTCCTTCATTATATGCTTAAAGCTTTGCATATAAAATTTTTTATGTTTGTCAAAAATTCGTCATTTAAAACTCTAAAAATCACCAAAATATACATTTTGACTAAAAAGAATTTTAAAATATACAATGATTTTTATTCTTTTTCAAAAGTAAACATATTCAAAATCAACCAATCATATAATGTTACATAAGCTTAACCACCAACCTGAAATCTAAACCGCATGCTAAGTGGCGTTTTTTATTGGTTTTGATTTATTTTTTTATGAATCCCGTTATAACTTTTCAACGTATTTGTGCTGCTGTCTAAAATTAAGGCTTTGCCGGCTTATGTAAAATGGCGTCATCTGATTGATTGATTTTTGATACGTTAATTTTGAAAAAGGCTAAAAGTTAATACATAATTTGAAAAAATATTTACTTTTGTTGATTTTCCCTTAAAAAAAATTTTTTGTGTTTTATATTAAAGTGTAAATTCATACAAGACATAAAAAATAAAACGTAAAAGAATTTGGTTGAAAAGTTGAAATTATTCCCTTAAAAAACTAGTAAAGGGAAGTTAGAACGAAAAATAACGAAATTACCTGAATGCCATTCGGCGAGTTACTGGCGGTCAAAACCCTCGCCGCCGCATCACTTTCCGGTATCTCCACCGGCTTAAATATCCTAATCGCCGCAATTCTCGGCGCCATTTTCAGCAGAGAAAATTTATACGAATTCGAGTCCAAAGGACTATTCAGAAACAAATCAGCATTCGGATACTCTTCCAGAACCTTCTCAACAATCGACGGTCCGGTCAGCTCAAACCGCCGCGCTCCACCTACCAAACAAATGGCCATCCTCGACCGTTTCAACTCCGTCACCGGAAACGGCTGGTGGTTATAAAACAATGACTTTAAGTTTCTTAAATAGTGAAACGGATTGTTTCCGGCGAACATTCCGCCGCGTGCGACGGCGCCGGAGGTGGCGAGCGCGAAAAGCAGTAACAGAGAGATTGGGAGGATGAATAGAAGCAGAAACGGTAAGCGTTTCGTGATGTGTGATGGCAGTTTTGGTAAATTATTCATGATTTGAAGATGAAGACGAAGAAGATGATGAATGAAATGGATTTTGTTTGTTGTACTTAGAATGATTTTTGTGAAAAGAAAAGAATCAGAAATGGAGGATTGAAGATTGGGAGAATTGAACACGAAGTTGTCGTGTGGGGATGTGTAGGTTGAGAAGGAGAAGTGTAATGCAAAATTCAATTTATAATTTTCTTTCTTGTTTAATATTATTAATTATCTAACTAAGATTAAAACAAAAGGTTCATGAATAGTGCTTAATCCATTCCTATTTTTACACGTGTTTTTTTATATTTTAATTTTTAAACCTTTATTATAATATATATAAGAGTAAACTGCCATTTTCGTTCCTGTGGTTTGGTCAAAATTGCCACTTTCATCCAATAGTTTGTTTTTTTGTATCTGGGTCCTCATGGTTTTAAAATATTGCCATTTTCATCCTCGTGGTTTTAAAATATTGCCACTTTCATCCAGTCAGCTAACACCGTCCGTTTTTCTCAGTTAAATGAGGGGTATTTCAGTCCTTTTACTTATTTGTTTTATTTTTTCATCTTTTTTACTCTCACTTTTTAATCATCCCCAATTTAACCTCTAATTTAATCATCCACCTGCTGGCCTTCTTCCTCTTTTCCTGACCAGTTTCCGACGAGCACCACTGGAACACCTCCGTCGCTTGTTTCTATGATTAAAAAGTGAGAGTAAAAAAGATGAAGAAATAAAACAAATATGTAAAAGGACTGAAATACCCCTCATTTAATTGAGAAAAACGGACGGTGTTAGCTGACTGGATGAAAGTGGCAATATTTTAAAACCACGAGGATGAAAATGGCAATATTTTAAAACCACGAGGACCCAGATACAAAAAAACAAACTATTGGATGAAAGTGGCAATTTTGACCAAACCACAGGGACGAAAATGGCAGTTTACTCTATATATAATATATTATTTTAACCAGTTTCATTTTCCTTTAATAACTTTCGTTCGTTAACTTTTTTAAAGTATGGAGAGCGCGACTGTTTTTAGTTTTTTTTTTCAACGTTCCAATATAATATTTTTTTAAAATGGAGTTGTATTTAAAATCGAGTTTTTTTATCGTTGTTTATATCGAATGTCGTTACCGTTGTGGTACAGTGACGAATCGAGCCTATTATGAGCGAACAACATCATTGTCCGTATTGGTATTATTGGAACCTGTATCGGTTTTTGAATTTATGATTTTCGACGACCCGAACCGTTATTTTTTTATTGTTTAGTTTTATGTTTCTTTTTTTTATCGTTGTCTATATCGAGTGTCGTTACCTTTGTGGTACCGTGACGAATCGAGTCTATTATAAGCGAACAACATAATTGTCCGTATTGGTATTATTGGAACCTGTATCGGTTTTTGAATTTATGATTTTCGACGACCCGAACCGTTATTTTTTTATTGTTTAGTTTTATGTTTCTTTTTTTTATCGTTGTCTATATCGAGTGTCGTTACCTTTGTGGTACCGTGACGAATCGAGTCTATTATGAGCGAAACAACATAATTGTCCGTATTGGTATTATTGGAACCTTTATCGGTTTTTGAATTTATGATTTTCGACGACTCGAACTGGTATTTTTTATTGTTTAGTTTTATGTTTCTCTTTTATTAACATGATTTTTATCTTAACGCCTACGTTTTATTTAATTTTTATTAACGATGGGCACGACACCGCCGCGAAGCGCGGTTTTTTTTATACTTTTTTAACATTTTCATTTTCAACCCTTATACTATATAATATACGCTTCCCGTTTCATTTTTTATTAATTTCGTTTTCCTTTAATAACTTCTGTTCGTTTAACTTTTCTCAAAATACGGAGGGCGCGGCTGCTTTTAATTTTTTTTTTGTTAACGTTCCGATATAATTTTTTTAAGTGGAGTTGTTTTCAAAATCTAAGGTTTTTTTTTATCGTTACCTATAGCGAGAGCCGTTACCGTTGTCGTACCGTCACGAGCCGAACCTGTTATGAGCGAACAACATCATTTTCGGAATTGATATTATCGGAAACCGTATCGGTATTCGCTTTTATGGTTTTCGACGACCCGAACCATTAATTTTTTTATTTTGTTTATTTCCTTTTTTATTTTGTTAATTTTATGTTTGTCTTTGATTAATATTATTTTTATCGTTCCACTTACGTTTTACTTTTATTTTTGCATTTAGCGAGTGTCGTTACCGTTGTGATACCGTGACGAGCCGAACTTATTATGACCGAACAACATCATTGTCGGTATTGGTATTATCGAAACTCGTATCAGTCTTCGCTTTTATTGTTTTCGACGACTCGAACCAGTATTTTTTTATTATTTTTTTATTTCTTTTTTTATCATTTAGTTTTATTTTTTTATTAACATTATTTTTACCGTTGCACCTACGATCATGGACGAGCTGAATAGATAACTACCAAACTCCCGTTACGTAGCGCGGGGGAAAAAACTAGTTAGTCATTAAACAACAAATCCATGACCTTAATTGAGACCTGGCATTAATGTTTAGTAAAACGTTCGGTAAAAAATTTGTTTATGTACGTTCATTTAATAAACGAAAGATAAGTAAGTAGAAACAACAAAGTGACAAACTGACATCCATCGAAATGAAACATTTGCTTTAGGTGATTATGCTACTTCGTCGGACACTAAAACATGTTTCAACCTCAATGATGAAACTACTCTTTCAAATGACGATTACGAAGTTAATGATGTTGATGAGCTGCAGGCTAAGGCTAATGTCGGATCATCAGAAGGCAAAAGTCGTTTATGATGTCACATTGTCACTGTTAAGACCTTGATCAATTCAATGCTAAATGGCACAATTTATATAGTTGGAGCGAAAAAAAAATACAATGAATGAACAAGAAATTCTCCACAAGAATATAAGTCCTCGAAACGCTTTCGAACCATAAAAGTCTGTGTGAAAATAAGAGGGGAATATGATAACTAGAACTATGTATTTTTAATTTTTGTAATGTTGATTTTTTAAAATTTTTAATTAATGTAATATTTTATGTTTGAATTTCAAATTTTATAACTTTTCTTAATTTTATAACATTTAAATATATTTTATTATATTAAATAATAATTAGTTTATTATAATAATTTGTTCAGTCATTAAAATGGAGAACGTTTTTAAAGAACTAGTTTTTTCACCCGCGCTACGCGGCAGGAGTCTGATAGTTAACAGTTCGGCTGGTTTGCGGAGATAAAACTTACATCGAAACGCATACTCGCTATAGCATACTATACAAAAAAAAGTACTCGATTTTGATACAACTCCATTTTCAATAAAATTTATACCGAAACGTTGACAAAAAAATTATAGAAAGTCGCACATTTCATTTTTTAATGGTTGAATTTCTGATGTGACAAAAAAAATTTTGGAACAGCGACTCACACCCATCTACTCCTCCTTTAGATCCTAAATTACACAAATTTCTAATCTACCATATGCCAAGAGTTGAACCATAGACTTTTATAAATAGTTTTTTACTCTTACCACTGTTCTACCGACCCAAATGACTTTTGATATGACAACTAACTAGGCGCATTTCAAAATGTTTTTAGCCTTAAAAAAAGAAAAAAAAGGCTTTTCAGTATTTAATGATGTAATTATTTTCTTATTATACCAATTAAACTCTCATTTAATAAATCCAATAGTTCAAAAATATACTGTTTCTAATTATAATCAAGGTAACATTGGTTGAAAATAAACTATGATTTACAGATAGAAACTTATGTTTATACAGGAAAGAAACATCAATTCAATCATGTCAAGATGATAGATAGTCGATAGACAACTGAGAATAAAAAAGAGGGACTTTAGAAGATAAGGTCCATTAAGGAATTGAACTTCTTTTAATAGTATCTAAATTTTTAACTTACAAGTTTTTGTCTTTTAAATTTATTATTATACTACGTTAGAATCCCTTATATTACAGGAATTGAATAACTATAATGTTATAGTTAATAATAAAATTTTTATATCTTTAAAAATTCATGTATTTGAATAACCCGCGTATTACATAAGTTTAATAAAATATGATGTAATCTGTTTACACACACTCGTCAAAATATGTCTTTAAAAATGTAATTTGACGTGACAATTATAAATTTGTTAAATTAAATTTTAAAACATTTTTTGGACCGAGTATTAATGTTTTTTATGTAATTAATAAATGTTATTAATATTAAATTCATCTCATTACTGATATATTAACTATTTATAATTAAATAATAAGTATTCATAATTAGATTGATGTTAAATATTTAAATATATATTCTTTTAATATTATTATTTAATAGGAGCGAGAGACGGAGAAAACATGTTAAGGATGCACAACCAGCAAGTGATACGTGTCCCCCTATGATTTTTATTTATTAGCATAAAGATATATTTACTAAACCTTAAAAGGGTGTCGGTGGCCAATGGTAAGCCACCAACACACCCCTTCTTCAAACTTATCAATTACATATTTCAATTATGAACAAAATAGTTGCTTAGTTGCGATGGTTAAAGCTTAGAGTTTCTCTTTGGTTGGTTTGTAGGAGGTCGCCGATTTGACCCCTTATTCAAGTTTTCTTTTGGGATTTTTTGATTTTGTTTTTTTTTATAGATTTGTTATTTTTTTCTGTTTTCATTACTTTTCTTTAACTATTAAGCCATAATATTTTTTTCCTATCTATGGCTTAATCTTCAAAACTGATCCGCCTCAATTTGTACATTTCTTTTATGTACTTAAACACGTCAGTGTCACCGGCACACATTTGCAAAAGCGCCCTTACCCACATTAATACCATTGTATGGCTTCATCGCAACGCATAGGTCTTGTTTAAACTTTGGTTTTTTTTTCACGAGTTTACGCATCCGCTACAACGTGTTAATATAAAGCGGTTGTTTTTTTTACACATAAAGTATTAAATATTATCGATACTCTAACTGCAACGCGTTATTTTACGTAATACTTTTGATTTTTTATACTCAGTTTCGAATACATTGATTGATTTCGCGGTTTAACTTTATTTCATGAATTTAGCAAATCTTGACATAAAGTGAACGAGCAATAACTTAGTCATGTTTACGTCGCAACGTGCATGGCAAGCCGTAACCCATGCGGAATCAACATACTTATTTTTATTAATGTCTGGTTCAACATCGCTGCCGCATCGCACGGGTCTTCGCACTAGTTTAAATCAAGTGAGAAATTTCTCCCACAAAAGATTCACATACCATAAAGCAAATTGGTAATACTCAATAGAAATGGTGAGTTATTCAAATAGGTCCTTACACCTTACTCGTTGACTCATAAAACTTTAGTCGATTTGGCTCAAGCAAGCTAGCCCAGATAAATGTTCAAGCCGATTTTAAGCTAATCATAGCTCATCCATATGAAAATGCGAGTTGACTTTACTCGAGTAACTTACTCGTTAGCTCGTTGAAATTATTATTAACTTTGTCATTTGAGATTGAGACTTTTATAAAGTGAAACATACAAAATCATCAAAACTGAGAAAAACGAGTCAACTCGTCGAGCCACAAGTTGAATCGAGCTCAGCTAGAAATATCAAGTTCAGCAGGCTCGGCACATATTATTTGTTTGCTAAAGACCGGGCTAACGAATGGCTAGTTGAATAGCCCTAGTTCCGCTAAACTAGACACTAAATGACAACTGTGGGGTAGTATAGAGTACTTTTAGTAGTATACAAATCACCTTGTATTTTATAACAAATGATTTATACACAGATTACTTCATACAAAAAATGTTTTGAGAAATGTTGTGGTTACATGCATTTCGATGGTAAGATTGTCGAAAGAATAATGTTTTGGCATGCAAATCGATTGCTGTGATGAAAATACGTACGTATAAATTTTTTATGGTGTACAAATCACCTTTACTCCGCTCCTATAAAACGTTTATACGTAGAACTCTTGCCTTTGTTGCTTGCTTATTTCTAACACAACCTCGAAATGCATATTATACTATGGTAGACCAATGCTTAATATAAGACATGAATATCGCGAAATTAATACTTCTAACAACCTCAATGGTTTTGGTTTTTCCCAGTTTAAGACCAGAATATCATGAAACTAATACGTTTAACCTTGAACTCGTTGGTTTTTACCTGGAAAACAGTTTTCTAGTTCTCAGAATCATCGTCTCGGGTGCCATCTTCTTCAGCCAGCTGCTTTTCTTTTTCTTGTTGCTCTGCAAAAAATAAAACACATTTAAGAAGAAAAGTATGGGAAAAATTGAACATGTAGCAGCTATGTTTCTGCAGTAAGTGAAGCCTCAAACAACAATCAATATGAGAATTAAGGGAGTTTGGATGTGCATTTTGAAGTTGTAATAATTAGATAATCAACTGTTGCATTTGTTTGGCAAATTTTAAATAATAAAATGAGCAAAACAGTATTCTTGTTGAAAATAAATTGATAGGTTTACAAACGATCATATTAAAATTATGGGAAATCACATAAACAAGGTTTAGCTGTCTATCTTGATTAATATCATGTATTTGCAACATTTTGTTCACTAAGAAGATTCCAAGTTAACATCATGTATTCGTCACTTGTTCACTTAGATGCTGTTATTTTGCAACATTATTTTCACAAATAAATAGATGCTGTTGATTGGGGACAAGACATCTTTACATGTTATCTTGTATTGGGGGGTATTTTAAACGTGTTAAAATGTCAAACATTTCACATGAACACACAACTTTTTTGTCAGGAAGTAGAATTATTTATTTTTCATGGCAGAAAAAAAAACTAAACTAGCCGTTCTAAAGTATGGTGTGTGTCCCTTATGTGTTAATTTAGTACATGCAATTCTTTAAATAAATACATCCATGGCATGGACAATTGTGTTGTTCTCAAAACCCGCCAATGTGAAAATATTTGTATGTATATTATTTTCTCTCACATAAGAAGGGATACATTGGTTCGAAGTCGAGCGAGTAAAATTATTCATAAGATACTCCAAAACCAAAGTAAAAGGACAAAACATCGTATAGGTATAGAGAAATAAAAATAGAACAAAAAATAATTAGCATGGATTCACATACCCATAAGTTGGAAGATGGCCTTCTGTGTACGTTTTTCAAGCTTATCAAGTTTCTTCTGCACATCTCTTCTAAGATCCCAATTTGGCTTTTTGGGTGCAATGTTCAAAAAAGGATCCTGGATAACATTTGAGAAACTCATTAACCAATATTTACTTGCATAAAGTGAGAATCGCAAGAATTTATAAAAAGGAATAAAACAAATAAGCAGATAAAAAGTTAAAAACAGTAGAATCCTTAAATCACCTCTTTTTTCTCTTCGACGGGAGGTTCACTAGCAACAGGGTCTTCAAACTTGGGTAACTTTGGTGGAGCAAGTTTACCCTCCTGAAGCTCCTTATCATGAGGAAGGTAGTTTCGGAATTTCACATTAACATCCCTGCAAAGATTTAGTAGTTGGTCAGCATTTAGCAAAGTCAAACCACGTGCTGCAAATGGTGCACTTATAGAAAATTTCTTCACTAGTAAGTTCACTGAAATACCAAGTGATTATATATCTACAAGAGGTAAAGAAGTTAGAACAAAGGAAACGGTTTTTAACCCTTCACAAAATTACCTAAAAAATGTATATACAATCTGTATTAATTTTCAAGATGAACAGGCAGGAAAAGCCTAACAATAGCTACTTCCAACATCATCATTAATAGATGCTTGTGCATTAATTTTCAAAATCAAACCTAAAACTGATGTGTCAACACAAATGTAAAACCTCCGCTATCATTCAGCATTTCAGCCTAGAAAAATCGGCATCTTTTGTGTTGATTCCATTGTAAAAAATTGAATGTGTTGTAGCTTGTAAGGTGGAATAGTAAAATTTTATAATCTTGGCATAACGATAAATCATTGCAAACATGTTTTAGTATGCAGCATCTCAGGAAATCAGTTATGTGGGATAAATGTAAATGGAAGAAATATTTCTAATTCATATCCAGAAGCCGGATTAGAGTATAACAACCTATCAGTTTCCATAGTAGGAATAGCATGACCTACAAGAATTTAAATGTGAGACATCCTTATTAGCTGCATAAAGATCCATAGTGGTCAAAGTCGCCAAAAGATCGCGCCCACGCAAGGCGAGGCCAAACCGCCCTGCGACCATCTAGGATCTCAAGCGAAGTTCCGGCCAAATTCCGCAAATTCGGGCGCAATTCCAATTTGAACAGGTCTGAATAGCTAAAATTGGTCTAAACATCCAAAACGGCCTGGAACCAGCCTAAACAAAGCCCTAAAACCCCCAAAAAAGAAAAAATTATACTATGTGTCTTGCTTAAAAACGCCCTTGCTTTTTAAGCGCCTTGCGCCTAGGCCCAAGGCTCACCTTTGAGCCTTGAGTGTGCCTAGTGCCTTTGACTACTATGTAAGGACCTATGATGCAAGAGACAATTATTACATATTAAAAAAACTAACAGAGGTGGCAAGATAGGCACGTCGGACTAACATGTCAAACGGGTTCAGGTATTTATTCTTTTTCTTGGGTACAGGCAGTGTTGTAAAAATCGGGCCTAGGCGGCCAATTAACTTGTAATTTTGAGCTAGGCGGACCATTAATCGGAATCGGTCCTAGACGGGCCTAGGCGGCCAGATTCCGGCAAAAATTCCGGCAAAAACCTGAAATTTTCGGCCAATATCCGGCGAAAACCTTGGATTTTCCAGCCAAACCCTTCAAATTCCAGCCAAATATGTGTATAAAAAATTAAAAATGAACATTTTTATAAAAATCACATATAAAAATGTGTGTATATATAAAAAAATAAAAATTACATATAAAATTTCAATCCGATTAATCCCGCCTAGGCCTAGGCCCCACCCCACCGCCCGCCTAGCGCTTAGCGAATTTTCCAACCATGGGTACAGGTAAAAATCTATCAGGCTGGTTGGTCCAACCATCAAAGACTCTCTATCCATTTTTTTAAAAGATTATAAAAAGAACAAAAGTATCACAATAATAATCTAAATCCTTGAACAAAACCAATTTATGAGGTGGTATCACTAAAATATATACTTTGGAAACCTTCAACCCATTCCCTGTTTTAGCTACTCTTTTTCTATTTGACCCGTTTGAGAAAAACACACTCCAAATCAACCCGTTCATGGTCAGAAATGCCACCTCTAGTATGCTATTAAATTTAAATGGAGTTTAAGTTGAACTTTTATACCATGACATGATGACATATAAAAGTTGAAATGAAAACCAAGATGAATTAAATGCCTATAAAAAGATAAGGTTTGTGGATGCTCACTTCTCTTCATCCTCCGGATTCTCAAGAAGTTGTCGAGCAGCTCTCAGAGCTTCTAACCTCTCACGTCGAGCTGCTGCTGCTTGCTCTATAGTTTCTTCCTCCTCGCTAGCCATCTCTCAATCTCACCACAAACCTACATTTTCAATACGGATACAGTTTCATCAACATAAACCATAACGAATTATCACTATTTATCAACTTCAATTTTGCATAGTTGATAACAAATTTCGGCTGATTACTAGGGTTTCAAAATTAGGGTTTATCAGTAACTGACATCTGAACGTGCTTCAAAACGTGATTGGTTAGTTTTCTACCACGAATTCAACAATAAACTATCAAAAACACTAATCAATCGAATATATTCAACCTTAAACAGGCAAATTACAGCAACATCTACGATTATTTAAAAATAAGATAATGCTCTAGGGCTTAGCGAGCAAATACACATAGAAAACAGGAAAGGGTGAGAGAAAACTTACGTAATATACTGAAATTGGAGACGAATGAAGATCTGAAATCTAAAACCTTGAAGAAATCGACCAAAACCCTAAAACTCGGCACCTGCTCAAGACGAAAAATTGGAGACGATATTCCCCTTTTTCTTTCTTTCAGAGGAAAATACAGTTTCGCCCCTCAACTATCTATCCGTTTCAAGTTTACTTTAACAAAAAATTATTTTTGCATTTTTTAACCTTTAAAGCGTCTAGAATTTGACATCATATTTTTAATAGCATTCTTGTCAAATTTGATGTTGAACTTCATACTTTGACATCCTAGTCATCATACTGTGCCAATTTAAGATTGAAGTTAACGATCTATTATGCACTTTAACTAGAATCTAACAGTTCACACAATACATGAGATTGGTTGGGTCATGGTTGTATGCACTTTATTAGCCATGGTTGTTATTGTTGGTATCGCACTTCTCCTTCAATTGATAGCGCGGTCAAAGAATAAACCTAGCATTATCTTACTAGGGACGAACCACTTATTTCCAAAGTGGTTGTGCGAAGCTTGGAAGGAGGTCTATTTTAATAACATGGAAATCAGATGATTTGCTTAACCATGTATATTTAGCCAGGGATCACATTCAAAATTTTGAAAAACTAGAGACCAAATTTAAAATTTTAATAAACCACATGGAGCATCCATGTACTTTACCCTTTTACTTTTTTCAAAACCTAATTTTGTATTAACTTTTTTCTAATCGAGAAGAATAGTTAATGAATATAATACACACGTGTGTAGTATGATCCTAAAATGAAAATAATAATATATTTTTTTTGAAAGGCCAACAAATATATACAAATAATAATAATAATAACTAGGATTTTGGTCCTCATACGGCAAGAAGTGGACCTTAAATGGTTAAAGCGGTGATATTAACGTGCCCAAACACAAAAAAGAACCGTGGTTAAATAAATAAAAGAAATGTATGATGTTACGGCTACTCGGTTGTGGAGATCGAAACATAGATAAAAGACAGTTATATAACGGTAACGATGTTTTCAGTCGGTGTTGATCTTATTTTTCATGGTACCAGCACGTTAACGTCAGTCGATGTCTATTTTGAATACAACTTCATTTCTAATAAAATTTATACCTACACGTAAAGAAAAAAAATTAACAAACAAACAAAAACTATTAAAGAAAAATCAGAATATACAAGCTACATAGGATAAACTTAAAAATTTTAAAATTTGAGGAGGTTAAAATGACATTTTATAAAGTTGAGGCGTGCGTTTTAAGGGTTTTAAAAGTTATTATGTATAAACCATAAAACAGTTATTGCTGAAGCGAATGAGTAGTTGCATGTGGCAATTCTACTGTCGTAGTCTAGCAGAGTAGGCATATGTGGTATCACTAGCATGTCATTTTGTTAACCACCGTTGAAAGCACCAGGCCAAACTACATTACATGTAAATATCTTTTACAATAGGTTTTATTGTTTTCTTAAATTAATGGTTATCGTCACAAACAATAACCAATAATTATTTTCTTAAAATACTGCATGAAAATTGATAAAAAAAAATGTAGATGTCATTATTCTTTAGAATAAGTTATTAATAAAAAAATTATGTTAAACATTTGGGTCTGTTTACATAGTCGGTTTCAAGTTCCAAAAGTAAATAAAGCTTTAAAACTGACTTGGGTTTTTAAAACCTAGACGTTTATTATATTTAACATCTTAATGTCAAATAAACCCATTTTCTTATTTTTCACATAAATACCTTTCTTTTATGTAAGTACTTATCTTATGAGAAATTGAATGTAAGAAGAAACAATGATAAAATATAATCATGTAATAACTGTATTTACTGCAATGAGTAAACATGAAATTTTAAATGGATATATTTTATTCTAATTTTTTTTATTAGGTAAATATGCAAGCTTTTAGGACATGTATGCTAACTTTAACCGAACATGCAAGAATTGAGGCATGCTAAGCTCTATTGATTAGAGATGGAGAGTTAAATTATAAAAATGGTTCAACAAACCTATTACACATGATACTCGATACGTTATTGAGTTCTAGGTGGCGTTGTGGGCGGACTATCGTCTTGAGGAGGCGTTGTAGGCGGACTACCACCTTGAGGCGGCAGTGTAGATGAACCAAAGTCAAGAAATGGATAGACACCAGGTGGTTTATCTTGCGGTTGGATGGATAGCAATTGACTCGAGTCACCAACGACCTCGGCCCATCCATAATGAGGTTCCGCCCTATAATCAAAATGAAATTCAAAGATACTGTTTTGTGAGCAAAACTGTAATAAATCGTAACTTACTTGTAATACGTTTACTCGTTTACAACAATATCCCAATCTTCATCTGTTGTGCTTTTCCCGTATTTGTGCACCTTGCTTATAATAATAAAAAGAAAAATGTGTGCGATGAGATTTCATGTTTGACTGTAATGCAAAAGCGGGAATAAAAAAAACTTGTTGAAAAGTACCCGTTTCCATAATGCTCTTCACCCCATGTCCTCGACCAACCTAATAGAAGAATCAAACCAAGTGTCATGCAAAACAATCTCAAATGTTGATGTATGTCATTAAGACTCATGTCCAGGCAACTTTGCTCCGATTTGTATTTTCAGATGCCAAGAAGTGGCCATTTTGACCCGTTTATAGAGAAACGGGTCGATTTGGGTTATATGTTACCTCAACAGGTCAAATGGGTATTTTTTTATAAACTGGTTAGATAGAAATGGGTTGGATGGATCGAGCGGGTAAAAAAGGTTGAAGTAACGCAAGTGTATCAAAAAACGTTGGCATAAAACCTCCTTAAATCATTTTCTTTCGAAAATTAGGTTATCATGGTGATAATATAGTCTTTTAACCATATTTAAAAATTTATTATTTGTAAAATTTAAGAAAAGAAAAAAAAACAAACATACCCAGTAAAATCTCAGTCATAGCATGCTAGAGGTAGGGTCTGGGGTGAGTAAGATGGGGGCGGGCAAACCTTTCCTCTACCCGTAGAAGAGAGAGGTTGCATCCGAGTGGGAGTGGTTGGGGGTTGACCTAAAGAAGAAAAATCAAGTGTTTGCTGGTTGACCCAACCTATTATAAAATTACACTTTTTAACCTGAATGTGTTTTAACCCGTTACCCGCCCCTCCCATTTTTCCACATCAATCCAGACCCATGGTATAACTTGACAAGGAAAAAATTTTGAAGTTACTAGTGACATTGCATAGATGTCAACAACCTTGTGTTTACCACCCGACATAAGATGTCCGCAAAAGTTATCAAGTGAATATCGTAGTATATAAATGTATACTCAAGATATTTATGGTACTATTTAAATCCACAAGGTTTCCTCGATTTATGTCATTCAAAGGGGAGAACTCACAGACCCTACCAATAGCCTCTGGATAAAGCACGACTTACTGTCACGGAGCCCTCTTGTTGGGCTGGGCTGGGCGAGTGGAATCCGGCGCTTACCACTGTTGCCACCCCTTAAAGGCTACTAAGAGGTATTTTAAACATTTCACTAATAGCCAAAGCAGGGGCGTCTTTTGGGTAAAGCAAGTAAAGCCATATCTTTAGGCCACCAAATAATAAGGGCCTCAATTTTTTATATACGTGTGTGGTTTGGGTTGGGTTAATGGAACGACTGAACAAGACCAAGTACCGACCTGTATTCTAATACTTGATGACTTATTCGCTAAAGGCTGTAGCGAGAATTAGGGAACGACAAAACGCCCAACATCTGAAGGGATTTAGAGCAAGGGACGAAGAGTTGCCTTGGAAAACAACCTCTAGATGTAGATGAACCTCTAGATATAGACGAACCTATAAACGTGAAAAGGGGCCTCAAATTTTTAGTTCGCTTTAGGCCACCAAAATGATTGAGCCGCCCCTGAGCCAAAGCACTTTCACTAAACTATGTGCATAGTTAATAGTTGCAATGTCTTTGGGACAGTGGGAGTATGTTGAAATGTTTATAAGATTCACTAAAAGGAAGTATGAGACATACGTTCACCAGCGGGATTTACATGCCAAGTCTCTCCTTGACGAGAGCCAACGCCACCAAAAAATTTCTCCTCCCATTTGTCTCCCCATTTGGTTCCAAGTTCAGTTTCAGCCCATTTGTCTGTCCTGAGATAAAATATAATAAAAGAGCACCAAGTTAACTCAACAATTGTTAGATTCATGTTATTTAAGGTTAATAAGTCAACATAGTAACTTTAGTATTTCCATAACTAATAAGCTTTATTCAATAAGTAACTAAGGATATTTAGTAAATTCTCTTGTTAGTTTTCGAAAAAAAAATATTTTCAGGTTCCTATTTAGAATACATCGAGACCGTTATGACTGCAGAAAGAACATTTATTCATAAATTATAATTGACCATTTCAGATAAAGATTAAAGCAAGGTTGAGTTGGGAAAATATACCATTTTAGAACAGATCCTCTTCCATCATAATGTTCTCCCCACTTTTCCCACCATGATTGTTCATTTAGTCTACCATACTTATGCGCTCCTTTCTCTGTCCACCCTTTGGCATCATATTTCTCCCACCTACATCAAACATAAGTTATCAGCATTAATGATGTTACCTTGTTTGTTTTATTAAATTCATTTACATCAAGTAATTTAGGAATGACATATGGGCCGGTCAGGCGAGATGGGTAACAGGTCAAACTAGTAACTTTTTTAAGTATGTGTCAGGTTGGGCGGACCGGCGGACCCAAAAACTCTTTCTTAGTAAAAGTTTTGTAATTTTATATATAATTAACGAGTTAAATATAATTACAAGAACTATATTATTACAGATAATAATTTAAACTTTTTTGATGAAGTGCTTTACTTTGTTTTTGCTTTTGGATAGTGGATACATCTTCGACAACTTTCAACCTGTTTGGCCTGCTCGACCCATTTGAATCGCCAGCACAAAAAGTAAAATCTTTATAAAAAGAGAAAGTTCATACCAGTTCTCATACCATCCAGCATTTTCTGTGCCTGATTTTGCTTGCTTTTGTGCACTTCTTTCTATCCTTGCTATATTACTGCACTTCACAAAGAAAACCCAATCACCACTAAGATGAAAATTAATATTCAAATATTTAACTATTTGGTAGCATTTAGAATGCAAATACAATCAAAAAACCTCCATTCATCTTGGTGAAGAACTTCTCGCCAGGTTTCCACCCACGACTCCCCTTCAGAATTTCTTCCGGATTTCTCCACGCCTAAAAAATGTCGTGATAAATGTCAGTGTTGCAGTTGTTTTTCAGTAACTGAATCATGTAAATTTTTTTAAATGAAAGATCAACAGTAAAGGGTAAAAACGAGTTACCTAGCTCCTTGTATCCAGTCCAGTCACTTTTCTCCCACCACTGTCAAGGAGATCAATAAATCCAGTTAAATGTATCCACCTGGGATCATACTTTGATAATAACAGAAATTAGTACTAAAATCATCACAATTACAAGTCAAAATTAGGTAGCTAATAGCTTGTATAGTTGGGCAGCATATTGCTTAAGTTCCTGCTTGGCTGCTTCTATCGGTACACTTGAGTTATATTTTATTGGTAACTAGCCCAAAGTATATTCCAGTGCTTACAACCTTCTAAATTGCTTTATTAAAAAATATCACATCACTTTTGATTAATATTTTTTGTAAAAACCTATTACACTACTACATTAGTCATTTTTAAATTACAAAACAAAGGACAAGAAATGTTGACATGTCAATTCAACCTGTTTTGATCTAATACCCAACCCACTTGACCCACCCATTTTCCACCTATAGATCGAAGAATAGAGACATTCAAGAAACTAAAAGCTTATGAACTTACAAGCACAAGGTCAACTAGTCACTGTACTTCAATTGGTTATCCAACTAGCATCAAGAAAGACTATATGTGATAAATAAACTGTAAAAGTAAATAACTAATACCGCCTCTTTCCATTTTGAAGAACCATCACTGCTCTGACCACGCATTTTTGTCCATCTACATCTATATCCATTTTCACCTAGATCTTCTCCACTTTCTCTATACCAGGTACTTCCATCTTCATTAATGCCAGATTCATTAACTTGTTCGGTTAACAAATTAATGCCCCAGTCCTTCGCATTTGCAATACCCGTGTCTAACATTAAAAAATCATTAAACTGAAGTTATTACAAGGCAGGGTATTATTATAATATTTAAAGGGCAAATTGCATAAAAAGGAAACCAAGTATGGTCAGAATTCTGATATGGGTAACCAACTTATTTAGGTCATTAAAAGATAAGCAACTGGTTTTCATACATCGATCAGCACCACATTAGTGCCACAGTCAGAAAAAAAAGTCAACATGGTCGAAAGTTCTCGACAAGTCATCATTTTGATCGGTTACCAGATCAAATTACCTTGAATCTAAATTTTGATTGCTGGTTACCTGCAAATTAATTTTTTTTAAAGATTCATGGTTTTTTCTAACCAAAAAACTTGGTAACCTAAGATAGAACTGATAGAGATTATAGAGTTACCTCTTTTCGGTGGAGTGTCGCGAGACGGTGGCCCAGAATTTCTTGGGGTACAGCGTGGAAAGTACTTTTCTTGTCTTGAAGCCAGCTCAGGTCTGCAACAATCAGAAATCCAGAAAGCAAGTATTTTAGTTATATGCTCCATATGTAGAGAAAGAATTATCATGATACTTTGTCTAGCCCAAAGATGTTATGCCACATAACTCATAATACTTTGTCTAGCCGAAGAATCACAATTGAGCAAATTGTTTTACTACTTGAGCATGAAATAGCTTATAAACCATAAGCAAATTGCAAGATGCAGAGACAACCATTCCAGAAGAATCAAGAAACTCAAACACTCACTGTATACTCGACCCTGATGGTCCTTTACTCCATTCTTCCCTTCAAAAGTGTTGTCTTTTACTTCAGACAATTCACTTTAATTATTGTTTACTATACAAAAACAACCTTGAATCATGTAAGAAGCATCGAACTATTGGAGAAGAAAGGGCCTTAACATGTATGAACATTTTACAATAACATTGATATTAGCATGTATTAAGAAGTTGTTCAATGGCATCTCCATCCCTTGGGATGGAGGAAAGGTTTGCCCTCATCCCGCCCTCCCTAGACCCTATTGGGTATGTTTGTTTGTTAAGAAGTTGTTCAATTAATTTCGCTTGAAAAGCATAACTTTATAACCAATTAATCTTTCACTTTGATATAAGTATAGGTAGATAAACTTACATTAATATCAACAACTATTTTCTTGAAGAAACTCCTTATGTAACTATCCAAATATGATTATTGACTACACAAAATCAGAAAAACAAAAAAAAAGTATAAGTACATTGTGCATACAGCCATACACACTCAAAACTGGTTATTGCTACTTCAAATCACAATAATTAGTTTTAATCACACATCCAAACACAACTTAACTCAGCATCTATATATAGAAAGTAGACACTTGCTACTAAACCTAGAGATTAATGCTTCATCTCTAACTTCCAATCCCAAAAACAGAGCAATTTGTCACTTTCTGCTAGCTAAAATGTTAGACTTCATTTCTATAATAACATTCTATCAACTACTCTATGGAACCCTATGGATGTCACAAATAATTTTTGTTCTATTCTAGCATTGATTAGAAAAAAAAATGAAACATACTGAGACGATGCAAAACGCCGTGCAGGTGCAGCTTGCACCCGAACCTTATGATTGTTCTTCCTCAAATCACTCTGCCACTCTTCAGTTTTATCCAAACCCTTACGTCCAGCCACAGTAACAATCCTCCGATTCGGCACAACATTATCAGAACAGGAACGGCAACAGCTAAACCTAAAACCACCTCGCCGACTCAACAGCTTCCACCGGAGTAATTCCGGAGGACGGAAATCCACTCCTTGCAACCGCAACCCTAGCGGCGGCCGCGGAGCACCGGAATTCAATGTCATTGTTAGAAAATCAATTGTAGATCAGACGAATTCCATTAGTAAGCTGAGGTTTTGAGCTACAAAAGATGAAACTAAAACCCTAGCCGGTTCGCCGGAATTTTGCAGCGATAAGTAGCGAATTTGGAATCGTTGTTGGTGAAGTGAAATGCTAAAACGCCATTGGAGATTTGAGAGAGAAATTAGGGAGAATAAAATCAGAGGTTTGAAGTGTTGTGTAGGTGAAATGTGAGGATGAGAATGAGAGTGCGTGCTTAGTGTGTTAGTGTGTGAGAGAGAAAGTTTTGGGGTTTTGATGTCGTATCTGTTCGGGTGACGATAGGGGGGAATCCGGGAGGTTGATGGTGGGGTCACCGTTGATGTTTTATGCACAGCCTCCCAGTCATTTGTTGACACGTGGTGGGGATTAGACGGTCGAGTACAACTTCCGAAACCATCGCACTTTGTTCACACGTGGCAGGGATTAGACGGTATTATTATTTTTTTTAAAACAGCAAACTTCTATAATAAAAAGGAAAAAAAAAAAAAAAAAAAAAAAAAGACAGCTAGTTAGTGGCTACTCAGCTAGGCCGAGAACAAAACACAAAATTAGAAAGCAAAATTACATCAATTGATCCAAGCTAAAGTCTTAATTGAGGATATGTTTTTTATCTAATTATAACCAAGAGATTTTGTGTTTTCCATAATCTTCGCAACAAGAGCCGATTTGTTTGAGAATATTAAATCGTTCATAGCTTTCCAAATGCACCAACACGCGATTATGATGATACCTTGAATTACCTTCCTTTTGACCCCGCTCCATCTTGTGAATGTGATGTTACGAATGTTTAGAAGGTCCCTTATCGAGAATGCAAAGATTTGAGGAATACCATATCAAGAGGATAGAACCTGTCATACTAAGGAAGCAATATGACAGGAGATAATCAAGTGTTCAGCAGTTTCATCCCCCTCGCCACACAAACGGCAGCAAACCGATTGCACATTTTACGTTTTGTCTTTAGAGAGCAGCAAGGATAGGGAGCCTATGCCTATCCATGTACGCTTTCCACATAGAGATATTTACCTTGATGGGTGTCCAATTGTTACATGTCGTAACAAAAGGGGCTGCTTGAGTCTTAGCGTTGTAAATCACCGGCTTCATTGAGGAACCGAGAAGTGACCAGATGGGTCTTCATTCCATTTCCACCAATCCTGACAGGTACAAAATGATAGCATTCTACAGTAAGTTGGAGCAGTCCAGGAACTCAGTTAACTCCTCCAAGTTTTGAGGGGGGTGCATCCATCTCCACCGCCAAGAAACCGTTTGGTTAGACTTTTCATAACACACATTGATAAGGCGGTTTTTCTTGGATTAGAGAATTGAGAAATTAGACAAAAAAAGACAGAAAATGAGAAATTAGAGAATTGAGAATATGCTCTACATTTATTTTATTATTATTTTCTCTTTTCTAAACACTCACAAAAAATATAAAGATTAATGAAAATGAATATCTATATTTAAAAAAATCTCATTTTACTAAAGTCTAAAATTTAAAGATAGAATAGAAATATAGATGTACTTGCAAAATAGAAAAAGAAACTCTAAATAATAAATAGAGAAGAAGATAATATTTTAATATAAACATAAGATGAAATAGAAAAATATGAATCATTAATTTAAATAAAATTAAAGATGTAAATTAGAGAATTGAAAATATAAAAGGTTTACCAAAAATATTTAAAATGAAATGGGTGGGAGGCTAAGAAGCTGACACCTGGCAAAAGTGGTTTAAGAAGATGATAAGTGGCGAAAGTTATTTTGCTTTATTAGAATAGATAGATAGATTGTGTTTATTGGATTTGCTAGTTTCTAGCTAATTAGTTCTATTGGATTTTTGTCTTTCAAAAAAAAAGATAGATTGTATTTATACAATTTATAAATGCTTCCCCTACATTTGATTTTAAGGACCACGCATTTAGAGTATTCACATCAGCATATCCACATCTTTATAATTTACCTAAATATTAATTTTTTCAAATTTATATATTAAATTTGTTTTAACATCTCACGTCTCATTTTCAATCTCTCTCTATCTCACTAACAAACATTTATTTTATTATTATTTTCTCTTTTCTAAACACTTACAAAAAATATAGAGATTAATGAAAATGTATATCTATATTTAAAAAATCTCATTTTACTATGTACTTGCAAAATAGAAAAAGAAACTGTAAATAATAAATAGAGAATGCTAAGAAAACTTATTTTCATTTGTAAAGAATCTAAAATCAAACTTTTATGTTATATATTTAAAAAGACTAGGTATTAATTAACATCAATAACGTACGAATGACAATAAGACATATATCAATAATCTCAGTCTTATACTCGATTATAAAATCGTGTTCTATATCTATTGGGTATCGAGTATATCCATGGGTAACGGTTATAACCCCGAGTATAGGGTATACCCAACCCATTAGTTAGTTAAAAGCTGCATAGTGGGATTTTCAAATCCATTTTTTATTATTCATTTTTTAAAATATTTTATCACCAAGAAATTTATAAATGTAAAAACTAACGCCTAGTGGATTAGTTGATTACTTTATTTCCAGGGACAAAGGGAAACAAAAAAATGGTTATTGGTATATTTCATGTAAAGGGGTATGTATGTTTCAGGTAATTGGGTCGAACATCACCTAATATCATACCCTGAAATTTTTAAAACTGGTCATATACCCTAATACTTTTCCCATTACCAGCCACAAATGTTACGGGTTTCGGGTACTCATCGAGTTCGGGTTCAATTGTCATCTGTAAAACAGGTCAAACCGGTTGTAACAAATTATTTTGGGTAGTTTGACCTTGATTTGAAAGATCGATTAGGTAATGGGTAATTAGTTTTAGAAAAAAATTAGCTTAAAACCAAGAACCCGAACCACGCACTGTTAAGTTTCAATATCATTTGCACGCAGCAAACAGTTAAAGTCAAGAGGTGGCCGTCAAAGTTAATTTAGTGCTTTATTTTATGTTTTCTAATTTAATAAATAGCATTAGACTTGGTATTTGGTAGTGGGTCCTATTTTCTCTCCGTGAGATCATGTAAACGTTGGGAGAGTGGTTTGTTTTCTTTATTAGTATTCGTAATCCTTTGCTTCCTTTATCAATTAATCATCAGAAAACGGTTTTGGTCAAATAGCTCTCTGCGTATTTTCCTTTCTAATGCATTTGTGCTCTTATTCACAATTGTGTGGTTGGTTTGGATCGATTGCCAATTTCTCACGCACACCCCTATCCGTTATCACAATAGGCTTACATATATACGCTCCCTGGTTCCAAGTTAAAATTCATTAGACTCCTAAAACAAACACGACTCAATCAACATTTAAAAGACGAAAATAACATGACAAGGTTTTAGTTCAACGAACGAGGAGAGAGAAAGTTAATGTATCGCGCTCTAGCTGGTTTAAAACATGGTATGAAAGATAAACAAACAAGAATAGAGAGTGAGATGTAATTTTGAAGACACTGAATATGTAAAACTCTAAATCTGACAAAATGTATGACCATGAAATTGCATCAAAGTATGGAAGAGGGGTGCCTATAACTTCTTTGGGAGATGAGGCTTAATCGACTCCACAACGACCTGTTGTTCATAATATCAACCGAATCAGTTACCAACCAAAATATACAACTACCACTACGCTATGTATACGTTGCTTTCCTTCATTTCAAGTGTTTTATCTTCATTTATTCGCATTATTAAGATTATTTTAAATATTATACTCCATAAGTCCCAAAAACATTGCAGTATTTAACCTGACTTGTAGTTTAAATACATAATATACCCCTTCATATAACAAAATTAATTAATCTTTTTTTCATGTGACGTATGGAGTATTTCGTTTCGGGCTAATTGCTTAAAAGGTAATCACCTTTGGTCTAATTTTTGTTTTGGATAACCATCTTTTGTTCCCGCGAAACAACCATTACATTTTCACATATATTGATAAACCCCTTAAAACTTGCAAAAAATAATTAAAAACAGTAAGAACAACTAAAATCATAATTCTTTCTTCATGGCGTTGATGGGGGCATTAGATACCTTATGTGGTGTTATGATAGAAAATTACTTTAAACCGAACTTTTTTTACTTTAAAGTCTTCTTTTTGGTCTAAATAAGTTGGTTACCAAAGACGATATCAAAAGCCTAAGATGGATACTTTTTTATGCAACTAGCCCTTTTGTTTTTGGTGGCAACAAAGAATCGACCGCGTAGTTTTTAGGGATGCATACAACAAATAGTAAGCTGTAACTATTCCCTAAATACACAATAAAAATAGCTTACCCTCCCATCATAAGATAATGATGCAAACAACCAAGGCTCCCGAGAACTCCATGACAGGCCTGTATTTTTAAGAAATACTGACAAGTTAAAAAGGCTCCATCACATCGAGCGGAAAAATGAAAAAGAAGCAGAAATGAAACCAAATTACCATAAACACTGTCCTCGTAGTCACTGTATGAATGAAGCAAGGATTCTGTCCATTTAGCTGTGGAGGTATACACGCTGTAAAATTGAAATAAAAAGAAAAAAGGGTAAGGGACTAAAAGCATGCACATAATTTTGAACTCTACTCATCCAACACAAAACATTAAAAGTATTAAAGAGAAAAAAGAGACCTGTCATATGTTAATTCTTCGTTGCTAGGAGAGGCAAACCACAAGTTGACAGCTGAATCTGTTCCTGCACTCTGCATATGTGTGCCATCAGCAAAACATTAGCCGATAAGAAATAAAAAATAATGAGGCGTCTGGTTCGAGGAACTTTTTTAAGGAATTGGAATTCGTCAAAGGTCTTGGAATTGAGATTTGTCAAATGATTTGGAATTTAAAAGAATTGGAATCTATCAAAGGAATTGGAGTTTGTGATGCATTTGGTTTACAAAACAATCATGAAGAAATTGGAATCCATCTACGCTGCTGCCACCACCCCCACCGCCAGTAGCAGCAGCGGGGCCGGTAGGGGCGGAGGCAACAACGCGAGGAAATCGGAAATTCCAATTCCTTTGGTTGAATTCCTTCACAATTTTTTTGTTCTTGCTCAACTTCATTTTCATTTTCTTTTTTTTTTTGTTTCAATTTCTGTTGAAAAGAATGACGATTACAATAAAGTGGCAGGTAAACGGGCAACAAGTTGCGCTGCAACCCCCTTTTGAATAGCAAAACCGATCCTACTAAAAACATGGAATTCAAATTCTAGTTCCAACAAAAATGTTATCCATGAAAGGAACGTTGAATTCTTTGATTTCACTCCAATTCCATTCATTTCTCAACCAAAAATGTTATCCATGGAATTCAGATTCTAGTTCCAACAAATCATGTAAACCAAACAGGTTAGGAATGGAATTCAGATTCCAATTCCATTGAATTCTTTGATTTCCAGAGAACCATACGCCCCCTAAGTGTTTGCACTTTTCTTTGTTGGGGGAAGGCATGACATGTATGTCTATACACACACGTGTGTGTAAGTATGTACATACATGTGCAAGTATATGTGTGTGTATAGAGAGAGAGGGTACAAGGATGAGGCCTTCATATTCAGGATTACTTCTAACGGCCCAAGTCCTGCCAAAAACAATGAAATGATACCGTCAAATGAAAAAAAATGGTAATCAAATCACCATAGTAGATAAGGGAAGATCAAATAACGATAATTCATTTCTTTTTCCTTTTTCCAAATAATAATTATGCAAATTTACCAGTGTGAATGTCCTGGGAGCTCTGAAGCAGGGGCCTTCAACATTCTAAGATCCCATATGTTTATACCTGATTCATCTGCAGCTGTTATCTGCATTGTTGGTTAAAAATATGATTTTCCAAAATAAAAATAAATATTTAGTATGAATGAACTCGAATAAACAGACTTACAAGCATATGCTTATTCTTGCTATCATAATCTATACTACGAACATGGGAATGATCCATTGAATTTGTTTTCCTGTAAAGCAATAAATAAGTGTGTTATTTTAACTTCCAAAAGTTCCTGTTCCCCAACAACAAAAATGATAGCTATGAACAAGATGTAAATGGCAGACGCAAATAGTGTCGGTCATAGGATGCTAATATCTTTATATTCGATCATTTGGTTTTTAGAAATATCATGACTATCGTAGAGTAGGCAATTTTGACCCATTTACTTATTGATCGATAGATTTGAGTTGTGTCTTATCTCACGGATCAAATCAAGAAATTTTGCTAAAAGGATAACTGGATTAATGGGTTGAAAGTCACCCAAAGTCTACCTTTAACGCATACAAGTATACAGCCTCCTAAATTATTTTATTCAAAGATTGAGATTACTATTGTAATAATATAGTTTTTGAATCATATACAACACATCAATTATTGAGAAAAAATAATAAAAATGAAGAAAAAAGAGTTTGCAGATCAACCCAACCTTGCCTTAGCCCATTTTGAACCATACTAAAAATGACCAGTCCCAACCTGAACCCATTTTTACCCGTTACCCAACCCGCTCGATCAGCCCATGTTTCCAACTCTAATCCTGAGCCCAAGAACCTCACTAATGTCCTAAGCTTGTAAGCACATTTTTAATTGGTCAGGCTGAATTGATGGGCAAGACATAGACATAATTAAATGCAACAAGAAAGAAACGTTGGCCATAATTGGAGCATACTTCATTGTGCGCAAGTCCCAGAAGTGAATTAATGATTCAGTAGTAGATGCAACAATATTCACATCATGAGGGTCCCATGCTCCACCTGACAAATGATGAAGCATCCCAGCTGACTCCTGAGATTGTACCTACACAGCTTTTTTCAAGAATTAGACATTGAGCAGAAACAAAAGCGGGTTGGGTAACAGGTCGACTTTTAGTGCAGACAGAAACGGGTTGGGTTGTCCCGCAAACAACTTTTGTCCATTTGTTAAATTCTATATGGATAACTAATGCGTTAGATATCATAAATCATACAAAATATATATATACATATAATTACAATAATAAACCAATCTTTGAATTAAAATGACTTAGGAAGTTGTATGCATTAAAAAAATCCTGAGGGAAATGGAGCATGACATAGTACAAAATAACATAGTGCAAAGTGTTTATTTATTTGATTACTCCAACTTTAAAGGTGAAAATCATCAGATAGGTTACAGTTTATATTTTCAATTATCTTGGCCATTGTTTGCAAGAATGTTTTAAGTTAAATACCACTTTAGTCATACTTTAAAAGAACTTGTAACATGTATGACAATGTTTGAGTAATTAAAGAGACAATACTATTGCTTTTAACTATTAGCTAAAATGGGATAGCTAACAATGTGTGGGAACTAGGAAGCAAAGTTACATGTTTTGATAGTTGTCCAGAGATTATTACTCTCTTATACCTGTGCACTCTTCTTTGAAGAATCTAAGCTCCAAAGAAAGATATTCTGCTCATCAATACTTATCAACTTATCATGTCTTCCAGATGGCCACCAAAGCACACTGCCATATTCTTCTTTGATCAATATTTGTTCCACGGAAAACATATTACATCAAATAAAATGAAAAACACCTTTGGATTGAGTAAAATTAGCAATTCAATAGACAACTTATAATGTAAAAGAGAAGTGGCAAGATAAAAAGTAACATATAAAACCCTCAAACAATTCATGGTATCGATTGTTAAATAAATTGTCAAAATGTGTAGTCCAATTTCGATCGACTTATAATAGTGAAGTCGCGTATGTCAATCTTCAAACAAGGCATTGAAGAAATTCAAAGGTTGCAAAGTTCCTAAATACTTGCGTGATCTAACCAGATATTTATCAACCAACATTTCAATATTTATATAGCAGTTAATTATTGTATATAGAAGATTAAATATCATGGGCATCCCCAAAAGTGAAACAAAAGAAGCAATATTAAAGTGATCACAAGAACATCAAAAGTGAAACCTACACAAAGATACACTTAAAGTTCTAAGATCATCTGATATTATAAATACGATGATACACCAATCAATGATGCTTTATAAGAAATAACTCACCACTTAATCTTTGAACTGTGCGCATCAAGGGAAGCAATACATTCCAACTGAGGAGAATTTGACTGGCCATACAATTCAGGGATCTGCCATACAGCCGCTTCATATGATTCACCTTCAATACCAGAGGAAACAGAAAAAACCTTATACACCGTTAAACTTCTCGAAAACACTATATAAAACACCTTAGGAAATGTGAGTTCTGAAATATGAAGCAATATTACACTCCCTCCAGTCCTAAAGGGAATACACTAAACTACTAAAGCTGCCGCTAAGCAAGAACTAAGTGATAATTGTATGATTGTGAAGGTGGCAGTTGTGCTTATATAATATCTAATATAGAAAAAGACATTCCAAATTTAGGGATGTATTTCTTTTCTTTTTATCATGTTAGTCTAGAAACGGATGCCTTATCTTCGCTGTTGAAATGAGGCTATTTACAATTCTCATATCCTTTAAACTGCAAGATTATCAAAAGTAAAATGAGAATCCCACAGTCCACGGTTTTTTATTTCAGTATTTGTACATCCACTTCCTCAATAAACAGAGCACATAACTAGTCACTCTCGATCTGACATTTGGATGAAACGGGACAGCTTTTTCATCTAGGAAGTATAATTGCAGTCGCGTTTTGAATACATTATATATTGAAAGTCCAGATTCATTATGCATTTTGTTAGATTTAATTCTGAAACGGGTCAGTTTGCAAGCAGAAGGGGTGATTTGTAAAATAGTTTAATTATTAGTATTTAATTTTTAGTTTGAATGTTTATCTGGTTAAGAGTTTTGAGTCACGTACGCATTAGATTAGGATTGAAATTAGTATTTGAGTAGGATTCATACGCTTTGTTTATTATAAATAGATGGTTAGGGTCCATGTAATTGGTGGGTCAATTTTATATACAAGAAAAGAGTTGATCGATTGTTGAGATCAAATACCGTGTTCGTGTTCTTGGGCCTGGTTTCCAACACATTTTACATACATTGCTAATTTTTTGTCTAACATTAGTATGATCTATGTTAGCCCCTTTTATTTTGGATACTGTGAACTTCAGTATTCCAGACACATAATACCTAACTCGTCAATGTTTTGTCCAAACTTAGAATCATCTGTGTTACCAATTTCCTATAGCTTAGATCACAAAAAATCTATTAAAGCTTCTTCTCTACAGAGCACCTTACCAAGGTACAAAAAACAGATCCAGATCAGTTCTAAATTTCATCTAATTTAACAAACTCTTTTACTTCTAATCACAATGTAATCGAATCACAATTAAGCAGATACACATTAAGAAAATGCAACTAGAAATCCATCACTTACCAGACGAGAAGACGGTGGAGAAGATGCGTTGATCAAAAGGACAAGAAGCAAGGTCCCAAATCTCATTAGGATGCGAAAACAAACCCTCGCAAACAAGTTCCGTACCACCTGATGAAAGTCTAATCAGATGTACCTGAAACACATAGATATAAAATTCAATTCAATCGAATCGAATCAAAACGCATTAATGCAAATTCGAGATCAAATCAAACCTCATTTTCTTCTTTGAGACTGAGAGTACCGGTGAGGAAACTGGTATGATCTGTATCTGCTTTGACATCCGCAATACATCGTGCCTGTAATAGAATTCAGAAATTGAGTAAATGCGGATGTATTTGATCATAATTTTGGCGATAAGAAGATTGATTGAAGGAGAATCTGGCGGTTTTCATGTATGAGATTAGGATTATTATTTTTTTACTCAATGATTCACCTGATATTTGAGACCATAACCGATTCCAGTTGATCCTCCTTGCATTTCAGGAACGATTTCTTTATACCGACAAAGTTACTCGTGTTTGTGTTCTTTCAATCAACTGATCGAGATTTTAGGGCTATTTCTACAGCTGATCTGAGATTTTAGGGCAATACTGATATTCAGATTATTCGTGGGTTTTTAGCAAGATGGAGAAAGAAATCATTTGATTGGTACAGAGACATAATGTGATTACGTATATACACAATGTGTTAGTGGGTGTTTGAGATTGCGTTGGAAAACTGCTTATTGACTTATTGGCTTTTTTAAAAGCAAATAAGCTAAAAAAAGTGTTTGTCAAACATAAAAGCACTTTTTGTTTTAACTTTTTGATAAAGCTAAAAAGTTGTTTTTTAAGAAGCCACAAATTCATGGCTTTTCAAATGGCTTTTAGCTTTTGCAATAAAATATTACCAATCTATCCCTAACAATTTCTAACAAATAAATATATAAAATATAAAAATGTCTTTTTTGGTCATTTTACGTGAATAACCTAAGCCAAACACTTTTTAAAAAATAATTTATTGACTTATTGACTTTTCCCACCACAAAAGCTAATCCAAACACTTTTTTTAAAAACTGTTTTTTAAAAAGTCATAAGCTAATAAGCACTTTTAACAAAAAGCACTTTTAGAGTTAAATAAGCAATCCCAAACACCCTCAGGGGGTGTTTGGGATTACTTATTGGAGCTACTTTTGACTTTTCAAAAAGTCATTTCCAAAAGTAAGAATTTCTTACTTTTAGATTTTGACTTCTCCTTCTCACATCTTTCATCTTATTTTGAATTTACCAAACAAACTTATAACTTATTACCTTATTTCAAAAGATAATAAGTAAATAAGTTGTTTTAAAAAGTAATCCCAAACACCCCCTTAGTAAAGGACAAAAGGTACAGGTATATAGACAATGTGTTAATGTGTTAGTAACGATGATGTTTTTATAATCGAACTGGATAATGAACCGGACGTCTTAAATGTTCACTGGTCGGATCGGTTGGATCGGATTTAAAAACCGGATGATATCATATATGTGACCAGTGTTTTAGCAACCTTCTTATATAACCAGAGTCGGCTGAACTTTTTTCGGGCCCCAAGCGAATTACATTAGTACACCAAGAATATGTATCCCCTTTGAATATGTCCAAGATCTTTGAATCCATGGTGTTGGGATATGATTAAAGACAGATTTGCCACCGTTGTTCCTAGATATCGAAGACCACATAGGCAAAGGCTCGTTACTACCGAGTCAACCTCAAAAGAACTTCAAATAAAACTTATGGTGTTAACTCTTATTTGTTTAATTGACCTCACAACCTCAAAAGAACTTCAAAAAGAAACTTATGGGTATCTTCACTACATACTTGTGCAAGACACTTGAAAACGACATCTACATGAAAATCTCTAAAAGGTTAAAAATGTCGAAGCATTTACATTAGTACACCGAGATATGTGTATTATAAAACTCAAGAGATTTGTATATGGTCTCAAACAATCTAGTTGTATGTGATACAATCGACTCAGCAAATATCTTCGTATGAGTCTGTGTCTTTATCAAAAGATAACTCGTATAAGTAAGTATAATAGCTCTTTATGCTAATGATATGAACATCATTGGATCTCATTGAAAACATAGAAAATTTGTATTGACCTAAAAAGAGAATTTGAAATGATAGACATTGGTACGATGAAATTATGTCTCAGCTTACAATTCAAGTATCTATGTAATGGTATATTTGTCCATCAATCAAACTATATCCAGAAGATATTAACACATTTTAATACGTATAAAGCTATAATGCTAAGCACACTCAAAGTTTTCTAATTACTAAACGTATAAAAAGATACTTCAAAGCTAAATAGTTCTTCAAAATTCTATTATAGTTTATAAACAAATTGGTTTTTAATAATCCAAACTATGACTTGTTTAATGATAATAATCCAAACTAGTAGTTTGGCTGTGATGTTCCCAACTTTCACTTTTGTTGTCAATGGCATCCCCGCCAATAGCATAATCATCATATATTTACACTCGATTTCGCTTGTACGTTTCTCCATTTCATTTACAATTGTCACTTTAAGTGAAAAAAGTGTAAATCGATATAAATCTATGATGATTATGCTAGTGAGACTGTTTGTTATTGACAACAACAGTAAAAGTTAGGAGTATCATCGGCCAGATTGTTATTTTGGATTATTATCGGCCAATGAGTCATAGTTTAAATTATTAAAAACCAATTTACCTACTTTATATAATAAAACATATTTAAGTATAACTTATTATATTTATGATGATATTTTCCTTAAATTTATTAAAATTTAAATTATGTACTTATTTATATCATATTTAAAAAATATATAATTTATTACAATCAAATAAGCACAAGCAGAGCAAGACCATTTACAATACATTCCTATGTTACTAGGATAAAAAATAAAAACTACAAAAATATTTAACAAAATCCAATAGTCAAATATACCAACTGCATGTTTCTACCAAGTTTACTCTAAAAAATTCCTTGTTTACGGTGCCACTTCTAATAAGCACAACCCCACATGACCATTAACCTCTGTACAGTTTAACAAAAACGGATCTAGTATGCTGTAAATGTCTTGTTCCAAATGCTTCTACACTTGTACCTTAAAACACTGCTTCCGCTATCTGCATTGTCAATTTGTCATGGGTAGTCAATAGAGTTGTTGACAAATACGACCCGTTTATTTACAAATGGGTTGATTCGGTTATGATTCATCCCTAAAAGGAAACAAGTCAAATGGTTTGATAGGGTTGAAAATCATCCAAAATAAATTGTTTTATTTTAAAAATATAACTTACTATTGTAATTACATAGTCCTTTTAACCATATTTAACAAATTAACTAAAAAACAACCCGTTTCAATTGTAACCCATTTTGACCCGTAACCTAACCCGCCCATCTTACCAGCTCTAGTCGTCAACATACATCTAGATGAGCCAGCCAAAAGGTAAAGCTGGGATTATTTAGTCAGAAAGCAACTCTTCAAGCTCAGGTGATTCGGATATCAAAGGATCATCATCAACGCTTGTATCATTGACCGGATGTTGAAACTGAGGGCCGATAAGATCGTCATCTTCATCCTGATCGGATGATTCAGGCTCGTTTTCTGTGTCTTGGTCAACAACTACTTCATCAGAGTCAACATTAGTCTTCCCGAATTTTCTCGGGAGGGTTTCGAGTTTTGATTTGGCTTCTGTGTCTTCACATATACAAGCAGCAGGATTTTCATGAAATTCACCGCGCCCGGGCCTTACCTCTTTTGGCTCCCCCATGAAACCTCTTTGATGAGTTCTTACTCTTGAAGAGAACTCTTCCCATGTCATGTTCTCTCGGTTTAGGAATAAACGATATAGTTTTTTAGAATTTGGCCGTATTGTTGGTTTGTGTCCAAAGTATCTCCTGCAATATAGAGAAACAATGGGTGGGTCCCGTAAAGGGTCAAAAGATGTCATTTTGTATGAATTGGACTGACTAATAAACACTTTTTTCTTAAATATGTATAAAATTAATGCGTTAAATAGGAACAATAGAATAACAAAACTATGTAATACTATTCTTAGTAAAAGCGGTTTAGATGGTCTTATGCTTCTGAATACATTTTGGATGACTTTAAACCGTGTAACCCGTTTCATTTTAGCAATGTTTCGATCCAAATTATTTCTTTGCCAGTTAGAAAAGTCGTTACAAACTGTTAATAACATCGATCATTACCCAGAAGATTCCTTTTATTCAAGGGCAATGCAAATTTTGAACCAACTGTGAAACACTATCAGTAAATTATGTGTCGGATCAAAAAAATACATTTGTTTCAGGAAAGACAAGTATCAGTTCCCTTGATCAGTATAGAGAGAGCAATCCAACCCTTTATGTGACACGGGTTAAATTCCATCGATAACTGATCAAATGAGTAACATTCAAAAATAAATAAAAAAACAGCTGAAAAAGAAAATAGGTCAAAACAGTAGACTCGCCCAAAGTATACTTAGTTATCAACACCCTCCTGAATTATTATATAAAAAAAGTTGGGTCATGCTTTAATAATAGTTTCTGTAATCATATGCCTAATCGATCTTGACCAAAAGTCAAAGTTGCTTATAATCTAGAGCAGATGTGTTAAACTGTTGATAAGAACGAAAAACGTACCTTCGGCCAGCCAAAATTTTTGCCATATTCCCGTTGTTATTTGTAACAAACACGTCACTCTCATCACACACAATGAAATCAAGGGCGGCCATACGGGAAGAAAAGCCAGCAAATGACTCCAACTCTTGGTTGGTGGCAATGGTGTCTTTTGAATGAATGTTGGGGAAGAGTGCTCTCAAAGGTGCTAATGTGTCATCCCCACCGTATACCTCACCAGAAGCTACATAAAGATGTACATCTTTATTATATCCAAGTGCTCTCAGCATTAGACCCACTTCTTCTGGTGTAAGTGGGCATCTCCCTTGTCTCCTTTCCTTGTCTGGATTGTTGCTCTGTAAAACGTATCTAAAATCGTTAGGGCTTGCTTAAAGGTAGAGGTTGCAAGATTGGTGGTTCGGTTGGGTTGGTAATGAGTCAAATCAGGTTCTGGTTGAAATGGGTCTTACTAGTAAGGGTCGGAAAAGGTCAGGCTGGGTTGTATTGTCCCATACACTCTTTTTGCACATTTTTATATATAGTTAACATGTTAATTATGATTAGAAAAGAAAAGTATTACAATAAGAAATCTTTACATTAAAAACAATTTACGAGAATGTGAGCACAAAAAGAAATACTTTGGGGGATATTCAACCACTTTGACCTCTTCGACACATTCCCATTTTAGACAACAATTTGACACGTTTGAGGTAAAATAAACGAGTTGAAATTGCAACCTTCACTTAAAGGTAACTATTATGCCTTTCAAAATGGCTCTTGGTAGTTTTAGAAGTTAAATTGAACTTTGAAATTGTAGAAGTAAAATACATTAGCAGTTTTTCTATTGATAATAGACCTTAAATCAATTACGAATGTATTATCACTATTACGAAACACGTGCACAAAAGAAAAACACTAAAGGTAATACACATCAAAAGTCGAAACCGTATCTGAGTTAACTAAACATCTTGATGGGTCAATTTGGGTTACATTGTTTTGATAGTCAATAATGATCAAATAGGTATACCTAGAAATGTTAGCTAAAAAAAGAAAAGGGTCAAACAATTTAAAAGTTATCCAAAGTATATCATGTTCGCAACCTCTCCTAAGTTATTCAAAAAGATGGAATTATAGTTTAATATTAGATTTATAATCATTTGAGTGTATAAAGTATTTATGACATTTAAACAAAAAGACAAGAGTACCGACGGTTCAACCCAACCTGAACAAACCTGTTTTGATCTGCCCTAAAAATGTACTTGTTTTGATTTGTTACCCAACCAGCTCAGATAGTTTTGGACATAGATTAAGCTTGAGAATCAAACCCTTACATGTAAAGTTTTCCACCTCTTCCGTATTTTACCCAATTCTCTTCTTTCCTTCTCTCCGCCACCATAATAGCATCCTGAAAATGCAAGCATATCAGGTTCAAACCTGTATTATAGAATGGTAAAAGTTGTAGTTAGCACAAGAAATGCAAATTTCCTAAACGCACAAAAACAGAAGAACATAGTACTTAGCCTTCAACTGTATATGTTTGCCATTTTTAAGCAGGTTTCAAGCACCATATGATATCAATGACTTAAAAACAAAGAGTGGTGCTGATATTTATTTATTAACGAAGATAAAAAAAATAGAAAAACCGTGTATGCAATAAAATTGGCAAAGATACGAATCCTTATGGTTGCTTCTTTACATGAAGAGGTAAATGGGCAGGACAGACGGGTTGAATAACGGGTCAAAGCGAGTAACTTTTGGTATGGGTCAAGACAAGTCACATTAGATTGACCCAAAACAATGTCCAAAATTTCAGATTTTTTAAAGCAATTAGCGTCCAAAATATGATTACAACTTTTACACTAATTCAATCATAATCTAATTTTTTTAATAGAGCGATTTAGGAGGTTTTATGCATAAAGTAACCACTTGGGGAGACTTTTTACCATTTGACACATTTCCTATTTAGCTAGTTTTGTATATTTTACCAGTTTGACCTTTTAGAGATAAAACACACACGGACTGACCCATTCACAAGTAAATGGTTCAGAATTGCCACATCCAGCTTATAATTAGATCAGCTAAATGAGGGATTACAAGAAATAAATAATGACACTATAGTGTTTGCTCAAGTGCAGAGCAACATAAGAAACATCAAGTGCATACCTCAGGTGTAGAGCAACATAGTGCTTGCCCATCTTCCTCATTCGGTTGACCAACATTTGACCCATTTTATTTATAGGGTCCGTGAATTTTAATGCATGGTAGTTTACCCTACATCTAAGCTTTTGCAAATCAGTATCCAACCTGTTAGAAAGTCTGTAATCAAACTTGCTTAGCTGAACGGCCTGCCAAGAAAAAAAATCATGAATTATTTATACTACAGAAACCATTACATAAAAAAACTATTATGACTTACCCCCCCCCCCCTTTTTTTACTCTTATCAATATGAGCACATGCGTGCTACATTAAGTAAAAGAACCTAGACATACAGACAAAGTTCACCTCTGTCTGGAGAAGATGAATTGAAAAGTAAAGTTTCTCCATTCAAGAAACCGAACTAGCTGATACTTGTGTTAAAAGATCAGTTTTGTGTCAGCAAAAATGTATAATAGATTATTCATGTTGATTCATTGAAATATGATAACACATACCACGTTGAGAACCATTGGAATGTAAGATTTCAATCCTACATGTCAAATTAAAATATTGACAAGTTTTTGGAACTTGAATCTCCAAAAGAATCTGATATGATGAGTGCATTTCAAGTTAAGTCACAAGAAAAAAAATTGTGGCCATGTGAAAAAACATTTTATATGTGTTCCAGCCAATGCATGCTACTGCAAAATACCTCAATTCTCAATATCAATATTTAGCTCTACAAGGCATAATAATATCAAGGTTTATTATGTCATATTTGTTCCCTAACAAATGACAAACTAAATAATGCAAAACCAACCTACCTAGAAGAACAAGTGAAAAATCAAAAGCAGAAACATGGACCATAGGCACCCAAATCTGCTGCCAAAGAGGCACCATGTTGCCTCTTCAACATTTGTACTAGTTGAGTTCAAAATATATTCACCCACACAGGCTCAACAAACCTCTTTAAGGGAATTGACCAGAAAATCCCAAAAGATGTGAGTGCAAGACATCATAGCCTTACGAAACAAAGAGGGCAGAAATGCAGATGATATAACTTTAAGTTATAACTTACACGCTTCTTCAAAATCACAGGCAACACACGAATCTGATAGCATCTCTCATTGCACTTTCTGGGCACACGCATATTATATGGAACCAAATTCTTGCCTCCCTTCCTTGGAAGCTCTTTTATGATCTTCACATCTCTTGATAGATGTGATATAAACCAGTCAACATCAAATATCTCTGAAAAAGTACTGTACAACAGAAAACGTACTATCAGCTATATCAAACTTACACGCCAAATTTGTTACAAACTCACTCATGTACATTGTATGTGCAAGCATTGCTCTGTGACTAACCTAGAATCCTTCCAAAAAGACTTCTGGTCCAGTTTTGGAACAACAAGAGTAGCATTCAGAATACGTGCAGCAACAACAGCATCCGTAATCTGTGAATACGTACACCATTGACAACTAATGAAACAAATAAATCATCGGTAGCTATTGTAAATAAAAAAGATTCTGATCACATTGAAGATAAATAATCATACATACTTAAGTTTGGTAGAAGAGGTAACAACTAACAAGATGATCAGGACTTACCCCGGTTCGTTGTTGGTTTAAGCCCCCACTTGTGGCTATCAGCAAGTATCGATTCGGATATGTGACTGTTTCTACTTCTGTGATTCAGAAAACATCAAAATCAAATCACAAAATACATCAAAAACCAGAAGAACTTATCTGTCTTCCTTGGATTATTACATATTTGCATACATCACTTACTTGGAAACTTATTGCTAGCATTACTACATCCAAAATAAAACTTTGACATCCTTGAACTCCATAGACTCCGATCACTCACCATCCCACCACTGACCTAGATCCCCAACCACAAAACAAAATACATCCAAATTACATAACATGACAAAATCATTACAAAATCAGATCCAATCTAGATTCAAAATCACATCACAATTCACAACAATCCAAACTTCCAATTCAAACAATTTCTATAAAAAAAACCTAACCGGAACTTTGAACACCGACGGAACCGCAGACGAATCATCAACAACAGCATTATCATTCAACTGAAATTCATCATTATAACCAAATCAATCAAAAAACTTAAAAACCTAACACATTATTCAAACTAATGTAAACAAATACATGTAACAACAATCAACAAGTATGTTACGGAGATAGTGATTACCGACGTCCGCCGTACTAGGCGGTGGTGATGGTCCGGCGAAGGTGCGAGCAGAGAAATGAAACCGTAGAGGATGAGAATAGCACCGGAGATAACCGAAATAGCCGGAATAAGGAAGCGGAACCGGTTATGAGTGTGATGGCGGTGTCGCCGCCGGTGTGCAGCCATGAACGACGGTGGCAGTTGGCTGTTTCTCACACACACAAACACACAATCAATCACACACACAGACTCTCTCTCTAGAAACAAATTAGTTCGGTTTTAGAGAGAGAGAGAGAGGGGAAATAAAGAAAAGGGAGGGAACACGATCTATCTACTACTGTCAGAAATTGTATTTATTTTGGGGAGATTTTTATTCGTTTTGCGCCTTCAAGACGAAGACAAGAAGCCATTTTCAGAACTGCCTATTTCTCTGCTTAATTAATACAGTAACTATATGTGGACTTTTTATTTTTTTATTTTGAAGGCTCGAAGCATATGGGCTTTTACTTTTGCTCTCGGTAATTAAAATTCTACTTCTTCATAAACTTATCTTTCCAAGGGTAGAACTGAATTTTAAGATAATAATTTTTTTTTCGGTGTTAGAGAGTTTTGGTGTTCGGATGTCTGTTAACTAAATTTATTGTCGGATCAGGTTATTGAAATTGTTTTACCGGAGGTGCCTCGAATGAATCCGTTTTGAAGTAAGTGTTTGGAGAGAGTCTCATACCAAGCCCGTGGAGCTTAATGTAATCTATACAATGCCTTGTCTAGCTTGCAGACACGATCAGAAAAGTTTGGACTAACCTAGTCAATAATATATTCATACCATATGAACCTGGTAATTTACTCAGAGATTAATGATAGTTCACGATTAAGGGTATCTTTGGAATTACTTTTGGAAAACAACTTTTGAAACTCACTTACTTTTGAAAAACAACTTCTTTATCCTTTAAAAATTAACTTTTACACCCTTATCCAAACAAACTTTTAACTTATTGAATTCTTAAAGAAATTAATAAGTAGGTTCCAAAAGTAATCTCAAACGTGCGCTAAGCTACCAACATATTCAAGCAAAGTATATTTCCAATTATGTATGAACTTTATGAAGGACAAGAGTAAATGTAGCCGCTTCTTTTTCTCAAAGGATCTTCGCATATCAATTTACGTATGGAATGGCATTTATTATAATTTTTTTTAATATAATTTATTACATGAAAAGTATTTAAGATTTAACATCGTATCATGTGATAATCACATTTACTCCACTAATCTTATTTTATTATAGACTAGGTTAAAATCTCGAGTAATATACAAGTTTAATAAATGTAATTTATATATCTTTCTTATAATAAAAAACTAAATGGTTTTGACAAGTGTCATCACCACAATCCACCTCACAAATTTTTTCCTCCAAAATCACATTTACATATACTATTCAATCTTTCCATATTTACCTCAATTTAAAAAAAAAAATTACATAAGTAAACATTTAACCAAATCAATTCATCATTATTACCATTAACTCAAATTGTTTTTTTAATTATCAATAAAAGTGAATATTTTAAAAAATCAAGAATTAAAAAAAAACAAGTTTTAAAGTTTTATTATTAAAAAACGAGTTTTTAAAATTTTATTATTAAAAAACAAGTTTTTTTTAATGTTACATATAAATTTTGAAAATACTACTTTTGTATTTTTTTTAATGTTACATATAATGTTTACTAATATTTAATTAGTAGTTTTTAACTAAGTTTGATATTTATAAATAAACTTTTGATTTTGATTTTGAAATTTTAATAGTTAGTTTTTAACTAAAATTAAGAAATTTATAAACATTTGTTTTTAAAAGTGTATTATATTGTAAACTTTATTTTTTTTTTAAATGAAGAGTTTTTTTTCAACAAAATATGTTTGGTTTCAATTATAATTTATTAGTTTTAATTTTTTTCATATTTAATTTTGGAATTTTAAATTTAAATTGTGTCGATATATTAAGTAGTGCGATCTTTAAATTTTAGAGTTTTAAATTTTGAATTTAAAAGACTATATATTGTTGAAATTTAAATTTTATTTGTATTTTTTATTTTATTTTAAATGAGATATTAAATATTAAAAGTTTAGCGAGATTTTCCGTATAAAAGGCGAGATTTAAAAGAAATTTTTAATTTTGATACGTAAATTTAATTACAACTTAAATATTTGTAAATATGTTACAACATCAAGATTAAAATTTATACAAAAAGGCTCATAAAGTTTCAATGAAGCTATTAAAATGGAGAAACAACGTATGCAAGGAAATCGTTGTCCAATTTGATTATCTTCGATTTCTTTGACTCTCTGCCGGCTTCAATCAGGTTCGCACCGTTTGTTACATTTTTTTCGAACGGTTTTGACAATTTTGTGTTTTCGGTCATTGAGGAAAGGAACTATATTCTTTGTTGCGTTCAGTGGGTGTTAATCATTGAAAAGTTACCAATACCACGTCAAATATTGTATACACTGAAATATTTTCAAATTTATAAATCATCGTTGTAAGGTTTCATTTGATATGTAATTTAATGTCTTGCAAAAAGTATACCACTTATGAATCCATATAATTGTAACATTTAACAAAATAAAAAAGTTACCAATACAATTTTAACGTTTCATCCCATGTAACACACGGGGTTAAAACTAGTTTAGTAATAAAAAGGTTATGTATTTAAAAAGTCGTGTATTACACGGGTTGAAAGTTAATGTAATTTGTTAACACACACTCGTAAAATATATCTTTAAAACACTATTATTTGATGCGACAGTTATAAATTATGTTAAGCTAATTTTTTAAACTTTTTTTTCTTCAACTGTGTATTACTTTTTTTTATGTAATTGTTAAATGTTAAATCATATTAAGTTCACTTAATTAGTAATGTAATAACTATTAACTATCCGTAATTAAATAATAAGCATCAATAATTAAATTTATATTAAATACTATGTTATAGACCCGTGTAGTACACGAGGTTTGAGGATAGAGATTACACGAGTTTAAGGATAGAGATTATGTAATTTTATAATATCTTTCTAAATTTATATAACTAAATTATTTTTATTACATACAACAATATAAAATTAAAGAATAATGACAATTTACAAATCTCTAAACATTTATTTGTACATGACATTTGTTGTTTTTCTTGGTAATTTAACCATCCTTATCAAGTATCAATAGCTTAAGTCAAATTCTATTTTTTACTCTGGACAATACTATATAGTTGGCCATGTGTAAAAAATTGGTTCTTTTAAAAACAAACCAACCTTACATAGCGACTGTCCTTGACTTTTATTTATTGTCATGACAAACATACGTCGAGACAAATTGGGTACGAAAACACATTAAGAGTTAACTGAAGAAAGTATATTATGAGTTATAAATATAACTATTTTATGGTATGCTAATAAAAAGGTTAAATTAGTATGGTATGATAAAGTTATAATTGATTTAGATGGTGATGTTTTAAAAATTCTATTTAGATGGACATGAATAGGTTTGAGATTTATTAATAAATTTAAGTTCGTTATTTATTTAAGACATGAATAGCTTGAGGTTTGAATTTTCTGAGATATTAAATAAGTGGTTATTAATAAATTTAAGTTCATTAGTTATTTAAATAAAGAAAATATATGTTTATAATATCAATATTTTACAAAATGTATTTTGGAATTAGGAGAAGATGCCACGTGGCTTAACTGAAATCGTTTATTAGAAGTAGGATTTAAAAATAATTATTTAATAGAAAAGAGGGGCGAAAAAACATGTTGATGATGTACCAGAAAGTGATATGTGTCCCCATAATATTTTTATTTATCAATATAAAGATATATATATATATATATATATATATATATATATATATATATATATATATATATATATATATAAAATGTTTACATGTATAATATAAAACATATAATTTATTTATGTTATTGTAACATACATAATATTTAGTATATAGTTATATGCTATATAAATATTATTATATTTAGGGGATGTTCAAATAAGAAATGATTTTTCGCTAAAAAACCTAAGAAACGATAAAAACTTTAATAAACGATATCAAACGAACTCCGATTGAGCTCATTCTAGCGGCGTTGGAACCATATCGTCGAACTCTACCATCTTAGATTTTATGGTTGAATTTTATGGTTTAGGTTTTTTTTTGTGGTGTGGGGTGGGGGTGGGGGGTTTAAGTTTTTTGGGGTGGGTGGGGGTGAGTTTAGGTTTTAAGTGGCAGTGGGGGTTTTAGGCTTTTCGGGGTGGGGTTGGAGGGGAGCTTTAGGTTTTTGGGGGTGCGGGTGGAAGGGAGTTTAGGTTTTTTGGGGTGGGGTTAGGGTTCGATAAGACGGTTTCAACGCTGCTGGAATGATCTCAATATGACTTCTTTTGACCACTTCTTAGCGTTTATTAGTGAAAAACCACTTCTTAGTGAAACATTTCCCATTATATTTATGTAAGTAAAAACTCACTGGCAAGCTTAAACAGCTTCAATGTATGAAGTTTAGCTTTAAGCTTTAAGTTTAGCTTTGAGCTCAAGCTTGTTAATCTTGGCTTGATTTGCGTTTCAACCTATAATCTCTTTGGGGTTGACCTGACAGGTGATGGTTGAACCATATTAAATCGACAAACCATAGCATAATGCAAGACACTAGAATGACCAAAATCAGAGCAGAACGACGACGTTAGTGTTGGTCGTGACGGTGCATAAATGGTAGCATTGGATCTCAACCGGGGCATGACGATGCAATATGTTGAATGCTAAATAAAATTAAAAGTTTTAAAGCATTTGAAATCACTACATTAAATTATCTGCCATCCGTACAATTATTTGTTTCTGTTTTTTTAACTTTTTATAACCTTTTGTATTTTGTTTTTACTATTTATTAACTTTTTAAACGAACCTAACTAGTAAATTGATAGAGTGAGTGGTTCAGATTCAGTTTAAAACATTGGTTTTAATTTCATTTCATCCAAAATAACATAAAACTATAAATTGTATCTCGCGCTCCGCAGCGGGAACCAGACCTTAAACGGTTGAGACGGTGACATTAACGTGGTTAAACACAAAAAAAAAACGTGCTTAAATAAATTTTGCCCCGCGCTCCGCGGCGGGAACCATAAAATTCATAAAAGAAACGTATGAAGTTACGGTGACTTGGTTGTGGAGGTCAAAACATAGATAAAAGACAGTTAGATAACGATACTGATATTTTTCAGTCGGTGCCGGTCTCGATCTCATTCTTCACGGTTTAATTACTTTTCTTTCTGTATCCGTTTAAGGTCCGTCTCCCGTCGTGAAGCATGGGACAAAATTATAGTTTTATATAAATTTGTTATGTTAAATATGTAACAATTATATAAATTATTATATATAACTATAATATACAAGTAGGGGAGGGATAAGGAGAAAATTCTTTGTTCATGAGAAAACTGACCCAAACGAACTCCGAATGAACTCATTTTGGCGACGTTGGAACTGGCTCGGCGTTTAGGTTTTTGAGGGTGGGGTGGGGGATTTAGATTTTTTTTGGGGGGGGAGGATGGGGTTTAACTTTTGATTTTAGGAGAGTTTGACAAGACGGTTCTAACATCATTAGAATGAGTTCAATCAGAATTCGTTTGAATTTGTTTTTATGAGTTTTTTTCACAAAGAGTAGTTTTCTCATGAAAAACCCTATACAAGTATAATAAAGTAACAATTTAAAAATCCGTTTAATTTTTAATGGAATGAAAAACACAAACCAGTAAATATATTTTATCCAATAAAATATTAAAATTCACATGTTCTCCTCCACACCTAATCCGAACCTCCATTTTCCCTTCTCTTCCATACCTTGGGATTTAGTATCGTTAATGGAGTTATAGCCAATCCTAGGGTTTTCATCGCCACCAGATTTTCATCTTCATACCAAAATCTCTGCTCAAGGATACTGCAAATGTCGTATTTAACACTGAAAACTCCATTCTTATCATTACATTCTTCATCTTCATCGTCTGTTCTCGCATCATGTAAAACTAATCAGCTGCCGCGACTGTGTTTTTCGTCATCGTTACTTCACGTTGCTAGAAAACGAACGTTTAGCCGAGGGAGATTGAGATTGAGAGCTGAGTCTCAACCGCAGGATTCTTCGCAAAGCGGCAGCAGTAGTGATTCTCAACAACCTAACGGTTCTGTGGTATGAAAATCGAATAATTTGTTTCAGATTTCGGATAATTGTTGTGTTAATAGTTGGTAGGTAGTAGTGACTGTAGACTGTTTTGATTTGCCTGTATATGATTTTAGTTATGATTCTCAACAACCTAACGGTTCTATGGTATGAAACTCGATTAATTTGTTTCAGATTTCGGAAAATTGTTGTGTTAATAGCTGGTAGATAGTAATGACTGTAGACTGTTTTGATTTGCCTGTACATGATTTTAGTTATGACTCTCAACAACCTAAGGATTCTGTGCTATGAAACTCGAATGATTTGTTTCAGATATTGGAAAATTGTTATGTTAATATATGATAGCTTGTAGTAATTGTAGACTGTTTTGATTTGCCTGTTTATGATTTTGGTTTTTGAGCTGAAACTTTTTGATGAAGTTCAAGTTTGATGTGGATTTTATTACAAATAAGACAGCAAAATGTGTCAGTCTGTGTAGACCTTAATTTCCTACAGAAAGAGCCAAATATTCTTTAGGAGATGGCACTATATGATTTTCTTACAGATATGGGATCAAGTTGATGTGAATGATTCCAAAAGGTACATGTTTAGGTATGGAGAAAAAGATTTAGTTAAAAAGCTATACATTTTACTACCCGATTTCAGGTAAGGAAGGAAATCAATTGGAAAGGAAGTCCATTTGAGATCACAAGTCACATGAATTCATTGAATAATTGTTAGTTTGTGGAAAGTGAAATTTGCTAACAAAACAAAATGGGGAGTGAGCATGTGAAGATGCTTACTAAGCTAGTGAAAACTAGTATGCTATAAATGCTTGAAAAATCAGGTGGTCATGATTATTTCTCTTTATGCTGTTGGATAAGTAGGGGGTGGGGGTGGGGGGTGGGAGTTGAGTATGATATGAGAAGTTTGCTTTAGTGGCAAGATTTAAAAGTAAGTAATTTCCTGTGTGTTTTGGCCCTTTGGTTCATGTTGTTTTGTTTTGTTTCCTTAAAAGAAGTTAAATATACGAGAAACGATCAATTATGGGAGATATCGCCAATACCACAAGTTTTGTAGATATGAGGAACAATGACATATTTTTAGGAGCACACTCAAATGTTTAATTAATTATGTGACGACATCTTATGTACAGGCCAAAAACATGGTTGCATGAGATGTTACATCTATACTTGTGAGTTGTGACCAGCTCCTATGCTCCTTTTAGTGACTAGGATTATAATAAGCCGTATTTTTCATCTCAAATACTCGCTTTTTTAGTAACTTGCACCTTCTTAACAGATTGATAAGGATACTCATAGTTCTGATTCAGTTACTACTAAATTGAAAGCATATGATGAACATTTGTCTTCTATATCACTAGATTACTTACAACTGGAGATTATGTTGATAACAAACAATGAGAGAAGTATGGCTTTGAATATGTAAAGTTAAGGCTATATGTAGGAATGTTTTTAGAACTGTATATTTGATCTGGATTCATTATTTACTTACTTAAAAAGCAGATATAGTTGGATTTCTGGAGAGAATTAGTGAAGGGATTAGGATAATGTGTCGTTTAATTTTTACGAAACTTAACTTTTTGACAAAATTTTGTTTATACTGATACAGTGATACATAGTTAAATTTGGATTTCCTCTTGATTATATATGATTTTCATAGAAAAACAGGAGGGAAATTCTACTGGAGTATGTGAAAAATGTGCAACCAGAATTTATGGAGTTATTTGTTAAAAGAGCACCTCAGCAGGTAATTTTCATCCCCTATTTTGCTTCTATATGTGCTATATAAACGAGTCATCTCTTACCGTTATCTCTCTTAGGTTGTAGATGCCATGCGCCAAACAGTAACAAATATGATGGGAACATTGCCCCCTCAGTTTTTTGCAGTAACTGTTACCACTGTAAGTTTGTACAATTATGCCTTTTGCCCTTTTGATGAAGGTGGAAATAGCTTTTTGATAGAAATTGGTTTAAACAATTTAAGTATTGACACACTGTTCTATTTTAATTGCGTGTCGTGCAACCAGGTTGCTGAGAATCTAGCACAGCTCATGTACAGTGTTTTGATGACTGGGTATATGTTTAGGAACGCACAATATCGGTTGGAACTGCAACAAAGTTTGGAGCAAGTTGCACTTCCCGATACAACACAGGAGAGAAAGGTACTTTTTCAAAATTTGGTTTATTTTTTAATGGTCGTGCAACTGCGGGGCAATATGCCTGGTGGGTAGGAGTAGAGGTGGCAACAAGGTGGGTCAGGAGGGTTGCACGGGTTGGGTAACAGGTCAAAACAGGTTTAGGTTAAAACGAATTTTGGTTGGGTTGATACACAACACTTTTTTTTAAAAGTTCTTAATGAATGTTGTGTATCAAAATAGGATTACAGAAGTTTCAGTATTTCAGCAACAATCTGAATTTTTGAGTAAAACGATGTTACTATTTTTATGCATTAAACAATATAGTTTGGGCTTACTTTCGACCTTTTTGACCTATCTGGCTTATTTCCTGTTTAGCGTCACCAAAATAATATTGTTATGAGTGAAGTAAACTCAAGCATACTTTCAAAATATTTTGAACTTGTAAATGCCAACACCTGATAAATTGGTTCAAAGAAACTTCAAAGGGCTCGCAGAAGAAAGAAGCCATAATACACACCCAAGAAAAATAGTATATTCATAAACCACATGTATGCTCCTGCATAAAGATTTTTAAACAAAAATCAACACAACATTTGTTAAGTGAGCTTATAGAAATTATAAAAACCAGTTGGTCTACACAAGGATAGCTCTCAAGCAAGAAGCACTTTGTGTTTTTTATGTGATTGGTTTATAGGTGGCAATTCCAACCGCTCACTTAAAAGTTGGGTCAAATAAAAAAAAGCTAAAAGGGAAACAGGTGTAAAAGGTCAACAGTTGTACAGACTGCTCTAAAATGCTTAAGACCTCTTGCATCGCTTTATTAAATAACTTATTTTATACACTAATTATTTATAAGATTCAAATTTATGAACAAAAAAGTGTTGACGAATCAGTCCAACCCAACTGTTTGGACCCGTTACCCAACCTGTCCAGCCCACCTGTTTTGCCACAAAAGGGAAATTTGATATTGCAGCCCACCCAACCTGTCCAGCCCACCCGTTTTGCCACAAAAAGTGTTTGGACCCGTTACCCAACCTGTCCCCTAATATCTTTGAGTTAAAAGACAGGCCCCTTTTTTTTTTAGTATTCCCAACCGAAAGGGATGTCTACTTTTTAAAATCTGAAAGGTATCTGTCCCATATTGAAAACAGAATTCATGTTTTTAAATTTTAATATTAGTTATTGAGTTTTACTCTTACAATTTACAGGACGCACCAGATTATGCACCAGGGACACAGAAAAAGGTGACTGGGGAAGTTATCAGGTGGAATAATGTTTCTGGTCCTGAGAAAATAGATGCAATTAAATACATTGAATTACTTGAAGCAGAAGTCGAGGAACTTAATCGTCAAGTAGAAAGAATATCTGCCAATGGATCAAATGAATTGTTGGACTATCTTAAATCTCTTGAGCCTCAAAATCTTAAGGTTAGGAAGTCTGTTGGTTAGTTAATCAAGGAAAGTTGCTTAACAAGTTAACCAACATTTGTCAACTTTCTATTTTTGGTAACCAACATTCTTTAAGCTAGAAAATTATATTTAAGTTTCGAAATTTTGATACAAAACAGTCTGTGAAGTTGACCTATTTCCACATGTCATGTCAGCACCACATCAGTAAAAAAAAATCAACTTGGTCAAAGTTACAGGATAGATCATGGGGTCCATCTTGATTTTTTTTATTTCCATGACTTTGTTATATATTGGAAAATTGATTTGGGAGTTAAAAACTTTTATAATCAATCATCCGGACTAACTTGTTAATCTTGATTAGTTTGCTTCATGTATAGGGGCATTCTAAATACTTTTTTATTTGTATAAATTTATGCAGGATTTGACAAGTAGTGCTGGGGAGGATGTGGTGGTTGCAATGAACACGTTTATAAAACGTCTCTTGGCTGTTTCAGATCCTAGTCAAATGAAGGTTAGCATGATGTTAATTTTTCAACTTTTTAGCGTTCTAGAGTTGGAATGAGATGAGAAAAGGTTGAAAGTTTTACAAATATACCCTTAAATATGTTAGTTAATTTGGTTTAGGTTGGAAGAACCGAAGTAGTTTAGTCACTAATAAAAATCTCTCCCTCCCACGTTTGATTTTGGAGAGGATATTCAGAGTTTTATTTTCTGATTTTTTGTAATCTATCTTTTAAGAAAAAGTAAGTAAATAAAAAATATAAAATAAAAACTCAAGAATACATCCTTAAATATTAGTACCCTATCTATCTATTTCAAGACTTTCCCTAAAAAGCAATGTTTTTCTTCTGTTAGGAAGGTTCTATTCTAAATTACCTACTTGCTTGTTGTGGTCCGAAAAACCTCAGTTTTGTTGCCGTTCTTTGATCCAAACACAATGAACACTCAATTGAAGAACAATAATCGAAATATTATTAAACGAATTCTGAGTACATGTTTCTGATTACAATCGGTCCTATATATACTACTAAAACCGAACCATCGCGTCCCTTTGATTTGAACTGCTTCACACACATCCAATCGGTGTGTTCTCTGGCCAAACATTGCGTCTGTTGCCTTCAATCGACGTATCCTCCGTTTGTAGGTTGTAGGGTTTGGTTTTGACACATCTAGTCCCTCTAAATACAAGTCTTTACAATAACTAATCTAAATACATTTATCCACTAATTACATAACTAACCCCTAGATTTAATAACACAACTATATTTTGTTTAATATCCAATAAGTTTGTAAAAAAGAATTTGCATTTTATTTGTTTCTCAACTATATTTTATGTCAAATGTTGCATTTTTTATATATTCTTTTAAAATTGTATTCATGTGATGATTATGCAGACTAGTGTGACGGAGACAAGCGCCCCGGAATTGGCTAAGCTGCTTTACTGGCTAATGGTGGTAGGATACAGTATACGAAACATCGAAGTCCGTTTTGATATGGAACGCGTTTTAGGCAGTCCACCTAAGCGCCAAGAGCTACCACCAGCTGAGAACATATAAACAACAAACAATATCAATAACAACCGCCGCACATTTCCTTATTCCACCTTAAAATTGTTGTTACATATATGACAATGAAGTTGCTGGTTCTGTCCAGATTTCAGCATTTTAAAAATTGCTGCAAATGGATAAGGAAGCAGTTGATTGATTATTGGTGTTCAAGATTTGCCATTTTTAGGATTTTTCATATCAACTCTAGCGACCATATGAGTTCTTACTCTGAATGGCATCCGCCCCTCGTGGTAACATTATTTAACAGATGTAATTTTCGACCCATTTACCTTGTATCTGTTGAACTTAATCGGGTTTGTTCACATGAAACCGAATGGGTCACATGTCAATATTTGGATCGGTTTAGTTTTAGAGTTGGTTCGGTTATTTTGTTTAGTTTTGGTATGGTATTGTTTAGTGTTTGGTAAGAGTAGGGATTTGGTTGATTTAGTTTCCTATTAGAGTCATCGGGGTTGCTTGGTCATTAAAGGTTGGTATATTATAAACTAGCTTAGAACCCCGTATCTACATACATGGTGAAAAATATTAATATTCAAAATATGGAAAAGTTAATATCTAATTGGGTTTCGAAAATACGTTAATTACTATTTAATGCAATTTGACTCTCATTACTATTTGATTCAAAATAAAAGGTATATAATTATATTTCAAAGTTTCTTATAATAAGAAATAATTTAAAATAAATGTTTTATTAGTATAATTACCATATCGAGTTCTGAAAGCAGTTTTAGGAATGTCTTCTTCCTGAATTTTCAATTGATGATAACCGGAGCGAAGATCAATCTTAGAAAAACAACGGGCTCCTTGGAGTTGATCGAAAAGATCATCGATTCGAGAGAGTGGATAACGATTCTTTATTGTAACTTTGTTTAGCTCACGATAATCAATGCACATACGCATTGATCCGTCTTTTTTTTTTTAACAAACAGAACTGGGGCTCCCCAGGGTGATAAGCTTGGTCTTATAAATCCTTTTTCCAATAAATCGTCTAATTGCTTCTTTAATTCTGCCATTTTATTTGGAGTTAATATGTACGGAGCTTTGGCAATAGGTGCCGTACCAGGTACAAGATTTATTCGAAACTTTACTTCTCTTTCAGGTGGAATTCCAAGAAGTTCATTAGGGAAAACATCAGGAAATCCAGCCACAACTGGCACATCTTCAATCTTTGTCTTAGTGTCGGTAGTTACAGATACAAGGTATGCTAGGCAACCTTTTCTCAGGTATTTTGTGGCTTTCAGCATAGAAATTATTCCAACAGAGTTGGATATTTTATCGCCATTAAGCGTAAGAATATCACCTTTCGGTGAAACAAGTTCTATTGCCTTTTTATCACATAGGATACGGGCTTGGTTATAGGCTAACCAATCCATTCCTAAGACAATGTCAAAACCTGCCAAAGTCATTAGCAACAATCTTGCAGGTATCACATGTCCCGATAATGTGATATAACAATCGTTAAGGATTTCAGAGATTTGGACTAGGTCACCATTGACAGTCTCTACCACGTATTTCTTGTCTAATTTAGCTAGAGTTTTATTTAACAGTCTACAAAATCTATGGTCTATAAAACTTTGGTTTGCACCAGAGTCAAATAAAACTCGAGCATAAATAACATCAACAAGAAATGTACCCGTAATGACATCAAACATACATGCTGCTTCGTGAGTGTTAAGAATGAATGCTCGTGGATTCTTCTTCACTCCGTCTGCAGGTTTGGGACATGTCCCATCCATCTTCTTCTGCTTTGGACAGTTGATTTTGATGTGGCCAGCTTCGCCACAACCAAAACAAGTAATTGATTTCTTTCTGAAGCAATCTTCAGTCTTCTGTCCAAGCATCTTAGAATAACTGCAGAAAATTCCAGCACGACATTGTCCCAAGTGCCTCCTTCTGCACTTTGGACACTCCGGGATGGAAGAGTTGTTATTTCGAGGAGTAAAGTTTGATTTCTTAGATCCACTCGGGCCTTGCCTAATTGTTTCCTTCTTCTTCTTTCTTTCTTCCTGATTCCTTATCAGGCTAGTAGTTAATGATGCTCCTAAGTCCATAGCATCATCCATATTTTCACAATTAGCGACCTTCACCATGTCGCGGATTTCACCAATTAAACCCCAGATATAACGTTTGATCAAGTTTGACTCAGGGGTTGCAAGATGAGGAACAATTCTGGCATATTCCAGGAGTTTTGTGGCGTACTCCTGATGATTTGTTCCAATCATTCTTAAACTTAAAAATTTTCATTCGATCTGTTCCCGTTCATTATGGGGAACATATTTCTTTTCTACTCTTGCCCTAAAGGCACTCCAGCCCATAGCATAGGCTGCTTCTCTGCCCTTGGCAGCAATGATATTGTTCCACCATTCTAAAGCTTGATCTTTGAATAGATTTGAGGCATATAACATTTTATCCTCCTCAGCACATTTGTTGATTGCAAGCACAGACTCTGTCTTTTCAATCCACCTCAGTGTGGCAATTCCTCCTTCTTTGCCCCGAGAAATTAAAAGGTTTGCAGTCTTGAAACATCTTATAGGTACAACCTACTACCTTTTTCTTCTTTGCTACATGACCGTAGTTATTACCCACACTCTCATTTTCAGAAGAGTTATGGTAATATTTTTCTCTTTCGGTTCTCCTGGTTTTATGAGAACTAAAACCCTTTGGTTCCAGAGTAATAGGTTTTGATTAGGTCACTGTACGGGTTTGTCGTGAATGAACAGATTGAGGAATCGAAGGTTGAACAGAAATTCTGTCAGCTTGTCTCTTTTCAAGTTCTGTAAAAATCATTGGAAGAGAATTCTTTATTCCTTCTGTGATCATCTTTTGAAGTTCTTTTCGGGATTCATTATTTTCAGCAACATTATCCATTACTGCTTGCTTTTTCTTGCCCCTTATATTTTGAGAAGGTCCCGTTTGTTTTGACATTCTATTAAAAGAACAGGAATTGATGTAAAACATAGTTTTTTATTGATAGAATATATTACAAAGATAGTTCATATAAAATATATTTAGAAATTTCTAAAGTTCTTGTTTTCGAGAGCCTGAACTAGTAGAGCATTCCGGGTTTCAACTTCAGCCTTTTCTCTTTCCATTTTGGTTATTCGATTTAATAGCATTTGCTCCCTCTCATTTCCTGACGCAATCTCATTTCTATGCGGAGCAGGAACATGAATAGTCTCATAATATGAAATATAAGGTATATTGGAATAAGCGTGTTCTTCCTCTTCAGGATCATATTTACTTTCATAAGGAATATTGGTATATCTCTCATGAAGATTTTGCGGATAAACAGGAGTGACATTATAGCTTCCAACAGTTGGAGCAGAATGAAATCTTATAGAAGGATAATAGGGAACACTAGGGTTTCCTATGTCTCCGAGGCTTGTGAAAGTAGAACTTTCAGTTTACTCATTAAGTTCTATAGTTGTTTCATTCGTCTTACGGTCGAAGTAACTAGCAGGAGCGAATTTTCGAAGGAAACTAGGACCTTTGCCCTTTCCAACCATTCTGAAAATTTAAAAACAAACAATATTTTATTTATCATATAATATGTTACAATATAAAAGTAAAATATGATAAGATCTCAATTATTCATTAGTTCTTTCCCCAAGGTCTTCAGATCTTTTCCATACTCATACACCTACTTCCCATAAAACTGAGTTCTTTTCTTATCCATGATTCTCTTATTGTTTATCTCATCCGTTTCGCGTAACGAACGATCTAAACACTCGAGATGGGAAGACGACATAGTATATTTATAACCATATTTAGGTGGAGGATCACGAATACCCATCAACATATCATTATAAGCATGATGACATTCTGGTGGTGATTGAAAATAAGCTTGGTAGGGATCAACATATGGATCATATGTAGGTTCGGGGAACACATATGGATCATACATGACCGGGGATTCAGAGTTATAGGACTGATAATCAGAACTGTTTGAGACTGGGTTATTGAAGGAATAATCATTAGGGTTTTCAGAAGCTGATTGATATAGGGGATTTTTAGAAGGATCTTCTTCAAATGATTGAATCTGACTGGACTGTGCTTCATTCTCTTGTACAAACTAGGTAGCAGTATTCCAGTTACTAAAATCTGATCTAGCATCCATCCATTGGCCGGAAGAGTGTTGGGATTGTGGATGGTATTCGGGAGAGTTAGGGAGTATAGCAAACGGGTCGTCATTATAGTATGGCGAACAAATAGGATTCTGCCTTGAACCTACAGGATAATATTCCGGGGATTCTTGCTTAATAAGACGACTAGGATCATAAATGTTTCCTCCAGACATCTGCAATATATTAGTACTTACTTTATTTATAAGACTTAGATAGTAAAGCTAGTATCTTAATCTTAGCTAAAGCTCTACAAGGATGGTTATCTTTCTAGAGTAGCACCTCCAACAGTCATGTTCCCAGGTAAGAACGACGGGTCTAGGAGAGATTATACACCACTCTTTCCTTAGACAGAACACTTTCGTTTGTCGGATAACTACATACCGGTCAGAAGGTCACCTTGTTTTTCTTATCTTAAAAGCATTTAAAGCTTACTTTTCTTAAAAACATTAATGGTTGAAGCTTAGATACTAGATCCAAGTATCTAATTCGCTAAAACCTGTGGCTCTGATACCAACCTGTCACATCCTGCCTCAGGCACCCTCTGGACGTGTGCGAGCCCGATTGGTATCGTTTGGTTACTTGATTTCAGAGTTTTTGTAAAATACAGCGGAAGTCTTTTTCAAAGGATCGTTTCCTCATTTGTCTCAACCTCAAGGGTTGTAATTGTAAATACCAAAACTCAGTTGGAAAACAAAAGCCTTGTATTTACTTTATAAACATAGGGTTTCAATACCCTTCTCATTTGATTACAAAACATAGTTTGAAATCAAATACATGATGAGCCACTAGAAATAGTTCCAACACAGGGTTGATCAGTTCCCTGGTCCTATCTCCTTTTCTTTAGGATTTCCCTTTACACGATGCCTGAGAATCCTACGTGCATTCCATCCTTTTTCCTGGGTCAGATCTTAGGTCTAGAGGTGGGCAAAAAAACCGGTTTCAAACCGGGTCCCCGGAACCCGACCCGAACCGGGTTCACACCCAAACCGATCCGAAACCCGATCCAAACCCGTAAGTGTTTAATCAGTTTTAAAAAAAATTTTGGAGGCCGGTTCTTAACCCGACCCGAACCGGTTTCTCCCTCAAACCGGTTTCGGGCCCGACCCGGTTCTCAAACCGGTTTCGAACCGGTTCGAACCGTTGGATTTTCGATTTTAACGGCTTTATAGCCGTTGGAACGGTTATATGACCGTTTTTTTTGGTTTTTTTTTTGTATTTTGGAGCCCCTATAACTTGTATAAATAGGTGTGGGTTGTATTGGTTCAACCACACAATTCCAAAATGCTCTCATTTCTCAAAAACACTCTTATTTCTCAAAAACGCTCACGCTCGAAAGTCGAAACTCTCAAAATGGCAAACGAATCTCAACAATCTAATATTGTTGGTGCTTCTCAAAGTGTTAGTGCTCCCACGGTTGTGCGGGTTATTTCTACAACAAGGAATCCCAATGTTTGGCAACATTTCGATTTATGCGAAATGTCGAATGGTGGTCATAAGGCTCGATGCAAGTTGTGCGGGCATTTTTTTGGAAAAGACGCAAACACAACTTTGAAGAATCACATTGAAAAAAACTATTGTTCGGTTATAAAGTCTCAAGCTTCGCAAGGTCAAACAAGTATGACAAACGAAGGTAATATTTTTGCGTATAATGTTGACTTGGTTCGGGAGAGGATGGCGCATTTTGTGATTCAAGAGAGTCTACCTTTCAAACACTTTGACAACGAGCGTTTGACTCGGCTTATTCAACACACCGGTGACAATTTATTTTATATTTTAGACAAAGTTATAAGAACTTTTAAAATAGAAACAAAAGTTTTTTCAATATCGTTTGATAACGCCTCGAATAATACCGTCGCGGTAAACCAACTTATTTTAAAATATAACCCGATTTGTAATGGTATTTTTTTCCATAGCCGATGTGTTGCACATATTATTAATTTAGTTGTGCAAGATGGTCTTAAACACATTGACGATGTTAGAAATCAATTTAAACAAATGTTGCGTGACATTTTAAAATATAATCTGCTTTTTCTGTTAGTGGCAGGGTTGTTTCTTTACGAAGAACAAGACTAACTCCGCCATCGGTGGAAACGTGCATTTGCTTAAAAGATTACTTGGACGCGGCGGAAAGAATACAACATATATCTTCCCTTGAAGGCGAAGTCGAAGTCGAGGGAGAGATATACGAGGACGAGGTGGAAGGAGGATTGATTGAAGCAATCGGCGAAGACCTCCTACGAGGGAGTTCGGGATCCGACTAGTACTGACTACCCGGATTTTCAATATATCCACGAAGAAGACTTTTATATTTAATGTATTTTTAATTTGTAAACTTTTAATTATTTGTTTTGTAATTTCTAAACTTTATCTTGTATGTTTTGTAATTTTTAAGTTAATTTAATATCTTTAACGGTTAATTTTTTTAAAAATTAACGGTTTTTTTTAAAAAAAATCCGGGTAAACCGGTTTGGGACCCGAACCGGTTTAGTATCCAACCCGGTTTCAACCCGGTCCGATCTGGTTTGGTAGGGTTGGGTTCGATGATCCTGGAACCCGGTTCGTGACCCGAACCGGTTTGTACGTCGACCCAGTCCAACCGGGTTTTGCCAACCCGACCCGGTTTTAAACCCGAACCGGTTTTGTTTGAAAACCCGATTTGTACACCTCTACTTAGGTCTGCCCGTAAACACCTCTCATCACATTTTAATCATTACTTAGAAAACATTTTGAAAATAAAACGTCAGCGTGAACGCTGGTGAATACAATATCTTGACATAAAATCATTTTGGTATAAATAAGTATTAATTACATAATCACAACTTCATGTTAAATCTACACACTCAGCAGGCCCGTCCTGTTCAATCGCACCACAGTATACACTGGCGTCATAGCTTATAACAACGAGAACTCCATGTCCTTCATTTGTTATAAGATAAGCACTGGCCGTAATCCGGGAATTTCACCCGAGACCCGTGTATCCGTTGCAAGTTTTACGTATACCTATGGCCTGAATGGTTGTTCGTAGAAGAACGTTGAGCATTACTTCGTTAATATTTATTTGGCCCTTTTCGCAAATAAAATGGTTGACACAAGTTTTAAAAGAGATAAAGTATTCACCTTTTTGTTTGGAATGAGCCTCTAAAGTTCAAAGCTTAGCTTCTAGCTTCTTAACCTGTTTTCTCTAACGTTCTGACCTTTTTACGTGCGTTTCTCCTTAAACCGATCACTACGAGGAGCGGGAATCGAACCGGGGACGTCGGGGATCATCTACGGTGACTTGGGAACGTGCTTTGGGAGTTGGTTTTGAGTTTTGGGGTGAGAAACGAATGAATTCGACTCAACTCTTTATAGGCTGAAAGTCCGACCCGCAGCGGACCGTTATGCTTGGGCGTAGCGGTCCGCTACCGCCCATGCATGACATCAGCCCTACATGTCCAATCCTTATTGGACCATTCCTAGGATTTGCGGCTAGCGGACCGTTATCCAGGGGCGTAGCGGTCCGCCACCCTTACGCGTGGCGAGTTTCGGTGAGTTTGCGGCTGACGGACCGTTACCACGTGGCGTGGCGGTCCGCCACGAGTACACGTGTCAGAATACATGCCCATTAGTCACTATACACGTGGCATCACCGGGTTCATTGCTTAGCCCCTACGTAGCGGACCGTTATTCCTATGGTGGCGGTCCGCCACCCAACCAATACCTGTAGCAGACCGTTATGGTTAGCCTTAGCGGTCCGCTAAGGTCTTAACTTTCATATTTTTCAAATTAACCCTGAACTTTTAAGGTAATTACACTTACAGTCCCTAGGGTTTTACCTTTTGTCAAATCTCGAACATTTTCGAGGCAGGTGTTACAAGAGGCTTTGAATCTGGTTGCGTTCAGCTGTTGAAGGAAGAATGGTAGAAGCAACAAGCTTTGTTTCATTTCTTTGGTTGGTGGTTGATAGCAGGTGGCTTACAACTTAGGAAAAAAATGGTGATTCAGGGTAATGAAGGTCAGATCAAGAAGGTTGAGTAAATTTGTTAACAAACAGGTTTGGAAAAACAATTGGGAGCTCAAATCAAGAAGACTTTAGACGTGGCCGAGGCAGGGGTCTGGGAAAGGTCGAGATAGTTCAGGAAGAGTCTGACCCAACGTTGCTTTGAAGATCGGTATGAAGAAACAACGATTGGGGGGGTGTTGTTGGACTTAATCGGGTGAATTCACATGAAACTGAATGGGTCACGAGTCAATATTTGGCTCGATCTAGTTTGGTTTAGTTATCTTGTTTAGTTTTGTTATGGAGTTTTTAACTGGTAATGTTTAGTGTTTGGTAAGGAGGGATTTGGTTGATTTAGTTTCCTATTAATTAAGAGTTATTAAAGTTGCTTCGTCGTCAAGGGTTAATATATTATTAATAGGAGTCTTGATCTATTGTAAAAGTCGTGCATTATCACTAACCAAAGAGTTGATCAGTTTTGATCAACCGGTACAAAAAGGATTATATCAAGGTCAATAATTTCTTTTTGGTCCACCAATAAAAAAGTTATTTTTTCAACTAAGGTTTATTTAAGTCCGCCAGAGCATGTCTTTTCCGTCTATAGCAGATAGAGACTGATCTGTGTCACCAATATCTAAGTCAATTGGTTATGTGTCTAAACAAGTAAAATACAAAAAGAATTAACTAAAAAGAAAACCAAGTGAAGAGTTGAAATCCGTTCAAAATGTATATTTAATGATAAAATCTCACTTGAGTTGCCTGTGTAGTTTTAGTTTTTGTGATCATATTAAAAAATGTCTTGGGTTGATAACCTATTACTTAGAGTTACACAAAACGTTACAAGTCAATATACGTACGGGTTATGAAGGATATATAGGGGGTAGTTGTTTGACCTGTTATTCAACCCGTTTGGTGAAGTAGAAGGAATGCATAGGCGCTCCTTATAGAATTTATAGAATGTAGAGCGAGCTTATACAGACTCAAATGATAACGGCAATGTAAAGAAATGATCATGCCAAGTGTACCTGGCAAGACGTGCGGGTTGGGTATGGCGGATTAGAGGTGCTCACAAGAACCGGATCCGAATCCGATCCGATGGATTATCCGAAACCGGATCCGGCTAGAACCGGATTTTTTGGAACCGGTCCGGATTTTTTCAGAACCGGCGGATCCAGAACCGGTTTAGGAGTTGCTGACGGATCGGATAAAAATCGGACAAAAAGTCGGACATTTTGGAACCGGTTTTTTCCGGACATTTTGGAACCGGTTCTAGCCGTTAGAGGGTAAAAAAAAACGGCTATATAGCCGTTTATGGCCTTTTTTTGTATTTTTTTGGGTTGTTTGAGGCTAGAAACTAAGTATAAATAGGTATTGGGGGTATGAGTTAGTTCACCACAACATCCTAGCTCTCAAAACTCAAAAACGCTCTCAAAACGTAAAAAAACGCTCACTTTAACGCAAAAAAACGCTCCCATGGCTTCCGCTTCCGCAAGCATTCAAAATTCGGTTGGTGGTTCTACTAGCGAAGCCACGGTGGTGAGAGTACTTCCTTGCTCCCGAAACCAAGAGATATGGGCTTATTTCGATTTATGCGAAATGTCGAACGGTTTGCAAAAAGCTCGTTGCAAACGTTGTGGTAAAATTCTGGGTGCTGCGTGAAATAGCACTTTGAGGAAACATATTGGTAGTCACGCAAAACACACTCAAGGTGAAGATCAAACTCAAATTGGTAGGGATTGAGGAGTTTGACAATACAATGTCGAGAGGGTTCGTGAAAGAATGGCACATTTCGTCATTCAAGAAGGGTTGCCTTTTGATCACTTTGATAACCCGCGCTTGACGAGGATGATACAAGAGACGCTTCAACCGAGCTACACCAATGTAAGTCGTTCTACTTTGAGAAGAGATTGTTTAAAAATGTGGAAAAGAGCTAAAAAAGAATTAATCTTAGGTTTTGAAAATTTAAATACCGGCATTAACTTAAACCACGGACGTTTGGTCTGCTCCACATGGTTTACCCGAATCGTACCTTTGCGTTACCGCACATTGGGTTCAACCCGAGTCGTGGCAAATGATGAAGCGTACGATTGCGTTTGATTATTTTGGATATCCACATACCGGCGAAAACTTATTTTATATTTTAGACTCGGTAATTCAAACTTATAAAATTCAACCAAAAATATTTTCAATATCTTTTGATAACGCTTCAAATAACACAAACGCGGTGGAAAAATTAAAAATAAAATATGAACCGCCTTGTAACGGTGTTTTCTTTCATAGTCGATGTGTTGCACACATCATTAACTTGGTTGTGCAAGACGGTCTAAACGTCCAAGAAATAAGAGAAGTGAAAGAAAATTTTAAAGTGATGTTACGGGAAGTTTTTAGCACAAGCAAAAAAAGATATATAAACTATAGAAATTTGTGCCAACAAACGGATTCCATCTTTTTAGGTCCAAATTGGGACGTACCTACTAGATGGAACTCGACATGGAAAATGTTTGAATCGGCCTTAAGACAAAGAGTTACATTAAAACATTTCAATGATGAACTTGTGCAAAAGAAACGTTGTTCACAAAAATTTGATAATATAAGTTGGGATATGATCGAGAAACTAACTAATTTGCTTAAGGTTTTTTAAAAATGCAACTACATGTTTATCGGGAGTTTATTATCCCACGTCTTCGCTAATACTTCAACAATTATACTTAATATGTAATAAATTAAAAGAGTTTAAATATCACGGCACTATTTTTGAAAAAATGGTAACACCTATGAAAGCTAAATTTAAAAAATATTTTTCAAAAATGCCGGCCGTTGTTACATGTTCGGCCGCCTTAAACCCAACGATTAATGTAACCGGTGTTGAAACATTAATTGGATCAATATCGGACGATTTAAATATGTTCGACGAAGACCCAAATTTTGAATCAAATGCAATAAGGGACTTCAATTCTGCTTTTAATAATATGTTTGATTATTATTTACGCAAATATGGTGGAAGTGGTGATCCATCAAACATACGTGAATCAATGGGTTCGGGTTCAAGTTCCAGTAGTTCAAGGAACCCGATGCTAAATTTATTTAACACTTTAAGAAACGAAAATACTAAACGAGCTCGTGGAAACACACCAAGTAGCGAGCTTGGAAGATATCAAGCAACCTACTTTATTTCAACTCTAAGATCCGAAGAGTTTGAAAACTTTGATATCTTGAGTTGGTGGCAAGGAAGGGAATCCCAATATCCCATTCTAGCCGCAATGGCCCGTGACCTACTAATCGTCCAAGCTTCCACGGTAGCTTCGAAATCTGTTTTTTCTCTTAGTGGCAGGGTTTTATCTATTCGAAGAACGAGGCTTACATCGGAATCTTTGGAGATGTGTATTTGCTTGAAGGACCATTTGGATGCCGCCGAACGTGTACAACATGTTGCAAAACTAGAAGGCGAGCTTGACATTGAACAAGAAATACACGAATTCGAAGTAGAACAAGGAGCGGCGAATCCACTTTCTGACGAAGAACAAGCTTATGATGAAGCCCAACGTATCTCAAGCGAAGAATATTGAAAACCGATGTTACGCAGACTAAGACGAGTAGACGACGAATAACGAGTCATAATAAATAATATATATTTTGTGATTCAATTATGTTTTTTGTACGAACTATTGTTAAATCACTTAAAAAAATATAAAAAATAAATAAAACATGTATTTTATAGTGTATCTTTGTTAATTAAAAAAAAAAAAATTTTTAAAAAAATCCGGTGGAACCGGTTTTTTTTGTCCGGTCCGGTTCCTTATATCCGTTCCGGTCCCAAAAGGTTCCAACTCTCCACTCCCTTGACCGGATCCGATCCGGAACCGGTTCCATTGGATCCAGTCGTTGACCACCTTTGACCGATCCAGTCCGGATCCAAAAAAAATCCGGTTTGTGCACCTCTATGGCGGATTAACAGTTTATAACGGGTTTAGATGTTTTAAAAATGATCATTTTAATTGGTTTTGAAAAATATGAGTACGGATCAAAATATGTCATTTTAATAAATGATTGATTAGAATGGATTACTTGAAATAACGACTTCTTCGACCAAAAAAGGCCAACGATACAAAATTATTCAAGTAACATAACATGTAAATCTTAAATGATATTATTCAAGTAACATAACATGTAAATCTTAAATGATATTATTCAAGTAACATGTAAATCTTAAATATATCAGTATTCCAGTTCCAACATTATCTTCCCTAACTTTCAATTTCTAACGGTTAGAAACACAACACAGATCTGTTATTGTTCCAACTCCTTATCAAAATTATAAAATCCATAGTATTTTAGGAAAGACCCACAAAACATAGTCACAAGTCACTTCTCTACTATGATCTGAACTTGATACATGGCTTAAAAGCGAAGACTAGTTTTTGAAGCACATCTGCAGAAAACTGATAAAAGCTTCTGATTTGCAATTTACTTCGGTGTTAGGTGATGACAGTGGTTCGAGGTGATTTACGAAGGTGAATGAAAAAGGGTTGTGCAGCAAGGTTAGCAGAAGAAACTCAACATGAGAAGAAGAGTAAAAAATGATTCAAAAAAGAAGACAGAAGATGATGTTGATCTAGTGATTGGGTGAGTTTGCGCTTCGCGGTCATGGAGATGAGTTGCTACTTGGGTTTGGGCAACTCTTTTTTGATGGCTTGCTGTCTTTTTTTTTTCTTTTTTTTAGTTCTACCCATTTAGATTCCTTACACATAACACTTAACCCAAATAGACCCAAAATTGTAATTGAAGTCCAAAAAAAATTGGAAGCAAGCGTTTTGACAATGATTGCTAGAATGCTAAGGCATAATGATGAGATGCACCAACTCATACGATATAGAAGAAAACAAGCGAGGTATACAACTAAACTTGCGTGTTGTGTTATGTTTATATAGAAGAAACACGCGATGTATACAACTAAACTCGCGTGTTGTGTAACAGCCTAAATTACGTTTACGACAGACGACACTTGGACACATTAACTGAGCAGGATACTACTTGAAGGTTGCATCATTTTTTCCGTTTCTCGGCACATGAAAACATATTAATATGATTAATATTACCAAACCAGATCGCTCCATGTAATAACGAAAAAACTGTTTGGGTTTATTAAATTTGAAAATTCAATGAAATTATTAAATCAGGTCACATGTGAATTGGTGATCTTGAATACCCAAATATGAAGATTTTCATCCTCATGCACCAAGCAACTTCGCTGACCGTTGAAACCATCAGAACCAACCCAAAGCAATTCGCTTGGATTGAGATTTAAACGGTCTAGCCAACGGTTTAGAACTTGAAACCGTCCGTTTAACCTTTTTATTATTGGAATGTGTAGTTATGCGTATGCATTATGTTCATGACCATATTCATCATTTTTATTTTTTCTAATACAAACTACCAATTTTAAAAAATAAAAAAAAATGCTCAAACCACCAAACCGACCGGTGTGGCTGACCAACCCAACCAGCCGATTTAGTTTGTCGTTTCCTGAATTGTAGTTAACAGTTCGGCCCAGAATTTTCCTTAGTAATCCCAATTTATATCAAAGGACAAGCAATGAGAGTAACTACTCCCCCACCCCACCCCACAATGTGCACTAATCTTGCAGCTAAAAGATACAAAAAAATTGGGCACATGATATGCTTGAAATGAAATTATGTTCTAGAAAGAGATCCAGAAACAAGATTGCAGAAACTTTCTTGACAACTACAACCGAGAGAAATAATAATAAAAAGATCATCTCTGTTGACCTCGCCATGGTTGAGCAGGCCCCATCATTTATATAGATTGTTCGTCTAGCATGAATTTTAGTACATGAGAGGAAAATTATAACCTTAAGATGAAGATGAATGAGCTACGGGTGTCTTGCTGCCTGAATCAGTAGGAGCTGGTGGTGGTGTATAAATTCGTGCTTTTTTCAGAATATCTGCAACAACCCAGTTCTTCCGCTTGCTCAATGGCCTGGAAGGATCCAATTTAACCTGAAAATTATATGTTCACACAAATATGTCAAAGCTTTCCTGACAACTACGATGATGAGTATGTGTGCAGTTTCAAACATCAAATTCAAAGTGTTGAACAATTGATCAGAGAAAATCACAGTCAAAATATAAAATTATAAATATATGCTCTATATTTTGCTATTGTACATCTCCTGACAATAGGCTACAACTGGTCATCTCCGTTTCCAGTTTCAAAAATTCTTGTGTGTCACAACTAATGCTCCAAGTTCTAAAAAAATGATGTTTTTTGGTGGCTGGATGTAACCAAAATTCCATATAACTTTTGAAACAAGGGTCAACCTTCCAGGGGTGGCATAGTGGTAAGCATCTAGTTCGAATCCAGCTTCCGTTGGTTCTGCCTTTAACCCCTTGAAGGCCACCTGCTCAAAGCAAGCTGTTTTTTTCCCTGGTTCGGCTCATCCCATTGGCCATTGGTTAGCAGGGTATTAGCGGGGCCCATGAGTTTCAGGTAGGTTCTCATGGTTATTAAAAAAAAAGAAACAAGGCTCCTAGGTCAACTCCAACGACAGACTCCATAGATGGATGGGTTAGAAAGTATGAAGTCATTATAGGGAAAGTTGAGTAAACTTTCCACACTTTGGGCTCTTTAGACTGCTAATTCAATAAGATATATGGTAGCCTTTTCCTTATCTACATCCTTGATTCTGGTTCAAAGGGCTGAAAATCTAAGAGATTTCTTTCTTATAACTCTACTAAAACGACTATATATATCTTATCGTCGAACTTCTTAGAAGAGTTTGGAGCAAGCAAAATGCTTTCGTCAACAGTAGACTTATGATTGTTCTTAAATGAATAAAGAGATATTAGATAAGACATCAAGAACACATAATAAGTAAATTGTATATCTAAGATCATTTAATCACATCGATCGGTCATTCCCTCTTTGACTCTACGGGATTTGGAGAAAATGAAAACAGTAGACCAACTTTTTCATACCTTCTCCCTCATAATCAATGACAAACCAACTGGACTTTTTAACAACTCAAAGGGGCTGAAAGTCTAAATCTGTTATTCTCCACGAAAGCCTTGTCAAGATTTGGGCAGTGCACTAGTTTAGTTTAAGTCAACCATTTGCTCTTTGCATACCACACTAATTCTATGTATAAGCTCCAAAAAAGCATAAAACTGATGGAGGTTCTTCTCTTGGTCAAATTATTATACATGGAAAGCATTTTGCCCCCGGTACATGTTTGTTAAAAACTTTTTTACAATCATAAGAACAGCACACTGGCCCCACCAATGCTTGCTAACCAATGGGAAAACTCACTGGACAAGTGGCCTTCAAGGGGTTAAAAGCAAAAATGCTAGACCTCTGCTAGAGGGAATTAGGCGCTTATGACTGCGCCACCCTATTGAAGGTTATATTGTAGTAATTAGGAGTGTTCATCAACCGTTGAAACCAACTGAAGCGCCCAAACTGGTGCAAGTTGGTCGGTTAGGGTCTGGCCAACCATTTGGAACTTGGAACCGGTAGTGTAAACCGAACCGGTCATTTAGCCTATTTTTTTTTCATTTTTGGAACACGCAACTATGTATATGTATTATACTCATGAACCAACTTTATCGTTTTATAACTTTTTAACACAAAGTAATGGGTTTGAAAACAAATGGTTCAAACCGTCAATACGAACAATCAAACCTCTTAAGTTGGACCACCCAACCTGGACGGTTTGGTTTGTCGTTTTATGAAACCATAGACTAACATTAACACCCCTAGACTAACGTTAACAATTAAAAAGCCGGAAAATTAATTCCAATATATTACAGTTATCAAAAGGAAACATAGCGCGTTTCATTGGATCCCATCTACACAAGCTCAAAGGTTAGGAATTAAGATGCAGATATTGCTATACTAATATACTCTACAGATTGGCTTTCTTCAGACTCTTCAGGTGAACCCTGGATTACAAAAGAATTTTTGTCCCCTCTTTATAGGAGTCATTTATCATGATTCATGAACCGAGTAAGACTCATCTCTTTCGTGATAAAAACATTTAGGTTAGTCAGCCCACCCCTATTCTCAATTTCAAGTGCCGAACTGCTTTTGAAATGGTGTTCTTATCCAATATAATCGAAGATATTATTCATATGGAAACACTGAAGATCCATTTGACCACTGATATCATGCCCTATATCCTATTTCCTGCTATGTAGTCAAAGGTGCCGAAGGGTGCGCCTAGGCGAGGCGAGACCAAACCGCATTGCGGCCATCAAGGCGCTCCGGCGAAGTTCCGGTCTGAATAGCTAAAACTTGTCTGAAACATCCTAAAAGGGCCTGGAACCACCCTAAAACAGCCTAAACTAGCCCTAAAAAGCATAAAATAGCCTAAACTAGCCCTAAACCAGCCTAAACATGTCTAAAACTCCTAAAAATGGTGCACCTTGCTTAAAAAAAGTCCAGGCTTTTTAAGCGCCTAGTGCCTTGAGTGTGCCTAGCGCCCTCGACTACCTAGATTTCCTGTATATATGCATCAAATAATATGAACATTCATCTAGCTCAAATATAACTCTGTGAAGCCCTAACTCCTTTTCTTGCCTCATCTAAGCATGTCATGCTTAATCATTCAGGTAAACCTAAATCCCAATTCCAGGCTACACCTACAGCAGTTATTGCTTCTATGTATGGAAATAAAAGTGGCAGCATTTGTTAGTAGAAATTTCATAGCAAATTGTTCAAATTTTCCAAAAATCACCGTCACGATTTAGGTGATTTTGTTTCCGGAACACATATTCATCAACAAATAGAATGTAACACAAATTTCCATAACAAATAAGATGATGAAGAAGAGGAACCTACCCGATCACCTATGTTGCACTGATTATGTTCGTCGTGTGCCATGAACTTGGACGTACGCTTGACGTAGCGGTTGTAGAGTTTGTTATGGAAGAGCCGATCGACGGCGACCACCACCGATTTCTGCATTTTGTTCGACACAACCATTCCGACCACTGATTTCATCTTTTTTGTTCAAAATCAGCGAACGAATCTTCAAAAACCTCAACCAGCTGCCTCAATTCCACTTAGCTCCGATCAGTGTAAAACCCTAACCAGTTTCTATTCAGACGGCGTTGTGAATTGTCACCGTTGTTTATTCATTTATAAATTTTATCCCTGAACTATACTTACCATCCATTGCAACCCTTTTATGTTTACACTTATACCATTTCAACCCCTTTACTATCAACTCAATCAAGAGCTTGTTTAACTAGCTAGTATTCTTAAAATATTGTAGACTTGTAAATTTTAGTAGTATTTATTAGGGAAAAACCACACAATAGTAATCAAGTTTCAAATGTGTTTCAATTAGGTCACTTATCATAGTATAACCGAGGGTGTATAACCAGGGTTGAAGCTTGAAGAAAAACGCAGGAGGGCTGGAAGTATAACATTTTCGGCCGAATATGTATAAATTAACACGACTGAGTGAAATATCAGGGGGGGCTCACTAAGCTTCTCCCATATGTATAACGTGTAAAATGCGTATTGAGTGACCTAATTTGAACACTTTTAAAACTTGGTTACTATTCTATAAAATTACCCCATATTTATTAATATGTAATTTGAATCAATCAAGAGCTTGTTTAACTAGTTTGTATTCCCTACGTCTTACTAGTTAAGTTTTTCACTGCGTCTTATTAGTTAAGTTTTGTATGCCTTAGCCTCATTTTAAGGGTTAATTTTACAATCGTAAGTCACGTGGATGACACATGGGCTAACTTTCCGTTAAAAACTAATCGATGTTAACATCAGGAGTTAAAAGCGCAACCCGATCACAAAAGTCTGGGTTAAATTTACAATCTTTAAATTTAAAGGCCAAACATGTATTTTAATCAAACCAACCACTTATACTATTAACTCCTGTTGTTTATTATACTTTTTATTTTTTTAATTGTCAGATTAAAAATCAAAACCCCATTAGTGTTTCGTCGACTCCTGAATCCTGATCCAGTCACGACTCTTCTCCCATATCGTCGATACCTCCCCGCCGGCCGACGCCGTCGCATCTCGAAGCCTAGCCTAGGGATTAATCTCTCTATTTCTCAGATGCTCACTCCATCGCACGGATCGAAGCTCCTAAATCCTGAATGGCAAGTGTTGAACTCACGATTTCTGTTATTAACTCAATATTTCATTTATAATTGCTGATATTATATAGACAAACCCTAGCTTGAAGCGATAATAATAAGTAACTTCAGTGTATTTCGTTTAAGAACTTATTGTTTATAATTTTGATCACTTTATCGTCTAATTTGTACCAGTGGTTGACTGTTTTAAAATTCAACACTCAGCTGTAGCATTTTAAGAACTGAGTTCCTTAAACTTTGTAACCCTAATAAAACTGTCAAAGTTGCTGCTAAATTAAGTTGTTTTTTTCTGATGGAATTTGCTATATGTGTTGAGATTAATGGAATTTATAGATAAGTCAGTTGAGATGGAATTGTTGAAGTATTTCGGACAGCAAAGTTGCCTGCAATTTGGTGTCTTTGACAGCATTCCTTTTTCTGCCCAAGTGAAGTGCTGTTTTGGTTCTGCACTGGGACTGTAACTGGAATCACTGGATGGCCTAAACCACCATGGCATGTCTAGTTCGGTATGGTTAGTCAAAGGCTCAAGGCGCAAAAGGTGAGCCTTGGGCCTAGGCACAAGGTGCTTAAAAAGTGAGGGCTTTTTTAAATGAGGCGCACAATATAAAAAGGCCATTTTTAGGGGTTTTAGACATGTTTTAGGTTAGTTCCAGGCTATTTTTGGATGTTTTGTTTCAGACCAGTTTTAGCTGTTTCAGACTGGGTTTGTTTTAAGCTAGGTTTAAAAAAGCACGAGGCGAGGCGAGGCGTTTCGGTCCCAAAATCCGAGGCGTCACGCCTTAGGCGCGAGGCGAGGGGCTTCACGTATGCGAGGCGCTAAAACTAAAAAAATAATAAAAAATGTATTATGCATGACACACTTCATTTCTTAATCATAAAAACACAAAACATACTTTAATACTTAGAAGTTAAAAGCTTAGAACATAATTAAACATTCATAAATTGGTCACAGCCTCACAGGATAAGCCCAAATATGGTTACAGACCTGATTTAGGGTTATTAAAATTGGTCACAGCCTCACAAGTTAAGCTCAAATACAGATTTAGGCCCAAATTGGTTTAAATGATGGGCCAAGCCCAACTGATTTAAAGCTAAAAAACGTGAAAATACATGAAGTGGCGCCTCGCCTCGCCTCGCGCTTCAAGCCTGAGGCGGCGCCTCGGAGCGCTTCATGTTTCTCAGACGCCTCACCCATTTGAGGCGTTTTGCCTAGCACCTCGGGCGCCTCGCGCTTAAGGCAGTCCTCACGGCGCTTAAAACTTTTAAGAATTTGGCTAGAATTTGCGCATGTGCGCCTTGATGGACACAAGGCGTTATGTCTGGGCCTAGGTGCCTAGGCGAGCTCAATGTTGTAAAAATCGCTAGGCGCTAGTCGGCTGGTGGGGTACCGACTTGCGATTAATCGGATTGGAATTTTTATATGTTTTGGAAATCTATTAACTTGCAAGCTTGAAGCTCCTAAATCCTAACGATCTAGGATTTATTCTTGTCATGACTAAGGGTTTTTGATTTCTAGTTCTCTTGTAGTCCACCATCTGTGTGATTCTGTATCTTGGTTAATTTTCTTATGGTTCTTTTGGATAGAATGCTACTCCATTGATGACTGTACTTTGACTTTTTTTTTGTCAAACCACCATCCAGATCCTTCTAATTGCTTCACCTATGTTTTGAACATAAAAAAGTGTAAGAGAGTTTGATAATATATCAAATATATTGTGCAAAGTGCAAACATATAAGAATTTAATTATGATACTATTGGATTGATTTTACTGTTCCATTGAGATTGTACTTAAGGTACCACATGAATAATTTAGTGATCATGTGATTTTTGAATTGTTGCAGTTTGAGGTTGACAATGGCAAAAGTTATAGAGAAGTTCTTTATAGCATCCATGTTGATGTGGGCTGTTCCTATTGCAATTTTATATGCCTTCAACAACAATTTATTTCCCGGTAAGCTTCATCTGAATTTGTCAATATCAAATTCTTGCTTTATTTGGCCTTTTTTGTCTTGAAAGCCGATATGGTGTTCATATTAAAAGCCTTCACTTGATATTTTTTGCTTGTACGTTTGTTTGTTACATTACATTAGACCGTAGATACAACTTTGACTCTCATTCTTTAGTACCCCCTCATTCTAGATAAAGAGTCAACGTGATTTTAAAAGTCAACCATGTTTATTCCAAAGACAAAGTAGATACTAAATTGATTCTTAGCCACCTTTTGTCACCAACATGTGTCTATTGTAACTTTGTAAGTATATAATTCTCAAAAAATGGATTCTTTTTGGAACGGAGCATGGTTGTAAAAATCGCTAGGCGCTAGTCGGGCGGTGAGGTAGGGCCTAGGCGGGATTAATCGGGGCCTAGGCGGGATTAATCGGATTGGAATTTTTATATGTAATTTTCAGTTTTTATATATATACACACATTTTTATATGTAATTTTTATAAAAATGTTCATTTTTAAACCACACCAAAGGTTTTCGCCGGAATTTGGCCGGAAATTTCAGGTTTTCGCCGGAAATTTCAGGTTTTCGTCGGAATTTGGCCCGAAATTTCAGGTTTTCGCCGGAATGTTCGCCGGAATCTGGCCGCCTAGGCGCGATTTGGACCGCCTAACGATTTTTGGACCGACTAGGCCAAAATTAGTCGTTAACGAGCCGCCTAGCGACTAATCGGCGCCTAGGCGCAATTTTTACAACACTAACGGAGATAGTAAAAAAGAGATCTCAGAAGATCACCTTTTGTCACCAACATGTGTCTATTGTAACTGCTCATTCGTGCCAATTTTGAATTTTGTTTTACATGATCTTCCATAATGTTCATCATCAAGGGGGTATTTAAGACTTTGTTTATCATGAAATATTTCTTTGAAGCATATGTTCCCCACCTTGATTGATTTTGATTTTTTTAAATCATGGCCTATACACCGGTATACAACTTGTATACACTAGTATTCAACAAGTATACACTCGTATTCAAGGTTGAAATGTGGAATGACTGATGTGACAAAGGGAGGGGGTGCATTGAGTAAAATTATAGGTAGATGGGTGGAATGGGGAGGAATGGGGTGGGTGGGGGGTACGTTCAGCACAACCCGTTTGATACTCATGTGTTGCATAATGTGCTTGGCTCAAGCTTACACGCGGCCCGTTCCCTATGTTCGATTGTCCGGGCTTGAACTCACAAATTGTTTGATCACATTTTTTCTAGTTTTGAGGCTAACGAGCTCAAGGTCTCTTGGCTCCTTACTTCCTATGCTCTACTTTTAAAGGTTGTCTAAACTTGTTTTATTCTTGAAAAAGTCAAAGCTTTACACTTTTATAGCGGTTGGAAATTATTTAAATTTATGATTTTGTTGTAAGTTTTTTGAAAACCTCTATTAGTTACAAATATTGGGTTGAACTTGTCAAATCTGCTAAATCTCAAAAAAATGGTGGTTAGCTTACAAGTTACAACAGAAAGACTAGTACAATGGTTTCACTCATAGTAGATATATAGATTCACCTTAAACTGACCTCGGTTATTGACTTATCGTGTCATGTCAACCTTCAACAGGTTCTGCTGACATGTCTCCGTATTCGTTGACACTTATAAGCGGGTTTCTTGCAGTCATATCTGTTAATATTGTAATTGCATTCTACATATACTTGGCAATGAAAGAGCCGTCTGAGAAACACGAGCCAGATCCTAAGTTTGTTTCAGAAGCCGAGGCTAGTGTCAAACACTTGGTACCAGATCAAAAACATGAAAGCTCATCAACCCATAAAAAAGAAGAGTAAAGATTTTTTCTTTGTTGATTTTGCATGGTTGTAATCGTATTAATGCATTATTTTACTTTTATTGTAATGTCACTCCGCGTAAACGGGTTTGTTTCTTGGTAATTGCTATAGCCGGTTCGAACTTACAGGCTCGATGGCTTGCTTGCAGGTCTTTTAAATGCTTTGATTCTATTTACTGTTTTATATTCTGGGCTCGTATAACTTAAGAGAGTATGACTGAGCCAAGTTCAGCTCGTGACTAATTTTTTAAGCTTCAATTTATTATTTATTAATCGTTTAACTATTATTATTATTATTATTATTATATGTGTATGATTTATTTATCTTTTATGTGATTATTTATCTATTATATCAAATAAAATTTATTATATTCATATTAATAATAGGTTGTTTAGCCTCGTAAACCTAGTTAAACTAGATATATGAAGCTTACATTTGAGATTGTTTACTAAATGGGCTCTAATTAAGGCTAATTTGAGTTCAGCTTGAAACCTAGTTAAACTCGATATATGAAGCTTACATTCAAGATTGTTTACTAAATGGTAAAAATTCGATATATGAATCTAAACGGATTTTTAGATTTCAATGGTGAAGTCTAAAAATCCATGTATTAAATTTGTTGAAATCTTTTATGTTTGCCAAAGCTGAAATCCAAGCTAAGACGAATCTGAAAACAAACTGATAACCAAAAACCAAAATTAACTGAACTGATCGGTTACCCATCTTTTTTATAACTGAATCTATGGGTTATTCGTTATGAGGAAAAACAAACTACACCGTACACACCCTAATTCATATGGCCCAAACAAACCTCAGATTAGTGTATTTGTTCCAGCTAAACCAATGCTAGCCCTAATCAGATAATAAAATACATTATTGCCCCTTCATATAAACAATACTCACCACAATTGATGTGGACAGACTGCAAAATCTTTTTGGTACACTCATCAGTTTGGGACCTGACTCGACGGTTGGCACTTTATCTAAAACTGTTTGTAGCCGAGAGCCGGTTGACCCACTGGCTCTGATTGGTTAACCATGAAATCGGGTTCCCAACCATGGCACACCATCTCAAGTTCAAAAGGGCTACTGCAAGATTCTCCTTGGAATCTTTGAAAAGGTCTAAAGCTCTCGACTCGGCTTCTGAATCTTCTGCATAAATAAGCTCCTCAAAAATCGTTTTATTTTTGTTGATATCATATTCGGATAACATGTGTATACTCATAACTTGCAGTGCTTCCATGGCTGTGTTGTAGAAACCTTGATTCACATATGCTGTGAAAACATGACCGCATGTTGCAGGATCAGGTGGGACACTCTCTTTGTGCATACGGTCCATCACAAATTCGATTATGTCTATTCTATCATGTATAACAAGTTCACAAATAAGAAATTATAAGTTTTGTTTAATAAACCTTCAAGGAGTAGAGCAATGTAGCAAATATTAACGAGCCGAGCCCGAGCTCAGCTTATTTAAGTTAAGAGAGCTCGAGCTTGGCTCCTTTCGACTCTATTTCTAAAGCTCAAGCTTTGCTCGTTTTTTTTTATTTAATTATTTTATTTATAAATTATTATTTTTTAATTAAGTGACCTAAATGGAACATATAAGGATCTCAAGTAAGTGACCTAATTAAAGTTGAGTGACTTTATAAAAATAAAAAGCCTGAGTGACTTTAGTGGAACACTTGGGAAACATGGTTACTATTGTAAGAAGTTTTACTTGTATACATTTATAATAATTTATATATATATATTTATAAATATATATTTTTACATGTACTATTCTGTTATTTTTATCATAATTTTGTATATAACAATTACTACTATGTAATATATAAAACAAAAATCATATAAATAATAGGCTCACAAACCTAGTCAAGCTCGATACGCGAAGCTCGGGCTAGAGCTTGTTTAAGCTCGGTTCGGCTAGTTTACACCCCCTGAGTATTGGTGGGGCCTGTGACTTTTCCTAAGGGTGGAGGGAGTGGTAAACAAAAAACCCATGGAACCCTCTCTTTTTACCCAATTAAAATGTGCCATGTTATTTTTACCCTCTTGAACCCTCTCCAACCCTAAGAGGAGGGTGTGGAACCAATAAGCCCTAGATTTTTTTTTATTATTTCATTAAAAAAAATAAAAAAACACATTTCATTAAATAAAAATAAAAATGACACATTAAAAACCCAAAATTAAAAACAATAAAAAGAAAAAAACGTGAAACATCAAAAATAAAAAAAACTAAAATAACCTAAAAATTACACGGCCAATTATATTTTATTTCCCGTTTACGTTGGAGTACGATCGAAAGAAAAGGTTCGGGGATATCGTCGGGACGGTATTTTTTGGAGGATGAATCCATTTTTTTAGAGTATGAATGGGATTGAGAGAGTATAAAAAAATATGTGTAAAATGTATATTTATAGGTGAATTTTTATTTTTTTATTTAATACCCAACCCACCCCCCCACCCCCAAACGGCTACGGGTTCAAACAGGTTAATATACCCATGCCAACAAGCCCTTGCCGAGCCCTAGACCTTTACGGCGGTGTAGCCCGTGAAGCCCTAGCAACCCGTGAGGAACCCGTGCCTCCACTCCCTTCACCGTAAGTCCTAACGCATTCTCAAGGTTACGAAAAAACAAAGTTTTGTTACAAAATTTATGGGAGAACCATATAGATACCTTCCAAGATGCTGCATTGATGATTGTGTTGAACAACAATGCATCAAGTTGGATTCCTTCTGAGCAGGCTTGGTTTAGAAGATTCAATGCTTCATCAAAATCATCCAATGCCAACACAAGCTGATAACCATTGATTGTCATGTTGGATTAATAGAATAACATGTTTAATAACTCATAGAACTAAATGTCACAAAAAAGAACTATATATTAAAATACCTTTAGAAGAGCCGTATAAGTTTGCGTTTGTGGTGGATATCCATAGCGAATCATCATGGCGATCAAACCCTGAGCAGATTTAAATGACCCACTAATACTGCAGCAGTCAATCATGATATTGCATGTCACATCATTCGGACGATAGCCATGTGACATCAAAGTTTTAAATACAATTATCGCCGTTTGATCCTAGATCACAACACAACATGATGTTATTATCACAATGATTATATATATATATATATATATATATATATATATATATATATATATATATATATATATATGTGCGTGTGTGTATATAGGGGTGTGTTCAATACAAAAGCAAATTTAAATAGAGAATCACAATAACTACATAAGCACTTATACGTAGTGCATATTGAATTGAAAGGAGAGAAAAAGAAAGGCGGTTACATAAACGCCTTATGTATCATAGCTAAAGCAATATGTATAGGTTTTATTATGTACTCTGGTTCTATATTGAATGGCCCTCTATATGTGTGTGTGTGTGTGTATTACCTACCTCCTCAGCCTCAATAAGTGAATGCAAGACTATGTTGTAAATTGGAGCTCCTGGAGTAAATTGGTTTTCTGCCACGCGCAAGTAGTGCAAGAGCCCACTTATCATCCCCTCTGAACCAAGTGCCCTCAGCTATAGGTTATCAAAAAACAAAGTTTTAGGACTCCAAATCATAATAAAATCATGATTATATACAAATTCTCTTTTTATAGGAATCAAGTTAATACGGCTTATGACCAAGTGTCATCATAACAGAGATTGATGCTATCGATTTGGGTTCAAAAGATTCCTAACTATCCCACTATTGAAGGTTACTTTAAACATTTAACAAATAGTCAACAAAATTTCCTGAAGCCATGTATAATTATATAGTGATGGGGTGATTTCCATGAGACTAAGAGGGAATATATCTTTCTTATTAAGCATTTATGCTCTATAATAATGGTGAAGCATAGTTGTCAACTATGAGAACTCGAAAAATGAACCTTTATTAAAACTAAATTTGCCAAATTCACACAAACATTTCAACTAAATGACATGATAATTCAGGATATATGACCTGTTATGGTTTTTACAAGTTGTCTTCCTAGAGTTGATTTTTCTTTTTTTTGAGAGGGGGGGGGGGGTGTTAGGTCGAAGAATTAATGTGTAAATAGAGGAACTAGAAAGAAAACGGGTTAAATGGTTCGGACAGGCAGGAGGTCCAGAGTTGATTTTTAAAGCATAGAACGTCCTAAATCATTTTATTTCCAAAAATAAGATTAATGCTGAAACTATATAATTTCTCTAACCATATTCTGCACACTAATTATTTATGAAAAAATTCCATTAACTTGGACAATTCATTATCTTGTATCCCTAACTTCAATCAACTTCTTATCTTATTATCTCATTTCGATTCTTGAAAGTTGCAATAACCATTTACAAAACACACATTTTGGGGCTGGGGACAAGTTGAAGAAATAATGTGTTCAAATGAGGAACTTACCAAGTTCCTTATTGATACATAACTGTGTTCAATGCCATTTCTCACCATATCATCCTCTATTGCATGTATCCTTTTAATAGCTTCAGCTTGTGACAAAATATTTCCATTTTCGTAGGGAGCATTCACATTGCCAAATAATGAAAATAGCAACTCATATGTTTTGATATTTGGAGCTACTTTCAACTGCTTCATTTTACCAAATACATGAACTCCACGTTCGGGTTGATCCTACAAGATTAGACAAACATAATTTTTCATGAGAGAGATAGCATTTTTTGCCATCTAAAGGCAAGATCACAACTGACTAGGGATGAGATCTGTACCGTACCGGTACCGAAAATACCGAACCAAATTTCTAGAAAAGTGGACACCGAATACAGTACCGAATCTATCAGTATCGGTACGGTACCGGTACTCGTTACAAAATGCTCATCTCTAAATGGTATCGGTACCGAAAATACCGATACCGAATTTATGAAAAAGTGGGTACCGAATCTATCGGTACGGTACCACTACTTTTATTTCACAGATAAAACTAAAAGAAAACAAAAAAACCCAAGTTTTGTTTTGGAAATGGATTCATCTTCGTGAGATTGGTGATTTTCGTGAATCATACGGCAATTCCATCATTCATGGTGCCCTGATTTTAAACTCCCCTCAAATATCAAGTTTTTAAGTTTGTATTTTATTTCCTTTTTAATGTAAATAAAGCACGTGAAAATGGCGGTTATTGTCAATCACACGCTCTCTTAGGTAGGGATTATAGTAAAATTTAGGCACAATTTTGATTTTTATCTTAACTTGCCAAACTTATCAACTGGCTAAATAAAGAACTCAAGGTATGCCTTAAGAGATATTCCCAAAATTATCAATTTTCTCTCTATAACATATGTTTATCAATCATTATTTAGCATGCTTCCGTCCTGCATGAACAGCTAACTCTCAGCAAATATATGGGTGCTATTTGTTAAAATGCATTTAAAACGTCATTCATTCGATTGAAAATGATAGAATATTCAGATAAAATTTGCTTACTAACCAGTGTGTCACATGCTTCAAGCAGCTTATTATAAGGATATGCACTTTTAGAATGGGCCATCTGATCCAAAAATGCCTCAGCCAAATCTAACTCCAAGCTTTCACTGCAACCTACTGATATTGCTGCAAAAGTTGAATCATGTGGCTTCATATTCTTTCGTCTCATCAACTTTAGCTGCAAAAAAATAACCAAAAGAAAAACAAGATAAAGATTATGTCAAACCAAATGAAGTGCTTACTTAAGACAAAACCGTACATGGCACAATAAAGATAAACGTAGTTAATACCACTTCTATGCCATCATGGAAACCTCTCTCTTTAACAAGCACTCTAACAAGGCCATCATATGCACCACGTGATGGTTTGATGCCAAGATTTTGCATCTAAAACAATAGAATAAAACTAAATCAGAAACTAGATGATAAATGAGAAATTGGCAGCTTTAACAAGGAGAATACAATTTAACATAATTGTTCAATGAAAATAAGGTGGTGTTTAAATGTGCCGTGTTTTGAAAGTGATGAATAATGAGATTTAGATAATCGGTTGTAGAAAATAGTGTTTGGATGTGTCTATGATGTTGGAAGATTTAATAATAATAATAATAATCAGATAACCACGTCTGAATGTTTAAAAAACTCTGATTAATTAAGTAATTAATAAATAAAATGTCCAAAAAATGATATTTTTATGAAAAAGTATAAATGGCTTGTAAAATGGAAATAAAAGCCGTTCAAACTAATTTTATTTTGCTCTTAGATAATGAGTCTTACTTGTTGCAAGCGGGTATGAAAATGATCATCCAAAACTGATTATTTGACCCCAAAACATGTAGAAGTGAAGTTCAAAACTTGGATCATATATGTAATTTTCTAACTAAATATGTGAAGTGAAATAGTACCTGACAAAATAACTGTTCTGCCAGCTCATCGTTTTTAGATGGCACACAGGCACGAATAACATCAGTAAAGGACAGCCTCAAGATCTTTGTAACAGGAATACTTTTCAGATTTGCCACCAACGTTCCAACGGTCTTGACTTTATTCAGGTCAAAGCTTACAACTTTTTGGCATCCCATATTATTATCCTGAGTGCCCATTTTCTTGTCATTCTCATATCTGGAAGAAACTGAAGTGTTATTAACATTTTTGTTCCATTCCAAATTACTATAGAAAGGTATCGGTACATCCAATTTTGGAATAATCATTTTTTCTTCAGCATTTATTTTGACAGTAGAATCTCCACGGAAAACCAAAGCTACCAGATGTTGTAAAGCTTCACATGCGGTTGTTAAATCTTTTAATTTTGTAAAGGACCAGATGAATTTTCTTAGAGAAAGAAGGCTGAAACTATAATATCTGGCATACTCATTCCAAATGCTATGGACTGCTGACAGATTTTTCTGCAAAACTGCAAGCTGGAAGAATAAATTTAGAATACACTCACTCTATAACACCACAAATAAAGTATATGCAACTTATGCTGGTCAAATTTGAAATTTAATCCTAAGAGTTCCTGCAGCATGTGAAGTTCAAAAATTTGAACTATTTAGAAAAGTGAGATGATCCTTTACCCTTCTTGTTAGGTTGAGCTGTTTATTTTTATAAATAATTAATGTGTCAATTATAACTAGAAAACAATATGATTACAATAAAAACTAAATCTCTGAATAGAACAATTTAGGATGTATGGATTAAAATAGACTTCGGATCACTTTCATAAGAAATGGATTGAAAATGCCACCTCTTTTCAGCATACTCCAATAAAACTATTCATGTAATATTTGACTATCTTTTGACATGATGACTACAAACCTTGAGAAGTTCAATATATGTGATTTCATCCTTCCCCAACATGTCATTCTCCATTAGGTCTAAACATTTACTGGCATGAATAACACTGTTCATTTCAGCAGAAGCTCCTAGAAGGGTGTTATATTTTTGCAGAGTAGGATAAAGATGTGAAGTTTCCTTACAATTACTCATCAAGTTGAATGCCTACAAAAAGAAGCACAAAAGTTAAATCTAAATTAAAATGGATATAATAAGCGTTTCTTTTTCAAGAAAAATATTTTAAAATGTTCTTTTATCAATTCATCTATTTAAAGTGCAAAATCATTTGTAGATGACAAATTAACTAATACGAATAGCAGACAAATACAACATGATAAAAGAATGCCTATGTAAAAAATGTTTATACCTCCTCATAGTTGTTAATAGCGACCATAGCGCTCGCTATAGCGCGCTATGTAGCGAAGCGGCCTATGGTCGCTATATGGTGAATAGCGAGTGAATAGCGAATATTCCCTTTTTTTTATTTTTTTTTAATGTTTTTAAACAGTTTTTTACTTGATTAATATAAATAGGGTTGCTAATAACCCTAATATATGAAGATTTAGATGATTATTGATTATAATTGCTATATATCCTACAATAGTTGAATATAAAATATTTTTAAAACTTTCTACTAGTGTATCGCTAAACGTGAAATAGCGTCCGCTATTTACCGCTACTCGCTACGTAGCGTATAGGTGGCTTGTCGCTATTTACCGCTACTCGCTATTGACAACTATGTACCTCCTCTAAGTAGCCAGCTTTGCAAAGAGCTTGGATCATAAGAGTGTGGCATTTATTGTTCAAGTCAACTCCTTTTTCCTCCATAGTTTTCCAAATCTCCATGACAAACTATACAAAAGAAGAAGTTCATGTTACACCTTAATGACACTGTACGCATTTATGAATGTTAGCAGGCAAAGAACAATCACACATTGATTGTGTTTTTTTCCTATTGGCTTATGATAACAAAGATGAGCAAATTTGCCTGCTATTTGGTAATTTAACATGCTTATACAATAATAAAAAAACTAAATCAGATGTGCTACCTGCCTATGTTTTCAAGGAGCATAGGCCTCACCCGGAGCCTAGGCGCAAGGCGCTTAAAAAGCGAGGGCTTTTTTAAGCGAGGTGCGTAGTATAAAAATACCATTTTAGGGGTTTTAGACACGTTTTAGGCATGTTTAGGCTGTTTTAGGTTGATTCTAGACTTGGTTAGGGCTAGTGTAGACTGTTTAGACCTGTCCAGATGATTTTTTGCCAAAATTTAGCCTGAACTTGGCCTGAAAATGCGCCTCAGACTGCACCTATTCAGGCAAGGCGCATATGCTGCGCTTCTGCACCTAGGAGCGCACATAGTGCGCTTTTGACAACATAGCTACCTACATGGAGAATCAATTATTTACAGATTCATAATAGGCTTTCCTAGCTACTTCACAATTTCCCAAGGAAAATAAACTCCATATTAATTAAAAATAAATTCATATACCAGTGGATCCGGTTTCAATGCGCAGTATTTAAGAATTTGAGCAAAATGATTAGCTATTAACATATGCTTGTTGTAGCCAATCTTAGACAGCATAGTGGAAGCCCTTTCTCTTTCACCCAGGTGAAGTGCATTCACAACTTGCTTCTGCACTGACCCTATAATTGGATTCACTTGATAGCCTGAACCAAAATTGCATGCCATGTACACAATAATGAATCAAAAGAATCATCAATAAATCTCTATAAACCCTATAAAAGCAGTCCTGTTTCAAGTTTTTAGTCACAGTGATTGATTTAGATCATAGCTGATTTTAAAATTCGTAATTAATTGAGGGAATGAATAAAAAGGTATTTTAAATAGTTACGGAATTTGAGGAAAAAACAATAATGCTACAAAATAAAGATGATCAATCTGACCAATAACATAGTGATCCTTTATCATACCATATAATGTTGTAGGAATTCTCCATTTCTTTGGTATTTCTTTTCTTGAATTAAATCTAGAACTCTTGTTTTTTACCTATAGACAACATTAGTATTCGTAAGTCAACAAAGTTTGAACATTTGTGCCTCCTTTTGATATCTGATATCAGAACTATGAGTTTCATATGGAATATCCATATGAATTGTGTTCCAAATTTAATAACCATCAAGTATTAGTAACAAAATGATGTCAAGTTCAATACATTCTACATATATTCCTCATAAAAGCTTAAAAAAATAATTAAAAATTGGTAGTTGAAACTTGAAAGCAACCTATTTGACATCCAAACCAGAGTGTAGCTTCTTAATGAAATGAAAGAAGTACACCATGGTAATTAAGACACTTTGACTTTTGAAGTCAATTAGACCTATTTATTGTTGATATAGGGCTCTTCAAAAAGCTATCGGCTCGCTCGAAAAAAGCTCGGTTGTAAACGAGCCGGGCTGAGCTGGCTCGTTTAATATAATAATAATAAATAACATATAAGAGAGTTAAAAAAGACAAAAAAATACATAAAATATTTTGAATCTGCCTCGTTGTCTCTCCATCTTTAGAAAAACTGAAAAATAATACTCTTTTTTTTTGTTTACAACCTTAATAGCTCTAATACTATTTTTTTTACACATATCAAAATGTCTAAAAAATACAAAAAAAACATTTTTTTTTCTAAAATATCGAGATGGCTCTAGCTTTTCACGGCGAGCTCAACTTTTCAACTCGTTAAAACTATCAAGCCTCGGCTGGTCTCGTTTACAGCCTGTATGATATCAAATTTTAGAAGAACAGTGTGAAATAACTTCAAAATGAACACCACAAATTGTATATCTTTCTTATATAAAGTATTTTAAAAAGGAGTAGAATCACACCAATCCTGTTGAGTATGGCTTCCGTACTGATGGCGCAAAGAGCCTGCTACTGCACAAAATAAACACATTTTAATATCAGAAAATAAGACCTAGATTTCATCATAGATTAGTAAGGAATAATGTCCAGAATTTGAATTAGATACTCACAGGGAAACCCTAGCACACATGACAGATCTATACGGTGGCGGAAAGTGATCACCGGAAACGGAGACTATCCGCCGATAACATAACGGTCGAAATTCAATTATTCAAGGTCGAAGCTTTTAACCGGAGCTGCAACGTGGTCGCCGGCGCTTCCGATAGCTAATTGGCATATAGCTCTGTAAAATTGAAGCTTCAAGTTTATTTTACAAAATTATTTATTGCATTTAACTCCTTATACTCTTAGCTATTAATATACCACTCCCCTTAAGTTTATTAGTTTACATTCGGATACTATTTGAAGTTTTGAACGGTTTGACATATAACTAAACTAGCTTAATATCCGTGTCTACACACGGGATGCAAAATATCAAAACATAAAATTCTTAGTTTTTTATGTATATATATTTTACATGTGTATAAATGTATTACATATATACGAATGATAAAAAACAAAATTCAAAATATGTAAAAATTAATTTATTACTGGGTTTCGAAAATACGTTAATTAATATTTAATGTAATTTGACTTTCATTATTATTTGAATCAAAATAAAAGTTATATAATTATATTTCAAAGTTATTATAATAAGTGATAATTTAAAATAAATGTATTTTATTAGTATAATTAGTATTTTCTTTAAAGATATATTGTTATTGAAATATAGAAGTGTATTTAATAAGAGAGAGAAGTGAAAAAAAACTGATGAGAATGAATATGGTGGCGACACGTGACATGTAAAACCTTTATTTATTATATAGAATAGATTTAAAATTTGGTTCTCGCGGACTAGATTTTTTTACTGGTGTCACTCCTTTGAAAATATTTGGTGAATCGGTGTTACCCGACCGTCGGATGTGTAAATAACACGTAAAAAAGTGTCGGATAACCATATATTAAATAACATATAAAAAATATGTTAATATCACATGACACTGGTGTTGAGTATATGAGTCAAATCCTATCACTCCTATGCAAAAATATATACGCGTTACTAATATTTTAACAATTGTTCGAAATACAACAAGCAATGTACTTACTGGAATTTTAAATTTTGTTATTTTATTTTTATGGCTTAAAAATAACTTAAGTATCAAGTAATTATGATTTACTAGCTTTCTTTCTTTCTTTTTAGAATGGCAAATAAACACACACATCGAATTATACTCCTAGATCTACATTATTGTTCACAATGAAACTCGAATCCTCAACTTTATGGTAAAGGACACCACTAAGTACACACTCGATATCATTGAGCTACAAGCCGTTTGGTACTAGCTTTCTTTCTTACTCTAACAATTATCGTCAACATAAAATTTAAAACGACCTTAAATTAATATAATGTTTTACATTCACAAGTAACTACACGTGCTCTAGATTCAAGGCTAAGAATTACATTTTTCTTTGTTATTTATACTATTGAACACCATAGAGAATTGTGATAAAACTAAAACAACAGAAAAAAAAACACATCCCAGAGAGTCATTCATCATATGCACTACGTGATGGTTTGATACCAATATTTTGCATCCGAACCAAGTAGAATAAAATAAATCAGAAAGTAGAAGATAAATGACAAGCTGGTAGTTTCACAATATACAATTTAACATAGTTGTTATGTGAAAATAAGGGGGTGTTTGGATGTGCCCCTTTTTGAAAGTGATTATGTGATATTCAATAATCAGAATTAGAAGGCTCAGTTGTAGTAAAACAGGCAATAGAAAATAGGTGTTGGATTGGATGTGTCTGTTGTTGGAAAATTTAATAATAACAAGATAATCACATGTTTGACAAATTCTGATTATTTAAAAAATTAATAACTAAATATGTGAAATGATAAACCACCTACATATATGTACCATTAGGGTTTCCTCATGGGTCAACCCAACTTCTACCAGGAACCTTTTGCATTCTCTCATCAATTATTAATTTTCTAACTTGTTCTGATCCGGACCAGTCCCCAGAACTAGCAAAAATGCTTGATAACTGCACATGTGCATCTGCGTTTTTCGGGTCAAGCATTATTATTTTCTCTGCAACTTTCTTTCCAAGAATTGTATCTCCATGAGCTAAACACCCTCTTAAAATTGATGACCGCATGCTTACATCATCATCAAATGGCATGTATGTAACTAAATTTATCGCTTCCTCAAGTCGACCTGTCCTTGATAAAAGATCAACCATACAAGAATAATGTTCAATTCCCGGATCAATAAAATACTTGTGTTTCATCAAATGAAACCATTTTAATCCCTGTTCAAATAAACCACAGTGATCACACGCAGATAGAACCGCAGTAAATGTAATATTTGTAGGCGTAACGCCTACTTTTCTCATATCATCAAACAATTCCAATGCTTCAATTCCATAACCATTTGTAGCATACCCCATTAACATGGAGTTCCAAGAAGCTTGGTCAAAGTGTACCATTTGACTAAAGATTTTTCTGCCATTATCAACTAGCCCACATTTGCAGTACAAGTCAATAACTGAAGTTGAAACAATTTTATCAGATTCAAGACCGATAACAATAGCTCTAGCAAATAACTGTTCACCAAATTCAAGTGAAGAAATTGTACCACACGCACTAATCACACTAGCAAGGCTAAATCTGTCAATTCCAAATCCCTTTGTGTTAAGTTCGCGAAAACATGCAAGTGCTTTGGTTGAATAACCGTTTTGACTTAACCCTGATATCATCGAGTTCCATGAGATCAACGTTTTATATGGTATACTCCGAAATAGTTCTTTAGCATCTTCGATTCTTCCACAAGCACAATAGACCGTAATCATTGAATTCAACAAAACTGTGTCATGTGTATCTAACGCGTTAAACAACTCACACGCACTATGAGGCCTACCACACTTAGAATAAGTGTCCACAAGCACAGATGCAACTATAAGATCACAAGTCACTCCAAACTTACAAGCAAGTGCATGCATTTGTGTTCCATAATCAACCACACCCAAACAATCACACGCGCTCAAAACACTAGAAATAGTAGAAATATCTTCCCGAGGTCCATTTCTTCTCATTTGACCAAAGATTCCATATTGTTAACAATATAACCAGAAATCAAAGAGTTCCATATAGCAACACAAGGGTTATCTTTCATACCAAAAACTCGTTTTGCATCACTAACTCTGCCACTGTTACAGTATGCAGAGATCAACGATGATAAGGAGAAATCATCAGGGTATGGCAGACTATGTACCACTCGGATAGCATAATCCAGATCACCACATTTCCCGTACATGTTGACTATAGAACTTCCCAAAACCGGGTCAAACTCAACACCGTAAACAACTATGCAAGCATGAATTATCTTCCCCAATCTAAGAGATGACAAATCAGTACAAGCACTAACCACAGTAGCTAAAACATACACACCTAAATCGCACGGTTCTGACTTCATATCTTTAAACAGACTAACTGCTTTCAAACATTGCCCGTTTCGAGCATACCCATGAATCATTGCATTCCAAGCCACCCCATTTTTCAATGGCATCTGATCCAAATACTTTCTTGCAACATCCAACTGACCTGCGTTAACAAACCCTGATATAATCATGTTCCAAGAGAAACTATTCTTGTTAGGCATCGCGTAAAACAAACGCAAAGCCTCGTGTCTGTTTCGTGATTTCACGTAGCCTTCGATCATAGAGTTCCATGTGAAGTAGTTTCTTTGTGGCATTTCATCGAACAGTTTCCGGGCATCATTCAAGTAACCACATTTACAGTACATTTGGAGGAGGCGATTGTTAAAGTGATTGAGGAAGGTAACATGCCTCTTTTGAACAACAAGAGGTGTAATTGCTTTCCTTGTTTGATTAAAAGATTGGAAGTTATGGTTTGTAATAAACGAGCACATGACTGCCAATCAAGATCCATGTGGCAGGATTGAATCTAGGAGATGGTAGTTGACTATAGAAACACTAGAGGGATTGTTGATATGAAGTTTGAACTTCAAAGTTCTTATTTTTGTTTTGAATTATCATTTTTAAGAGTAGTATGTTTAAAACTTGTAAGATAATTCATGTGGAAACTGATAGTTTTTGCCGACGACATAAGTAGGTGTGGAGGGTCAAGCTCCAAGTTATTAGCCGGAGCTGCTACGGTGGTGGCCGGCGGGTCCGGTAGCTGATTCGCAAGAGAAACTGGAACATTCAAGTCGGTACGGGGCTGTAAACGAACCGAACGTTCAGCGAACAGTTCGTGAACCGTTTGACGGGAATGAACGAACATAAACAAGGAATTTCGTCCGCTTAACTAAATGTACGGACATGAACAGAGGTATCGTTCGTTTAATTGTGTTCGTGAACGTTCGTTCGTTTACGTTCGTGTTCGTTCATGTGTCATTTGTTTATGTTGTTTACTAGGTTAAAATCTCGTGTATTACACGGGTTGAATAAATAAAATGTTATATACTTAGTAATAAAAAAGTTATATTTTTTAAAAACCCGTGAAATACACGGGTTGAATATATATATTACATCGGTTGAACTATTTATAATTAAATAATAAGTATTCGTAATTAAATTTATATTAAAAATTTAAAAATAAATTCTTTTAATATCATTATTTTATATGAGACAGAGAGGCGGGGAAAAAATGATACAAATGAACCACAAAGTGACACGTGTCCATACAATTTTATTTATTAATATAAAAATTATAGATTTTTGTATATTTCTATTTTGTTTTATCTAAACTTTTTACATTTTTTTTTACTCTAGAATTAACTAAGTAAAGTAAGTTCGATACAAGTACAAAAAACATGATATTAAAATGATCTTATTAAATGTTCATTTCGGAAAACATTAGGGTTGACATTAAAAGTCTCAAACTATCCTTCGTTCGGTTCCGTTCGTGAACAAATCCATTTCTTTAATGAACGAACACGAACATGAAATTTCGTTCGGTTAGTGTTCGTGAACCGTTCATGAACAAGTTAAATGCTTTACGAACAAAAATGAACAAGGCTTCGTTCGGTTCGTTTACAGCCCTAGGCACGAGTATTCGACCCAGGTGTGGACATGGGTCGGGTCGGGTCGGTTTTGGGCTAAAACCAATGTTTTTTTTCATTTTAGAAAAACGACGGGTTTCAGTTTTTTAGGTTTTCGGTTTCACAAACAGGTTCGGCTTGGTTTTTTCAGTTTGGGCTAGAATTGTTTGGCCCAAACTGGTTAAGGTTTGGTGCCGATTTTAAAACCGGGTTTAAGGTTTAAATTAGTTTCAACCTATAGGGTTATAAGCCGATTATAATCCTACACTTTAGGTCGATACCTAACCGGTTTTAGGTATATCGGTTCCGGTTCAGGTTTAAAATTTATTCGGGTTCAAAACTGATTCTGGTTCTGAAACCGGTTCTTTTGTGCGCCTCTACATATTTGACACTAAAATTTTGGGATTAAAATTGTTAACAACTTTCTAATTTTCGGTGGTGTTGTGATGTACCAAACCAAGAAACAATTGGATAAAAAGGAGAGGGACCAAGGAGCGGAGGGAGAATTGAGAAACGTCGTCTAGGGATCTCGCTCCTCCGTGACTAGAGGTGCTCAAAAGAACCGGAACCGAATCCGATCCGATGGATTATCCGAAACCGGATCCGGCTAGAACCGGTTTTTTTGGGACCGGACCGGATTTTGTGAGAACCGGCGGATCCAGAACCGGTTCTGGTTTTTTTGACGGACCGGATAAAAATCGGACAAAATGGAACCGGTTTTTTTCGGACAATTTGGAACCGGTTATAGCCGTTGGAAGAAAAAAAAACGGCTATATAGCCGTTAGAAGAAAAAAAAAAACGGCTATATAGCCGTTTTTTTTGTTTTTTTTTTGTTTTTAAGGCTTGAAACTTAGTATAAATAGGTATTGGGTGTATGGGTTAGTTCACCACAACATTCTAGCTCTCAAAACTCAAAAACGCTCTCAAAACGCAATCTTTACGCAAAAAAAAAAACGCTCTCATGGCTTCCGCTTCCGCAAGCACTCAAAATTCGGTTGGTGGTTCTACTAGCGATGTCACGGTGGTGTCAATACTTCCTTGCTCCCGAAACCAAGAGATATGGGCTTATTTCGATTTATGCGAAATGTCGAACGGTTCGCAAAAGGCTCGTTGCAAACGTTGTGGTAGAATTTTGGGTGCGGCGGGAAATAGCACTTTGAGGAAACATATTGCTAGTCACGCAAAACACACTCAAGGTGAAGATCAAACTCAAATTGGTAGGGATGGAGGAGTTTGGCAATACAATGTCGAGAGGGTTCGTGAGAGAATGACACATTTCGTCATTCAAGAAGGATTGCCTTTTGATCACTTTGATAATCCGCGCTTGACGAGGATGATACAAGAGACGCTTCAACCGAGTTACACAAATGTAAGTCGTTCTACTTTGAGAAGAGATTGTTTAAAAACGTGAAAAAGAGCTAAAAAAGAATTAATTTTAGGTTTTGAAAATTTAAATACCGGCATTAACTTAACAACGGACGTTTGGTCCGCTCCACATGGTTTACCCGAATCGTACCTTTGCGTTACCGCACATTGGGTTCAACCGGAGTCGTGGCAAATGATGAAGCGTACGATTGCGTTTGATTATTTTGGATATCCACATACCGGCGAAAACTTATTTTATATTTTAGACTCGGTAATTCAAACTTATAAAATTCAACCAAAAATATTTTCAATATCTTTTGATAACGCTTCAAATAACACAAACGCGGTGGAAAATTTAAAATAAAATATGAACCGCATTGTAACTGTGTTTTTTTTCATAGTCGATGTGTTGCACACATCATTAACTTGGTTGTGCAAGACGGTCTAAACGTCCAAGAAATAAGAGACGTAAAAGAAAATTTTAAAGTGATGTTACGTGAAGTTTTTAGCACACGCAAAAAAAGATATATAAACTATAGAAATTTGTGCCAACAAACGGATTCCATCTTTTTAGGTCCGAATTGGGACGTACCTACTAGATGGAACTCGACATGGAAAATGTTTGAATCGGCCTTAAGGCAAAGAGTTACTTTAAAACATTTCCATGATGAACTTGTACAAAAGAAACTTTGTTCACAAAAATTTGATAATATAAGTTGGGATATGATCGAGAAACTAACTAATTTGCTTGAGGTTTTTAAAAATGCAACTACATGTTTATCGGGAGTTTATTAACCCACATCTTCACTAATACTTCAACAATTATACTTATTATGTAATAAATTAAAAGAGTTTGAATATCACGGCCCTATTTTTGAAAAAATGGTAAAACCTATGAAAGCTAAATTTAAAAAATATTTTTCGGAAATGCCGGCCGTTGTTACATGTTCGGCCGCCTTAAACCCAACGATTAATGTAACCGGTGTTGAAACATTAATTGGATCAATATCGGATGATTTAAATATGTTCGAGGAAGACCCAAATTTTGAATCAAATGCAATAAGGGATTTCAATTCGGCTTTTAATAATATGTTTGATTATTATTTATGCAAATATGGTGGAAGTGGTGATCCATCAAACATACGTGAATCAATGAGTTCAGGTTCAAGTAGTTCAAGGAACCCGATGCTAAATTTATTTAACACTTTAAGAAACGAAAATACTAAACGAGCTCGTGGAACCACACCAAGTAGCGAGCTTGGGAGATATCAAGCAACCGACTTTATTTCAACTCTAAGATCCGAAGAGTTTGAAAACTTTGATATCTTGAGTTGGTGGCAAGGAAGGGAATCCCAATATCCCGTTCTAGCCGCAATGGCCCGTGACCTACTAACCGTCCAAGCTTCTACGGTAGCTTCGGAATCTGCTTTTTCTTTTAGTGGCAGGGTTTTATCTATTTGAAGAACGAGGCTTACACCGGAATCTATTGAGATGTGTATTTGCTTGAAGGACCATTTGGATGCCGCCGAACGTGTACAACATGTTGCAAAACTAGAAGGCGAGCTTGACAATGAACAAGAAATACATGAATTCGAAGTAGAACAAGGGGCGGCGAATCCACTTTCGGACGAAGAACAAGCTTATGATGAAGCCCAACGCATCTCAAGCGAAGAAGAATGAAAACCGATGTTACGAAGACTACGACAAAGAAGATTGAAAACATAATAAATAATATATATTTTGTGATTCAATTATGTTTTTTGTATTTTTTTTACGAACTATTGTTAAATCACTTAAAAAAAGCTACAAAATAAATAAAATATGTATTTTATAGTGTATCTTTATTAATTTTAAAAAAAAAAAAAATCCGGTGGATCCGGTTTTTTTTGTCCGGTCCGGTCCCAATAGGTTCCAAGTCTCCACTCTCTTAACCGGATCCGATCCGGAACTGGTTCCATTGGATCCGGTTGTTGACCATCGTTGATGGAACCGGTCCGGATCCGATCCAGATCCGGAAAAAAACCGGTTTGCGCACCTCTATCCGTGACCGGATTTTTTTAACTTTATATATTCTTTTTTGTATATTACATTATTACTTATATAATCAATATGTTTAAAAATTACCTTTTAGGAAATATATAACCCCTTTGAAATTCTATAACTTCAAGTATATGACCATTAGAAATAATAAAAAACCAACAAATAAGACTGAACCACCAACCAAAAATAAATAGCAATATAACCCATTCAATTACAATCAATTTGACATTAAAACACTTCCACTCAAAAGAATCATATCATAATGATAAAATACACATTACAATAAAGAGAATAAAATAATATACAACCAAAACTTTTTCATGATCCACCAACCTTTAATCTGAACCAAGCAGACAGGCAGGGGGATAATGGGGAAGAGATCACAGTGGCAGCAGCAGCAGCCAAGTAATCGATCTGAACCAAAGCTTCATTCCATCACCATGTCCAACACACGCGTTAAGGATGGACGGGTCAAGTGGACATCGGGAACCAATGTTCGGGCCACTTGGGATATGATCGCTTAAATAGACTCATGCATACAGTGTCGTTCTGCTGGAGAACACCGTTCAGTATGCACTTCATCGCACCTACAAAATATAACGGAAAATAAAAATTCAGAACTATTCTTAAATTTGGAATCAGAAAAGAAAATGAATCTTAGTAGCGGCGTACCATGTGTACCAACGGGCTCTTTAATCCGACCGCGACGACCCAATTTTGTCCAAACTTCGACGGGCTGTTTTATGACAAGCACATCAACAACAAAATCAAACCTTGTAAACAGATGTATCAACTAGAGGTGTAAATGAACCGAACCGCTTACAAGCTACTCAAGATTGGCTTACTAAAAGCTCAAATGGAGTCCTAAAATGAGTTCTAGCCTAAATTGGAGCTCATTTAATAAAGAAGCTTAGCCCAAGAGAGCTAGATTAGGCTCGGCCCTAAACAAGCCTATTATTTATACGAATATCATAATTTTCAATAAATATAATATAATATATAATTACATGATAAATATTATTCCGTATATATAATCATGATAAAAAGTAAATAAATAATATATAAACTATTTTAATATACAAAATTAAATTTATAAATATTAAATAAAAATTATAATATATGTATGTACACAAGTAAAGAAGAAAATTACTATGCGAACCGAGCCCAACCAAGCTCAAACTTGTAAAATCACTCACGGGCCAAGCTCAAGCTTTAAATGTAGAGCTCAAAACAAGCCATGCTCAAACTCAAGCTTAGTTGTGCTCGGGCTCGCTCGGCTCATTTACAACCTTAGCATCAACCATAAAGAAATGATTCACATACCTTGAACCATTTCACATCCTCTGGATTATGGAACATGTATCTAACTGCAGCTTTTGATTTTGAAACACGTTGAGGATAACTAAAATCAAACAAAAAATAACACAAATTCATCAACTATTCTGGTGTGGGAAAACAAAAATATATCAAAAGTTAATAAAAAATAAGGAGTTTCTTACCCGGTTAAAATGATCTTTTTCAAAATAATTTTATCAGGGTCGATACTTTTCAATGAGCCAACAGCGGCCAGCGCGGGAGCAAGAGAATCACCTCTACTCTTCAAAACAATCAAAGGAAGAGGAGGAAAAGAAATCGGTGCATATACTGAAGCTATAGAAAACCGTCCTTCATGTAGAAATCTTTCCATCTTGTGTTTGTCTGAATTAAAATTGTCAGATGCAAAAGTCGGCCTGCAATTTTTTTACGGAAGTCAAAGTGGTCAAAACATGAATGATAGTAGATATAAAAAAAGATAACATAGACAAATGATACCTTGCGATAAACTGTCGGAAGCCAACATGAAATATTAGTTCTTCTTTGGCTTTTATGGGCTCACTGTATGTCTCATGCTTCTTTATCCTGCCAAAACAAAACATTCAAAACTCTGAGACCACATAATCATGCACGCATAACGTGCACCAATATTTACATGTCCATACAAAATCATATGCAACAAGGATAAACAATAGATGTGGCACTTTTGACCCATTTACTTATGAAAGGGTCAATTCGGATTATGTTTAATCTCTTACGGGTCAAACAAATAAATTAATATAATCTTAAAACAAAACAGGTCAAATGGTTCAGGTTTAAACAGGTTGAAACTGGCACGTGGTTAAATTTTAAAGCATAAACTCTCCTAAATCATTTTATCTCAAAAAGTATGATTATCACAGACAAATATAAGTTATTTAACCATAATCTATACACAAACTATTTATTAAAAACATGATTTTAAACTAGTGTTTCCAGCCAACCTGAGCGGTATAAAACCCGTTACCCAACCCACCCATTTTGACATATAATGAGCATAAACAGAAAACGTGTATATGATAAGATACCTAAAGTGAAGAACAGAAATCTTTGATTCATGTTGCAAAAGACCACATGCGATGACTGGCATCGTCTTCCCCAAAACACATAATTTTGAAGCAATATGAATCGGAACTTCCCTGATGTGGAGTGCCACATAAGAATTAGCAAGCACACATTCATCTGAACTTCCTTGTTCCATGTCCCGAGCTTTAGATAGAACATGCTTATGTGTTCTAGTAAAATTATCAAATGCAAAAATTCTTGCATATTCTGGAGGTAGAGATTCCTGAAAAACATGAATAAGGTTAAAAAGAAGATTAAAACTATGAATACCATTGTGTCGTATTATATGAAGCTTACTTTAGGATCCCATGACGATGTCCGAAACGACTTTAAACCTCTGTATTTAGCAAATCGTTTCCTAGCAGGAACGTCTACTGGAGCATCCACTTCATCAGGGAACTCTGAAACAAAACATTCAATAAAATCAAAAGATATTTTTTTTTTTGGTAATTTTGACCCGTTTATCTACAAATGTGGCCCAATTAGGATCATGTTCTATGTCTAACTGAGTAACCGGCCAAATGTGTTAAGCTAAAAGACTTAGGTAATTGGGCTAAACAAATGTAACACGCCAATTTAAAAAAAATAGAAACAAATGGACAAATAGGGTATCCCAAACCCGACCCGATCCACCAATCTATTTTTTAATCAAGAAATCAATCCATACCCTCATCTTCAGCATGAGCCTCTTTTATTTTTCGAAGATCTTCTTCTATCTGCTCCTTCGTCAAGTTCTCATTATCCTGCATGACAAAAAGATATCTTATATAAATTACTAGCAGTTCTCATTTCATATTAGCTAATGTACATATATTTACTTACAAATTATTTTGAGACACCAACTATTTGTAGAAAAAAAATAATAGTTTAGAAGAGGATGTTTAAGGTCAACCCAACCAGTTTTGACGAAAACCCAACCTGCCTGGCCCACCCATTTTGCCACATGTGAATGCAATTCTTGACATAACATGGAAAAAGATACTATGAAAAGCACATATATAAACACAATTGAAGAAACAAGAACATAGCATGGTGTCTTAAGATACCATCATCATAGAATCAGCTTCAGTTTCTTCATCAGAATAATCCCTAAGCTTGAGTGAAGCCTGGTCAAACTCATGATCAAACTTCCCACCATCACTTTGACCATTGAAGTCGTGTTCTCCTTCATCAACCACCATTCCATTCTCGGAACCATCATCATCACTGTCTGTACCAGACACGTCGGAATCATCCACGATCCAAGCAGCCTGCAATTAGAAGCAAAATAAAATTATATTTATATAAATCATGGTACAATCAAACAAACAATATGTGGACAGTTTTGTATGTGGAAAAATTTGTTGTACAATCAAACAAACAATACCTGGTATTCAGAAGTACCCCAGGGAAGAGACCTTTTTTTATGCTTCTTTTCTTTATGTAATCTATCAGCTTCTTCCATCTCTGCCTCTGTTGGCCATGTCTATGTAAAAAAAAGAAAGATTTAAACAAAATATCAAATTTTACAGGAAATTCTGAATGTTCAAGAACTTAATAGACAAAAGTTATCACAATTTTGTGAAAAAGGACAGGTGACGAAATGGAAAGAAAAGTCTGCCAATTTAGTAGGTTAGACACATTTTGCTTCGGCTGGTATGGAACTGATTATTTAACCCCTAATAATCAAATCATCAAGCAGATGTTGTTTATCCAAAAATAATAATCAGACAATTACAAAACACAAAAACAAACACTCCCTAAGAATATGAACTTTAACAAAAGGAAATGATGTTTTCTAACTAGTGCACTCCTAGTGGTTATGCCAGAGACTAAAAAAACTTAGTTACCTAGAATTATTTTGAAATTTTTATAGAATGTATTGAAAACTGTGCACTTTATAAATAACCACAGTGAAAGGACAGCCTGAAGTAGCAAGTTGTTGAAGACAGGCAATTGCCAAAACAGCACCCAGAAGGAAAGGATGAAAATAAAAAAGGAAAAAAGGTATTCTTTTGAAATGTCAAGGGTGATTTGATACAAAATAAAAGGGTAAACAAATCCTCTGTGAACGTTACCTGTTCCCCTTCAAGAGGATCGGGTATGTTTTCAACAAGTAAAGGCTCTTGCTTCATAGGATCTGGGAGTAAAGTTTTGATGACCTGCAAAATTTCATAATGCAAGATTAAGTTAACATCATAACACTGTTGTTGGCAAGTATGCAAATATAAATGCAAAATATTATAGATCCAGTAGTATTAAAAAAAAAAGCTGTACAAAGGGAGAAAATAAAAGCGAAAAAGGTCAATTAATTTATCACTTCTTTTCAGGGAAAAGTATATGTACTTGTATATCATTTACTTCATCTGCATCCATGAAATCCCCTTCTTTTCTATCATTTAATGAACATGGATCCTTGAGAAGTTCAATTTTCCCCAACTGAAAATCCCCAGCACCTGATACATGAACCTGATGAAAAGCATGTTAGACGATTAAGCAAAATTTCATATCGCCAAGTTTTTCATAAATACTTTATTAAACAAAATACCAGCTGATTTACTGAGAGATTGCGGGCTCGAAGATAACCAGTGATTCGAAGAGTACATTTTCCAGACTCATCGGCCACCATGTCTACCTGTCACGGTATAAAATATGCAACTAGATATTGGTATTTTTTAATATAATATATACACTTCTAAACTAGAACGTTAATAAGAACATGTGTTTGTTCTCATAAAAACTAACAATTTACCTTGTGAGCCATGAGGTAAGGTCGCTGGGTACGCCAATGAGGTATTGTGAGCCTTTGTTCCTTAAAAAGGAACATGAACTACATAGAAGCCATTTCAAATCAGAGTCAGAAAACCTAAAACAACATTTGTCCTAAAAAATTTAAGTTCTTGATACAAAATTAGCATACTGTCAAATATGATTACAAAAATTGTCATTTTAAATAATAAAAAAAATAACGATTTGGGATGTTGGTATACATTAAAAATACACTTTGGCAACTTTTGACCTGTTTCCATTTAGGCTAGGGTTTATCTTTTACCCGTTTGACCTGTTAAAGATTAATTATAACCCGGACCATCAACTCAAAAGTAAATGAGTCAAAATTGCCATTGCTAATTATGATTCCTTAACTTGGGTATCTCAAGTTGCTTATTGGGATTCGGAAGATATACCTTGTGCAAGTCGTCTTTAGTATCTGCCGGATAAAACTTGCAATCTTCAGGGAATTCTGAAGAGAGGCTAGAAATGCATGTTTTCTTTAAGTCATTTCTTCTTTTTAAATCAGAAGGTAAATCCTGATAAACAAAAGATCTTACTGTCAATATAAACAAGATACTTCTTGTGTACATATTAATGCATTAAAATCATAGAACTTTGGTAACTGCTTACTCGAAGGAAAACAGCAGTACTTGGTAAACCAAGAGATCTAAACACAGAGAGACACTGAGAGCCAAATTCATCGATGTAATTATTGGAACTACCGTGCTCACTTGAACAGTTAGCAGAAGCCACAAAAACTATCAGATCTGCCATCTATGATAGAAATATACAAGGGCAATAAACCAAAACATAAAAATAATACACACACACGTAATGTTTCAAAACCATGAAGTTTGAAGTACCTTGGCCATCTCCATACATGCCATCAAATCACCATGAGGTGCTTGTAGAACCTACAAAAATAAGCAACCATAAAATAAGAGAAACTTTCATCTTTAAGCTCAATGTAGCCTTCATTATGCAAGTAAATAAAAAAGCCAAAAGTTTTATAAGGTTTTTCTACTGCTACATTGTGTTATGTAACAAATAAAAGGGCAAAATTTGAGACTGTAATATCAAAATATATTCCATAATGTGTCAACAAGCCCTTGTATAAAACTTTAATTACAAATTGATAAACAGAAACAACATGTCAACTTACCGTTGCTCTTAGCCGATACTCTGGTGATGCAACTGCCGGGAATAGGGTTCCTTTATTCTCATTTGACAGTAATGCCAAAAGATCCTCTGCTAGTGAGCTTACATTTGTAGAAGCAGATAGCGCAAACAAAACCTGATTTGTGGAACCAAATTGGAATTCCGTAAGTTATAACTAACTGAAGTTTCACATAGTCAATAAAGTAAATTCAACCCAAAGAATACTCACGATAACGCGAGGAGCACTAGTCGTTCCACTAGATGCCCTTTTCTCCTTCAAAAGGGTAGCCCTCTTCTGCTCTCTTATCTACATCATTCAAATCCAACAATGAGACACAACCCACAAAACTATTGTTAAAAGATGTTAGGGGTTGGATCCATTTGGCCGCGCATTAGGGTTAGGATTTTGTTCTCTGTATCAATATAAAAAGTATCCTTTTACCTTCGCAACTATCAACTTCAAATTGATACTTATTGTTGTTATGAGCCCTAGAAGCATTACCAAGTTTCACATCTGTTACACTTTAGTCACTCAAATTTCACTTGTTTGAATCTTGAGCAATTACCAAGTTTACATGTTACTTTTTTTTATTTAATTTTATGGATATGGTGAAAATGTTGGTTTACTCTTTTCAGATTTCATTTTCACCATATCCGTATAATAAACTCCAAAAATAACTAACCTGTAACATTGAATTGTGCAAGATTGGAACAGCACGTGAAACTTGAGTGACTAACTAAAATGAGAAACTTGGTTACTAATACGTAAAGTTACCCTATACATTGACTAGTATATAAATGTTTTAATATCAATTTTCATTTGATCTATAACACATCATAAGTTCATAACTAATGGCAAGTGTGAAGAATGAAAATTACCATCTTGTTGCGTTGAAGTCGAGCCGCCCGAGCTCCCTTCACCGCATTGCGATCAGGTTTGCTAATCTTGCTCTTATCTAAGTTCCAGTAAAACAATTAAACTTTAAGACAATTCAATGATAGAATCAGATACTCAATTTACAATTTATTAAGAATTTGACACGTTTTTGCTGCAATTTTAGCTCAGATGTTATGGTATGAGAATAAACGAAGAATCTGAAGGAAAAATAGCAAACCTTTGACAGATGTTTTGTGGATGTTGCGAGATGATTTTGAAGCGAAACGAGTCTTGTGCGACTTGTTAACTTGAGCTCGAGAACCACCCGCCATTGTTGTTGGAGGTGAGGAAGACGTCTGGGGGGCAATAAACCCTAACTGGGAGTAAAGACGACGAACGCGTGTTTATGTCGTTATGAAGTGTTTATAGAACGGGCCGGGCTTAGCTTAGCCCGCTTATGATCTGTCTATGGATTTTATATTTTTATAGATGTGACCCGATCCATGTATTCTCTTATCAATTACTGAAAATATTCTACTCTCATTTTAAGAGTTCTGTTCTTTTCTTTGGAGTTTGGACTACATTTTTTTTTGAACGGCAATTTGGATCATTGACGGGTCACTGGCCTACTTGATTATCTTCACTTGTACGTAAGGAAACCTATCATAGGTGTGAAAACCCCCTGGCCCAACTTGGACCATATTTTTTTTGTCACAAGTGGGACTTGAACCCAAGACCTCTCTATTTTGGTGAAGTTTTAAACTAAATTTTCAGTTTTAACTTTAATATTATTGTGTCTATATAATTATTGTTTTCGTATTTTTTTCCTCTTACTATTTTTAAAATACGATGTTTTTAAAAGATTCGAATTTATTATTGTGTCTTTATAATTATTGTTTTACGTATTTTTTATTTCTCTTATAATTTTTAAAATACGATGTTTTTAAAAGATTCAAATTTACCGTTGTGACGTTTATTTTTATCTACGTTTAGGTGTAAGTTTCGTACAAAACCGACCCGGATCAAATATAACGTACTTTTTAATTAGTTTCACCATAAGGTAATGTCCTTCTAAATTCCGAATACGTATCGTTGCAACGTAGCCGTTCTACGTGTGTGTCGAAATGTATTTTATTCGCGTGTCGATATGGATTTTATTCAAGATCGGGCCGCACAATACACGGCCCAAACCCATGGGTGAAATATGATAAAAGTTTTGTATTTTTAACGACCACTTAATTGTGATTATACCGTTGTAACGTAACTATTTATGTCTACGTTTAGATGTAAGTTTTATTCAAAACCGATCTGACGTAACGCGCTGCCAAAACCTACTAGTTACTTACAAAACACAAAGATGAAACGACTTATCCGTGGTGTACAACCACTCAATACTCTAATGATATAATGCTGATATCATCATCACTTTTTCTCTCTAAGCCATAGTGTGTTAGTTTCTCTCTTTAATTTAATTATTTCAATGTATAACCTCCTCCAACATTTTTTATACGTAGCAATACTTTATCTTTTTTTTTTCGTTTTTATACTTAATAATATACCTATATTTTTTCTTTACTTCTTTTTTATATAGTAAAAACAAACCATTTAAACCACCAAACTTTTAACCTTTTTCAAATTGACAATAAACTTTTATACTTTTGCAAATGAGAATAAAATTTTATTTTTTTGTATATTAACAACAAAACTTATAAAGTTTTATTACATTTCAACGTAACTTTTACAAAAAAAAACGGAGCCGTAGAGACTTCATATGCCTCACTTAACGTGTCTTCTATTAAATTTTCGACGTGATTTTCTTTATGTTAGTAACACCTTATTTTAAAATATTATGTTTTCGTACACTACTAATACCCAGCGCCGCCTCAACTAAAATTACTTGTATTTAAATTGTTACCCATGGATCACTACATGTTACATGCACCATTCCCTCAACTCAAATTCAGGTTTGACATTTGTCCACGCAAATCTGATAGGTGTCAGTTTAGTTAGGTAGAACAGAGGTATTGGATGTTCGTTATGGGAATTTGTTTGATATGACAGATCTCAAACACCTTAAACAAATTGAAACATTAAATGAGTATCATGATAAGTTTGTTGTCATTATCAGCAAAGTGTAGCTAGCTAGCAGGAGAATATGCACTCGGTTGCTTTATTGCTGGACTGTAGGAGCATATTCAACTACAAGTGAGAATGATCAATCTGAAGTCCATTCAACAAGCTTTACCGTTGGCAAAATTGCAGGAAGCTACACTCAAGGTAAAAGATCAAACTTTAGTCATGAATCATCTAGTGTGCATTTGCCTCTTATTATACAAAGATGGGAGCAAAAAACAACAAACAATTGCTAGGAGTGTTAACAATAAAAGAACTTTATCACCTGCCGAGTTTGGCCACAAAACAGCAGAAGGATTATGCTATCTCAGTGAAGGAAGTTTATTAGTTTGAGCATACTAACCAACAAAATTTTACAAAATCCAGAATACCCTAAAACAGGTATGAGAATCTGAGTAATTAGATATAAATACAAACAAGATCACAAAATTGAAACGTCAAAAAAGATTAAACTCTAGTTTTGCAAACATAATTTGAATGGATGGGTAGTGGGTCGAAACGTGTTATTTTCATATGGGTCGGCTTGACCTGAAAAACTTTATGTCCAAAAATACTTGTAAGTGATTAATGTGCTAGACATTATTACAAATATAATAGAGTAAATTACAAATTATGTCCTTTAACTATATATGAAATTATAGATATTGTCATTTGACTTCAATAATTACACTGTATGTCTTTTTTTTTTAAAACATTTGCACACATTTCGTCCTTTTTACTAACTGAGGTTAAAATTTTCTGTTAAATCCACTCATATGCCTTCCATATAAGGGTAATATGGTCAAAAAAATATTTTGTAATTTAAAACCAAAATTTATTTTTAAAATTCTCATATTCTCTCTCTACTTTCTCACTCTCTCTACAGTTCCTCTCTCTAATTTCTCTCTTTTCAGCAAAAATCAAAACACGATCTCTATCTTTACTTTCTGTCTCTACACAGCCATCGGATAATCTATACTAATAAATAAAGGTTTTTAAGTGGACACTTGTCATTTTTTCATGCTTTCTTACATTGATTTTCCCGCCTCTCTCTCTTAATAAATACACATGTCTCTTTTTAAATAATAATGATATTATAAATATATTATTAAAGAAAAATACTAATTATATTAAATAAGAATATATATATAGTAGGAAATCAAAATATAACCAACTAGTTTAGAACATGTGTACTACACATGGTGAAAAAATATCAATATATAAAATTCTTAAATCTTTATATACATATCTTATAAGTAGAAAAATGTATTACATATACTAACAATAGAAAAAAAATCAAAAAATATGTAAAAATTATTATATAATTGGGTTTAAAAAATTCATAAAATACTATTCAATGTAATTTGATTTTCATTTACTATTTGATTGAAAATATAAGCTATGTAATTATATTTCAAAGTTTCTTATAATATGAGATCATTTAAAATTAAATATGTTTTATTAGTATAATTAATAATTTGTTAAAAATTATATTATTATTGAAATATGAAAGTGTATTTATTATGAGAGAGAGACGGAAATTTTTTTATAAAGATGAATATGGAGGCAACACGTGACAGTGATAAACCTTTATTTATTATATAGTATATATTAAAGAAAAATAATAATTTGTTATATACACACATTTTCACTTAATATATCTCGAGATGATCATAATAATCTGACAAATTATGACGTATTTAAAAATTTATAAGTTATATCGTTTTAAATATACAATCCGTGTAATACACGAGATTCTAACCTAGTTGATTTAATAGTTAATTGAAGAAAAATCCTGTTTATAGATACGGTTACTTTCTCCATGAGATGACATAAATGCTAACTCCATAGCATTGTTGGTGTGGTTTCAAAGAGAACGTAAAAAGAGGAAATTCAAAAGTATGATTTGATGTGTGGAGATAATCTCAAGAATCAGAGAACCCAACCATTGAAAAAGCGAAGGATTCCGCCAGACTTATTCCGAGCCATTGAAAAAGCGAAGAATCAGACAACCCGAGCCGATTTTCTGCACCTCCAGCACCACTCCGAAATTATTCCGGCACCGAAAAAGCGAAGGATTCCGTCGGGAAGTCAGCTCGGTAGGTTTGTTATTTGGATTCAATTTATAGATCTTTTGAGAGGACCAGTGAGAAGAATAGAGGTTATATATTGCCCAAGGCTAAGATGGTTAACGCTGATTTGGCTCGGATTATCAATTCAGATGAGGTTCGGTCTGTTGCGAAGCTGATTAAGAGGGCTCCAATGAAGAAGAATCCTTTGAAGAACTTGAACACTATGCTAATGTTAAATCTGTTTGCTAAGAGGATGGCTTTGCTTGCTGGGGAGTAAAGGAAGAAGGCTAAGAAGCGACCGGAGGCTGTGGTGCTCGCCGGAAGAAGGTGTGGCGGTGGAGGCGGTGCCGGAGGTTGTGGCATAGGCTAGGGTTTGATGGTAGGGGTGAGTTGGTTTTACGAGGAAGATGAAGTGTAATTGTAAAATGATCATATTACCCTCACATGACTAAACTTAACAGAAAAAGTTAACACTAGTTAGTGAAAAGGACGAAATATGTGCAAAAGTTTAAAAAAAAGGGACATACAGTGTAATTATTAAAGCCAAAGGACAATATTTGTAATTTCATATATACGTAAAGGACATAATTTGTAATTTAATCAATATAATATTATTTGAATGGGTTGGATAACAGGTTAAAGCATACATTTTTGTATGGGTTGAGTTGACATGCACTTTCAGTCCAGAAAGAACTTTAAAAAACCTAACGTGTCACGTATGATTAAAAAAACTATATCATTTCAATAATAATCTGGTAATATTTTTGATAAAAAAATTCTAGCTAACTGAGGACATATTAGAATCCTGTCCAACCATCTCATAAGTTGCTTCTCAACCGTTCTTAGCAGGACCATCATCATAGAAAACATGTCAAAAAGACCAGTAGCAGCTTCAAACTTAGGAAGAGAAACAACTTCACTGAAACATATTACAAGAGAATGTAGAAAAAAGATTAAGGTTATACACATACTATGGGTATTTCGAATTAAAACTTTCATTTTGGAAATACTCAGAGCTCATACTCTCTCTGCACAAAGTATCAAAGATATCATCTTGCATCTTCTTTTGTCCTTTGTGTTGTATTAATAACTTGTTATCTTCTAATGAGAAAAAGGGATATTGAAGAATATCATCCACACACACATACTTATGATAATTTACTTCTTTATAGACACAAGTTTGTGGTTAGGAGCCTTAAAACCACAGTCTGTATCTTTATTATCACCAATTTCATAACATTATTATTAAAATAACCTATTATCAACACAAAACAATTAACCCTTAATTTTGTAACCACAAAACAAAGATGAAGCAATTGAATCATTATGAGCTCTAAACAGAAAATAGAATCAGGTCAAGAATTAAGTCAAAACAGTAAGATTTTAAACTTTATAAGAAGTTGAAGGGATTTATAAGATTAATTAAAGTGTTTGACAAAATTTAAAAAGACAACTAGGTTAACTTGAATACATAATGAACGAACATAAATGAACACAAATTATTAATGCATGTTACTGAGCATATACGAAGAATATGAACGTAAACTATTGAACATAAGTAAACATAAATGAACGTAAATGACTATACAAATATGAATGTAAATTAACGGACATAAGCGAATAAAATGAGTGTTTTCTTGTTCTTCTTCGTTCATTCCTAAGTCGAACCTAAGGTTTGGTTGTAAATTTGATTTTGTTGATTGGTTGATACATGATGAGCGCGAACTAGTATTACTAATAATTTGTAATATAAATTTAAACAAACGTGTAAGTGAATATAAATTAACATAAGCAAACATAAATAAATGAATACAAATGAATGAATATAAACAAACATTCATAATCGTACCAGAGACATGTTATGTTTGTTTGTTTAATTAAATGAATAGTTAATTAATAAATATATACAAACTTCCCTTCAAATGGTTTACCCAACATTCAATTCATATTAAATATAGAACCTTGAAACAGAAATGGATGTTTAAAATAACAATCAACTGACACTAATGACATACTAATCATGCTTAACAATGAAACTAATAATCTCGTAGAGTATATGCAAGAATGATTTAGTCTTTATTCTTTTCTTTATGTGGACTTAACGGTAAAGCTGGTTTGAACCAAACCAACACAAAAAAGGACGATTCCAGCAAATAGAGCAATGATACTCCATGGACTGGTGAAATAAGTACGCTTTAAGTTCACAATCTTGCTGGGCCAGTAACTATTGAAATGGATGTCCACTTTTTCCCACTCTTCACTGTAACAGAAATGCTCTGGTGCAACTTCTTTGCATATCCCATTTATCATTTTTGCAGCCTCTTCATTTGAACCAATATGATTGACCATAACTTTTGATGTTACCAATTTAGCAATGTCCTCACCGTTTTCAACTAGCATATCCATGGCCCTGGCATATGATGTGACGTAAGGATAAACCACATATGACTGCTCGTATGCAATGGGGTTCCCTAAAACCAACTCAGTGAAATCATCGACAAGCAATATTGGCATTGTGAGAGTATGCTTAAATGAAAACCAGAAAATGCTTGAACAGGACGCAGACTTTTGCACGTCCATGGCCATAGGCCATCCTGCTCCTGCATCTTGGTTAGGCTTAAAGTAAACTCCAGCCCTGTCGAGCTCTACAACCGAGTGGATCGTTGAATTTGGAAAACCTGATGAAATATCCTTTGTAGGCTGGTAACAATGATACAAATAGTCTAGAATATGATCATGATTGGTATATGAGCGACTACCGCCTACTTTTATACTTCCTTTGAAGACGTTGATGTATTTCAGAAGTGGATGAATAAATGCAGTTTAAGAACAAAGAAAGGGATTTGGTTCTCTAGCAGCACCAGGTCATAAGGTATGTGTTGGTCCTGCAACCTTAACTCGGAATCCTTTGGAATCTCGTGAATGAATTCAAGTATGAAACACGCATCCATAACCATCATTTCTATGAGTTCGCTGTCACTAAAAGAATCCATGCCAGCATAACTACCTCTAACTTTCTCTATTATGGAATCCACCTTCTGCACACATGTCGTTAAGGTTTGCGTTGGTGAAGAATCTAAACGGCGACACAATAGATCATGTACAAAAGCAGCTTTCCGCACTTCAAATCGTTACAGATTTTTATCTTTTCTGTGCAGTGGTCCAATAGAGACCACCCGTGGATTGAAAGAACTTGGGCTGAGATTTCGGAAAGTTGGTGGAGCCTTGTAAATATATGGTGAAAATTTGGTCACTTTCTGTTTTTCTCCAAGAAGATCAAGAAGGCTTCGAACTGTTTGGGGAACAATACTTACATCTCCACGCTCCACATCCATGTTTTCCATTTGTAGTATTTATTTGATTTACTTCCTACAATAATCTCTAAAACAAGGAATTTGAAAGGATGAGAGCATATAAAAGTGTGTATGGTATCAATGATTTTGTGAATATAAACCCCATTATACAGGGGAGGAATTACAATGTGATACAAGCATTAAATAAAGAAAAGATAATTACAAATCAACTCAAATATATCCTCTAATATCCCCGTAGTTTGAGCGTGATTTGGCCGAACACTCATTGAATATAACTTTGTGTTATATTGAAATTAACTAGGTTAGAATCTCGTGTATTACACGGGTTGAATAAATGTAATGTTATATACTTAGTAATAAAAAAGTTTATGTTTTTAAAACCCGTGTATTACACGTGTTGAATAAAATATAATGTAATCTATTAACACATACACTCGTCAAAATGAAACAATGTGAATATGTAAATATATGATTAAAAGTTTTTTATTTTAATTTTAGTTGGCTATAAAATTGTTTTCAGTTTATAGAATTCATAAAAATATGATTGAACAAATTAATTGATATTAAACACAATTTTAAATTCAAAAATGTGTAAATAATAATTGAAATAAATAATTAATTTAGTTGCCTAAAATAGTGGTATTGATTATTAATAGGAGAGAGATGCGAGAAAATGAGAACGGGGAGGCCTAGAAATGTGACAAGTGTCCTCCTAATTTACTTGTTTATTATGTAGTATATATATAGATATAGATCGAAGAGTGTTTAAGAAATACAAATCCAACAGTTTTCAAAGCTTCAAATGCTTTTAACCGGGTTTAGGTGGTGACTTTATGAATTAGGGAGGAAGAAAGACTGATGGTGCCATGGTGGTTACTATAGAAAGAAGAAGAAACAAAACAAAGGTTTCTATTTTTTTTATTTCTCACAGATATTGCCATGGTTTTTGTATCATACCGATGTGCATTCAATTAAATATACATATTCATAATTTTATTATTATTCTGTTTATTACATGTATGTAATGAGGCATTATATATATATATATATATGTAATAAGATCTTATATGTATATAACAAGATATTACATATATGTTACAACATATTACGTGTATGTATTAGTTCTCGATTGATTTGGGGCATCTATCTATTCTTTCACTTGCATTATTGAACATAGAAACTATAAATTGTATCTCATCAAGTTTATGTTATGTTTGATCTAGTTTGAAAGTTGGGATGATGAAGATGATGAAATCAGGTTCAAGAAAACGATGAAAATGGTGAAGAAATCCAGGTTCGAAGATGATGAAGAAACCCGAGTTCGATGAAGATGACGAAATCAGGTTCAAGAGGACGATAAAGGCAATAATGATGATGATTTAGAAGAAGAAACCCAGGTTTGATGAAAACGATGAAATTAGGTTCAAAAAGATATTACATATGAAAACTAGTGTTTAATATATGTCTAGGTGAATTTTGCTAGAAAATTTGGATCTTTTGTATTCTTATTATTGTTGGAAATCAGGTTCAAAAAGACATTACATATGAAAAACTAGTGTTTATATTACATATAAATAAGTGTTCATTACATATAAGCAATAACAGACGTTTAATTTTTTTTTTACGTAGCAAGACTATACTAGAATTAAAGATAAAAAATGCTTGTTTTTATGGTATATTTAAAAAAAAATAACATTGCACTAAAAAGTTATTAAAGTATAAAAGTGGGATGATTTTAAATAAATGGGCTATTTTACCCTTTTAAAAAAAGTCAAATTAGTGACACGTGTCATTTTCTGATTGGTGGAAATGATTTTTTGGTTTACACATGAAGATGTGGTTCACAATTGATCCCTATCCTACACACACACATACACACACATATATATATATATAGAGACACACACAAATACACACACAAACACGTGTAAATATATGCATATATGTATAGAGGAACGTTCCCATACAAAGGTGGGTTTTGTCTAAAAAGTGTAGGAAGCAAGAAAAATGCACCACGTGTACGGTACTGATTCCATAGTTGAGGGGTATTAACGTCAATTTTGCACGAAGAAAAGCAACACGTTTATATGATATATCGTTTATATGATATATGTTGTGTTACTTTAACATTTATAAATGTGTTGTTATACGATATAACTGTGCTGATAATGGTAACCAACACATATTTCGTGCATCATTATCTTTTTCTAAAAAAATCTCATTTTTATGTAAAAAATATAACATTAGTATACTCAAATTAATGAGAAAAAAATGCTCGATTTTATGGCGTGATTTAAAAATAATAATAATGTATAAAAAAATATTTGAGTTTAAAAAAGACGGTGAACTAATATTTAATGCAAAATAAAAGTCAACCCAAGGGAAAAAAATTATTTTTTACCCCTCTAACCATTAATTAACTTATAAATCAGTTTTACCCATTAGTTTAGTTTAATTAAAGGTCTAAAATTACTTTATACATTTTTAGGCAAAACACATTTTTTTTATTTGAACCTTCCTCTATATGTGTGTGTATATATACACATGTGTGTAGGGGGGTTGCAATTTAGAACACTAAATATTGCGAGAACACGCTGTAAGGCCCCATTTTCGGGTAACCCCACTTGTTGGATTTACTCATAAACATATTCATAAATACTGAGCTTAAATTTAAAACATTCGAATTCAATCATTACATAACGTAACATGACATGACATAACAACGGAAGTCTTAACAATTAAATACATAACATTGTCTTAACATATAATAAGTGGGATGTCAGTCTTGTGTCGGGTAACCTTCACGCCATCGCACGACCCTTCCTTCCTTTACCTGAAATGTATACTAAAAGTCAGCTAACGCTGGTGAGTTCTAGTTTAAAGACAATCATACATAATATTTATCTTATCATAAATATTTTATATATGTATACATACCATACGTAATATTCGTGCTTTTACATATTCTTTACTTTATTGTTCTCACATAACATTCATATTAAGTATATACATATGTACATACATACTTACTTGGGGAGAACATTTATTGGCCATAAACTTAAGGGTGATCAACCCATCATACTTGTCGCGAATGTCACAAAGACATCGCAATGAGAACTACCGTCGTAGCCCTTTTCATTAACCGTCCGGCTCTAGAAAACCGTCCGTCGAAACTTAAATCCGTCCGGCAACCTTTGTCCGTCCGCTCTTAAACCCGTCCTACCGTCGTAGTCCGTTCATTCGCCCGTCTGCCCAAGGGCATCCGTTTCCCACGTGACCATTATGTATGCAACCGTTCTACTTGAGTTAAGGCATTTGCTTCGACCATCCATTAATGCCTTTTTATACGTCCTAGCTTGCGAAGGAACGTTTTTGTCTCGGTTGCAAAATAGTCACGTGGTCGTCCGTCTACCGAAGTAGCCGTTGTCATAGAAGGGTTCATAACGTTTACATACATTCATAACATGCAATATATATAATATAAAGCAAGATTTCATTCATTTACGTTATGTCCTTCTTTCATTCATTCTTTATAATCATACGTTTTATTCTTTGTTCATAATTCATTTTCATATATAAGTATATATATATATATATTTGCATACCACGTATGATCACATTGACATTCATAGCATTTATTCATTTAGTGTATACACTTCAGCCCCAAAACATTTAAAATGATTTGCACATAACATAGAAGGGGGCACATAGAACTCACCTAATAAGCTAGTCTTGGTTGTCCTAAACAAAGGTCCAACAACGTCACGTACGATCTGAATTAGGTAGTTAAATACACATCAGACCTAACCCCGACTCTAACGGTTTAATCATTCTAAACATACTGACTTTACTTACTGGACTGCTGCCTGCACACTTAGTAAGTGCGCAGGACCTTGCTCATGCGTATTTGACAAGTACGCAGAACATTCTTCTTGCGTACTTGATAAGTACGCATGATCTTCCTCATGCGTACTTGATAAGTACGCATGACATCCTTCTTGCGTACTTAAGACCTGCTTCCTGGACAAGTCCGGAATTCTTGCATGTTAATCTGATCATGCCAATCTTGTAATTTTCTTTGATCAAAATGTGCGGTTTTTCCATAAAAACGTCTCCTATTTAGCTAAAACCCGAAAACTTCAAAACGAACAAAAACTCAGATTATGGTCGAATCGTTACCTGGATTGGAATTCTGATTCGGAGGTTTTGCTCATGAGCTCAGTAGTAACGTGCTTCTTCAATTTCGGGTCGATCCGTCAACTTTCTATCTCTAGACCCGAGCTCTCCTTTCTCTCTCTAGATTGCAAGTGTTGGTGAAAATGAGAGTCTAAGCCTGCCTCGACCCTTATATACCTGGGCTTCCATCGGCCCGTTGGAGCCGAGCCCAAGCCCATCCGTTTTTCTTTTGTTTTATGACGATTAAGTCTCTATCGCGTTAATATTTACTAAATTACGATTTTTGGGGTGTTACAAGTCTACCCTCCTTAAAGAGGTTTCGTCCTCGAAACCGCTTATACGTTAAACAATTTAGGGTATAGTCCCCTCATCTCGTCTTCTTTTTCCCATGTAACTTCTGACCCTTTTCTGTGCTTCCATTGTACTTTGACTAAAGGAATCGACTTATTGCGTAGTCGTTTCTCAGCTCGGTCAAGGATGGCTATCGGTTCCTCTACATAATTTAGACTGTTATCCACTTCGATCTCGTCGTAAGGTATGTGAGCTGTGTCGTCAGCTAGGCACTTGCGTAAGTGCGACACGTGGAACGTAGGGTGTATTACACTAAGCTCAACGGGTAGGTCGAGTCTGTAAGCAACTTGACCCACTCTCGCTAAAATCTTGAAAGGTCTGAAAAACCTTCGACTTAGTTTGCCACGTTTTCTGAATCGAATGATTCCTTTCCATGGTGATACCTTTAACAGTACCATGTCCCCCACTTGAAACTCTAAATCCATTCTTCTCTTATCTGCGTATGATTTCTGTCTGTCTTTTGCGGCTTTCATTCGAGCCTTGATTTGATCAAACTTCTCGGAAGTAGCTTTGACCACTTCGAGACCTGCAAAATCCTTTTCTCCAATTTCCCCCCAACAAACCGGGGTCCTACATTTCCTCCCATGCAACATTTCAAATGGCGGCATGCCAATAGTCGAGTGATAGCTGTTGTTAGGGGTGTTCAAAAAAATCCGAATCCGAAACCGAACCCGAATTATCCGAAAATCCGAATCCGAATTATCCGAAAATTCGGATATCCGAAAATTCGGATATCCGAAAATTCGGATATCCGAAAATTCGGATATCCGAAATTCGGATATCCGAATTTTCGGATTCGAATTCGGATAGTGATTTTCGGATATTTCGGATAGTTCGGATATCCGAATATCCGAAATATTATATTTATATATTTTTTTAAATTGTTTTTATTATTTAAAAATAAGAAAATTTGAATCAAAACCCGATATATTATATTTATATATTTTTATATGTATATTTTCTAATGTTTTTTAAGGTTTTTAATTGTTTTTGTAATTTAAAAATATTATTTTTATATATTTTTTTAAATTTTCGGATATCCGTTTCACTATCCGAATGGATATCCGAAATTTCGGATATCCGAAATTTCGGATACGGATTCGGATAGTGAAATCCACTATCCGAAATTTTCGGATATCCGAAATTCGGATATCCGAAATTTCGGATATCCGGTTTTGAACACCCCTAGCTGTTGTTATATGAAAATTCTGCCAATGGTAGATGGTGATAAGCGACCAAAGTTTTATGCATTAAAGGGTGTAACATGTTATATTTATGTAAATTAACATGTGGAATACAAAAGTTTTGTGTAGATGTGCATGTGCTGGTGTTGGAAGCTTAATTTATGATTTTAGAAGATATTATGCGAGATATGCAAGAGTTGGATGGAAGACGGAAGAAACGGGGCAAAAATGCAGGGTCCAGCGTAAGTCTACGCCACCTGGCGTAAGCCTATGCCACCAGCGTAAGCCTACGCCGCCCAGCGTAGGCCTACGCCTAACTAGTTTCTTCATAGAAGGCTTCAGGGACACGGCGTAAGCCTACGCCATACCAGCGTAAGCTTACGCTGGTTACGTTTCAGACGCGGATTTTTGGTGAAACAGCCGATTTTCAGTGTTTAATTGGGGGGTTTCTTCCCCAAATTGGAAATCCTCTTTTTGACATCAGTTCTTGGCCGATTTTGGGAGTTCTTGGAGGCTAAGGAACACGATTCTAACATCTAATTGAAGATTGATACTCGAAAGATTGAAGATGAATTCCACAACCATGAGCGGCTAATCCACCGGTAATCATTCTCGGGTGGATTGTTTGTAAGTTTTTAGGGTTTTATCATGTGCTAGCTTTGAGAAACAATTCTTGTAATCATTTGGTTTGAAATACTTGAATCTTCGTGTTTAGTATGGTTATGAACTCACGGGAGTCGATAAATTCTTGCACCATTGACCCCGTTAGATGATAATTGCTATGAACTTTGATTTGTGTTGAATCATCTATTGATTAATCTAATTCTATATTGCATACATTTGTCTCGATTTCATTCGTGAATATTGTTTTACACTATTTGCCGATGATGTATGAATGTTGATGTTCTTGGTTAGATTTGGTCAATTTGATTTAGATAACCATTTGATTGCGTGAACTCATATGTTGGTGTGATAATCCCTAATTACTTGTGAACTTGAAACCCGGGCGTGATTCCTTTTTAATTATTGTTTACAACTTAAACCGTTTTGTTTGGTACTTGATTACTATTGATCATAATTGTTACTTGATAATCATTGCTTGTTGGAGTTGTTAATTTCACTTAAATCATTGCTTGTGTTTGGTCAGAAAGACCCATTGCCACTTCATAAATCACATTGTTAATTGAAGTTAAGCACCGACCACAAACTCTTCGTGGTTCGACACCCTTCTTACCCTAACTAGTTTAAGGTGATTAGGACACTCTAATTCTTTATCTTTGACTGGTCCCTTCGACACCGATCAAATTTTGGCGCCGTTGCCGGGGAGTGTGTGCGCTTGGTGTTTTATTTTAATTAATTCGTGTGACTATTTGTTACTTGTTTTGTTTGGTTAATCTTCTTCTATTTTTGTGTTACGCGTGGTGTTTGTTTGTGTGTGCAGGTGACAGATTAGTGCATGCGTACCCGTTCATCCGGGAGGACTTCACCGCTTGTTTTTGAACCAGAAATTGAGAAGATAGCAAGGCAAAACCGACCCAACAACAAAATCTACAACCTATTTCATCGGAACCATCATCTATGGATGGTCGAAGCAGTCATTCCGGATCTAGCATGAGAAACCGTGGCCCAACTCCAAACAGAGGCCCTATCCCTAACCGCCCACCAACTCCACCTCACCGAACCCAAACCCCATCTATACCTATCAATAACAACCTACCCCGTGGGTTGGGTCCAGTTCAACACAACCGACCCGTTAACATCCGTACCAATCCCACGTACCAAGGAAGAAGGGGATCACAACAAAATCAAACCCCTCCGGGAAATGTCTTTGGAGCTCAACCAAGAAACGACAATGAGGACGATGGTTGGGGGGATGACGATGGTGAAGACTTTGGGTATGATGATAATGAAGAGGTTGGGAATGGTAATGGGTTTGGAGATTACGAGTACGAAGATGGTGAGCGGAGCCAATATGGAGAATACAATGAGGGGCAAGGTTTTGAAGAGGAAGAAGAGGTGAATTATGTTCACCAAAGACCGAGACAACCAATGGGTCGAACGGGTAGACCCGATAGACCTGTTTATCCTCCTAGACAAGAAGGGAGGAGATTTAATTAGGGCTACAATAATGAAAACCGAAGACAACCGGTAGCCCCTATGGGTGGAGTTAATGGTCGCTTTCGACCGGCTATTTCGGAGGTTCAAGTCAAGACCGAATTATATTAACGTTCTTCCACATTTTCATGGCATGGTTACCGAAGAACCATACACCAATTTAGCCGAGTGTGCCGCCATTTGTAGCACCATTGGGGATGAAAACTTTGACCAAAATGAGGTCAAACTCCGACTTTTTCAGTTTTCCCTCAAAGATAGAGCAAAGCAATGGTTCATCACATTGCCGGCTAATAGCATCCACACATGGGATGAAATGCAACAAGTTTTCTTGGACGAATATTACTTGGTTGCAAAGACGGATGACTCCCGAATTGAGATTCGGACTTTTCAACAACAAACAGGTGAACCTTTACATGAAGCTTTTACCCGTTTCAAAGAGTTGTTGAGGAAATGTCCCCACCATCAAATAGAGTTGTGAGAACTAGTGAAGTGCTTTGTGGATGGTTTGACTCAAGAGGAGAGGAAGTACTTGAAGTCCACAAGTAATGGGACATTGTTGTCTAATCCCGAAGAAGATGATTGGGATTTCTTAGAAAGAATGAGCCAAAGTTCAAAAGCCGAGGCATCGGCTAGCCGAAGAGCCAAACACCCAATTTCAAAATCTGCCCCGGACTATGAGACGAAAGAGAGGTTAGCTTCTATGGAGAAAGAGTTGGCCTTGTTGAAAAAAGGAGAGAAAAAGGAAGTAGCGGGAGTGAAAACTCGTTTTGATGTTTGTGAGAGTTGTGGAGATTTGGGGCACAAAACCATGAGTTGCCCATTCCAAGAAGGTAGACAAAAAGACGTGAACCAAGTTTATGGTGATAGGAAACCATATGATACAAACTCAAACTCCTATCACCCGAGCTCGAGGAATCATCTCAATTTCAAATATGGGGATGCGTCAAACCAATTGAACCCAAATTTCCAAGGTTCAAATCAAGGTACTTCATCATACCAACCTCGTCAACAAAGCAATTATAATTCGGGTGGTTGCCAAAGGAGCTCATATAACAATAACCGGAACACAAATTACCCCCTATGGAATTACAATCAAGACCATCAACAACAAGATGAGTCATCAGGGGGTGATAATGCGGTTAATTCAAAGTTGGATGCACTATTGGAGATGATGAAAGAATCAAAGAAGGAGAATGAAGTGAGAGACAAGTCTTTTGTGGCATTGGAGAGACAAGTTGGGCAATTGGCACAAGAAATAGCTCAACTCAAACAAAATAAAGGTAAATTGTCAAGTGACACCACTTTGAACCCAAAACATCATGTTAGTGCAATTGTTTTGATTGAACGATTTTGTTTTTGTTTGTTTTGGTGTGTTTATGTTTGAAACTTGGTTGATTGTGTTGGGTTGGTGTTTATGGTTTGGGAATCTACTTCTTGAATTTTGGAGGTTTGGGTGTTAGATTTGTTTTGGCACCCACTAGCCGCACTTTTATATTTCATAACTATTTACACTGGGACAATGTAAGGTTCAAGTGTGGGGATGTGGAAAATCTTGGAAACCATAAATTTTTTTTTTGATAATTGTTTTGCAAAGTGTTTGGTAGAGGTCTTTGGTCATGGTTAATTCATTAAGTTACTTGATTAAGTTTTTCCAACAAATGAAAATTTTTTTTTGGAAATGTTGGATTTGGGAGTAACAAAATTGAAGGTGGCGGTTTGCATGCACATGTCGGTAACCTATTTTCCACCATGTTGTGAGATTTTGAGCTAAATTGATATATATATTCTCTTATTTGAGTGCTTAGCCACTTTGTTTCACATTTTAGAACTTGCATATCATTGATACATGTTGAGACCTTGAACCAATTAATTGCACAAAAATGATAAAGGCATTAGGAGAAACCTTTTTTATTTTTAGCCATTTTTATACCCTTACCCGTTAATATCCACTAGATGCCCACTCTGAGCCTATACCTTTTCTGTTGACAAAACCCATAACATTAGCCCATTCACCTTTTTAGCCTTTTCTTTTTAAACCCGTGAGTTGGAATTCAATTAACTTAGATTGTTGTAGTTGCGGTTGCAATTGAGAAAAAAAAAGAAAAAAAAAGAAAAAAAAATGAATGAAAAAGAAATACAAAAATAGTATTGGGTCAACATTTGCCCAAAGGTTTTGAGTATTAGTTTGAGCTACAATAAAAGATGTTATTGAGTCAGTTTAACCCAAGCTTCATTTGATAGTTTGAAAAAAATAAGAACTTTAGTGTTGATGGGTCATTTATACTCATAGTAGAGATTTGAAAGTTTTAGATTGATTTGTAACTTCATTAGTTGAATTCCACTTACCTATAGCCACTTTAAAAAATCACTATCCATGCCCATAACCCTAGCCTACATTACAACCCTTAAAAGACCTTTTGATTTGTGCATGTTAGTTGTGTTAGTAGGAGGAGATGTGATCAATATGCAAGCTTATGATAATGTGGTTCATTGTTTGGGTTTGAGTGAAAAATACTAGCACATCATCGCTAGTCCAGATATGAAACCAAGGGGAGTGATTGATTGTGAGGGGTGTGTGCATGCAAAGCCATAACTAGATATGAGTTAAGCGCGTTCCAATATTTCCTTTTGTTTAAAAATTCATCGATGGTTTGTTGGATTGTAAATCTGTTGAGAGTATAATTCTTATGAATCTGGCATGACCTTGGACCTTAACTTATGTTGAGTTAAAACAATTGTTTGAGAATTTGTAATGTGGATTTGAAGCAAAAGACTTTGCTTGAGGGCAAGCAAAACTCAAGTGTGGGGATGTGATAAGCGACCAAAGTTTTATGCATTAAAGGGTGTAACATGTTATATTTATGTAAATTAACATGTGGAATACAAAAGTTTTGTGTAGATGTGCATGTGCAGGTGTTGGAAGCTTAATTTATGATTTTAGAAGATATTATGCGAGATATGCAAGAGTTGGATGGAAGACGGAAGAAACGGGGCAAAAATGAAGGGTCCAGCGTAAGTCTACGCCACCTGGCGTAAGCCTACTCCGCCCAGCGTAGGCCTACGCCTAACTAGTTTCTTCACAGAAGGCTTCAGGGACACGGCGTAAGCCTACGCCATACCAGCGTACGCTGGTTACGTTTCAGACGCGAATTTTTGGTGAAACAGTCGATTTTCAGTGTTTAATTGGGGGTTTCTTCCCCAAATTGGAAATCCTCTTTTTGACATCAGTTCTTGGGCGATTTTGGGAGTTCTTGGAGGCTAAGGAACACGATTATAACATCCAATTGAAGATTGATACTCGAAAGATTGAAGATGAATTCCACAACCATGAGCGGCTAATCCACCGGTAATCATTCCCGGGTGGATTGTTTGTAAGTTTTTAGGGTTTTATCATGTGCTAGCTTTGAGAAACAATTCTTGTAATCATTTGGTTTGAAATACTTGAATCTTCGTGTTTAGTATGGTTATGAACTCACGAGAGTCGATAAATTCTTGCACCATTGACCCCGTTAGATGATAATTGCTATGAACTTTGATTTGTGTTGAATCTATTGATTAATCTAATTCTATATTGCATACATTTGTCTCGATTTCATTCGTGAATATTGTTTTACACTATTTGCCGATGATGTATGAATGTTGATGTTCTTGGTTAGATTTGGTCAATTTGATTTAGATAACCATTTGATTGCTTGAACTCATATGTTGGTGTGATAATCCCTAATTACTTGTGAACTTGAAACCCGGGCGTGATTCCTTTTTAATTATTGTTTACAACTTAAACCATTTTGTTTGGTACTTGATTACTATTAATCATAATTGTTACTTGATAATCATTGCTTGTTGGAGTTGTTAATTTCGCTTAAATCATTGCTTGTGTTTGGTCAGAAAGACCCATTGCCACTTCATAAATCACATTGTTAATTGAAGTTAAGCACCGACCACAAACTCTTCGTGGTTCGACACCCTTCTTACCCTAACTAGTTTAAGGTGATTAGGACACTCTAATTCTTTATCTTTGACCGGTCCCTTCGACACCGATCAGATGGCTGTCCCAGCTCCCACCGAAGTCAATGATACAGGCCCGGAGCATGTCCTCCAATGTCTGAATGGTCCTTTCATATTGTCCATCGGTTTGGGGGTGGTAAGCGGTGCTGATGTTCAGTCTCGTGCCCATTGCTTCGTTGAATTTCTTCCAAAACCTTGACATGAATCTAGTATCCCTGTCGGACACAATCGACAGCGGTATACCATGTCTGCTCATAACTTCCTTGATAAATACTTATGCTTGTCTTTCTGACGAAGAAGTCTCACGTATTGGCAAGAAGTGAGCACTTTTCGTCAAGCGGTCGACGATCACCCAAATGGTATCATTGTCTTTAGCTGTTCGCGGTAGCTTGGTAATGAAGTCCATCGTGATCTCATCCCACTTCCATTCCGGTATTGGTAGAGGTTGGATTTTACCGCATGGTTTCTGGTGCTCGGCCTTAACTAGTGAGCACGTTAGGCACTTCCTCACGTACTCGGTCACATTATTCTTCATGCCAGGCCACCAGTACTCTTTCTTCAAGTCTTAATACATTTTGTTTGTCCCGGGGTGGATAGAATAGCGGGATTTATGGGCCTCATCGAGTATTTTGGCTCTAAGCTCGCCAATCTTAGGTATCCACATCCGAACAAACCTAGTTCGTACACCGTATGCATTTGTATCCAAATTCCCTCGTTGTCTTACTATTCTTTCCCGTTTTATATTTCTTTCTAATAGTGCTTCATCTTGTGCCTTTGATATCTCACTCATCAAATCTGGTGTTATAATCAGCTGACACGCTTTGATCCGTATAGGTTCTGATTTTTCCTTTCTGCTTAAAGCGTCAGCCACCACGTTTGCCTTGCCTGGGTGGTACAATATCTCACAGTCGTAGTCTTTCAGTAGCTCTAACCACCTCATTTGCCTCATGTTTAATTCCTTTTTCCTGAAAAAGTACTTCAGGCTTTTGTGATCTGAGTAGATGGTGCATTTGACTCCATACAGATAGTGCCTCCATATTTTCAACGCGAAAACTACTGCTGCTAACTCTAAATCGTGTGTTGGGTAGTTAACCTCGTGAATCTTTAGTTGTCGCGAGGCGTAAGCAATTACCTTCCCTCGTTGCATAAGTACGCAACCTAAACCCTGACCCGAAGCGTCAGAGTAGACTACTAAGTCTTCATTTCCCTCAGGTAGTGCCAAGACTGGAGCTTGGATTAATCGTGCCTTAAGTTCCTCAAACGCGTTGTTTTGGGTTGAACCCCATTCATATTTCACTTCCTTCCGTGTCAACTTAGTTAGTGGCGAGGCTATTCTTGAAAAATCCTGAATGAACCTTCGATAGTAGCCTGCTAATCGCAGAAAACTTCGTATCTCTGTTGGTGTCTTTGGGACGTTCCATTCCTTTACTGTCTCGATCTTTGCAGGATCCACCATGATTCCGTTTGGGTTTATTACATGACCTAGGAATTGGACTTCCCTAAGCCAGAACGCGCATTTGGAAAATTTTGCGTACAACTTTTCCTGCTTTAGCACCTCTAGAACCTCTCTTAGGTGACAGTGGTGATCACCCTCGCTTTTCGAATATACCAGTATGTCGTCTATAAAAACTATCACCGATCGATCCAACATTGGTCGACATACTCTATTCATCAAATCCATGAATGTTGCTGGTGCGTTGGTCAATCCGAAAGACATCACGAGAAACTCATAATGCCCATAACGTGTGCGAAACGCGGTCTTTGGTACGTCTTCTTCTCTTACTTTCAACTGATGGTAACCCGACCTAAGATCGATCTTTGAGAACCAACTCGCACCTTGCAGTTGATCAAAAAGGTCGTCTATTCTAGGCAGTGGGTATTTGTTCTTTACTGTTCTCTTGTTCAACTCGCGGTAGTCAATGCACATGCACATGCTGCCGTCCTTCTTTTTTACAAATAGTACCGGAGCGCCCCATGGTGAAATGCTCGGTCTAATAAATCCTTTTTCTGTTAGTTCCTCTAGTTGAGACATCAATTCTTTCATTTCTGACGGAGCCAATCGGTAGGGGGCTTTGGCAACGGGCTCAGCTCCTGGCAGTAAGTCAATCTGAAAGTCTATTTCCCGATCGGGTGGTAACCCAGGTAGATCCTCAGGGAATACTTCTGGAAAGTTGCACACCACGGGTACATTCTTGAGTTCATTCATTTTCATTATATCATCAATAACATATGCCAGATAAGCTTCGCAACCGCGCCTCATGTATATTTCGGCCTTGATCATCGAGATGACGTTCGACATCGTGCAATTCCAATCCCCATAAACCATAATTGGACTGCCGCTAGGAGCTTTGAGGTGTATCCTCTTACGTTTACATATGATTTGAGCTTCGTTGGCAGCTAGCCAATCCATACCCAATACTATATCGAATCCTCCTAAGGTGAGAAGGAATAATCTAGAAGGGAACTTATGACCCTCTATTTCTATGATGCAATCCTCTGTTACTTGAAATACTGCCGAATTTTTACCAACGGCAGTTTATGTGACAATCCGACTTTTTAGGTTAACCCCGTTAACTATTCCGTTAAGTTTCTTATTAAAAACTTAACCCCGTTAACTAAATCTAACCCCAGGGACTGATTCTGCCACAAATCCAACTCAAAACTACAAGGACTAGTTGTGTTAATATGCTAAATCAAATAAATTGACTTCTCAAAGTCAAAATCAGCAAATTTGGTTCCTGTTGACTTTCAGAAGTCAAATCCGTGACAATTTGATCAAAATTCACAAAATAAACCTCAAATCCGTTGGAATTCATAACGTAAACAAATCTTAATAGCAATAATAGATCATTATTAGGGACTTAATCATAATCATTTTCAAATTAAACTCGAATTATGATCGTGGTTTTGTAACCGTCGACTTCATTTTCCATTATCATCAAATCCGACGAATTTATGTATTACCTTCACGAATTGAGACACTGCACACACTCGACGAACCTCTGTGAAGCTTTTGCACCAACTGAATTGGCCGGAGTAACAGTCGAAGACGCCGGAGACCGCCACAGTCACAGTCGGCCATCATTTCAGTCGAGAACCTCCAATTCATCACGCATTCTGGTAATTTCTTGTATCATTAGCGATCTTAAAACCGATGGTTTTCAAATTCAATGAGTCCCCAGATTCGCAACACCTCGATTATCAAAACCCCCATGATTTGGAAACCAGTCGCGATCGAATTCGTGGCGTTTGGGACGGGATTCGATCTGAGTACATGTGGGGAAGGAAAGCACGTCCGGCTTGGATGTTAAAAGAAATTCGAACTGGATTTGTTTGCGATAGCCTAGCGGCCGGGACTGGTTAGGGCGATGTGTGTGTGTGGGAGAGACCCGGGTTCGAGACCGGGCTCCCACAATTATTTTTAAAATATTTTTCTGGATTATTAAATTAATATAAATCAAACCTGTTAATATTGTATTATTATATAAACGGGTTTTAACCCGGAAAACAACCCGTAAGCTTGGGTTTGAAATATTAGTTTGTTTTTGTAAATTATACCCACTTTTATAAATAATATATTATTATTATTAACAAGTAAAAATAATATATTTAAGCCCTAAACTCGTGTAAAATAATATGTTTATATTATTCTCAAATTGTGACCCGTATTATTAAATAATATATATTTATATTATTTCAAGTCATTTTATAACGCCGTAAATCAATCGAGACTAAATAATAATATAACTAATTATATTATCCACTCGTATATATATTATTATTTATGTCGTTCGTCGCGTAAAGTCATTCCTAAACCCGTGGACGCGTTCGTCCACTCTCGTTTATTGGAGCGGTTCTTTTAGGACGTTCCTCGTTTTCCATGTCACAGTCACAATTCCCATTATCGTTCCTAATTTATATGTTTATAATTTTAGGACATTCGTAGGTCTTTTGCGACTTACACTCGTGGTTCCAACTTACTTCTAGTGTGAAACTATCTTCAACGCCAAACATGTGAGTTTTCACGGCCCCTTTTTACTGTTTTAACTTGGGAGAGAAAACATGCTTAAACTGATTTTGAGATTTTGTATTTCATATGCTATCAATGTTAAAGCTAAGTGTAACATGCTATCACAGAAAGTCCTCATCTTATCTAGAACCGTTAATATGGATCTTAGCGAGGTAATGTTTAGTAGGACTACTGGGTTTGACAAATCCCACCCTCGTTAGTCGCGCTAACTCGATTGGATATCGAACGGATGAAATGTTAGCTTACTCACATGGCCAGTAATGATAGACCTGGCAGGAGGCAATAAACAAACAGTCAGTTTCGGTTGCAAGCACTTGAGCTAAACATGAACATAGGTTAGCTACCTATAGATACATATTGAATGATCATAAATCTGGTAAACGCTTACGTATTTATTTGAAACCTGTGAACTCACCAACCTTGTGTTGACACTTTTTCTTACATGTTTTCGCAGGTCGCTAAGCTACGACACAAGGTGCACGTTAGGGCATGCATGGGATTCAACTGCTTTGCTTTGTGTCTATTTATGTTTGGTTGAATTATTCTATTGTACTTCGTTTGGACTTTTGAGACTTTTGGACTTTGGTTTTGGACGCGTGTATTTTGCGCATTTACTTTCTTTACGCTTCCGCATTGATACTCTGATTTAAAAGATATTTTCATTTTGAGTCCCATGTAGAGTCGTTCAAAGTAACTAATGTCTGAGATCCTGGTTCGTCACTTCCCAAACGGTAAAACTCCGTTAGTTGAAATTGGGGGTGTGACAGATTGGTATCAGAGCCATTGGTTATAGAGAACTAGGATTGCATACTAGACTATAGCCTCACACATTAGTTACATGTCATTTGGATGTTTGGTACTTATACATAATGTTGCAGGGTCATGTCGTCAACCCCACCTCCATCACCTAATGCATCAGGGCATAAGGCACATGTACTCTCATCCCCGGAACCCAAAAGGCGCCGGCCTACTTCGGGTAACCATTCAGTTGACCAAGGCGAACAGAGTAACGCACGAGCATTGGATTATGCTCTCAATTGGGACGTATACCCACATATGATCCAAAGGTGGATCGAAATGGGAGATGTTCCATCACCTTACTTTGGATCCGCATCTTCATCATCTACACTACCTAGCTTACCATGTACCATGGAACAAGCTTTCGCAGCATTCGTATCTTATATGTTGAAGGAATTGAGTTTTGTACAAGATGCCACCGAGGAGATACCTAAACTTCTGAAGAATGGACCCCAAGTAGAGAAGAATAAGGTAGGAGTAGAACACTTGACTACCGAACTAGCTGCAACGGACCATGTCCACAACCTTTTAGTAGATCGTGTGGCACATCTAAAGATGAGGGCTGACACTATGGATGATGATATGGAAGGAGTTCTAGAGAGACTAGCTGCTATGGAAGCTCAGCTACATGTGGTAAACCACACTGCTGAAGGCCTTCAAGAGAGGGTGACTCACTTGGAAGCCCAACTACAAGCGGCTCTATTTCCGGAAGACATTCTAGTATCTGACGATGAGGAGAAACCTTTTGAAGAAGAGCCTTTCGAGGAGGAGCCCGTGGAAGAAGAACCGGTTGAGATAGACGATGCACAATCGTATGTTTCTTCCGATGACGAAGATGCCTGATGATCTTCCTATTCTATCTTCCTTTTCATGTTTGCTTTTGCCTATGTTATTTCTCTTTACAAACCTAGATGGGTAAGGTTGTTCCCATCCAATATAAGCATGAGAAGTTTAATATTTGAGTTGTTTATTTTGTAGCCTTACAATTTATTTAATTTTCAAAATATTAGATGTTGTATCTCCTTACTCGTACCTGAATAATGTTTAATATGCGATATATTTCTCATTGTTTTTTTCATTTGTGATTGTGACGGATCATGTCTGGGAGAGGACGCGGAGGCTGTGCCGGTGGTCGTGGTACCATTAACATGACGGCAGCAGAGCTAGCAGCATTGATAAATGATAGTGTGGCAGAGGCCCTAGCAGCACAGAATGCTGCAGGTAAATGCTTTAACTATTGACTAATAGTGTCAATCCTTCTCCTAAAAACATTTTTCTAAACTCTATAATTCCAATTCAATTTGTACTTCTAAATCCAGGCCATCAAAATCAGCAAAACCAACAGCCAGCCTGCACTTTCAAAGCATTCATGGATTGCAAGCCCCACACTTTTAGTGGAGCTGAAGGAGCCGTTGGATTACTTCGCTGGTTTGAGAAGGTTGAATCAGTAATAGCCATGTGCAACTGCCCGGTGGCTAACCAAGTGAAGTTTGCTGCTGGAACTTTAGAAGGCCCGACCCTAACATGGTGGAATGCCCAAGTTCAAATGTTGGGACTGGCAATGGCAAATGGACTCCCGTGGGAGGAATTTAAAGCAATGATGAAGGAAGAATACTGCCCACGCGATGAGATCCAAAAGTTAGAAGGAGAGTTCTGGAACCTTAAGATGGAGAGTTCGGAAATTGAACTCTACACCACTCGTTCACACGAACTGGCTACTATGTGCCCTCATATGGTAACTCCTGACTACAAAAGAATCTAACTTTACATTGGAGGTCTAGTGCCTCAAATACAAAGCATGGTTACTTCATCCAATCCTGCCACTATCCAACAAACCATTCGACTTGCGCATAAGTTAACCGACCAAGCGGTGACGCAAGGAACCCTACCTCCGAGAGGTTCAGTTGCTAAACTCACCGACAGCCACAAATGCAAGTTCGATCACCATTCCAACCCCCACAACCATTTCAACTCCCACTCCAAAGGACCTCAATCCAACCAACCCCAGTTTAACCAACAGCAACAATAGCAACAGCGTAGGTTTGAGCCTACCAAGAACTTCAATCAGTCGACCTCTTCTGGCCAAAACCAGGGTGGTTATGCGGGGAAGTCCCCGAAGTGTAACAAGTGTAACTTACACGACTTTGGGTTCTGCAATCATTGCCATAGGTGCGGTAAAATAGGCCATGCTGCTAAGGACTGCAGGGGTGAATTACAAACTAAACAACCCTTTCAACAACCGGGATCTACTAGGGCTTGCTTTGAGTGTGGAAAGGAAGTGCATATCCGAAAGAACTGTCCTCAGTTGAAGAAAGGGGGTAATGGAAATCACAACCCTAACCAGAATAACAATGGTAATGGTGGTAACAATGGCAATGGGGGAGGAAATGGTGCGAAGGGACGGGCCTTCGTACTAGGATTTGGAGAAGCCCGTTACGACCATAATGTGGTCACCGGTAAGTTCCTCGTAAATAATTTCTTTGCTTCTATCCTTTTTGACACCGGTGCTGATAGAAGTTTTATATCTAAGAAATTTAGTAATATGATAAAAGGAACTTCATCTCTATTAGAAGATAAGTATACAATAGAGATAGCTGACGGTCAAATAATTGAGGCAACTCATATACTTAAAGGATGTAAACTTGAGCTAGCTACACATACATTTGATATCGACCTTATGCCGGTCATACTTGGTAGTTTCGATATAATTGTCGGCATGAATTGGTTATCTAAAAACCAAGCCGAAATTATCTGTCGTGAGAAGATTGTACGAATACCTCTCTCGAATGGAGAAACCCTTTCCATCCAAGGCGAAAGAGTTGGTGCAGTCATGGGCATTATATCCTTCATGAAAGCACAAAAATGTCTTCGAAAGGGGCATACTGCTATTTTGGCCCTTGTTGCTGAGCAGCCTTCAGAAGAGAAGAAGATCGAAGATATTCCCGTTGTGCGTGAATTTTTGGAAGTGTTTCCCGAGGATCTGCCCGGTCTGCCACCGCACCATCAAGTTGAATTCCAAATTGATTTAGCACCCGGAGCAGCACCGATTGCTCGGGCACCTTACAGACTGGCACCCAGTGAATTGCAGGAACTGTCCACTCAATTGCAAGATTTATTGGATAAAGGTTTCATTCGACCTAGTTCATCACCGTGGGGAGCTCCGGTATTATTTTTCAAGAAGAAGGACGGTACTTTCCGTATGTGTATTGATTACCGGGAGCTGAATAAAGTAACAATCAAGAACCGCTACCCTTTACCTCGTATAGATGACCTTTTTGATCAACTCCAAGGATCAAGTTTCTATTCCAAAATAGACCTTAGGTCCGGCTATCATCAGTTAAGAGTCCGAGAAGAAGATATCTCTAAGACTGCATTCAGAACGAGGTACGGCCATTACGAATTTATGGTCATGCCTTTCGGTTTAACCAACGCACCCGCGGTATTCATGGACCTCATGAACCGTGTGTGTAAGCCTTACCTGGACCAGTTCGTTGTCGTTTTCATCGACGACATCCTCATCTATTCCAAGAACAAGGAGGAACATGAGGAACATCTACGCCTAATTTTGGAACTACTTAAGCGATAACAACTGTATGCTAAGTTTTCCAAGTGTGAATTTTGGATCCGGGAAGTTCAGTTTCTAGGGCATGTGGTTAATGAGAAAGGGATACATGTCGACCCATCCAAAATAGAAGCCATCAAGAATTGGGCAGCACCGACGACTCCGACTGAGGTGCGACAATTTCTGGGATTGGCTGGATATTACCGTCGTTTTATCGAAGGATTTTCAAAGATTGCACAATCTCTCACCGCCCTAACTCAAAAAGGAAAAGCCTATAATTGGGGCGATAACCAAGAGTCAGCTTTCCAGCACCTCAAACAGAAACTTTGCAGTGCACCTATTTTAGCCCTTCCAGAAGAAACCGATGATTTTGTTGTGTACTGTGATGCATCCATTCAAGGCCTGGGTTGTGTCTTAATGCAACGCGAGAAGGTAATCGCATACGCTTCACGTCAGTTAAAGATTCACGAGAAAAACTACACCACTCATGATCTAGAGTTGGGAGCAGTAGTTTTTGCACTTAAGATATGGAGACATTACTTGTATGGTACCAAATGCACCATCTACACCGATCACAAGAGCCTCCAGCATATCTTCGAGCAGAAGGAGTTGAACATGCGACAACGTCGTTGGGTTGAACTTTTAAATGATTACGACTGTGCGATCCGATACCACCCGGGTAAAGCTAATGTTGTAGATGATGCCCTGAGTCGAAAAGAAACAAAACCTAAACGAGTTCGAGCATTACAGCTTACTATTCACCCCAGATTACCTGACAGAATTCGTAGTGCTCAACTCGAAGCCCTAAAAGAAGAAAACCTACCGCTGGAAGGTACACGCGGCATGGAAGCACAACTTGAAGTAAAATCTGACGGAATTCGTTACTTCGTCGAACGAATATGGATTCCATTGTTCGGAAATTTAAGGGAACTAATCATGGATGAAGCTCATAAATCTCGTTACTCCATCCATCCGGGTTCCGATAAAATGTACCATGATCTAAAAGTACTATATTGGTGGCCGAAGATGAAGGCCGATATAACCACCTATGTTAGTAAGTGTCTGACCTGCGCGAAGGACAAAGTTGAATATCAAAAACCATCCGGTCTTCTGCAACAACCAGAAATTCCCATGTGGAAATGGGAACAAATATCCATGGATTTCATCACCAAATTACCACGAACCCCTACTGGATGTGATACTATATGGGTAATTGTTGATCGATTAACAAAATCTACTAATTTCCTAGCAATCAAGGAAACCGACAAAATGGATAAGCTTACTCGTACATACTTGAAAGAAATAGTCTCTCGGCACGGGGTGCCAATCTCCATTATTTCGGATCGTGATGCACGATTCACTTCTCGTTTCTGGCAGTCGTTATATAAGGCCTTAGGCACGCGTCTAGATATGAGCACAGCATACCATCCTCAAACTGATGGCCAAACAGAACGTACTATCCAAACTCTGGAGGACATGCTACGAGCTTGTGTGATCGATTTCGGTAACACTTGGGAGTCTCACCTACCGTTGGTGGAGTTCTCCTACAACAACAGCTATCACACTAGCATCAAGGCAGCTCCATTTGAAGCACTTTATGGATGGAAATGCCGTTCTCCCATTTGTTGGACCGAGGTTGGAGATAGCCAACTCACAGGTCCAGAACTTGTATTTGAAACTTCCGAAAAGATCGTTCAAATTAGAAACCGTATGGCGGCAGCTCGTGATCGTCAAAAGAGCTATGCCGACAAGCGTCGTAAACCTTTGGAGTTTCAAGTAGGTGACATGGTCTTACTCAAAGTCTCACCTTGGAAAGGTGTCATTCGTTTCGGAAAACGAGGCAAACTGAATCCTCGTTATGTTGGACCTTTCAAAATATTAAAGAGAATCGGACCAGTAGCGTATCAACTGGACTTACCTGAAGGACTGAGTGGTGTACACAACGTCTTTCACATCTAAAATTTGAAGAAATGTCTAGCTGACGAATCTCTCGCAGTTCCTCTTGAGGAACTACACGTTGATGAACAGTTACGTTTCATCGAAGAACCTGTGGAAATTATGGATAGGGAAGTTAAAATGTTAAAGCACAGTAAGATCCCTATTGTCAGAGTTCGTTGGAACTCGAAACGCGGACCGGAATTCACGTGGGAGTGCGAGGATCAGATGATGCGCAAATATCCTAGTCTGTTCAAGCACTCCGCGTCAAATTCTTAAGGTACTATTTAATTTTCGAGACGAAAATTCTTTCAACTAAGGGATGATGTGACATCCGGGAAAAAAAAATTTATTTAATTTTCGGGACGAAAATTCTTTCAACTAGGGGATGATGTGACAATCCGACTTTTTAGGTTAACCCCGTTAACTATCCCGTTAAGTTTCTTATTAAAAACTTAACCCCGTTAACTAAATCTAACCCCAAGGACTGATTCTGCCACAAATCCAACTCAAAACTACAAGGACTAGTTGTGTTAATATGCTAAATCAAATAAATTGACTTCTCAAAGTCAAAATCAACAAATTTGGTTCCTGTTGACTTTCAGAAGTCAAATCCGTGACAATTTGATCAAAATTCACAAAATAAACCACAAATCCGTTGGAATTCATAACGTAAACAAATCTTAATAGCAATAATCGATCATTATTAGGGACTTAATCATAATCATTTTCAAATTAAACTCGAATTATGATCGTGGTTTCGTAACCGTCGACTTCATTTTCCATTACCATCAAATCCGATGAATTTCTGTATTGCCTTCACGAATTGAGACACTGCACACACTCGACGAACCTCTGTGAAGCTTTTGCACCAACTGAATTGGCCGGAGTAACAGTCGAAGACGCCGGAGACCGCCACAGTCATAGTCGGCCATCATTTCAGTCGAGAACCTCCAATTCATCACGCATTCTGGTAATTTCTTGTATCATTAGTTTCGTTTTTACTCGTCAATTGAAAGCCCTATCATTACCAGGGCGTACATTATCAATTCGATCAAAATCTATAACCTAGGGTTCATCATTGACCGGTTTAATCGAACCCTAGTCTAGACCCAATAAAAATGAAATTAACCTATACAGTTAGATTCGCAATACCATACTCTTTGAAAGCCCTTTATCAATTCAAACTTTTATTATCAGAATCGTTGTAACCCGTAATCTAGGGTTCATATGAAACCAAGTTGTCGAATTCAACTCTAAACCGCGTTTAAACCAAATTAAACTATACCACTAGACTCATAGTCTTCTGTAGATTGAAAGCCCTATGAAATATCGGGCTTCCATCATCGAATTGATCTTGATCCCGTAATTAGGGTTCGTTCTGGAAACGTGTTGGGGTTTTCGATCTTAAACATGAATTTGATACAATTAAACCACGTCAACAGATTCGCAAGGTTTTGTTTAATAAAAGCCCTATCATTTCAACAATTTTTAATACCAGAATCGATCAATTGAATCCATGTTTATAAACTAGGGTTACGATCCATCTTTCAGTAAATTAGCGATCTTAAAACCGATGGTTTTCAAATTCAATGAGTCCCCAGATTCGCAACACCTCGATTATCAAAACCCCCATGATTTGGAAACCAGTCGCGATCGAATTCGTGGCGTTTGGGACGGGATTCGATCTGAGTACATGTGGGGAAGGAAAGCACGTCCGGCTTGGATGTTAAAAGAAATTCGAACTGGATTTGTTTGCGATAGCCTAGCGGCCGGTATTGGTTAGGGCGATGTGTGTGTGTGGGAGAGACCCGGGTTCGAGACCGGGCTCCCACAATTATTTTTAAAATATTTTTCTGAATTATTAAATTAATATAAATCAAACCTGTTAATATTGTATTATTATATAAATGGGTTTTAACCCGGAAAACAACCCGTAAGCTTGGGTTTGAAATATTAGTTTGTTTTTATAAATTATACCCACTTTTATAAATAATATATTATTATTATTAACAAGTAAAAATAATATATTTAAGCCCTAAACTCGTGTAAAATAATATGTTTATATTATTCTCAAATTGTGACCCGTATTATTAAATAATATATATTTATATTATTTCAAGTCATTTTATAACGCCGTAAATCAATCGAGACTAAATAATAATATAACTAATTATATTATCCACTCGTATATATATTATTATTTATGTCGTTCGTCGCGTAAAGTCATTCCTAAACCCGTGGACACGTTCGTCCACTCTCGTTTATTGGAGCGGTTCTTTTAGGACGTTCCTCGTTTTCCATGTCACAGTCACAATTCCCATTATCGTTCATAATTTATATGTTTATAATTTTAGGACATTCGTAGGTCTTTTGCGACTTACACTCGTGGTTCCAACTTACTTCTAGTGTGAAACTACTTTCAACGCCAAGCAGGTGAGTTTTCACGGATCATTTTTACTGTTTTAACTTGGGGGAGAAAACATGCTTAAACTGATTTTGAGATTTTGTATTTCATATGCTATCAATGTTAAAGCTAAGTGTAACATGCTATCACAGAAAGTCCTCATCTTATCTCGAACCGTTAATATGGATCTTAGCGAGGTAATGTTTAGTAGTACTAATGGGTTTGACAAATCCCACCCGCGTTAGTCGCGCTAACTCGATTGGATATCGAACGGGTGAAATGTTAGCCTACTCACATGGCCAGTAATGATAGACCTGGCAGGAGGCAATAAACAAACAGTTAGTTTCGGTTGCGAGCACTTGAGCTAAACATGAACATAGGTTAGCTACCTATAGATACATATTGAATGATCATAAATCTGGTAAACGCTTACGTATTTATTTGAAACCTGTGAACTCACCAACCTTGTGTTGACACTTTTTCTTACATGTTTTCTCAGGTCGCTAAGCTAAGACACAAGGTGCACATTAGGGCATGCATGGGATTCAACTGCTTTGCTTTGTGTCTATTTATGTTTGGTTGAATTATTCTATTGTACTTCGTTTGGACTTTTGAGACTTTGGTTTTGGACGCGTGTATTTTGCGCATTTACTTTCTTTACGCTTCCGCATTGATACTCTGATTTAAAAGATATTTTCATTGTGAGTCCCATGTAGAGTCGTTCAAAGTAACTAATGTCTGAGATCCTGGTTCGTCACTTCCCAAACGGTAAAACTCCGTTAGTTGAAATTGGGGGTGTGACAGTTTGTACGCTAAAGGCCTTTACTATGGTGTTGATAGTGCAACCTAGTTTACGACTAAATACATTGGATATAAAACTTTTACTAGCACCAGAGTCAAATAAAATAACAGCATGTTCGTTATTAACTAGGAACGTACCTGACACAACATCAGGGTTTCCCCTTGCTTCCTCCTCAGTCAGGGCGTAGGCTCGAGTCCTAGCCTGCGATTGTTCCTTTTCAGCTTCCTTTTCCTTTCCCGAACCGGATTGTCTGGTTTTCCTGCAATCCCTAGTCTGGTGTCCATATCTTCCACAACTTTGGCACTTGACGCCCTTCAAACAATCTTGGGAGTAGTGCCCTGGTTTCCCGCATTTATAGCATGTGGTGGTGCCGATTCGACACTCGCCAAGATGTTGCCTTCCACATTTCTTGCATGTTTCATATTCATCCGACCTTGGTTTCTTAATTTCAGTTGTTACATTCCCCTTTCCGGTGCCTCTAGACGGGTTCTCCCACTTTCTCTTTTGTGTCTCAGGTGCCGGGTCCTCATTGGCATAATCGTCGTAGACGATTCCACTCAGATTCACTACTGACTCGAAGGTCGATGGTATATTAGCTTTTACATGGACACGGACCCATTGAGGTAGGCCCTTTACATAGTACTTAATCATTTGTTCTTCTGTCTCCACCAGGTGGGGTACCAGTTGGGCTAGTTCATTGAATCTAGAAGTATACTGGCGGTGCGTCTTACTGCCAGCCTTGAAGTTTAGGAACTCGTTCTCCACACGATCAATCTCGTTCTGTGGGCAGAACTTTTGGATTATCAGCTTCTTCAGATCTTCCCATGTCATTATGGCAAGAGCGTTTGGTGACTTTGTCCTCTGAATGTTCCTCCACCAACTTAGCGCCTCATTGGTGAAAGAATGGGCAACATACTTAACAGCCTGGTCCGGTCGACACTCGCTGATGTTGACTACAGCGTTCATCCTCTCAATCCATTCAAACGTAGCCACTGAATCCTTGTTCCCATCGAACTTGGGTGGGTCTCCGTCCTTGAAACCTTTGTAAGTACACCCACGGTTGCTTGATCCCACCTTCACTTCATCCCCATCACTGTCATACACTTTCTCTTCATGGTCTCCTTCATCCTCCTCTCTACTTTTCTTTAGTGCCTCGGATAGTAGATCAGGCAATTCTTTCTTCAGAGTGAGTACGACTTCACGGGCAATAGCATCCCTGACCTCTGGTTCTAACTGTAGAGGCCCTTGACTGTTGTTTCCAGTTGGGGTCACCTCTGTTTCGTGCACACTCTCAGTGTGTTCTGCGTGCACACTCTCTTCCTCTTCATGTCTTTGATTCAATGGAGGTCTACCGACTCGGCCAGTACGACCGCCTCGGCGTCCTGTTCTTCCTCCACCAGCCATAGTCCCTAGTTTCCTGATAGTTATAAAGGGAATACATCAATGCCATTCCTTCAGATCATAGTGTAGAACAGTACGAGCAAGGTAAATTTTTAATTACAGTGACCGATTTGTGATTACTAATTTACATTGCTTTTCGGGTTCAAAACTCTTCAATTCGGTTGTGACATTGACATCTATTTGTTCTAAGTTAAGGTATCTATTCTTATCCAAGTGTATTAACTCTAGTACTTACTTACCGTGCTGGCGTTGACGTTGGTTACCCATACTGACATCCGTGCGTTGGTCCCATAATCAGCTTGAGTCCATACATTTAGGGATGTATGAATCTCTCAAACTATTGCTCTGATACCAACTTGTAAGGCCCCATTTCCGGGTAACCTCACTTGTTGGATTTACTCATAAACATAATCATAAATACTAACATTTGAATTCAATCATTACATAACGTAACATGACATGACATAACATCGAAAGTCTTAACAATTAAATACATAACATTGTCTTAACATATAATAAGTGGGATGTCAGTCTTGTGTCGGGTAACCTTCACGCCATCGCACGACCCTTCCTTCCTTTACCTGAAATGTATACTAAAAGTCAGCTAACGCTGGTGAGTTCTAGTTTAAAGACAATCATACATAATATTTATCTTATCATGAATATTTTATATATGTAACATACGTAATATTCGTGCTTTTACATATTCTTTAATTTACTGTTCTCACATAACATTCATATTAAGTATATACATATGTACATACATACTTACTTGGGGAGGACATTTATTGGCCATAAACTTAAGGGTGATCAACCCATCATACTTGTCGCGAATGCACAAAGACATCGCAGTGAGAACTACCATCGTAGCCCTTTTCATTAACCGTCCGGCTCTAGAAAACCGTCCGTCGAAACTTAAATCCGTCTGGCAACCTTTGTCCGTCCGCTCTTAAACCCGTCCTACCGTCGTAGTCCGTTCATTCGCCCGTCTACCCAAGGGCATCTGTTTCCCACGTGACCATTATGTATGCAACCGTTCTACTTGAGTTAAGGCATTTGCTTCGACCGTCCATTAATGCCTTTTTATACGTCCTAGCTTGCGAAGGAACTTTTTTGTCCCGGTTTGCAAAATAGTCACGTGGTCGTCCGTCTACCAAAGTAGCCGTTGTCATAGAAGAGTTCATAACATTTACATACATTCATAACATGCAATATATATAATATAAAGTAAGATTTCATTCATTTACGTTATGTCATTCTTTCATTCATTCTTTATAATCATACGTTTCATTCTTTGTTCATAATTCATTTTCATATATAAGTATATATATATATATATATATATATATATATATATTTGCATACCACGTATGATCACATTGACATTCATAGCATTTATTCATTTAGTGTATACACTTCAGCCTCAAAACATTTAAAATGATTTGCACATAACATAGAAGGGGGCACATATAACTCACCTGATAAGCTAGTCTTGTTGTCCTAAACAAAGGTCCTAAACAAAGGTCCAACAATGTCACGTACGATCTGAATTAGGTAGTTAAATACACATCAGACCCAATCCCGACTCTAACGGTTTAATCATTCTAAACATACTGACTTTACTTACTGGTCTGCTGCCTGCACACTTAGTAAGTGCGCAGGACCTTGCTCATGCGTACTTGACAAGTACGCAGAACATTCTTCTTGCGTACTTGATAAGTACGCAGGATCTTCCTCATGCGTACTTAATAAGTACGCATGACATCCTTCTTGCGTACTTGATAAGTACGCAAGACCTGCTTCCTGGACAAGTCCGAAATTCTTGCATGTTAATTTGATCATGCCAATCTTGCAATTTTCTTTGATCAAAAGGTGCGGTTTTTATTCTAGATGCTAGTTCTAAGCTTATTTTCAAGTTTCATCCATAAAAACGTCTCCTATTTAGCTAAAACCCGAAAAACTTCAAAACGAACAAAAACTCATATTATGGTCGAATCGTTACCTGGATTGGAATTCTGATTCGGAGGTTTTGCTCACGAGCTCAGTAGTAACGTACTCCTTCAATTTAGGGTCGATTCGTCAACTTTCTCTCTCTAGACCCGACCTCTCCTTTCTCTCTCTAGATTGCAAGTGTTGGTGAAAATGAGAGTCTAAGCCTACCTCGACCTTTATATACCTGGGCTTCCCTCGGCCCGTTGGAGCCGAGCCTAAGCCCATCCATTTTTCTTTTGTTTTATGACGATTAAGTCTCTATCGCGTTATTATTTACTAAATTATTATTTTTGGGGTGTTACACACGCAGAACAAGACGAATCATTCACTTATCAATCTTAAAAAAGTTTTAAAATATAAGAAAATGATATAAATGTAATGTTTATTCATTTTTCAACAAATTTAAACAAAAGAATATGAAGAAATTTCGTTTATATACATACCTACACATGTGTAAGTTTTTTTACCTACATATAACCTATACATGTGTAGAAAACTTTTAAATATATAAAAACATATGAAAAACTAGTTTAATGATTTTTTTATTTATATAAATGTATGTAGGAAATATAGATTTTTTTTTATCACATATCAAAAAATTAAACGATTTACGTTTGTTTCCTTTGTTCTTACAGAATTTCCTTGTTCTGAAATGAACTCCTCTCCGTGTGTGTGTGTATAATAATGGACACACATTTATTTTTCATCCATTATATCAAATCAAGTGTTTTTACATGTGATATGTGTGATTCACAAATAGTGACGGGTCCATGATTTTTTGTCAGCGGGTGCTAAAATGGGTGCGGTCAGATAGGGTCAGGGCAAAATATTACATTAATGGATATGGTCAGAAAGGGTCGGGTCAAAAGATTGCATTAATGGACGCGGCCATATGATGGCGTAACTAAAAATTTTCAACTAGAGTGTAATGTTTTTTTACATTCACCGGTGTACGTAAATTAATTTCCTTATTAATGGACCTCTCAAGATCATATATGTTAGAAACTTTATAAAATTACTTAATTTTCAACTCTTATGAAATAACTTTTTCATACTTTCATAAAGTTATTTTTTTAATGAAATTAGTTCTTTGATTGACAACTGAGTTTCGTTGAGTAATGTCACATCACTTTCTTTTGAATATCAACCGAATAATTATTTATTTTTTATTATTCAACTTATTTTACTTTTTATTATTACATGATTAGTATTTTACAAATAATTAATAAAATAATGTATTGTACATAGAAAAACTTAATATATTATTAATATTATTTCATCACAAATAAATAGATAACAAAAAACAAAATTCATTCTAAAGTAAATAAATAATATAAAAGTAAGAATTAAGGGTTATAGAGATTTGTGTTGTCAATCACTTGATGTCTTCGAAGAGGGAGAAAAATAAATATATAAAAAAATAGTCTATTGTACTAATTTAAATATATTTAATCTATTGTCTTCTTTCCTTGACTAGTAAGAGATCATAACCAGGTATCCACATTCTTCTCTCTTTCTTCATCTGATTCTACCACTCAGGTTATGGGTGCCTAACATTTTTTACAAGGGTGTTTGTAAATTTTTTAAGCAATTTTAAATTATCTAAATAAGTTAATTTTAGGTTTGAGCGGGTGCCTTCCCACCCTCTGCAGCTCACATAGATCCGCCCCTGTTCACAAACATATTCAAGAAGGAATTTGAATGTTTGAAAAGAAATTGTTTTATCAAGTTGAATTATGTCTGGGTTTACTTGGTTTAAACCTGGCTATTAATCTAGTATGTTACAGAAACATAAAATCATTTAACTAATATTTATGAATCGTGTTTACTGGGTTTTGCTTGAATCATGGAATGCATACATGGATAGTGATAGAAACAAGAACAGCCTAAAAAGATAAGATAAGAAAATACCTCTTAATCTTTGCGTTTACTTGCAGTCGATCGATCTTCCTTCTTCTTTTAAGACTGAATTGTACAGAAAGTATAAGAAAAGGATTTGCAGGGTTTTATTTTAAAAAAGATAATATGGTAGTTGACCAAGTGTTTATTATACAAAAAATAATTAAATGCTAAATAATTCAAATACTTGTCTAGTCAAAGACGCTTCAGTAACTTTTCTTATAAAATAACAACATTTCTCTAAAATTATTTCCTTTTTAAATTACGTTGGATCTTAACGTTTCTGGTTGAAAAGTATACATGTCTAAATTAATACAAACTAGTTGCTTCCATCCGTTTCGCGGTGATAGTGGGATCGATTGTAAATAAAATTTAAATAGAAATGGCACAACAGTAAAAATAATTTTATTAAAAAAAACATAATAATAAATAACAAAAAGAGGGAAAAACCAAAAATAAAGTATTACTGTTTCAGGTAGTCGAAAATCATAAAAGCGAATTTTGAGATCGGTTTCGATAATGCAAAAACCGGTAATAATGTTGTTCGCTCATAACAGGTTCGGTTCGTCACGGTACAACAATGGTAACAACACTCACCATTGGTTACGATAACAAAAAAAACTCGATTTTTAATATAAATCCGTTTTCAAAAAAGTTTATATCGGAACGTTGGAAAAAAAAAACCCAAAAACAGATGCGTATTCCGTTTCTTTTAAGTTAATGAACGAAAGTTATTAAAGGAAAATGAAAATATTAGAAAATGGAATGGGTTAAAAGCGTATATAATATATATAGTATGAGGGGTGAAAATGAAAATAATAATAAAAAAAGAAATAACGTCACCCTACCACAACGATAACGACACTTGCTATACGCTACAATACAGAAAAACTTCGTTAAAAAAATTTATAAAGGAACGTTGAAAAAAAACTAAAAATAGCCGCACACTCCGTTTTAAAAAAAACTAAAGAACGAATAGAGTTAATGAAAAACGAAATTATTAGAAAATTAAATGAGTTAAAATCGTATATTATATATAACAGGAGGGGTGAAAATAAAAAAAAACCACAAATGAACGACGTGGCAGCATTTCAAGGGTATAGCTAGGGCTGTGCAAAGGGTCGGAACCGACCCGACCCGACACGGACCCTCCAGAACCGAATACCCTTTTACTGATGAATTTAGGAACCACGAACCGAACCTTATAAGCTTATGTGATTCGGGTCCTTAAGGTTTCCACACAACATATACTTTATAGGATTTGAGCACTTACTCTTTTATTTATGAGAAAGGTCACTTAACTACTAAAATATCCTCTAAAGTACCTTTTTTTTTGCAAATTATTAACCATTTTTTGAACAGGAAAACTTCATACAATAGTAATTAAGTTTTCACACTGTTTGAATTAAGTCATTCAATTTTTTTTTGTTTCAATTAAGTCAGTCAAGTTTTAGGTAATGTTTTAATCATAATTTTTTACATAATTAATAAGTTGACGTGACATTTTTCTAGAGTTAAATACGGTTTTAGTCCTTATCATTTGATAAAAATAAGTATTTCGGTCCAAAAGTTTAAACTATTAGATTAAAAAAATCAAATTATAACTAGTAGACTAAAATGGTTATTTTAATCAAACAACATGGACTAAAACCGTATTTAACTTCTTTTTTAATATGTTGATGTGGATATTATTTTTTTATTTTTTATATTTAAATTTTTGAAAATTTTACTTTCAAATTTTTTAAAGTTTTACATAATCCAATCCAAGACGTAAATTTTTAAGGCTTTTTTGACAATCTGTATTACGCGGTGAAAAAACGATCAAACTTCCGTCACGAAGCGCAGGGAAAAACTAGTTATAGTTTAAAACTCAATTTCTCAAACCGTAACTTCACTAGTACAAAATCCATTTTGGTTGGGATTTGGTTTTTATCCAAAAAATGTAAAACCATCTCAAAAGATTTATTTTTTGATGCTATTTGTGTTAACCGCCCCAAATATGTCTTTTTTTTTTATGAAAAGCTTGATGCTATGTTTCAGTTTTAGAAAATATAAGCGGCCATGGTCTGTATGTGAGTATCTTAACTCTTCAATCACTTTTACAAATACACGAACACTTCAAACATAATTGACGATTTAACTATAACACATGAATTGAAGGCCATAAATAACAGAAACTGTTGCATGTAAAAATAGAATTTGCCTTGAATGCAGGAGAGAATAGAGACGTTAATCCCTGCAGAAAATAATAAATAAATAAATAAATCAGAGTAATTCAAGTTTAATTATGTTTTAAGGTGTTTAAAAAATGATACGAATGAATAAAAGTGATAATTAAGTTATCTAACAATTCATACTACATTCACCGAATTTTTAATATATTTTATGGATAATTTTTTATCTTGAGAAGTTAATTTTGACATCTAAGGCCCAGTCTACACGAAAACGTTGAATATAATTAGCAATTTAACAAGAACCATGAATTAAAGAAATAATACATCATCAAATCCAAGACATCAATTCACATGAACTAAATGCTTCAAATAACAGAAAGAAACTGTTGCAGGTAAAAAAAAAGAATTTACCATTATTCAAATCCATTCAGGAGAGAATGTTTCATGTAAAAGTAGAATTTACCTTAAATACTCGAGTAATATTATTCAAATCCACGCTGGAGAAAATAGAGAAGATCTTCTCTCGATTAAAAACTAAATCCCTGCAGAATAAAAAATCAGAGTGATTTGGTATTTTAATAATGTTGAAAGAAGGAAGTAAGTTACCTGATGTCGTTTGGTTTTTATAAAGGAGTTTATGTCTTCTTCCGTTATGTTACACCTCCCAAAACTTGTATCAATTGTGTTTAGTGCTGGAGTAGCCACGTCTCCCTTGCTGAAAACCGTTATTTCAGGACATTCCATGATTTCCAAAGTATGTAATGATGGCCAAGAAATATCATCCTTCCCTAAGCAAAATCCTTTGAGACTTTTAAGTTTCTCAAGTTTTAAGGACTTTAGACAAGGTAACATCTCAATCTCTTTCACTTTTCCATCACATTCTTGAAGTTCTTCTTCTTCTTCCTCCTTGACAATTACCTTGAGGTTTTCACACCTACTTATATGTAGGTGTTGAAGTTGTTGTAGACTACCAACCATGGAACTAGTAAATACATGTTCTAACTTAATACACTGATGAATAGAGAGTGTTGTTAGGTTTGGGAACAACAAAGGTGTCCTCTCATGATGATTGCTCTTCCATAAATACTTGAGACTTGATAGATATTCTAACTCCACTTGTGTTAGTTTTGGAATTTGAACAACAGTTTGTGATTCACTACTATTTCTCCCTTCCATTGCTTCTACTTCAAATACCTCCTCTACATATCTACAATCAAATACTCTCATCCTTTCAAGCTTTTGCAGTTGTAGCAACTCATTGGAGGGAATAATGCATTTAACATCTTCATCCCATAAGTGTAATTCAATGAGATTATGAAAAGAGCAAGGTTGGAAAGTAGTAGAGCCCAAGCTTGTACTCTCTGAACTCGGTAACTGGGTCTGCAAGTCCAAAATAAAAAATAAATAGAAATAAGATAACCCATGTGTGCGTGTATGCGGGACGTGTGTGAGTGTGTGTTTGGGATGCAAAATTACATACATAAAAAAGAGAAATGCAGTGCCTTTCTTCTTGAAGCAAAAGAGTGTGGTAATAAAGGAGCTAAATAGGTGATTTTCGATGCTAGACTCAAATTGACACTTATAAATGATGTTTAATACTTGCTCGACTAGTTTAATCTTATACGTAAAGAGGATTCATTCATTCATGTATTGGTTATAATACTTTCCATAGTAGTTGCTTTTTATTATAAATTGTCTTTTAAATGCTAGTCTTATTTAACAAAGATGACTATCAATAAAGATATTATAATTATTAATCATGATAATAAACTCCAACTAAAAGTTCATTTTGTCTTCATGTTTTGCATCTCATAGATTAAGCTATATGAGTCCCCTAAGGTTGGGTTACCGGGTTACATTTACTAGAGATGGTGTTTAAATTAAATTATTATGCAAATAATTTAGAAATATACCTCATGGAAGTCTGTAGCCACATGAAAGTTAAGGCCACATTCTAGACAATGTTTACCTAACCTCATATGCATGTACTTAAGCTTCGGGGTTGTTGACCGACCAGATGTGAACACCATCATTTGTGGGCACTCTTTAAGAGTAACCTCTTCTAGTAATGGCCATTGGAATTCATTCATTCCCAAGAAGAAACCATTTAGGTTTGGTAGATCAGATAGCTCAATACACTTTACACGAGGAAACACCACAACGTCTTTTTGCTCTCCATTTTCTTTCTTCACAATTACTTTCATTGCCTCGCATTCCATTATCTTTAACTCTTCGAGTTGTGTGAGGCTTTCAAGTGAGGAAAATGTGAATACATGTTTCAACAGGTTACAAAATATGATCTCTAATTTCTTTAGGTTGGAGAGTTGAGGAACGTTAATGTTATCTGGTCTTGGAATGGTCAGTTCTGTAGTATCAATAACACCATTTCCATCATCGATGTCAGGACTACTACCACCACCGTTGTTGTCGTTGTTCATCCCTTGAGTTTCAAATACCTCCATCAACGATTCACAGTTCCGTATACATATCTCTCTTGAGTACTGACATAAAGACCATGAAAGAACACCGGCTTGGGAAGACTGCAGTAAATGAAAAACAATATTAAATAAAACTACACAGCCAAGGCAAGTAAATAACAAAACTCTCGTAGCGTTTTGAGCATTAAAAGGTTGAATTGTTAGATACTTTTATAATTAAGTTATCAATTTGTTTTGTGTTGAGCTTCTCTACAATGCCATTGACCGGGGTGATCCTCCCATCCCACCCACTTTATCTTTAAATTATTTTATAAGCTTTATATAATTTAATTAAGAATAAAAAATATCTATAATATGTAACTGTTCTGAACATTCATTAAAAATTACATTAACAAAGTAAATAATGTTGATTAAAACACTTAATCAAGCATCACTTAAGTTGATCTACTACAATGTAACTATTATTACTCTTTACTAAAGTGAATTGCCATTTAGAGTAACTACTAATGATCAGATCGTTTTGCGGCGCTTCATTTACTTTTTTTTTGGATTTAGCACCGCATTTTATGTTTATATTTAAGGGTGGTGCTGAGGACACCGCTGAGTTTTTTTTCACACCTGACCTAACCGTCACGTATAGGCCTAAACGTGACGGTTGTGACCCAAACGGTCACGTTTCGGCCTAAACGTGACGGTATGTCTCTAGTGAGTTCAGGAATAAAAAGGACACTTATGATACTAGGTTGATATGAGGTTGTGCAGACTGCAAAAAGGAACCCTAACGGTCACGTATAGGTCAATATCCATACGTTGGACCTATATGTTGACAGTGATCGCCATATCCATCGCTGGACGTGGCAGGGTCACCGCCATAGACCTCTTCTATCTTCGATGTCTGCTCACACACACACCCTGCCACCTCGCTCATGGTCTGGCAGATTACTTTGCCGGTTACCATTTCAGGCAGGCACGAGAGGCGTTGGTCGGCGGCAACATCGTGTCGCAGATCGCCAGAGGCCTGGGATACGCTCATATGATGGCAAGGCTACCTATGTATCCAGTTTTCCCGTGCGTGTCGAGCCGAGCCACGACGACCGGGATGAGGATCGCCCGGAAGTTCCCGGACGGGCAGTGGCGTTTGGTGAGGAGATATGATGTTTTGGAGGGCTGGGTGCCCGAGCCGTTGGTGGACCCCAACCCACTGGTTACGCAAGAGGTCCAGCTTGATCAGCTTTAGGAAGTGCCCGGCGGAGGGGATGAGCCGGTTCAGCCATCGGTCTGGCCGGTGCCGCCGCAGCATCCTCCGCGCGTGTACCATGTCGTGCGGTTGCATGCCACCACACTGGATATGATTCGGGATACTCAGGCCCGGGTCACGCGCACCACACGGTCGCGGACTATCGAGCCGCCGGTAGGCCGTTGTTGAGACCACCACCCTGGCCGTTGGGCGACGACAGTGCTTGTAACATCCATGATTTTTCCGACCCTATTTTATTTCAATAATAAACACTACATTTAAAATATGTATTTGTTCAAGCACATTATGTCACATAACTCATTTTAATTAATATTTTTATTTTTAAAACCTTGCGTTTATATATAAATTTCTATGACACATATTTGTGTAATTATATATATATATATATATATAATTAATGTGTTGGAATTTATTAATTAAACCTCGTTAGAATATTTTTATAAAAGAAAGATTTAAGTTTTATAAAGTTTTGAATCAAGTTATAAATATATACATACACATATTTACAACTTAAATAGACTAGTTTAAACCCTCTATTTACTTGAACCTTTAAATTGAACCCCCCACATTTGAATTTAAACCCTTGAACCTTCAATTTTGACCCCATGATTTAGTTTGACTTTTATATGATTTGGTTTGACTCTTAAAAAGTCAAACAATAACAAAGTTTGTGCAAATCAACATTTAAAAAAAATCAGCCAAACCGATTAGGATTGACCTTCCATGTGTGCATAGTCAACAATCGAACCCATTCTGACCAAATCAACATTTCCAAACAATCAATTTATGCTGTTAACTTTGATTTCGAATGAATCGACTTTGTAGAGTCAAAGCCGAATTAATTCATCACTAAATCAAACAATTAACGCGTCTTAGAGCCCGTAAATCATGCCCTGATTGATTCCTCGTGTACCCAGTCCCAGAACATGACCTGATTCATCCTCAGGCATCCGAATTTACGCGTAACGGATGCTAACAGCTGTCCTATGCGAGATCAAATCAAATTGGGCCTTTAAGATGAAATCAATCGAATTAAAGTATCCCCAAACCTCCGCACAGACTAGTATCAACTCCCCCAACCTTCAATCTCACCGCATTACGTCTCTATGTACCGATCGAGCAGTAGGAACCTCGTCCCTGTCGTCCTAGCCGTCGGCATCCAACACTCAACCCATTCAGGTAAGAGTGGTCTCATTAGTTTCGTTTTTTCATGGCGATCAATAGCCCTCTTCCAATTTTATATGACAGAGGGAATTGGACCCTATTTCACTCAGAATTCATGATCAGTTCATACGATTTCAATTTGTGATTTTGATTTAATTCATTTAAACGTATATAAATTAACGAATTGTTACTTAACCAGCGAAACCATCTGGTCCGACTGGCTAAGACCTTGCACCATCGGACCAGATGGCATTGGGTTCGAAACCCACACTCAGCGCCTTTTTGCGTGTGCATTTTAAACCAGACCCGGCCGCTTTCCAATTACACGTTAAAACCATGAAGGACCAGCCCCATAGCAGTAGTTAGCCCCTGGTCCAGTGGTTAGTGCCTAAAGCTGTCACCGGGCAGACCCGGGTTCGACCCGGGCAAGCCCCTTTTATTTTTAAAACATTTTTTACAACTCCAAACTATTTTATAAAAATTATTTTATAAAAGCCTATACCGTTTATAACAAATTGGAACAATAATTTACAATTTTAATCATGAAATGATTATTTTACAACCTAAATGGTTTTAAACTACTATTTATTTTTATTTTATGTAAAAGAAATAATCTAATATTTATTTTACAAACAAAACACTTAAAATACTTATTTTTATAAATTGTGAAAAGATTTATAAACTAATTCATTATGGAACGAAATGTTATAAAAACATTGTTATTTGTTAAGATTTAAACCTTATTTAAACAAATAAAAACATTATTTTTTTCTAAATATATACTAAAACATATTTACAATATACCTTGATACATTATCATTAAAAAATAAATATTTAAATCATAGTTGAATAAATATATATCACACTAATTTTTAAAAGACACACTATTTTAAGTAAATAAATAAACAGAAACTTATTTATTTAAATTATTTCAACTAAAACCCTAAAACAATTATTCTTTTATTGAAATTCATATATATATATATATATATATATATATATATATTTCGGAATTATATTTTTATATCAAGCTTTTATTTAAATACAAAGACCAACTTACGCACATCCCTTACATGACATAACACAAACCCTTTTTTGTACAAGTCCCTACACTCAACCCCGTTAAACCCTAAATATAACTTTAGACCGTGTGCATATTTTGATTCAAGTTCATATATTCCACTCTAGGTTAATTTGGTGATTTGCAAGAATCACTTTGATACCTATTTACTCGTGCTATCTACACCATCAATACAAGTGAGTTTACATAACCCCTTTTTCTTATTTACATATTTAGGGAGAAACATGATTACATTCAAACACTATTTGCAATTACACACGTACAATTCTACAGTATGATCATATGTGTTTATTTGTGTTTTATGCTTGAATGCTAATTATTAAGGCTACATATAAATGATATACACGTGCAAACACAAATACATTACTTCAGGCTAACATGTGTTGTTATGCCCTACATTAGGATAACATGTGTTGTTATGCCCTACATTTACATCAGGATAACATGTGTTGTTATGCCCTACATTAGGATAACATGTGTTGTTATTCCCTTCAATTACAAAGTTTCATTTGTGCATCTAGCTTATCTTAGATTCTCCATAAATGCTTTATAAACCATGCATCATATGAATTGTACACAAAACATTTGAAATTTACTTGTGGTGTCAAAACCTATGTATGCTCACCAACTATTTATAGTTGACCCTCTCATTTTATCATGTTTCAGGTACAGTTGTTTGTGTTAAGATTCAAGCTACTTCACTTAGGGTTGAGGACCTAGTCTTAAATTTTAATATGGAGATTCATGTATTCTTATATTCTTGTAAATGATGTAAATGATAACTTGAGTTATGAAATGAAATTCACTGTTTAATTACTACAACTTTAGCAAACCATGTGCTTATGAACAGTCAACATGTCCTGCCCCGATGTTTCCGCCGTCGGTTGGGGTGTGACAGTGCTAGCACGTCCGGCGCGGGTGGGTCCGGTATTTATGTATGCAGTTTTATTTATGATAGTTTTGTTGTGTTTGTTTGGTTGTTTGTAATGGTTGTATATGATGTTTATATATGTGATTTTATTTACGAGTAGTTTAACACGCGAAAAAAACTCTTAGTTTTACATCTCAAACCAAAAATTAAAACAAAAGCTAGTTTTATAATAAAAAAGACGTGACCGGATTTTAAAAACTATAACTACCGATTTTTTACAAACTCTTAACGTGATAAACCTAAAGAAAAAAAATAAATCGTTATTCATTTTTTATATCTCAAACCGATAATCGAGGTAACCGGATTTTAAAAACTATAACTACCGATTTACAAACTCTTAACGTGATAAAAACAAAAACCAAAAGAAAAAAAAATATGTCGTTATTCACTTTTTACATCACAAACCGATAATGAAGGTGACCAGATTTTAAAAACTATAACTATCGATTTTTCCAAACTCTTAACGTGATAAAAACATACACATATAATTTAAAAAATAAATAAGTAAGTGTAACATTTAGCCTTATATGTGACATATACACCACCAAAACCCCAAAACCCAACTCAACCCTAAAAAAAAACCCACCAACATATCCCGACATTTTCTGGCGCGCTGATTCCAAAGTCTGGTGGATAAGGGTGACGGATTGCCCTATACGTGACATTTGGTGCCCTAAACGTCACATTTATCCTTATAAGTGACGGTTAGGGCAGATGCAATTCAAAAATGCTATTTTAGTCCCTGAGGTTTGATGAAAAATGTCACTTTAGTCCAAAAGTTTAAAATCCAACCTTTTCTTCCCTGTGGTTTCAAAAAACATGCGACTTTGGTCCAATGACCTAACGTCATCTAGTTTTTCTGTTAAGGTGTGGGATAAGTTAGTAATTTCACACTAAACTACCTTTAATATTAAAAGAAACAAAAAAAACCTAAAAATTTATGCACAAATCCGAACTCACCCACCCCCATCATTTCTCTGTCACTCTTTCTCTACACACACATCGACTATAGCAACCACCACACCACAACAACCGCCTCCACCACGACAACCACGCAACAGACACCGCCACAGCTCCATCAGAGATGCAACAACCACCCCCAAATTGGCAAGAACAACTCCATCCATCACCACCGTCATCGCACCACCACCTTCGTCGTCTAATACCACCACCATCGCCTGAATTTCTACAACCCTAACCTAGCTACGACTTTCGATCTACCCTCTCCATAATATATACAGGTGGAAATTTTAGATCAGACGATGTTTTCCAGATGGGGACGACTTCAGATCATATAGCTTGAACGAGTTTCGGTCAATTTCCTTCTTAAAGTTTGCCAAACTGAAGATACTCAGAAGCCAAATAACCCGTTGTTCCATTGTCGGGCGATGATTGGAGTTTGGTGGTGGTTGGAGGGGGTTTACAGTACGTGTTTTCCTGGAAACTAACCTATGGGGTTAGGTCAAAGAACCAGGTGGGTAAAAAGGATGATGGTGATCGGAGAAGAAACATGCGGCGGTGGCCGAGGAAAACTGAGGTGAAGGGGAGGGGCTTGAAAACCATGGATGAGTTTGAGAGAGAGAGAGAGAGTGTGTGTGTGTGTGTGTGACGAAGATGGTGGCTTAGGTGGAGCCGTGGAGGTGGAGGTCGTTGCGGTGGTGATTGTGGTGGTGGTGGTGTGGGATTGAAATTGTTTGATTTGCAAGTTTTGTATTAGATATAAACATAATAAATAGATATAAAATAATAATATATGAAAAGATATATATAGCCTTCAGGTTAACAGAAAAACTAGATGACGTTAGGCCATTGGATTGGAGTCGCATGTTTTTTGAAACCACAAGGAGGAAAAAGTTGAATTTTAAACTTTTGGACTAAAGCGGCATTTTCTATCAAACCTCAGGGACTAAAATGACACTTTACTCTATTTTTTATTTTGGTTGGGTGTATATGATATTTAACCATGTTTATAGGGGTATATATGATATTTACCCTTAATTAAATTGAACTTTACTAACAAAAATGTTCCTTGGTCAAGTGGTTAAGGCTCCCTTGTGTGTTCCATCTGAAACACCTGGGTTCGAATCTCGTTTTCCCCAACCCTGTGCATAATTATCCTTTTATCTTTTTTTTTGTAGGTTTTTTTTGGATTTTTGTGTTTTTTAATAGTTTAATTTTATGTTTCCTTTTATTAACGTTCTTTTTAAAATTGTCTCAACGTTCCCACAGACTACTATTTTAAATCGAATATTTTTTTTGGATCACTTACTATAGCGAACGACGTTACTGTGTAACTTGTAATTAATTTTTAGTTGAATGTTGGAGTAATTAAGCTTGAACCTATGACTCATAATTGTTTTATCCATTTTGTCTTCTCCATTCGTGAAGAATTATCTAAAATGTATCATATAAATAATGAGAGAAGGATGTAAAAAAGTACGTTGAAGAAACATACCTTAAATTCATCATGAACACCATCATCACCACCACCAATAAGCTTTAGATTTTCCAGCCATCCAAATTCGAGAGACTGAAGATGAGGGAAGAAAGTGGTGGTTGTATGTGTAATAGATGTGGTCGTTTCTTCATCTTTATCATCTCTGTTTGAAACAACTTCTTCTATACCATCACAATACCATATGTCGATTGTCTTTATGTTGTAAAGAAGTTTCACCATGAGAGGTGAAAACAAGTACTTAATCCTATGGCATTTCAATATATATATGGTTGAGAGGTTTTGGAATGAGGATTGTTTTTCAAGACTTAAGAATTTATTCCAATTGTTACACTTCCACACATGACTCATGCTCTTCAAATAATCTAAATGTAAATGTTGGAGATTGGGGAGTAGTGGTTGTTGATTATTTGTAGTCGTCACCAGTTCTCTACTATTTGGATTACTCTCTATCTCAAACACCACTTCCAAACCATCATTTCCCTGTAAAAAAAAAGATATTCAAGGTAACTGAAACAGTGGATTAGATTGAATGGGAATGCAAATATATGCATGAGAAAAATTATTTGAGACCAACAAAAACTTAAACAACAAGATTGATATCGACACCCTTAAATACTTTTAGGAGGTATTGATTAACACGTGTTCACAAATGTGAGTTATGTTATGTATAGACCTGGCAAAACGAGCGGATCAGGTGGTACGGGTCATTTTAATAAATGGCCATTTTGGACCGGGTCAGAACGGGTTGGGTTAGGATGGGTTCGGGTCAGAACGAGACATTTTATAAAAAAAATGATCATTTTAAACTGAATCTGGTCTTGCTTATAACACATTAGGTACGGTCATTTTCCAAAACTAATCAATTTGGTCATGTTTAATAGATTTATTATACCAAAGTTTATACGGTTATTTACTTATTTTAATAACAAAATTTACAGCAATATTAACAAAGTATTAAATTATAATATAGGATTTTATCTATTAAACTAATTAATGTAAATGAAGATAATCTATAAAATAAATTATTAATATGAAAATAATATAAAAAGCAAAAATAAATTAATAATGCCCAGACACATTTTTCATTACTCGCTTTTGTTTCTCTAAAAAAAACACTCTCTGTACACGAAACGGCGACCATGGCGATAGACGGTAAGTGTCGGCGGCGGCAGTCGTCAGATTGAGCGGCGAGCGGAACGAAACATGCTCTCTCTCCCTCCGAAACGAATCTGTAAGAGGTTGATAATACACGAAACTGTGACACCCCAGTAGACGATAAGTGGTGGTGGTGGCAAAGGAAGTCGGATTTTTGGGCGGCAACAGGAAAGAGACTCTCTCACCATTCGAAACGGGATCAATACAAGAAACGATGACCACAACGGAGAACGGAGAATGGATTTTTGCCCTATAAACCGGTTTAAACCGGTTTTTATTAAAAAAAAAATTCAAATAAATTTTATATTTTTAATATAAAATCAAAAAAAATATATAACAAATATAAAACATAAAGTTCGAAAAGGAAAGCAAAGCACTTGAACTTGTTGTGTGAACACTATATTTAATTCTATGGTTTTAATGTATTTTTAAAATAGTAACAGAAACAATTTTTTGGGAATAGAAATATTTATGTGAGTTTAAATAAACAACAAATTAAGTAAGACATGAAATGTATTCGAAGAAGGAAAGCGAAAGTTTGTACCTCTTCCTCTTTATCAGGGCCAAAAAATCGTATATCTGTTAGTGCTCTCATATCAAATTTGCTGTTGGTTGGTGTGAATACATTTCCAAACCTCTTACAGTTTAAAATCTGTATATATTCAACAGCTTCAAAGCCACAGATGAGACTAGAGTTATTTTCACCATCTTTAATCCTCCACACATGTTTTAAATTCTCTAAACATGACACATAAATTCTTCTCAAGTTGCTTTTGCCAGCTGGCTCAACTTCATTAACACATCCCAAGTCAATGTTGAATATCTCTTTAATGGAATCACATTTTATAATTGAAAGCCTTTCTAAATGATGAATTAATCGCATTGGATTGGTTGGAAACAGATTCTCAAGACTATTACATCCATTTACTCTAATATCTCTCAACATGGAAATATTATTAACTTCCTCCTCACTAGTAGTACCAAGTTCCCATATCTGCTTCAACTTCTCCATTCTATAAATATTCAGTTTCTCTAACTTTGAAATTCTAACCTGCAAAATAACTAGGCCTTTTTTAATACAAAGTCATTATGTGTAAGTTAAAATATTAGATGAAAATAATTAAACCTAGCTAGTTAATTACCTGATCATTCAACAATGAAGAAATATTGTTCTTCTCAGGATAAATGCTAGTGAAGTTAGGAAGCCCATCAACTTCCAACTCGACCAGTTGCGGCAGCTCAACTACGTTGTCAACGAGGAACAAACTTTCTAGCTTTGGTAACTCTTTCAAAGACAGAAGCTTTAGTTTCTCAAATTTAATCATCTCGCCTACATTATTAATCTCACTCCCATCATTATGTACTAGTGCTTCCAAAACTGGGCATGACCAAATTTTGAGTCGTTCAAGTTTCCTTAAACCACTAGCCATAGAAATTGTGAAAAGGTATTTCAAATTTGCACAATTATGTACCACGAGGTCTCTTAAATTGAAAAATGGGTGTTGATCACAAGGATGGATTGGGACAACATCTTTAAGACTAGTCACATCCTTCACTTGTAAGTAAAGTTCCTCTGTTTTCTTGAATAACTCATTAATTTTGAAATCTAGAAGGTCACGGTTGTGGTTAAACATAAGCTTCAGTGTATTTTTGAAGGGGTATTTTTCATTGTGATCTTCCAACTCACAACCAATAGATATCTTGAATTTATCAACTTTCTTAAAAGACACATTTTCTAGTCGGGTCTTCTCAACGAACTCGACTTCTAATGTACAAAGTTGCCTTGAAAGAATCGCCAATTCTTCAAAATTGGCGTCCGTGAATCTTATTGGTTTCTCACGAGAAGCTATCATATAAAGCTCTTCAAGCTTGTCCAAGTTTTTGAAGACACCATCATCAATACGAAGGTCGACACATCCCGTCAAATCTAGTAATTTTAGATTTTTTAGTTTCCCTATCGCAGATGGTAACTTACGAATATGACAATGAGCAAAGCTGAGCACTTCCAAATGGACAAGATCTCCAACAAAAGAGCAATCAAACATTAATTTGCATTCATTAAGACAAAGTGCTTTAAGGTTGGTACAACATTGAAGTGATCTTGGAAGCAATGGATATTGCATTTCATAATATGCTATGACCTTGAGTTTTTCCATATTTTCGTAAAAATCTTTCGGATACATGAGCGACGAACCTCCATGCATAAGTTGTAAAAGAGACAGGTTTGGGTACTTGAACTCTCTAGGAAACTCGGGCATACCCATGCACGTTAATGAAATTGTTCTGCAAGACTCGCTTATTTCATCTCTACCCCATTTGGATGTATCACCATGGTTAATAATCCAAGCATCAGAAACTCTATCTAACACAAAAGAAAGTATAAGATCGTGCATTTTAACGCACCCAGGGTGATCACTATTGATCAACAAATTTGCATTTACGAGATTACGAACACATGTATTTGTCCTATCTCTGGCCTCACTCAAAGTGGAAACCTTTTTTAACAATTTTAGGCCCCATGCATATCTTGCCAAATGCTCTATTGGAATATTAGAGTCCTCAGGAAACAAGCTACAATGCAGAAAAATATCTTTATCCTCCTTTTCTTTAATACACTCGTAGCTCATGTTGATAACTTCTTTCACGATATCATCCAATTGATTATTCTTTAAGCGCAAAGATGTATCTCTCCATACAAACTTTTCTTGAGATATAAGGGTTGTGGCGATGAGTTTGATGGCAAGTGGCAAACCACCACATTTTTTGACAATTTCACATCCCTTATGATAGAGCTCGTGATCATCGAGTTTTGAAACTCTTGTGATCTGAAAGAAGAAATTTTGTGCTTCTGCCTCCTCTAGGACATCGACTTCAACTTTTCTAAGATCTGAACCAGCATTAGCTGCAATTTGTGTGCATATATCAGAATGTCTTGAGGTGAGAAATAACTTAAGGCCATTTGGCAGAGGACTTGGTAATCCAATATCTTTGAGTTCAATCTTTTGCCACACATCATCTAACATAACTAGAATCTTTTTTTTACCATCTTCTAACGTGTTTTTGAATTTTGTACAAAGACTATCTGCCCTTGCGGTTCTAGTGGCTTCGTGTAGACCTTCGCCTCCAAGGCATAGTGCTATATCATTCTGAATAGAAAGCATGTTCGGATTTTTACCAATAGCTACCTTCACAAACAAACCAAACAACTTCTGGACATCTTTATCGGCTTTGAGTTGTTCCATCATGGTGGTTTTACCAACACCACCCATTCCACACAACGCTATTACTTTCTCATCTTGTTGAAGGAAGTTTAACGCATCGTTGTATGCCCTCTCTCTTGACTTGAACCCATCTCCACCTGATGACAATGATGATGGTGTAGAAGTAGTGGATGATGTGGGTTTGGAATTGACTCTTCCTGTAGGTATCGGGGTATCAGTCCAGATAAACCCAGAATTTTGTTTAAGAAGGTCGTCGATCCTCTCAGTATCCTTCCTAGCTTTTCTTCCTGCTCGGTACCTCATTTTTATGTTTAAACATCCAATTCCATTACTTGAAGTGCTTTCAACATCTTTCTTTATCTTTTCAACACCATTCAACCAACTAGGTACACCAGTAGGTATCTCTTTATTATTTATCTTGTTTCTTTTCATGTGATTTTTGATATCATCGCTTGTATCCTCCAAAACCTTCATTTTGTTTCTCATGTTGTTAACATGTTTTGTGGATGAAGTGACATATCCTAAGTGTTTTGTGATATGATCGGTCAAAATTTTCATAACAGGGGCAAAGATTTGAGACACAATCTGCTCCATAATCCTACAAATGATGTAAAAATATCAACACAATATAACTAAAATAATTAATCTTAGGTTTAAACTTCAAAAGTTAATTATTAATTGCAAGAACTGTTCAGAGGGAAGTGAATTATAAAGTGGTTTAAGGTCTACAAAAGTTATCAAATGTGAAATACATTCTATAAATTCAAATTGATTTTTAAAAGAAAATGAAGTTTTTCTAAATCAAGCATTTGTAATTTGAAGAACAGAACTTAAATAATATTCTGCTTTACTTAATTGAAATATTACTTGAGAAAAAATCATGTTTACCTTTGTATATTTATACTATACTATCAAATAAATAAAAGTTTTTTCAAGCCACGTGTTGCTTCCATATTCATTCTCATACTTTTTCCCGCCTCTCTCTTATTAAATACGGCTCTATCTTTTAATAATAATATACTATTAAAAAAATACTAATTATACTAATAAAACACATTTATTTTAAATTATCCATCATTATAACAAACTTTGAAATCTAATTATGTAACTTTTATTTTCAATCAAATCTTACTACTCTAATAAATGAAAAATCTCTTCAGGACACGTGTCACTCTCTGGTTACTCCTCACCTTTATTTTCCCGCCCCTCTCTCCTATTAAATATTAGATTTTTTATTTCTCTCTCGTATTAAATAATAATCTTTATATTAATAAATCTAATTACGGATAGTTATTATTTAATTATAAATAGTTATTATATCATCAATAAAATGAACTTAATATGAACTAACATTTATCAATTAAATAAAAAAATTAGAGTTAACTTCGTTTTTAGCCCCTGTGGTTTGGTCAAAATAACGGTTTTAATCCATTAGTTTCAATTTGATTTTTTTGACCCTGGTGGTTATCTAATTGTCTCAATCAGGACCCTGACACTAACTTTGTTAATTTTTTCTGTTAAATTTAAGGGCATTTTAGATTTTTTACCTATAAGGATTAATTGAGTCATTTTTTTAAAATAACACAGGGACCATATGTGTAAACTGCGCAAACAATTAAAACCCTTCATCATCATCATCCATCACCATCTTCATCCCTCACCACCACCACCACCACCACCACCATCACCACCACATCCTTCCCTTCCGGCCACCACCTTCAATACCGGCACCCCACACAACCACCACCACAACACCACTGCCAGCCCCACACTCAAATTCAAGTTGCAAAATTAACAAAGAAAAAACTTGATTTCTTCAAAATTGGGTTTCCTACAAAAGAACTCAAAATGGGCAAACAAAAGAACTCAAATTCAACTTCCAGGGGACTCAAATTCCACTTGTAGGCGGGCGTAACCCTAGTTTGGCTATGCTTCAATTGGAAAACTTCCAGGGGACTCAAATTCAACGTTTTCGGAGCTTGTTAACGATTTCTACAACAACGGGTTGCCTTCGAATCTGTCCGGTGGGCGTAACCCTAGTTTGGATTACGGGTTTATCGAACAGTTGGAGTGAAAAGGGGGCAGAAATCAAGAAGGGGTTGATTATTTGTTGGTGGAGATGAAAGATTTTTGAGAAGAAGGGGTTGATTATTTGTTGGTAGGCTCCTGCACGGCGGCGGTGATGGTGGTTGGCTACTCCACCTGTAGGCGGCGGCGGTGGGCACCTCCACCTGTAACCCAACCAATTTTGCTCCTACGGTCACCTGTAGGCGGAGGCGGTGGTGGCGGTGGGCACCTCCACCTGTAACCCAACCAATTTTGCTCCTCCACCTGTAAGCGGTGGAGGTGGGATTGAAAACGGGAAGCTGCAGCGGGAGGGGCTGTTTGTATAAAACAACGACTATTTAACTTGTTTTATTTTTAAAAAATGACACAATTAAACCCTATATGTGAAAAGACTAAAATGCCCTTATTTTTAAGGGAAAGAATTAACGATGTTAGTGAGTTGGGCTTAATTGAGACAAATTACATATCGCAGGGGTCAAAAAAGTCAAATTGAAAGTAACGGACTAAAACCGTTATTTTGACCAAACCAAAGGGCTAAAAACGAAGTTTACTCAAAAAATTAATACTCAGTTGAAAAAAAAATGTTTTAAAAAACTAACTTAACAGAATTTATAACTGTCACGACAAATTGCATTTTTTAAAAACATATTTTGATAAATGTGTTTGTTAACAAATTACATTATATTTGATTCAACCAATGTAATATACTGGTTTATTCAATCCGTGTACACGGGTTTTTAAAAATATAATTTTTTTATTACTAAATATATAACATTTTATTTATTTAACCCGTGTAATACACGGGATTTTAACCTAGTAGTAAATGAAAGCAAATTATATTAAATAGTAATTAACGTATTTTTAAAAACCAATTATATATTAATGTTTACATATTGTGAATTTTATTTTCTATTCTTAGTATATATAATACATTTTTACACCTGTAAAATATTTACATAATCACTCTATGTGTATTACACAGGTTCTAAGCTAGTAATATAATATATAAATTTAGTAAAGTGAGTGAACAATATTTGAAAAAAAAAATGTTTTATAATATATAGGTGTTTAATTAATATCATCCAGGTTAAGATTGACATTATGCATATGTATAATTATATAAAAAAACTTTTTTTTCACATGTCTCCATTAAATATAATATAACTAATAGAAAATGCTCTTTCATGTAAATCTTTTTTTAATACATAATTTCATCTTTTTTTCGCTTTGATGTTTATCATGTTATGTTTTATTTTTTTAATTAAGGGTTTTTCGATATAAATTTTATTCGAGGCCATCGGATGAATACTAATCATCTAAACCATGCCTTGCAAATTTCAAACATGACATTTCCCTTTTTAATTTTTTTTATATAAACATCATTTATGTGAGGTAAGACAGTAACTGATTCTAACATGGTCATCATAATAATCTGAATAAATATATTATTTGAAAAACCTACAGATCTCACATGAAATCTATTATAATATTCAACTCAGATCTAATTTATGGAACTAATAATATTTTATATAAATGATCAGTATCATCATCATCATCCGGGTTTTGTTTGGAAATTAAAACACAGACAATGACAAAGTATAGCAAAACAGAAGAACACAAAGTGACCAGACATAAAAAAACTAGTTAAGAAAATACCTAACAATTAAGCTTTGCTTCTACTTGTGCTCGCTCGATCGTCTTCTTCAAAATTGCAGATGATAAAGACTTTCAGCTGTAAACACAAATAAAAGGATTAGGTTCGGGGATTTTGAATGGCTCATAGCATTTCCCAATATTTTATTTTTCTAATGGGACAATCTCAAGTCAGCCAAAAGTCTACTACCTAATTATTATATATTTAAAACCTTTTGGGGTAATAATACTACCCTATAACTAACTGGCGCATCTAGATTTTATTTTTGAAATGATTCATTATTTTTAGATGTTGCAATTACATAGGGTTGGATATAAAAAAATTCGGGTCGTTTCGATGGTTCGGGTCAGGTAAAGTTCATTACATAACAAAAAAACGAAACTAGTAGCGGCCTTTGGTAAAGCAAGTAAAATTCTATCTTTTGGCCACCAAAGTCTAAGGGCCTCAAAATATATATTTTTTTTAATATACGTACAGTCTATGGTTTGGGCTAGGCTTAATGGATAAATGGAACAACTGAACAAGACCAAGTACTGGCCTGCAATATCCTAATGTTTGTTGACTTATTCGTTGAAGGCTGAAGCAAGGATAGGAATTAGGAAACACCGAAAAATCAAACATCTCTGAAGGGATTTAGGGCAAGACTACAAGAGACGAACCGTCTCCTTGGAAAACGACCTCAACGGCTTAACCTGAGTACCTGACCGACGGCGAGGATGAAGAACACATATGTTACTCTAACCTTCAAACGTCTCTATTTCTTGAAGCATGAAAGGTTTTTTTCTTTAAATACGTAATGTTAAATAGATAAATCCATGTCTCTAATCTTCACTCTATCGCCTATTTTCATTGAAATTAAAATCTACTCTCTAATCTTCCTTTAAAAATCGATTTGATTTGGAAACTTGGAAGCTTGGATTTTAACTGTGAAGTTGTAATCGAATTTTGCTTGGCAGTTGGAAGTTGGAAACTTGGATTTTCTGCGATTCTACTTGTAAGTTATCACAATTCCCAGCCTCCCAGGTACAATTCAACTGGATTGTTTGCTTAATTTTTTGATTAATTGATTACTTGAATTTATTAATTTGTTTTAATTTGTAAATTGGCCCTAATCTGTGATAAATCTTGCTCTAATTATGTCAAATCGAATTAGGAAGCATGAATCCGATCATTATAAAAGAAAAAAAGAAACTAGAGGCTGAAATGTAATCACAAAAAAGTTCTTTACTAAAATTCGTAACAAGCCCAAGCCCGGATAAAGGAGGAGGGTTTATGACATGACATTTGTTGAAAGAGGCCTAAAAATTTTAGTTCACTTTAGGCCACCAATATGATTGAGCCGCCCTTGTACGCTACAATAATAAAAAAAATCGTCATTAGAAATTAAAAAACATATAATATAAATAAAATAGTCTTTATGAATTAAATAAACTAGAGTTGTTCCCTACGAGTTTTCATCTTTTAAAATCGTTGCATTACATCTTCGCTCGAAACTTGTTGAAAGAATTTCTTTTCTATGTAACAAATGCATGAATCGTTCATGTATCCATCACCCATCTGATTAAGCAATGCCGTCTTCATATGCTTCATTGAAGAAAAACATCATTTAACACTTGACGTTGCAACCGGTAAAACTAATGATAACTTTATTAAACGATAGACCAACAAATAATCAATGTGTTTATTTGTTTCCACCATCATTTTGACAAGATCACTTACCCCATTCAGGTTCGCAAACCGCATATCTTTTTTTCACATTGTCAATGTAGCGGTCGAGTTGATACAATAGCTTGTATTGTTCATCAAAATTAAAATCATATGGATACATCTCGGCCAACTTTAGCAAGTTTAGTTTCTTAAAGGCACTAAAATTACCACACGGACTCAAAGAACTCATAAACGTAAGCAAGTTAGTAGTTTCCTCATTCAAACGGTTTATAAGCTCTTGAATTTGCATATCGATAACTGTGTTGATCAAAACTATTAACCATATAACGGTGACGATTGGTGATGTCGGTCTTCCTTCTTTGATAATTCGGGTCAACAAACTCGGCTTCCATGTTAACCATTTCAATCTTATATTTGTCACAAAAGGATGTGACATCTTTCAAAAGTGAGTCAAAATCTTCAAGTCGATACCTTTGTAATTCTTCTTTAGTTGATATAAGTAGCTCAACAACATTCAATAAATCTTGAGTTTTTTCTTTGAAGTGCTTCACATAATGTGTTAGTAACACCCAAGATGTGCTTCATCAAATATAAATAAAATACAAAATTAAAAGTTTTCATGTATATTTAAAGTCCATTTGCTTGACTCTTGTGAGCACCAATCTCTGCCGGAGTTTCTATATATTCAAGCACGTCAATAACACTAGGATATAAAGCAAGCAAATGGAGAATTGTGTTTTCGTGAGAACTCCAACGTGTATCTTCGGCTCTTACAAGTGACATTTCTTGATTCTTTCCACTTTTGGTTTCAACTTCCAAATTCAATCCCAATCTTTCTATTTGACTTTCTCTTGTCAAATCTATTCGTTTGCAAGATGCACCAACAACATTTATTAAATCTCATACTTCTTTAAAAAATTTAAAAGGTACATGATGTTTGATTGCAATGGCCATAACAACAAGTTGAAGTTGGTGAGCAAAACAATGAACATAATATGCAAAAGAATTGTCTTCCAAAATCAAAGTTTTCAAACCATTAAACTCACCGGACATGTTGCTTGCACCGTCATATCCTTGGCCTCTAACCCTACCCAAACTCAAATTGTAGCGAGCAAATAATTCACCAATTGCATAAAGAGATAATGCGGTTGTATCCATAACATGAACAAGGCCAATAAATCACTCCTTCACAAATCCTAATTTATCAACATATCTCAAAACCATGACCATTTGTTTCTTATTAGAACATAAACATATCTGTTCCACCGGGGAACCTGTTAGGGTTCATCAACCCATCAACGGGTTCCTAACCGGTTCCGGTTCTTAGGCCAACCCGGTTTGTGCACCTCTACTACCAGTAAGGGCTACGACAGTAACTAATCATATATTTTTTGTGTTCACCTTTTTCTAACCCAGGTGACATGAGTTCGAATCCTGACAGTCACGTTTTTTTTTCCAGCAGCATTTTGTTTGCACGTGTGAGTTTAAAAACAGTTTTTGGTTCTCTATACTTTAAATGAGGACATATTTATCCGAAAAAAGTAATATTGTTTTTTACTTTTGGGTTTTTTTGTTAATGGGTTAACGTTAGTTTTTTCGTTGGGTCAATAAAATTATAGGTTTCATCAAAACGAAGCGTTACAAATTTTAACATTCCCGTCATAACACGCGGGTTTAAATTTGTTTTATCAACGTTTGGAAACGAAGTTGTATTCAAAATCATGTGTTTTGTATCTGGTGTTTTGTACAATGAGGTTATTAAAAAAGAATCGGGTTTTTTTTATAGTAGGTTATAGTGCGTTTCGACGTAAGTTTTATCCTGCAAACGAGTCAGATAGATAATAACCAAACTCTCGCTGTGTAGCACAAGGGGAAGTACTAGTTATATATTTTATTTATTAAAATATTATTCATCCGCAACATTTTTTAATTAAAAAAACCATTGTTACCTTTGTATATTTGTCACAACCCAGTCCCAACTACTGGTTAGTCATGACGAATGGTACATAAACGCACATCGGAAACTAAAACCTCGTATCCTTAATCTATATAAACATTGTTCTACAAATACTGACAAAATGTTACATCACCATCACTAGTTCCTGCTAGGAACATAACACTATTGTTTTTCCAAATATGCCTTTCATTGTGTCGTTAAGATTTCCTCGTTCATCTAGAATGCCAAGCTATGGATTATCTGAGATGTGTACTAAAAAAATATTTAAAGAAAATAGGTCAACATAATGTTGATGAATCCATAAACAAAACATTTAAAAACCTGCTAATATATCTTGAAACCATCTCTCAATTCCCACTCATAGAACACCTATGAGGTACCCATGGAACACCCATGAGTTAATACATATATAACTGGTGACCCTTCTGAGATCCCATCCCACACGGAACATAATAAGCGCTTATAATGTGTGTATATACATATGGAACAGTCAATTACATCAAATGGTGCCACAAAGTTTCAAGATACCTAACTTTTTTTACAAATCAATCATGCCCAATGGAGTATGGAGGGACACTGATGTTTTAAACGAAGTACATATCACAGTTTGAGGAAATCACCTCGACAACACCTCTGCTTAGTTTTACTAAGATCGTATAAACACCTTCTGCAATATCCTAAACATATAGGAATTACTTAATCAAGCATTATTACCTTAATAGTATATAATCAATCCTTAAACAGTGGGTTAGAACCTTACCTCAAAACCTATCTAATGCGCTTGTTGTCGAATACTTACTTGCGGATATGAACTTGACTTGCTAACGCGAACTAGGGCTTAAGGTTGGATTTATAGAGGGGTGTGTGTGTGTGTGTTAAAAGTTTGTTGGTGGTGTGTGAAATGGGCTGCCAACGACCATCTTATTTATAGGCCAATATTGGACACGTAGCGGACCGTTATCTAGGGTAGCGAACCGCTACCGCTCTGTTATCCGGATAGGGTCCTTCCGCTACAAGTAGCGGACCGTCCCGTGTTTAATGGACCGCTAAGCTGTTTGCTATTTGTCGGACCGTTATGGACTCTCATGACGGTCCGCGATAGGGTTTCATGCGCCAGTTTTCATCCCCTAGTCACCCGACACGTGGCAGCTCATCATTACTCCCTTCCTTGACACGTAACGGACCGCTAAGACCTTGGTAATGGTCCGCTACCGGTCAAATTTTCAATTTTTTTTATTTTTAGCCCTTTTAATTTGGGGAAAACTTTCTTTAACCCCTTGTCCTTTTATTTCCAATTTTTTTTAGGTGTTACAACATTATAAAATACAAGGTCTCCAACTATTAAATTTTTTTGATTATATTTGTTGATGTGTAAAAGTATTTAAATAAGATTCTAGAAGAGTGGTTAAGTTGCTATGTTTTATTTACCCAACATAAGGGGCAGGTCTACTTGTTCTTCAGCGGGGGCCGACGCACCATTGAGATTCATCCGAATAGAAGAAAATTATTAATCTTTTTAAGTATCACCTTTACAAATACTTGAGAGGCCCCTGTGACATCAACAAACAGTGAAAAAAACTGGAAAAAAATGTTCACCGAAATCTTTTTCCGACTGGTGTAGCGGTTGCATAAGCGAGCAAGTAATTGGGGACGAAGGGCTTTTAATATATATATATATATATATATATATATTGTGACCCCAATCAAAAGTTTCTAGTTTTGACACTAGAGAAGAGTGGTTTTGGTGGAGAAAATAAATAGTGAAAAGATAAATTAGAAAGAAAATGAAGTTGATAATAGTTTGGGAACCAAGAATAAAGGAAGGGAAAATTTGTCAGCTAGCATTTTAGTCTAATAAACTATCATTATTTGACCCGTATTCATCGAGTCACTTGTCAAGGGGTATACTCAACTCAAGTGAGCATTAAATGCATATATTATAAAATATTCATTTAGAGATAAATAAAAGTTACATAAAAAAAAAAACATAAATAACATAAATAAAAAATTACATAAATAAAAATTACATAAAAACTAATTTTGCGAACGTTCGAAAATATGCTCAATCAAGTCTGTTTCAAAGCGTGATGAATTTCTCGGCTTCGTATTTCTTGACGGTTGCTTCGCTTTTTATCTTCGTTAATTTCTTCATACGTAGGCTCCTCTTCATCTGGGTTATAGTGACAAATTGTCAAGCCGTTGTTCTATAAAATCATATTATGGAAAATAATACAAGCATACATTATGTTCTTAATTTTGTTTTGAGACCAACTCCTTGTCGGACGTTCGATAATATGTCACTTACACTTCAACATATCGAACGTTCGTTCGATATCTTTTCTTGCCGCTTCGTGAGCTTTTTTATAAGTATTACGTTTAACACCTATGGGTTCCGTAAGCGACTTGACGATTACAGCATATTCGGGGTAAATTTCATCGGCAAGATAATACCCACGTTAATAAATTGTCCCCCTAAGTTCAAAAGATGAGTCGGGTGCGGTCCCGTTTATCCAATCATCAATTATAGACGATTGTCTAAGAACATTATTGTCATTGTTGGAAACGGCAACATCAAAAAATGCATGCCAAATCCATAAGTCAATTGATGCAACTGCTTCGAGCATAATACTCGGATTAGGATGATCACCACGTGCAAACTGCCCTCGCCATGCGTTTGGGCAATTTCTCCAGTCCCAACGTGTACAATCGATATTTCCAAGCATGTTGACAAAGTCATGCTTAGCTTCATGCGCTGCGTGTAACTGCTCAATGTCGCTAGCCGACAGTTTATGTAAATATCTACTTTCATATAATCTAATAATAGCTCTAGAAAATTTATACATGCATGACCTCATAGTTCGGGCAGACATCTTTAGGTAATCGTCGAACGAATCACTAGCGCTTCCGTACGCCAATTGACGAACCGCGGCGGTACATTTTTGAACAGGGGCGAAACCAACCCGAACTCTCGCATCAACGCCTTGTCGGAACTAAGGAACCTCTCTCTATATATCATTTAATATCCTCAAAAATAAATTACGGCTCAATCGAAACGAGTAGCAAAGTGCTCCTCGTCATACGTACACCCTTCGTTACAGTAATCGTGTAGTAGTTGGGCGTTAGCAACCGACCGTTCTCAGTTTAGAGGAGCATTTCTTGTTAAAGGTTGTGATGATTCAGGTTTCGTGCCACCACGTAATCGCTGCGGATGTCCAAGCACGGAACATCATTTGAGCCGCTTCGTTACTTGAAGATGAAGAGGAAGATGATGATGCCATTTTGATTAAGTTTGTGTTTGAATTGGTAAAATAGAGATAATAATTTGATATATGATCGTGTTTGTATATATAGTAGTTTTTTTTAATGGGTCAAACCCCTCCCAACGGTCAAAAGTACTCCCAGCAGCTCTATTCAAACGGTAACATGGGGTTTTCTACGCGTGAGAAATCTCACGGAACATCACTCACGCCCTCTTCACGCATGAGGGGGTGGTGTGCTTGCCACCATCACGGCGTACCCCTTACCCTAAAGCTTAAAATAACCATGTTTTAATCTCATCAACTACTTCCTAAAAATTCAAGTTACAGAGAACCAAAGCAGCTGAAATTTAAAGAAGAAACATTGATTATGATATTGAGCTTTGTATGCAAGTATTAAAAGACGTATTTGAAATTTGCATTCGGATACCGAAATTTTATGAAAAATCAAAGCCGACCTTGATGGTGTATAGGTTGGGTGACCGCGCACAGTAAAAAACTTTAGGGGCCCAAATTTTTTTCCCTTGTTTTACATGTATAAAAAAGTAATTATTATATCCAGTATTTAAGCACAAAATTAGTGATGCAACAGTCGGTAAGACCCTCTCCACGCCATTGGCTAGGTTGTGGGTTCGAGACTTGGCAACTCTACTTTCTTTTTCGCTCCCGTTTTATTCCATTTGTGATTTACTCGGACCACATTGATCATGTTTGTGTGGTATACAAGCAGGCCCTAGAATGGTCATAGCCAAATTAATGAACGTCGTATACTATTTGGCGGGAATGCACATCACCGTCGAACATGCACTCCGGAAGTGTCCTAGTTGCCAGAAACATGCTCCCAAAACCCTGAGGCAAAAAAATGATTTCGTTCTGCGGACCTCCGCTTGGCCTTTTCAAAATTAGGGGATAGGCATTGTGGGACAGTTTCTGAAAGCCCCGGGCCGAGTCAAGTTCCTGATTGTAGCTATTGATTATTTCAATAAATTGATAGAGGTTAAGCATGTTGCGACAATTACAATGACACAAGTAAAAAAATTTGTATGGGAAACACATAATCTGTCGATTCGGCTCCCGGTATATCTGGTAAGTGATAACGGGACCTAGTTTGAAACCCTAGCCGGATAGTGGGAGGAAATGGATATCCGACATGTTTTCACTTCGTTAGCCCACCCTCAAGGGAACGGGAAAGTTAAAAGATCCAATCAGAGTCTAGTAAGGGGAATCAAAGCTAGGTTGGGATCTGACGGAAGCTCATGGGGTGGACGAGATTCTTAGCGTTCTATGGGCATTAAGGACGAAATTGGATCTCCTGGAAGAAAGTGGTAAAATTTCACTCTTATTTCAAATTAATCTTATTTCCAATTTGATAATCTATTTCTAATTCTTTTTCTCTTTTGCATATTTGGGCCTCCACCTCACGGGTTCTATTTCATGTTTGCTGCTGGGTTTGATGTCTTCTGTCGGGCTTCTTGCTTTCTGGATGGGCCTGAGTCCCTGAGGTGCTGTTGGTCCATTAGCCCATGAAGTGTTAAACAAGAAGCTGATCCAATTCTTTTGCTTATTCATGTCAAGGATTTTAGGGTTCTGAGCGTTCCCTCTCAATCAATTACGTGTTTCTCGCCCCATCTTCCTCAATTCGGATTGCTCCTTGTCACAGATAGCTGGTTGATTTCCGTTATAAAAGGGGTTGCAATCCTCTCATTCAAGCATACAAGAACGACAAGATGTAGTCCTCTTCTTCTCTGTGTTATTGTTTTTCTTTATTTCGTATGTATTAGGGTTTTTAACCCACTTTCTGATTCATCTATTTTTTTTTTGTAATCATTTGAGTAATTTGAATAAAACCGTATTTAGCCTGTCGTTTTGACAGAACGACATGACAACGTTGGAATCAAAGAAGCTTTGTACAAGCAAACACTCGAAAAGTATTATAAAAAAAGGTGGCTAAGAATGAGTTTATCCGAGGGGAATACGTTCTAATAAACAACGAGGCAAGCCGGGCTGAGCTAGGAGGAAAGTTGGGTCCAAGTTAGAAAGGACCGTACCAAACTGATGATACGTTCCGGAAAGGGGCGTATACTTAGTTCGTTTAGATGGAACCAAAGTCCCTCGAACCTGGAATGGAGGACAACTACGGTAATGTTATATGTAACTACTTCAAAGTTGATTAATTAATGAGAATTTGTCGATGTGCTTGAACAAAAAGGATGTTATCTGTCATTTAAAGACCGGACCAAATGTCCGGCACCACATAAAGACCGGGCTAGCCCGTCACTATAAAAAGATTTGGGATTTAAGTCTAACGTTTAAAGACCGGACCAAGTGTCCGACACTCAAAATAAAGACCGGGCTAAGGCCCGACACTATAAAAAGATTTGGACTTTAAGTCCGACATTTAAAGACCGGACCAAGTGTCCGACACTCAAAATAAAGAGCGGGCTAAAGCCCGACACTATAAAAAGATTTGGACTTTAAGTCCAACATTTAAAGACCGGACCAAGTGTCTGACACTCAAACGTAAAGACCGGGCTAAGGCCCGACACTAAAAAAAGATTTGAACGTTAAAGTCCAACATTTAAAGATGGACCAAATGTTCGACGCTGAAACATAAAGACCGGAAAAAACCATATAAAGATTCGGACTCTAAGTTCAACGTAAAGATGAAACATGCATAAGTACGAAAGCAAACGATATTCGTTACAAAAGGCAATCTTACACAACACAAGAGGAAGGACAATACACAAAAGATAAAGGGCACGCATGCCTAGAGTACATAAAGATAAAATAGATAAAATGACAAAACGCCCCACTCTTCATCCAAGGTCAGCATATCTTTCAACTCCGAGAGGTCAGGGCGATCCGTCATAATGGCAAGGGTCCGGGTGATGGGCAGATCCATGGTGTCAAAGGAATCTTGTTTCAAGGACAGAGCCGTGCTGGCCCCAAGATTCTAAGAGGGTATGTTTTCCGGTGTTAAACCCGCCAGTGTAACACTCCGGAATTTAATTCATGTACGGTTATTCTACTCGTTCTCAATTATATGATTTACTTTATGTACTCGTGTTATTTTCGGGAATCTACGACATTTTTACTCGTTTTCTTGTCAATCCCACAAAAAATTATAAATAAATTTTAGATTTATATGGAACATGAAATTTTATGTTTTGAATATGATAAAATAAATAAATAAATTTGTTTATAAAGTTAAAAAGAATTTAATTGAATTTTTTTTAAAGAAAATTCAATTTGGGAAATGATTTAAATGAAGGTTTGAACCCCTAAAATGTAAGGCGTTATTACGAGCAAACCACAAAGAATAAAATCGAAATTTACTCTAAAAACATCATATTTAAGAAGAAAATAAATTAAAATTTAATTGAGAGAGAAAGAGGCATTTTGGCAAGTAGTCAAAAGAAGGTTACAATGTGTATTTGTACTCTATGCATTATTATTGGTATTAGAAAGCAGGCAAAAAAAAATGGTGTAATTGGTGTTTGTACAATATGCTTCATTGCTTACTGATATGACAATTATAAGTATTTAAATTATTTAGAGTTAATTACATAGATAGTTGATGTGGTTTGTAAAAAATAACATGTTTAGGTACTAAGAGTTTAAAGTAAGAGGTTTAGGCTTTATGCTTTCAGTTTTGTAATGAGTTTGATTATTAGGCTAACTCCCGTTAAGTTTTCTGTTACCTCTGGATGAAATTGCCAAAATATTTTTACAATGTGTATTTGTACTCTATGCATTATTATTGGTATTAGAAAGCAGGCAAAAAAAAATGGTGTAATTGGTGTTTGTACAATATGCTTCATTGCTTACTGATATGACAATTATAAGTATTTAAATTATTTAGAGTTAATTACATAGATAGTTGATGTGGTTTGTAAAAAATAACATGTTTAGGTACTAAGAGTTTAAAGTAAGAGGTTTAGGCTTTATGCTTTCAGTTTTGTAATGAGTTTGATTATTAGGCTAACTCCCGTTAAGTTTTCCATTAAATGACTGATATGTTATTTGCGAAAAGTAACAGGTTTGAGTATCAATAGTTTAAAATAAAAATATTTTGGCAATTTCATCCAGAGGTAACAGAAAAGTTGACGGAAGTTAGCCTTAATACATAACCCAAAATATTACTTTAAACCCTTAACACTCAAACATATTACTTTTCGCAAAGCAGAGGGACTACATGCGTAATTAACTTACATATTTCATTAAACTTAATAACCACCGACCATTTCTCCCCCCCCCCCCCAACTTTGGTGGAATGACAAAACTCACACTCAACTTTGTAAAATATCACTTTGACTCCCTAAACTTTCTAAAGTTTCAAGTTCATATACAATCTGATTTTTCCCCAATAACTCTTATTCGTAAAGTTTCAAGTTTACCCCTTATAGTATATACAATCTGATTTTTCTTCAATAACTCTCATTCGTTATATATATTTTTTTATTGACGTCTCAATATAAATTTTGTTAAAAACGGAGTTGTATTTAAACTATGGTATTTTTTAGGTGTCGTGGGTTATATCGACTGATGGTAACGTGCTAGTAGCATGAATAATGAGATCGAAACCGACTGAAAAACATCGATACCATTATATAACTGTCTTTTATCCATGTTTTAATATCCACAACCGAGTCGCCGTAACTTTATACGTTTAATGTATGTACATAACCACGTTTCTTTTTGTGTTTAGTCATGTTAATGCTACCCTCTCAACCATTTAAAATCCGCATTTCGTCGCAGGGCACAAGGGCCTCCCGAGTCCCGCCACGACGGGACTAATTTTCTCGTTTATTTAAAAAGTAATATCTCCTTTCCAAGTTATAAACCATTTTGAACCGTTGGATCAAAAAATATAACCGTTGGGAGACGCTCCCCTTTTAAAATCGCCACAAACCTCACATTCGCACAACAAAGGTCAAATCTTCAACCTCCAATCTCTGTTTCTCAAGATGATGCGATCAGATCGGAAACCACCGCTAGCGTTGAGATCTCCCATAAGGCTTCGTCCCCGCCGCCCTGTTCAGTCAAGTGTAAACAACCTTCAAACATCATCAGGTAGTTTTCTCAATATTTTCATTCTTTTAGTGTTTTTTTTAGATTGATTGATGTCGTTGCTAGAGATTTCTGGGTTTTTGATTTTGTAAACTGAAGTTGTGAAAAGATTTTGTTTCTTTGGTGTTAAAAATTCTGTTCACCAAGTGTTTGTGAAAATGTCTAGGTGAATTTTCTTTTTTTTTTCGCTCTTTTTTAGAGAAGCTTTTGCAGAGAATTTGTTTGTTTAGTGTGAAATTAAGTTCTTCATAGATTCAAGAATGATGAAAAGTTGGATATTTTCATTGATTTTATGTTGAAATTAGTTGATTGATTACTAGATATTGATGTGTTTCTATAAACCCTTCCAGATGTTTGTGAAAATGTCTAGGTGAGTTTTTTCTTTTCCCCTCTTTTGTTAGAGAAATTTTTGCCGAGAATTCATTTGTTTAGTGTGAAATCAAGTTCATCATAGCTTCAAGAATGATGAAAATTAGGGTTTCTAAGGTGTTTGTGAAAATGTCTAGGAGAACAATTTTCTTGTTGAACTTTTTCTCTTTCTGAAGAGAACAAATTTGCAGAGAATGAATATTTTCAAAATATTCATGAATGATTAAAAATTGTTTAATTCCATAGCTTCAACAATGATGAAAATTTGGTTTTTTTAATGAGCGTATATTGAAATTAGTTGATTAATTATTAGATATCTCTGGGTTTCTATAAACCCTTCCAGGTGTTTGTGAAAATTTCTTGATGAACTTCCTTTTCTTTTCTAAAAATAATAAATTTGCAAAGAAATAGAGAATGAATAATTTCAAAAATATTCATGAATGATTCAAAGTTGTTTGGTATCATAGCTTCAAGAATGGTGAAAATTAGTTGATTTATTACTAGATATTTATGGGTTTCTCTTAGCTTGATTATTTAATAGATATTTCTGAGAATGAATCTTTTCATAGATTCAAGAATGATTAGTTGTTGTTTTAATTTCATTGTATATTTAAATTCTTGTTTTTATTTTACAGTTTCTTTGGCAAAATCCCATATTCCCAAACAATCATCCAACTCGGAACAACATGAACTCCGGCCTGAATACCAAACGATATCTTGCGAACTACAAGAATTATCAAAGATGGTTCAAGATAACCTATGGGGATCAACAACTAAAAATCAATCTGCAAATGGTCATGATGAGAGTCCTCTATTCCAAAGGGGCAGATTATATGACGAATATTCCGCAAGAAGAAATGAAAGACTGAAAAGAAAGAGAGGTGAGTCTGAAATTGAGAAGAACGCTCCATGCAAACAGTATCTTGGAGTTAGAATTGAGTCAACAAAGAGGTCAACAGAAGTCAAGAAATTTGAAAGTGGTAGGAAGATGACAACACCATTGATGGAGAGGGGACAGGTGGCAACAACAGCAACAGCAACAAGGTATTCTTTAAGAAGTAGTTGCAAAGAAAACAAGAAGCCACCATTGGCAATGAGCTTTGAGAGATCATCAATGGTGGAGAAGAAGACTACGAGCTTTGAGAGATCATCAATGGTGGAGAAGAAGACTACAGTGAGAAGGTCCGCAAGAAAAGGGTACTAAAAATGGTTACTTTATGATCATGTGATCATGGATGTTAATGAATGTTTTGATTTGGGTTGCAAACTTTTGGTGGGTTTCTTTAGTTTGGAAGAAACTCTTTTTCTCAAAGTCATATGAATTGGGTTTTTTAGCTCATTTTGGTGGATTTTATGTTTTTTTATACCAGACACCAATGTGTTAGTATGAATTCTCAGCATATGAACGTGAAAATGATGAAGACAAACTCATGGCATTATGAATCAACCTTCTTATTAAGAAAATACTATGTTTTCTCAATGCACAAGTTTTTTTATTTGTCATTTAAACTGGTTTTAAGACGTAATTTAAGAAAATATGATATTTATAAGTTTAGATGGATATATATGAAGCTTGTTTAATATATAACTTCCACTTCACTTGCATACTAAAATTTTCCATAAACAAATATCATATGGCAAGTTGTAATAAAATATGAAGGAATTCTATTAATTTCTAATAAATTAAAATAGAGTAAATTTAGCTTTTGACCATTTTAGTTAGGGGCGTTCAAAATCGAATATCCGAAAATTTCAGATAGTGGATTTCACTATCCGAATCCGAAGTTTCGGATACGGATTCGGATATTTAAACGGATATCCGAAATTTCGCACCCCTAACAAATATTATATGGCAAGTTGTATTAAAATATGAAGGAATTCTATTAAAATCTAATAAATTAAAATAGAGTAAATTTAACTTTTGACCCTTTTAGTTAGGGGTGTTCAAAGTCGGATATCCGAAAATTTCGGATAGTGGATTTCACTATCCGAATCCGAAATTTCGGATTCGGATTCGGATATATAAACGGATATCCGAAATTTCGCATTGTTAGAAGTTCCAAATTACCAAAAAAAGCCTCTACAATCTCAACCAAAAGACAATTGACCAATATCCAAATTTCAAAACACATAAAATGCAACCAAATTGAAAATAAAACTAATGCAAGGAGCTTTCTCTTCAGTCTTTAGCGAGCCGAAATGCATCACAAACAAGTTTTGCTCCATCACCGGTGAACATCTATAACTCCATATGTCTGCTGCAAGCCTGCAAGTTCATACCCTACTTTTTTGATTAACAATATGCAAAGTTCATTAACTCATAATTAATGCCTTAAAACATATAAATGAATGGTGACATTAACAACATATTACATGGAATAACAAAAAACTACATTTTAGTTGTAGTTTAGCCTGTTATTTCTTCCTCTTCCTCTCCGTCATCCTTTTCCTCTTCCACTTTATCTTCGTCATCCTCTTCCTCTTCTGATAACGAATGCAAAGCCTCATCGATTTCCGTAAGAGGAATTCCACTCTCCGCCATCATTTGATCTTCATTTTGGTATAAGGTTGAGGGCGAAAATGATGATATGGACCAAACCCTATCCGCGGTGGTTTATAGGCCTCGGGTTTTTCTGTGGTTATGGTTTCTGGTACTTGAAAGATGGAAACAGGAGGGATTTCAAGGTCGATTTCGAGCTGACGACTCAAGATTACACTGATTACACACGTCCATTTTTGCTCTCCAAATTCTGAAATGATCAACGACGGATCCATGGAGGCCATGTAGATGATTACAATTTGATAATACTTTAAGAGGGTGTTTGGGAGTGTGGTGAGAAAGTGATTATTGACTTATTAGATTTTTAAAAAATCAATAAGTTAATAAACCATTCTAAAAGCGGATTTCTTGGCTTTTATGAATGACTTATTGGCTTTTTAAAAAACTAATAACTCAATAAACACTTTCCCACCACACTCCCAAACACCCTCTAAGAAGCTAGAAGTTGTAGTTTAGCCTGTTTAAAACATATACAAGTTGTAGTAGCCTCTTCAATCATTTTAGTCTAAAAAGAAATCTTTTAACATACCTATAACATTGTATTTTTGTAACCATTTTAGTCTATGACACCAACCTTATTAACTTTTTCTGTTAGGTATAAGGGCATTTTAGTCATTTTTTTCTAAACTGTTTAACCTTTTCAGTCTAATAAAAACTTTTTTTCTACTTTTTTAAAAACGTTTTTTTTTACTTTCTAAAATCAACTTTTACTTTTTTTTTTCGTAAAAACGTCTTTTGTGAATCTTTTTAAGCGTTTTTTTAACTTTTCTAATTTTTTTCATAAAAAAACGTTTTTTTAGTTTTGTTTATAAAGACGTTTTTAAGCTTTTTCGTAAAATATTTTTTAAAAACGCTTTACAAAATCTGCAAACCAACCATCATCTTTGAGCATTCCCTGCAGAAAGTGAAAAAATTGGCAAATTGTTCCATAATTAGAAGTGAAAATGGTTTGATTCCAATAGAAATGAAATTAAAATAATGTTAAAACTGTTTCTATGAACTTTCTTGAGTAAATTACAAATTATGTCCTTTAACTTTATAATAAATTGCAGGTTATGTCCTTTGGCTTTAAAAATTACATTGGATGTCCTTTTTTTGAAACATTTGCACACATTTAGTCCTTTTCACTAACTGGAGTTAACTTTTTCAGTTAAGTCTCATAATGTGCAAGGGTAATATTGTCATTTTAGTATATAAAAAAATAATTCTTTTTCTGTTCTCTCTCTACATACACACTTTCTTCCTCAAACAAAACCCACAACCACCATCATCTTCATCTCCAAACAAAACCCACAACCACCATCATCTTCATTTTTACTGTCGTTGAACTCCAAAACCCACAACCACCATCATCTTCATCTCCAAACAAAAACCCATAAGCACCATCATCTTCATCTCCTGCCGTTGAACTCCAAAACACCGCCACTGCCGCATACCAGGCTACCACCACCATTAAAATCCTGATTAGGTATCTCATGGGAAATTGATTTTGGGTTTCTCATGGGAGAAAAAATGCTACCACCGCCACTGCCGCCAACCAGGCTACTTACAATTCGTGTCTCTCCAGTCTCCATCAACATGCCTAAGATTCCCATCTTGAGAAGCTGCTCAAAAACTTCAATCGAGGATGATCCTCATTCGAACTATGAACTGAATTACGGGTGTCTATTTCAATATTCTATATCCTCAAACTGCACTAGTGAATCCCCCTAAACCCTAACCCTACTACAGCCAATCGTCCCTTGAACAAGGTTCCCTGGTTGAACCCTAAAACTGGTTTGAACATTGTTCCCTAGTTGAACCCTAAAACTAGATGCCCCAAATCTTCTGAAACCACTACCATCACATCATCATATCACACCCAATCGGCCCTTGAACCAGATCTGAACCACCGTGGTAAAGCGAAGTAAGCGAGGGAGAGAGAGAGAGATAAACCGTCGGGAGATGTGGGAGAGATAGATCGTGTGAGATATGGAGATGAGAGTGATGACGGTTGTTTTCAGATCTCAAAGGATGACGATGTTGATTATTTTCTAGATCTCCGGTGGTGTTTCTTCTCAAGATCTCTGTTGAGTTTGGAGATGGAGTGGGAGTCTGGTAAACAAAAGAGGGGGTTGGGTGTAGGTGGTCCCACAAGTTGTGTTTTGATATATTTTTTTATTTGTAAAAAAAGAGTGGGGATAAAAAGACATTAATACCCCTCATGTGAGGGACACATGACCATATTTAACGCCACTTTTGGATGGAGGTTAGTAGAAAGGACGAATTGTGTGCAAAGGTTTCAAAAAAAGGACATCCAGTGTAATTTTTGAAGCCAAAGGACATAACCTGCAATTTGCTATAAAGATAAAGGACATAATTTGTAATTTACTCAACTTTCTTTCTGGTCCTATTAATGTTCAAATCAATTTCTTTTGAACCACTTTGTTTTGGTCAAGTTCAATTCAGTCAAATTATGCATAAAAATCACCCAAAAATGGAAAAATATATGTTTATTTAATTACAAACCAACTTTCTTTTGAACGAGAACCCTGCAGAAAGTGAAAAAAATGGCAAATTGTTCCAAAATTTAGAAATCTTCAAAATGGAAATAAAACATGGTTCAAGTGAATCCATAAACTTTCTTTTCTTGTCTGGTTCATGATCAAATCAATTTTCTTTCAAACTAGTTTGTTTCGGTCCGGTTCAATTATGCATAAAAATCAATTCTTTTTTGAACTAGCTTGTGTTTGAACCGGAACCTAGCAGATAGCGAAAAAATGGCAAATTGTTCCAAAACTAAGAAAATTTATAAAATGGAAAATTAGACAAGGTTCAAGTGATTCTATAAACTTTCTTTCTCGTGCGGTTAATGTTCAAATCAAATTTCTTTTGAACTAGTTTGTTTTGGTCCAGTTCAATTATGCATAAAAATCACCCAAAATGGAACAAATACGGGTTCACTAAATTATGAACAAACAACACCAAAAATGGAGGGGAAACGCGTTTAACTATCTCAACCAAAGGGTAAACCCGTTTTACGTTTAACTATCTCAACCAAATGCCATTTTGGTTTCAATTTTGCTGAAAATTGTATATATCAATTAAGAAAAATAGAAATTAAAAAAAAAACTAACCAATAGTAGATTGCCGCGTGGCAGGACGATCCAATTGCAAGGAAGAACTGTTCCTAAGGGGTTGTACTTTAAACTACTATGTAATATGCATACATGATTATATGAAAATATGAATATAAATAGGGTTGCGTCTCTATTATAATAAGACAAATTCTCTGTATTATCATTTTTAGCTTGTTTGTAACAATTCAATCGATTAAGGGCTTTGACAAGTTAAATCAGAGACAAATTTAATAATTTTATTAAAGTACTTAACCTAAATGTGACATGTGGTCTCAAGACTGTTAATGCGTACAGTAAGATGTAAATATGTAATAGACATGCACGTTGCCCTGTTGGGGGCATTAGTCGTTGTCAACGGTGCCCGCATTATCAATGTCAATTGTAGGGTCGGGTCACACCTTTTGTCAGTTTGTGGTGGTGTGAATATCCGAAGCTCAATGATCCGGATGTATTTTTCATGAGCTACAACTCATTGTACCGGATGTGATGGTCCGACACTCGATGCTTCTGAAGTGTTTGTATATAGTTACTTGGTTGACAACAAAAAAATCTTCTTAGCCAATTTATTGTTACTAATTTAGAACTAAGAGTGCAAAACTTGACATATGGCCATCTCAACATGTTATGATTGTCAAAATTCCTTTGTTTTAAATGCTATGAGACATGCATCTCCTTTGTTGTTTCAATTGTTTCATCTTCATGAAGGCTTTAAAGTTTTCTTTCTTTTCTGAGACCATCTTTGGACAACACCAATCATGTGGTTTGGGTCACCACAGCCATCAAAGGATGCATCAAAAAAGGATTCGCAATGAGAAAAAGAAATGAAGTAGTTGTTACTTTTGTTAAGAGGACATTTTGAAAGCTGGTAAAGAAAAACTATGAACATAAAAGTATAGGTTTTGTGGATGGAGAGATCTTGTAGATAGCATGTTGCATATTCAAGGAATACTTAAAAACATTGTAAACAGTTAAACAACATTGTGAAACACAAATAGAACCCGCTCACAGTCACAGGCAATCTAAATAGTTGCAGCTGCAGGTAATCCTATGAAAACTAACGGCCAGCAACCAACTATACGTTGCTCAGAACATAAATGTCAGGTCACATATTCATAATCAGTCCCAAAACCTTGGCTCCAAGATGAAGATAGCAGGTTGGGTGCGCGCCACATGTCCAAATTTTGATGTGCTGTACTTTTTGAACACAGCAACAAGTTTCCCTGTGCCTCCTGCTTTTTGGTGCAAACCAACCATCATCTTTGAGCATTCTCTGCAAAATGTGAAAAAAAAATGGCAATAATTAGAAGTGAAAATGGTTTGATTTCAATACAAAACGAAATTAAAACAATGTTAAAGTCTGATTCATGTTCAAATCAATTTTCTTTTGAACTGGTTTGTTTTGTCTAGTTCAATCAGTTAAAAAAATGCATAAAAATCACCCAAAATTGGCAAATTGAACTAATTTGTTTTTGTTTAGTTCAATTCAGTTAAAAAAATGCAAAAAAATATTGGTTCATTTAATACAAATCAACTTTCTTTTCAACGGGAAACCTGTAGAAAGTGAAACAAAGAAGTGGCAAATTGTTCCAAAATTTAGAAATTTTCAAAATGGAAATTAAAACAAGGCTCAAGTGTTTCATGTTCAAATCAATTTTCTTTTGAACCAGTTTGTTTTATTTCGGTTCGGTTCAGTTCAAAAATGGAATAATATCGGTTCATTTAACCACAACCCAACTTTCTTTTGAACGGAACCTGGCAGAAAGTGTAAAAAATGGCAAATTGTTCCAAAACTTAGAAAATTTCAAAATGGAAAATTAAGCAAGGTTCAAGTGTTTATATATTCTGGTCCAGTTCATGTTCAAATCAATTTACTTTTGAACCAGTTTGTTTTGGTCCAGTTCAATTGGGCATAATTCAACTGTGCATCAAAATCCACGGAAAATGGGAAAATATTGATTGAGCTTATTCAATTCAACAAGCCAAAATGGAAACCAAAACAAGGTTCAAGTGTTTCTGTAAACTTTCTCTCTAGTCTGGTTCATGTTCAAATCAATTTTCTTTTGAACTAGTTTGTTTCGGTCCAGTTCAATTAAGCATATAAATCAACCAAAAAAGGAGAGAATCTTAGCCAAGGAGATCTTACAAAAGCTGATTCTGTGAATATTGTGAATGAAATTCACTTGTTTTTGTCCATTGTTTTGATCTGTTGAGAGTAGATTCAGCAGTGAAAACAGCAGCTGCTGCTAGCAATGAAGGCGGGAACTTCAGCATTTCGTATTCCACCAAACGCAGGTCAATCAAGTAGAATGATAGGAGCTCCAACTATTTTTACAAAAAAAAAACAAACTAAGAGAAACCATCAATCAGACAAAATAATAGAAAAACAGATAATTTCGTTTCTTTAGCGGATAGCAAACATATATTTGTATATTTCTATGCAAAATCAATAACTGTAACAAAAAATGAACATATACATAGATAGCAGTAATACAATGAAAATTAGATATTATAAAAAAAAACATAGTTTTTGTTTAAAGTCCAGTAACATTTGCCACATTATTCAAAATCAAATACTGGAAGAAAAAAACAAAGAGAACCCATCAATATAGAAAAAAATAAAAGAAAAACAAATGAGTTTGTATCTTGAGCGAATATAAACATATACTTTTTTTAAAAAACGTCATATTTAGAAAAACATGTTTTTTTGTTTTAAATCCAGTAACATTTGTCACATTTTATTCAAAATCAACAACTGTAAAAGAAACAAACCGAGATGAAAGACCAGAGGTTGAACCTCTTGATAAACACAAATGGAGTTGGAACCGAGAGGTTGAATTGGAGGGTATTCATCATTTCCTTCTCCTGAAACATCAAATGAGAACAAATATGAGTTGATAAATTATAATTGATAATAAAAAGTAGATAAATAAAAACTTGTTTTTTTAGTTACCATTTCAAGAACTTCTGCCCTTGTGTAAGCTTTATCAGAAATTACTATAAAATCATAAACAATAGGCACAGAAATTTCTTCATATTTACAAGCTAGGAGCATGGCTGTTACTCCAACGAGTTGAAGTTGCTTCCTTGTAACAATTTGACGTTCCAAATATCGGTCAACAAGATTGACTGTTAGGTATAAAGTCTCCTCCATGAGCTCAAATTTGTAGTGAACCTGTTGTTTTTCATTGGATTATGGCATAATAAGTAACTATAAACTTTAAATTCTGCATTTGGTATAGATGTTTTTGGTAAGTAAATAATTACATAATGTACCTCAATGAGCCAGTCGATGAGAATGCCTCTCATCCTATCGGTTATGTCATGTTGTCGTGACATGTAGCTAGGTGAAACACAGCTTGATATCTGCAATTTTATAGAAAAAATGTTAACTTTCATGACATTTAACAAGCATATCTTGAAAACCTATAAACTTCATAGAAATCAAAATTACAATCAGGTCTTTCTAGTGATTGTGGTTAGATTTGACTTGTAACTGGTCAAATGGGTAACAAGTAAAAAATGAAAACTTTCTTGACATTTAACAAGCATATATTGAAAAAACGATATAGTAACTTCATAGCAATCAAAATTCCAATCAGGTCTTTCTGTTATATTTGACTTGTAATAGGGTCAAATGGGTAAACCTATCCCAACCTTGATATCTGCAATTTTATAGAAAAAATGTTAACTTTCATGACATTTAACAAGCATATCTTGAAAACCTATAAACTTCATAGAAATCAAAATTACAATCAGGTCTTTCTAGTGATTGTGGTTAGATTTGACTTGTAACTGGTCAAATGGGTAACAAGTAAAAAATGAAAACTTTCTTGACATTTAACAAGCATATATTGAAAAAACGATATAGTAACTTCATAGCAATCAAAATTCCAATCAGGTCTTTCTGTTATATTTGACTTGTAATAGGGTCAAATGGGTAAACCTATCCCAACCTTGGTGGCAATTGACCCGAAGTGCATTTAGATGCTAATAACCTCCGAATTCCCTTTATTCAGTAAAAAAAACAAAATAAATTTGTGCGTCAACCTATCCCGACCTGCCCCCTTGACCAGTCTTAAAATTACCATTTGGACCCCAAGTCGTCTGATCAGCCTGATTTTACCACCTCTAGTGAAAAGTGGCATAACCGAGAAGGGGGGAAGTGCTGTCCTCCTTTCAATTTTCATAGGCTAATAAAGATTTATATATTATTTAAAACAAACTCATAACTTATCATAATATGTGTAGCCTAAATATTACCTCTTCTTTCCTGTAGTGGGCATAAATGTCATCAATATACTCCACCACAGCAAGTGGATCACCCTTGTCAGCATCATCAATGTCCAAAAGTGGTTCCTCATATATATCTTCATCCTAAATAACAGATCAACCACATTACTCAATTTAACTTAGGTTAAAATAACAATGAAGGAAGAGAGAATTAAACTACCATCTTATCAATTTCCTCCAGCATGGATTCTGTGTGTTGCACAAACATCGGTGCACCAAAGTCATCATCAACATCAATAATACTGCAGTCTTCATGATCACTCTCATCAGGGATTATTTGGATTTTTGGCTTCTTTCCCTATCAAAAGAAAGTTCATATATCTTTTACAAACTTTTGACTTGAGCTTCTTTTTACCTATTTATGTCTTAACTATGTTGATTTATGTCATCTCAAATCAGGTATAAAATTGATTAAAAAAATCAAACTAGCTTTAAAATAGGCCAAACCAGCCTCAGATAGGCCTTAAGTGTTCAAACTCACAATATCTTTCACAAACTTTGGACAATAGACATGAGTTTCTTTTTACTTATTATATGTCTTAACTATGTGGATTTTAGTCATCTCAGATCAGGTATAAAATTGATTAAAACGTAGCTTATATGTGAACTGTGTGGATTTTATTCATCTCAAAACAGGTATATAATTGATAAAAAAAATCAAAAAATAGCTTAAAAACAGGCCAAACCAGTCTCAGAAAAAAAAATCAAAGTGTTCAAATAATTGCCCAAACCAGTATCAGATAGGCCTTAAGTGTTCAAATTCACAATATCTTTTACAAAATTTGGACAATAGGCATGAGTGTCTTAACTATGTGGATTTTATTCATCTCAAATCAGGTATAAAACTGATTAAAAAAATCAAAAGCAGCTTAAAAAATAGGCCAAACCAGTCTCAGATAGATTTATTAATATAATTAGATTATTATCAATTTGCTACCTCTAACAAATAGGATAGATAAAGGTGTATAACCATACCTCAGGTAAGGGCAGTGATGGTTTGCTGGTGTTTTGTGCACTAATTGCCCTTCAGAAACAACAACCCACAAATGATTTAACTCAGTGTATCCAAACACAAATTCCCTGTGACAAGAATAAGAAAAAGGGCCTATTACCGACCTCGTAACGGGTCGACGAACCGGAACAAGTGGTTTCTTAGTAACCATTGGTTTTTTTCTAGAAAAAAATGACAAACAAAGAACATCGATAACAAAATCTCATAAATAAAAAAATTAAAAGAAAAATAAGTCAAGTTTATTACCCTGGCAAACCAACAGCATACGCTGTTGAAGCAGTGATGATGTTCTGGTTGATCTCACCCAGTACCCTCCTGTTTTGACCAGTTGACGCACCCGATTTCCCATATCCAGCCTTCAACCCTCCTCCTAAATGGCATCAAAGTTTCAAATTTCAGTAGGGTTTATAAATTTTAACATTTTGTGTTCACTCATACATTTCATCAAACATGTCATCTACATAATTTTTAGTAGGTTTTATAAATTATAACCTTTTGTGTTACCTTATGCATTTCATCAAACAAGTCATCTACATAAACTTTATTAGGCTTTACCTTGTGATCTTGTTGGGCGAATCACATCTGGGATACTCCCCTTTGATCCAGCCATCTCAAAATCTATGCTAAAATCAAATTCCATCAAGAACCAATTTCAAAATAAAAAAACCCTTCAAAATCTTTAAAAAGAGAGAGTAATAATTTCATAAAATATAATAATCAACAGGCACATATGGCAACGATCAAGAAACAAATCAAGTCCAGATCATCAAGAACTCACCTAAATTGCAATAAAGAACTTCAAATTCTTTGAAAATTAACCCAAAATTGCACAGAAAATTAACCCTAATTAACAGATAAACTCCATGGATGATCGATCGATGGAGTAGATGACACAATCTTGAAGATGGATCGATTGATTTTTGAATTTTGATCCGTTGATGAACGGGATGAATGAAAATTGAAAAAAGGGTTTTTGAAGCTTGATTTTGGGGTTGGAATCGAAATGTAAAGAGCAGATTTATGTTCATATAATTTTCTTTTTGAAAATAACGGCTAGTTATTCTGAGCCGTTGGATCTTTCTTTTGTGTTGATTTGTGTGGGCAAAGTTTTAAAAAGGACCCTGAAGTTATAGGGTTGTTACTGTTTTGATGTATTGGTGAATTTTGTTAAGTGGCCCTTCTATCACCCAACAAACTACGCCCTTGTTTGATTTAGAAAGGACTTTTTAAGCTTTTTATATTAACTAGAAATGTTGCCCCGCGCTTCGTGACGGGAGGCGGACCTTAAACAGTTGAGGTGGTTACATTAACGTGACTAAACAAAAAAAACGTGGTTAAATAATTTTTTCCCCACGCTGCAAGGCTAGAGGTGGACCTTAAACAGTTGAGGCGGCGATATTAACGTGGCTAAGTACAAAAAGAAACGTGGTCAAATAGATAAAAGAAACTTATGAAGTTACGGCGACTCAGTTGTGGAGATTGAAACATAGATAAAAGACACTAATATAACGGTACCGTTGCTTTTTAGTCGGTGTATGTCTCATTTTTCATCGTATCAGCACGTCACCGTCAGTCGATCTAACCCACGATACGAAAAAAAAATATTCTATTTTGAATACGAATCCGATTTTAACAAAATTTATACCGGGTCGTTAAAAAAATAAAACAAACAAACGAAAATAACTAAGGAAAAATCAAATTATATATAATACAGGGGGTAAACTTGAAACTTTAAAAACTTGAAGGGATTACTGTAACATTTTACAAAATTGAGGGATTATTTGTGCCAAATCACTAAAGTTGATGGGTTAAAGAAGTTTGTGGCATTTGCCACAGACACTTCTTCTTAAGTATTAGTGTAACTATAGTGGTGACTGCGTGATGCGGCGGATAACATTACACACTAACACAGACACTGGTAGTCTCTTGAATAATTAATTGACCATATAGATTTGAAGGTTTAATAAAAGTTTATAAAATAAAGTATCATACAAAATATAAACGATTTTGATAATTTAGTTAAACAAGAAATTGATTGTTTATATAATCAGATTTCAGTTACTTTTGTAAATAAGGTGAAAAGAAAAAAGAATGAGTTTTGAGTTCGATAAGAACTTCATAAGTATAAATAAGGATTGGTGGGTTAAATTCCAAACTTTATTTAAAAACGAAAAGAGTTCTCTTTTTTTAACAAGGTTCAAATGATATTAGCACTAATTACATCACCAAAGTCACATTTTGTACGAGTCATTATCAAAGTTCAGAGGATTCAAGTCTTCTAATAAAAAGATTATCGTCATTGAAGTTTATTCTTCAAGTAAGTTTGTTGTCTCGACCAATAGGCTAGTAGTTGTTTGTTATTGATTTACATCTCTTAGCTTCAAAGTTTTGATTTCTATAACACTTCAATTATCAAATCTTTGTTTTCATATCGTTTAGATCTGTTTGAAACGCTACAATGAGCATAATAGATTTGGACTTATATGGTATAAGAGGTGAATGTGTATAAAAGAGTATAGAAGGAAGAGAAAAGGGATCTGTAATACCCTAATTTTGGCCAAGAATATAAAGTAGAGGGACTAAAAATGATCATGAAGTAAAACCTTAGGAGTTAGAATGCAATTAAGTTAAAGTCCAGGGACTAAAATTGAAATTTTTTGAAAGTTGGATGGTGGCGGACTGCCTCCAGAAGGGTTAGCGGTCCACTACGTAGGGCGTAAGGGGTCACTCAAGAGATGTCACGTGTCAGCTGACTAATAGTTGGAATCTGACGCGTGAAGGACATGTAACAGACCGTTACCGGGACTTTAGCGGTCCGCTAGCCGCAATAATCCTTAGCGGTCCGCCACGTTGTAGCCTAGTAGTCTGCTACGTGCTCGTCAAGCCAATTAAGCCTCCTTAAAGGTCTGTGTCTTAGCGGCCCGCTACCGACCCATCGGGCTATGAGACGGTTTTAGGCACATTCAAACTCAAACACACCTCATAAAACACACACTTAACCTCGGTAAGCGTGCCAATAAGTCTCGGTTCGCGTAGAGAAGTCTGGTTTCCAGCTTTTCAACCCCATGACGCAGTGGATAGTTCAGAGGTAAGGTTCCGACTAGTTCCTAATGTTGTAATGAATTAGAACTTTGATCCAAGTCGTTGTGCTAATTACATTAGTAACATAAATATTATCCGAAAGAGAAAGAGATTAGAGGTGAATTCTATGAGACACTTTTTAAATGTTTTACTTTAATATTTGGGCCGGTATGCATGGTAGAAAAATTTCCATAAATGCTATATGCCTTGATTTAAATATTTGTGCTAGCATTCATGTTGTTGCAAGAAATTATGTATAAAACATGTCTAAGTCTTAAAACAATGTAATGGAGTATCTATGTAAATCGAAGGAGTGGTGGGTACGCCGCTTGTACACCCTATATATAAACTTCTTTGATATAACATGGAGACACCTTTACAAGGCTTTAGGATAAAGACTGGTTTTGGAAAAAAAAGATAGAGAGGGAGAGAGAAAGAAAAGAAAACTTGTCTTTTTGGCATGATTCCACAGAGTCAAGATTTAGAGAAAAAAATGGTTTTGACACGTAAAATGTTTTAGTACTTCTCATGGTGTGCCCTCATAAGTAATGGAAGAAAGGTCAGGGTTTTACCTTGACCGATAGAGGTCATAACATTTATTGTCTTGACAAGAGTATAGAGAAAGAGATAGAGTTTTGACATGTTTTATCATGTCAAATACTTTGACCATATTGGTATGTAAAAAGCGAAAAGATTTTGCCACGTATGGCCAAATACCACATGATATCTTGCAACTTAGACAGACGCAGAGAAGTACTGCATTCCTTTGTGGAATGTAGTATAGACACCTTATGCAAGGTATGTAAAAGTGGTGACGACCGCTCAGAGGTTAGCGTGACCTCAGACAGATAAGTTTGCAAGTATAAAATTTTATGTTTGGGCAAGAAGTTAATGTGATGTTTTGAATGCATGTCATATGGATCCATTTATGTATGAGACAGGGGTCAAAGATATTTTGACTAAAACTTAGAACTCACCAGCGTAAGCTGCCATATGTTTAAGCATGTGTATGAGGTAAAGATGTAGTCTTTTGCAGTAAAGACAAGGGGCTAAAGTAGAGGCATCTAATGGGTTATCTGACATCCTCTAGCGAGCTCACATTAGAATAGACGTGTTTGTACTTTCTTTAGAATATACATTGAACAAGTTTTATGAAATAAACTTAGTATATTAAAAATCTTCCACTGTGTATGATCTTTGTTCACTATATGTTCATGAGTAAATCCGACAAGTGGGTGACATCTCGGGTGATCCGGTATGTGGGTGTCACAGGATCACAACATAGTTAGGCTAATGGATATACTCCACAACTTCACATCCCTCCACACTGCCATATCAACGTTACATCAAATTCCGTAGCTTTTTCACATTTCTTCACATTTGAAGTAAATGGTTTCACATTTCCACACTGTCACGCCGTTTTTATATTTAAATAAAAACAGTACTTTGTATTTTAATAGTTTATAAATAAAAAATAAAATAAAATCAGATTAGTTACCTATACAAGTACGTGTTAAAACCGCATACGAGACCAAAAATACTGTATTTTGAAACCGACTCGGTTTTCAATGAATTTTTACCAGAATGTTCTTAAAAAAATCAACACTGTGTATTTAGACTTTTAAAAAAGATTAAGGAGGACAAGTTATTAACGAAAAACCATTTGAGGTGCTTAATTAATTATTGATTAAAAAATCAAAAAAAAAAAATAAGAACAATAGTTTGCAAATTGAATTCAGCTACCATCTTCCTCCTCCACGAGCGTCGAAAATTCCACGAAAACCGGCCATGGTTATGGTCCGTGCGCAGGGGTCACGATGTTCCACGGCCCCACACCATCTAGCTTACACCCACGACGGTTTCCACTTAGATGAGATGGAATGAATCAAATGAATACTTACCAAGGACGCTAAGGGCACTATTAGATGGTTAAGGGCGTTGTTTATAATCTTGAGTTGATTCTATTTTGATGATAAAGAGAAATCGGATTATATAAGTTAACTACCAGTCATCATTAATTATATCATCATATGGTTTGCTATCAAATCCTCATCATTAGTTATATGATCATATGGTTTGCCATCAAACCCTTGCCTAAATCAAACAACTCAAAAGAGGCCTTCTGAAAATCCATAAAAAAGTCTCACGTTAATGCTAAACTGACCTTGGATAGACCGTGAATTATATGCTCAATGTTTGTCCAAGAAATCGTATAAGGATGAAATGGAATACTACATGTGTTGATACTACGACCAGGTTGTGCATTGACCGTCTCAAAATTTACAAGAACATAAGCGAACAAACCATGGTTGATGTCGCGGTTTGACTGTGGATCGACCATCTAAAGTAGTGGATGCAAGATGTACTTATCCATAGCCTAGGTGTGTTTTTATGTTGATATCTACTTATTCCGTTTACAAGTATTTATTTGTGTTATAAAACTACAAAAGTTTTATAAAAATAATAAAGAATCTAGTCACCCCACTCTTACAATGACATACCCAGGGCCGACCCATATGAGGGGCGGGGAGGGCGATCATCCAGGGCCCGGTCTCCTCAGGGGCCCGAATTTTTTAATTGTTTTTTGTATTTTATTTATATATATATATATATTTATACAAAAAATTCTATATATTTTTAGTATTAAACCCAATCTCATTAGTCCATTACTTACACATGTGGCCCGAATTGTTTAAAAATGAGACCGATACCGACTGAAGAACATCGGTACCGTTATATAACTGTTTTTTATCTATATTTCGATCTCCACAACCGAGTCGCCGTAACTTCATACGTTTCTTTTCTATACTTAAGCACGTATTCTTTTGTGCTTAGCCATGTTAATGTCACCGACTCAACCGTTTAAGGACCAGTCCGCCGCGGAGCTCGGGTCCAATTTTATCGTTTTTATTAAAACCAACTTGAACCGAGCCCTACAATATCATTATTTACATAGTTTAATACTTTATCTTGCTATAGGTTAGTTACACATGTAAGCTCTACCTTTTAAATTATATAAATCCAAAACACCGCAAATAAACGTTTGATTCATATGATTGCATCCCCAAATTATCCACACATCTTCCAGAAATGATTTTTCTCTGTTCATCAATCTCCATCATCACACACTCAATATCAATCTCCAAATCACAATCAAACATCGAATCTCGATTCGATTCGAAATCATGACGAAAACCTTAGATTTGATTTGAAATTCAGATGGTGAGGGAAGGGGAAAGGGGATTTACAGATGGAAGAAGAAAATGTGTTATCGAATGCGAGAGTTGTTAGGGATTTGGCCGAAGAGTTGATCGGAATCATTGAGGCTACAAAATCGATGGGAGAGTTTAGAGGAACACAGAAGAAGGAAAGCCAAACCCTGGTTCGGCGATTGAGGCATTGTCTTCCATTGTTGGAAGAGCTTCGAGATCTTGATGCACATATTCCAGAGATTTGTATCTCGTGTTTGCATAAGTTGAAGAAATCGTTTATTCTCGCGAAGAAATTGTTGAAAACTTGTCAAGCTGGAAGCAAGATCTATCTGGTTAGATTCGGTTCCAATTTGTTCGGTTTTGAGTTATTTTGCTTTGAAATTTGCAAATAGGCCTGTAAACGAACCAAAGTTATGTAAACACAACTTTTAATTCATTTAATTGAACGAACGAGCATGAACACATTTTTGTTAATTTAAATTGGGCTTAAGGGTTTTAAAATACGAAAAACTAAAAATTAATATTAGTAAAGATAAATTTGAAGGAATATTACCAACATAAACAAACGAACATAAGTTAACATATATAAACGAAAGTTCGTATGTGTTCGTTCATTTAATAAACAAACGAATATAAACATAACTTCTTGTTCATTTAATTAAACTAACACGTTCGTTCATTTACGTTTGTGAACGTTCATTCCTTTACGTTCGTTTATATGCATTCACTTATGCTCGTCTGTTTACGTTCGTAATATTCATTCAGATTTATTCATTACTAATATTAATTTTTTTTTCATATTTTAAAACCCTTAAGCCCAATTTAAAATCATTTAATATCTGTTGGATGCAAGGGTGATGTTACTTTAGACTTTATTTGGCTATTCACGTTTATTTTTAATTGGTTTTCGTTTATGTTTTTGAACTGTTAATCTAAAATATTAGTGACGAACACGAACAAGTAAATTCATCCGTTTAAATGTTCATGTTTGTTCGGTTAAAGTTAAACGAACGAACATGAACAAGTCAGCTTCATGTTCGTTCAGTTTGTTTACAAGCCTATTTGCAAACACAAATTCAACAACTATTGGAAATAATTGTGTTCTCTGATCTGTTATAATTTTTTATTTAGGTATTGGAGGCTGAGGCAATGGTAACCAGATTTAATACTGTTTATGATAAATTGAATCAAGCAATGGATGGATTCCCATACAAAGAAATTGGAATTTCAGAAGAAGTTAAAGAACAGGTAACTTATTCTTCAAGTAAAGCATTCAGTTACTGAAACTGTCTAATAATAAATGAATTTAGGGGTGTAAACGAGTCGAGTCGAGCTCAAACTCTGCTCGTTTAACTTGAGAGAGGCTCGAGCTCGTTTATTATTTATTAATTATTTAATTTTTATATTTTTATAGTTATAATTTTTTGTTATTTAAGTATTTATATATCATAATTTTAAATATTATAATAATTATTATATAAAAATATATTTAATATATTAAATAAAAATTATATAAATAAAACGCTCATTTAGGCTCGCGAACTTGCTCGAGCTCGATATGTGAAGCTCGGGCTGAGCTCGTTTATTAAATGAGCCTCAATAAAAGCTCTAACTCGGGCTCGAGCTCGTTTAAGCTCTGCTCGATTTAAGTTTTTAGCAATTACACACCTTAATATGATGTTATAAATGAATAAAACCTTAAACTGCTGCAGGTGGAGCTAATGTGTATGCAACTCAAGAGAGCGAAACAGCGAATAGACAGTCAAGACATGGAACTTACCATGGACATGAGGGCAGTTTTGTCGTTTGACAACGCCAGAATCGCAGAATGTGAGAGTATTGAAAAGCTAGCAAACAGATTACCTTTGAATACTCTTGAGGATCTGAGGATTGAAACTGTGGCTATAAGGAAACTTGTGAAAGAAAGAAGAGGACATAATGCACAAGGGACTCAAAACATCATAGATCTTCTAGATAGATTTAAAAGATTTGCAGGAATTGAGCAGGTTAATGTTCTTGATGATCCTGTTCCATGCAATAGATCGCTGCAAAAATGCGCTTCGATAGCAATCCCTTTTGAGTTCCTGTGTCCAATTACTCTGGAAATAATGAGGGATCCTGTCATTGTGGCCACTGGTCAGGTAAGTTCATATGATCCATCTCTTATGCTACATTGGTATACAGTTTGACTTTTTTTAGGTCAACTAGGATGACAAACACATATAGAAAATAGGGAAATTGACAAGGGAGGCTACCCAACTTTAGAAAAAGTAGGGTACCCAAGTTTGTCATTTGGGTCATTAAATCCCAGCCAAAAATTGTGTCAAAGGATGGTGAAATGACCATTATGCCCTTCAATTTAATATTAAACTTGAAATAAAAGGTGTAGAATTGAAAAGGATATTTTTTAATATTAAACTTCAAAAATTGAGTCAAAAGATGGTGAAATGTCCATTATGACCATAAGACATACAACCTAAGATCTTAGGATCTATAGGACAGTAAAAAATAGAATAGAAAAGGGTATTTTTCCTTTAATAAAACATATAATGGCTTGCAGTTCATTAGATAATTTGTTGGAAGATATAAAAGGTGTAATCTGAGAGATAGAATGTTTTTTTTCTATTGAACATGGAAGTGGTAGTTATATGGTTATAGTTAGTTATACTAGGAAAACTATAAAATCAAAATTCCTAAAATTATGCTATATCTGCTAACATTTTACAGTTTTTTTTTCAAACTACTATTCATCGGTTGGTGATTGTTTAGTTATTAATATGACAATTACCAAAATTTTATATATTTTACTATCAGAAACAAATATAAATCAATATACTGGCCAGATTTTGTGTAATCCACTGCCTATAAAGTTGGATGACCTCTTGTAACCTAATAAGTCAATTTATACTTCTAGATTTCTTGTTAAGAGTTCTGTAACTAACTTTTGTCTTAAATTTCACTGCAGACATATGAAAGAGCAAGCATACAACAATGGTTAGATTCGGACCGCCAAAACTGCCCGAAAACCGGGCGGCCATTAACACACACCGCATTAGTACCAAACGTCGCGTTACACAACTTGATATCGCAATGGTGTGAAAACAACAACTACCAAATCCCTAAAAAACTGCCACCTCCACCACCCAAAAAAGCACACGCCGAAAAAGTCATAACCTTGATTCAAAACCTGTCTTCAAGCCAGTTACAAGTACAACGGAAAGCAGTCACCAAGATCCGTATGATCTCCCGAGAATCCCCGGAAAACCGCGTTTTAATAGCCGGAAAAGGCGGGATCCCGCCCCTCGTCCACCTTCTCTCATACCCGGATTCCAAAATCCAAGAACACGCGGTCACCGCCCTTCTAAACCTCTCAATCGACGACAAAATCAAGAAACAAGTATCGGAACAAGCACCAATCCCGGCTATAATCGACATCCTACAACACGGAACAATTGGTGCTAAAGAAAACTCAGCAGCAGCATTGTTTAGTCTATCAATGCTTGATGAAAACAAGGCGTTAATCGGGTCATCAAACGGGATCCCACCGTTGATTTCCTTGTTATCAGAAGGAACAATCAGAGGCAAAAAGGATGCAGCCACAGCTTTATTTAACTTGACCATTTCACAGTCTAATAAAGCCAAGGCTATAGAAGCAGGCGCGATAAAACCGTTGTTAAAAATCCTGGAAAACAAAGGGTTAGATATGGTTGATGAGGCTCTTTCGGTTCTGTTATTACTAGCAGAACATCCTGATGGAAGGAAAGAGCTTGGACATCTTAGTTTTATTGAAACATTAGTTAAGTTTATGCGCAATGGGACCCCGAAGAATAAAGAATGTGCAACCGCGGTCCTTCTTAAGCTTTGTACGAATAATAATAACAATCTGGTGGTTGCGTTGCAGTATGGCGTGTATGAGCATGTTGCGGATATTTCCCAGAATGGGACTAAACGAGGGAAGAAGAAGGCGGTCGCAATGTTGCAGCTTATGAGCAAAACAGGACAGATCCCGAGCTATAACAATATAAGGTAACACGAAATCTGTTTTTTCAGTTATGTTAGTTTTGTCGCGTGATCGCGTCATAAGGTTGTAACATGTTATTAGTATTGTAAGAACATGTAGATTACCGGTTTTATAAATAATACCTCATTAAAAAGGATTTTTAGTTATCCTTGGTTGTTAGTCCAAGGAAAGTTGAACCAAGGTTGCTGCTATACACGTAAACGCCCCTACCGTTGCAGGTAGGGGTGTGAATTTCTAGCACGACATTAACCTAACACGAAACTCGTCAGTTTGAGTTTAGTCTGAACGGGTTCGTATCGGTTTCGGGTCACGAGGACACGATTAGCTATACGGGTCGTGTTCGGGTTGGCCGGTTTGCTGTTGACCTGTTTAGTTTTATACTTATTTTTTAAAATGTGTTTTATGTCGTAACTTAATATAAACAGGTCGTGTTCGGGTTGGCTGGTTTGAGTATCATGTTTTATAGTTTAAACATAATTATTTTTTACGTATTTTTATTTTTGTTTGTAAATTTGTAATTATCAAAATAATAATATACAAATGAATAAAATGAAATAAAATTTTGGGTTGAACGGATTGTTTTTTTGTCGGACCGTGAAAACTCGTGAGGCATTAAGGTTCGTGTGTGATATGATTTACACGACCCATTTAACACCGCTAGTTGTTGATGTAAGCTACACCCTAAAGATCATTTTTTTAACAAATTGCTAAAAAAGCCTTTCAAAAACTAATTTGATTATGATGCTTTTCGTACAATTGAACACGGTGTCGTTATAGAAACACTTTAGGCCCGTGCATTCCATTTATTTGGGCTTCGACTTCAACTTTCCCCTAGTTTTAAATTAAAAAAGAAAATGGTTTTCTTTTATTTATCTGGGAGCAGCCTCCAAATCCTTTAAAATAAAGGTAACTCAGGTCAAGTTTGTTCTCATCTCACCTTCTCCAGAGTGACATTTATAGGGTTTGTTTGTTCACTTGAAGTCGGTTCTCTCCTGACAAAATTGTAGCATCATTTGTAGAATCATCGTAGGGTCGGTTCAACCTTTTTAAAGGGTCTAAATTCGGGTCGTTTTTTGTAAAAAAAAAAAAAATTTGGTTAGGATCGTAAAATGTGGGTATGATGACACGCTTTCTGTATACAAATTGTAATATGCATCCAATCATACTTATAGAGTTGGAGTGGGTTTAGTGAAAAGAAAACTCTTCCAGATATACTGATTCTTTACTCTCGTTTTTTTTATAAAACTTGAAAACTAAAAGAAGTTAAAATATAAAAATGGGGTTCTTTAAATATGGGAGCCATCAGGCTTCAACATATTTTTAATGGATAAATTCAAAATTCCTACTACTCTTAAAATGCAACGTCGGTGGCATTTGCCATCGGCCAAATTTTGTTTTCCCGCCTCTCTCTTATTAAATAATGATATATTTTTTATAATTTTAATTATGGATACTTATTATTTAATTATGGATAGTAATTGTATCATTAACTAAATAAATTTATTACAAAATTAATTATGATTAGTTATAATTTCTTACATACGTATCAATTTCAAATTATGTTCGTTAAAATATTAAAAGAATGAATAATAATGATAAATAACTGTTTCTTATAAGTGATTTATAAAACTTTTTAAAGAATTTAATGTGATTGGATGGTTTGAATGGTAAAGTTACAACATGCCAAATAATAGAAAAATAGGAGATGTTAAAAAAATCCAAATTTTATTTCTTATATGTATTTTTATATTTATAATTGTAATTTAAGTTAACTTATCTGTGCTAAAATGATAACTAAAGAACCAAGTACGTTTTAATTGAAATTAAATTTATCAATTAAGTAAAAGAATTAAAACTTAGTTGAAAAAAATTGTTCTAAAAATTAACTTAACATAATTTATAACTTTCAGGCAAAGTTCATTTTTAAATACATACCTTGACGATTATATGTGTTAACATATTACATTATATTTTATTCAACATGTGTAATACACATGTTTATTCAACCTGTAAAATACATGTGTTTATAATTTTTTTTTTAATATTAAGTATATAATATTATATTTTTTAACCCGTGTAATACACGGCATTCTAACCTAGTATATATATATATATATATATATATATATATATATATATATATATATATATATTAGGAATCGTTGGTTATATCGACCGTTGGTAACGTGTTGGTACCTAGCAGAATGAGACCGAAACCGACGGAAAAAATCGGTATATAACTGCCTTTGTTACTAATTTTTTTTAACAAGTTTGTCGTGTCAATCTTAAGTCTTGTTTACATCGCAACGTTAACTTGATGTTTTTTTTGTGCTTAGCCACGTTAATGTGACCGTCTCAATCGTTTAAAGTTTATCCTTGAACAAAATTCTCAACTCTACTTCTCAAATTTCTAAACTCTCAATTTTACCTTTCAAATTTCGTTAAACATTAGTTTTTCCTATTTTTATTTTGTTTTTACATTAATTTCGTAGGTTTCTATCGCGCGGGCTTAATTGATAACTTTTCCAAATATACTGTCGAGACGTCTTTTCTCTTTGTTTATTTAAGTACGTCTAATACCCATCGTAACGCGCGGGTTAACTAACTAGTATAACTAAAAAGGGAACAATTGAAGCACACGCATCTTGAAGCCGCATGACGTCGTTTGTTGGCGTAGTGAGTAGGGGTGTTCATTATTCGAATCTCATTCGAATAAACCGAATTTCGAATAAAAATTTCGATTTTGAATTTTGGCTTATTCGAATCGAATAAATAAGTCGAAGTCGAACCCTAAAATCCCCAATTCGATTCGATTCGAATAAGCTTATTCGAGTCGGTTTAAGTGATTTATTATTCGAATCGAATCGAATTCGAATCCAGAAAAAAAAAATTCAAATTCGAATAATTCGATTCGAATAAACCGAATAACCCGATTCGATTAACACCTCTAGTAGTGAGGGTACATTAGCTAAAACTTATTTGTTTTTGTTCATTCCTATCGCAACAAGATGGACTCTACCGCGGCTGAGAATGGATCAATTATTAAATCTTGGATGGAAATTTCTTTTACCTATTTCTCTAGGTAATCTATTATTAACAACTTCTTCCCAACTTCTTTCACTGTAAAAAAATACTTCTATATTCACGGCTTGTCTCCCTCCCGGAGGGATATGTGCATCTAAAAGATCTTTCATACTGTGCTCAATCCCTATTTGGAAAATATTAAAAAGAAAAAAATATTGAATTAATAATTCATTTTTTCATTGAGAAAACATATATGGATATCTTTCTATGTATCATTAATATGCGCAGAATCTCTCTACAACTTTTTATGGAATCAATTCTACCTATCCTGTATATTGTCCTTTTTGTTTCGTATTCGTATTGTAATAGAAACTTAACTTATTATTAGTTATTAGACGATATTTTATTGTTAGAATTCAGAAAACTGAATAATTCTTTTATAAAATGAATGGTCTATTTCATATAGATTAGAATAGGGACTGCAAACTATTCTATTTACTTTGTTTGTTGGATTCTTAGGAATTCCTTTCAATCAAGATGTGGATATATTATCCAAATGCTTTCGCCATCTAGGGTGCAACATTCTACTGCTTCGTCTAGCAGCACGACGCTTGTATTGCTCTCCCACAACCCCGTTTTCACGGTTTAGGCTGCTCCCCATCTTTTCTTTTATCTCGGGGGAAATACAATCGGGATGGCATTGAATAGACTGGGTATTCACCTTATCAATATATCAAATCAATGATTGGGTCTGTTTGACACCTAACTGGGCACCTAAATCGGACCGAACCCTTGTCAGGCTATTGTTCTCTTCTTCCCTCAAAGTTATGGAGTAAGACATCGATTTTCCTAGTCGAGCCTCTCGGTCTGTCATTATACCCCGAGAGGTAGAAAGAATTACAACCCCCATCCCAGCGGACAGATGAGTAACGCGATCAGAAAATAAAGAAATGGTTAATCTATTCAAGATAATTACGTATTTACAAAATACCGTCTCAATTCATCCTATTTCACAACGCTCTTAGTTTAGTTCGGTAGAACGCGGAGTTCGATTCCCGCTATCCGCCCAAAATGAAGTCATTTATTTAATATCTAAAAGTATAAATTAAAATGCTAAAGGATTTGGTATAGTTAGTCGTCATAGTGTAGTTATTCTATCCTTCATAAGTAATAGTCAACAAATTGAGATTCATTTATCAACAGGTTTTTTTCTTTCGTTTGAATTCATTTCAATACTTCTTTTAGTTGCTTTAATCGACGTAATTGTTGTAGCTCGTCAATAATAACTCTTTAGAACTGGAAATAAAAAAGGAGCAATAGCTTCCCCCTGATCCAAATCATAATCTATATGGGATTTCTAAAAATATTAATTGAAAGTCGATCCTTTTTTTATACTTCTTACTATTAGATAGTGTCCATAAATCTTATAATAGGTCCCCAAAGAAGGAAAAAACTTGTTCTTCTTCCGTAAAGAACTCTTCCAATAATTGCGAACCGAATCTTTTCAAAATAAGCATAGCAATTTTATCAAAAGATTCATTTCATTTTTATTAAACCCTATAGAATTATAATTGTTTATTTTTTTTATTGAACAGAAAAATTTCGGAATTTGAATCAATCGGAAGATTAAAAAGACCATTATTATGAATTTTATCCTTTTTGCATCATATCTAAGGGATTCCTTGGTTCGGGTGGAAGAAGCAATGTCACTCGATCCTTATCAAACTGACTGCATGTCTGTGAGGATCCCACCCTAGGTCTATTAGTGAACCTTCTCTCCAGGGATTATGAAACTAGAAATATTCTTGTTATTGCTTCGACTCATATTCCCATGGCTTTCAAATTAAGTTTCGAATTAGTGGATGCTGCCAAAGGGAGTGGCGATGCCATATGACATTTTTGAATTGTATATTCAATCATGAATGATGTATTAATTAGAGTCTGTTAGAGTATTTAAGATAAATATAAACAAATTATATTTGTCGAGAAATGCAAAATCATATGAATACGACCCTCGTTGTGTATCTTGATTAATTGGATTGTTTCTTTGTGAACCTTTGAATTCAAAAGATTTTAGTGAAAATGAATTCGAATGATTCGTATAAGGGATCTACTACATAAGGCGACGTCAGGCGGTTATCACGTTCTATTTCACAAAACGACACCGTTTCCAGTTTACTCCCCAGGTCGAGCCTCGAGATCTGCGTGGTCTATTTTGGCAACATTGGATGCGATTTGTAATTTATTTATTATAACTTAATCCGTCTAAGATTTATATGCCTATATATGGTATTGTCACATTGCGGTTTTCTTCTTTAACTTCTATTTATAAGTTTGATACATAGAGTTAGGGCTCTAAATGAACCGGACTAAACCGAATGAAGCCTTGTTCGTGTTCGTTCGTTAAACATTGAACTTGTTCACGAATGGTTCACGAATATTAACCGAACGAAATTTCATGTTCGTGTTCGTTCATTAAGGAAATGGGTTTGTTCACGAACGGTTCACGGACGTTAACGAACGGAGCGTTGTTTAGGAGTTTTGATGACAACTGTAATGCTTACATGATTTAGGATTGAAAGAAACTTACATTATCTAGAATTGAAAACTTAGAAGCCCTAATCGAGTAATATTGGATAATGAAATGACGCATAAATTTTTTAAAAATTAAAGAATATAAAATGTTTAGATAAAATAAAATAGAAATATACAAAAACCTTAATGAACATCTTAAACAAACAAAAATGAACAAACATAAACGAACGTAAATGAACGAAAGTTCACGAACAAATTACCGAACGTTCACGAACACAAATGAACGAACGAGACCTCTGTTCGTGTTCGTTCATTTAGTTAATCGAACAAAATTTCTTGTTCATGTTCGTTCATTTATTAAACAAACGAACGTAAACAAACTTCCCGTCGAACGGTTCATGAACTGCTCGCTGAACGTTCGGTTCGTTTACAGCCCTACATAGAGTAGATATTGTTAAATTTTCAGTCAATTTTTTAAAAGAAAACTAAAATATCATAGTTTTACAAAAGTAAAATATAAAATAACCCTTAAACCATATCAAGATTGTGGATTTTAATAAACGAGCAACCGTTCCTTCTGTAGATGTACAAAAGAAAACATGGCAATCACGGGTTCTTGTTTGCCTGTATGTTTCTTGATCGATGGTATCAAGATTGTAGTTTTGAACCTTGAATGTCTTTGATACCAATTCAAGTCTAAAAATAAGTATTTACTGATTAACCGTCACTTTGATTTTATTCAGAAACTCTCCTAAAACCGAGTTACAATAATTAACCCTACTGGATATTTTTAAACTAGCTATGCTTGCCATGCAAAGCATTACAATTTGAATCTAACTCTAATCTTCATACTAGAGATAATTAATATAAGAGTAAAATTCGTTTTTGGCTCCTATGGTTTGGTTTGTTTAACCATTTTAATATAAAAATACATCTTTTAATATATCAACCTCTGAAGTTGTATTTCTGTAACAATTTCAGTCTATGAACTAACCCTATTAACTTTTATTGTTAAGTATAAGAGCATTTTAGTAATTTTTCTAAATGAACTAGTTTAACCTTTTTCAGTCCAATAAAAAAAATTAGGCTTTTTCATAAAAACTTTTGTTCTACTTTTATAAAAACGTTTTTTGTACTTTTTTAAAATCATTTTTTAGTTTTTTTCCGTAAAAACTTCTCTTGTGAACGTTTTTTTCTTTTATAAAAAACATTTTTTAAAAACGTTTTTTTAACATTTATTAGTTCTATAAATAACTAGCAGGTGATCGTTATATGTAACGGATGCTTGTCAAATTCTTGTACGAAATAATTTTAAAATTAGCCTTTGATTTACTTGTGTTCTTGTGTTTTTCTGTGTTGATTGATAATCAAATTGTGTGATTTCGCCGCATAATTTGATCACTGAATCAAGTTCTTGAGTGATATTCGATCCTACATTATAAATTTGATAAATTTTGGAGTTTAAATTATGAGTGTTACAGTTTAGCATTCATCCTACACGTTTCAAGATTTATATCTAAAGCTCAAGATTGGCTCATTGATAGTTTTTCAAACGCAAGCTAGACTCGACTTGTTTATTACTTACTAGGTTATATACTCATGTATTACATGGTTTGGTTTAATAGAAAAATAAAAATACAATAATGTGTAGGGAAAATTAGATTTTAAAATTTAAATTAGAATTCAAATTAAGTAATTATTAGAATTCAAATCTTATATTATTTTTTTTGGAAAAAAACAACATTAACATAATTAGATATTAAAATTCAAATTTACTTAAAATAGGATAAATTAAAATATTTTAGTAAGAAAAAGTATGATGTTGCCATGTGGCATTAAGTGGAATTGTTTATTAGAAGTAGAATTACTTATTTATTATTTTATTTATATACATATGTAATTATGTGTGTGTGTATATATATATATATATATGCATTTATTTATTATAATTTTTTATTTACATATAAAGAAATATATATTATTTAGTTATTTTATCATAATTTTATATATAATAATATTTATTACTTAATTTTATATTTATATATCAAATAATATAAGCTTTGTTAAGTTTGTAATTCTAGTCAAATTCTCTATATCAAGTTCAGGTTTAGGCTCCACTATTAATTAAGATTTAGTTCAGGCTTGAGATCATATTCATTTAAGCTCAGCTTAATTCAAGATACTAATAACATGATCGTAAGTCGCTCAAGAGTAACTCGGCTCATTTACACTTTTAGAATTTAGAATCACCAAAAGTATTTACTTATCCGTGAGACAAAAAAAAATGTTTTGGGAAAATAAAATAAGATAAGGTTTGCCCCATTTTGAATCTTGTTTTATCTTGTTGAATTTATGTCTTCTTAAAGCAAGCAAACAATTTACCGTTTGATCATTTGATGGGCCACAACTTTGAAAATATGAGCATCTATAATAATTACATATTAATAAAAAAATATTACTTTAGTATTAGTATTATTATTTTGATTTTTATTAATTTGTATGTATTCTGTGTGTAACCATATATCTTCACAAGATCAATAGAAGAAAGTTTTGATCCTCATTCTTATTATTGGCTCTCAACATGGACCCGTACAAGGTACAACTCACTATTCCATCACTTGTTCTTTTGTACAACTATGTAATGCATGTATTTATTTAGTAACTTGTTTGGTTAGTAATTACAATTGTAAATAATAGAAATTAAAGAAAATGAGACCAGGGTGTTTGGGATTACTTATTTATCCTACTTATTGACTTATTAATTTATATAAGTTAATTTGATGTTTGGACGAACTAATTTATTCACCTACTTATGACATTTTCAAGAAGTAAGGGTAACTTACTTATGACTTATAACTTATTTATATAAGTTATAAGTCAATAAGTAGAATTGAAAAGGAATCTCAAACACCCCCTGGATAAAAAAATTAAAACATCTGATTTTTATTAAAAACGAAAGACTAGCAAGAAGCTAGCCACATGGAGTTACATAAATATGAGAGGATTTTGTAACCACTCTGTCCAGTTTAGATTACGACGCCTATTGCTCACTCTATACCAACAAAACGACAAACGGACCACACCGTCAAAAAAGAGAAGAGCCAACAACGGATCAAACTCCGGAACAAGCCAAGCAAACTCCAACCCGGAAAACTACGGCCAAGCACAGGATACGAAGGCAGTCTTATTTCCTGCAGCTCCCGCTTTTGCTGTAGATCTTATCCTATAATAGAAGCTCAACCAGTTGTCGATACTCTTTCATCGGTTGTGGGATGCTTAGACGGTACTAGTGCTTGAGTAAGCGGTACTCCCTAATCGGAGGCATTAGCAGTTCAACCTATAGGGACAACACCAAGCGGAGGAGTCGGTTTCAAAGGTCGGCCGACGGTAGTCTCCCTCACGGTCGGCAGGTATCACTTATCCGACTAAAAGAGAGCTTCCAAGCAGGAAAGGAGCGAAAAGCCTATCGCTTTCAAGTCGAAGGCTCCTGTTTTCATGAATCGAGGCGTTCATAAGACGCCAAATAGCCCAAAAGGTGACAAAAATAACCGCTCCCATGAACTCTTTTTTACTCCTTCCAAAATGAGACTAGATAACTATAAAGTCAGTTTAAAAATAGAATTAGAAATCATAAAAAAAAGTTTAATAGCACAATGAGAACCTAATATCATATTCAAAACAATACATATAATTGCCTTCTTACTTTTATTTACTTAAAATTAGTTATGTAAAAATATTATCCTTACGGATAATTTGATCATAATTGAATGTAAAAGGTATTACCAAACTAGATTGTATTGATCATATAATTTTTTTAGAACGCCTAACTCACACACTCACTAATCCTACTCTTAAATCTACATCTTTTTCCATCATCCTCGATCACTTGGAGATCTTTTCAACACCCCTTGGTACCGCTAGGCCTCACGCCCTTTGGTTGATTTAATAAATAAAGGTAGACTTTAGTGATAAAACAAAATTAAGAGGTTGTGAACGATCAGTTTGATTCGGAAAGAGTCGAGTAGTAGCTCAACCAAGCTTAAACTTTGGTCTTTTAAGAGAGCCTGAGTTTGACTTGTTTCAAGCTTGATGTGTGTCACACCCCCAAAATCCACAAACGGAGTTTTACCGTTAGGAGCGTGACATACCAGGATCTCAGTCAGTAGTTACTTTGAACGACTCTATATGAGTTTAAGAAAACCACTAGTATTGCTCATAGTCACGATGCAACACTAGTAATGAAAACACTGATTTAATGTAAGACTGCGGAAGCGAAAAGTTAAATGAAAAGCATGCGCCAAAACAGTCGCGCCAAAAATAAATAATCCAACAATAAATAAAATAAATAGTTCTTGAGTTTGAAAATGATGGACTTCGAATGCATGCATGCCTTAGCTTGTGCTTGTACCTTAATGACCTGAGAAAACATGCTAAAACGTGTCAACACTAGGTTGGTGAGTTCACATGTTTCAATGCTTGTAAAGAATACTAGATAAAATCATTTACAATTTATATCATAGGTAGCTAACCTAGTTACATGTTACTAAATCGTTTCGACACCGAAGCTGACTGTTTATGTTTGAACTGCCTCCTACCATGACTATCATGATCAATGGTAAATGTTTAGGTCAATATTACACCCGTTCGACTACCTGTCGTGTTAGCGCAACTAACGCGGGTGGGGCTTGTCAATGCCCGGTAGTACTACTCAAGATTACCTCGCTATCCCATATATTAAACGGTTCGATATGTAAGGACTTGCATGATATGTTTGCGCTTAGTACAATAAGTGATATAAATGAAATGTAAGATCTAAATGTTTGTACCCATGTTTTCTCCCCCAAGTTTAAACCATACGAAAAAGGGGTCGTGAAACTCACCTTAGAGTGCGTGCGAAAGAAAGCGAACTTAGAATGCTTGACGACTAACTGCCACCTATAAACACCGGTTTATAAGGGTGTGTGTGCAAGGCGATAGGAACCCTAAGTATCCAAACAATCTCATTGTTTTAAGGGTTTAGAAAATATTTATTAGTTTGACTAAGTTTGACCAAGTTTGACTCGACGACCCGTTGGTGACCCGTTTAGTGATTAAATGTTTGACTTGCATAACAACACGCTTAGCACACAAATAATTCATGTTTCATGCTACCTAAGTCCATAACTAATTTAGCATGGCAAACTACGTCAACAATACACGTTACATTAATTTATTATTTTTTTGAAAATATATAAACTCATGTTTGCTTTCAAATGAATCACATTAACTATAACACGTTCGTATCATCATCCCATGTCTATCTACACATGCTAATACATAATAGATTACCGTCCAAATCACAAAGTTTCCACTTTTAGTAACCTATGATCTATTTAAGCTATTTGTATTCAACAACACATTAACAATCATTAGTACAACTATACTAACATACTAGAATCAATTTATAACATCATACACACCTAGAAACCTTCACATTCAAAAATCACTTTTTAACAAAGTTTCCTCTTTTAGTAAGTCGTCCATTACACGCTTTGTTTACACAATTAACACGTTTAATCAATCCTAAATCTTTCAACTAATATAATTACAACTATATTAATCATAATTCACGTCTAGCATGCGATTCCTATACGTCACATAATCAACAAAAATCAATTTGCATATCGTATAACAACTAGGGTTTCATATACGTTCATAAAATCATCAGGACGATACAACAATATCAAACAATTAACTAATTCATTATCATATTTCGAAATCATTAAGTTTGGATAATCTAGGGTTTCGATCTAAAAATAATAATGAAATAACGACGGAATTTAATAAAACGACTTACGTAGGAACGTTAGGGATGCCTAGACTAGCACGTATTCACTTCCGGTTTCACGATTGGAGCTCGATCGAAGGTGTTTGGGTTGATTCTAGGTCTCGGCCAAATGGGGGTGAGGGGTGGGAGATCGCGACGGCAATAGGAGTGGGGTTAGGGTTATAATTTATTTTTTTTAAGTTCCTTATATATAATCCATGCACTAATGGGTTTTAAGTTGGGCTACGGGCTTTCTAAAGGTCCATAAACTCTAATTAATTAAATAACACTTACTTAATAATTAAAACTTTTGATTTTTATTTTTTATAAAACTCTAATATTTATAAAAATACTACATACGATTAACACACGATAAACACGTACGAGAACAATAATATTCACATAATTCATATAATTTATATTAAATATAAATTATTAAATATTCGTAATATTTATTTTGATTAATCACCAACGTTCCGGGTTAGACTCAAGTGTGATCCGGTAATTCTACGGATAGCCGTTGTGTGTGAAATAACTGACACGTTTAATTAACCTAATTAAATGCAATGCACGTGTGACTAACTGAGATAACTGAGTTTGCAATGAATAATGTTTGAACTAACGAGGTTTGTGTTAACGGAGTTAACCTGAAATTGCCGGATGTCACAATGTGTAATACTTAAATTCGACCTATGGGTAACTTTCAAGGCTCCAAGATTGGGACTATATATTTTATTATTGTAACATCTAACCCCTCATACCACCAATATTGTTCGCTTGGAGCTCACGTATTTGTTTTTGGTTACCCGGACGAAAACTTTCCAGGTGGTCGTCCATCCCTGGATTACTTCCATCCGAGCACGCTTAACTATGAAGTTCTCCTCTCATCTACAATCAATGCACCCAAAACACGTTGTTGGTGTTTTAGGCTAAACATTCCTTATGAACCCCAACATCTCTCTCGTCCACGGTTGATGTGAGATTTACCTAAGGTGTTACGATTATTATACATGTTTTAATAATAACTTTACTTAGGTTTATGAGCGTAGTCAAACTGTATATGCGAAATATATATAAACTTGTTTATTAATGGAGCTCCAAGCTAGGCAAACTTATTTATCAAGACATAAAGCTACTATTTTTGCATTAATAGTTTGTGCCCCAAGTAATTCAAGATGAAAATATTTTTGGCCTTTGTCATTTTGGAGATTCTGAACTTCTATATTATTGGTTGTGCAGGGTTAGAATCTGATCCTCCCTCCCCCAAATGTAAATAACGGAAAAAACTACTTTGTTTGATTAGTTTTTGATGTAATAATGATGTCTTTTTGAGCAAGCAAGCACATATGAACACTACTTGCATTTTATTATTCATTGTTTTCTTGATTTGGTGTAGCAACGCCCTTCTTCGAGTGCTTACAACGCCCCGTTTTGGACGACTAATGCTGGTGCACCGGTTTACAACAATACTGCAAACTTTGACTGTGGGAGACAGAGGTGATTATATTGAAAGACACGACTGCATAACTTTTTCAAAGGCGTAAAGCGAAAAGAAAAAATGAGGCCTTTTTTTTCTTTCTGATTTTCATTGTTATCAGCCTTCTTAATAAAAAAAGATTTTTGTAGGAAGATTTAGTTGATATTTAGAGTTTTTTGACACATTTTTTTAATAAAAAAGTATAGTGATATTTATTTTAAATTAAATGTTTTATTGACACATTGTGTAGTTTCAAAATTGAATTGATCATGTATAGTATATTTATTAGAGTAATGAAATATACTTAACAAGAATTAATTTTGGTTGAGACCAGATGTTAGGTACGTTTTCCTTAGTAAACTAATTTAAGGACGTTTATAACATCTGGTCACTCGTACCAAACTTTTGCAAAAATCACTTCATCCACAAAGATATTTATAACATCTGGTCACTCATACCACCCAACATTGTTTGTTTTGCACATTATAATCTGAACCAATGTTGTGAATGACAGGTCCAATTCTCCTTGAGGATTATCATTTAATCGAGAAACTTGCTACATTTACTCGTGAACGGATCCCAGGACGCATTGTACACGCTAGGGGTGCAAGCGCGAAGGGCTTTTTTGAGGTCACACATGATATCACCCACCTTACATGTGCTGATTTCCTTCGTGCTCCTGGAGTCCAAACGCCTACTATTGTTCGTTTCTCAACTGTTATCCATGAGCGTGGTAGCCCTGAAACTATCAGAGACCCAAGAGGTTTTGCAACCAAATTTTATACTAGAGAGGTGAATCTTATTTCAATTACTGAATCTGTTGATTTTTGCTTGTTTCCAAAACTTTACTTTAAATTTAGAGACCAAAAGTTTCATTTTGTTTTGGTTAGAGGTGGCAATCTTGATCTGTTTACTTATAAAGAAGTCGATTTGGCTTGCGTTTCGTATCTCAAATGGGTAAATAAAAAAGTAGCTAATACGGGAACCGACCAAATGGGTCGTCTAACAGGTTGAAAGTTGCCCAAAGTCTATTTTCATTGCATAAAACTTTCAAATTTGTTTTTTTCAACGATTTAGATAGTTATTGTAATAATATTTTTTGGCAAATTGGATTTTAATAATCCAAATTATGACCCATTGGCCGATAATAATCCATACTGTCAATTTGACCGGTGACAGTCATAACTTTCACTTTTGTTGCCAATCGCAGTCCCAGTAGCATAATCATCATAACTTTACACTCTACTTACACTTGATTTCCAGTCGATTTCACTTGTACGTTTCTTCATTTCGTTCAAAATCATCATTTTGAGCAAAAAGAAGTGTAAATCGAGTTTAAATTAAGATGATTATGCTACTGTGCCACTGGCAACAAAAATGTAAGTTAGGACTGTCACCGATCAAATTGTCAGTGTGGATTATTATCAGCTAACAGGTCAGAGTTTGGATTATTAAAATCCAATTTGCCATAATTTTTTAATCATAACTATCAAAGTAATTATTTAAAAAAATAATTTAAAAAATGGACAAGAAGTGTTTAAACTAGAACCTGTTTTGACCCATTATCCGTCCATCTTGCCACCTCTACAGTTTTAGTGAATTTGATTTATTTCAACTTGCGCCTATGGGTGAAACATTTTCTCTAACATTCTGATATAAACTTCAAAATTTGCAGGGTAACTTTGATATTGTGGGAAACAATTTTCCCGTTTTCTTCGCTCGTGATGCAATGGCATTCCCAGATGTGATTCACGCGTTTAAACCCAACCCGAAGTCACACATTCAAGAAGACTGGAGAATTCTCGACTTCCTGTCACACCATCCGGAGAGTTTAAACACTATGACATTCTGGCTTGATGATGTTGGCATACCACCAGATTACAGACACATGGAAGGCTCAAGTGTTAATGCTCTCACTTTAGTCAATAAAGATGGGAAAACACATTATGTGAAATTTACTTGGAAACCAACATGTGGTGTGAAGTGTCTTTTGGAAGATGAAGCTGTTAAAGTTGGAGGAAATAATCACAGTCACGCAACACAAGACTTATATGACTCGATTGCAGCCGGTAATTTTCCTGAGTGGAAACTGTTTCTTCAAGTTATTGATCCTGATCATGAGGATAGGCTTGACTTTGACCCGCTTGATGGGACGATGACGTGGCCAGAGGACGTGATACCGTTGCAGCCGGTTGGTCGTATGCTGTTGAATAAGAATATTGATAACTTTTTTGCTGAAAATGAACAGTTGGCGTTTAATCCGGGTCTTGTTGTTCCTGGCATATATTATTCTGATGATAAGATGCTTCAAGGTCGGATCTTTGGGTATTCTGATACGCAAAGGCATCGGTTAGGACCGAATTATCTGCAGTTACCTGTTAATGCTCCAAAGTGTGCTCATCATAATAATCATTATGATGGAAATATGAATTTCATGCACAGGGATGAGGAGGTATTATGGCAATTTCCTTTTAATCTCTAACTAGATGTGGCAGCATGGACAGGCATGCGGGTTGGCTAACAGAAAGGGTGTAAACGAGCTGAGCCGCTCGTAAGCTACTCTAGATTGGCTCGCTAAAACCTCAAACTGAACCGAGCATAAATGAGCTCGAGCTTTAATTAGGGCTCATTTAGCAAATGGGCTCGAGCCCGAGTTTCACATATCGAGCTCAAGCAGGCTCGCGAGCCTGAACGAGCTTTTTCTTTATATAGTTTTTATTTAATATATTAAATATGTATTTATATAATTATAATTATTATATATAAAATTATGATAAAAAAATTAAAGAATATATATTATGCTATATACAAAAACTATAATTATAAAGATATGAAAAAGTTTATAGCTAAAACAACTAAATAATTAATAAACAATAAACGAGTTGAGCTCGAGTTTGAAAATCGACTCACAAGCTGAATGAATGCTTGATCCAACTAATCAGTTGAGCCCATTCAATAACGGGTTTGGGCCAGAAATGTAATTTTTGGATACGGGTCGGGTTGGGTTCACACAAAACACTTTTTGTCCAAATTTCTTTCAGTATTTTTTATGAGTAGTTAAGTGTATTAAATATTATTATAAAAATGATGTAGGGTGTTTTATAGATTTCAAATACATTTTGGACGCCTTTCAACCGACTTGACCCGTTTCTTTTCACCCATATATTGTTTTTACCTGTTTGACCCGTTATAGATAGAACATAGTCCAATCGACTCGTTTGTACTTCATAAGTAAACGGATTGAATACAAACTCTGACCCAACCTGGATCAGTTGAGCCCGTTCAATAACAGGTTTGGCCAGAAATGTAATTTTTTGATATGGGTCGGGTTGGTTGACAAGAAACTCCTCCTGGTCCAAATTTCATTCAGTATCCTTTTTGAGTAATTAGTGTGCCAAATGTAGTTACAAAAATTATATTGTATCAACAGTAGTCTAATTCTTTTAATAAAATGATTCAGGATGCTTTATAATTTAAAAATACATTTTGGGCGCGTTCCTCGACCGATTTGACCCATTTATTTTTACTCATAAGAGATTATCATAACCCGAATTGATCAATTTGTAGGTAAATTGGTTGAAATTGCCATGGCCACATGTGTATGTACTAAATTTGGGCTGGTATTCTTGCAGGCTGACCAATCCCTGGGGCAGAAAATAGCTTCACGCCTCAACGTGCGCCCTAACTTTTAAACCGATCAGCACGCCTCGTTTCATAGTCTGTCATCAGAAAGCATGGTTTCATCACTGCAGTGTCTTGTTTTAATTATACAATGTTTTATGAACCTGTGACTTAGAATAAAAGCACACATGATGTGCCTGCTTTGGTGTTTCCGGGTTTATTTTGAATCTAAAAACATATCTAGTCTAAGAGCATCCGGTATACAAGGATAATCCACGCCGTGATCCTCCGTGGCAAGGCAAATCACGCCGTGATCCTCCTGCTACACCGCCCCCTCCATTTCGAAATCACGCCGTGAACTTTTGGCGTGAGAAATATCACGCTCGTTCTTGTCCCTTTTTGAAGAAATGTACCGTTGAACGGTACATAATTTTACCGTTTGAAGGTCTTTATTTAAACAAATAATAATAATTAATAATATTAATTTTACTCGCTATAAATACTCAATTTTTATTACATATTTTCACACTTCTACACACCAATTTTCTACCCTTCTACTCACTCTACTAAAATGTCTTCATCATCAAGCGAGGAAGACCGGGTAATGGCGTTCGGAGATATGGCATCGGCGGCGGTTAGGTGGTGGGAAGAGGCGGAATCGTCCTCAAGACCATTAAAACGAAGCGCACGTCTTAACCGTGACCGGGCGGCGGCTAACACACTTTTACTCAAAGATTACTTTGACGAAGGTTGTTTATACGGGGAGGAGCAATTTAATACACGGTTTCGAATGAGTCGGAGATTATTTTTAAAAATTAATACTGATCTCGAGAGAGACGTGCTTTGGTTCCGTCAACGTGTTGATGCAAGAGGTCGGGTTGGCTTCACCTCCATTCAAAAGTGTACGGTCGCGATTCGTCAAATGGCGTATGGTACTGCTAGTGATTCGTTTGATGATTACTTGAAGATGTCAGAACGAACGATCAGGTCATGTATTTACAAGTTTTCTAAAGCTATAATTTTATTGTACGGTCAAAAATATTTACGTAAACCGTCGGCTAGCGACATTCAACAGTTATATGCTTTTCATGAAGCTAAACACGGCTTTGTCGGCATGCTTGGTAGCATCGATTGCACGCATTGGGATTGGAGAAATTGCCCAAATGCGTGGCGAGGTCAGTTTGCACGCGGCGATCATCCTCGGCCAAGTATTATGCTTGAAGCCGTGGCTTCAAATGATCTATGGTTTTGGCATACATTTTTTGGCGTTGCCGGTGCGAACAATGACATTAACGTTCTTAATCAATCGCCTATATTCGACGATATGATTAACGGAACCGCACCAGACTCATCGTTTGAACTTAGAGGATCGCATTACAAGCGAGGGTATTATCTAGCCGATGGAATATATCCGGAATATGCAACAATTGTCAAGTCTCTTACGTGTCCGGAAGGTATTAAACGGAATAATTATAAAAAGGCTCATGAGGCGGCAAAAAAAGATATTGAACGAGCGCTCTGTCTATTAAAGAATAAGTGGCATATAATAGAAAGGCCGGCTCGATCTTGGTCTCAAATCAAAATCCGGAACATTATGTATGCTTGTGTGATTTTGCATAATATGATTTTAGAGGATCAAGGAGCGACAATTTGTCAATACAACCCAAATGAGGAGGAGGTTATGTACGAAGAAATTGATGAAGATCAAAAGCGAGTAAACCGTCAAGAAATACGCAATCGAGAAATTCATAACGCACTAAAGGCGGACTTGATTGAGTATATTTATAAAAAATCAAATCATTAGTAATGTAATTTATTTTATTATTAATGTAATTTTATTTTATTATTAATGTAATTTTTTTTATTATTAATGTAATTTTTTTTATTATTAATGAATATTATGTTTTATTTTATTTAAATATTATGTTTTATTTTATTTAAATAAAAATTCAAAAATAAACATTAAATTATCACACCACCAGAATTCCGGATATATTCCATGGCGTTGCCGGTGCGAACAATGACATTAACTTTCTTAATCAATCGCCTATATTCGACGATATGATTAACGGAACCGCACCAGACTCATCGTTTGAACTTAGAGGATCGCATTACAAGCGAGGGTATTATCTAGCCGATGGAATATATCCGGAATATGCAACAATTGTCAAGTCTCTTATGTGTCCGGAAGGTATTAAACGGAATAATTATAAAAAGGCTCATGAGGCGGCAAGAAAAGATATTGAACGAGCGTTCTGTCTATTAAAGAATAAGTGGCATATAATAGAAAGGTCGGCTCGATCTTGGTCTCAAATCAAAATCCGAAACATTATGTATGCTTGTGTGATTTTGCATAATATGATTTTAGAGGATCAAGGAGCGACAATTTGTCAATACAACCCAAATGAGGAGGAGGTTATGTACGAAGAAATTGATGAAGATCAAAAGCGAGTAAACCGTCAAGAAATACGCAATCGAGAAATTCATAACGCACTAAAGGCGGACTTGATTGAGTATATTTATGAAAAATCAAATCATTAGTAATGTAATTTATTTTATTATTAATGTAATTTTATTTTATTATTAATGTAATTTTTTTTATTATTAATGAATATTATGTTTTATTTTATTTAAATATTATGTTTTATTTTATTTAAATAAAAATTCAAAAATAAACATTAAATTATCACACCACCACAATCACATGGGTATACCCCTTGCCATGTGATTATGGTGTGATTTTTCCAGAATCTGACGTGGCGTCACGTGGCGTGCACTTTATTATCACATCACACCATAATCACATGGGTATACCCCTTACCCTAAGTTGCTTTTTTACATGTAATGTAACTAATGTTGTTGCTTATGTTGATTATAGTTGTTGCTTTATTCTTCATCGTTATCAACTATCTAACTCGTTCGTGTTTGGTTCATTCATGCTGCTAGTTACACCATGGATAGATATTGTTTAACAAGTTATCTATCACTTTTCCTTTAACATGAGTGGGTGCCAGGGCCGTCCCTGAGAGTTCGGGTGCCCTGTGCGACTTCAAGATATCACACAACTCCCAAGATCATCTGTAATCGAAGTCTTGAAATGTAAACACAAAGTAAGTGACCCTAACAAGCAATACCTAATCAAGAAGATACACAATCAACTGGAATCATGCATACACGAGCATGGAAACAGAAATCATATCAAACACATCATACATGTCCATAAATATTCTGATAAAAAACATGTTCTTAGATTACCAAACATTCATATACGTTCAAAACCAAAAATATAGTGCAAACACGTCAATCATCAATCCAGACTAGGCGATCTAACTGTCTAGCTACTCATGAAACTCAAAAACATCATAAATTTAGTAATCAAACCAACACATCATGCAATACAAGTCTGGTTGAAAGAATAATGAAAACCGAACGATTAACAAACCGAAACGAGCTTCCAATCTTCAATCATCCATAGTGCCTTCTTCTCAAGAATGGCCGTAAAAAATCATTAAATAACCCAAATTAGGGTTTCTGGGCTGTGAGGAGCGTAACAAACCGTTACCATATGCTGACGATCCGTCATAGGTCTTGGGCACGCCAAATCAATACATTCCCTTTGACTTTGACTGGCGGCTGTGGTAACGGACCGTTACTAATCCACGATGGTCCGTTACAGGCTTCAACTTTCAAATTCTTAACTACGTTTTTTCATCCAGAACTCCATGCTTCATTCCGGGTCTGGGTTTCCTCATCAAAACTCTTCATTTCCTCCTAATTAGCTGCAAATCCAACACATAACAACATAAGTATCCAAAGCATATGAATTTGCCCTAAAAACCTATCCAAATGTGGTAAAATATGTACGATAAACCTATGTGTTTTGCAACACATCAGATTGGAACCGGGTCGGGTCCCAAGCCGTTTATTTTTTTGAACTTTTGCTTCTTTAAACACCTTGCAATATTTTCTATGTGGTTTTTCAAAGTTGTGTTTGCTTCTTTTTAAAAAAAATGATCACACAACTTGCAAGGAGCCTTGTTCAGTACGCTTGACATTTCACACAAATCAAATTGTTGCCAAACACTTTGGTTCCTTGTCCGGTCCCAACCATGGTAAAAAAACATGAAAATGGTCAAAAACGGCTAGTTTGGTTTCCAACGGTACAAACCTAAGCCAGTTTTTGAAACCGGTTTAGCGAACCCAAGCCAGTTTTTTGTCCATCTCTACTTTAAGGTAGAAAGGGATCATCAATGTCAGTACGTCACAAAATGCCGGTATGTCACAAGGTCATAGCTTGTTATATACACAAATGTTTGATTTCCATGGATATGTATATTTTATTGAATTTAGTTATTTCAACGTTGTATAATGAATTTAATTATAATTATGAGAATGGGAAGATAAGTAGCATAACAAGTTTTGATCATGATTACTTCCATGATAAAGTCAATGATATGAAAGATTAATCAAACTCGTTGAACGGTTTGCTACACTGTTTAGGCTGAATATTCTCATGGTAAAAGATAAATTCTTACTGTGTAAAATTTCTTCTCACAATTTTCTAGACTTGTTGGCTTAGTATCATGTATATTTCACAAACCTCCAACTCAGCTAAATATAATCCATGATAAAAAATAAATCCCTATTATATAACCTCCTTTTTAGGAATGATAATACTTTTTATAAGATAGTTCAAAAAAGAATTTATAATCGGGTGAAAGTTATCAAATAATAACCATCCGTTTTAAACCATAAAAATCTTAAATTTTAAGGCTATTCGAAATGGTTTTCACTGCTCACTGTCACTTCAGCGCCACATAAACTCTTCACTGTCCACTCGCCATGAGAGAGGGAGGGAGGGAGGGAGCAGGCTCACGGTTAACTCTCAGTATCGTGGTCCACACCTTTGTTCAGTGGCGAAGCTTTAATAAAAACTCAGGGGGGCCGGGATTTTTTTTTCCCTATCAGGGGGGCCGGTACTATAAAATTTTCGGCCGAATACATATAAATTAACACTGTCGAGCAAAAAATCGGCCGAATACTTATAAATTAACACTACTAAGCGAAAAATTGGGGGGGGCCGGGGCCCCCCGGGCCCTAAGAAAGATTCGCCTCTGCCTTTGTTGCCACCTTGGCTCACAAGAAGGTATTATGGATGGTCTAATGTTGTTTATGTTGGACTTAATTTCCGACTCTAGCAAGCCGGCTAGGAGTTGGGACGACCCATTCATATGACGGTGGACATAGACTCAAATACAAAGTCGATGGTTTGAGTTGGGGCCATAGTTGGATTGCTAATCGAGTAGGATTAAGAAACCATTATTTATATTTGATTTAATCATTCTTAATCGAGTAGATTTAGGTTGTTTATATTTTAATATTAAATACAATTCGTATTGTGATTGGATAGACTAGAGCTATTAGTAGTCAATATAAAACGAGTAAGGGTTTAACAGTATAATCAAGATTTAGAGAGATATTTTTTATATTAATAAATGCGTTTGAAATTTAGCCAAATTAAAGTATATTATATTATAGACTTGAGTTTATAACCGATAATATTAAACATTTATGAAAGTTAATTACTCTTTAATGACTTTTTATAGCCATTCGTTGCTTTCCGTTTGTAATTTTTCCCTTATCTTTTCCATGTAGTTAAGTTTATCCGCTGTTAAATAAAAATGTTAAATTTTAAAAAGTTATTAAATAATAATTAAGTTTTATAACTCTTTTCACTTGAGTCATTCAGTTTAAACTAATTATGAAAAGTTTTAAAAATTAAAACTTAAATAACTTATAAAATGTATTTTATATAATTAAATACGGTTTGAATGTAACGGTTTTTAGTCCTTTTATTCCTGTTTAGGAGACATTATGGTTTTTAGTCCATTAGCTTCTTTATTTTTTATTTTTTCTGTTTGGAAGACATTATAGTTTTTAATTTATTTGAGTACAAATCACTAACTCTATCTAGTTTTTATGTTAATTTGAATAGTATTTTAGTCTTTTAGCTGAGGTACAAGATACTAAAGCAGAGGTACAAGATACTAAAGCAGAGGTACAAAGTCTTAATGCATATAGTAAATACAAAAAATCAACTATTTTTAACTTAATCGGGAAGCATGGAGTGGGTGAAACCCTTTGAACCAAACGACTATGTAGTGACTCATCATATTATCGAATGAACTCTAAAATACCCGAATGGGTTGCAATGGTGTTTCCGAATGAACCACTTGAACCAACCAACCATGTAGTGACACCTCATACATGACAGATGGTCGGCTTCATCCACGGGTTCCCGATTTTCAACCTAATTTCCGAACCTGCGCCACTTAAAAGTTTTATAGTGCCACCTCATATGTGGCGGAAGGTCGGCTTCATCCACGGGTTCCCGATTTTCAACCTGATTTTCGAACCTGCGCCAGTTACGAGGGTATTCATGTGTTCAAGCCGATTCTTTAACTCGTGACCACCCCTCCACCGTTATTAATTATCAAGTGAATAATTCTTCTGTATAATTTAAAGAAAAAAAAACAAATGAAAAAGGTCAAAAATTTATCGAGAGCATCATCTATATATAATTGGCTTCCCGATTTTGTGGTTGGGAGCACATTCTAATGGGGGACCAAACTCTCATGAGGGTGTTTTGCTTTTTCTTTTTTTATTTTGTTGGTTTAAAAAATTATATAATCATTTTTAAAAGATAAAAAAAATTCTTTTATTTCTTAAAGCATCTTTATAATGAAATGAGAATTGAATATTTAAAAATTTTAGGTGTAATTCAATGGTGTGATCTTTTGAACGCTAAATTTTTATTAGTAATTTTTTTATTAATATTTTATCAAATATCATTATTTTCTTCTAGTTGAACTTCTTTAAATTGTTACCAATAGAATAGTTAATTAAATTTATAAAAAAAACTATATATATTGTAACCCGCTAGTTAAAAAATTCTACTTTCACTGCAACAAATATTAGTGATTTGAGCTACCCTTTGTAGATAGTATTAATTAAAATTTTGATCAAATGTACATGTATACTATATAATAAATAACGGTTTTTAATCATACGTGTCACCTCCATATTTATTCTAATTATTTTTTTCGCATCTCTCTCTTATTAAATATACTTATATCTTTTAATAATAATATATTTTTAAACAAAATACAAATCTTTATATTAATAAATTCTATGATATATTTTGACGACTGTATGTGTTAACAGATTATATTGTATTCCACGGTTTATTCAACCCGTGTAAAACATGAGTTTTTAAAAAAAATATTTTTTTCATTACTTAATATATAATATCATATTTATTCAACTCGTGTAATACACGAGATTTTAACCTAGTATATATATAAAAGGGAGTTGATAAAGTAAACCTGAATACACTTTCTCATTTTTGTATAGAAAAATTTCACAACCTTGTTTCGATATATTAAAGTTCTTATACTTATTTATAATAATATACAGAGTTAACTGTATAAATGGTCCATGTGGTTTGATTAAATTGTGTGTTTGGCCCCTATATTTTAAAAATTACAAATTTAACCTAAATTATTGGAACTGGTTGAGTATATCTAGTTTTTTTCTTCTTTTTAGAACAGTAATGATAAATTTAGTTACCAACACAACCATTACATAAGTATATTTTATCTAACGTAAATATCATGTAAACTCTCTTATCCGTTCGTAGATAAAGTATTAACTCATTAGTTCTAGTGTGTTTTAAATATAAAATTATAATATCTCATAAGATAGAAAAGTTTATTGGGTTGGGGGGGGGGGGGGGGGGGGGTTGGGGCTCGTGTTAAGAGGAGAGTTTCATAATCAAAAGGTTGTGAGTTTTAATCTTATTCATTATAAAATGATAAATAAAATCGACGTTAAGAAAAATAAAACTTGTAATGCCATGTAATCAAATTTTAGTTACATTATTTTACTATTTCACAACTAAACGGTAAAAATAAACTACAAAAATTTAATAAATTAAGGTTTGATCATTTTTTTATTTAAATAAGAAAATATTTTAGATTTTTATGCATAAAAAAATGGGATTTAATGTCATTGGCATACGTGTAGTGTGTCCTAATATATCGAGCACGAGTGCTCCACTGTTAGGATTTACTTTTCACAAGTGAACGTCATCAAACGTTTTATTATATGAACTGAAATAGATTCAAATTGTACTTGTAGAATTTCCATGTATAATTAATTATTTTTAATCTACAACTTGGATTTATTTCTAGATGATTACGCAAAATGTGAATCTAGAATCATCTGTCTTGAGAATATAAACCATTTTAATAATGAATAATTGCTCTAATTTTGAGAATATGATGCTCTCAATAATGGAACTTATTTTATTATTTGTTGTTATACTATTCCTAATATTTTTAAATTCAAACAATTTATATTCATGATATTTTTGCTCCGATTTTATTTTAATACAATTTTATATTATTAGAGTAATAGTTAATTAGGTGTTCAGTCGCTTTGGCTAAGCGTAAGGTCCAAGTTGATTCCATCTTGTGCCCCCTCTGTAGAAACTCGTAAGAATCGACCTACCATCTCTTTACTTCTTGCTACTTTGCTTAGGTGGTATGGCAACACGTTAGTTTGTGGTGCAAGATGAACCCGATTTATGCTTTTTCGGTTCGTGACCTTGTTGAGCTTCACAAGACGGTTTTCTCGGATAAGGTGTTCAAAGAAGTCTTCAAAGGCATTATCCTTATCACGTGTTGGTGCATATGGAAAGAAAGAAATGAGGTCCTCTTTAAAAACAAATCAGCTAAGATTGAGGATATAATTGGGAACATAAAGACTTTAGGATTCCTTTGGCTTAAAAGTCGCTCAAGCCTTAAGAATCTCATTTGAAAAAACTGGATTAGTTTCAATCTCTTGTAATTATGTTTTGATTCCCTGTAGGTTTGGGTTCCTTTGTTTGTATTGTTTCCTTTGTATTTGTTGGTTGGGGATTTCCCGTTTGTCTATAAAATCTTGCCTTTTGAAAAAAAAAAGTTAATTAGGTGTTATAATTCCTGACACGCAAAAAAAATAATCAGGTTTAAATTTGTATTATAATTTGTTATTAATCAGGTTAAGCCAAACAAGATTTATTTAATAAACAACTTTATCTGTTAACATGTTTAAGTTCTTAAAAGTTTTTTTAAGAATTTAAATAAAGTTATCTAAAAGTGTTAACGTTTGAAGTTGATACTTTAATTTTAATTTAGTTTCCTTCATGACGATACATTTTTAAAGTGAAATGTTCTCTTTTGAACTCTTTAGCACTTTAATTTAATTACTAGTTTAAAATCTCGTGTATTACACAGGTTAAATAAATATAATGTTATATAATTAGTAATAAAAAAATTACGTTTTTAAAAAACTCATGTATTACACGGGTTGAATAAAATATAATGTAATCCCTTAACAGTGGCGGACCCAGGAATTTTTTTCATGGGGGTCGGAATTTTTTGAGGTCGGTGTCTATCGCTAAATATTAAAAAAAATAAGTCTGGTTCAGGTCAGGTCGGGTCAGTTAGTACACACATTGTCATTAATTAGAATTAGCACATATGACATAGTATTATTGCTCGACGAAAGAGAAAGTCTCGGAATTAAGAAAATGGGGTTAGCTGTGAAAGATACTAGACTCCTGACTGTTAAGAAACTTTTGCTTTTTGCCAAGGGAGAAAGGCTTCACTCATGATAAGCAAAATTCAAAATTAAGAGAAAAAAAAGTTACTTAAAATCGTGAGTAGGTAAAGATGCAAGACTGTGAACAGTGAACCGACTAGCAGGTCGAGAATGGTAAATTCATCATTAGCGAAGAGGCCTGAATCGTGAGGAGGCTTGGCGAGAATCGTGATTAGCAAATTGTCTTTCTTCAGATTGCGTGAAGCGTGAATATGAAATGTCGAGACGTTGATGTATCGGGATTGTCGCTACTTATATTTTTTATTAGGTTAAATTATTTAAAAAATTTAATGGGTAACGTTCAACTAAATTTGGACTTAATTGTCTAAATGGGTGAGTGTAATAGTTTAAACGGGTAAAATTTAGTCCATTTTAGTCCAAATGTTCAATTAAGTTATTAGTTTAAAAGGAGGACGATGTTAAAAATTATTTCTTTTTTGGGATCGGTCAAAATTTTATGGGGGTCGGTCGAGATTATTCCGCATGTATAAAAAATAGAAAAAAATTTTCATGGGGGTCGGCCGACCCGTCTACCAGAGGGTAGATTATATTAAGTTAATTTTTAAAATAATTTTTTTTAACTTGGTATGAATTTTTTTTAATGTAATTGATAAATGGTAATCCATATTAAATTCATTTGTTTAATGATATAATAACAATCCATAATTAAATAAAAAGTATCCATAACTAGATTGATATTAAATATTTAAATGTAATTTTCTTTAATGTATTATTTAATAGGAGAGAGATGTAGGAAAATAATGCTGAGAATGTATCAGAAGGTGACACGTGTCCTATAATTTTACTTGTTTATTAAGTAGTATAGAAGTATATATTATTAACAATTACCTATTCTTATTCTTTTCGATCTTTTTTATATGAATCTCGAGTTCAAGTTTATTGATTGAGAATGAGATATAATGAACAAAAATTAACTAAAAAACTCCAATTACAAAAAAAAAAGTTTATTTTAGTTGAAGTCTTTGGTTCTTCATATTGCTATTAATTAAGTTGTCATGTATTACTCATATTAATAAATGAACATTAAATTTACTTATTCAAAACATGTCACGATGTTAAGTGTATTTGGATCAGGATTGATGTCTTGAATAAGTATATCGGTCTTGTTCGAATTCACCTTCTCAACCAGTTAACCCTCATCTAAAAATACTTCAACTCACTAACCTGACATGAATAACAGCCCTATAAGTTGAGTTTTAGATTTAAGTATAATTTATTAGTTTTCATCGTTTTAAACGTGAATATAAAAAAAGTTCAGTAGCTCACCCGGAGGATTAGTACAACTAATACCAATATAATTTATATTATAGTTTTATTTAAATTAACAATTTGATGAATTAAGTCCACACGTCTTGATAGACATGTTCCCCAAAAACACACCAAAGTCTAAATATATTCCAATAACTTAAAGAAATTGATGAAGTCATTAAGATATTAAATAAAACGGAGATATTTTGCAGATTTTCGGTGGTACTTAACAGCTGATATGTGAAATCATCATCAAAACTATTTTTTTATTGAAATATGAATATTAAATAAATAATGCTGGAATCTATACAGTGAAGCAACTGCTTGTTCATAAGGGAAAAGCCATTATCTAAAAGAAAAATAACATCTTAAATTGTCCATTGCAACTGGGGTGGTGATCGCGACTGTTGTTCTGGTGGTGGTAGGCTTCAGGAAGATGGGTAGATTCTTAATAGATTTAGAATATAGAGTAAATCATAAATTGTGTACTTTATTTGGAACGTAGGTTGTAAATTACTGATATTGTTTTTTAGTTTCTATAATTATAATGCATGTTTTTTTTATTTGAAACGTTTGCATCAATTTAATCATTTCCACTAAATGACGTTGTATTTTTTTCTAGAGTAAATTACTAATTGATTCCCTGAGTTTTGTCAGTTTTAACTATCTGAGTTACTGTTTTTTTTTTCATCGTTTTGTGGTCTGACTTTTGTTTTTTATAACCATTTAAGTCCAGATAACTAACTCTGTTAGATTTTCTGTTAGTTTTTTTCTTTTTGAAAACAGTAAAATACTCATCAGGGACTCAAATGGTTAAAAAAACTATTTTACCCTCCTCTTCTCACCACCACTCGCTTTTAACTGGTCATTTATGAACCACCACCACTCGCTTTATTTGTTGGTGTTGGTGGTGGTAAAATAGTTTTTAATCATTTGAGTCCCTGAGGGGTATTTTAGACTTTAAAAAAAATTAACTGGAAATCTAACTGAGTTAGTTATCTAGACTCAAATGGTTATAAAAAACAAAAGTCAGACCACAAAGCGAAAAAAAAAAGAGCAGAGACTCAAATAGTTAAAACTGGCAACCTCAGGGACTCAATTTACTCTTTTTTCTATTAAGTCTATTTGCACATGAGAGCAATTCAGTCATTTAATCTCTTTTACTTAATATATATATAGGGGAGGGATTAAAAGAAAACCACAAAATTAGGCCAAAACCACTAAAACAATGTGTAATACTATTGGTTACGTATACGTAACCGTAATTTTTTTTTATATTTACGTATACGTAACACTATGGGATAAACAAAAGAGATGTGTGTTTATATTAACCATTAGTACCTATTGTTTACGTATATGTATTCAGTGATAAACAAAAATTATAAATTTTATGTTTTTAATATGTATGCTTGTGTTATGTATATGTAAACATGGTAAAAAAACAAAGAATGGAAAAAATCGGAGCAAAAAAAAAGATACAATGTAACACCCTTAATTGGAAAACCAATTATTAAAAACATTTAAACGCGCGGAAGCTTTTGTCCCAATAAATTTTTTTTTACTTTCTTGCGTACCGTGAGAATTTGGACAACTCCCCTCGCGTACCGCGAGGGAATTCAGAAAAAATACCTGACCGAGAGCCAGGTCTCTCGCGTACCGCGAGAGAAACCTTCCTGGCTCTCGCGTACCGCGGGGGACCTGAGTAAACAGAAAGTTTACTCAGTTTACCCAGTTCCAACACTTAACCATTTTTCACAAATTTTCAATTCCACTTGACACTAAAATTTACCAACACATGGGTTTTAGTTCAAAAACATATCTACCACATATATAAACACCAAAATAAAGTTCATGTGTCTAATTACGCCACAATTAATGGATTTTCCTTTAAATCCCAAAACACCCAAAAATACATACGAGAACCCTTCATGCCTTGGTGTAACATCCCAAAATGACGAAAAATAAAGTTAGCGAGTTCAAGCGGGCCGAAGTCGGGTCGGGTCAGTCGCAAACCGGGCTTGGGGAGGTCTCCCCTATAAATAACAAAAAGCCTCTTCACTTCTCCTCTTTACAATTCTAGAGAGAGAAAACCCGTAGAGAGAGAAAGTGACGGAATCGCACAAGATTGCACCAGATCGTGTCTCTTGCACTCGTGAAGGAAACCTCCAGATCAGAAGCTCGATTCCGGTAACGCTCCGACCTAAATCTGAGTTTTTGTTCGTTTTTGGGTTTTTCGGGTTTTGGGTGAAAATATGACGTTTTTCCGGATGAAACTTAAGAATAAGCTTAGGTTTAGTATCTACAATGAGAAACGGTTGTTTTGAGCAAAGAAAGTTGAAGTTTTGACATAACCGAGCCCAAATCCGCGAATTTCGGGACTTTTGGGGAAGATGACTGATGTTGCAGGCGAACTTAGCAAGTTCGCCTGTCAAGTTCGCTTGGTGGAGGCGAACTTATCAAGTTCGCCTGATTATGTTCGCTTGGCAAGTTCGCTTGGCCAAGGTAAGCGAACTTATCAAGTTCACTTGAGTTAAGTTCGCCTGGCCACAAAGTAAGCGAACTTATTATGTTCGCCTGGGTTAAGTTCGCTTGGCCACAGGGTAAGCGAACTTATTATGTTCGCCTGGCCAAAGGGTAAGCGAACTTATTAAGTTCGCTTATAAGTTCGCCTAAGCCAGGGGAGGCGAACTTAGCATTAAGTTCGCCTATATCAGCTGAGTAGGGTGTGAATCGAGGTTAGGTCTGATATATGTGTTTTGTAACCAATTCAGATCGGAAGTGACGTGGTTGGGCCCTTGATTAGGACAACCAAGACTAGCTTATAAGGTGAGTTCTAGAAGCCCTCTTTTAAATGTTTTAATAATGTTTTTGGGCTGGTGTGCACACGTGACGATTTTATAAAACGATGTTTATGAAGTTGTATGTAACGTTTTATAAAATGATGTTTATGAAGGATGTTTTAGAAGGAAGGTTATGAAGGAAGTGTTTATGAAATATTTTGCCAAAAGAAGTTTACGAAGTGTTTTAACGAATGAATGAATGTTTTTAATAAAACGTACGAATGCTTTAACTGAAGTTTTTGAAGTAAAAGAAGCGAAGGTTTACGAAAGTCACAAACGAACGAATCTGCCAATATTCCTTAGGGAATGAAGGTTAAGGGATGGGAAGTATGTTATGGGCCTTTACCTTTTAGGGGCCTCTGTGGCTGGCCAACTGTTGTACAACTGGGGCGATGACGGTCGCCAAGGGGATTATCGTGATCCTTGAAGTTTGGTACGATTTACCTTACGGGGTAGTCGTGCTTGAAGTTTGGTACTTGCGCCCTACGGGGTGCAGTGCTTGAAGTTTGGTACGCGCTATCCTTTGGGACGCCGTGCTTGAAGGGTTGGATGACCTAAGTATCGGGCCCTAGGAGTTCCTCACCCGAAGGACAGTACGGTGATGATGGGCCTAGTGGTGGTGATCCTTAGGTTATTCAGCCAGTATGTAACGTTTGGATTTGACGGTTACAAGAAGGCGCAGATTCGATATGTTCGTTGACTTATGTTATGAAGTGTTATGTTTGTTATTGCATTATTTTACGTACGCTTTTTATTAAATGAAGTATGAAGTGATGTTTTTGGCAAATTATTTGAAGTTAAGGTTTTATGTTAAAACTAGAACTCACCAGCGTAGCTGACCTTTTTAGTGTGCACATTCAGGTTAAGGCAGGTTATGAGGATGGACGGTGATGCTTGGCTAGAGATGAAGAGTTACCCGACTGCTTTTGAAGACTGGCATCCCGTTATGTTTAGTTGTGATGTAATTATGTTTTAATCAATGTTTACGCTTCCGCATGTATGAACAACGATTAAGTTATGTTTAAAAATGAAATTTTCCGCTGCCTTATTTGATATTCATGTTTAAGAACTGTTTGTGAATGAGTAAATCCAATAAGTGAGGCCTCCCGGGTTTGGGGCCTTACACTTGGACTTGACTTGGACCTATATCGGAGCTTTCCCTACATAACCACATATATAAATCACCGTTAGTAATGACGATAAACATATTCAACAAGTATTTACACTTGTTTTCACCCCTTTGACCCATTTGCACCCATTTGGTCAATTAAGGTTCTTAACACTTGCATTTCCACTACAAGTCTCATTCTTTTCCTATTACAATCATATACCACCACCCGTTCACCCATTTGAAGTATTTCACACTTCTAATTAGGTTCACGACCTCTTGGTGCGAGTACCACAACTCGTCTTACCCGCACTTGGATTATTTGACTCCAAGTCCACCCTTTGAAGTATTCCACACTTCTTATTGGGTTTACTACCTCTTGGTGCGAGTACCACAACTCGTCTTACCCGTACGTGGATTATTTGACACCAAGTTCACCTATTGAAGTATACCACACTTCAATCCACCATTTCACCAAGTTATCACATTTTATTTGACCATATACCACATAAGTCATATATACCACATTTACCACATTCACATATTAGTTTGACTATTTACCACATAAGTCAATTTCTCTACATTCACCATATTCACATAATAGCATGACTATTTACCACTTAAGTCATTTACATTTATTTACCCCATTACACAATCAAGTTTTGACTATTAACCATATAGTCTAATTACACCAATTCCAACCTATTAGTTTGACCTTCTACCACTAAAGTCAATTTAGTACAATTCCACACATACCACATTCAAGCAATAGGCATAAACATTCATTTAAATTTATTGTATGCATACATATTACATACACTACACATTTATCAACATTACTAAGTAAGTGCAAAGACACTTACCTTTAGAGTTGGAAGATCCTGTGCCTCCTCCTCGGGTCACAAGTTAATTACCTAAACATATACACCTATTTTAATAATTTAACATTCACCACCAACACATTACAATTGAAACCACAACTCAATTTTTCACTTCCAACCCAAATTGACCCGTTTGGGTTATTCCCACAACCAAACACCCCCTTTCAATACAAACTCACCAACTTGAGTTTTCTTTCAAATACCTTGACACTAATTTCTCTCTTAATAACTTTTATTAGGTAAATTTGGTGTTTGTTCAAGTGTCTATTACCACCTAAACACTTAATCATCACAAATTCATCATTCTAGCATAATGATCCAAACACCCTCAATTTTCACCATATGAACCCTAACTTTTCAAAATCAAAATCAAAGGATTCTAGGATGTTAATCACCTCTCTTTACCTTTAGTTTAGCTAGATTATCTACAATCTAACACTAATTCACCACATGCATACTAAATTTTCGGATTTCTCCAACACCCACCCACTAACACATTCAAAGATGGAATCAAAGAGTGATTAACACTTACTTGATGTTATAAAGGTGTTGTGTGAGCCAAAACCTTCACCAAACAAGGTTCAAATGCACGATTTGAGCTTCAATTGAGATTTATCCTTTTTCTCCTCTTGAACACAACGAACTCAAAACACCCAAATGAGCTCAATTTTGACTTTTGCTAGTCAATATAATAGATTTTGTCATTTACACTTTTGGCCATTCCACTTTCATTTCACCAATTTCACTCTAAAACTAGTTAAAACTAGTATAACCCCATAAATAACTTGAAACCCACTTGTTTCAACTTATTTCATAAATATTATTTTCACCATAATATTTATTAAAATATTTTATTTATTTGAAAACGAAACCCGGATTTTGGTTCGTTACATACAATCATTTTCTTTTTTGAATTTTCAATTGTAATTTGAAAAGAAATAGAAAGTAAATTGATTGGAGAAAAATAAGGGATTTGGATGAATTTATAATAAAAATTAAATACAAGTTAATGAGCATTTACTAAAATACCCTTTTATATAAAAAAGAAATAATTAAAATCTAAAATTTCTGATTGGCTGAGATTGGTTTTCTCGGTTTTCGTCTAATTATGTGGTTTTCTCTGGAACCCTCTCCTATATATATATATATATATATATATATAGGGGAGGGTTCCAGAGAAAACCACAAGTTAGAGGAAAACCGAGAAAACCACTAAAAAAACCAATTTTACCCAATCATATAATAATTTTTATTTTTTGTTTTAGTTTATTTTTATTTATTTATAAGAGTATCAATGAAATATTAAACATTTTTATCAAAAAACATTTTTACACATAGTGTTACGTATACGTAAACATAAAACAAAAAAAATTGTGGTTACGTATACGTAAATCAAAAAAATTATTTTTGGATACGTATACGTAAATAAAAAATTTGCCTAAAATGATGTGGTTTTCTTGGTTTTCACCTAACTTTGTGGTTTTCTCTTGATCCCTCCCCTATATATATATATATATATATATATATATATATATATATATATAGGGGAGGGTTCCCGAGAAAACCACATAGTTAGGCGAAACCGAGAAAACCAATTTTAACCAATAATATAATAATATTTATTTTTTATTTTATTTTATTTTTATTTTTTTATAAGAGTATCAATGTAATATTACATTTTTTAACCAAAAAATCATTTAAATATTGGCTTACGTATACGTAAACCATAGTGTTACGTATACGTAAACAGAAAACAAAAAAATTACAGTTACGTATACGTAACACATAGTATTACACATTGTTTTAGTGGCTTTCTCGGTTTTCGCCTAACTTTGTGGTTTTATTTAATCTTTTGATCAAAGCAAACACTTTGACTTTCGATCACGTCTTTGACTTTAGTCTGAATATTAATTATTTTGGTAAATGTCAGCCGGATAATTCCTTTCACTCTCCAAAATGCCTAGACATGCTAAGTCCTTGAAAGACACCCTCTCCGACATTCGTATGTTGGAAGAAAATCCTCATGTTACAATAAATGAGAAATATTATGTTGTCTTCCAAGGAAAGCGTCTTCTCAATCACCTGACAAATCCATGCGTTCTAAACAAAACTCATCAAGGGTTATAAATCGACATCAATGTGCTACCCACAGCCATCAACGATACGCGATTAGGAATTCATCTTCCCGATAGAACCATCAGATATCAGATGGGGGTAGGTGAGTTTTATAATTAAGAAATGTATGTGATATGTGTTTTTACTATTTTACCATTTTTTATTAAATAAAAGAATGCGACACACACTACAACAATATCACCCTATCCCGACGACTTTTTTTAACCCTATAGCGACGACTTGTCGTCGGGATAGCATATACTGACGAAATGTCGTTGGTATAGGTGTCGTCGGGATTGAGTCGTACCAATAGCCAAGATTGTCGTCGGGATAGGTGTCGTCGAGATAGGTGTCGTTGGTATAGGTCAACCTATACCGACGACATGTCGTCGGTATAGGGTCTATTTAAATAATTCAAAAAGAAACCCTATACCGACGACATGTCGTCGGTATAGAGTCAAGCCCTGTACGGACGACTTGTCGTCTGCATAGGGTCAACCTATACCGACGATATGTCGTCGGTATAGGTTTTTTCATTTTTTTTAATAATTTTTGAAAAAAGGCCTATACCAACGACATGTCGTCGGTATAGGTCTTTCTATTTTTTTTTGTTTTTTAATTTTTAATATTTTTCCAGAAATATTAAATTTCTAAAAACAAAAACCTGCAAATAATTATATATAAATCATACAAACATTCAAATATCTGAAACATAAAACAAACATATAAATTGTTCGACCCTACAACTTGTTCGATAAACTAAACATTCAAAACAAACAAATATGCAAATTGTTCAAGAAGACCCAACAACAACTGCAAAGGCTCAACAACTCCAAGCTAGTTATCATCGCTACTAGTTCGGCGCTCCCACATTCGACGCATTTGATCCATTTGTAGTTGCATTTCAAGCATTTGTTGATTATGCGCACGATGTTCTTCATCTAGTTGTTGACTTTGCAATCGGTGTTCTTGCTCTCGTTGGGCTTCGCGTTGTTGTTCTTCAAATTGTTGTTGAAGACTAGCCACACGTTGATCAACGTCTTGCCAATGTGGTTGTGGAGGGGGAGTACCGAACACATCCGGTGTGGGATTAGTCACCATAGAATTCGTGTGTGTGTGTATATATATATATATAATATTTTGCAAGTGTTTTATTATTCTATACTGGTATTAATTTTATATTCACACCCTTACGTAGTTAAATATATAAAAAATTAATAAAGTTTAAAAAATGAGTTTAAAATTGTTAAACTCATTAACTATGTTTTAACGTGTGTACATGATGTATGCATGCAAGGACTTGGCTAGAGAAAAAAGGCGGATGGTTGCGTGACGGCTTCATATTCCTTTTCTCCTTTTGATTTTCATACCAATTAGATTGGAAAATGTAAGGTTGATGTTGAGTTATATTATTACTAATAATAATGTAAATATCATTAGTCTAAGCAAATAGTTAGCCGCCTAATGTGACAATAAAATATGTGAAACGGGTTCATGTTACACTTGTGGACACCACACTGGACATGAGTGGTTGGAGTCGCTCCTATGGAGAGTCCAAAACACAACGAAACCAGTGAATTTAATGATGTCCCACTGACATCTATTAATAAGAACCAGTGGGATTCTCTCGCGCTACTCGGCGGGAATTCAGTCGCTATAGGTTCGGTTCGTTACGGAATTAGCATTCGTTATAGCAACCGAAAGAGAAAAACCTAAAAAATAAAGTCGTGGTATTACCAAAAGGATAGCGACACATGTTTTATATTTACCGAAAATTATAAAAACGAATACTGGTATCAGTTTCGATAATACCGACACCCGTACCGATGTTGGTCGGTATCGGTTCGGTTCTTGAGGGTGATTAGTCATGGCATTAGCGTTACAATAATGTTTATTTTGCAAAAGTTCTTTCAAAAGAAAGAACCAAAAATAATTAGTATCAAAAATATATTCAAGATATTAATTAATTAAGTAAATAATTAATCACATATGTACTTTAAAAAAAACAATGGGTGTCATCCAATTAAGTTGAAACTCAATGCACATACTAAAAAACACAATATAGGAGACTTAAGTGGAAAAATGCAGATCAAGCCAGACTATGTTATAAGGGAGAGAGATGTATTAAAGAAAAAGGTATGCTACGCTGGAAGCTTTTGTTTAGATTGATACTCAATCAATGTATGTATGTGTATGTATATATATACAGAAGACCTTTGTGAAGATGCTAACAATTTAAGAGCTTGATAGAACATAGAACCCCAAACCACACAAAGCAATACAATATTACGATCAATACACTAATATTGTACCGGGTAATTTGATAGGTAAATGATATTGGCGTTGTCACAATAGATAATAGAGGCGTGAAGTAAATTAATGTCAATTAAGCTCAAGGAGCAAATTCCGAAGCCAACAACATAAGTGACACTATGATATTCAACTTAAAAATGGAACCAAGAGATAATAGTCTGGCGCTTCAAAGAGCAAAATATAAGTTATCTCGTAGAAACACACTAAAGCCAGAAGTGGATAGACAAGTTTCCAGATAACCTCCATATTTGTCTGGATAGGGAAGTAGATGGTACATATAGTTTGTAGCTCATGATCTAGGTACCATGAATGTAGCGGAGAATACGCTTGAGATCGTTGAAGTGTAACTCGCTAGGATCCTGTATATATCAATAAACATGTTGGCATGCGTAAGAGATCGATCTCCAGTCCAGTAAAAGTTAATTATTGTAGACCAACAGCAAGAACATGATACAAAGAGGCCCCTTAACTGGAGGTCCCGTAAGACCAACTTCAGGGTTGTTGTTAACATGAGTAGAGCTCGGCTTGCAATTAGACATCTTTGAACAGTCTAATACTGTTTTCTAGAGGGGTGCCCGTGCGATGCGGCAGGAAACATAACACACTAACACAGATACTAGTAAAGCGCTTGAAAATTTATTTGGTGAAGTATTATATAGATTTGAAGACTTAATAAAAATTTATAAAATAATGTACATCTGAAATCATATAAACAAAAATGATTTGAAGAATTTAGTTAAACAAAAAACTGATAGTTTACATAGTTGGATTCAATTAATTTTTTTTATTTAATCACATAGTTCATAAAAGATAATTTTGCCTCCTTCAACTCTTAAAAATTAATATAAAAAGAAAATCTCGTTCTCCTCTGTATTATAATATAGATATATAAAATTATATACTAATAAATTGTTTTTTAATTATCCCAACCCACCAGTGATTCGGCCCCACCCATTGCCCCCCTCCCTTCCTTCCTTGGCGTTCATGATGAAGAACGCTTGCCCAAAAATGAGGAGACCCCATTGGTGAAGAATAAGTCAAACGCCCCTAACCCAAAAACGACTTAGAACTTAAGATTGAAAAATTAGTCACGTGTTGGACTCAAGATTTAGACATAGAGCTTAGAACTAAACGAGTTAAGTAGGAGACGTCTATGATCAAACAATGTTAAACATGTATATAAGATGTTTCTTTATTTAATAGGTTATGATAATCGTGATGTTAATTTACCCTTAATAAAAAGAACATGAAATACAAATGAAATGAAATGTATTAAAGGAAGTATTTGAAGAAAGGGGTGAAAAGAAATACTTTGCATCTCAAAGGGTTTCTACAACTTTTCATAGAAGAAGAGGGTTTTCTTTTAGATTTTATTAAATCTCAAAGGCCTTAGCTAATTAAGCTAGGGGCTAACAATTAACATGTCACTTTCAAAATAACCATTTGCATCTTTTCTTCATCCTTTAATAGTTTAATACTTTAATGTCATCATCTGAATCTTTTAATTATATTTTTAGTTTTTTATTTAAAATATACATCTTTTTATTTTATAACTTTTAGTGTACGATATTTTATATAAGGTCAAATATGTTGTTACGACACGTTTGTTTTTATTTAGAATTACAGATTACGTCAATTGTCTTCAATAATTACACTGAATGTCATTTTTTGAAACTTTTGCACACATTTCGTCATTTACACTAACTGTCATTAACTTTATCTGTTAATGTAACACCTCGAAAATTCCCAAGTAAATTAAGGACCAAACTTGCCAAAATTTCAAAATTTAGGGGCTAATATGGAAATATTCCAAAGTACAGGGACTAAAAGTAAATTTTCTAAAAATTAAGTGGTAGCGGACCGCCACCACAAGGCTTAATGGTTCGCTACGTGGAGAGGAAGGCATCAATGATGACACACCACGTGTCTGCTGACTAGCGGGCGAAATTTGGCGCGTGTAAACCCTATGGCGGACCGCTATCCAGACCTTAACGGTCCGCTACAGAATAAAGGGGTTGGCGGACTGCTAGCCCTTCGCTTAACGGTCCATTAGTTTCTCACGAAGGAAATGTAATTGCGGCTGAAGGCGGTGCCGGACAGCCACGGTTGCCTATAAATAGAAAGCACGAGCTCAGTGTTTGAGCATCAGTTTTACACCTCAAAACACACACACTCTCTCTGAAAATCCCATTCCGAGCCATGGTTCGCGTACGAGAGTCCGGTTTCTAGCGTATCACCTTCAAATTGTCGTAGATAGTGCGAAGGTAAGGTTCCAACCTACTATTAAGCATTGGTTAATTACCATTAAGCTAGGTTTGTATGATTAAGTAAAGTCATTATATATCTAGGAGCTTTGTCCGAGGTATTTTCCATATTGCGGATACAATAAGTCGAAATACCAGTGAGGTGAGTTTTCTTAAACTATGATGCATTTAAAATAACCATGGCTCTGTTATACTCTATTTTTAAGCATGGTTAATTTATGAAAACATTTTGGGTATCTTGAAACAATTGCACTGATTGTTTATATATAATGCATTCTAAGCGCTTATTGTGTTTCACATGACCCGTGGAACGACATGTTGGAAAGGACCCGTGGAACGGTCTTTGATTATATATACTGACTTGATTACTCATAGTTGTCTATGAGAGAGGGTGGAACCCCATGACTACGTTCAAGATACTTTGACGGGTCATTTTGATAAACTGGTTTGTTTATGAACTCACAAACTTTATGTTGACCCATTTTCTTTAAAATGTGTTTGAGCACATCATAGGTAGTCATTAGAGGAGGCATTCTAAGACTAGAATGAAATGATGAGTGAACCAGATGATGGACATGCCTGAAAACTATAAGTCCTGAAATGATGTGTTCCTTGTTAGGAACATAATAAAATGTGATGTAACACTTTGGTTCCATGATGTAAACTATGCTTTAGATGATGTAATAAAATAAGATTTTAAGTTTCTGTTGTGTGTTATGTACCATACGTCACCTCTAACCAGTACCTGGGATTGGGGTCAGAGCCTCAGTTTAAGGGATTTAGATATTACTGGAATAGTATCTAGACTTAAACTAGAACTTTGAGAATAGTCTGGAATACCTTAGGATAAGTTAGGTGTATATGTTCAGTATGATATGTAACGGGAAATACCTAGAAATCAGATAATTAAAGGTATTTTTGACCAAATGTTGTTAATTTCTGAATATCTGGATTATGACCGGTTATACGAATTCTGATACTAGACATCTGTGTGTAGGTACAAACGACAGGAAGAGGTACAGGATAAAGCAGAGATAGGGGTAAGAGGACCAATACATCTTTGATACAGGGGCGCATAGAAGTTTTGTTTCATATGCATTCACCCCATCTTTAGGCGTAAAACCGATTCCACTTATTCATGCCTATGTCGTTGAAACGGCAAGTGGTGAACAGATTAGGATAAACGAATCATACCCCGATTGTGTCATCAATTTTGATGACGATAAGGTATTAGTTATACTAATGCCAATGAACATGAATAAATATAAGGTTATCCTTAAGGATGGATTAGTTAAACCAATACCAAACCCAAATTGATTGTGACTAGAAAACGGTTAAGATTAAGAAACCATATGAAAGTTGTTTGATGATTCAGGGTAATATTGATAGCAATAAGATTGAAATTATTTCGATGACAAAAGTTAAGAAACAAGTGATTAAGAGAGACGGTATATTCTTAGTCTATGCCTTAGACAATAAACCTGAATGACAGATTGCAGATATTCCCGTAGTATGTAATTACCCGGATATTAGAGAGAGAGAGAGAGAGTGTGTGTGTGTGTTTTATTTAACAAAATATTTTTAGGGTAAATTACATTTTCCGTCCTTTACATGGTAAATGACCATATTGCCCTCATGTGCAAGGTAGATGACTGGACTTAAAAGAAAAAGTTAACACCAGTTAGTAGAAAGGACGAAATGTGTACAAAATTTCTAAAAATGGATACCCACTATGATTATTGAAATTTAAGAATATACCATGCTATTTCATATATTTTAAAGGACATAATTTGTAATTTACTCTAAACTAAAAGTTACAAAAATAATTATATTTAAAAAGGTTAAGCTATACATACCCCCACTCCTACTTGTCATCATTCGAAAAATTATTATTTCTAAAACCGTCATTTTCAATTTAAAAACACTTTCTATTAAATAAAACGTATACTCCTCCACCTCCTACTTATCGTACCCCCCCAACCCACCCTTTCATTTTACTCCTTTCGAATAATCATTATTTTTAAAACCACTTTTTTTTAAGTTTATACACTTTCTATAAAATAAAAACGGGTTATGTCATACATATCCTCCCTCCTACTTGTCGCACCTTCCCCCTCAAAAAAATAACTTTTAAACTTGTCATTTATCCAATTCGAAAATTATTATTTCGAAAATCGTTTTTTAAGTTTAAAAACATTTTCTATAAAATAAAATGTATACCCCCCTCTTACTTGCCATACTCCCTCCCCATTTTACCCCTTCGAATAACCATTATTTATAAAACCATTTTTTTAAATTTAAAAACACTTTTTATAAAATAAAACGTATACCCCTCCCACTCCTACTTGTCGTACCCCTCCCCAATTTACCCCCTTCAAATAATAATTATTATAAAACTATTTTTTTAATTTAAGTTATATTTATTCGAAAACTTAGAGTATTACAATAAGTAAAAATCAGTGAAAGCGTATAGCACGAACCTATTTAAAAAAACTATGAAAAAGGGTTAGAAAACTTAAGTTTACACATGAAAGATGTAAATTAGTTGGTGGATTCCATTAACGATGCTCATTGACTAATTGATTCTCTCGGAGACTTACGCGCTATATGGGTCCATGTATGTCACGCACCAGTAACAGATAACTCAAATGTGAATAACATTCACACTCTTGGATGATGTGATATTTGTAGGACATCCAATACCATTTAAAATTTCTACATTAAAAACCACGCTTAGTTTATTTTTATCAGAGTATGAGGCATAATATTACTTGGTTTGATTGCGTATTTTGTTTTGATCGTGTTTTGTTTTCTTTTGAAAAAGGTTCGTCTGGCACCGTGAAAGCGATTAAGGTCGAGTGCGAAAATATTCATCTCATCTTTTTTCCTTTTTTTCAATCATTTCTCTCTTTTTGAGTCACGTTAAATTGACGCATTTCCTCGATCATTTGTTGACTGATGTCGATGTGTGCCAGAACGGAGCCTTGAGCTTGGGCTTTTGCTTTTTTCTTCCCGATCGGCCGTACTATTACGTCTTTCTCATCCGTTTCCTCTAAGTTGATATCATACCTAGATCGCTCATCGGATGCGGCGGGACTACCAGTCATGTCGTTTGAGGATCGTTTCTTTAACGATCCGGGTCCGCTCTTTTTTATGTAAATTTGTTGTCATTTCGGGGAATTCCTTAAAACTTCCCAATTTCTAATTGGAGCCAAGCCTCCAACATCGTCTTGAAAATGTGCAGTTGCTTGCATCAAAATATCCGTATCACTAGACCCGCTCTTTCGGGTCCGCTCACATTCTTCGTATATACCGTTGAAAATTACGACTTTTTTCTTAATATTATTCCATTTAGAACTCAATTGGTCGGTTGTGCGGTAATCGGGCCCGACTTCCATCAAGATAAAATATTTTTCTGCAACACACTCCCACAAATAGGTCTTTGAGCGTTCCCTAAAAAATTAAAAGCATTAATTTTGTAAATAATATAAGTATTAAAAAGGTAAAATAAAAGTATTAATTTTACCAATGATGGGATCCTCCGATACGTCGACAAACGCTTTATCCAACTTTAATTCCTCCTCCGCATCCCACTTTTTAGTGGCTCGTGTAGAAGTCGATTCTTTAATGACTTTTTTCTTTCTGATTTTTCGGGAAGGTCCGGGTTGCGTTTCTTTGACGTTTTCTTCGGGTTGTGGTGCGGGTTGAGTTTCAGGAACAACGTCCGGCTGGCCTTGTGGTTGTGGAAAAAAACCCGCCGAACCAAACGGGTTTTGGTTGAAGGGAAGGGCTTGGCCACGGATTTGGAAGGTGTTTTGTTGATTGACGTATTGTTAATACCACCACATCGGGTTATTAGGATTCATGGTTTTTTTATAAGAGTATGAGAGTGAAGATTGTTTTATAAATGGTTGTGTAAAAAAAATTGGTTTAAATGAGTTATTTATAGGGTTAAAAAAATAAATTAAAGGTTTTTTTTTTTAATTTACAACGGTAACATGGTTTTAAAGAAAATAGCCGTTCAACGTTCAAAAATTGAGAATTTCACCCGTGAAGAACCTCACGTGAACACACTCACGCCCCCTTCACGCCAAAGGGAGGGGTGGTGTGCTACCCTTTCTCATGACGTGAACCCCCTCACGCATACCCTCGCGTGAGGGTATACCGCGTACCCTTAGCTTAGAATATCGTGTATTATACGGATTAATAAATATAATATTATATATTTAATAATAAAGAATTTATGTTTTTAAAACTCCATGTATTATACGAGTTAAATAAAATATAATGTAATATATTAACACATGAACTCGTTAAAATATGCCTTAAAAAATGTATTTTGCCGTGACAGTCATAAGTTATGTTAAGTTAGTTTTTAAAATATTTTTTTCAACTGTGTATTAATTTTTTTCATGTAATTGATAAATGTTAATTCATATTAAATTCATTTAGTTTATTATATAATAACTATTAATAATTAAATAATAAGTATCCATAATTAGATTTATATTAAATATTTAAAAATATATTATATTAATATCATTATATTATTTAATAGGAGAGAAAATCGAAAAAAAAACATGGTATGAATGCACTAGAAAATGACACATGTCACATAATTATTTTGTTTATTAGTATAGATAGATTTGTACCATAATTTTACGTGACTTAATTAAAGAAAATATTAACAGTTAGTAATAAAAAATTTATTAATTATAAAAAGTATATTAAATAGTTAGTAATAAATCTATATTATATAATAAATAAATGTTTTAGATGGACACTTGTCACTCTTTATTCATTCTCCACATTTTTTTCACGTCTCTCTCTCCTATTAATTGTACAAACTTTCTTTAATTGTTTTTTTTATAAATTTTTGTTTCCCACCTCTCTTTTCTATAATGAAGTTCTATAATTATTTTTATAAAAATTTTTCATTTAAAAAATAGGATTGTTCATAAAACATTTTAAGAAATTGAACATTTCTTTCATTCTTTTTATAAAACATTTTTAAAAAATAATTATATAATGTTTCTAAATTTTTTATTACCAAATGTATAACATTGTATTTATTTAACCCGTGTAATACACGGGGTTTCTAACCTAGTATTAAATAGATAGTAGTTAAGAAAAAATAGGCGGGAAAAAAATCTTGGGACTCACATAATTCTGTCACATGAATAACCAGTTATTTATTTATTAGGTATAGATATAGATAATGGGATGATTCGAAGGTTTTTTATTTGTTTTATTTTTTTTGAACGACTATAACACCTGTCACAAAAATGCCCAAGATTTGACAAAAGATACAACCCTAGGGACTATAAGTGTAAATATACCAAAGTCTAGGGTTCAAATTGAAAAATATGAAACTTGAGTAGACAGCGGACCGCTATCCAATCCCATAACGGTCCATTATGAAACAGGATTGGATGGCGGACCGCCTTCGCCTGGATAACGGTCCGCTAGCCGCAACTCAGCCGCCAATTCTTGAGCTGACACGTGTTAACTCTAGAGACTTAGAACTCAATGAGTGTCAGGGAGCAAAATGACAATAAAATAGTAACCTCAATGAGTGTTTTGGCCATTTCAAACTATTGGGGCAAAATGGTTAAAATGATCAAACGACAGGGAGCAAGACGAAGTTAACCCTAGAGATTTAGAACTCTCTTTTTCGATCTAGCATTTTGTAAAGGCATGATGCCTCCCTTAGAAAAACCTACCCACAAGCTTTGTAAATATTTAAAAGGACATGTGTATATAACCCAATGGAGTAGCCAATGAGCCCCAGATCAACTAGTTTGTGAGGAGGCATCCCATGGCTTTTCAATGTGGAAGCCATGAGTTTGAGACTCATTTGGTGCAATATACTCAGGTGAGCCAAGGGTTTTTTCACAGTTGATTTTTGGGTGGTAGGTTTTCCCTGAAATGATAGGTGAACTTTAAGATTCCATGAAATGATGTGAGACAAGTCCTGAAAAAATTATAGAAACGGAACTATTTCTAGGAATGACTAACACATGAAATGTATCATAGTCATCATAGCTAGTGGCAAAAACTTAATGCCCCAAATGAAAAGGAATTTGAAGTCTTTATACTTCATATGGTTTGTTATTACTTAGCTTGTGATTTTGAATTAAGATAATCAAACATAACGATTATTTGAGTATAACTAATTGAGCTAAAGTATCATATTTTTTATGTTGTTTTCAAGATAGAAAGATGTGTTACATACGTTTAACTTCCTTTTGATTGTGGGGTGACTAGTTTAGTGGAATGCGATGTGTTTGTTTTACATCCTCGACGGGGGAACACGTCTTTACATTAGCAGTTATAATATATGTATTCGATTTCATTTTTCAATTGAAAATATAATTGAATATATAAGTAAATACGTTTTTCTACTTTATTTTCATTACAAGTTATCAGGCGTTTTCTTATACTTATCTCTAACTCAAAGACGTAATGCAAATCATAAAATAAATAATATTTTTTTATTAAACAATATTCTAGACGTAAGATCTTTTAACAACTATGATAAGCATGTTTAAGTGAATTATTTGAATATAGGTCGAAAAAAATAATATGCACCTCAAAGGGTTTTTATGTCTTTTACTGAAAGAAGGGGGTTTATTATGTATTTCAATGAATGTTAAGGGTTTAAGTTGGTAAGCAGATTACTTGGTGGATTCCCTCACTTAAAGATGCAGATCGACTGGATGATTCTCTCTTGGAGACTTTTACACGCGATAAAAGTATGTGTATGACACGCACCAATTAAATACAAGTCAAACACGAATATCATACAAGTAGGGCATCGATACTATTCATCCCCACGATTTTTAGGTTAGAGTAATCCAAATACTTGGACAAAATTTTGATTTGATATCTAATTTTAAATATTTTTCGTTTTCGTCATTGGAGATTAACTTTGGTTTTGTTTGTAGGTGGGCATGAGTGATCCTCATGTTAATCTCACTTTAATATATAAATTTTAATTTAAGAGTTATCTTTTATGGTTGAAATGTGTAAAGTGAGTTGACATTTTTATTTTCCGACTTAGATTCATGTAATGTGCTACACGCACTTATTTAGAGACTAGTCGTGTTCGATGAGGTTTCTCTCAAATATGAGATTCGTCTAAGATGCTATGAACACCGTTTAGAGATTCATCGTCTTCAATGAGAGTTGCTTAACCATCTCGAATGACACATAAATAGCCCAACCCTTATGGACTCATATCCTACCATTTTGAATGGCATAAGAATGACTCTAATACTATTTGTAACACGTATTTTCACGTACCATATAATATTGTTTGTTTTGCTAATCAGAAGCTCATGACTTTGTTTTTTGTTGCTCGGTTGGAGACTTCCTAAGATGTCACCTATCCTGATACTACTCACACCCAAGCACGTTTAATTATGGAGCTCTCATCTTGTCCACAAGCAAAACACCAAAAACATATTGTGATATTTGAGGTCAAAATTCTTTATGAACCCAACATCTTACATGTCCACGACCGATTTAGAATTCAACTAAGATGTTACAACCATAGTAGGGATTCTTCACACCAATCTTTGAGCCCTCGCTTTTAGAAAGAACGACATACCATGAGTTGAAATGCCCAACTCATGTTTTCGTTTGTTTCAACCTTATAAATTAAGTACCAAAATGTTAAATTACACTTCAAGTTGATACCAACGCTTCCATTAGTGATTATAAAGAAAATAAGGACAAAAAATTATGCCTTACAATAAAAAGGTTTTAAAAAAGTCAAATTAGGTATGGCTATATGTATAATCCAATGAATATCGACAATGATTAGAGTCACATTGATTATATCTTTATTAAGTGTTGCACAATGAACATATAGAGATAAATTTATGACAAGTGGTATTAGAGTCGAGATGATTAAGGGAATGAAAAAAGAGACATGTATTATCATAGCAACACCAAGTGGTGTGAGTGGTGATGAGAACCTGATTGAGAAAAATCTTGCCAAAGAGCTACGAATAATTAATGCATGTCCAAGGATACCATGAAAAATTTCAACAAGAGGGTTATAGATCTAGAGCAATCCATGTAGAGTTGATGGCATGAGTCAAGGATTCACACCAACAGCTAGATGTCGCAGTCATAATGTTTATGGATCTAAGGCATGCCTTCAAGAGTGCCCACAATGTGCTAGGAGTTATGCACACGACTTACATTGTTAAGCTACATGGTGAAGTGGAAGATGAGATCTTTTTATCCATAAAACCTTCAAAGAGTTACAAGTTGATGCGAGTATGTTTGAACATGACATGGCTACTCGAGGTGGTAGCACTAGAATCATTGTTTCAAGTGTCAATATCCCTAAACCATCTTTGTTTGTATGCAAGCAAGATGAGTTATTGTATGAGATTGAGCAATACTTGGAAGAGGTAAGCATCAATAAGGATGCAGGGAAAATTAAGATGGCAACACAATACTTCAATGATATAATAGCTTTGTGATGGGGATGTCGATAAGGAGATATCTATAAGATAGGTTCGTTATTACCACAGACAAAGCCTAGAACCAGATTCATAAGCTCAAGCAATTCAAGATGAACAAGGAATACATTAAATGGTAGGAATGTCTCAACCACCTACAAGACCATGAAAAGAGTAGCACAAGCAAGCTGGTTTGGCTCAAGATTCATTAGACAAAGCAATAAGGAAAATGCAGAAGTGGGTAAATGAAAGTTAGAGATATAATGAGTTATAGGTTGGCGCCAGATGATAAAATTTCACCTCAACAGTTCAAGTCACCAGGGAAGGTGCATAAGGGTATGATTTGGAGGTTTGTCGAATGCACTGGGAACTCATGGATAAAAAAACTAGCCCTTATCTACTTAGCGTGTGGTATAGAAAGTAGGTTTGTCAAATCCACTAGGAATTCATGGAGAATGATATTCAATGATTACTTAGTAACTAGGTAGAAAACTAACTTAAGCTGCGAAGGTTGGTTGATTTTGAAAACGGTTGCAAAAGCAACAAACTTTAAGTATTTAAAGAGTGATTAAGAGAAAAGGGATCGCTCCCGGTTCAGATTACAAAGTTTAATGATAGACTTAGTAGATACTTGTTGAATCTCACATAGACATTAATTGTTATGACACCAATGATTGATAGATAGATAAAAACCCGAAAATTTGACAATGCTAATTTATGATTAGAAAACCATATATTTGACACAAGATGAATCCCTAGTTAGTTATCTACCCATTTCAGAACATAAGACTTAACTGAATTCAATGGCTTACGATTAGAAAACCGAATAACTGATGAAAACAACAAATCCCAAGAACTAAATCGTTTAATCAATAAAGGAAAACAATATAATGCAATTAACCGAACAATTGAATCACAACTCTAATCCAACAAAATAAAAACCTAGAAAAATCATCAAACAAAAGTAATCATACACCCGAGAACAACCACGAGTGATTTAGATACGCATAAACATCATTGTACCTTCAAAACTTGTTTCGATGTTGCAAACCATCAATCAATTGATTAGAGAGCCTTTAAAACCCTATAATACATTCTTAGTTCGTCCAAAACAGCTCTAGGGGCAAGAAGATCCGAACCCTAGGGCTTAAGGTTGTATTTATAGAAAAAAAATCTTCAAAATCCGTAAAAATCTCCTCCGGTAGTTAGCAACGCCGGGTTAGGCGTAGGCAACACCCTCAATAATGTTCCAACGCTGACTCCACTGACTAACATTCTAAAAAACGCCAAAATTTGCTTTGGACTAAACCTAGCGTAAGCAACGCCGGGAAGGGCGTTGCCAACGCCCAAGCCCAATTTTCATATCCGGCTCGTCGAAACACCAAGATTCATATATTATGGCTCTCGTAACTCATTTTCTAGCTCGAGATATGCTTACTTGAATTTTTACATTGTAGAATTTCTTGAACAACCTCCATCTTTGCATAGTTTCACATTAAATCCTTCTACTTCCTCCCGAATGCTTCCAAAACGCGTAATTAGCATACAAACACCTATAAATCATAAACACATGCAAAGTAAACGTGTTCCATACCAAAACACACTTAATTACATATAAATTAACATCATAAACACCCACTACTCAGACCGATACTCTCACCCACCTGGCCAGGTCAATTGGTGACGTCAACTAATCTCATGCTGACACGGCTTTTTTACTTTTATTGATAATGGTAATTTTTAAATTTTTTTTTCTGATTCTTTTTATTTATGCGAGTGGTTATTTTTTCTATGATTGTGTTTTACGTTTACATTATTTTTTTTACATTTTAACGAGCCGTAACAACGGGTTTTAATACTAGTATAATTATATTTATGAAAAAAGAATAATTATTTCAGTTATAATAATGACAAGGATTTTGTCAAGTTAAATTAAAAATCGAGAAAATAATGATATGTATATCAAAGTATCTTCAGAAAAATCATTAAATAATCTTTTGAAGAAGTAGTTGACTGTAAGTTTTATATCAATATGACCCCTAAGCTTAGTTGATTTCACAGTTTGTCAACAATAGTTTTATCTTTTATTATTTGACCACTGAAGGTTTACACACCTTATTACAATTTGCTCATGTGCATGAGAGTTACATTAAAATACGAGTAAATTAAACTTTTTTTTTTATCTTTTAAGTATATATAAATAATTATATTTTTCATCTTTAAGTTTACAAAATTACATTAGTGATTCTTATTGTATATTGTTTCTCAATGTTTCTTTAGTTTTTATTAACCGTCGTTTTAAATTTTCAGTTGGTTTTTTACAAAATGATTATTTTACAAAGAACAAAATGTGTAATTTTTACAATTCTTTTCTTTTCTTTCGTTTTATTTTATTTTATTTTTAATTTTTTTATATATTTATTTTATAAACTTGCCTTAAATTTTATTAACTGATCAATTTATTTATTTTATAAAAATATAATATTATTTATAGAAGTGAAAAACCTATAATAATTTTTTTTATTTTAACTTTACTCTATTTAATGCGCATTTAACTTCGTTACGATTCTTTAAGTAAGCTTCTTAAATATAATTAATAAAATATAATTAAAAAAGAAAGATAATTAAATACAATTAATTAATAAGATACAGCTACTTTATTTTTTATTTTCTTATTACTTTATTTAATATTTATTATTATTCCCATAATTAATTACTAACTTTCTTTACCTAAAGAATTTATGTAGTTACCAACTATAAAAATTGTTATCATGTTAATAAACGTAGTTGTATGAATATCTTAAAATAACTTTTTTACATGGCGTCATCTTAAATCTATTATGGTACGTGCTTATGACTTATTTAACTGCTATAGATAGACTACATCGATGCTACACATAAACAAACTAACAAAAAAAAACTAGCTAGGTTTTTTGATTGGTTGATACCTGATTGGTGGTTGCATGAATGACTTCAACGAGAAGGGTAAAAATCAAAGTGAGGGCAAATGTAAAGCGAAAACCCCATAATGGGAGTTGCACATCTTCTTTCCACACACATAGATGGCGGCATGGGAGCAACACAATGTGTGCCATCTGATTTTGTTTAAAGTTGGATTGCACTCCTTCCTCCTTACTACCATGAGCGTCGTTGCTGCTTTCTTATCTCTATGTCTGTATTTGCAAATCAAAATTAAACAAAAAGTTATACCCAAGTCTCAGTTAAAACTCGCGTCCCTAAATTATAGGAGGCTCTAACATAAACCATCAGTTTTTCTAATATACAAAAGCCGACCCTAACCTTACGGAATATAACTCATTTTAACATATTATACATCATCCATTTTGCATAGTGTATGAGAAATGATGGAAATGTACAAATTAGTGAAATTACTCATCTTATATAACTAATCAATCTTTAAATGATAAAGTAGAATTTAAAGAAATATAGGGGTATATTGCAAAAGGTCAAAACAATAGTGTGCCTAAATTTAATTCTCTCATAGTTGTGTGACTAAAAGCAAAACTTTTTTGCTTTTTGCAATTTGCTTACCGATCCAACATCCACACACACACACCAACATTCAATTGTTTTTTTTAGTTTTCTCGCCTACTTTATACACAAAATCCCATTATTTTATTTGCAATTTGCTTACATCACCCATCCTTTTTAATCTCTTATTCCGGCATCTCAGTTCATCTTAAAAATTGAATCTTTTCTTTCAACCCAAAAGGATCTTCTCTCTCTGGAGCATGGTTTGACTAGCCTGTGGGATTCCCTAGAGAGTTTATGGTGGGGTTCCTGATATTGCAAGAAGAATCTTGAACAAAGAAGCAGGCTTTTCATGGAGTTTCAAAAGTTTTAAAAGAACCAAAAAGATGAATATTACAAGGTAAAACTTCACTTGATATGATTGATGTTTATGGGTATGTTTCAGTCTGTCTAGAAACAGCAAATTATTGTGTTCTTTGTCTTCTGAATCTGAAACAACCCTACAAATTTATTTATTTAAAAAAAAAATATTTTCAAGGGTATTTTGGGAATTTATTCTTGCCCAGATGAAAATGAGTTGAACACTTACCCTTATGTGGAATATTCAAGAATCTGATCTCATATACTGTTCATATCCTGCTCATCTTGTATGTGATTTTCTTCTTATTTTCTTATTTTGTTTTCTTCTACTGATGGTAGAGTTTGCAAGTGGATGTATGGTGCAATCTTGACAATCTCTTGGGAATAATAAGTTTTGTTTGTTTGTTTATTTTTTTGTTTTCTAATTTACATTTATTTTGGAATCATAAATCTACTGAAAAATAGGTATTCTGAACTGGGATGTTCATTGATTGATCTATTTTTTTGTCTCTGTAGCTAACTTTTTGTAGTTTGACTAGTATTGATTAGTTATTTGATAGTCATATTAATAGAATCTTTGATTTTTCAAGCATATAATCTTTAGGGTAGATGCATAGCTTTTTTCAATTTTGAATTCATTAGGGTTTCTTTTCTTTTTCTTTCTTTTCCCTCAAATTTGACAGATTTGCTTGAAACATGAACATATAATTTCTGATTTGGGTCAAACTTGTGGGATTTGAGTGCAAGATTGGATCTTGAATATGGGTTTTTTAGTTTGAGGTCTAATTTGTTTTGTTTTCCCCAAATTTGACAGATTTTCTTGAGATTTGAGTGATTTAGTCTTTTTTTTAGGTTAAAGTTGTAAGATTTTGAGTAAAGATTAGAGCTGTGTAGCATGTTTGGATTCTTTTATTGCTGATTTTAATTCTTGCAATTTTCTTCCCCATATTTGATTGTTCTTGGGTTCTTTCTTTTCCCCCAATTTTGGCATATTTTGATTGAGACATGAACAAAAGTTCATATTTTTAGATAGTTTTTGTGGGATTTTTAGTCCAACATTAGAGCTGATGACAATGGTGTGTTTAACATTTTAGAATAAGATTTTCTTGGTGTTAAATTTATCACTCATTAATATGTGTTGTTGTTCTTTCTTTTTCCCCAAATTTGACAGCTTTTGGTTGAGATATGTATAAACAAGTTCAAATTTCTAGATAAAATTTGTGGGATTTTGAGTTCAAGATTATAGTGATGGAGCCATGGAGAGGTAACAGGTGAGTTGCCTTTATGATTTTTGTAATTTATTTAATTGTTTAAAAAATCCATTAAATTAAATAATTTCAGCCAATTTGTAAGTTTCTTCCTTTGTTCATAGATTTTCTACCTCTGTGAATTATAGTGTTGAATTCTTCAGTTTTGAACAGTAATTCGTTCGATTTATCGTGAATTAAATAATTAATTGTACTTTTCTTTTTATTCTCCCTATTTTGACAGGCTCTTCTTGAAATATGCAGGGAAATTAGATAAAAATTTTGGGATTTTGAGTACAAGATTATAGCTATGGATGACGGTGTGTTTCCTTCCAATTACATGTTTGGAAATCCAGCCGAATCCATGATGGATTATGATTACATGGATGAACTCTTGTTAGATGGATGTTGGTTACAAGCAACAGACGGATCCGAATTCATAAACAACAACAATAATAATCCCGTTTTTGACCCTTCGTTTCTCTGGCCGACTTTGGAGTTCAACAACATTGATCATATACAAGATGTTCAAGTAGAGAGGGCAAAATTGTCAACCCTCAAGAATCTTTCAGTTAGTCAAAGTCAAACCGAAGATGGGATTTTGTCAAAAACCCATGTTAGTGATTCGATCGGATTCCATAATCAATCGGAAAGCTTTCTAGAAGGTTCCCAAACAAGCCGAAGATGGTGGATCTCACCAAGTGCGAATTTTGGGGTAAAAGAAAGACTGATCCATGCGATCGAGAATATAAAACGCTCTTCACTACACAAGAACGCACTTATTCAAATATGGCTACCCGAAAACCGGGAAGGAAAGAAAGTTTTGAGTACTACAGATCAACTTTTCTCACTCGGGTCGGATTGCCCTCAGCTTTCTAATTATAGAAACATATCGGAAAGCTATCATTTTCCTGCAGACGGTGATCCAAAGGATATTATTGGGTTACCCGGAAGGGTATTTATGGGAAAAGTACCTGAATGGACTCCGGATGTTCGGTTTTTTAAAACCGAAGAATACCCGAGGGTTGTTCATGCTAAACAGTATGATGTTCGTGGGAGCGTTGCAGTACCTATTTTTGATCAAGATAGGAAAAGTTGTCTTGGTGTTATTGAGGTTGTTATGACTACTCAGAAGAGTAACTATGCTCCTGAGATAGAAGGCGTTTGTAAAGCTCTCGAGGTATATTTTTACGTTTTGCTTTTCTATTTATCGTAGAAAAAATGTATACGATCATTTATTAAGCGCGATACAAAATCATGTTACGAAAATATTAAAACTTTTGAAGTTTTCGGTTAATACCATGAAAAAACTTGACATACTTTCGTATTTTTCATGAAAAAGTCCCTTAACTTGTAAAAAACACATGAAAAAAGTCAATAAACTAGATTTTGTATATTAAAATCCCTAAACTGGTCTAAAATGCACATACTTTGATTTTTTTTTTTAAATAATGACTTGTTAACTCTTAAATTGGGCATACTAAGACGGTATAAATTTTTTCTTACAAAAATATTGAATGTCACTTTATCAAATTCTGAAAATTTAACAGTTAACAAGTCATTATTATTATTATTATTTTTTTTGACAAGTTTAGGAATTTTACATGTATATTTTACACGTTGAGGGAATTTAGTATACCAAAATCCGGTTGAGGGACTTCTTTGTTAAGAAGGTATTAACCCTTTTATGTTTTTCTTTTTGAAAAAAAGAGAGTAAATTATTGTTTATTAGGCGCGATACAAAATCTTGTTGGAAATGATTAAACCTTTTGAAGTTTTTCGGTTTTTGATAGGCGGTTGATCTCAAGAGTTCTGAATCAACAAACCTTCATAAATTCAAGGTAACCGGTGGTTTGTATCAAGCTGCATTGCCCGAGATTCTTGAGATCCTAAAATCCGCATGCAGAACGCATAATTTGCCATTGGCTCAAACATGGGTCCCATGCATACAACAAGGAAAAGACGGTTGTCGACATTCAGACACGAACTTGATCCATTGCATATCAACCGTGGACCTCGCTTGCTACGTGCATGATTCCCGGTTTAAAGATTTTCAAGAAGCGTGCTCCGAGCACCATTTGTTAAAAGGGCAAGGTGTTGTTGGTAGAGCTTTTACTACAAACCAACCGTGTTACTTTTCGGATGTAACGTTAATGACAAAAACCGAGTACCCACTTTCACATCATGCTCGGGTTTTTGGTTTGTGTGGGGTTGTAGCAATACGTCTTAGAAGCACGTTTACGGGTAATGTTGATTATGTCTTGGAGTTCTTTTTACCTCTTGCTTGTAAAGATCAAGAAAAGCAGACGAGTTTGCTTAATTCGTTGTCGGTTATTATACAAAATGTTTGTCGGAGTTTAAGGATTGTTACGGATAAGGAGTTGTTGGAAGAAGGTTCAGTTGTTTCGGGTAGTGTAGAAGTGGTGAAAGTTGAAGAAATAACTGAAAAGCCTATGAATTTGTTTGGAATACAACAGAATGACACAGGTTCCGGTGAGGGTAGTTTCGTCAATGATGGTATTAAGAAGCCCGAGAGACGACGGGGCGGGCAAAAGACGGAGAAAACCATCACTTTGGAAATGCTTAGACAATATTTTGCTGGCAGCCTGAAAGATGCTGCTAAGAACCTCGGTGGTAAGCATTCGCTTTTGCGGTTTGATGATATTAACTTCGACCCATTTACATTTGGATATGATTTGGGTTGAGGTTTTATCTCGGTGTAATCGTGTCAGGTTGGCAGGTTGCATCCTTGAACTCGAACACGCCCCATATATCTATTTGTGTCAAAAACATCAACCTTACCCTGACACATTTAAAACCGTGTAACCAGAACACGACCCGCTTAACCCATTTAGCTTAAACGAATCAAGCGAGTTGGCTGGTTGGAATCAAGTTGTAAACATGTTAAACGCGTTGGTGGATTGTAATAAATGGGTTAAGCTAGTTGTAAACGGGTTGATGGGTCATGTTTAATTAATTAGGTTATTTAATTAAGCGGGTTAAACATGTCGTCGTTACTGTTAAACCGGTCATCGTAAATTTTCATACCATTTTTGTGATTGCAGTTTGTCCAACAACTTTAAAACGGATATGCCGACAACACGGGATACAACGTTGGCCTTCTCGGAAAATCAAGAAAGTTGGTCACTCATTACAAAAGATCCAGCTTGTGATGGATTCGGTTCACGGAGCCTCAGGTTCGTTCCAAATCGAGTCATTTTACTCAAATTTCCCGGCTCTTGCTTCTCCGGATCCAAAAACAAGCTCGCTTTCACCTTCAAGGTTCAATACGATCGAGTCAAAGGCCACTGAGGGTGTCACGAAATCACTCTCCCCCTCATCCAGTCAAACTTCAAGTTCTGGTCAATCGTCTTCAAGTGGGAACCACCCATACCCGCATCCACGCACACCTACCGGTGAAGATACATGTAACAATGTTCTGAAAAGAGCCCGGAGTGATGCCGAGCTTCACGTGTCACTTTATAGTGAATATCAAGAACCAGAACCGAAGGTTTTTCATAAATCGCATAGCCATAAATTGCTCACCGAGCTCCCAACAGTTCCCACACTTACCCCGAAAGACGGGAATGCTCGAGATGAACATATTCTCAGAATTAAAGTCACGTACGGTGAAGAAAAGATACGTTTTCGGTTGCAAAAAGATTGGGGATTCAGTCAGTTACTTCAAGAAATCGCTAAGCGGTTTAGCATAAACCATATCCAAGAGTTTCATCTCAAATACTTCGATGATGATTCCGAATGGGTTCTTTTAACTTGTGATGCTGACTTAGAGGAATGTATTGATGTTTATAGATCGTGTAAGAGTGGGACGATTAAACTCGCTCTTGTAGAACCTCAATATTTGGGTGGTAGTTTAGGTAGTAATGTGGTTTTGTAAAAGACGACCTTGGGTTCATCGGTTCAGTCACGATCTTTTGTGACGGGTCCATATCCGATGGTTGTGGTTGATGGGTCAATACGGGTTCTTTAGGTAAAACCGATGAAGGATTCAGCTTAGAGATTCCGGTAATGTGTCAAAGTTGTTTTCGTGTGCATTGATGGGTTGTACTGTATGAATCTTACGAGTGTGCTCGATATGTCAATACAAGATTTTCAAGTGAAACCCGTGACCATATTGGCTTATAGGTTGACGAGGCCGCGTGTGGTGATGCAGTGATGGGTTGTACTTTATGATCATGGATGGTGAAAGTTATACCGGTAGTATCAAAGATTTAGTAGTTATGAATATACATGTTTTTGATGGTATAATGTTAGTTTGTTGTACAAATTTGTAATAGCTACTTTTGTATTTTGATCCTCTAGTGAATTGTTATATGCATTAACACATGTACATTATTGTTTGATTGTTGAAAAAGAAATGAAATGAAACATTTCTTCTCAAAATTGTGGATACGACACGTCTCTAATAAGATATATGTGTCTAATCGTATATGCATAAAAGATAAAGATATCTTTTGACATCGTCTTTCGCGTATTGACATGAGGCATAATATAATAATACATGCGTAATCACGTATGCATCAAATATATATTTTTTACATCGTCTCTTGCGTCTTGACACGAAGCACAATGTAATAATGCGTATGTGGAAGAGATCATAGTCGAATATCTAGAGTTCAAGATCCCTTAAACACGTAATGTCCTAATAATGATAATAGTCGAATATCTAGAGGTCAAGATCCCCTAAAACACGTAGTCCTGATATAGTTATTAGGACCGAAGGTGAAGTCACATAATAATATTATATTATATATATGTGTGTGTGAGAGAGAAACACATCAGACCTAACTCATATATGCATACAATATAACTTAGACATGTATAACTCATATGTTTAAAGTGTTAGTGGGTTGTAAATGGATCCTAATAAAATTGTGACAGGGTTAAACATGTTATGAGTTTGTGGGTTGAACTTATATATTTTGTGTTTCTAAATCTAGTTTTAAACGGGTTGACACGTCGACCCGTTTATATACATATCAACGTGAACAAGACTCGTTTATTAGTTGGATTAGTGGGGTCAACATGTTTATGTAAGCTATGTCTTAGATTCAACTCAATTTAAACATATAAAACAACTTAAAATGCCAGAAGTCGTGTTATTTTCAATTAGATTTATTGAAGTCAGATTGTGTTATTTGTTTTGTTGATTAACTGAGACTTTCGACGACAAAGATTTTTGTCATTCTTGATTTATTAAATATTTACTATTGTACCTTTAGCTTGATGATGATCTAAATTTTCGAAATCTTTTTATTATTCACATTTCCTTTATTTAATTTTATAATCGAGATCAAATTTTTTTTTGTCAATTCTAGTTTTTTTTAGTTCTCAAATCATTAGATCAAAAATAAAAAAAAATAATTACAATAAAGTGATTGATAAACGGATTAGCTACCTAACATAATTTTCAAAAGATAACCCTTATAAGAAAGTTGTCTACCACACAAATAGTACCTTGGGTCTACTGGTTAGCTACTTATTTATGTTGCTAGAAGGTGGCCCGACCATGCTTAGTACCACCTGCAAACAAATGATGGGTAGTTTTCCGGTTTAAGAACTATATTTGGGATTTTATTTATAAAACTATTGCGATTAGCTTTCATAATTTATTTAGGACAACTTACCGGTAAGAATATCAGCCCGTGCAAGAAACCAAGAAGAACCAAGGCCAGGTACATTTGGAAGTAATAAACCTGGCATACCATAAACAATTTTGTAATGCTAAAGAAAATATCTGTATAGTGAACATAATTGCGTGTATGTTTGTAGAAAAGAGGTCGGACGGGTTGGGTTACGGGTCATTTTTAGTACGGATTGAAACAAAGAGGGTTAGGTTGGCCCACAAATGCTTTTTGTCCATTTAAATAATTGTTGAGTTTTTTGTGGTTAAAAACAATTTAGGAATGTATGCATGACAAAACATACTCTGTGTAATTTTCAACCCATCCCATAACAAATGAAAGAGTAATATGGATAGGTGAAAAGAAGTCGAGGGTGAATTGGTAAAGTGTTTAAAATGTGTTTGTATCCAAGTCAAATAGTTTGAGTTTATATTCATCTATTGTTTGGTTAGATTTATAATAGAACCAAAAGTGGTATTTGAATAAGATTAGGTTGCTTGTTTGTCAAGTAATTTTAGTTATAAATAGGGTTAAAGTGTCTTTGGTTTTGTAGGTCGTTGAATACTAATAATAATAAAGGTGTCGTGGAGTTTTCCACAGAAAATGGTGTTCGTGTTCTCCAATCGGGTTGGGTGTGATCAATTAAACTTCGATCAATAAACGTGTTCTTGGCCTGATTTCCAACAATTAATACGGATTTAAATATACAGGGTTGTGTTGGCCCACAATGCATTTTTGTCCATTTAAATGATTATTAAGTTATTATGGTTAAGAAAAAACAATTTATTACAATAATAATCTGAATCCTTGATTAAAAAAAAAAGATATAGGAGGGTATGCATTGTAACAGGCTTTGGATGACTTTCAACCCGTTTGACATGAAACACAGCTCAAATCGACCCATTAGTGAATGGGTCAAAATCGTCACCACATAATAATCAAGAGTAGAGTGATTGATACCACAAATATTTCGGTCCTTGAGAAGCAAAGGACGATAACTCCCACTAGCTTTGTTATTGTTATTCCACTGCAGAAGAAAAAAACAAAAAGAATTATTATAGTTTAATGTTTTAAAACCGCGAGCCTGTGCACGCGCGCAGGAATGAAGAGAAAAACTCGCGCAGGAATGAAGAGAAAAACTCAAGAAAAAGAAAAGAGAACTGGAAACCTGAAAACTGAAGCACCCATTGTACCCAAGGCCTCCTTTGTCCGCTGATCTCTATCTCCGCTACTAACCTGCCAGCAAAGTAAACTAGCAGTGAGAAATGACCATTCTACCCATGATAACGTTCATCTGCATTGATAAATATGTGAAAATAAAAATAAAAACATGATGTGTTGCCGAGAATTACTTACCAGAAAAGCATGAGTTATATGTACACAAAACTCGACAGAAATACCCACCGACATTACAAGGTTAACAACAGAAACAGCATTCAGTTGGATGTTGAGAATAGCCATGACTCCCTGCAATATTAAAATTAAAACCCATTTCAACAAAATTATAAATCACAAAAAGAAAGCAACAAGATTTAAATATACCAGGAGATCCACAAGAATCATCACTAACACGAAAGCAATTATTCCCGAGCTCCATATGCTGAAATAAAAACGAGCATCCTACTTAGGAAGGAGATGAAACATAGATGGGTGTTTGGATGTGCGTTTTGAAAGTGATTATGTGTGTGGAATTGTGGATATTGAATAATCAGAGAGAAACCAATAGGTTCTGTTTAATGTTATTGATTGATTAGGGAATACAATAGAGCCCTATATAAAGAGCTAAATATTACAATTTAATACCCTCTAGAATACTTAGTCTAACATTCCCCCGCAAGTTGAGGCCGGGGAACGACCTGCAACTTGGACCTTAAGAACAAAAATCTCTGAGAGGATAAAGGTTTGGTGAAGATATCCGCAATCTGATCAGCTGTAGAGATGAATTGAACATTGAGTTGACCATGAGCCACCTGTTCTCGAACAAAGTGAAAATCCACTTCAATATGTTTGGTACGAGCATGAAACACAGGATTGGCGGAGAGGTAAGTGGCCCCCAGATTGTCACACCAAAGAGTGGGAGGTGAATTCATCGAGATTCCAAGCTCATGTAAGAGAGACTTGAGCCAAATTAGTTCTGCCACGGTATCAGCAAGAGCCTTGAATTCAGATTCAGTGGAAGACCTTGAGACAGTTCGTTGTTTACAGTCCAGGAGACGAGATTTGATCCAAAGTAGATAGCAAAACCTCCCGTGGGTCGGTGGTCGACTGGGCAGCCCGCCCAATCGGAATCAGAGTAAGCCTGCACTAGAGAGGCTGCAACATTCTGCCACTGTGTGTCAGTAAAGGCCTGTAAAGAGGAGCTGGAGGTGTGCCGAATAAAGAGACCAAATTCAGCCGTCCCTTTTAAGTAACGCAAGATGCGTTTGACAGCAGACCAATGGTTTTCTGTGGGAGCGTGCATGAATTGACACACACGGTTCACAGCAAAGGAAATATATGGCCGAGACAAAGTGACGTACTGTAAGGCCCCAATAGTTTGACGGTATGGCACTGGATCTGAGAGAAGTGGACTATCATCAATAGTCAAAATCTGAGAGGTACTCATGGGAGAGGAAACTGGTTTGCAATCAGAGAGACCGGAGCGCTGAAGGACATCAAAAATGTATTTCCGTTGCGAGAGGAGAATATCCTTGTTATGATGAATAACTTCAACACCCAAAAAATAGTGGAGCTGGCCAAGATCTTTGAGAGCAAAAACGGAGCTGAGATGATGAATAATACCGTCAATGGCCACGTTGTTATTGCCGGTAATAATGATATCGTCCACATAAACAAGAGCATAAACAAGCTTGCCACCGGAGTTGAGAATAAACAGTGATGGATCAGTCTTGGAACCACAAAAACCATGTTGATGAAGGACGGTGGACAACCGTTTGAACCAAGCCCGAGGGGCTTGCTTAAGCCCATAAAGGGACTTATGAAGGAGACATACATGGTTCGGTTTCTCCGGGTCAACAAAACCAGGTGGTTGTTTCATGTAGACTGTCTCCTCTAAATCCCCATGCAAGAAGGCATTTTGTACGTCCAATTGATGAAGAGACCATCCATTAGATACGGCTAGAGATAAAATAACCCGAATAGTGCTTGCTTTAATCACAGGACTAAAAGTCTCATGATAGTCAATGCCGGGTTGTTGCTTAAACCCTTTCGCAACAAGACGTGCTTTGTAACGAGTAACTGTGCCCTGAGAGTCTGTCTTTAACCTGTACACCCACTTACAATCAATTATATTAGTGTTGTTGACATAAGGGATTAATGACCACGTTCCATTCTTATGAAGGGCTTTGAGCTCCTCGGTCATGGCAAGACGCCACTCCGGAGATTTGTTGGCAACGGTGAATGAGGTGGTTTCAACAAGTGGTGAGGGAAAACGAATGGTGTTGTAGGCGGAGGGATTATAGGGGGTAGTTTGTTTGGGGTTTTGACGTAGATGAGATGGCCTTGGCCGAGGAAGAGGTGGTGGTGGGGTGGGGACAAAGTTCTGGTTTGGAGGTGGTGACATAGGTGAAGAGTTTGCAGGAGATGGTGGTGATGGAGGTGGTGTAGGAGTAGTAATAGGGGGTGGTGATAAAGGAGTGTTTGGAGAGTTGGGTAGGATAGGGTCAACCTGGATAGGATCAGTAGGAGGGGTTGGCATGGGTGTTGGAAAGATGGAGGTATAAGAGGAAGGTGGTGGGGTGGACGGTGGTGTGGAGGAAGGTTGTAAAGGGAAGACACTTTCATTAAACCGAACATGTCGAACGATGTAGATCCGTTCGGTGAGAGGTTCGAGACAACGATACCCATGGTGAGTGGGACTATAGCCAAGGAAGATACATGGTGTGGATCGAAAGTCCATTTTATGGCGATTGTAGGGACGAAGATAGGGAAAACATTGACAACCGAAAACACGAAGGAAGGAGTAGTCCGGTTTACGCTTAAAAACTTGTTGGAAAGGGGATTTATTTGAGGAAATTCTGGATGGTAGGCGATTTATGAGATAAGTGACGGTTTCAAAAACAAAATGCCAAAAACGTTGTGGAAGGTGAGAATGGGCAAGAAGAGCAAGCCCAGTTTCCACAACGTGACGGTGACGACGCTCAACAATCCCATTTTGTTCACTAGTATAGGGGCATGAGCGGCGATGAATAATTCCAAGATTTGAGAAAAAAGGAGAAAGGTTACGAAACTCCCCTCCCCAATCGGTTTGAACACTTTTTAGTTTGGTGTTAAATTGTCGTTCCACCATCTTTACAAAGGTTGTGAAAGTGGAGTAAACATCTGATTTTTGCACAAGGGGATAGAACCACATATAGCGGGAGTGGTGATCAACACATAATAAAAAGAAACGATACCCGTCAAGAGAAATAGTGGGTGAAGGCCCCCAAACATCACAATATATCAAGTCCAAAATATTATTACTCTGAAACTTAGAGTTATGCAAAGAAAGTTTGGAAGATTTTCCCAACTGACAAGAAGTACATAAAGAAGAACATAGTTTTGTAGAAACAGGTAAAGAACAACCAGAAACAATAGAATTGAAAACGCGTTCATGAGGATGTCCAAGACGTTGATGCCAAATGTTTGAGGGAGCTTTGGTTGCGGTGAAGACTTGCTTGGGAATCACTTTAAGTTGAGGAAGATGGATGGAGTATAGACCATTATCACTTGGACCCGTTAGAAGGGTAATGTGTGAAGACTCGTCCTTCACAGCAAAGAAAGAAGAGTGAAATTCAAAATAAACATGATTGTCAAGGCAAAACTGTTTAACAGATAATAGATTTTTTTGAATAGAAGGAACATGAAGGATATTAGAAAGGTTAAAAGTTTTATTAGGTGAAAAGAATGAAGAAGAACCAATGTGAAGAATAGGTAAGGGCTTACCGTCACCAACATAGAGGGAATCATTACCTTGATAGACCTCGGAGCTGTCAAGATTCGATAAGTCAGGAGTTGTGTGGCTGTTAGCACCAGTGTCGGGGAACCATGTGGTTCCTGTTGTCGAGCCAGAATCAGAAAAATGTGCATAATGGGCCTGAGGACTGGACCGAACAGCAGATGCAGGCCGATTTGGGCATTGAGCAGGAAGATGGCCTATACCACAGCGATTACAGTGGCCATACACTGTGTTCTGGGTTGATGCCCATGCAAATTGTCGAGTGGGATTATTCTGATTGTTGTCACGGCCCCGATTGTAGTAGTTACCACGATAGCGGGAACCTCCTCTACGAGAACCACGATTGGCAGGAGGCCTAGCAGCATAGTAAACCTGTGGTTGAGGGTTGGGGGAGGCAATAGGGTGCAGTTGAAAACCCAATTGAGATGCTGACTGCTGTAAATTAAGGAGCTGAGTTTGGTGAGTTTGGGGGACAGCAGGGTGTCTAGTTGAGGCAGCAAACACCTGTGGTGCAGGGGCTGTTATGATAGGGTTGGGTTTGTGGATCATGTAATCATGATCAGCCAAGAGGCCGTGTAGTTCATTGAAGGTCACCGGTGGGTGACGGGCCAAAATACTTGGTTTTAAACCGTTGTATTCCTCTCGAAGGACAGAGAAAGTGAGCATGACAAGGTCTTTATCTTTCATTGGTTCCCCAATATTAGCCAAGGCCGTTGCATATTCTGTTACTCGGCTCAAATAAGTAAGTGGGGTTTCATCACCTTTCATTGTTATTCGAAGTAATTGTGTTTTCAACGTGTATTCACGAGATGCAGTGTTTGGTGCATATGCACGCTCTAAAGAGAGCCAAAGATCTCTCGAAGTCGTACCTTGAACGTGTTGGAAGGAGGCTTCAGAGATAGTGGAGAGAAGGATCATCCGGACGTGTGCATCATTAGCAATCCACCGGGCATAACTGGGGTTATCAGTTGTGGATGATTCCTTGTCAGATTCGACTGTGATTAGGGGTTGTGGACAAGGGATGGTACCATCCACATAGTCAAACAGATGATTAGTAATCAGAAAGGGTTCGGTCATAGCCTTCCAATACCCGTAGTTTGAAGGAGAGAGGGTAAAGGCGAATTTGTGGGTGTTATGGGCAGTCTTTTCGGCAGTGGTGAAGGCAGCAAGGGTGGCCATGTTGATTGTTTGCTGGTTGGCAGAGGTCCTGTTGGTTGCGCCGGCAGTTTCTTAGCCGGAGGTTTGATGATTTCTTGGCCGGAGGGTTGATGATCGGTTGCAGCAGTGAAGGGAGAGGGCTGATCAGTTTCCTTGGCTCTGATACCAAGAGAAACCAATAGGTTCTGTTTAATGTTATTGATTGATTAGGGAATACAATAGAGCCCTATATAAAGAGCTAAATATTACAATTTAATACCCTCTAGAATACGTAGTCTAACAATCAGTAACATATTATCATGTTATAAAACAAGTGGTGTGATATAGTGTTTGGATGTGCTTTTACTGTTTGAAGTTGTAATAATTAAATAATCATATGTTTGATATTTGATAAATTCCAATTATTTAAGAATTAATTAAAAAATTGACAATAATCAGATAATAATTTCCAAACTTACCTGCATGTAATAATCAGGCAGACAACAAATACGGCGCCTGTAAAATCATGGGAAAGTAATTTAAAAGTTTTGAAAAGTAAGCAAAACCATTTTGCTTAAAGCATATTCAAAATCACTAACAAGTAGCTACTGCAAGACTGATTAATGCTGTCTTCCATATGTCAAGATATTGCTCAAAGAACATGTAAAATACCGAATAAGGGAAAACCTCAATCTGCATAAAGAAGGTAAGGTTAGAAATAGAAACACTGTATAAAAAAGTTAAGACGGGCGGGTTAGACAGGTTGTGTAAAGCATAGGGCTAAAAGGGGTCATTTTTGGCGCAGGTTGAAACGGGCCAGATAGGATTGGACTGACCCGTAAAACAAGTTTTTTTTATAAACAACTAATGCATTAACTATGGTTACAAATACATTGTTGTTACAATAATCATTTTAAATCTTTAAATATACAAAAACTTTGGCAGATTTTTCAACACATTTGACCCATTCCTCTTTTAGGTAACTTTTCTAATTTGACCCGTTTGAGATAAAACACATCCCAAATTGACTACTTCGAAGTTAAACGGGCTGAAACTTCCAAATACAAGCAATATGACGATGAGGCATTGCATGCTTATATGATGTATTACCTTTAAGGAATTGGAGACCCTTGAGCTAAATTCTCGTGCAGCCCTCATTGAGTTGACAAAATCAACCTGAATTAAAAATAAGTAAAAAATTCCTGATCATTTAAGCAGATGATTTAAATTACTCAGTTTAGTTTTATATATTAGCTACCTGCTTGTTCAGGGGGGAGTGATACGTACGGAAGGAGGATGCTCGAATAACACCATCCTCAAAGCCTGCAACAAAATATAAATTATTATTGTAATAATTTAGTTTCTTAAAAGACTAACAAAAAAGGTGGTTGTGACCAATTGAACCACCAAAGTCATTGACCATTGATTGTGCATGTAACCGGGAGACAGTTAATATACTAGATGTGCAGCCTTGTCGAAGGCAAAGTGCCAAAAAGCAGGTAATTAGGGTTATCTTCCGGAGCAGAGGTGGCTTGTATGGTAGTAGATGTTTGGATGGTCATCCACACATCCAACTAGAGTATTTGTGAGGAAGCAAATAGGCATTTAGTAACAACAGTCCTATGATATTATTTTCTTTCTAAAAATTTGGTATTAGTAACTATATGGAGCTGCACTAACCGTTAAGTTCCACACTAGAGGTGTAGGCCCCATGGCCACCTTTTGCACAGTCAGCGGAAGGTAGAGCACTGAGGAACCATGGAAGCTTCTCCTTGAATTGTCTCGTAGTTGGGCGATCGTCTTGTAAATCTGAGTGACGAAAACACTAAAATGCACAATTTTTAGCTAAGATAATATACGATTAATATGTAGGACCTTATGAATACAATATATATATATATATATATAACAAAAGAGGTAGCAAATATGTACTAGTTACCGTAGTGCAGTCGTTGCAAACTCCATTTACACTACAGGAACCATCACTCGAGGAACAACAAGGAGGCTGTAGAAATATATATTATATATAATACAATATTTTAGTATAATTACTAGTTATCTTCATTTATTGCACATATGGAAGTAGTTTAACCTGATCATCAGGAGGACAATAAGTTCCATTAGTGAACTTCCTGCAACAGCCAAAAGCTTCCGGAGATACCCAAACAAGAAAATCATCAAGCCATGAAGCGGCAGGTTTAGCAATGTAACTGGATTTAGGTACCAGAGATGCTTTTGATATCTGCATGTAAATAATTTCATTTGCTCTTTGTAATTATTACTTTAATATCAGCATAATGTTCCTAATTATATGGCCTAAATAACAAATCAGTAGTCTCTCAAGTGTAACTCTACATACCTCATTCAAAAGGGAGTTTGAATCACAATGGTTTATGGAGCACAACTGATTTGTCTGACTTGATTCTGAACTGAAAAAACAGAAGTTTACAGTGAAATGACTTGCTAGTTGTGTATTTAACTGTAATTATCATAGTCTTGAAGTATCTATTGTAATATTAAACTCATACAGAGCCCTTATGTAACCCTATTATACACACAATCAAAATGCAATAAACAATATCGTGCATCCATGCAAGTATGTTGGATGTAACTAACCAAGTACATACCTATATTTAATAAAGAGAACTAACAGATAATAGTTAGAAGTATGCATAAAGATAAATAAATAAAATCCAGAATACCTGTAATTATAGTTTTTTACAACAAAATATAAAGGTGGGCCGATTCTGAGATACTCGGAGACATTATTGAAATAACCCTGCAGAAGAAATGACAGTAGAAGACTTGATGTAAATTGTTTAATTTTTATAAAAAGTTATTTCAAGAGTTTATACCTGAAGATATGAGTCTCGAGGCAGAACTATTTGTTGTTCCAAACCAGGTTGAATCCTTGTACATAATGCCTTGTAAAATTAATATGGAAATAGATTTAAAAAAAGAGAGTGATGAGAGATAAAAACTCTTCAAAATACCGATAAGAATACCCGAATTGAATAACTTACGATGCTAGCCAATGATAATGCAGCAAACACAGCAATAACTGCTAATTTGACTCCCCATACACCTAGGATGGGTGCATGAACCTCCTGAAAGATTTAGATAATATGACTACATAACGAAGTAATATTTTATCAATGATGAAAAATATGTTATTACCTTCATATATCGAGCAAGTAATCCTGATTTCCTCTGATCATTACCTAAAATGGCAAGGATTTCAGATACTTCTAATATTGTGCAGACTAAACTAAAGAAAAAGAATAATGCAATCTATCAGCCGAGATAAATCATAGGCTACAATTGAGGAGATATTCATTGTAATTGATATGTAATTAAATATAGGCAATCCTATCCTAATATAGATTAGGTCAAATACTTGTATAAATAGATGTTTATGTGAATGAGGGGATCGACAATTCAAATACCTATTATCATGGTATCAGAGCATCTCTGGTAACCAAAAATCTGCCCTAGTCGCCTTCTTCCACCTCTGATCTCTTATCTCTCTGATCTCCGACCTTCTCATTCCTTTCCTTTTGCTTATCCCCTCTACCATGGACAAGATCCACCCAGCGATTACTGTCACCAACATCCGGAACTTCATCCCGTTTGTTTTGGAGATGGAAAGTGGGCAATACAACTCCTGGGCAGAATTGTTTCGCATCCACTGTCGAGCTTTCCAGGTCAGTAATCACATTGACCCTAAAGCCGCCGGCGCACCCTCCCCCACTCCTGCTACTGCCGCCAACAAAGCCACAGAAACACCCCCCATCACCGCTGAACTATGGTCCCGTCTGGATGCAATAGTACTTCAGTGGATTTATAGCACGATCTCTAATGATCTGCTCCACACCATCCTCAAACCTAATACCACCGCCTGCCAGGCCTGGGTGGCTTTAGAAAATATATTCCAGGACAACCAAAGCTCACGAGCCGTGTACCTGGAACATAAATTCGTGACGACCCGTCTTGATAATCATCCCAATATCTCCTCCTATTGTCAGGCCCTAAAAATGCTGGCTGATCAGCTTGCAAACGTGGGAGCAGCAGTTACAAACCAAAGGTTAGTCTTACAATTAATTGCAGGTTTGACCGAAAGCTATGAGGGAGTAGCCATGATGATACAGCAAACCACACCATTACCGGAATTTTATGAAGCTCGCTCTAAACTCATCTTGGAAGAAACTAGAAAGTCTCATCATGCTGCTCACTCTGGTAATTCAGCAACCGGGGCTGCCCTACATGCTGCTTCTCAACAGATTAACCGCCCTCCAGACCACAGTCCTTATCACCAGTCTGACTCTCAACACAGTTACAATTCGCAGGGACGTGGTCGTGGTCGGGGTGGGCGTGGTCGTGGAAGGTCAAATAGTGGCCGCGGACGAGGTGCATATGGGCAAACACAACAGCAGAATGGGTCTAGGCAGGTCCAGTCTTGGTCTGCACCACCACCTTGGGCCTACTCTCTATACCCAAACTGGGCCTACCCACCTTGCCCTTATCCCACTCAGAACAGTGGACCACCCAAGCCCAGTTACGGCCCAACATCTGTTTTTGGTACACCTCCTGGACATAGCCCAGTCCCTGGATCCGGACAGAGCCTACTCGGACCCCGCCCTTCTCAGGCTTATGCCGCCTCCGAGGCCAGCTACACCCCCACTGATATCGAGCAGGCCTTCCACACTATGACTATGAATCCGCCTGATCACATCTGGTATGCGGATTCCGGGGCAACCTCTCACATGACTCACTCTTCAGGTAACTTCACGTCCTATATTAATAAGGGTCTTTTTCGGAATATTATAGTTGGTAATGGGTCACACATTCCAATCCACGGTACGGGACACCAAATTCTTCCTCACCCCCTCCCCCCACTCAAATTATCTAATGTTCTTCACGTCCCACAAATCATTAAAAATTTATTATCCGTGCGTCGATTAACAACTGATAATAATCTCTCCATTGAGTTTGACCCTTTTGGTTTTGATGTGAAGGACTTCCCGACGCGGACACCCATCCTTAGATGCAACAGCACTGGGGACCTCTATCCTTTCACCATTCAGTCCTCATCTCAGTTGACAAGTCCAGCTGCCTTTGCTGCCATCACTAAAGACTTATGGCATCATCGTCTCGGACATCCCGGCTCATCTACTTTACTTTCGTTGAAAAACAATTTATCATTTGCTTCTTGTAATAAACGATCTACTACAGTTTGTGCTTCTTGTGTGTTTGGCAAGCATTTGAAATTACCTTTTTCTAATTCCAGTTCGTTTACATATTTGCCTTTTGATATAATACATAGTGACTTGTGGACATCCCCTGTCTTGTCTTCTAGTGGTCATCGTTATTATTTATTATTTTTGGATGACAAAACGAATTTTCTATGGACTTACCCTATATCCAAAAAATCCCAAACCTTCCCCATTTTCCAAAAATTTCATTCACTTATCAAAACACAATTTAACAGAAACATTAAAACTATTCAATGTGATAATGGGCGTGAATATAACAACAACCTATTTCATACCTTTTGTGACACCCACGGAATCCAATTCCGGTTCTCTTGCCCCCATACCTCGCCACAAAATGGCAAAGCCGAGCGCAAAATCCGTTCTATTAATAACATTATCCGCACCATCTTAGCTCACTCCTCCGTTCCCACTAATTTCTGGCATCATGCCCTTCAACATGCCACCTATCTCCTCAACATCCTTCCAAGTAAGCTATTATCTAATCTCACCCCCACTCACCTTCTCTACAATCGCCACCCGGATTACTCTCATTTACGCACTTTCGGTTGCCTTTGTTACCCTCTACTACCGTCCACCACATCCACAAGCTTGCTAACCGATCCACACCCTGCGTATTTCTCGGCTTCCCTACAAACCATCGGGGGTATAAATGTTTCAACTTACAATCTCGTCAAATTATCATCTCCCGACACGTGGTGTTTGACGAGACTATTTTCCCCTTTGCTGCCCCCTCTCCCACTAATCCAACCCATTACAAAATTTTCACCGAACCCGCTCATCCTCTGCTCTGGTCCACAGCTCACCCCTCCCCAACAGCCAATCCTTCTCAGCCTGTTAGCCCAGCCCCTTCCCAACAGCCGGTTACTACACCTGCTTCTCCATGCCCGACCTCTCCTCCTACTTCTGCCTCCCCTCCCGGCTCCCCTCCTCTTCTCTACACATACTCTCGCCGACCCAAATCCACAGCCCAACCTCATCCGCCCCAACCCCTTCCGGCCCAACAGCCTCTTCCCTCTCAGACCCATTCGGTCCAACCACCACCTCCCCCCCCCCCCCTTCCTCCCACACGGACTGTTCACACTCGTTGCATGTCCGGCATCTCTAAACTACGCCAACCATTCAACTTCCACACTTCCACTCCCATCTCCCCATTACCCCGTAACCTCTCAGATGCCCTCCGTAACCAAGATTGGAATCGGGCCATGACCGACGAGTTCCGGGCTCTTATTGACAATAGCACGTGGGAGTTAGTTCCCCGACATAATAACATGAATGTGGTGCGTAGTATGTGGATTTTTAAACATAAAACTAAATCTGATGGATCTTTGGAGCGCTACAAGGCTCGTTTAGTTTGTGATGGCAGGTCTCAACAGGTTGGCATTGATTGCGGGGACACATTCAGCCCGGTTGTTAAACCGGCTACCATCAGGACCGTTCTCTCATTGGCACTGTCCAACTCATGGCCCATTCACCAACTCGATGTCAAGAACGCGTTTTTACATGGTAATTTAAAGGAAACAGTATACATGTATCAACCACCGGGATTCAAAGACACTCGCCATCCTAATCATGTGTGCTTATTAAAGAAGTCTTTATATGGGTTGAAGCAGGCACCGCGGGCGTGGTACCAAAGGTTCTCCGAGTATGTCTCAAAAATCGGTTTTCATCATAGCATGTGTGACCATTCTCTGTTTATTTACAAGCACGGACCAGACACTGCGTATATCTTACTATATGTCGATGATATCATCCTAGTCACGTCTTCGGATACTCTCCGGAACAAATTCATGCAACATTTGGCAACCGAATTCGCAATGAAAGATTTGGGCCCACTCAGCTACTTCCTCGGCATCTCAGTTACCCTACATCGTGACTCCCTTTTCCTTTCTCAACAGAAATATGCTGTCGAGCTTCTTGACCGGGCAGGGATGACCTCCTGTAAACCATCTGCAACACCAGTGGACACAAAGTCCAAACTCAGTGCCTCCGCCGGCACGGTTCTTGACGACGGGGGGACACTTTTTCGTCAATTAGCAGGTGCACTCCAGTACCTTACCTTTACCCGCCCTGATATCAGCTATGCCGTTCAGCAAATCTGCATGCATATGCATGCGCCACGGTCATCCCATTGGAATGCTTTAAAACGGATCTTACGGTACATCAATGGTACTTTAAGTCACGGCCTACACATCACCAAGTCCTCGGTTACTTCTCTGACTTCTTATACTGATGCGGATTGGGCAGGTTGCCCCGATACCCGTCGTTCTACTTCCGGGTACTGTGTATATCTAGGCGACAACCTCCTCTCGTGGTCGTCTAAACGACAACCCATTATCTCTCGCTCCAGTGCCGAAGCAGAATACCGGGGAGTGGCCAATGTAGTCTCCGAAACTTGCTGGTTACGCAACTTGTTATTAGAACTTCATCATCCTCCGACTCTTGCCACTTTAGTATATTGTGACAACATTAGTGCCGTTTACCTTTCCTGTAACCCGGTTCAGCATCAACGCACTAAACACATAGAGTTGGATATTCATTTCGTTCGAGACAAGGTTGCCAAAGGAGAAGTTCGAGTTTTACATGTACCCTCAAGACATCAGATAGCTGACATCTTCACTAAAGGATTGCCTCTTGTTTTATTTGATGATTTCAAGCACAGCCTCAACATTCGGGAACCTCCTGTTTCGACTGCGGGGGTATATCAGCCGAGATAAATCATAGGCTACAATTGAGGAGATATTCATTGTAATTGATATGTAATTAAATATAGGCAATCCTATCCTAATATAGATTAGGTCAAATACTTGTATAAATAGATGTTTATGTGAATGAGGGGATCGACAATTCAAATACCTATTATCACAATCAATTATCATAAAATTGTTATTTTACAAACCTTGATCGGTATTAGCAAGTGAACCGGAAACTTTAATACAAGGAAAACAATCAACCCTCTTGTCCTCAACTCTTAGAAAATCTAAAGCAATTAAAGCTACAAAAGCAGTAACTTGCAGAAGGAAGTCCAAGAGAATAGCCAACGCTGAAATATATACATTAACCGAAGTTAAACAAAAGCACGTGTTATCCCTTCTTGTTTTACATACTAAAGTTCACACATGATTACATAACTATTTGATTATAACAATAACCTAATTTTTTTAGTAGAGCATAAGCTTGGAAAAAGAGGGGGGGGGGGGACTAGGTTCAGGTCAAAACGTGTCATTTTTAAAAATATCAATTGTGTTCGAGTCAAAACAGGACCTGATCAAAATGGGTGAGGGTCAAAACGAGTCTTTTAGGAAAAAAAAAGTATTAAAATGGGCTCACCCGCTATATTTGTTTTTATGGCAGCTAGTGGCGATGGCAGTGGAGGAGGCATTGACGGTAGTGGCGGTGTCGATGTTTAGTGGCGACGAACATTGGTGGTGGGTGGTTCTGCCCATTTGGACCCGTAAGTTAGCAAGTTTAATAGGAGTGACCCACTTGACCCATTGTATAATTGAGCGATCCAAATCAACCCATTTATTTAAGAATTGGTCATGATTGCCACAGCGCTTTAAGAGGTTTCATGCATGTGAATAGACTTCATATGACTTCCGACCCGTATCATTTTAAGGGAAACCAGTTTAAAAGTGTCACTTGTACAATCAACTAATAGACATAAAAATATAAAATTCCATGACTGACCTGCAAACATAGAAAATACCCGACATGCTGGCATAGGAATAAAACTTCCAACAGCAAATGCTAAAACCTCCGATAAACTAGCTAGAGTTATAGACGGTCCCACTTCTGCAAGTGCGTTACTTATTCGGCCTTCTAAAGATAATTCCACTTGCTGTCTTTTAACTGCATGTACCAAAATGCACATATTGTCTACCCCCACCTGTTTCCAATTTAACCAGGGTTGACTTCACGTTAACGGTCAACTGAACTTCATATGGCAACAAGAGGATGGAACTTACAGCCAAAACAAGAAAAGGGACGACTTCCATTATAATGAGTGTAGATTTTACTCCAATTGCACTGAAAAAACCAACTGATGCAATAACAGAAAGCATCACAAGTATCACTCCCGAAAGCCCGAGCAACACCTGGAACATAATAACGATTATATAAAAATATTTGACCATTGAAAATAATAGTGATTATCTTAAATACCTTAGAAGAAATATAAAAATATGTGAAGCGGGGAGTGTCACCCAATGTTAAGGATATATAAGCAAACATCACAAGGTAGCTTATCTGAAAAATAGTTAACAGAAGACAACCCAATCAAAAAGGTGCATATAAAATAAATTAATAGTGTTTAAAGTTGACGATAAAACTAACAAACACACACATATAAACTATGCACTCACCAAAACTGTTATAACATCTGCGTTACTTTCTCTTTTCAATTCTTCTTCAATGGAGCTTTCAGATGAATAGGATAATGTCAAATTATTGGATTCCACCATTGGCACGAGCTCATCCTGTTACAAAGACTAATCAGATTTTGAAGTATATTATTGTATAATTTCATAGGAATAGGATGATGTCAATTTATTTTTTACGAAAAAAATAGACTACAAGGTCAAAAACATATCAGTTTGAACTAAAATATTAGACGAATTATGTATTTAACTGTAATTATCATAGTCTAGAAGGTATTTATGTGTAATGACAACCTCTATATACTCCTATGTAACCGTATTATACACGCAATCAATATAAAATGCCTTTATGGTTCTACAGGTCTTTCCCCGTCCTTAGCTTGTAGGGGCTTTTTAGACTAGTTATGTAACTAACTATAATTATCATAGTCTAGACGGTATGCGTGTGTAATATCAAACTCTATACATAGAGCCCCTATGTAACTCTATTATACACACAATCAGTATACAATACCTTTATGGTTTAACTAGAAAATATATAAAAAGAAGAAGACAAACCTCCACCAACTGAATGAAGGCTTTCTCCCAAGCCACAGCTTTTTTAGTTTCGTTGCTTTCCTTATCGATTACGTTGTTCACAGGATAAGTTATAATAAACGCAGACGCCTGTCTTTAAATTATCATTATAGGGTCACTATGTTACATATGTACATTTGTAATAAAAAACAGATCATAGACTCACCTCAGAGTAATTGTTACCAGAGAAACCTCCTAATGCTGTGCTTGGTTCTAGTGGGCCTTTGAATGCACTCAGACAATTCTCATCAGAAGTGTAATGCTAAAAAAATAAGTAATCCAAATGACCGATTTTAGAGGGCTTCAATTTTTCATAATAGGTGCCAATAAAAAAACTATAACCAACCCAATTTTGAGGCACAATTTATCAAATTCCATTCAAATCATAATTCCTTTTAGTTTTCAGCTTGAGGCTGTCAATTATCTGGTCAAGACTAGTAATTTTGACCAAGAAAACATATTTTCAACCATTCATATGAACCACGAACATGGAGACATATCCTGTGTTTAATTGTTTATACCTGAAAGCAGTATTCAGCATGGTCAACGCCTCCAAATCCTTCGAGAGTTTTAGGATCCATTTTGTAATACTACAACATATAAATAATCAAAAGAAATTGGTCAGACAATAAAGAGCATATGTTAACAGTTTAATCAACTATTCATAACCCAAAAAAACAGATTATTAGGCTTATATAACTGAAAATTACCAAAAGTTATTTGGAGAACTTTTTTTCCATGACTTAAAGTTTGGTCAAAACTACACAATGAAGCTACTATGCTTTTATTATTAATTACTTTAAAATACCTGCAGAATACTTTGTGTGGCACAAGCCTCCCCCAAAGGCTTCATGCATATGTCTGTCAAAGAAACCAATGATCCACTATAATTTGCTCGAATTCCATCTACCTATTATTAAAACAACTCAAACTATAAACCATGCAACTAAAGGCATATATCAACTTGATTTCTAAAAAGCAAAATCAAGTATTACCTTTGCTTGTATTTCAAAAAGCAACTTGATATTTTCCTCTGTGACAATAGTTGGTGGTTTCTCATGTGCTTGTGCACCATGAGGTTTGGTTGCCAATATGAGCTGTAAAATGCTAAATTTTGTTAACAAATTCAAAAAAACTCAAAAGTTAACAAATTTCAGATCATGGGTTCAGGTTACCTCACCTGCTCAATTCTGTAGAAAGGTGCCAGGTGGCTGTCAAAATACTGTTTCTCTTCTGCAGCTCTACTCCCATGGCCTACCCAAAGCTGCAATAACACGAGTCAAAGATATGAACACAAATGAAAATCCATAAAATCAATATGAATGGAAAATCAAGACTTCATGCATACCTTCTCAGGCCGCGTCTCTACTTTAAAACGGATTAAGCCTAAACCAAGAAGAAGAACAACAGCGACGGATGAACACAATACAAGAACTGGATTTCTAGCAACCCATGTCCCATATAACCTGAGAATTAATGTACTTATCAAGATAGAAAAGTTTTATACTATATGAAGCTATTTAGCTTCGACTGTATGAGCTCTGACCTGAAATTTTTCGCCATGAATCCTTGCACGACCGAAAGCTGAACCCCACTTGCGACTTGAGGGATATCCTCCAACTAACATTAAAAGTTTGATATGTGTTTATTCTTTAATGTAAAAAAATAAAATAAAGAGTAAATACTTGTCCAAATTTGCAAACTAGTTTGTACCTGCGTGGAAATATTCTCATCTTTTTTCCCATGAACCTGCTGTACTGGTCCACCATTAGTCACATTCATCGATGATTTAGCTCTTAAAGCTGGACTCCTTTCTTTTCTTTTATGGAACAATCCCCACCAAAGAAACAAGGAGGCTAACAAAACATACACTATTGCAACTGAAACTTCAATGCATTTTGCCTGCAAAGAATTAGAATTGAAACATTAAATGTATAGTAGAAGGATGATACCCTATGATATTTTTAGGGTGTATTTGGATATGCGTTTTCAAAGTGAGTATATGATATACAATACTCATTTAATGTCTGGATGTGCTTAAGCTAAATGAAGCCGTAATAATCTGATAATTAGATGTTTTAATCTAAGGAGTTAATAGATAAAATGGACATAACTGTGAAGAAAATGAGAGGTTTTCTCCAATTAAGTTTACAAATATAGGAAATAGGTAAGTTTATTTCACCCTTAAAAATTAATTTTGTAACTGATCATTTGACCCCAAAAAGTCAAATAATCAGTAGCTAGATCTGTTTATCTAAGCACTAACAGGTACTTATTAAGAACTTAAGTCGTGATAATCAGTTCCAAAACACCTGTGTAGTTGTGAACATCTGAACTTGGAATTCAATTTTACATTAATTTATGTTTTATAGTCCACCTTAAGAGAGCCAATCCTCACTGAGCAAGAACCCTTCTCATGAAATGGTTGAAGGGCAGAACTGGAACAAACAGGAGAGGAAGGACAATCACCACATGAACAACCTAGTGATGGGTCACCACATGAATAAGTACTGACATTCATAGGCTTCATTCCTACTGACAAATCAGCATCTGACCGGAAATTTATTGCATAAGGTGAACCTGGTAACTGAGGGGCTGCTTTTCGACCAATGAAAGCAAACCACTCTGCAAAAACAATATGCAATCATGTATTTTATACATGGTTTTGCATGCATCCATGTGTACACTGAGAAAAGGAGATAATAGTTACCGTTGAAAGTCTTAGCACCATTGCCAACAAAATCAATAGCCCTAGTATTCGCCGTACCGAACTTTACATCCTTACAGGAATCAAATAAAACCTCTCCAAAGGTGTCAGTTATATAGTAGTCAATCCCACCCACAGTCGAATTATTCTTCATCTGAAAGCAAATGTGAAAAAGAACGTGTGTTGTCAACAAAGACTATATCTAAAGGCCACCTGAAAAGCGTAAACTGCACTCTACCTGGTCCCACTTGTTAGCAGGATATTGGTGAGGCCCGTGAATTTTCACTAACGGGTCACCAAACAAGAAAAACTATACCTGAGAAATAGAAGTCACATTGATGAATTGACTTTGATTTGGAGAGCATGAAAGCTCACAAAATAGATTCAAAAAATTTCTTAAGCATGCTGGACAACCAACTAGAAAAGGTATGGCCTGTAAGAAAAAACAACACAACAAGATATTAGAAGATGATTAAGTCTTAGAGTTGACTTATAATGATTCACTGTTTGAAACTTATAATACAAGCAAAACATCTTTACTTGTTGGACTTGTGAACGCAATGTATCGAACTGAGCCTCTGTACAACATATGTTTCCAGAAATGGTTGGACACAAACTTTGGATCTTAGCTGATAACGCGTCATCTGGCTGTAAAACAGGCGAAAATATATATTAGCTAGTGAGATCAAGTCTTAATATTTTTTTTATTAAGAGTAATTATAATTATGTACCTTTACAGATGGAGAGCCAAAAGGGCAGTTCACTACTTTCCCATCACCCCGTGTTCCACATATATCATACATTGCACAATAGTTTTCACCATGTTTTTCCCTAAAGCAAATGTAAATTGATTAGATTTATTAAAGAAGTTAAAAAGGTGACAAACTCTTCAAGTTACATATAAAGTATGCCAAAAAAGATAAATCTTTATAATATCAAACTCTTGAATAGAAGGGAAACTAATTTATGTACAGTTTAAGAAAAAAACACCTCAATGTGCCATTGGAAGTCAAAAGTATTCGTGTATCGGACCTTTCTGCATTGCCTAGAGATATAAACAACAAGACCTGCAAGTGTACATCAACAACTAAACTTGATTTTCTGAACATTATATTAACTGATATAAAATGATTAATGAAATCAAGAAAAGCACTTCGGAGTTGTATATTGTAAAACACGACATAAAGCTGTAAAATAACTTGAATTATATAACATAGAGGTGTATTTTAGTTGATTAACATCGATACTTATGCTTGTTCCATCTGGCCCTGTAGTGTTTTAGAAAAAGCAAAGGTTTTAAGCCCACTAAATTTAAAAGGGCTCTTAAATTTGAAAGACTCAAAGAGAAATTTACACCACTTTCTTCTCTCATCAATGTGTGATGAAAGATAATATTTTTTTTAATTCTTTGAAGTTTACATTTTTTTTCTTATTCTATAAGGTGGGATGACAATTTACAGATTGATTAGAAAGAAATTAGTAAAAAAATTTGAACAAATTGTATCACATCAAGTTATAAGAATAAATTTCATCTAAAATATTTTTTTTAATTAAAAAGGCCTGAAATTAAAATTTCTCTTGAATTTTCATATGGGCCTACCGGCCTATTTCTTCCATGCATCTTTATTTTGGTAGACCCGAAAACACACTAATTCAACTATCTCATCTGGCACATCATGATCATACTCAAATATATACAGGAAAAAGACATAAATAATATATAAGGATTCATGTATTTAAGTCAATCTTATGATATATTTTGGCCACTTCCTGTGCTTTTCATATGATTTTATTTTTATTTCCTTTTGCATGAGAACATTGACTTTATTAAATTAATTAGAAAAAAGAAATAGTAAACAGTCTCTAAATAACAGATGAAGTGAGCTTCTAGTAACCATACCTCAGCAAGAACAGAGACACTTGCTAGTGCATATATAAGGTATGACAGAAAATAAAAGGATGAATAATAATAATAATAATAATAATAATAATAATAATAATAATAATAATAATAATAAATGTTTTAAAGCTTCAAGGTTGGAAATGGAGTTATCAATCTAATAGGTCCATATACACAGATGGAAATGAATAAAAGTTTAATGTACTCATGCTCCATTCACATGGAAGATGATAGAATCTGCTGGTCCACCATTCTATCACAAATTCTAAGAAATGGGCATTATTAGTTATTTTAAAAAAGAAAACAATAATAATACCCATATTAAAAAATTTGGTGATTAAATCTAAATTGGTTCATATTACTTTTTTAAAGTTCTTCTTTACTATCCTTTTCAGTTAAACCATACTCTCCAAAATCTGGGCAATCCAGTCAAAATTGTATGAATCACCTACCTAGGTTTCTCCAAGGGGGCAGGAGAGAGAAAAAAAAACTAATTAGAATTTATATCAAAATACTGTTTCAAGTACCTTCACATCTAGGTTAACAAGTAGGACCAATTTAAAAGCAGAAAAAATGATCAGAGTAAATTACTGAATTTAGTCTCTCCTTTCCGGAACAATAAAACAAAGAAATTTAGTACCTTCATGGTCGTGTCTGACGGTTTTTGACTTACGTCCTACTGGTTTTGACCAAAAATTTTAGCCGAACGGCTAATTAAGGTTTCGAAAACGACAAACCAAACAGACTAGATTGGTTGGGTTGGCCAGATCAGCCAAAACGGTTCGGTTTGACTGTTTGAACCAGGTTTTTTTTTATTCCAAATTGCTAGTTTATATCAAAATTTTAAAAATAACAAAAATAGTTCCTTTCCAGCTGATTTTGACTAAAAATTCTAGCCGAACCGCCAATTACGGTTTCGAAAACGATAAACCAATTAGACTGGTTGGTTGTGTTGGCCAGACCAGCTAACACGGTTTGTTTTAACGGTTTGAACCATTTTTTTTTTCTAAATCAGAATTGCTAATTTGTATTAAAACTTTAAAAATAGTTCATGAATATTATACATATATTTTATAAAAAAAAATAATCATAATTCATATGATACTAAATTATTATACTCATGTTCTTCCATCTTCACTGTCAAAATAATCAAATTCGCCAAACTTATAACTGAAAACCTATTCTTACGATTAATGATCACGAATCACTTATACCTTCATATCATCAAAGAAAAAAATAAACATATCCTTTCAATAATTCAATAAAATTAATAAGAAAGTCAAACTACTTCCAATATGAATACACAGCTAGCCATTCACGAAATCCAACGACCTAACAACTCACTAACAAACTCATAATTAAATAAAAAAAACTAAAATGAAATTAGGAAATGAATTCATACAGAACGCACGAGATTGACGCTACATTGATAAATGGAAGAAAATTAACATGCCTGAAAACAAGCAGCCGCCGTGTAAAGCTGGGAAGTGAGCTTCATGATTACGTTAACACCGCCTCTGTTGTTTTTTTAGCCGCCGATGACAGGTGGTGAAAACTCCCGCGACCGGAGAATTAGGCGTTGGCCGTTGGGGTTTGGGGGAGAAGAAGAGAGAATTTTAGGAATTTATAGCACTGAATTTAAGTGAAAAAGTATTCCAGTTCAGTTGAATTTAAAATGAGTTTATTTTGATGGTGAGGGGTATTTATGTCAATTCGTATAAGGTAGTGTTTGATTCATTTTCTTATTTTTGTTTTTTAGATGTGATAGATAAGGTTGTTATATAATCGTATAATTAACTTTCTATATGTTTCTTATGTCTTTCTTTAAAAGTATTTATGTATTAAAAACGTCTTTTATTTGTATTTGATAAATAATACCTATGTCGTAGTCATCTAGTGATATGGTGTTTGTTGTTCATAAAAGTAGTATGAGTTTAATTCTTTAAATATAAGGTTAAATGGTATATGTGTCTAAAAAGTTGTATTTGATAAATATATATTTTAGAGGATCTTCTATGTTAGTATTCAAATTGACTTTTGTAGTATCTTTAATTATTATTATTTTAACTTTTAAATGAAGTTTGGTTTATCAAATATGGAATTAAAATCTTATAAAATAATATGTTCGGTTTAAAATTAGGAGTTTGAAGTTTGAATAATGAATGGAAACTTTTAAAACCTTGGGATTGACAAGTTACCATCATGTTTTCATTTAAGATGAAAAAAAAATGTGCTTCGCATTTGCATGGCTACTCTTTCATTAATCGAACTTGAGCAACCTTACTAAGCTAAGAAAGGGGATTGTTGAGTAAGTCCGGCTTTCTTCGAATGAACCCTTAACCGCGTTTCAGGTTCGTCTTCAACACAGTCTAGCCCGCAACAAGTCCATTGTCTCTGAGTCTCACAAGAGTGGACACTCCTGTAAGGTCCACATAAGCTTGTTTTCCCCTGCCCACTCAAGTAAGGGTGTCAATTCCTGACACGACCTGAACACAACACGAAAATAATCAGATTTTGGGTTGGTCACTTTAACCCATTTTAAAATAACAGGGCGGGTTCGGGTTGACCCGTTAACCGGTGTATGTAATGAACCTTTTCTTCTCTCTCTATATGCATGGGAATATCAACCGAAGGAAAGTGTAGGAATAATTTATGGAGTAACATGTGTCCTTCCTTTAAATTTATATTTAAGAACGTTATATAGTTATTTGTTTCCTTTTTCATACGGATGAACGATACCGATGAAGAGATCATCCACACCTTTTCATATGGACGAAGAATACCATCTGAAGATTTTCTTTTGATACGGAAGAAGACACAATTTTTTTTATTTTGCCGTTAAACTCTGTTATGTACTAGTTAGTTACGTTAGTGCTTGAGTTTGTTATGTTAAGTCTTAGCTTTGTATTTAAAGGACTTTTTAAGTGCATTTAACGATATACTAACAGAAAATTTTCAAAGTTTGTTTCTCTCAAATTAACATACAAATAATCTCTTCTTTCATTTTCTATCTTCGAGTTTTTTGGGGTTTTTTTTATTGATGGTGGAATCAGTGATATCTTCATAAACACTTTCTAATTATTGTCTATAATCAACAATAAAATAAGAAAGGTTAGTTATATTAATTATGTTTACACACTATGTGTATGTGTTTTTGTTTGTGAAAAAGTATCACGAATTGGTATGTAAATGTTTGCACACCATGTGTATGTGTTTTGCATGTGAGAACTATAATGAATTGTATCATCTTGTGGTTGTTTTTCTAAACGTTGTTTTTTTAAATTATAGTATGTAGTTTGTTTAATTTTTTGAGTACTAAAGCTAAAATCAAACTATATGGATTAACATAACGATTGAAAATATGTATCAAAATGACAAAGTTTAATGGACCGTTATAAATACATGCATTAAAGTTCATTACAACAAAAATCAAGCCTCTCAAGTTGTACACATCATTATATACGTGTGCATTTAAACCTATTTCAATAGTCAATCAAAAACTGCAATGTTAGATGCATTATTGTAATGAGTTAGACACATCTTTATATGTTTATACATAAAAACTCCTTGCAACACAAGTTGGACGTGTTTTTTTGTAATGGATTAGATGTGTGAGGACTTATTACAACATTGAATTAAACCTACAAAGTTGGGCGGTCATTGTAAAGGCTTAGACGTACCGTTATATATATGTGTGTGTTTTAAGCTCATCACAAAAGTGACTCAAACATGCAAGGTTTGACACATTGTTATAATGTGTTTGATGTGTCGTTATGTACATGTACATCATAAGTCATTACTACTACTCAGACGTGTGAAATTAGACACACCGTTGTAATGATTTTGATGCACGGTTACAAACATGTATATCGTAGACCGTTTAGGTATAGAGCACTACCGACAAGCCCCACAAGGGCATTGCCCCTTGGCCAATGGGTGTTGTCATTTAACTCATGTTTTATTTATTTATTTTGAAGCCTTGTTATAAAATTATTTGAAGCATCATTAAATGTCATCATTTGGATAAGAAAATATAATAAAATCCATATAAAACTAGCGAGTATGAATTAAGAATTTCATGGTATAATTTTGGTATAATTTTAATCAAAACACTGAAGTATGTTATATATACTTATATCCTTATTCTAATAAATGATTTTAAAAAATGACACGTGTTATCATCATATTTTTCTCACCAATTTTTTTCAAATTTTTCCTATTTTAAGTAAGTTTGAATTTTGAAAATTAATTATGTTAATGTTTTCAATTTTCAAAAAAGATAATATAAAACTTAAATGTATTTATAATTTAATTAAGGAAACAAAAAACTTTATTTCTTGTTTTACACATTATTTTAGTTTTTTAAACATTATTATACTTTTATTTTTCTATTAAACAATCTCATGTTATACATGGTTATATAAACTAGTTTGGGAGTGTCGGCATCTAATCCGACGCCACCATCAAACAAAATTTCATGAACACCCCTCTAAATATCTTCATTTTTAAATCATACCCCTCCACTTTCTACATTTTCGAGTATACTCCTCAAATATCTAAAGTTACAAATTTACCCTTTGACATAATTCTTAATTTTACCCTTTAAATTTCTAAACTCTCAGGTTTAGGGAGGTGGGAGTGGTACCCTCCAACTTCAAACTACCCTCTCAAACCTATCAATGAGGATATGTTACCTCATTTTGACAAACTACCCTCCCAAAATACCCTTCATGATGGGGTGGTACCCGTTATTTACCCGCAAACTTAGTTGCTTTCTCCTTATTTCGGCGGGTTAAAAACCTTGTTTCGGCGGGTTCCAATACCCGCTAACAATACCCGCGCCTTACCCGCAATGTTACCCGCTGGGAATGGGAGTGATACCCGTCGTACCCGCGGACTACCCACTCTTGAACACACTGGGCACTCCCACCCCCCTTACCCCTCAAAATTCTTTTATTTTTTCTTCTACTTTTTTTTATATTCGTTTATAAAAATAAATTTTTCCTATTATTATTATTATTATTATTTAGTTTTTACTTTATTACTAACTTTTTTAATAAATTTTGTTGTTTCCATGTTAACTTCTATTCATGCAGCAATTAATCTATTTTTCGATCTCCAGTACCGACTCATGGCAATTTAATGTGTTTCTTTTATTACTTAGTCACGTTATTGTCACCGTCGCAAAATTCGTAGCGATGTTTGCAAACCCATAGACTTCTTTTTAAATATCTTTATGATTTTATATCTACTCATTTCATTATGTTTCTTTTTAATGTCCACGATATCCATAGACTTCTCAACTATCATTTCTTAAACTATGTGTATCATATAAAGTGTAACCATAACTCCATATGCAACTTGAAAAAAATAATGACTCACAACCATTTATTGAATGGAAGGAGGATAAAAGATTTATGTATATATTACATAAGTAGCTTATATACCCATGTAATAAATAGGGTTGTTTAATAGAAAAATAAAAATACAATAATGTGTAGAGAAAATTAAATTTTAAATTTTATATTAGAATTCAAATTAAGTAATAATTAGAATTCAAATCTTATATTATTTTTTTTTTAAACAAAGTTAACATAATTAGATATTAAAATTCAAACTTACTTAAAATAGAGAAAATTAGAAGATTTTAGTAAGAAAAAATATATTGTTAATACGTGGCATTAAGTAGAATTGTTTATTAGAAGTAGAATTTAGTATATAATATATTTAATATCACATCTTTTTTTATTAAATAAGAGTCGTGGTAGGTTAGGTAAGGCCTTTCTAGTTGTTTCACATACAAGTGGTTGTCGTGGCAACATTTAGGATAAAGATGCGTTTCACTACAGCCTTCAGGTGTGAGCACGAGAATTTGCTCAACTTTCATTCATTCCAAATGTCGAAAAAAGGTTTTATCTTCTTTTGTTATCTTCTGATTTACACTACATATTTTAAAAAGCATTAGATATTTACTTAGCGTGACAACTAGAGGGGCCACTTATTATACAAATTCTTTAGCGTACCAATTATACAAAGTCATCAGGACGTGACACATGTTTTTGGAACGAGAGGTAAATCCGTTTGCGTCATAGCTACCCACAAAGTTAAATAATCAATCATAAAAAATAAGCAACACATATAAGAATAACGTGACATATGTTTATAATTAACCAACATATTTTATAGTTACGCACAGTAATATACGCAACCTATTTTATAATTACGCACGTTATGTGCACAGGAAATGGACGTATAAAAAATTATTTGTTATAATAAAAATATATATCAAGACTATACTCAAATTAAAGAAAATAAAATGCTCAATTTTATGGTATATTATCAAGACTATACTAAAAAAAATTATAATAGAAGTATATCGAGTTTTTACGGTGTTTCACGGCTCTCACACCAAGCGCGACGCTTACGCCCCTTCGCTGCACCCATACCAGATACGCTAAATAGAAAAAACTAAAACGTTGGGTCTTTCTTATACATATTGTGCAAGCATTGAAGACAAACAAAGTTATTTGTTGTTTATTTTATTTTTCGTTTTTAACTTTATTTTCTAGTATTAATGAATAAGTTCACTTAAATTTGTTGTTCTAACAGTCACCATTTCATTAGCATGTATGTCAACCACAGGTAATGATTTTGCCCTAAAATGGTAACAGACCCGGTGACGGAGCCCGGGATTTTTTTATGGTATTTATTTTTATCTGATACTTAAGTATTCAAGTGACATAATAAACACACATAATTTCAACTTTAATCGTGTATTCATGTCTAATTTTAAGATTGAAGAATAACTAACCTTTACTCATGTTTGTTTAATCGAATAATCGTCTTTGCTCGGTTTTTCATCAGAATGCAAAAATCAGAATCGTTAATCAAATATGAACTATGATTAGATGAGCATCGTCCATTGATTAATCAGAGATTAAGAAACAATCAACCATCAAACCATGTCTATTGTGAACTGCTGAAGCGTGAGTGTCAGTTATCATTGACTGGAATAGGAACAATCATGTAGCGACCTTTTTATTATTATTTAGGTTAAACAATGATATAAACTAATTAGACATGGGCTTGTAATGGTGTTGGGTGAACCCGTTCTCCACCGTGTGGCTCCACCACTGAACAGAACTAATAATAAAATATTATTTTATTTTAATATTTTAATTATTTATTGTATAAATGTTCTTTTGTGTGATATTGAAATCTCTTCTGAATTTTTTACCCTGAAAAAAAGGAGGGTTATAAACATGTTAGCGCTTTCTATCAGTTATGAGTTTATGTCATTACTATTATATGCATTTACCAAAAATAGTACTTTGTATTTTTATTCTTAGTTCTTTTTTATGTTAGATATAATTTCAACCAAAGTTAATGCATCAAATCGCTTTCAACAAAATTGTTGAAGTGCTAGAAATAAAATTAAAAAACAATGGAGTTAATGATGAAGTGTGAGTGGAGGACCCTTTAGGTTCATGATAAGATTATGATAATTTAAGGTCTTTTAACATTTATTACTAGACAATTGACTAAACATGATAAAAAGGATTGACTAAATTGCTCACAAGTTAACCAAGACCTTCATTCTCACTTTCACACGTTTACTTCTTTTATTTTAAAAAAATACCCTATTTTGAATACGACTACGTTTTTAACAAAATTTACACATGGACGTCAACAAAAAAAAATAAGCAATCAAACGCTAAAGTTATTGAAGAAAAATCAGATTACGTATACTAAGAGAGTACACTCGAAACTTGAGGGTATTAAAGTTAAACTTTACAAAGCGGATGAGTGAGTTTTTCCATTTGACCAAAGTGGGGAGAGAATTTGTCCGCATACACTTCGTGGACAAGAACTTTGGCATTGGGAAACCGTGTTGTCTTTGCCAAGTCTTCTCCACGTCGGCGCCACACATTCCGCAGACAGAGCTAAGGACTTGCGAGTGTTTAAGTGTACATTTATACCTCTTTGATCTTGAATCAATCAATGCAAAATTAGATTAAACATCAATTATAATTTAATTTTCATGTTAAGTAAGTTAGTCCAAAACCTCTAGGCTAACAAAAGTGAAAGCCCAATATTTCATATATATCACTCTCATACCCTAAGATCGACACTGATATCTGATTTTTGTCTTTAGCTAAACAATTAACAATCACTCTCGTCACTACTATGAGAATATGGACAACGAGATTGTAGTTGCACCACACTATGTCTCACATAGTGTTTGAAGTGGAATGAAAATACATATGATATCTAAAAATATAACTAGTTAAAAGTTTAAAACATTAACAAATATAAGAGTTAGTTACACAAACAATCCATGTGATTTGTCAAAAGTAACAAGTATGAGCATTAAGGGTTTCAAGTAACAAGTCTAAGTTTTATGTTTTCATTTTTGTAACGAGTTTGACTAATAAGGCTAATTTTTGTTAAGTTTTCTGTCAAGATTGGATAAAATAACTAAAATACCCTTGCGGAAAGCAACGAGATTCAGTACTAAGATTTAAAGTAAAAAAACATTTTGGTCATTTCACCCCAATTTAACATAAGTCAACCGTAACACTCAAAGTCATTATAAAATTTAAAGCATAAAACCAAACTAGTACTTGAAACCTAGGGGTGTAAACGAGCCAAGCCGCTCGTGAGCTACTCGAGATCGGCTCGTTAAAAACTCGAAACGAGCCGAGCTTAAACGAGCCCGAGCTCGAGCCTAAAAAAAAGCTTGTTTAGTAAACGAGCTCGAGCCCGAGCTTTCACTTATCGAGTTCGAGCCGGCTCGCGAGCCTAAACGAGCCTATTATTTATATATTTTTTTAAATAATATATTAAATATACATTTATAAAATAATATTAGTATATATAAAATTATGATAAAAATAACTAAATAATATATATTATGTTATATAAAATTTTATAATAAAATTTATACAAAACAATTATATATAAATTAATAAATAAATAATAAACGAGCCGAGCCCGAGCTTTAGAAATAAAGCTCGAGCTCACGGAAAGTCAAACGAGCCGAGCTCGAGCCTAGTCGAGCTCGGCTCGTTTACACCCCTATTGAAACCCAAAGTACCCCGCAAACCACAAGTACTATCCGAGTAATTAACTCTAATGTAGTAAGTAAAAAAGTTATCAAGAATGTTTAAACGAGAAGTGAAAACGTAAATCTTGTTTAAAGTTTACCCAAAATAACTGAGAGCGTTTACTTTTAAACAAGTGAGAAAAGATAACGTGCATTTATTTTGAGAAAGTATGTTACTTCCTTTTCTTCATTTAACTTGCACTTATTATACAATCTAGTAAAATATTTACTAACTTTTTTTCTATTGAATAAATCTTTATGCTAATAAATAATTTTATTTAAAGACACGTGATTTACTAACTTTTTTTTTCCTTAATAAATTTTTATACTAATAAATAATTTTTTTTGAGATACGTGTCACTTTCTAATAACATTTCTCAGTATAATTAAAGATGATAAAAATAATAAACATGTAACTACACTAAATTGATATGATTGTAGCAAGTGCCAAGTTATACAACTATCGTAATCAAACTTGTTGTGGTTGTTTGATAAAGGTTAAACTTGTAATTTAAAGGGTGTTTATATTAACTTTTTAAGATGTTTATTGTATTATTAAAACGTAATAGGTTTTATTTAAACACTTATAAAAACATGTTTATTAACTTAGTAGATGATAAAAAAAATGTATTATGTTGGTTTTTATTAATGTGTAAGCACTTTTAGTAAATTTACCCCAACACCATTTTAGATTAGGGATGAGATTGATATCTTACTGGTACCAAAAATACCGATATCAAATTTCTAAAAAAGTGGATACCAAATACCATACCGAATCTATCGGTTTAGTATGGTACCGGTACTCGTTACAAAATGTTCATCTCTAGATGGCATCAGTACCATTACCAAAAATACCAATACCGAATTTCTAAAAAAATGGGTATCGAATACCGTACCGAGTCTATCGATACGGTACCAATACAGTATCGGTACTTGGTACTAAATGCTCATCCCAATTTTAGACTTTTGAGACGACTCTCCCTCAACTACCGTGGCGTCTACCCCATATATTAATGTAATGTCTCGAAAATTTTAATTTTGTGTAACGATAACCAACTTGGCCATCATGTTGAAAATCAAAAGTCGTATTGTTTATATTATTTCTACATGTTTTAAATGATTTGTTCTTATATATTTTTTTACCATAAACTATTTTCTATTGGTATAAAATTTATTATTTTCAGTTAAAAAGGCTATACCTCAAGTTTTATGGAACCTTAAAGCTAATTTAAATGGGAGTTAACCAAAAATTAGAGACAAAATATGACATATTTTGATTGTTACACTCAGGGGTGGCTCTACAGTACAAGCAACTAAAGCAACTGCTTTAGGCCCCCAAATTTGAAGGGCTCCAAAAATTGAAAAACTACTTTAATTTGTATTCTCAACTTTTGTGTTTTCAGAGATGTGTTTTCATAGAGAAATGATAATTTCACAACTTTTATGTCAATATTATACGTTTTGACGCTCCACTAAATTACATTTTAATTTTTTTTTTATATATTTACAAAACTTCACATAAGGTCTCATTTTCAATGTTCGCTTTAGGTCACAAAATATGTTGAGCCGGCCCTGATTACACTTTATTATCAAAACAAAAGGAGTATAGTGAATGCTTTCATATCTATACTATTTTCATTTAAAAATGTTATACCTCAGGTTTTTCCATGTCACATGTCACTTTCATATTCATTCATATTTTTTTTTTCACATCTCTCTTTTATTAAATGCACTCTATCTTTTATCTTTTAATAGTAATATATATATGAAGAAAATATTAATTATACTAATAAAACACATTTATTTTAAATTATCATTTATTATAAGAAACTTTAAAATGTAATTATCTAATATTTATTTTCAATCAAATAGTAAATGAAAGTCAAATTACATTAAATAATAATTAACGTATTTTTGAAATCCAATTATATATTAATTTTTACATATTTTGAATTTTGTTTTCTATCCTTATTATATTTAATATAATTTTACACCTCTAAAATATATACATAAATATTTAAGAATTTTATGTATAATATTTAGGGAATATAGTGACTTTGTTGTTGACTAAGATGATAATTTCGTCAATCAATTACAAATTTTCGATATAGGACATAACATTATATATATGTCAATCGAGAAAATAAAAAATAGTTAGCAAGTTAATTTAAGTTTGTCTTCGTTTAAATTCATTAGTATTTTAACCATTATCTAAGGATAGGGGTGTTAAACGGGTCTTGTTTACAGGTTGATACAAATACCACTTGTTAACAAAAAAATGATACGAAACGAATTTAAAAATTATATCACACATAGAACGCGGGTTGACACAAATACCACTTGTTAACACTAAATTTTTGTATATATTTTTTTCATATTAATACTCTAAATTGTGGCAGAAAAAACATTTTTTTAAAAGATCATCAAAACAAACGGTTCAACCCTTGAACTCTAGACTAGTCTAATTAAACCCGATTGTTTAGATAAATATGTTTGTGGGTTCTATCCAAAACCAGAATGACTTAATTAAACATGATTGTTTAGATAAACATGTTTATGGGTTCTATCCAAAACCGATCCCGACCCAAATAAACTAAACCTAAATCACAAATGTTATATTAGATCTATATCATGCCTTCATATCATGTATAAGTTCACACTCCTAATCAAAGGTGTGGGTCATTCAAGAGGCAAGATATCATGATTTGGGTCAATATCGAAAAGATTAAAAGTTTGAGTTAAAAAGTGTAAATGATCTAAAAGCAAACACAAAAGAGATCGTCATGATTAGCACTCATATGACGTTATTATTAGTCTTTCTAAGCCACGCCTCGATCATATAAAAATTGTCACTCCACCCCCTCATCCTACCATTTTGTTTCAAAAAGGTCACTCCCAAAGATTCTTTCTCCATCAAACTACTTGTTAATAGTTTAAAGTGTAAAAGGTGTCAACCGTCATAAAGATCATTCGATATAAAAACTTAATAACAATCACCAAATTCTAATGCTAACCACTAAATATTTGGAGATTATTCTATAAAGAGATGATTTGTAATTAAAATAAATTTATTTTATAAAATTATCTATAAAATATGTGAAAACACATAAACAATTAAATCGTTTTGCAATCAAATAACTTGCTTTGCTCTTGCTTTTGTCGGTCGATTTCCTTTACCTTGGTTCTGCTAGATCGTTTGACAGGCTAAATTGTTGTCGAGTAATTTTTGTGAGAAAAACCAGAAAATATGTTGGTTTTTTATGTGTAAAAATTTGCTATGAGACTTTGTGAGGAAAAAATAGAGAGTATGTCAATGTTTTAAATGCAAAAAATTGTTGACAGATTTTTGTTAGAAAAAAAATAAAAAGTATGTTATTTTTTATAGTATTTTCTCTTATGAAAAAAAGGATAACATAAAGATCATTTGATATAAAAACTTAATAACAATCACCGAGTTTTAATACTAACCATTAAATATTTAGAAATCATTTTATTTACTTATTAATATACTATAATTTCTAATGATTTAATAACAATGTAATCATAGGTTAATACATATAATTTAAACAAACATTAAAATAGTCTAATGTATTATACATGTATCACCAATGAATAAAACTATCTCTAGTTATTCTTATTTTAACAAACTTATACAAGTGTGTTATTTTTTCAATCTATGTATGTGTTATCCATATATGTATGTCCAAGTAATGTTATGTCACTCCCCCGCCAAGACGGAAATACGAGGGGCGACGAAATTGAATCATCACACATGATCAAAAGAAATTTACTATTAAAATCAAATAGTTTACATCAGTATTTCAGAACAAATAAAGCAAATAAAACAAAGAAGTCTTTTTTATTAAATAATATGTCTAAACTAAGTCTACTAAAGTCTTGATCTTAAATCCTAGCGTGAGCAAAACAACAACTTAGATCCAAAACCTGAAAAACATGCTAAAATAAGTTAACTAAAAAGTTGGTGAGAACATAGGTATAGATAGATACATAGTAATAGATAACAAGATGCAAGCCATAAACAAGTTTCACAATTCCAAGTAATTAAACTTTTATACATGAGTCAACAACCAACCCTAGTGATCGATAGTTCTCCCGTCCAACACCTTGTCGGGTGTTAGACTAAGTGTAAGTGTCAAGAATGCAGTTTCTGAACACCCAGATCCTTCCAAGTTGATCAGAATCCATAACTTGAAGGACTAGATGAGCTTGTCAAGCCAATAGATTTATTTACATACTCCCGTGGCTTCCCCGATGTTAATGATTGTGTAAGTTTAAGAAAATAAGAGAGACTTTGTAGTTAAAAGTGACATAGAATAGCAACATGTATAAACTAGTTTAGTTTTACTAGAATTAGAAAGTATGTTATTGACTGCAAAATAATAGTTTTGATTTCATAATTTGATTTCGTTTTGATATATGAGCATGTTTTTCCACCCCAAAGTAGAAAGTAAAGAGGGGCTATGAACTCACCTTGCAAGTGAAAGGGTTGAACTTGAACTTGTAGTAATTTGGATTTGAATGCCTTAAGGATTACCTAAGTAAGTTTGTTAAGTTAATTAGAACAAGTTTAGAATAGTCGAGAGGTTAACAGTGTAATTAGTTAAAAGTGGTTGTTGTATTCTAGAGTGGTTATCATTCCAGAGTAGTACCTCCAACAGAAAAGTTCCCAGGAAAGAGTTGGTCGGATCGACACCCCGTCTTTTCCTAGCCAGAACTTTAATGTTTGTCAGATAACTGCATACCGGTTTGAAAGTTACTCTATTTGAATACTAGACCAAGTTTAGGGTGTGAATTGTAAATTTGGAAAGTATAGGGGTTAAAGTGTAAATATAAATTTAGGATGGATAAAAATGAAATAAGTTAGATATTAAAAAGGTTTGATTTGAAAATAAGGATTTTTAGTAGAAACAAAAGTTGAAAAGAAACAAGAAATATTAAAACCAAGTTTTTAAATAAAAGTTTGAACAAGTTTAATTAAAATGGGACTTTTGATCTTGAATAGGTCTATGATTATAACATAAACATGTTAGGGAATCATAGATCTAGCTAGTTATGAGAAATTTTTGAAAGAAAGAATATGAACAAGCAAGAACACGAGAAGAACTTACTTAGAATGGAAGAATTTAAGTTAGAATCTTCCAAAAGATGAGAAGAAAACGACCTTTAGTAGCTAGAGAACCCTAAAAGATCGTTGAGGTGCGAAGAATAATGGAGGAATAATGGATCTATTTATAGGTTGGGATTAGGGACTTAAAAGCAAAAATTAAATAGATAAATGGACTATGATTGCAAAAATATTGAAATAGTTTGTTATAAAATTTGTTATATTAAATAAAATAAAATAAAAACAAATTTGAAAATGGGATAAGGGGATTCACGGCATAAATAAATTTAGGATTCTTTTCATTTTTTCTATTTAGTTAATTAAAAGATTAGGATTAGGATTTAATAAAAATAATGATTTTATTTATTTAGGATAAGTTTAAAGGTTTTAATTGATTTTTATTAATTTAAATAATACTAATAATAATAATAATAGTAATAATATATAAAATCTGAAAATTATAGTAATAATAATAACATATAATTGAATTTACAAAAAATAATCATATTTTGAAGACGTTTACAAAAGAAACCCTGAAATTTATGTATGTGTAACTTTTATCTTTGAAATTTTATTTTAGTCAAACGAAGTTACAAACTTGAGTTGTTTTGATTAGATTAGAGTCTAAGGCATCCAAAGTTACCATAAGTAGCAAGTTCTAGAATGAATTCGGGAATCAGATATGGTATCATAATAGAATAAGTAAGTCGTTTTAAAGCGCAATAGAATACTCGCTTTAGGCCATACTTAGAAGCTTGAAATGAAATGTTATCACACGTGATATGAGGTAGAATCATAGGATTAGGCATATAAATCAGGGATATCACATGTTATATGTTAATTCATTGTTTTATCAAAAAGATAACAGCACATGAAGTCATAGGAGGACCTATCTTAGGGCATGGGGTAGCCGCCTTTCATGAAAAAAATTTGTGTTATATATACGTTAAAATCTCGATAGTCTCCTATAAAATTTTGTAATCGCCCCTCATGAAATTTTTTTAGTGTTATATACGCGTTATATATCGCTATTCAACATAACTAAAAAGTTTCCTGACTTTGTAAAAAAAATTATGAGTCTGCAACTACATGGAGTAATTAAAAACAATAGATTAAAATAAATAAATAGATGATGATACATGATTTTATGTGTGTGGATGGATTTGTATGTGCATGTTTTTTTTAATAAAATTATGGCAAAAGAAAAAAAAACATATGAAATCCAATAATGATTTTATTCCCGTTGAACAATCAAATAAAGGATATAAAAGGTCATTTGGAATTGATAGATGCATGTTTTTGTTCTTTTTCAGTCGTTTTGGTGAACAATCAAATAAAATTACTAGTCTTGTTTGATTTTCAGTCGTTTCAAGATTCTATTTCAAATGCAACCTGTTCATGACATAATGAGTAATGATACAATTAACTAAATATTAAAAGGTAAAAGTTTGATATGAGTGTATTTTACTGTAGAGATTTTACAAGTGATGAGGCAGATGGTACAATTGATAGATGCATGTTTTTGTTCTTTTTTTTTCCCTTATATTCAATTTTGGTTTACATATTGTTTACATGAAATACAAAGGAAATAATGGCCTTGCCGTTTTGGTGTCCATGCTTTTACAGACGCTGGTTCAAAACCTGTAACACCACCCAATACACTATTTAAGGGCTTGAATGCAATTGTTTTTTTTTATTTTTTTATTTTTTGCGTTTTTTCATACATTTTAATTTATACTCATAAATCGTATATGCTCTACTCGTGCAAGGTAAGTTTACCTAAAGGCTTGGGCTTTATTTTATTAGCTTTCGTGAGTGTGGTTCAAGCGTCGGTGATTTTTATAAATAATCTAGTCGAAGAATCATCTTCTAGAGTTTCAAGACGGGTCCGAGTTAACCGGGATCGTGCGGCTGCAAATGATCTTCTAGGGAGAGATTATTTTACGTAAAATCAAAATTATAACGAGAAATCTTTTAAACGTCGGTTTAGAATGAGTCGTCCGTTATTCCTTCAAATTGTTGGGGATTTAGAACGTGAGTTCGAATATTTCCAACAAAAATATGACGCCCGAAGGAGGCTTGGGTTCACTGCTTTACAAAGTGTACGTCGGCAATTCGACAACTCGCATACAGGAAGGCAGCTGACTCAATGGATGACTATTTGAAGATGGCGGATAAAGCATCGCGTGATAGTCTATTCCATTTTTGTGAATGTATTTCTAAACTTATATAAACTAATTTAGTATGGTAAAATATAAATTAGTTTTTGTAACGTGTAGGTATAATTAGCTTGTATGGGAAATTGTTTTTAAGGAAACTGACGAAAGGTGATATACAGAAATTATACGACGCACATGAGTTTGTCCAAGGCCCTCCGAGGATGCTTGGTAGCATCGACTGCATGCATTGGGAGTGAGAAAATTGTCCTACTGCGTGGCGAGGTCAACACCAACGTGGAGACCATCCTCGACCCACATTAACGCTCGAGCCCGTTGCATCGAATGATCTTTGGATTTGGCATGCATTCTTTGGTGTTGCGGGATCAAACAATGATATAAATGGTTTAGATCACTCACCTGTTTTCGACGATATCGAGAACGGCGTTGCACCGAGGTCTTCTTTTATTGCTAATGACAATGAATACAGTTTTGGTTATGATTTGGGTGACGGTATTTACCTAGAATATGTTACTATTGTCAATGCATTTACCTGTCCTCAAGAAAGAGATGAAAAAAGATGGCACTTTAAAAGAACTTAAGAGTCGGCGAGAAAAGATATTGAATGAGCATTCGGTGTCTTAAAAAAGAAATGACATATAATTAGTCATCCCACACGTATGTGGACGAAAGAGAAAATTCAAAATGTAATGTATGCTGTCTGATATTACATAACATGATTACAGAAGATAAAGGGCGAGCGATCTGCAAAGATTATGATGAGGACGAGACGACTAATATAGAAACAACAAACGAACAGAGACAAGCAAACCGTCAGATAATCCATTGTTCGGTAACTCATACAAACCTTAGAAGTGATCTGATGGAGCATCTATGGAGTAATCGTAATTATCATTAGGTTTTTATTTATTTGTTGTTTGTAATCCAATTTTATTAAATTAAATTATGTTTTTTATTTATTTGTGATTTAAATAGCATTATTTTTTAATATCAATAATATATATAAATTAATTAAATAAAAAAATAATAATTATGTAATTATTACAAAACTGGCCACCTTCACCCCACCATTACACACTTAGGTGAAGGTGAGGGTGAGTTCTGACATTGTCTATGTGACACCTACGTGGCACATGGTGTGCTCTCACCTTCACCCTAGCATTACTCATAGTCTAAAAGCCTATAAAAACCTTATGTAACCTTTTTTAGGATGAGTTTTATACATGTTTTTGTCACAATTAAAAAAAATCAAAAAACGCTGACTACCTTTTTTTAAAAGAAAAAATCATGAAAAATTAAAAAAAAACCCAATTTACTGTGTAACATCAAATGTAACATATGTAACATAGGATTTTTACATATGTAAAATTTTGTTGAAAAAATCAAAAAAATAAAAATAAAAATGCTCGACGCTTTTTTGATTTTTTTTAAAGTGTTGAAAATACATATAGAAGCTATCCTAAAAAAACATTTTGATTTTTGATAAGGTTTTTACGGGTTTTCACAACTCAATTGAGTTTTCAAAATATCCATCCCCTATATCTATTCTAATAAATGAAAATAATTTTTGACACGTGTCACATTATCAGCCCTTCCTTTACTGGTTTTCCCGCCTAAAACATTGATCCATATTGTGAGACACGGGGACCTTAATGCTTGACCCGTTTTCATTGTTCTAACCCATTTGTTATACTTCTATCATTCAGAGCAAACCCTATTTTCATTCTGTCAAAGGGAATATACGCCACCACCACATACTTGCACCTCATCTAATCGTTGGTGATGTGTTGTGTATGTACATATTCGAATGTATGTTTGTGATGATTTGTTGAAGATTAATGGGTTTTGTTTATTAGGTCTGTTTATTACTCGGATTCTTCAAAGATCACATTGTAAGTTCTTTTTTTTCTTCATGATACAATTTCTAAAACCCTAATCAGTTTCTCTTTTAGCCATAATCTCGTTTTCCCCTTTTGCAAATGAACTAAATGGCAGAATCAGGTAATACTCTTTTCTCCATTATTTGTGCAAAATTTTCATTGTAATTGTGTGTATATATATATACATTTAATAACTTACTATTTGAGTCCCTGAGGGGTATATCAGTCTTTATAGAAAAAAATTAACAGAAAATTTGACATAGTTAGTCATCTGGACTCAAATGGTTATGAAAAACAAAAGTCTGGTTACAAAGCGATGAAAAAAAAAGAACAGAGATTCAAATAGTTAAAACTGACAAATCTCATATGCTCAAATAGTAATTTACTCTTTTTTTTTATTTAGAAAAAATAAAAACTTACTTTTAAAACTAAAATCGATTCTTAACCTGACCAGGTCTCAACCCTACCGAATCAGTTTGGATAGATTTAGTATTCCTCTTGAAAACCCGTTTCCAAACCCGACCCAGTTTAACCAAAAACCGTGTTAACAATCTTTGACACAAACAAAACCGGGTTCAACCGGAACCAGTCCACTTCTAGAATCTAGATCCACTTGAATGACAAACAAGCAAGGCCCAATAACTTCTCCGAGAAGAGAAGGTGCGTGAATCTGTAATCGGAGCCGAAACCCGAACTCCAAACCACTCTTCGCCCTCCACGTTTGTTTTCTCTTCCGGCGACGCCGACGAACAAGTTCTGGTTCGCTTTCGATCTCCGGCGATCGGCAATTTTATTTCGTGCCTCGCACTTCTGTGACTACATTGTTCTGGTTAGCTTCAATTTCTATCCTTCTGCATCACACTCTCTTTTCTTGTTTTGTGTAATTTTGTTGTTAGATGTTATCCTCAGTTGTATACCGGTAGTTTTTGGTACTTATGTTGCTGTTTAGGCTCAATTTTGACCAGTGCTCGTGTTGCGGCTTTATAATTTGAAGAACTAAAATTAGGTTTTTGATTCAAAGTTTTGATAACATTTTTGCTATGAAATCTACAATTCGAGGTGATGTTTTGGTTTTTACTGATCAATTTTAAGTAATTTTGAGATTTTGGAACTCAGGTTTGACCTAATTATAAGATTATGGTGATACTCGTTTGTTCATAGGAAGTGAAAATTTAATGAGCTTGAATAATATGAGTAGTATTATTTAAACTCATCTAGGAAAGGTGTATATAGGGCTGCAAACGAGCCAAGCCAAGCCACGTCAGGTTGGGCTCAGGCTCGGCTCGTTTGTTTTAATGAGTTGAAATGTTGAGCTCAGGCTCGAATTGTATAAAGCTTGAGCCGGCTCGTTTATGTTTAAAAATTTTAAATTTGAGATTTTTCATAAATATTGATATATATAAAAACAAAAAATTATATTTTTAACATACACAACAACATGGAAGGTGGGATGTAGACGAACCATACCTCTATCGCAGAGGATAGAGAGACTGCTTACAAGGAGACCTCCAGCTCCAAAAACTCTATCTGGCTATGAAAAGTTTATTAGAACCATAGAGAAGCACACATAGTAAAAGCTATGCAGTCGATATCGCCGATATATCACCGATATATCGGTTATCGGTCCTCTGAGAAAATATCGGCCGAAATGTCGGTACCGATATTATTGGCGATATTTACCGATATATCGCCGATAATTTAAGTCCATAATATCGGTGGTATAACCGAGTTTCTCGGTAATTTTAACTTGGCCCATTCCCGTTTAAAAAATGTTGGCCCAACTTGTACCCATAGCCAAAGTCCAAAACCCATCGATTTTTATGCCCTAATTTCAATCGGAACTCCAATCCCAATCTCACGCTGCTTCACAGACCTGCAATAGCACCGATCGCACACCCTCCTTCACAGACCTGCAATCCAACTCCAATTCCAATCGACAACTCTAATAGCATTGCTTACGATTAGATCATGTTTCTAATATAAAATATTGACACTTTTTAGTTTTGACTTTTGATTTGACTATTAATATTATATATGTGTATATATATATATATATATATAAGTTTATGCATGATATAAAAATTACCGATATCCCACCGCGAGAACCGATATCTCAAATATTGGTCCTTGACCGGTAACCGCTATTTTTTCGGATTAACTGCATAGAGTAAAAGAAACAAGAAGAAGATCTAACACTAGAATACAAGTAAGCTATTAAGAACAATAAATGGTGAGAAAATGAAAATATCACAGGTAACATCAAAGGTACACGTATCCAAGATGGTAACATGCATAGGGCACCATACATCAAGATAGGACTAAGCCCTTAAGATAAAATTGAGACGAAACTATATCCTTCCCATAAAAGTCCTTAACCTTAATCCTACGCCTCCACGAAGTCATATCCTCAACCATGTCCTTAGAGAGGTGCAAGTCTAGCACATCCCGCCTAATCCGCTCATCCCAAGTTAGTTTGGGTCTACCTCTACCCATCCGCCCTTTACAATGAGGGTTTACACTATTCTTTATCGAAAAATCCTCATTTCTTGTCCGGTCTAGCCTTGTGTGCCCACACATCCGCCTTAACATCCTCATCTCTGCTACCTCTAGCTTACGTGAATGTGTCTTCTTGATGGCCTATCCAAGATGGTAACATGCATAGGGCACCATACATCAAGATAGGACTAAGCCCTTAAGATAAAATTGAGACGAAACTATATCCTTCCCATAAAAGTCCTTAACCTTAATCCTACGCCTCCACGAAGTCATATCCTCAACCATGTCCTTAGAGAGGTGCAAGTCTAGCACATCCCGCCTAATCCGCTCATCCCAAGTTAGTTTGGGTCTACCTCTACCCATCCGCCCTTTACAATGAGGGTTTACACTATTCTTTATCGAAAAATCCTCATTTCTTGTCCGGTCTAGCCTTGTGTGCCCACACATCCGCCTTAACATCCTCATCTCTGCTACCTCTAGCTTACGTGAATGTGTCTTCTTGATGGCCTACAATCTGTTTCGTATAACATAGCCGGTCTAACTGCAACCCTATAAAACTTCCCCTTTAATTTAGTTGGGAACCTCCTGTCCTACAGTACGCTTGTGGCTGCTTTCCACCGACACCAGCCTTCCTGGACGTGGTGGGCAACGCCACTATCTATGCCTTCATCTATCTGTACAAACGATCCTAAATACTTAAACTTGATTACCTGTGGAACCACTTGACCTTCGATGGCGATATGGAAGTCCTCAGATTTGTTTACATACACCACTAAAGTCACAATGGAGGTGATCTGGACGTCCTCAACTTTGTTTGAGATACACATAATGCATAATTTATAAACTGCAGAATTTATTTGATTCCTTTTTTTTTTTTAAATATTTGTTCTTTTCATAGAAAATGTCAAAATGGCCATATGATTATGGTCTAGTTGAATATTGAGCTAATAGTGAAATTTAAGCTTAGAAAATATGTTATAATTTATATATAGTAAAATTTAGGTTTTATTTTAAATGAGCCGATTTTGAGCGAGCAGCAAGCTTTATGAACAGGTGTAGGTGTATGCGTAATGGGTTCATCATTTAACTTTATCATCTTTTACAGATTGACAAAGACCTAATGGAAGCAGTGGTGATTGATGCTGGTTCTATGCTCTTGAAAGCAGGCTTTGCAATTCCAGATCAAGCTCCTTCGATGGTAATATCTAATCTGCTTCTTAATATTGGCTGCTGCATAATTACACTTATGTAATTTGTTGTAGTCTGTTGTGTAACATGCTTGATGTATGGTGCAGATTATTCCAACTCAAATGAAAATCGTGAATGAAGATGCATCCTTGCCTGATTCTCCGTCACATCAGGCTAATGTTGATCCAGTTGTACGCGGTTTTATTAAAGATTGGGATGCAATGGAGGATCTACTGCACCATGTTCTTTATGATGGTCTAGGATGGGAAATTGGTAATGAAGGGCAGATTTTATTTGCTGATCCACTTTTAACGCCCAAGGTTAGCCGAACTTATCGACTCTCTATATATGTTGAATTCAGTTTGCGGTCTTCTTTATCAAAATCAATAAAGTTTTGTTCTTTTTACAGGCTGTCAAAGAACAGTTGGTGCAGTTGATGTTTGAAACATTTAACATCTCTGGCTTTTATGCTTCAGAGCAAGCAGTATTATCACTGTATGCTGTAGGTCGCATTTCGGGGTGCACAGTTGATATTGGTCATGGAAAAATAGGTAGTTAACAAAATAGCTCACGAGTTTATAAACCTATAAATTTTACTTCACTGGTCTTTGTTTTTGTGTTTTTGTTTCAGATATTGCTCCCGTGATTGAAGGTGCGGTTCAGCACATAGCTTCTAGAAGATTAGAAATAGGCGGTGTTGATTTGACAAAGTTGTTTGCACAAGAACTGGCAAAATCTAATCCACAGATAAAGCTTGATATTTCAGAAGTTGAGAAACTTAAAGAGCAGTATGCATGTTGTGCTGAGGATGATCTTGCTTATGAGAAGACCTTACAGTCATGCAATGAAGAGCAGCATACCTTGCCGGATGGCCAGGTGGGTCCCGTTACTTGTCATTCTATCTCTCATGAATGCATCTATTTGTTTATGTATGCATCCATGTATGTATCTATCTATGCTACGATAATTTGATATGTTAGTGTATGCTATGCCTTATTAATTTGCTGTTTGCTGATTTGCTATGCTAGATTGCTATGCTATGCCTTGGTTTTAAAATGTGGCTGTGCGCATCAGGAGCGCATAATGCGCGCATCACATGATGCGATGATGAGATCGCATGTATACACGCATCACATGATGTGGCATGATGCATGATATGGTCTGATGCGGCGCTTTATGCAATTAACCATTATTTGAACAAATTAGACCATCGATTGCTACAAGTCTCAGTTTTTCAAATCTGATTGAACATATCTGACCATTTGAGCAACGGGTTTGAGTATTTGAACAAATTAGACCATCGATTGAACAAATCTGACCAGAGATGATGAGAATGTCTTATATTTTAGTATTTAAAATGTAACAATTTAAAATACTATCTATAAATAGTTTTTTGTATTTTTTAACAACGAATGCCTTGCGCCCTTGCATACGTGATACACATGCATCATGCATTACACATCCGCTTTTGGGATCAAAACGCATCAGAGCTCTACGCGTTTTTTAAAACTAAGTGCTATGCTAATTTGCTGTGCCATCCTATCCTATTCTAATTTGCTAGGCGATGCTATGCTATGCTATGTTATGCTGATTTGCCTTGCTTCTGGTAATGTTTTGGGGTTTCAGGTGATTTCAATCAAAAGAGAGAGATATACAGTAGGAGAGGCACTCTTCCAACCATCTATATTGGGCTTAGAGACCCATGGTATTGTTGAACAGCTTGTTCGGATTATCTCAACTGTATCATCTGAGAACCATCGCCAGCTGTTGGAGAACACCGTCCTTTGTGGTGGAACAGTTTCCATGACAGGTAAATCTAATTTTTTTTCTTTGTACTTTAATATTAATAAATATTTTATAGATTGCAATTTTAACCCACTTGTTTTTGATAAATTGGGTTATTGAAAAAATTGATTGTCATTGTATGTAAAAAACGGGCAAAAGTTGTTTCATTTCAGACCAACCCGACTAGGGCTGTAAACGAGCGGAGCCAGTCTGGGCTCGTCTCGTTTAAAAAATTGAGCCAACTCAACTCGTTTATCTTAATGAGCTGAAATATTGAGCTTGGGCTCGGCTCGTTAAAAGGTCAAGCCAACTCGTTTAATTTTTAAATTTTTTTTTAATTTTATACCTTTTACATACTGATGTAAAAAACAAAAAATAATATTTTCAACATACAATGCAAAATTTATAAACTACATTATTTATAATCAAAGTTCAATGCATAACCAAGTTCTAATAATCGCTAGTTCACCATTACGGCTGTCGGGAGCTTATGAGTTCTACTTCTAGAAGAAAATGAATATTAGGGCTATTGTTAGATATTAGATAATCGCTCCTTATTCTGCCTCGTCTTTTTTAATACTTTTTTGTATGTTTTTTTATTTAAAAGTTGCCATAATTTAAGGTTATAGTTTATATACATATTAAAACTTGTGCTGTAGTTTAAATAAGCCAAACGAGCGAGCCACGAGCCGAACTTATCTTGCTCGGGCTGGACTCGTTTACGAACGCGCCGATTTCGAGCGAGCCGCGAGCTTTTTGAACAGCTCTAAACCTGACCAATTCAAAAAGTACTAACAACCTTTTGGAAGGATGAAACTCTTGATTGTTTTTGCGGATACGTATTGTATTGTTAACTGCAGGTTTTGAAGATAGATTCCAGAGGGAAGCTAGTCTATGCTCATCGGCCATTCGTCCTTCTTTAGTAAAGGTTATAGCGCGCGCACACACATATTACATAGTCATTTAATGTAAAAGAAATGAAAATATATTTAAAACTTTTAACACGCATAAATTTGATTATAAATTTATATAATATTGTGAGGGATTTTTAATTGCAGGCACCAGAGTACATGCCGGAGAATTTATCCATGTACTCAGCATGGGTGGGAGGTGCCATACTTGCCAAAGTTGTGTTTCCTCAAAATCAGCATATAACAAAGGCAGATTACGATGAATCCGGACCGTCTGTTGTCCACCGCAAATGTTTCTGAGATAACGTGCTGTGTAACCGGACTTGTTAGATTTATGAGATTATAAGGTAAGAATTTGTTCAAGCATGGAGTAGTAGTATGTATATGAACATTAACATTTTCTAACTAATGAACCTTAAGTTGTTGTATCATGATATTGCTTGCTTTTGGTGATTGTGATCTAATTTATTGCATATTGGGACCGAAAACCATCAGTGCTGGTTCGGTCCAATTTGGGACTGTGAGTTCGGATTTCTCTCTCTGAAAGTGTAATTTAAGTTTAGTGCGATCGATTATATGGTTCGAGTATGGAATTTATCGGCTTTATGCCTGAAGTTTTGATGCGACAATATATACTCTTAAAAACTTGTATAATATCATATTTATTCAATTCAAAAGAATTAATATCGAATGTCCATACTAAGCATTTAGAAATATCATTGTTATGTATTTTATTAAATACAGTTTATAAATTAACCAATATACCCGTTTCAAATTATAACATGTCTGTATTTGTAAAAGTTACGCATCTGAATAGTTTTTTTTGTTTATTTAAGAGAGAACAGGGTATAAATTTTGTAAATTTAAAAATTAATATATTTGATATTATGATTTTTTAGGTATAGTATAATGTTGTACTAAGTTCCAAGAATAATCGCTTTGAATATAAAAATAAGTGTATTTTGTTATTATGATTATTTGTCAGTTAAATATAATATTATATAAGTTTTAAATAAATTTAATACATTATCAACACAAAAATGTATACACTTAACTAATATGTGAAATACAATTTTTTGGAGGTACTATTTATTTATTACAAAAGAAAAAAAAATCTTCCCATTTATTCTACGATTACATATACATAATCATAGAAAATATTTAAATCTTTCGTAGCTTTTGGGCCACAATACCTCTAAATGGGCTATATCATTGGGCCTCTTTAACAAATTGGTTTGAATCCTTTCCTCTTTCAGTTTTGTTTCCACGAGCATTTCATACTTCATAAAACGTTTGTTGACCATTCTGGTCAATACGATCTCATGGGTGAAAGTTGATTAGCCCGACCTCCACCGTTCTTAACATGGAGCGGCGATTGGCGGGCTGAATGATAATGGCGATCACGATGTGGACCCGTTGGTTGGCTTGCATGGACCTTGGTCTCCCTTGGTTTTGTTTTGATAGCACTGATTTCTTGTAACCTAACGAGAACTTCTTCCATTGAAGGTCGGTTTTTTGGGTCTGATTCTAGGCAACTCAAGATGAGTTCCGCGGCTTTAACGGTTCCTTTTGACGGGTAATCATTTTCTAGACGAGGGTCTATAATTTTTCTTAATTTCCTCTTGTCGGCCAACGATGATCGAGCCCAGTCCACCAAGTTATGCTCTGAGCTCGGACGGTTAGTGTCAAGTACACGTAGGCCCGTTATCATTTCTAGCAGTACCACTCCAAAACCATAGACGTCACTCCTTACATATAAATGGCCTGTATTTAAATCACAAAACCTTTGTCAGCAACTTTTTTGGATCGTGAAAGTAGTCAATGGGTAGGGTATGGAACGAGTTTTGTTAACAAGTCCATACCCGGTTATAAAATTGCCTCAAAAACCGACTTTGAAGTATCAATTGCACTCTAATAATTCTATAAATTTAATAAATTTAAATTTCTAACAACTTCAACATACAAACTATTATACCTTTTAAGATTATATAACATACTAATATATATTTGGGTAAACATGTTCGGGTAATCGGATGCGTATCACCAAATCTCATACCCTTCGCAAACTTGCGAAAATTTCTAACAGTACCTCCATCCCGGTTCCATACCCGAATACTCGTCCCAGATGTTTTGGTTTTTGGGTTTTTTTTACCATTTCTAAGACAATGACTTCATACAACGTTTTTGTACCATGACTAACCTGTGGCTATGTATTCTGGAGCCGCGTAACCGTATGTACCCACCACACCTGTCGAGACATGAGACTCACCATTTGCAGGACCCAACTTTGCGAGCCCGAAATCAGAGAGCTTCGCGTTTAAATCCTGAAAAAAAGAATTTAAAAATCATAATATTTAAAAAAATAAGTTTCAATATGTATTTAAATAATAATTAACTAATTTCCACTTACACTGTCTAATAAAATATTTGCGGATTTAAAATCCCTATAAATAACAGTTTTTTCTGTTGTATGCAAAAAATCCAACCCTTGTGCTGCTCCAGTGGCTATTTTCATCCTCGTGCTCCATGAAAGTGGTTCTGCACCTTCTGCAATATTTAACAAAAATAAATAAATAATTATAATATTATTTTTATATAAAAAAGTTAATTAATTGGTATGAAAAAAGTAGTTACTTTTAAAAAGATGATTCTCAAGACTACCCTTCTGCATATATTCATATACAAGAAGAAATTCTCTATCTTCCCAACAATATCCCACTAGTTTAACAAGATTTGGGTGGCTGAATTTTCCTAAAAATTTAACTTCTGCCTGCATAAAAAATAATCAAAGTTAATTAAATAAATAAATTAAAGCTTAAAAATATTAGTGATGTAAATTATGGTGTAAACTAATTGAGCCGCTCGTGAGCTGATTCATATAGGTTCGGAGAAAGTTAAGAAGTCGAGCTTAATCGAGCTCGAGCACAAGCCAGGCCTATTTAAACTTGCGAGTGTATATGAGTGCTACTTATGAATATATAATAGTATTTATATAACATATATTACATAATAAGAAATATTATATATATTTTTGATAAAAGTTAAATAATATATAAATCAGGGCTATATGACATCAGGGTTCATGTTAAAAATTTGAAAAACTAGTCTTGGAAGTAGTTATAAGAGTTTGACATATAGAAATATTGTCAACTGTAAAATAGTTGAGCATCTAAATTTCCTGAGACATTCAATAAATAATAAATTTCAATAATTAAATAATTAAATATTTATAGGAATTAAACTGTAATTGTACCATGCATTTTGAAGATGTCAAACCGAACTTGCTCTTCAAATGTCAACCCTTTGACAAAAAGTAGATGGACCCTTTTGACCCGAAAACTAAGGGTCTCTCTAATAAATACTTTAATATTATTTAATTAATTTGTAAGGAAAATAATAATGATTTAATATTAATTGGTTGAAAAATGACATGTGTGTGGAAACTTTATTTTATAAGGTGTTCATACCATGCCTCTTATTTTATGTGCATAATTTAGTTCATATATAATTCTCATAATTAAATACAATTCCGTTGACTAAATTTTCCCTAATTTCCATGGTGACCACTTTAAAAAAACAACAATCAATGAGATTTTTTTGTTTCTAGTGTGAGAAGAGAGTAATATTATTGATGTGACGAGTTATAAGGTAAATAAAGAGGGTTTGGTACGTTTAACGCAATCCAATATTATATGTATCTATCGCGTACTCTCTCTATTTATGCTGCATGTATATCGTAGAAGTAAGAATCTGGCTAACACGATGCTTAAGGAAACCGGCAAAATCTTACTAACTAATGTGACCAGATAAAACGTAGCTTTCGATACTCAGTTACCCTTTAAAAGGATTAAAATAGAAAACCGGTGAAACCTAGATTTAGAGTGTGAAAGTTTGCAACCCTATATGCTATATTAACTTGTACTATTCAAGTCTATATTAACTTGTACGTTATTCCACAAAAGTTGACCTGGAATTAGAAATTTCAGCCATAGGAAAGAGCCGGCCAATCATGAATTATTGGAAACGTACAACTTCCGAAGCTGAAAGTACAAGTCACCAATGCATGCAATCATCCTACACGTCATGCATGGCGTTTGACATGCTATTATTATGCAAATAAAACAAACAAAAAAAATGGAACAAAAAACAAACCTGCCACTCTTTCAGCCCTTGAGGGCTGTCCGGATTTGACTTTTTAACGGCCACGGGGATCCCAATTCCGACCTTCGACGGCGCGTATGTTTCACCGTCCACCCACCCTTTGAAAACCCTCCCAAAACCACCTTCTCCGAGCACCGTATCCGGCCGGAAGTTTCTCGTGGCGCTTCGTAGCTCGGAATACGTGTAACACCTTAAGTTTGGTGTCACTATATTCCCACTAGCCGGCACTACGGCTTCCCTGCCGCCACCACCACTTTCGTCGCCTCCTCCCTCCACCGCGGATGGTTGTTTTCTGATAACGGGTCCTTTCTTTTTCTCACCACTAACAAAATCCACTGAAAAAACAATATTTAATTTTTTTTAACATGACATTTCATTGATATATAAAGAGCGCATATCCTCATCTCTAAAATTTAAATAAATATCACTTTTATTTGAGTTTATCTCTAAATTTAATTTAACCGCCCATATTCCATTTCTCATCTATATTTCTATTTCATACACATATTTTAAGGTTTTTCTCTTTCTTAGACAATGAGATTGATAAAAATGGATATCTATATTTAAACAATCATTATTTACTAAACAAAGATAGAGATGAAGATGTCTTGATAGATATGCAAAATATAAAAAATTTCTAAATAATGAATATAAAGATGGATAGAGACTCTGTTGTGAATACTCTAACTAGTTAAACAAACACCGGTTAACCCATTCGAGGGTTGCCAGATTAAAATATATATAGTGAATTTAATGAAAATCTAATTTAAAGGGAAAAAATTCAAAGAAAATTAAACCTGGGGTTGAAATTTTATTGGTGCTTGAGAAATTATCAACAGGATTTGGAAAGCAGTTTCCCATCTCTCTCTCTTTCTCTATATATGTATATGAATATGTGTATGTATGTATCACACACACAGTTAGGTTTGGATCAGTAATCAATTAGAGTTTCAAGAAGATATATTGGATTTTTGGAAGGAAAAATGTGGTGATAATTTGAGTTTCTGGGAAGGTGGAGAGAAAGTGAATGGAAAAGAGATGAGTTCTTGACAAATAGACAAATTTGGTGTGTATATTTACAACATATAGTATATATATAAAAAATACAATATAATATAATATTATTGCAAAATGGAGAAATTAAAGACTTTTTCCTCTTTGACTTTTTCTTGTGTTGAACATAGTTTAGGAGTTCACACTATTGACCCTCCAAATGAACCCATTTACTGATGATAGTGTTGTGGTTCTATGCACATGTCTTTCCAAACAGTTGTGTTAATATAATGCAAGAAAAATTGCTGGGCTAAGTGAAGTCTCCTAGTGATGTCATTGTGACACTAGACACATTTTAAGTGACGTCTAAGTCGATAATATTGTTGCAAGGTACGTTTCCCGACATTCATAATAGGGTATGCGAGTTGCGATGTTCTTAAACGTGTCTAATTTGCGATTTGCTCAAAGTCGTCGCTAGCCATGTTGCTAATTTTGCTTCTTCGTCACATATGTAGCTGAGCACGTCGCTAGTGGTCACTGATTTGTGACTTTTTATCGTCATATATCGTTAATTGGTGACTGTATTTTATGGTTGCAAGTTTTGTGACTTTCTTAAAGAGAAAATCGTCAAAATGAACATTTTTGACTCAATATTTAAACAAAATAAACATTGATTTTTTGGGTTTATCAAAATAAACATACTCAAATGGAGCAATCCGAATACGCTACATACCACCTTTTTGTTTGACCCGGCAAGCACTACCCGTCAACCCGCCTAGTCGGCAAGCACCTAGCTGCCAATCTCCTTAACCGGCAAACTCCTAGCCAGCAACCCACCTAGTCGGCACCCATCTAGCTGCCAAACATATCCCGGCACCCACCTATAGCTAGCCGCCAATCACCTTAGCCGGCTACCACCTAGCCGGTACCCATCTAGTCGCCAAACATCATCCCGGCACCCACCTAGCCCCCAACCCACTTAAAAGGATAAAGTCAATGTTTATTTTATTGAAATATTGACTTAAAATGTTTATTTTGACGATTTTCCCTTTCTTAACTAATCACTAACCACGTCACTAGTTGCATCAGATTTGGCATTAGAAAGTTTATCTTATAATTATAGACATATAAATATTATTATACATTAAATAGTTTATATTTTAACATACTATTTTGTTTAACTAAAATTGCTAACTTGTTTTATCAATCAATTTCGTTTAAAGTTATAATCCTATTCGTAAATTAAATTATTTTAATCCTTTTTATAAAGTGTACCACCATCATGGCTACTTTCGGAGTTCGTGTATATTTCATACTCTTTTTTTTTTTGAGTAAAGTGTCATTTTCGTCCCTGTGGTTTGGTCATTTTAGCCATTTTCATCCAAAAGGTTTTTTTTAGCCTTTTTCATCCCTGACCTTTCAAAATCTATCCATTTTCATCCAATTGACTAACCACGTTAAATTATTACCGTTAAACCGGGGACATTTTCGTCTTTTCAAAATTTCTTTTTTATTCTCTTTTATTATTTCCTTTTTCCCCTCCCCATTCCTTTTCAAAACCCTAAATAGGTGTTGGTTTTTGGAGTGTTTGGGTGAATATATGTCGTTACAGAATTCTTATTGTAGCCGAAATTCTTATCCACAGACTGCAATGGGGAGGGGAAAAAGGAAATAATAAATGAGAATAAAAAAAGAGTTTTGAAAAGACGAAAATGCCCCTGGTTTAACGGTAATAATTTAACGGGGTTAGTCAACTGGATGAAAATGGATAGATTTTGAAAGGTCAAGGACGAAAAAGCTAAAAAAAAACTTTTTGGATGAAAATGGCTAAAATGACCAAACCACAGGGACGAAAATAGCACTTTATCAATCAATTTCGTTTAAAGTTATAATCCTATTCGTAAATTAAATTATTTTAATCCTTTTTATAAAGTGTACCACCATCATGGCTACTTTCGGAGTTCGTGTATATTTCATACTCTTTTTTTTTTATTAAACTTTGTTTTTGTCTTTATGTGATTTAGTTAAAATAATGGTTTTGATGCATTAGTTTTAATTTGACTTTTTTCTTCTTGTGGTTACCTATTGTTTCAATCAAAATCTGACACTAACTCCGTTAGTTTATTCTGTTAAAATTAAAGGTATTTAGTCTTTTTTTACTGATAATAACTAGTTGTGTCATTTTCTTAGATTAATACACGGACCATTCGTGTAAATTACACAAAACAAATCAAGTTTTTGTCTTTCCCCCAAAATAAAAACCCTAGAACCTCAAATCCTCTCAACCTCCCAACTCCAGCCCCCTTTGATTCCCAACAAGAGTTGCAACCACCGCCTCCATCTCCACTTCCTCTATCTCCACCACCACCACCACCGCCACCTCAGTCTCCGCCACCCCCACTTCAGCCACCGCCACCTTCGTAGTCGCTGTCGTCCTCCCAGTCTTACAATTTTGTGTGTGACTTTTTTGGTCATCAAGTTAGAGTTGAGACAATTAGATAACCACATGAATCAAAATGGTCAAATTGAAACAAATGGCCCAAAACTATTATTTTGATCAAACCACAGGGTCAAAAACAAAGTTTACTCTTTTTTTAATATCTTTATAATAACTTTTAATTTTTTTCAAGTATTTGTAAAAAAGTTCAGGCCATGAATGGGTCGACCCACCTAACATGTTTATTAATAGGGGTCATATTCTTAAAGGGTTGTAAATAAATGGATTGATTTCATAATTTTTTTTTAAATTAAAACTAATACATAAAAATGTATAATTTTTAAGTTCAATGTGTCATCCACGACATCCTTGACTCTTAAGAACCAAACGGGTAGTGCTTAACTTAAAATGTGTTCGAAAATGTTATTCGTTAAAAGCGGACTCTAATTAAAGTAGCATGATTAGCTATTTAAAGGAGAATTATTGTCCCTTAATGATCTTCTACACACTTTTGGAACAACTAATGTTTAAGCATACCAATGTCTTTAAGCCAATCAAAGTTATAGATTTGTTGAGTTAAATGTCAACGTTGATGACACTACAAGACACAAGACATGTCGTCTCTACTGTCTAACTATGCCGATAACCGGTTGTAATCGCTATAACTCTCATCGCCATAGAGTTTTCCACATTTTAGGGTTTGGATCTCCTATCCCAATAACAAATCGTCATATGTTAAATTAATATTTTTTTGTTTTCTTTCATTCTGATTTAATTTCAAAGAAAATTAAAAAGGAAAAAAAAATAACACCCCATGACACCATACTCAGTCTTTTAATTAAGGCCCATATATAATGGTATATAGGCGTCGAATCCACCTCGAACAAATATGCTTCAATCTTTTTTTTACAATACAAGCATTTATCTATATAGGACACATACATACACTTACCTAGCCACTATTGTTCATCTTACTAATTTTCTTGTCACTCCTAGTATTCACGTGCCCACAATTTTACTTCTGATAACAAATATTGTGCATTGATTTTTTACCCTTAGATCTTTTTGTGAAAGATCTTAAAGCTCAACAAGTCCACCTCAGATGTGATAATACTAGCTGTTAATTTTTATACCCATGTTACTTAGGTGACATTGTCTTGCAGTCTCCTGTGTCTAATGGTTTTATATAATGTCATAAATTAAAGTAAAATTTATATAATGTTATAAATTAAAGTAAAACTAGTATGCTATGTCATGTTACTTAGGTGACATCACTACAACATTATCACCCTATCCCGACGATTTTTTTGACCCTATAGCGACGACTTGTCGTCGGTATAGCCTATACCGACGACATATCGCCGGTATAGATGTCGTCGGTATTGCCTCGTCCCAGTAGGTCAAAGATGTCGTCGGTATAGGTGTCGTCGGCATAGGTCGACCTATGCCGACGACATGTCGTTGCTATAGGGTTTAATTAAAAAATTTAAAAAGAAATTCTATAACGACGACATGTCGTCGGCATAGGTTCTGGACTTATCCAGACGACAAGTCGTCACGACAGACCCAGTCTATACCGACGACATGTCGTCGGTATACACTATTTCCAATTTCTTTAATTAAATTTGAAAAAGACATATGCCGACGACATGTCGTCGGGATAGGTTTTTCTGTTTTTTTTTTGTTTTTTTTAAAATTTTTTAAATTTTCCAGAAATATTTAATTTCTAATTACCAAAACCTGCAAATCAGATAATTCAAACCATTCAAAAATTGAAATCCGAAACATATTGTTCGATAAAAAACCTGTTCGACGCACAAACCAAATATTCAAACATAAAGTTGTCCGACACACAAACATAAAAATTGTTCAAACATTCAACAATAACACCGACAACAAAGGCAAATGCGCAACAACTTCAAGCTAATTATCGTCGCTGCTAGTTCGGCGTTCTCACATTCAACGCATTTCATCCATTTGTCGTTGCATTTCAAACATTTGTTGATTATGCACACGACGTTCTTCCTCTCGTTGGGCTTCGCATTGTTGTTGATCTTGGACTTGTTGTTGAAGTTGAGTTACACGCTCATCCACTTCTTGCCAATGTGGTTGTGGAGGGGGGTACTGAACAAATTCGGTGTGGGATTACTCACCACATGACCGACACCCCTGATATGGCCACGCCGATGGCCCAATGCACGCTCCATGCATGCAAACTCGTCGACAGCAGACGAGTCACCACCAAACTTAGCAGAGGATCTTGTATACTCCTCTTGGATTCGGTCTTGCATTAAACAATCACTTGACTATTTTACTAAAATTCGACAACATAACTGCTGTAAAATGGATAACCAACCTGTTAAACTATAAATTATAAACGACCCAAATTCACAAATTCTAATCAACCAACACTAATAACAACAAATACTAATAATACTAGCAAAAATATTCAACAATTGGGCTAGAGTTGGATGTTCTAAGTCTATTAAAGTGTGTTTGAGTCATTTTGACCCGTTTAAAGTTACAGTTGGATGTTCTAAGTTTATTAAAGTGTGTTTGGGTCATTTTGAGATGTCCAAAGTTAAAGCTGGATATTTTAAGTGTCTTAAAGTGTGTTTGGGTCATTTTGACCCATTTAAAGTTACAGTTGGATGTTCTAAGTCTAGTAAGTCTAACAACAAAATAATTTGACTTACATAATCTGATGATGTAGTCGGGTTGGCCCAACCGGTCCCTTCTTTATAATGGGTCGATTTTAACACTTCAATTGGGCCGATACCCTATGAAAAACAAAAATAATATCACTAAGAATTAATAAGCATGTTTATATAATACTAAAAATTGTATTTCATACCTCCATGTGTCGGCGCTGGGCGTATGATTTGCTGTCATGGTAACTTGGGTAACGTTGTTGTGATAGGTTTTGTTTGTTCTTTTCCGAGTGATTTTTATAGCTCTCATCTAAAAACAGCTCATTAATCAAAGTCTCCCAAGTTTCTTGATCAAGATCTTCTGGTGGATTATTCATCGCCGCCTCCACATCATCGTATCCCCCATTCTTCTCGAAGTGAACTTTCAGCTCTCTTTTGTGATCTTTATACGCCCTTTGACACTCGGCGGTGATTCCGAGTTCAACGTCTCGTCACTTATCAGTGTTTCTCCAGTAGTCCAGATCAAAATAATCCTACAAATGGAAAGTAATTATAAATGTAATAGTTATGAAATTGTAAGTATTAATAAAACATCTATACTTACTATAAGAGTGGGATATATGGCCCGTTAATTCTCATTTGGAACCTTAGCCCAATTTGGATAATATGGAGGAACAACTTTTTCAACCTCCAACGAGATAGCACGGATAAAATCCGAAGCGTTGAGACCCACAAACTTATACCCTCCGCCATGAAGTTCTACATCAATGGGAAGAAGCTTTCTCTCATTTTGCTCAAATTTCTTATACAATTTTAGGTTTTTGCCTTTAGATCGTATTTTTTGGGAGACACTACCTACATTGACACATGACATTCAAAAGTTAGGCAATTATAAAAATATGTATTAAACACTAACAAGTAACTTACCACCAGATCCAGTCGCACAACCCGAGTCGAAGTGATACGGACCCTCATCTCCACCGTCTTCATCATAAAATTTCATAAATATTTATAAAATCATACATTTAAACCATATATACATACATACAAATAAACACAACAATATACATACAAACATACATCTAAACCTAATTTATAGAAAAATTACTAACCAAGTTTGCAAATAGCTTTAAGTAGCTTGAAATCCACCAAAAATGGTCAAAGCTTTAAACACCAAACAAAAATCAAAGAAATTAAGCAAAAAACCCAAAAATGTTGATTTTCTTGTCAAGATTGAAACATAGATGTTAACTAACCTCAAAACCCGAGAGATTGGTGAAGATTGCTCCAAAAAACACACCAAAAACTGGAAATCGCCAAAGAGAGAAGATGAGAGAGTTTGGGGGTTTTTTTCGTGGAAATGGGAAGCAGAAGCTGTTTCTGGGTTTATTCTTGCTGAGACATATACCGACGACATGTCGTCGGTATAGGCTCGAATATCGGCGCAATAGGTAGCCTGTCCCGACGACAAGTCGTCGGTTTACGTCTCGTAGGGTTTTGACCGGTCAATAAAGTAAAAAACTCTATACCGACGACATGTTGTCGGTATAGAGTTTTCTCAAAATTGTTTTTAACTAAAAAAAATAAAATCCACCGACGAATATTTAATAAATAAAAGAAAAAAAATCCAAATTGACCTATACCGACGACATGTCGTCGGTATATGTTTTTCCCAGTTTTTCATTGGGTGCCATGTTTTCCCTTCAACTGGCTCAACCCTGTGCCGACGACATGTCGTCGGTATAGGGTCTCCCTTCTCAAATTTCCAAATTAGCCTATCCCGACGACATGTCGTTGGTATAGGTTAACCTATGCCGACGACAAATGTCGTCGGTATAGGCGTCGTCGGCACATGGTCTTTTTCTTGTAGTGCATTGTCTTGTAGTGATCTCTACTTGCACCATCATCGTTTATTATGGTAACTTAAGTGTTACTGTATCCGGGGCCCGCCCCGAGAAACCTTGAAACGTTTTGGGCCCGAGACAAGTAATAAAAAATCAGGCCTCAATAATTTTCTTTTATATGTAATGGGTTTAAATATATACATTTTAGTGTCTTTTTTTGCTTTTGGTTTAAAAGTTTAAACAATTATGGGTTTTTATGGTACAACGTTATAAAGAGAGAAAAAAAAAGAGAAGATAAAATAAGAATATGACACATGAAAAATAAATAGTGTTGTTGTCCAGACTTGAATTTATAACCTTTACATTTTCTTACAATTGTTTTTTTCAATTGCACTAAGTAAACTTTGATGTACACAAAATAGATGCATAAACTAAATATACTATTTAAAACATATAGAAAATTTTAAAAACTTTGGACCTCTAAAAAAACCGGGTCTGAAGCCATGGCCCACCCTGCCCCTCCCTTTGGGCCGGGCCTGACTGTATCCGTCAACTAACAATATTAGAAGATAATAGTATACCGGAGTTGATATCCATTTTGTATGAGAAGAAAGTTGTTATCCATCATCTTCAAGTTTTTTATGTTCCATATAGCTCTTGATAGACTGGCATCTACATGAAACTCCGTGCATAATAATTTTAATTCTAGATTATAGGTTTAACCTCTCTCATTTCAACTATGGTATTGTAATCATGTGAATATGCAAGCACTAGGGTTTCTTATTAGCTTATATTTTTTTAGATAGCTCACTAACATACCCAATAATCGTATTTTAATTACACATTTGTTTATTATAGGACTAAAACTCAACCTTTTAGAAAAAAGACACATTTTCCACACATCTTAATACCATTAAGTTAGAAATTAATCCATGTAGCTTATATATTCATTTATTAGGTTAAAATCTCGTGTATTACACGGGTTAAATAAATAAAATGTTAAATATTTAGTAATAAAAAATTTATATTTTTGAAAACCTGTGTTGAATAAACCAGTATATTACATCGGTTGAATAAAATATACTGTAATTTGTTAACAAACACATTTGTCAAAATATATTTAAAAAAAATGTAATTTGTCGTGACAGTTATAAGGTGTGTTAAGTTAATTTTTAAAACATTTTTTTCAACTGAGTATTAATTTTTTAATTTAATTGATAAATGTTAGTTCATATTAAGTTCATTTGATTGATGATATAATAACTATTTATAATTAAATAATAAGTATTCGTAATTAGATTTATTAATATAAAGATTATTATATAATAGGAGGGAGAAATAGAAAATCTAATATTTAATAGGAGAGAGGCGGAAAAATAAAAATGAGGAGTAACCATAGAGTGACACGTGTCCTGAAAATATTTTCATTTATTAGAGTACTAAGATATAGACATTACATTATTTTTATATATACAAACTTGTAAGAAAAAAGAAAGAGGGGCCCGCCATATCAAATAAAATCAAAATATAAAAAAAGAACTAGAAAAAGGCTAAACTTTAAAATGAACCATTCAATTATGTTTTCGTCCTATAACAGTCTGGATCAAATATAAACATGGATTTCTTTAGATTGAAAATTTCAAACTCGTTTTTTTCTCTCTCAAAATGTCAAAGCAACGTGGCTTCCAAATTTAAAAAAACTAATAAATAAATGAAGCCGTTTTGTTTTGTACAAATGTCGTATTCGTCGGGTAATCATTACTCAATACTCATCGGGTTGCAAGTATACGCGGTATAAGTATACCTGTTTATGGTTTTAATTATGTGGTTTTAAATACTCATCGGGTTGCAAGTATAGGCGGTATAAGTATACCTGTTTATGGTTTTAATTCTGTGGTTTTAAATTAACTATAGGATGCCATTACCTTTAAACTGGTGTTAAATCACCTAAAAACCAACTTAAATTATAAAATATTCAACTACACTTTTAACAATTTTATAATTTATAATAGGGGTAACTTTGTAGAATGGTAACCAAGTTTCAAAAGTGTTCCAATTAGGTCATTCAATATGTATTTTACACGATATACACCCTCGGGTATACTATGGTGAGTGACCTAAGCTAATTGGAACACTTTTGACTATTCGATGGTGTTTTCCCTTTATAATAATTCAAAGCTTTTAACAACTTAAACATATGATTTATTAGGATAGAAATCTGGTCTATTACACGGGTTGAATAAATGCAATTTTATATACTTAGTAATAAAGATATACAAATTACATATTTATGATATATTTTATAGTTTTTTAATACAAATTATAGAAACATTATATAGTTATTTTTAAAAAATATTTTATAAAAAAAGAAATAAATGTTCAGTTAATTAAAATGTTTTATGACAAACTTATTTTTTTAAACTATAGAAATCATTATTAATTATTATTTAATAAGAGAGCGTTGGAAAACAAAAAAATATAAAAATAATTAAAGAAATTTGTATAATTAATAGGAGAGACAGACATGAAAAAAAAGTTAAGAATTAATAGAAGAGTAACAAGTGTCTCATCAAAACCTTTATTTATTAAAAAGTATAGATTATATTTTAAAGATTATATGTAATAATATATATTCTATTTTGAAACAAGTAAACATGTTTGGATAATTAGGCGTGTATCACCTAATATCATACTTGTCCCAACCCAACAAGAATGTTTAAAACTCATTTTGTACTCAAGTAGTTGTCCCAAATGTCTCGGGTTTCATATTTTTTTTTTGTCAAGTTCAGTTTTTCTTTTTACAATCACTAGGTTATGAAAGTGACACATAAATTTAAAATAGTATTAAAATCGAGTCTTTACGTTTGAAACCGAAAACTAAACCGTATTAGAAGTAAATAATCTTATAATTTTTTTTGGTTCAGTATTTACTTTCACCAAACTCTTTAAAAGTAGTGGCATTCAAACTCTCAACGTGATTAAATACAAAATCATGAGCTTCCCAAGGGGACATCGGGGACATCTGTTGGAAGTATGGTGTACTTCTTAATCAAATATTTGTGGATTCAAATCTTATGAATTATAGATGTGATAATTTTAAGAGTATAGTAGAGTAGATAATGTTATGTCAATTTAGATGCATTGACTTACTTGATTGTTGGAGGGAGTTTCTAGGTGTAACATCCTTCTTTACAAGCTCAATTAAGCTCCGCTAGGGCTCAATCTCGAAGCTTGGCTCATTTTAAACTTTTAGCGAGTAAATCTCGAGTAGCCATGAGTGCCTCGCTCGTTTACAACGTGTGGACCATTTGATTAATCATTAATGCTAAATGTACGTAAAGAAAATAAAATATATAAAAAAATAAAGTGTTATTTTCGTCTATTTGGTTTGACCATTTTAGCCCTTTCATCCAAAAACTTTTTTTTAGCTTTTTCGTCACTATCTTTTCAAAATCTAGTCATTTTCATCCAAATGATTAACACTGTCTACATTTTAACGTTAAATCAAAGGTCGGTTTGAAACTCATAGGTTAAAATCTAACCAAATTACCCCTGATTTCACTAATATTGCCACTGATTTAACGTTAAAATGTAGACTTTTAACGTTAAATTTTTGAAAAACCTGGGACGAAATCAAATGGTCGGTCTACATTTGACGTTTTTTTAAATATGGTAGATTTTCAAAATCTACATAGGTTAAAATCTACGTTAAAAATTTAGTCAGTTGGCTGAAAATAGGTAGATTTTGAAAAACCTGGGACGAAAATGCTAAAAAATAAGTTTTTGAATGAAAGTGCCTAAAATGACCAAACCACATGGACGAAAATGACACTTTACTCTATACAAAATTGAGAGGTTAACGTTACCTGGGTCTCTAAATCTTTTTAAAGCCAATATATTGAATATGTTTTACTTCTTTTCTTTTAAGGGTATTTCCAATGCATCAATGCATATTTAAGATTAAGGTGGGCGGCGGGGTCCTCAATAGTGATGACCCTTTCATTCTTCCACGGACTGATACATGTACCGAATGCTCATACGGGAAAGCTGACTACTGGGTTTGGAAAATGGGGGATTGCTCCAAGAAATCCTTTCTTTCTCATCCACTCAAGGGGGTGCGGACACACCTGCACGGATTACAGGTGACAGTTACAAGAATGGTGGGGAAGTTAACAACGCCCGATGACATTCAGGGATGGATGTAGACCCATCGGGCAGGGATACTCATTCCGGTCCTGGGAGAGTGTATATATATATATATTAATCTATCACTTATAATAAATAAAGGTTTTGAGGTGACACATTTAATTATTTAGAGTCTCTAGATTTTTCTTTTCTCGCTTAAACATTTTTCAATTATCTATTCGAATTTATTTATTTCTTTTAACACCTAATTTGATTAAATACCATTTAAATGTTTTCATATTTCTTATCATTTTAAATTTCAAACATTATATTTAGGATAACTTTTGGTTGTCCAATAATTTTCTTTTTTAAATACAATATTCATAATTAAATTTAACTCGTTCATTATAACTAATAAGATTTATTGGTGCTAATTTTTTATTTTTTGAAATATTATAAATTGTTACTATATAAGTGTTATTTATGTTACAAAACAATTTCACACACTTACACATACACATATTTAACTAATTCAATATAATTTTATAAAAATCTAAAGTTCATTAAAAGTCAACACGTAACAGATAAAGTTAGTCATTTACTATAATAAAGATTTAATTATTATATTTTTTCATTATTCAGTTCGTGTAATACACGAGAATCTAACCTGGTTATAGATTATTTAATTAAGAAACGCACGATAGAAGCATTTTCGGTGTACTTTCTGCGGTTGGGAGAAAATCCTGTACCGGTTCAAAAGGATGTAAAAAGGAGTAAGTATATGAATTGCCACCGTGTGGATCGGGTCGCCTTGGGTCCACATAATCATGAAGTCCACTTGATTTGACATAACATTATAATAATCTCCCAAAATAACTTGAATCTTTAATGTTCATATAAAGTAGTTCACAGAAAGAAAACATAAATAGGAAATGTTTTTGTATGATTCAAACTACTAAATACATCCCGCGTTATTCTTACGTAAGCTAATAACTTTGACATATCAGTTAATAAAATAACCGGTCATTGACAACAACATATCTAAATCAACTGACAACAACACTATATATCAACACCTTTTTGTTATGATTTGCAAAAGTTTGCTCACTACAAATACCAAATGTAACTTGATTTTACTATTCTAATGCACAAAAGATTAAACAAACATCTTTTGAATCTTCAGCATCTGCTATGGCTTTAATGACTTCCTCTACTCGCTTTAGATGACAATTTTAGTTCCCTGCGTGCTATCGAGTACTAATTTTGTTCCCTGTTTATAAAATGAGAAGTTGAATTATCATCAGCAAGATGAATAAGTTTTTCTCAGCTTTTGTAACCAGTTATATTTTTTTACTTCTAAGATTGACAAAAGATAAAGTGATGTAAAGCACATGCCATACCCCGCATCAACATTGGTTTTAAAGCTTATTAAAGAAAGCATTTGATAGCGATTATGTGAGGTTGGTTTATTAACATCCACTCGAAGCACAATAAATACTTGTGTCTTTGTGTTGGTACTTTCTACAACCTTTTATAGATATTTTGAACCAAAGAAATTATACAAGCATTGGTAACTAATTTTCAAAATTAAGCTATTCAACCCCTCAACCCTCCCTTTCTTTTGTTCATGTTCAAGAATCAGATCCAGTAGTTGCCTCCATCTCACAACAACCACCGCTTCAATCACTGCTCTCATCTAAACCCTAGCGTCGCCGCCTCCACACGCAGCTCCCACTCGCATCTTCTCATCCACCACTATTGTCAACCTATTCTCACTAGGGTTTGCGGAAACAACTTGCCTTTAAAATCCTAGCTGTTGTCGCCACAATCGCTACACTACCGACACCGCGTCGCCGCTCCATAACAACAGTTGTTTAAAAACAGTCTCGTGTGCAAGTCCCACATTAGTGTGAAAGAAACATCGTGCGAAAGAATACATATATAAGGTTGTCATAAAAAAAATACTATTATTATAACTTTTATATTATTTTATATATATTCTTCACAACATACAAAATATAAATAATACCATCAAATACATATCTCAAAAGAAATAGTAATTTTTCACATAATAACCTACAAAAATGAAGTAATAAACAAGGAATAAAACAAAATAAAAATTATAAATTCTCGGGTATATGATTCGGTTATATAGTTAGGGTAAACATGTATATGGTTTCGGGTAATCGGGCCGGATATCAACTAGTCCATACCAATGAAAAATTTTAACACTAATCACATACTCTTCAGGTATATCGTATACCCGTCTTGAATTTTTCGAATTTTAAGTATACCCATTGGATTTAGGTTTTTGTTTCCATCCCTACTAATCCTACTCGAAAAACCAAAATAAAATTTACGTTTTTCAAGTCTGACTTGAATATTGAACGTCACTACTGATTTAGATCAATTTAGGTTTTTCAAGTCCGACTCAAATATTGAACGTGAGTACTGATTAAATCATATATTATTATAACTAGGTTAGAATCCCGTGTATTACACGGGTTGAATAAATATAATGTTAAATACCTAGTAATAAAAATTTAGGTTTTTAAAACCCGTGTATTACACGGGTTGAATAACATATAATGTAATCTATTAATACATACACCGTAAAAATGAATAATGTGAATATGTAAATATATGATTAAAAGTTTTTATTTGAATCTTAGCTAACTATAAAATTGTTTGCAGTTTGTAAAATTTATAAAAATAGGATTGAACAAATTAATTCATGATAAACACAATTTTAAATTAAAAAAAGAGTAGATAAAAATTAAAAAAATAATTAATTTAGTTGCCTTAAATAATGGAGTTGATTATTAATACGAGGGAGAGACGGAAAAATGAGAATGAGAGAGACTAGAATTGTGACAAGTGTCCTCATATTTTACTTGTTTATTATGTAGTATAAATATACAATCTGTTTTAATCTCTATTGGTAGATGGGATGGGCTCTGAGTAACACGTTTATTTGTGTGCCCATAATCATAATCATATTATGAAACACCAATGGAATGAATGGAAGCATTCTCACCAAATATTCCGCGGTTTGGAAGAAAATCCCGAACCGGTTCAAAATAATTTTACAATTAAAACATAACCGTGTGGATCGGGTCGCCTTGGGTCCACGTACATAATACTTTCATGAATTCCATTTGATTTGACAATAATCTCCAATAATAATTTAATCTTCAATGTTTTATTACACGTGTAATGTAGAAAATAACCAAATAAATAATTATTTTATATTTTACAAAAATTCAAATGCAATGCATTAGTTAGTGTTCACATGAATCAAATCTCGTTACAAATTTTATCATAAACCGAATGTTTAAATGTTTTAATTGTTTTGTTTGTGAAGAGGGAATGTTCCTCTTGAAAGCCCAAGACCTGTCATATGAGCCCAGAGCTCATAATAAAGCAGTTAAGACAGATGTCACTCAAAGAATAACCAGATTCCCTCTAGTCAATAAGAAATTAAGGTTTCCATTGCATGACTCCATAGGAGGACCCACTGGTCCAACAAGGATAACAAGAAACTCGCCTAAAGATAGCAGGTATAAAAGGGGAAGTTGGACGCAAAAACAGGTATGACCCAATTCTAAATTCACTCTCACTCATCTATGAGATTATCGGAAGAAAGCTTGAAAACTCATTCTTGCGCCGGATGGCCGATACATGGGGAATCCTCACCCTGTGACGCCCTTACACGTTTTGTTTATGTGCAGATCCTGAAGTGGGAAGAAGGAGATATTCTCAAGAAGGCGATTCATTTAGGTTTCTGTAATCCAAACTGCACTCTAAGGACCAGATTCTGGTGATTGGATTTACAATTTGTACTAAATACAACTTCATTTATGATATGTTTATATTAAAATATAGATAAAAATAGATGCATCGTAATTATAGATATACACAGATCATATATATTAAAAGTTATTAGAATGTAAAACTATAATTTAAACAAAAGATAAACCGTTATAAAATGATTACATAAAGTGGGTGTAACATGTGTCGTATTATATACACCCATAAAATTACTAGTAAACATGTGACCTTTTTATTAATGTTTAACTGTTTTTGATTTAACTTATAGTATATATAAATATAAATACATATTTGCGATTGGTTGTTCAATTTAATATAAATTTTATCACAAAGTCGCATCTAATATAATACATTATACTGGATACAGCTAAGTTTGATTAAAATTTAGATAAAAATAAACACATTTGTATACTTGAAATTATAAAAACATTTTGTATTAGTATTTAAAGAAAAAATTATATTTTAAGTAAAAAATAAAAATAAATAAAGTTTCCCATCAAGTAGGTGTACTGGTGTAGTTAGTATTAGTAATTTCAAAAGGGTAAATAGATTCAACGCCTTACCTTTTTGAAATATTAAATCGTTAATACTCAAGTTTTAGTTATTTACGAATCAATCCCTATACTAATGATAACATTTATATGCAGTGTTTACAGAACAGTAAACCGGACACATAACCGGTCCGGTTGTGTGTAGTTGAATCATTTTTATTTGAACTGATCGGTGAACCGGACCACTGAACCGGACCGGGTGGTCGGACCGGATTTGAAACCTTTTTTATTACTTTTTTTTTTCATTCAAAATCCTATTTTCTGATTAATTAATATTTCAACTTACTTATTTTATTTTTTAAACCTTTATATGTTTTTAAATTGCAAATTTACATAAAATTAAAAATGTTATTATATTTTGTATCTGTATAAACAACTTTAACTTTTATATTATTTATTATATCATCTGGTTCTTAAATCTAATCCGACTAATTTAACCGAAAGACGTTTAAAATAATCGGTTCAGTGTCCATTTCCTATATGTCTATTCCATCACTTTCGTAAACTAAAATGCAAAACCATAGTAGGTAATGACGTCATCATAGTGATAATACGTGGTCAATAGTCCTGATGCTTCACGTCCATATAAATTAGAGTGACAAATTACAAGCCTTGCAATTTAAATGGATTTAGTTGTACTCAAAATTAGAGTAAAATATAAGTTGGTTGAAAAGGTTGAAGTCACTAAATTTATCGAAATGCAATCTTTTTATATAAATATTTTGATTTATAAATTACATTTAACATATTAGTTAGCTAAAATGTATATAAGATTTTGGAGTTGTTTTTTAATTATCATAAATTATATATTAGTCACAAAGGTTTGACACTTTAATAAGGATTTAGTCTCTAACATAAAAAAGGACGTTGTGTTAGAATGGGATTAAATAATTGAAACACTGTTAAAAATAAAAATAAAAATAAAAATAAAAATACAAAGTTATAAAAAAATAAAATCTTAACCCTGCCCCCGCCCTATTGAAACATCAAAGCTAATGCAATTATACAAACAACTACTAACTTTTTGTAACGTTGTCGTTGTGAGAATTCAACCCCGGGTGAGTACCCCTTTTTGCTAGAAAGGTTCTAACCCACGGTTCTAAGGGTCGGGTCCGTGGTTCTCGAGGGTCGGAACTGTTTTTTGCTCACCTAGTGTGGTTTGTATTTCTAGGTATGCTCGAGTTTGCTTCATGTGTTTGAAAGGTTTTTCTATTATTTTTTTATTAAAAGAGTAATTTTAAAAATATATATAACACATTTTTTAACACTAGAGTTGTTTGTGTTTCTAGGTATGCTCGAGTTTGCTTTGTATGTTTTAAAGGTTTTTCTAATGGTTTTATTAAAAGAGTAATTTTAAAAATATATACATAACACGTTTTTTTAACACTATAGTGGTTTGTGTGTTCTAGGTATGCTTGAGTTTGCTTCGTGTGTTTTAAAGATTTTTTTTTCAATGTTTTGTTTAAATGAGTAATATTAAAAAGTATATAACACGTTTTTTTTAATGTTTGTTGATAGGTGTGTAAATGATGAGATCCGCACATGAGCTAAACTATAACAACTTGTTGAAAGCTCAAATAAAACCAGTTCAAGCCTAAAATAAAGCTCGTTTTATAAACAAGATCGAAGCCTAGCTTCATTTATTAAGGGCTTAACTTAACTCAAGAGCCTAAAAAAACTTATTAATATACAAATATGACAATGTCTACATAAAACAATACAATGTACAATTACAAAATAAATATCATTACATACATAATTATAATGAAAACAATACATATTATATTATATATATGACTATAATAAAACAAATAAATAAAAAAAGAAGTTAAATAATTAATAAACAAAATGAGTCAAACATTACATATGAACCAAGCTTGACCTTTAAAGACGAATCTCAAAACAAGCCAGACTTTCTTAATCTAAACAAGTCATGCTCAAGTTAGTTGGGCTCAACTTAAATCATTTACACCTTTATGCAGTTATGCGTGTTATGTATACTCTAATGGTCTATTGGTTCGCTTAGAATTTGAGTAAGTATTAGATATTACGTGTAATCTCTCAAAGGGTCCTTTATCACTAATGCATATGCATTAGACCCTTTGAGACATAAAACACAATATCTAATACTTATTCAAAATTTAAGCAAACCAATAGACCATTCATGTAGTTTTTTTTTTAATTATATATTGAAGTAGAAAGAAATTTGGTCAGCAAAATTCTTGTTAAGATTTAAAAGGTTCTTAATACTTCATGACCACAAAAAACCCATCATAGAATCAATTTTAAATAAAGAACTAGAGAACAACATAAACATTTGTATGTAGTGTTTATCAAGAGAGATGGTTATACGGTTACATGATCGTATTATGTATCACAATTAATGCAATAGGTATATTTATTTATGCTGTTTTTGCAGTTCAACCTTCAACCGGTAAAAAAGTGTCTATATACATATTTTGAACTTAAATCAAGTTTAGATTCTCCTATAAGAACAACCAAAACCTTATGCATCACATTATCTAGAACATTTCAAGAAAATCAAGAACAACATTTCAGGATTTGATTATTTGAACTATAATTACACATTTAGATGCAAATGAGAATAACTTTACTTCATAATACCTGCTAGCTGCTCATCCAAGATGAATAAAAACTTCATCACTTTCCCTTTTACCTGAATAAGAATATGCCTACTTACAAAACACATGGTGTTTGACTTTTATACCCATCCAAGCATAAGCATGAACCCTGCAACAGCATACTAGCATGAGGTTATATTGGTAATTTTATCCATTATTGGCTGGAAAAGATAGTGTTTACCTAATATGAGATATGATACAACAAAAGAAACTGCATACCTTATGATTCAATGTAAGGAAATCATCCCATCATCATCTTTAACTCCAAATTGTAGCAGTAAAATAGTGTAAATACTATTTGCAAATAATGAATCTTTTGATCAATAAAATCTCAACAATTCGGTATTTCTGTTCATCTTGCAGGGGCAATATGGTCATTATCTTTCTTTGAGGGTGATGGGTTTCCATAAAAATCAGCTTGAGATGCCAAGTACTCGAGAGCAACAACAATATCACCAATTAAAGGCCGGAAATTAGCTTGCTCTTGAAGACACATTGCAATTATGGCAACCGCATGGTGCATACAACGGGCCGGGAACCGATCTTGTAGTAAAGGGTCGGCTAACTGAACAAACTTCTTCCTGTCCCTCAAAAACGGGTGTGCCTGCACAAAAGGTGGTAGAGTTTAGATGAACAAAGTTGTTGATTTGAACCCGTTTGTGTGACAGTTGGTCAACTTGGGTTAACTTGTATCAGTTGGTCAACTTGGTTACTTGGGTTAACTTGTATCAATAACGAGGAAACGGGTTATTTTTATTCCGGGTCATAACACTAACAGCCTGGTTCGGGTTGGGTTATGTTGACTTGGAAGTCCTTATTTGTCCTATTTCTCAAAAAAAATAAAGATTAAAAATAATTATTGTGCTAATTATGATCACAAAAACAATGTAAATGGTTCGCATCGTATCTCAATTTAATGATTTGAACCTGTTTGAGATAAAACACAACCCAAATTGAGCCATTCAAATGTAAATATTTCAATATTGCCACCTCTAACTCCAATTCGCCCAGAGTATACACAAGTGTCTACAATTTCAACCATGAGAACCCGTTACCGGAAAACTCACGGAACCCACCAATACCCTGCTAACCAACATGATCATGCAAATCATAGCTTGCGCCGAGCAGATGGCCTTCAAGTGATTATGGTAGGAAAGCAGTGGAAGCAGGATTCGAACGTGAGACCTCTGCAGGCGCTTACCACCGCACGACCCCTTGAAGGTTACCTCTTAAAATTGGTTTACTAAAAAGAATTGGATAAATATTTTTAATAATAGTTTCATATTCATATTTAATAAAATAATTTGTTTGATAAAATTGGTTTACAGAGATCAACCCAACCCGGCCTTTTTTTGACCAGTCCTAAAACTTGACACCATCTTGGTTTAACTAACCGTTATGCAGCCTGCCCAATTTATAAAATAAAGATACAAAGGCAAGACAAGTTACCCATGCAACTAAATTCTGTTCTCCAGCTATTTTAGTCATATCAATTGCTTTACGCCCCGTAATCAGCTCAAGCAGCACAACACCAAAGCTGTAAATATCAGACTTTATAGTAAGTTTACCACTCATCGCATAATCGGGTGCACAGTAACCATAGGTACCCATAACTCGAGTTGACACATGGGTGTTGTCACCTACAGGACCCAATTTAGCAAGCCCAAAGTCTGAAAGCTTTGGATTGAAGTCATGATCCAATAATATGTTTGACGATTTTAAATCACGATAAATTACGGGTGGATTTGCTTTGCAATGAAGATATTCAAGACCACTAGCGGCACCAAGAGCAATCTTTAGCCTGGTTTGCCAATCCAATGGCTCCTGATGAGGCTCTAGATCTGAAAAGAATGCATCCACTTAAGTTCGCTGGTGCCCAAATGGTAGGATTTACATTTTCTTGAAATAGGTCAAACTGGTAAATAAAATCAGATTAAAGAATATAGGTCGAACGGTTTAGAGAAACACTCAAAGTATACTCGAGTATTTACAACCTCTTAAATTGCTTTAGTTAAAAAAATTGATTCATTATCAGAATACAAGTTTTTGATCGTGTTTAATACATTAAATATCTAAAAAAACCAAAAAAATTAAAAAATTTGAGAAAGTGTTCGCAGGTCAACAGAAACATCTTGAAAGTTTAAATTACCAAGAATATTCTGTTAAATTCCTTGATAAAGAAAGTAACTTAAAATATGTGAAATATTTTTTTTTTTACCAAAAAGATGATTTTCCAGGCTACCCAGTGGCATATACTCATAAACCAGAAGTCTCTGGTCTCCATCTGTGCAGTAACCAGTCAATGTGACAAGATTCGAATGTCGAAGAAGACTTAACATAAGAACCTCCACTATAAATTCTTGGTTCCCTTGAGATCCATTCAGGTTGAGCTTTTTTACAGCTACTAGCTGTTCATAAAGTTAAAATATCAATGCCACAATCTAAGGCAACCTAATTTTGGAATATTTAAGTTGCTCAACTTGTAAGAAAATACACGAAAAGTTACTGAACTAATTTTTGTATGATAAAGTCCCTTAATTTGTCTAAATGCACGTAATTTTGAAATTTCTTTTTCAAAATAATGATTTATTAACCCTTAAAAAAATAAGATGGTATAAATTCTTTTTTGCAAAAATGTTGAATGTCACTTTACCAAATTTTGACCAATTTAAGTGTTAATGAATCATAATTTAAAGAAAATTACAAGTACGTGGATTTTAAACAAGTTTAGGGACTTTAATATACAAAAACTAGTTCAGTGACTTTTTCGTGTACTTTTTACAAGTGAAGAGACATTAATATACCAAAATTAGGTTGAGGGATGTTTTCATTAAAAATAAGAAAGTATATTGGTTTTTTATGGTATTAACCCTGAAGAAAATCATACTAAGGGTTGTTTGGATGTAACATTAACTAACTATATTTAACTTTAAGCAACTGACTATTTATTTTTGATTCTACAACCCAAACACCTCTAAATCAATTGATTGTCTACTTCAGATTCTTCAATTCACTTTCAAAAATCACATCAACAGTTTTAGATCATTGACATTACAAGGAAAAACGAACAAGTTTTACCTTCCCCGATTCCAAACGCCCCTTGTAAACACTCCCAAATCCACCTTCCCCGATCAAATTAGCAGCCCTGAAGTTCTGTGTGGCTGCAGCAAGCTCACGAAAAGTAAAGCTTCTAGCCACATTAGCCCTCTGATTAGACAATGCAGCACCTTTTCCTGTAATAGAATCTACACATCAACCAAATAATAATAACTATAATAGACAATAAACTTAGCTAACACCAAATTTCAAACAACTGTTTTCATTAACACTTGATTTCCACTCACTTTCGCTCAAACTGATATTTATAAACAAAATAAGAAAACGTACAGGCGAAATCAAGTGGAAACCAAGTGCAGATCTTTAATAATTATGCTACCGGGATTGCCCTTGAGAATGAAAGCAAAAGTTAGGAGTGTCATTGGTTAAATTATCAGAGCCAACGAGTCATAGTCTAGATTATCAAAATCCAATTTACCATCAAGTAATAATAACTATAACAGATAATAAACTCTGCTAACACCAAATTCCAAAACAACTATTTTCCTCAAAATTCCCAAAAGAAATCTATAAATCTCCATAATCATACCAGTAACTGTAACATCCTTGTATGTTCTTCCCTTTCCATTACCTGCTATTACATCAAAGAACAAATTCAAACACAATGCATACAGAGTAACAATAATGATGAATGGAAAACACAAAACAATCATTAAACCTGGATATTCACTGTACTCCAATTCACCATCGCAATTTTTAACATCTTCAGAGTGACAATTCAAGCAAGAAAAGCAAGTCATCTGTGAATAATGAAAAACAATAATTCCTTACACACGTCCAATTGAAAGCAAATGGATAAGGTTTAGCAAACCCTAGGTGAGAGAAAATTTGGGGGAATCAGACACGCTAATCTAACCCTAGATCTACCGAATCAACACGGCATTGCGAGAAATCTCGACAAACAGAACAAGTTTGAATAAAAAATTATGATTAAAATCATGGAGCCGTAAAGACGATGTGAATTTTTGGGATCTAGCGATGGCGAATGGGTTGCAGGATTTAGTGTCAGCAAGCTGCTGCTGTTGCAGTTTGTCTCCTTTTAGCATTCATTTGCTAGTGGCTTTCATATCATGTGTTGTTACATAATTTATCTATTTAGGGCATATTAGAATTTTTTTTAATCTAGTAATTTAATAGTGTTTTAAATTCATCTACTTATGATACTCGCATTACGGGACGGGACATTTACTTATTTTTAAAACTAGCCAAATTGGTTTTTAATAATCTAAACTATGACTAATTGGTAAATAATGATTCGAACTAACTGTTTGGTTATTGATAATCTCAAATTTCACTTTTGTTGTTAATGACAGTTCCAGTAGCATAAATAGTATAGATTTATACTCGATTTACACTTATTTTCGCTCAAAATGACGATCTTAAAGGAAATGGAGAAACGTACAATCGAAATCGAGTGGGAATCGAGCGTTATTTAGGTGGAAATATATGATGATTATGCTACTAGGACTATCATTGACAACAAAAGTGAAAGTTGAGATTATCACCAGCCAAACTGTTAGTTCGGATTATTATTTGCCAATGAGTAATAGTTTGGATTATTAAAAACCAATTTGTCTTAAAAACTATAGTCGTAAGTCGTGTTTGTACGTTTTAAAACGTTAATACAATGGGAGTGTTAAAATTTACAACATAAAAATAGAAGATGTACTTACATACTAAAACAAAACTATAAAGCCTAAGAAAAAAACATAAAATAAAAAGTTGAAACAAACAAAACTAAAAAGACTGGATTAAAAAATAACAAAAAGAAACTTAAAACAGAAAAATGTCACCCCAAGGTTCGAATCTGGATGGATGAGGAGCATGGGGTGTTGCCTTAGGTATACCCATGTGATTATGGTGTGATGTGATAACAAGGTGCACGGCACGTGGTGCCACGTCACTATCATCATTATCACATCACCCATCACTAGATTTTTTTTTGAACGACAACGCTAGATATTCTAGAATAATTGAGTTTTCCCGGGGCAATACCTAGAACATCTAGGGCAGCCCACCACAACACCTAGAACATCTAGGATAATTGAGTTTTTCCGAATCCAAGACCTCCACTATGGAAAGTCTTGGGGCTACCATTGCACCAAATGGCCAACGGTACCCATCACTAGGTAAGAGGTATACTTAGGGGTGTGCAGAAAACCAAATTGACCCACCCATAACCGAATTAACTGACAAAACCGAACCAATATAATCGAACCGTACCATAAACTGGTGGGCCGATTTTGAGTTTTTTCTGAAAACCGAAACTAGTGGGTCGGTTTTGATTATTAATATTTTCATTCCCAACAAAACCGAACCGACCCACTATTTTATATATTCCCAATTTTATTAAAGATACTGACATTGTAGTATGGGCGGAAACCGAATTCTTACTTTGTATATTTTCAAGTTTGAAGCTTCCATGTATTTCTAATTTCTATATTGTAACCAAATAGACTAAAAATCATTTCTTTCATGATTGTTCTTGTTTCGTTAATATTTAGACTTTGACTTCATTGGAGAACACATTGTTTTATTTAATTATGTTTATTTTAGCAATCAAAACCTTTAAATTTAAAAGGTTTTTTGTTTAGTTAAATATTACATGTTCAAGTGGTAAAAAAGGAGGTCATAAATTCTAACAGTATTTTTGATGGTTAACCGATTCATAACTCATCCACTATAGTCTTTAAAATCGATTAATCGAAACCGCTATAACCGATCGATTATGGTTATCCATTAACCAACATCTCGGTTATGGTTATGGTTTTAGGCCAAAACCGACCCAAACCGGCCCATGCACACCCCTAGGTATACCCCATGTGATTGTGATAGTGTGATAATTAAATGTGTTTTTTTTAATTTTCATTTAAATAAAATAAAACATAGCATTTAAAAAAAAATACATTAATTAAAATAATTAAAAAAACATTAATAAAAAAAATACATTAATTAAAATAACTAAAAATACATAACCAACAACCTACGGGATATCATGACGTTCTTTGATCTCCTTTTATTTTTTTTTTCAATCAAAAAACGTTGCGCGGTGGAGAGTGAATCAAAATCAATGCCAAGCATTTCGATCTCTTGTTTTGTTCGTTTCCAATCCATCCTCTCGTCTTAGGCATTGTTAAATCTTGTCATTTGTTGGACCATCTTCTCACCGATTTCGTCGTGACTTGCAACGAACCCGAGCCCATTGCTTGGGCTTTTGTTTTTTTCTTCCCTATCGGGCGGGATATTTCTTCCACGTCTTTCGGTGCATCTATGTTGAGGTCCTACATATATCTACCATCAGAAGCGCCCGGACTAGCGTCGATGTTGGTTGATGTTCTTTTTTTGGACGAGCCGGTTCGGGTGGGGTCAATGTATAATGTTTGCCACTTAGGCGATTGCCTACAAACCTCCCAATACTCAATTGGTGTTTCGCCACCATGCTCGTCTTTAGACCGTACCGTTGCTCTCCCTAAAATATTGACATCGCTCTCACCGCTTCTTCGATCCCGCAAACATTCTTGGTAGATCCCGTGGAACTTTACCACCTTCCAATTTATATGAGTCCATTTTTGAACTCAATTGGTTATCACGAGCCGCGTATAGAGCCCAAAAGTGTTGGTTCGGATCGTTACTCATTTTTTGATAGAATAATAGTTAGTAGATGAGTAGAAATTTAGAACATTGGTGTGTAGAAGTGTGAAAACTATGGAGTAAAAATTGGGTATTTATAGTGAGTAAAATTAATATTATTAATTATTATTATTATTTTTTACAACGGTTGAACGGTAGTATTTTTTTGAAAATGTCAATTTGCTCGCGTGATTTTTTTCACGGGTATGGACGACGGCATGATTAATTTCACGAGGGGGCGGTGTTGCCTACAAATTACGCAGTGATTTTGGCAACCACGTAGGACGACGCCGTGATAATATCCGGTATACCGGATGGCCTAAGTGAAAGTTTTCCTAAATGTTTGTTTGTAATTTTATCTATTTTAGGACAATTTATCAGGTTGAATCTCGTTTTTTTTTTTTCTAAAATACTAATTTTTTTAATATTTAAGAAGCTTAAGTGAAAGTTGAGACACGTCAAATTGGTATAATTGATTATTATCCGCAATGGGTCTCAGTTTTTTCTATCAAAAACGTTGGTAGTCCGCTTCATCTGTGACTCTGACTACAGGATTTCCGATTATTATTGTGTGAAGTGTTCTCAAATTATTAATATTTTTTATAATTCTTTTGAACTTTTATAAAAAATTTAGACTTTATAAAAATTTTTGTGATAACAAAAACTTTATAAGAAAATGTTTTGAAAAGTCAAATCAAGCATAAAGATGTCTTTGTCTATTTAAGTAAATAACAACCTCTTTGTGAATATTCAACATCATTTATACCTTAAACAAACATGGTTTGCAAACTACAGTAGGACCCTTTTAAATATATTTCAGTCAATTGAATTTTTTTCAAAAGACACTTATTTAGTGTTTCTCGTTTTTACATAAGTTACACATTAGATTTTGACCAAGAACAATGGCTAAAAGCTTTGTGAGACAAAGTTGCTCTAGACTAGAGCGCAGTCCACAACAACTCAACTGTAGATTAATCGTGAGTTGTTTGACAACGTTTTAAAAGGATAGCTCTCATATCTATGTAAGCAACCTTTCCATAATCACTCAGACCAAAACTTATAGATTTCTTAAATATTCTTGAATGGCCGTAAGTTCTAAACACATCTCATATACTAAATTTGGTATCAAAGATAGCAATGGAAGAAGTGAGTTGGCGTTCATTAATATAATATCCAAATGCACATTTGTAAAAGGTTTTCTTTGTATTATCTAATAGAAAGTGTTGTAGTTGGTGATCTCTATCAATGTTTTATAGAAGTAAAAAACGGTGGTCGCTACTAATATTAGGAAGAAGTTGAAGTGATGATCTCAAATCTTATTAAAAAGAAGTTACTAGTATGACGATCTCTACATATTCATAGAGAAAAGACAATGAAGAAAATTCTTGGTTGAAGACCAATAGCGAACGTAATGTAGATTAGTTGAAATAACGATCACTGTAAAAAATTAAGGAGAAGTCATTAGGGATCTTTACTAACTTGGAGAAAATAATACACAAATAAGGGCGTATCCGGTGATTGACTTAACTCCCGCATTTGTGCAGAGACTGTGGAGGAGCCGGATCGCTTCGCGATCTGATGTACGCAACATTACACTACACTTTGTGTAGGAGGCTGTTTCCCACGACTTGAACCCATACCCTTTTTTTATCGGCAACACCTAGATATTCTAGCATAATTGGGTTTTCCCGGGGCAACACCTAGAACATCCAGGGCAACCCACCACAGGAGGAACCCCCAACTGGGTAAACCCCCTGACCTGGCCACAGACCCATTTTGTGTTGTGGCTAGGATTTGAACCCAAGACCTTCATTATGAAAAGTGTTGAGGCTACCATTACACCAGAGCTTGAACCCATACCTCAAGGTTACAAAAGCAGCAACCTTCCTAGTTGCTCTAAAGCCTCAGAAAATAATATATAAAGAAGACGGTAAAGAAAACTCTTGGTTGAAGTCTAAGAAGCGAAGCAATGTACGCAGATTAGTTAACCAACCATACCTCAAAGGGAAACACATTGCTAGAAAAATATTTAATCGTTAATATCCACACAAACCACTATCAAGAGTGGTCAATAAAAAATATATCTCTTTCTTTAAACTCTTTACTTGAGTTTAATTGTGTTATGACTTCTTTAAAGCTGATATCTTGTTAACAAAGAATTTAAAGCTAATGAATCTCTGACATATAAGATAGTATGATTAATCCTAGTGTGACAGTATGCTAACAAAGCAACATATGTGAATTTGAACCAACACTTGTATTATTCAATTGTCATCATATGCATGTTGTTAACAACAATACAAATATCTCGTGTTTGGTTTATAGTATAGGTATTGATTTTAGATTATATGACTTAACAACTCATTAGATTGTCATATCAACCATTTAGAATTCATAACATTTCTATAATATAAAATAATATATAATCGTATAATAAATATTATTATAATAAAAGGTAAATAATATATCTTATGTTACATTTATAATTACATATCCATGAGATAATTAAAATAATAGACAAGTCGATATCGAGTTTGTAATATTACTCACGAACTGAGTTTGAACTTTAAACATAAGGCTTGAAACAAGTCAAGCTATAGTGCTCTTAAGTTAAACGATATGAGTAGCGACCAAATATTTTAAAAAGACTCAAAACCTTAAAAAGCCTAAAAAAGATTTTAAAACACTCATGAACTGCCCAAACGAACTCCGATTGAACTCATTCTAGCGGCATTGGAACCGACTGTCAAACCCTAAATCCGAAATCCTAAACCATAAAGATAAACTCTAAGGTTAACCCCTAAAGCTAAACTCTAATGCAAAAACCCTAAAAACAAAATCCTAAAATCTAAAACCCTAAAAGCTGAGATCGTAGAGTTCGACGAGCCGGTTCCAACGCCACTGGATTGAGTTACATCGGAGTTCGTTTTGAGCCAGTTAATGAATGTTTTAAAAAGATTTATTAGACTTTTTAAGGTTTTTATCCTTGTAGTATTAATAAAACTAGGAGGACTCCCCGCGCTCTGTAGCGGTGTCGTAAGTTACGGTAATATTGACAAAACGGGAATGTAACTTCTAACATAAAGAAAAAAAAGACAAAAAAAAATATAACTAAAAATCTAGAAAAAAAATTAGCAAAAGAAACTAAAAAAAAAATTATGAAAAAAGAAAGTAAAAAATAGGTGCATAAAGGGGAATGAAAAATGCAAACAAAAATTAAATGAGAGAGCTTCAAGGCTCGAAGCCATGACCCCTTGAAGTTCCGCAAGCAATCAACCACTCCATCCAATTTCCAGTTTGTTAAATAAACGAAATGTAATTGTATTTATTATATTGCTGAAAATGGTTTTTTTATATAAAAAGACAACAGCCTGCCAAGTGGCAGGTGCTGGTTGGCTGACCGCCCAAACCCACCAATAAGGATTTAAAACTGTTTACACCCATTAACACCCTTCTTAAAATGTATATAGTTATAATGATGTATATTGTCTATTGCTTTGTTGCCTAAAGAAAAGTTAAAAGGCACATGAAAGGAAATGGAAGGTGGTTCGTTGGAAGACATTAATGATTGAGTTGCACAAGACCTTTATTTGATGGTCCATTCGATGGTCCACACCATTCAGGACCAATGGTCCACATTTCCATGGTCACGTTCAAATCACTTTAACCAAACACCCATAAAGTGTTTATTGTATTGTTTCTAATTATGTATTTATAACATAAATTTTATATTATTATGATAATATTTTTTCATGTTACAAAAGTAAAATTCTAATAGAAGTGTACTTAACAATAAAAAAACAAAAAACTAAGATGTGAGCATATGATTCAGTTTTACTAAAACCGAAACCTAAACTAAAAGTTTGGTTTTTTTATTTTTAAAACTGAATCTAATCGGTTATAACGAGTTTAGTTATTCTAGAGTCAAGATCTGGAATGAGAGTTAAGAAAGCAAATAAGTAAAAATGCATCAATTATAAAAATGTTTCGTTATCCAGAGTAATTGGTTGTTTAAATTATTATTCAGTCACTAAGTATTACCTATATTCACAAATGAACATTAAATGGGCTGACCTGAAACACGACCCGAATGTGACACGATTTTAAGTGTCCGGAACAACACGACACGAATAAAGATATGGGTCGTGTTTAGGTTGAAGTTGAACAATTCAACCCGTCAATCCGACACGATTGACACCTCTAATATCGATAAATTAAGAACATCTCCAATGCTCGTTTTTTTGGCACACATGATTGAGAGAGGAAGGAGACGCAAATGATGTGGAGGGGAGAGGGAGGAGATGCGTTTTTTTAACGCTAAAAAACGAATTATGTGAGAGGGTGAGGAGAGATGGAAGTTTTTGGCTATGAACGGGAGAATCTGAGCAGGAATTCACGTGGAGGCATTTTTATTCCATTATGTATGCTCTATGTTAGTAAAAAAAAGTATAGAGAAATGATATAGACATCATGATTATTACTTCGTACACAACTCACTTTGTAATACTTTATAACTCATATATTTTAGTGATATTTTACTAGAGAATAATATAGTTAAAAAGAAAATGATTATAATGTGAAAGTAGTTATTTTGATGAATAAATCACCTTTCAAACTATATGTGAGGTCATGAAACAAGCTTTATATAACTATTACTTATAGTTCATTAGAGCTCACACAAACTGAATCAAGACTACAACTTTAGTTAACCAACCCTTATTTTTCAAACATTGCAACCAACGAGCCAAACCCATAATTGCCTACTCTTTCATGAGCCCAAGTTTTGATTAGTTCTCAACTTCTCATACATCTCCAAAACGCATGTCCTATTAGCGCTTGTATAGCTAAGTCTATTGATACATACATGCATTTGTTTTCATGATTCAATAAATATCAATATTTGTTCATGTCCAACATACCAAATACCTCATAAAATTGTAAATTACAGTAGTGCGAATGTAAGTTGCCTTGCTTTCCTTTCAATGGAAGGGCAAGCCTCTATAAATACTAAAATAAATTATATTGAGCATACAAAAGAATGAGTAATTAAAAAAATAAGCACAAGAGAATAAAACAACTACAAGTCTGGTTTAACACCCCCCTTCAAGCGGAACGGTGGAGGACCAATGCGAAGCATAGAATGAAATACTTCAAATTGAGGACGAGAGAGACTTTTTGTAAAAATATTCGCAACCTGAAGCTTGGTAGGAATAAATTTAGTGTGAAGCTGACCAGAGGAGACGAGTTCACGAATAAAATGGTAGTCAAGCTTAATGTGCTTTGCTCTTTTGTGAGATACCGGGTTGTGAGTTAGAAAAAGGGACTCTTATTATCACATAACAACGTGGGACGATATGGAGGGAAAGCATGCAGTTCACGTAGGAGATGTGTCATCCAAATAATTTCCACAGCGGTGTTTGCCATGACCTGATATTCCGACTCACAACTAGAGCGAGATACCGTGGATTGTTTCTTGGCGCTCCATGAGACAAGATTTCCGTCAAGAAAGATGGAGTAACCATAGGTGGAACGTCGACTGTCGAGGCAATGGGCCCAGTCAGCATCAGAGTAACCAAGAACGGAGATGCTTAGGGCTGAGAGAACGTGAGTCCTAAGAGAGGGTGCCTTTTACATAGCAAAGAATCAGTTTGACATGTTGAAAGTGAGTGGTGGTAGGAGCTATGAGAAATTGACTGACTTGATTGATAGCATTGGAGAGGTCCGGCCTGGTGATCGTTAAATATTGCAAGGTTCCAATAGAGACTGGTATTGTGTGGGATCTTTATATGGTTCACCGGCAGAGACAAAGGATTCATTTGAAGGTAGAGGTGTGTGAACTGGCATGGCATCCAGGATGTTGGCCCTAACCAGAATATCACTGGCGTATTTCGACTGACTCGGGAACAATCCATCAGGAGTGTAGGCGACTTCAAGACCAAGGAAGTAAAATTTAATTTGCCAAGATCTTTTATAGCAAGCTCATGGTGGAGAAAGTTGATAAACACAGTCATGAAGGTAGGTCGATTCCCTGTCAACATTAATTATCAACATAAACCAATAAGTACATGATACATGTAACATCCACGACTTTTGTGTAATATTTCATTTCAATAATAACATTTGTGACGTGTCATTTCTCGTCATAACATACGTGTACATTAAATCGTGCATTATATTACAAATGTATGACGACTCGGAACTTCGAATTATTAAAACTTTATTTCATATTTCATTTGTATATATATTATAGGATTAGGTTCAGGTAAAAAAGATTCTAATTCTAAGAAGGGTGAGAAGGATTTAGAGCTATTAGATCAAATTGTAGAAAAGATTTAATGGTTGAGATTAAATTGTAGGAGAAAAAGTTATTGGAAGGGTATTTTATTCTTGGCCACTTTTGTTGACTTTTTATCAAGTTCCCCTCTCATTTTTAAACGTTCATAACTTTTACATACGACATTAATTTTTCAAAAAAATTACACCATAAAAACGAGCGTTTTTTAATCTTTAAAACGAGTATAGTGTCGTTATAAACAAAAAAGAAAAAAAAAATTACGTTTTCCATCTCATTGTGTAATACAAGTTCACTGTGTAATACAAGTTCAATGTGTAATACAAGTTCATTGTGTTATATGTATTTATCATTGTGTTTTACGTTTTTCAGCTCATTGTGTAATTAGTCAGGTCACCATGTAATGCAAGTTCATTGTGTAATACCACGTCTGGTCATTGTGTAATTAGTCAGGTTATTGTGTAATACAAGTTCATTGTGTAATACAAGTTCATTGTGTTATATGTATTTATCATTGTATTTTATGTTTTTCAGCTCATTGTGTAATACAAGTTCATCGTGTAATACAAGTTCATTGTGTAATACAAGTTCATTGTGTAATACCACGTCTGGTCATTGTGTAATTAGTCAGTTCATTGTGTAATACAAATTCATTATGTAATACAAGTTCATTGTGTAATACAAGTTCAATGTGTAATACAAGTTCATCATGTAATACAAGTTCATTGTGTAATACAAGTTCAATGTGTAATACAAGTTCATCATGTAATACAAGTTCATTGTGTAATACAAGTTCATTGTGTAATACCACGTCTGGTCATTGTGTAATACAAGTTCACTGTTTAATTAGTCAAGTCATTGTGTAATACAAGTTCATTGTGTCAAATATTTTTCATCATTGTGTTATATGTTTTCATCATTGTGTTTTACGTTTTCCAGCTCATTGTGTAATTCGCTCAAATATGTCAGGTCATTGTGTAATATGCTCATTGTGTAATATCAGGTCTGATTATTGTGTAATATCAGACCTTGTATTACACATTGACCAGGTGTATTACACATTGACCTGGTATATTACACATTGACCTTGTATATTACACATTGATGATTATGCCCTCCCTTTAAAAACAATAAAATGACACATGTCAAGCTTAGAATCCTTCTTACCCTTCTTATTTTTAAAACCCTTTTTACTATAACCTAACCTTATATTATAAATATATATATTTTGTTAAAGTAAATAAAATTGATTATAAACTTTAAATCTTAAAAATAAGATTCATTTTATAAAAGAAAATAATAAAGAAAAAAATATTTATGTAGGTTAAGTTTTTATAAAGTTTTACAAGTAAATTAAACGTTATTTATGTAGGTTTTAATTTCAAACTTTCTGAATTCTCACAAACACACATACAAATTAATTTTATTAAATCCTTTTTTTTTCTAAGAAATTCTAGGTCCAAGATTTTTTACATATGGTTTATTTATTTTTATATTTTTAATCTAAACGTTTCATCTAAAACATCATGATTCGGTTCCTTGGAGTCGGTTAGTATTAATATTTAAACGTAAAGAGTAATTTGTTAACTAGTTTAGTCACTTTTTGACATTGTCTTAATAAAATAAATATTGCATTAAGATATTTAATATATTAATTTGCAAATAATATTTATTGACACCTAGTTTCTTACAAAGTTTATTAAAAACATCATTTATAAACTTTAATTGTATTCTCATTAGTTCGTTCCAAAAATCCTATCTTCCCAAATCGTTCTATTCCGTCTTTATTCCTTTCAATCGTTCATACATATTAAATAACATATCATATTATTTAGGGCATTGTTAAACCGGTTCACCCGATCTAGTTCAAGTTTGAAACTCCATATCAAGGTGAGATTCATAGCCCTTTTTCCTTTTTACTTTTGGGGTGAAACATGTATACATATGTCTTGATAACTTAACATTTTTATCAAAACAGATTCTTAAACAAATAATTTCAATTATGTGCTTGATATTTGAATACTATAATAACGTTGCAATCATTAACTTGTTCATAAGCCTAAGAAAGTACTAGTATGACCATATAGGGAAAACCGATATAACAACGGCATTGTGGATGCAATAACATTTCAACGACACAATCTTTGGGATTGTGGACGCAATAACATTTCAACGGCACAATCTTTGGAATTGCGGATGAAGTAACATTTCAACGGCACAATCTTTGGGATTGTGGATGCACTAACATTTCAACGGCATAATCTTTGGGATTGTGGATGCATATAACATTAAGGGTTGATTGCAATAAATTTGCTGTTAATATGTTTGCACACTTGTTTGAACTTGTACTGAATTTATTTTATATCTTTTATGACAATTTATCTTTATAACTTATAAAATCTATGTTTCTCACCAATTTTATGTTAACCAATTTTAATTTACATATTTCAGGAAATGATAACTAGGAAGTGAAGGATCATATAGGATTGTACAAGGACTTAGCTAATAAATTTGGACAATGTTTTCATTTTGGTTGTTGTTTGTCTATTTTAACAAGGGTTGAATATTAATGATGAAATTAATAAATTTTGTGATGCCTTAGTAAATGTCTTTATACCTTGTGCTATGAACTAAAGGTGTGACACCTCGTGTTTCCGCCTCTGGCGGGGTGTGACAATACATGTCACACTTTTAAACACAAAAGGGGGCGTATCCACTTTGCTGCATGAGAAACCACTATCAATGAGAAAGGTGTGGAGCCAATGGAACCATGCTTTAGGAGTTTGTTTGAGTCCATAGAGGGCTTTATTGAGACGGCAAACATGATCCATAAATCGGGAATCAGCAAAGCCAGGTGATTTCTCTATATAAACAAGTTCATCGAGGTGGCCATGAAGAAAGACATTATTTACGTCCAGTTGGTGGATATTCCAATTGTTAATGACGGCAAGAGATAAGACAATCCAAATGGTGGACGCTTTTATGACCGGACTAAATGTGTGTGAGTAGCCAAGTCGGGAATCTAACTGTATCCTTGGGCCACAAGTCGGGCTTTGTGACGGTCAATCGAACCATACGACCTATATTTGGTGCGAAACAACCACTTGGAGCCAAAAACGTTGTGAGTTTTTTGGGCGAGGGACAAGGCCTCGAGTTCTTTATGCATAGCATCAAGCTAGTGAGGGTGTTTAACGGCTGACTTGAAACCCTTGGGTTCGGATGAGGCAAACATGGCCATGGGTAGTGGTGTGAGCTTTGTGTTTTGGTTTGAAAATTCCCTGAGTTTTCATAGGGTGAGATGGGCAGGGGGAGAAGAGCCGGCGGGATGGGGGGCTGGAGTAGTTGGTGTGGGAGTGGTGGATGAGGATGGTTCTATGGGTGAGGTAGAAGCCGTGGTTGAAAAGCAGGTTGGGTGATGGGATCAGGGACGGTAATGGGGTTAGAGGGTGAAGTGGACTGAGACGGTGATGGGGTGGGGTAAGGTATGGTTGGACTAGGCTTGGGTATAGTGGCTGGTCGGGAAAATCACAGCAGAAAAAAGGTGGTGGAGTGTTGGAAGTAGGTGCAGCAGGTTGGGGATGTTGTATGGGATGGGTTAGTGGGTAATCTATATCCTCTAGAGAGACGTTTGTGCACACGGATCTCTACCTTTTAGAGAGACGTCTAGTAAAGAACAACCTTTTGATAGAAGATCACACCCGAACCACTTCAACTTGTTTCCTTTACAGTAGATTTATTTGTTTTACCGGTCAGTAGATTAAATAAACACGAATTGACCGGTTTAAGATGAAATTCAACCAAGAAAAACAAACCAATTACACACAAATGACACTATAAACGGACATGTTTTTACAACAATCTACTGAAAGTAATTAGATAACAACTGAAAATAGATAGTATCATTTAGACACTTAATCACAACATCTACATGCATATTACCTATACACATATTTATATATACAATTCTAATAAAATAGATCGATTCGAAGCTGGGTCTACTTTTGAGCATTCCATCCTTTCCACTTCATATTGCTGAGCCATCCAAACCCAAGATACAACTGACCCGACTTTAGTTTCACCAAATGTTGACGGTATGGTATGAGTACACTTCTCAGACCTGCATTAGATTTAGTTACTTAGTTGGTCATTATTATTGTCACAAATAAACAGATGATACTAACTTGGGGTGTAAACGGGCCGAGCCGCTCGTGAGCTACTTGAGATCGGGTCACTCGAACAAGCTTAAATGAGCTTCAGCCCAGCTGGAACTAAACTGGAGCTCATTTAATAAACCAGCCAGAGCTTTACCTACCGAGCTTGACTAGGCTCGAGCACCTAAATGAACCTATTAATGTATAACTACATTAACTTTATTTTATTTAATAGATTTTTTAGAACGATTAACTCACACACTCTAAACCTACTCTTAAATCTACACTAATGCTCACCATGGGACTAGAACCCTCAACCACTTGGGGAGGAACACATTTACTACACACCATAATACTGTTAGGCTACAAACCCTTTGGTTTTTATTTAATAGATATATTATATATTTTAAATATTATTATACATAAAGTTACAACAAAATAACTAAATATATATTTTGTTATGTAAATAAAATTATAATTAGAAATATAAATATAAATACGGAAATATATAATAGCCGATCCAGAGCCCGAGCTTGAATAATTATTAACGAGCCGAGCTCGGGTGGCTCGTTTACACCACTACCCGTTGACCTCCCCTGACCCGCCCGGTTTCCATCTCTAATATAACCACAATCAATTACTTGTAATTAATGGAGAGAGTATTAACTAATAATGCGGAAAATGGTGAGTTTGACCAATAAGGAAAGTCAACGTGTAAAACCTTTTATGAAATATAAGAGTAGGTAAGGGAGGCTAAACAAACCTGATATGCACATCGTCTTGTAAAGATGAGCAACGCGTATATCTCCTTTTGTAGCCATGTGGGGCCTCTCCAAACACTCAAGAAATGCCAAATCAGCCTTCAGAAGTTCAGCTTGATCATGAGTATCATAACCCATGTCATGACAATAACAGCAATAATCTAGCCAATCAATTGGACGTTTGTCCCAAAGTAGGGACCCACCATCTTTTCCACTTGACCAATTTGGTCCACAGTAATGCCCGTATCTTGGAAATAACTGAGAAAGAAACGCACGTGGGCCTGTATGCCATGGAACCTTGCAAACGTAGGGCCTGAACCGAACAGTGGCATAACTCAAACCTGGTTCAGGAAGATTATTGAACCGAGACTGTTGCGCGTGTTTCTTTAGCTTTTTGTTTAAAAAAGTTGGCATTTTGATTTTCTCCTTGGTGTTAATGGCCCAAGGAACAATTGAAGTAAGAGACATTCCCCAAATCTTGACATCAAAAGCTTGTTGTTTAGTTGATTTTTCTAGAGTTGTTGATATATCCACCTTTTCTGAAATCATTTCTGAGATAGAAGTTGTCATACCAAAAATAATCGAGTAGATTGTAGAGCAAGAATTCCAATCATTCGCATTTTCGGGGCATTATCAAGCAAGAACAAGACCTACATGTAGCACAAATAGCAGCAATGAGAACGTTTTATACTAGCTTTTGATTTTGTAATTTTTTACAGCTGCCAAGAAGAAAAATAGATCATCCAACAGAAAAAGGTGAAGTATAAAGAAAAAAAATGCTCAGGGAAGACGAAAAGGAAACATTAAAAGAAAAGCAGACAAAGATGTATAGACAAGTTGGCAATTCAAGACAAATTATGAGCATACATAGAAGGTTAAAAGAGATTATAAATTAAGCTGAACCGTTCACTTAAATGTTTCATATTATGCAAAAAAAATATGGAAGTGGTCACATAAAGTCTGTTCTTACGCATGCAATAAAACATGTTTAGCTTTAGAAATCCATGTTGTTACCACAATCCTTGTTACGTACAAACATTTGAAAATTTAACAAATAAATGATGAAACTACAAACCACGGGAAAGTGAAGCACCAAATTATTGCGGCACAGTCCAAGAAGAAGCAGAAGTTCCTGAAATAGACTCAAGGATGTCCATCTGAAGGACCTAATGATTTATAACAACAAAGTGGTGTTTGGTTTGCATTCAGGAATAACTATGGGTATGGGATTGATAAATTGTGGATGAGAATGAGAATCAAATTCTGAACCTGTCTCCTTTGACAAGTATGGAGAAGCCCAAGTTTGTCGATGTGATTCATGATTTTAGAATCCATACATTCAAACCAAACACCTTCTATCATTCCCGTTTCCATTCCCATTCTCTCATTTTCAAACCGTCAATCCAAAATTCCAAATACTCCCCACTGATCGTTGACAGAGAGCATGGATTTTTTCATAATAGTTTGGCACATAAATAATTCCCTCTCCAACCAACTTTATTTTGTTGTTAGATATCTCATATCTATGATTATTTTAGAAAACCATGCGATGCCTACTTCATAAAGAAACAGAATTAATTGCTCTTGATATTGCACATGTGATTTCAAAATTTATTCCTCTCTTACCCTTCATGTGTATCTTTCGCAAATTGTCAGATCCAAAAACAAGAAAAATGTCAAATTAAATAAGAGCCGGATGTTTAACAAACAAGATTGCATGTGGCCTTAATCCCATATCATAGAGTATCTTTACAAGACCTGTGGTTGAAGTGTTAATCTAGAATAGCAGCAGCTGTTCCAAATAACCAAGCAGGGTGGCAAGTTCTTGATCAAAGGCGCTTACAGCATCAATTCATCATCAAAACAAAAAAGGGGGCCCAGTTACTGAAATCAATGATGAATATTCCAATGACGATGTATGAAAATACCATGAAATAGAATTATATATTTTTGATAAAGATATCAAAATAAAAATGTAACAGCTTTACACAGGTTATCAACCAGCTCCAATCAGCATGTATATAGCTCAACCTGGAACCCACTGCTTCATTTTGTATTTGTTTCCAGCTATGAAATTAGAGGGGATGTGTTCTTTTATTATGTGAAACTCAAGGGAAATAATTTGAAGCTCAAAAAAGTGGTAGACAGAAAAAGGGATCATTCTATGGTATTATCATTTGTATTGCAGTAATTACCTTATGCAAAGAAAAGACAAATTCAAACATACCAAACTGCAAATGTTAGTTAAGCACATTAGCACATGGTTTGCATCAACAACTAGGTAGGGTAGGGTTTCAATCCAGTATTCTTCAATTAACTCAAAGGGACTAATTCGTTGGTTTGTGACGTAGATCATCAACCAACTTGCGTCCGGAGTCATAAAATTGCCTAATCTTTCTTCTAGACATATAATCAACCGTCAAAGTTCATTTTTAAAGAAAATCTAATCTAACCTAAGCTAACCTAATCTGTACTTATATTTCCCAATCTATTACAAGTAGGGGTGGCAATCTTGACCCATTCTTCAAAGAATGGGTTGATTTGGGTAAAAAATAATTGTATATGGGTCAATTTGGGTCATATTAGATTAGTCAACGGGTCAATTTGGGTCATATTAGATTAGTCAACGGGTCAATTTGGGTCACCTCAGATTAGTTGACGGGTCAATTTGGGTCACCTAAAATTAGTCAATGGGTCAAAATGTATTATAAAACTTGTTAACTTAAAAATAATGCAAATGGGATAGCCTCCCCACCAACGTCACGCCACCACCCACTCTACCGCCGCCTCGCCGCCACCACCCCCGCCACATCGGCGCGTTGGCGCCCCTCGCCACCCCTCTCCCACTGTTGCGGCCTTCCGCTGTACTCCTCCCCCCACCGCTGCCACGCCACTAACACCACCCCTTCCCACCACCACCCGACGTCCTGTTGCGTTCAACTCTTTGCCGCCGCCTCCACCACCACCCGCATTCGCCGCCAACCACCCGCCCCCGCTTGTTGCGGCGACCAACCCCACCCCCACCCCCACCACAACCACCCCACCACGTCGCCATCGCCCGATCGCCCCCACCACCGTCGCCACCAACCCCACACCTACCCACCCCACCCCAACCCTACCCCACCCACCGACACCCTACCCCCCACCCCACCCACCACACCCCGCCACGCCGCCATCGCCCGATCGCCGCCACCACCGTCTCCACCCACCCCACCCAAACCCTACCCCACCCCCACCCCACCCCCACCCCAGGGGTGGGGTGGGGGTGGGGTAGGGTTTGGGTGGGGTGGGTGGAGACGGTGGTGGCGGCGATCGGGCGATGGCGGCGTGGCGGGGTGTGGTGGGTGGGGTGGGGGGTAGGGTGTCGGTGGGTGGGGTAGGGTTGGGGTGGGGTGGGTAGGTGTGGGGTTGGTGGCGACGGTGGTGGGGGCGTGGTGGGGTGTGGTGGGTGGGGTGGGGTGGGTGGGTGGGTTGTGGCGGCGATCGGGCGGTGGCGGCGTGGTGGGGTGGGAAGGATGGGGTAGGGGTGGGTGGGGTGGGGTGGGTGGCCGCGATGGTGGCGGCGATCGGGCGATGGCGGCGTGGTGGGGTGTTTCGGGTGGGGGTGGGGTGGGGTGGGGTGGGTGCCGGCGGTGGTGGCGGTGATCGGGTGGTGGCGGCGTGGTGGGGTGTGACGGGTGGGGCTGGGGTGGGGTAGGGATGGGGTGGGTGGCGGCGGTGGCGATGTCATTTGGACTCGAACCTAATTGATAGTTTTTTTTTAAAACAACCCGTTTTGACCCGGACTAATTTTGCTCTAAACCCGTTTTGACCCGAAGTCATTTTGCTCTTAACCCATATTGACCCGAACCCATTCTGACCCGAACCCGTTATGACCCGTAACCCGAACCCGCCCGACCCGCCCAGTTTGCCAGGCCTAATTACAAGATCCCTAACCATGTACTAATACTAGTTAGAACACTAACTACCATCTAACAAACTAAACTAACCTAACTATAAATGCAGCTAATCTAACTAACACTAACAACTATACATTCTTTATCCCAACAATTTTAAATCAAGCATAACACTACCAAAAAATGAAACCGCAGAAAACGATATAAGAATCCGATAATGATCATCATATCATCATCAATATTTCCTATTTTCTCTGCTCTTATATTCCATAAACAAAAAAAAAAACTTCTAGAGGTCATTAAGGCCTCAAATCACTGGTGTTCTATTAAAATAAACAAATTTCATAACCTAGATAATCAGATCAACTACAGAGTGACAGTAACCACAATTTCACATATCATAGCGTCAAGAGTGTTGATGTCAAATCTATCGAACTTCACAAAGTAATAATCAACAATCGAACACAAAATTCGAACATAATAATCAATAATTTCGAAAATTGACCTAAATTTTGCAACGAAGAATCAATTTCAAATTCAAATGCGAAGCTGAAATTAAAGAAATGATACTGACCTATACGCCGTAATTGAGCAATAAATTGTAGTGATTTTGAAAATGGAAAGGATAAAATAAGGGGACGAAGCCTCACATCACCGACTCAACAATTCTGCTCTCTGATTAGTAGCCTCTTGGTCGCCAAATTCTTTTCAGTAGGAATAATAATAATATATATTAGCCTATTATTATTGTTTTTATTTTATTTTAATTTTTTTTACTTGATATGTTAGAGTACTATTTGGATCCTGCGTTTCGTGTGGTGAGAGCGTGGTCATTTCCTCCAATATTTTGTGTCAGGAGTTTGATCGTTATCGGATCGGATTGTCGAAGATCAAACGATACCGGTTATGATAAAACAAAAATAGCGGCAACGATGTTGTTCGCTAAAAAGCGGTTAGGTCTATAATTGTACCGTGACGGCAACGTCGTTCGCTATAGTACACGATAAAAAAATACTTGTTTTTTAATACTAGTTCGTGGAAACGTAGACGCAATGTTAAAAATAACGTTAATAAAAACAAATATAAAAGTAAAGTATTAGAAAAGGGAACAAATCCTAAAAAAAAAACCTAGAGAAAAAAAGGGATAAAAGAAATTATCTAAGAAAAAATTTGTAGAAACTACGAACCTGGGTGTTTAAGATGGGTCAAAGGAGGTTTAACCACTGCACCAAGAAAATTTCAATGAAATTATAAATAAATACAAAAACAGTGTGAAATCCAAAACATAAAAATAAATTGGCGTCCAAAGTAATCAATCACACCTAGTTTCTGTACATCCCGATTGAAATAAGAAAGGCTTAATAATTTAATATAAATTGATTTACTTATTTTATAAATCACTTAAAAAAAAAGATATCTCCGGTTTAGAGGAGAAATAATTAAATTATATTGCTGATCGATGTCAAGTGTTAATTTCTCTTCGGGCCTAATATCTCTAGGTGTGGATTGTCTGCAGTCAGGACGGCTGCTTCGGAGGGCTCCTCGTGACTGTATGTAAGGTTTGGATATTTAGATGTCGAATGTTCATCTTGGTCTGCAACGTATGTTATATCTTTTTAGGTGGTATGATCATGATAACACAAGATCTCACATACAAGTGACAGTGACACATAAGTGTACCTAATTGATATAATATTCTAATGACCTCACCTAAGGTACGGTGACTCTTTTGCAAGAAGTACTTATGATGACCTAGTGATACTCTATTAAATAACTAGTTTATAGATCCGTGTATTACACGGTGTTATATAATAGAATATTGTTAAGTTTACAACCACGTCTGGTGTATCTGATACACATCCGATGTAACTTACCTTAGTAGATAATCTTCACTTTAAGTCATTTGAGGTAATAAGTTTTCAGCCGATGTAACTCTTCTTCAACCGATGTAATATCTCCTTAACCGATGTATTATCTCTTCAGCCGATGTATCTATCCGAACCGGATCCGAAAAAAATAATGATTTGTGCACCACTACTTCTACATACATCACTCAATTTTGTAATCTTCTAAGGTTTTATTTTAAAGGTATACCTTTGTGTTTGTATCGTTTGGTTGCTTATGTATAAATACAAATAGTTTGCTTCTTTATTTCTTTATCTATGTAGTGCCTCCTCATTAGACGTTATGTATCTCTAATATCGTTATTTTTTTACCTAATATTGATTCAAAACATCAAAAAGTAAATAGGATTGTATCGACATTTGTGATAAAAGTGGCAACAAAAAACATATAAAAAAATTCTAATAGGTTGGTTTCCAACCGTTGTTAGATTAGTTTTACACCCTTTTTTTTAACCTTTTTAGTGGGGTGATGATAGTGGCTCTAGTGCTTTGATTTTTTGGGTTCACAAAGTGTGTTTTGGGTACCATGTTAGGCTCCTCAAAGGGTGTGTCATCTTTTGGGTGTAATCCTTGTTGATTCTTATATATATTTTTCCGGGCATTGCCAGTTATCTAATAAAAAACATATATGGAAATAGCGAGACCTTAAATAGGGTTGGTGGCCTATTGGTAGAGGAATATTCTCTAGGAACATTAAAGATCAAGGAAGTCATGGGTTCAAGTCTCACTTTCATAGGAATAAAGAAATTTGTATTTAAAAAAAAAATATGGAGAATGAGAAGATAGTCCCTAAATTTATACTCGAGGGAATGGGATGGAGTAGCAAATTATGTGAATAGGGATGTGGATGTTAAATGGATTTGGATGAGAATGCTCTAAGATGCATTTGAAGCAGTAGTAAATGGTATATATTACTTCATCCAAACTATAATAATAATAATAATAATAATAATACGTGTAATACTGATCGAGTATTTTTTTTTTCTGACAACAGATATTATTAAAAAGTAACACGCCTAGCAAGAAGTTAGACGGAGCAAAAGAAAATTTACAAAAACATTAGGGGATTTTTAAGCCAATCCACCCAAGTAAAAGACGTGTTATTAGACTTATTGAAAAACCACAAGTACGAGAAACTCTGGATATCATAAAAAATTAGACTTTTTCTTCGAGAAGATGAGATAAAGACTGCTTCGTTTCTAAATTTCCAAATAACCCACCAAGCAGCCATAATCACTCCAAAGATCCTTTTTCCTTAAGCTAGTGTGAAACGTGGAAAAATAATCAACCAAATCGACAGGGTCAGAACTAGGGGGCATAGGAAGATCAAGCCAACGCCAAATTAGAGACCAAACATCATAAGCTATCGGACAAGAAGCGAGAATATGAGTTGTATCTTCAATATCTGAACTACAAAGCGGGCAAAGAAGAGAGGGAATATCCAGACCTTTCTTTTCCAAATTTTGTCTTGTTAGAATGCGATTAAGCAGAACTCTCCAAGCATGGATGTTAACTTTTTTGGGAACCTGACAAATCCACAAGGTACATCTGGGAGCAGTCAAGAGAATACAAGAATCTATAGCCTTACGGACATTCTTGACAATAAAAACCTCATATTTCTCTTTTAAAGACCATCTCCATGAATCAGGTGAGGAAGTAATCTCAAAGGAAGCTAGAATTGAACATAGGGCTGAATGTTAAGAGTCTTCCCCCCCCCCCCACCTCTCCCTCGAACACCTCGTCGCCAAGAGCCCAAAAAAGAACCAGAACCAAATCTGTCAGAGACCCTACAAAATTGATCTGTCTCCAACCTGTAAAGGCGAGGGAAACGTTTCTGAAAAGAAACTCCTCCCAACCACATATCTTTTCAAAAAAATGTGTCTTGCCCTGAACCAACTTTCTTTTTTAAAGATTCGAAAGGAACAATACCTTTGTCATGCAGGGCCAAAAAAGACTTTGAAATTCGATACCACACAGAGTTCCCAATAATCGGTCTAATAGGGCCATTAATACCCGCATTGGAGCCATAAATGGAAGAAATAACCTTTACCCATAAACTATCCGGAGAAGTAACAAATCGCCATCTCCATTTTTGAAATGGTATTTGGTTTGAGCCGACTTCTATCTTGGCTTGACGGCTTTAGACGGTTTCTTTTTTAGTTTCTTTTTTTAAATATCAAAAGTAATTTATATATATATATATATATTTATACATCAAAGGCGTATTTATTTTTATGTCTTCACATACAAAGTTGATATGGAAAAGTATCCCAAGACTCCTCCGGTAAGTATTGGAAAACGTTTTGTTGGGTCATCGGAAAAGCCTGCGATTGGAGAACCGTATAACCCTGCTCTTGACAAAGCTCATAATCCTCCTGTTGACGAACCTCATAATCCTTTGGTTGACGAACCGGATAACCCTCTTGCTGAAGAGCCTTTTGATGATGACCCTGCGGGTAACCAACAAGAAACCGATCGTTTGTCGAACTTGATAAAGCATATCCATTTTGAATAACTTTTTTAGTCAAATGTCTATTTTGGTATTTTTCCCTACTAAATCTAGATGACTTTGACTCTTTTAACTCTTATTTTCTTTTTTTCTTTTTTCTTTTAGTCTTTTTGTATTTTTCTTCCAATTACGTTTTTTATCTTCAGCGATTTTATCGATTTAGTGTTATGTCATGTTTACTCTGCAACGTGCTTGACGTAATACTCCTTTATTTCTATACCGAATCGTAGCACCTCCTTACGTTTCTTTTATGTACTTAATGACGTTAATGCCACCGCCACAACACGTGTTACATCGTATCGCGCATGCTTAATTATGTGCTTAATCACGTTAACGTCACCGTACAACCACGCCGTAAGTTCCATTTTCGTATTTTCCGAATAGATACTTGATTTTCGAATATACATTTGCGACGTACTTATCTATACCTACATTCTCGAGCCATCATCTTTTGGTTTTACGAACCCACGGCATGCTTAGTTATACCCACGTTCCCAAAAAGCTGTTTTATTTTTTGGTTATATGAACTCGCCGCAACGCACGGGATCTAATTCTCATATAAATCAACACACACTAGCGGTTAGCTAGCAAAAACATTATAACAAGACATTACAAATCAAAAGTGGATGCACTTCAACAAAAATGAATAACTAATCACCTTCAAAACAAAAAGTACATCATTGTGATTTGAAATATTACTTGATTAATCGTTTTAAGTTATAATTCAGTAAAGTCTAAACTGATTAGAAGAATTAAAGGACTTGTTTGAAGAAAATGATCAAGTAAATTACAACATGGATATGTTGTGAATCAAGATAGGTAAATCATTAATATAAAACAAGATCCTAATAAATTATAAGACAAATGATTTTTTTATAACTCAAATCATGTTTTGTAAATCATACTCACAATATTTACCAAGTTGAAAATTAATCTAAATAGTTTTCATAAGAATTTTTGAAATTCAAATATATCTTGGAAAGATCATACTGTTTAGAGAAGTCTTCCATACAATATTGCATAGAAGACAACACATTCAAAGATGGATTAAAACAAAACCAAAGACGAAAGCATAATATGTGCTTTTGATAAAACAAAAGTAACTAACCCAATTTTGTGTAAACTCTTTGATAATGTGAAAGGGTCATACAAAGCTTTATCTAACTTGTTAAGATTGCTTTAAATCTGTAGAAAGTTATCAACAAAAGAAGGCAAGACTTCTCCAACGTTCAAAACACAAAACTCAAATGATGGGGACCGGGCGTCCACGGTTGCTTGAAGCGACCATGGCATCGACTATGGAAGGTCCAGGGATCCCCCTTTTGGTCTTGTGTATTGACATATAAAAGGAAGTCTTGTGCAAACATTTATCTTCACCCCTTTTGCTCAAATTAATACGCATACATATCAAAGCATATAGACTCTCTTGATTCAATCATCAATTGAAGAAGAGATCAAATCTTAAAGACGGGCAAGTCAAGAAGAAGTTCTAAAAAATCTTTGATTCCATTCTTATTGTTGTTTATAAAGTGATCATCATTTTTTTGGTGACTTGTGAGAGGAACATTATCTTGATATAGTGTTGTTTTTGTATTTAAGAATGAAAACACTATCTTGACATAGTGTATGAACCTCTACGAAACAAGTTTGTCATCTTTATCCCTTAGACTCTTTACTTATTGCATATCTTTCGTTTGAATCATAAAAAGAGTTTAACAAACAAGACTACCATAAGCAGCTTGCAAACGGAATTAACCGTCAAACATAAGTCACAAGTGAATATAAAGACTATACTTGACATTCTTAAAACGCGAAACTCTTTGGCGTATTCTGTGGTTCTATATACAAGAATAAAAAAGTAAATATAAGAAACTAATTTTATACAATAATTGTTCAATGTATACATTTAAAGCCAAAACAATACAACTGCCAAAAACTTAAATATACTTAGGTTGAATAAATACAATTTGTTATAAAACAGTATTTTCTATGAAGATTTGTATGTTTGGTGTTATTAGTTATCTATGAAATAAGAAATAATTGAAATTTTCTTATGATTTAGTAATTTTTAATAAAATATTAGAATATATGTCAGATATTTAATTATTTAACATTATCATTATTTAATAGGATAGAAAGGGAAAAAACAAAAATCTATATTTTATCAGAATTTGACACGTAGCAAGTATAATTATTTATTTATTATAATATATGTTAGAAACTCAGTATATTATATAGGGTGAATAAATACAATATTATATATACTTAGTAATAAAGATCTAATATTAATATTTTTGACATATTACATAATTTTTCAATACAAATTTTAGAAATGTTATATAGTTAATTTTTTTAAATTTTTTATAAAAAGAATGAAAGAAATGTTTAAACTATAAAAATGTTTTATGAACAAAGCTATTTTTTTAATTATACAAATGTTTTATAAAAATAATTATAAAAATCATTATTATTTAATAGGAGAGAGAGACGGGAAAAAATATTAAGGATGAGCATGTGACACCCCAAAACCTTTATTTATTAGTATGTATAAAGATAGATAAGTTTGTGTTCTCTCTAAATAATAATAAATTTACAAGGCCACAACAAAAACCCAAAATAACCCCTCTTTTCTTCTTATTTCTAATTCAGGTTTGTCAACATAATCTTGAATATCTGACTAATTACCAGTCAGTTGTTACAAGGATAGTCATATTTCATCTGTACAGAATCATTCCTACCCTATAAAATTACCTGCTGCTGCATTCAGCTCAGCTAATGACCGCTAGTGCTTTATGCTTTGAAGGTGGTACATCGGCAATCTCTTGGTCAAATATCATCTCCATTACTGTCATTAGGCTGCCAAACACAACAAGTGTTGGTACAAAATTTGAGCCGCAAGTCTAAATCAGGTTTATGAAGGGTGAACTTACAATTAATTCAGGTTGAACCGCAGCTGTAAACGGGCTTGGGCTAGGGTTTGATGACGGTGTCGGTACCTGCTGCCAAGAAGTAGGTTTCGCGGGTCCACCACCCATTTCACCTACTCTCTCGTGTTCTGCTGTTGTACTCCCAAAACCGCTATTAAAACCGTTTCTAACATGGTTGGATGATGAGCCTGTTCTAATTCCGGAATCGGGCTCGATCGTCTCAGCTTTGGGGTGGTTTAGGGTTGAGGGATTTGGTCCTGAAGTGGATGGGGTTTGAGATCTGTTTGGAATACTGTCTGGCACCAAACCAGGAATTGGTCTCGGGTTTCCGGGTGGGATAAATGACGAGGGCGGGGGAGGATCGTTTTCACCGACGACTCCAGGAGCAAACTTTATGCCAGGTGGCAAAGCTTTTTCTATTTTCTTTGAAGCAACTTTCCAGACCACGGGCCCAAGGTTTGCAGCAAAGCGAGCTAGGCTTCTAGCATAACCATGCTCCGCATGTAAACCTACCTGAATTGAGAGCGCAAAATAATTAATACCCTTCATATTAGAAGGTTGAGTATCGTGTCAAAATGGGTCGGGTCGGGTCGAACCAAAACGCTTTTTGTCCACTTTCTTTTATAAATACCTAGTGTGCTAGATATAATACAAAAAGCATATTACTTCCTTTGTAATCCAACTTGAATAAAATGATTTAAGAGGTCTTATGCACCAAAATTACACCCGTGGTGACACATTTGACTCGTGTCATAACGGGTCGGGTCAACCCGTTGTCACTTTTTTTTTTCATTTTTTAGTTTTATAAAAAATTAGTAACTTGCAATAACAATGGAATTTGTTTTTGAGAAACGTACAGCTAGTAACTGCTTCCTTTCACCACCAAAGTTGGATAAAAGAGAAGACTCATAAGCATAAGCTGAAGGATGAAATTGTTTGTAGGTGTCACGCCTTGTCTCGTCTATAATAAGATTTTTATTCCCATATTTCATGTCAGCTTTCCGAATGCGTTCTGAAGATTTGAGAATAAATAATAAGAAACAAGAAAAACAAACAGAAACCAACATTGTATCAGATTGTTGTAATCGACAAAAAACTTTGAAAAATTCGCAAGTACTTATGACATACTTTTGTTGCATAAATCAGCCTCTTAAAAATTTCAAGGGATACATAAAAACCTCCAATGCTTTCATGATGTGATGTGTATCAATTATCTCTTACTAAGAGGTCATTTTAATAATTTGACAAATAGTAAAAAAATTCAAAACTGCACTAAAATTTATTGGTGGGTTGAGTAGAGCGATTTAAAGTGCGTTGAGTAGCATGCGAAAACGGGACATTTTATAACAAATAATTAATGCATTAGACATGACCATGAAACAAATTATTACAATAATAAACTAAATCTTTGAATAGAGTGATTTAGGTTACATTAAAAGAGGTTGTATGCAATAAATATACATTTTCACTACTTTGAACCAATTAGCTTTTTAGCTAAATAATCTGTTTTTGGGATTATAAATAACCCAAAAAGTCAAAAACACCATATCATACGTAAACAGGCGGACCCATTCATACCTAAATGAGTTAAAACTGCCACCTCTGGTTTAAGCTATGTTCTACGGCCATATGAACTATGAAGTGCTAAACGCTAAAAATATTAAATAGAATATAAAAGAAACCTGGAAACTCTTCATTCCAATCTGACAACAATTCTGAATAATGTTCACCGTTGCGAGAACGATGTGAGCCCAGTAAACCATCAGCCTGAAACCTATAAAGCATGGGTGGTGCTTTTCTTAAGTTGTAAGGAGTTGACTCGTTTGTATTGTCTTCAGTGGTTGCCAGGGTGGCACCTGATGTAGACTCAGGACCCATACGGTCCAATGGAGGTCTGCCAGGTGTCTTCTTTACTTGCTTGCCAGGTGGCCTGCCTCTTTTCACCACTTTCGGTTGTAATTCACCATCTTCGCCCTCTAGCCTCAGATTTTCAAAGTCCCTTTTTGCCAACTCTTGTATAGCCCTAGCCTAAGAAAATAAATGATAGGAATTAAGTTTAGGAGAAAAATATATATGTATGGATTATTATATGGTATTAGTAAGTTAACAAAGTGAACCCTACCTGCCGGAAGTATATAGTATCAGATGAATTATACTGCATTGCATTGGAGCAAATCAAATTAACATCCGACTGCAAACACAAGAAATAAAAATTTTAAACTACAGATATATGATTATATGAAAGAAAAAAGTATAAGAAATGAACAAGCAGCCTCACACACGCAGATTAGTTGAAATTTCCAAAAGCCTGATTAAATTTGGCTAGCAATGTATACATACATATATGTCAATATAAAGGGGCGTGTGCGCAATATTTGGAAGAAATAAACAGTGTCGAATCAACATGACACTTTTAAATTATTATGCAAGAACCTAACATTTATGTTAAACAATATAGGAAAAGAAAAGACAAGATCTTGCAGAATCTATAATACAGAGTCAATATACGGCAATGCGGCCAATTAAAATGAAAAAACGAACACAAAAAGATAGAACTGGATATATCATAATCACTTTGGCTGATTTCAATTAATGAACAAATACATGGGTTTATTAATCACGAAAACCACCACATCATACTAAACAGGAGAAATAAATAGACTTTCAACAACTGTAGCATAATAAACCAACACAAACCTCCAATTCTTCCAAATTTGAATAAAGTCCGTCTTCAAGTTTGCTCCTAACAGTACCAAAATCCATAGGCTGCTTAATTATTTCATGGTAATCAGGGAGCTGCATACAAACAAGCTTCTTCATATAAATAAAAAAACTAAAACATAAACACTGGATGCCACTTGCAAACTTTCAAAATAAAGCACCTCATTCGGATCAACGGGTTCAGAGAAAACAGCATGAGTGTCCTTCCTGCAGACCAATTTATATCAAGAAACAATACAAAAAATAAGATGTATTCTATTCAAAAAAGTAAAAACACAAAAGACTCACTTTTGAAGCCTATCAAGAATGAACACCAACAACTTTCTATCTGGCAGGGGTGTTGTGGGTCCAGACTCCAACGGTGACCCTGCACAGAAATTAAAACCAAACGTTAGTAAACAAAACCCCTCATGATAAATTGTCTACAATTCAAGAATATAACAAAAGGGTTTATGATTGAGACCATGTAGAGTGTCCATCGCTTTCAAGACCTTTTCATCCTACAAACATAAATCCATCACCAATCGTTACAACAAAGACCAATCGTTACAACAAAGAAACATAAAGTATATAACATAACACATATAGAAAGATTCATCAAGCACCCAAAGTAAAAGCATCAAGCATAATTAGTAACACTAATTATAGATTCATAGATTAGGAGATAAACCAACCCAAATGGAAAGTACAAGTGAAGTGATTGAATAACAGAGAATAACAATAATTATCATAGAAAAGACAAATTTGAACTTTCCACCTGAGACATGATGGTGGGTGAATGTTCCTTTAAGTCAGAGTATGCACACTCATACATATACTAATACTTGTAAACAACAAATCAACAAGAATTAATAAAATAGCAGAATTTATGTAGAGAACACAAAAGGTAAATATATGTGAATAATTAACTCATTATAAGTGTATGTTATATATGGACAGATGTATCTATTTACAGGTTTTGTAGTTATGGATGTGTACACTAAAAACAAAACTTGACCTGGTCAAAACACGTACACCCACTTCCGATCTAAGAAGATAGAAAAAGCTGTTGATTGAAATGCCCGAGAAAATCCAAACAAATATTCAAAGAAAAAAAATAATGACAAGTAAAGATATTTCCTTTCCCCTAAATTTTGCTATTTTTAAATATTGATATATTTGTGCTCTAAAATGCACTTTTTCCCTGGATTTAAACTCTCAATTTAACCTCCAGACAATTTAAATTCACAAAATCGAAAACAGGTATAAAAACAAAACCCTAATTTTTCAAATTGTTGATATTTTTGTGCTCTAAAATACACTTTTCCGTCAATTTAAACTCCTGATTTAACCTCCTCGCAATTAATTGCATTAGAGTTATTATAACAAAACCCTAATTTTTCTCACATTGATGAAAATTTCACCTGATGATCAGAAGCAACACCGCCAGATCCGGATTTAGGTTTCCGATTGTCGACATCAGCATTCGAATCAGAGCCGTAAGAAGCCGAATTAACCGAAGAAGATCTAATCAAATCAGACGATAAATGCAGTTGTTGATCCGATTGGGGCAAACGAACAACGAGCTTGACTTTCTTCTGTTTCCGTTCATCATCGTCGTCGTCGTAGTACTCGTCTTCGCCGAGCGAACCGGCGTCGCTGGAGGTTGAGTTAGGGTTCCGGCGATTGGATCTCCGGTGTAATTGTTGTTGATTTTGCGAATTTTGTTGCTCTAAAGCGCGTTTCTGGAGATCTAGAAGAGACGGCCGGCCTTTCTTCTTATTCTTCTTCGCCGCCGTTGCTCCGCCGCTTCCTCCTCCGCCTACCTTACCCATGGCTGCTCTCTCTCTTTATCTCTTCTTTTGCTATCTTTTGTTTCTCTCTCCAAAACAGGCGTTAACTAATTTGTTTCATTACAATTCTGAATCACAATGTGTTCACTTTTGACCCTTTAACTATCTATGTGTTTACATTCTAGCTCCCTTTTAAAATAAATAGTTATCACATATAGTAGCATAGCATTAGCTAAAAATTAAGTATGGAATTGTGGACACAATAACTTTTAATACTAGACCTCTATCACTACTATCTAAAAGTGATCAATAAAAGTGATTTGTGAATATTGAAATTAAACTAAATAATAACTAACGATTTAACTAAACAAAGTGATCATGTGAGGATGAAGACAAATAATCAAGGAAACATACCACTACTATGAATCCTTTTAACAACACAATAACAATAAGCATGGCTCATAGTGAGATCATTCTCTACACATAGTATATGGAAGTAGAATAGACTCATGTCAAGGCTATCTAATTATATAACTTTTTTGAAAAGCTTGAACTTAAACACATAATGGTTATATAAAGTTATGCAATTAAATGACACAATTATGTCAATGTGAATGATGAAGTAGGCTCCCGTCAATTCTATCTAATTTCACAAGTCTTTAGAAAGTTAATACGATGAACACATAATAACCAACTCGAAGTGTGTAAATCAAGCAAAGATACATTGAGAGCATTCGTAATAGAATTTGGTGGAAATTAGGACACTCACTTACTATTAGTTGAGTTCTCCTATTAACAACATTTACCATACTAGTATACATGCATGTGATATCTCTAAAAATTGTATGATTTTTATTTCGTGTAATTCTACTTCGGCATAATGTACGAGTTCGTTTTGCCTCATTTTAGTTAATATATCAATTCAATTCCCATTTCTATTTATAAAAATGTGAAAGTTATAAAATTTAAATGTTTAAATTGAATTTAATTGATTAATTATCAAAAAGAATTGTAATAAAAAGGCTTTGAACCCTTATTTTGTGTTAAACCCCCTCAAAAACATTTGAACCCCCTATTTGAACCCTCCTTTTTATCTTCTTTGAATCCTGGAAGCAACAAGAGCAATTTTGACTTTTAAAAGTCAAAATCGCATCCAAGTCAACCAAAAAAATCCACCAAATTCGGGATGTTTAAACCCTCTAAACTCGTTTCTAATCATTATCCATCAAGAGGAACGAGAAATTCGTGAGAATGGTTAGCTAATTCGATCCTTTGAGATCAAATTTGAAAACCCGCGACTAGATAACCCAAGCTTCAAAAACCCACGATTCTCGTTCTAATCGAACTGATTCCGCGTTCATGGTGGAGCAAATCATCCCTATATATACCACACCAATTCACAGACGGAATTACCACCAAAATCCGTCCTTTTTCTCCCACTAAGTTTCGATTCGGCGCAAGGTGTTCCGGGTCTCAGATCGTCGCCATCTAGGCTCCAATCGGTGTGATTTTCGACTCCAGGTAACGAGTTTCATGTTAATCGCACGCTCCTTTTACTGCTTTCAAACGTCGAAATCGATTTAGGGTATCGGGTTCGTGTCTGGGTTTGTTTCAAGGAAGAAGATGATCTGTGAAGTTTGGTTTAAATATTTTCTATTACTAAGTTTTAACAAAATAGAGCCTTGGCTCAGTGGTGAAAGCCTTGACATTTAAATCGAAGGTCTTGGGTTCGAAACCCACTGACCATTTCTTTTCTGTTTTTATTTTCTCACACACACATATAAATCCATAAATACATATATTATTATTATGTTTATGAACAAATAAAGGTTATTAAACCTATTCTTTCTTTAGAATTTCCATATTATATTCATATTGGTTATAAAAGATAAATAAATAAATAAATGAAAGGTATTTTTTTATATAGCATAAATACATGATGTATTTTCTTTAAATAAACATAAAGGGATATTGTATACTCTTTTATTTTATATATATATATTTTTAAAAAGATTTCACAAGAAACCATTTAAAGTTATATTTTTATTAATAACGTTATTTAAACTAGAAACTGTTACTAAACATTTTTTTTAAGATTTCGTTTTCTTCTTTAAATCACAAGAATTATAAATTATATTTTATAAATTTTTGAAAACTTGTTCAAATGTTTTACTTTTAAAACTATATATTTCTTAATTCCTTTTTAACTTTTAGAATTATATTTTATTTTAACTCTTAACTTATTATTAAAACCCTCTAATATTAACTTATCTATTTTCAATCCTTATTAAGTACACAACTGCACTTTAGTCCTTATCTTTTCTCAAACTTACGAGACACATCATAAACTCGGTTAAAGTGTACAAATAGAGTAAACTTCAAACTGGTATGTAGCTATCTGACAAATAGTAAGGTTCTGGCTAGGAAAGACGGGGTTCTGATCCGGCCAACTCTTTCCTGGGAACTTTGCTGTTGGAGGTACTACTCTAGTATGATAACCACTCTAGTATACGATGACTACTTTCCTCTAATTACAAGACAACCCCTCATCTTTCCACGATCCTGTAAACTAACTCAAACTCGAACTTATTTAGGCATCTTCTAAACCAAGTTACTTCAGCAATCAAGATCAATCCCACCTGCTGCAAGGTGAGTTCATAGCCCCTTTTTGCTTTCTATTTTGGGATGGAAAACATGCTCTTATATCAAAACTGAAACCAAGTCTTGAGTCAAAACTATACTTTGCATTCAATAACAAACTTCTAATTCTAGTAACATTAAACTGATTTATACATGTTGCAAATGTCATTTTTACTACAAAGTCTCTCTTATTTCTAAAACTACACAACCATTAACTTCGGGGAAGCCATGGGAGTACGTAAATAGATCTATTGGCCTGACTAGCCCATTCAGTCCTCGGGTTGATGCATGCCAATCAATTCCGAGCGTCCTTCAAGTTGTGGATTCTAATCAACTTGGAAGGAGCTGGGTGTTCAGAAACTGCATTCTTGACACTTATACTATAGTCTAACACCCTGACAAGGTGTTGGGTGGGAGAGCTATCGATCACTAGGGTTGGTTGTGGACTCATGTATGATAGTTTAAATTACTTGGAATTTGAAACTTGTTTTTGATTTGTTTCTGGTTATCTATTATTATATCTATTAAATCCTATGTTCTCACCAACTTTTTAGTTGACCTATTTTAGCATGTTTTTCAGGTGAAGCTAACTAGGATGTTGACAAGCTCATGATAGGATCAAGGACTATGCTTTAGTGGACTTAGCTAGAATTAATAAAAAGAAGAATTATTTGTTCTGTTTGTATTATTTGGTTTATTTGTTCAGAAATACTGATGTAATAACTATTTGATTTTAATAGTAAATTTCTTTTGATCATGTGTAATGATTCAATTTCGTCGCCCCCTCGTGTTTCCGCCTTGGCGGGGTGTGACAATGCAGCACCATACGAAGCCTTGTATAGGAGAAAATGCATATCTCCACTATGTTGGTTTGAAATTGGAGATAACCAATTGACAGGACCTGAAAATCCTGAAATCATACTGGAAACAACTAACCAAATCCTTAAGATCAAAGACAAACGAAAAACAGCTAGAGATTGTCAAAAGAGTTATGCAGACAAACGATGAAAACCATTAGAATTTCAAACCAGAGACAAAGTACTACTCAAATTAGCACCATTGAAAGGTGTATTTCGATTTGGCATGAGGGGTAAAATGAACCCTAGATACATAGGCCCATTTGAAATAATGGCCAAAGTCCGAATGGTAGCTTACAAACTTAAGCTACCACAAGAACTATGTGGTATACATGTAACACCTCAAAATTTTCCAAGGACTAAAAATGTCAATATGTTAAAAATCTAAGGGCTAAAAGAGGTAAGAGCCCAAAGTAGGAGGGTTGGAATTGCAATTAGATACATGATCAAGGGTTAAAAATGAAATATTTTGAAAACAGATTGGTAGCGGACCGCTACCGAGGAGTATGGCGGTCCACTATGTGGAGAGGACGGAAATCATGAGAGAATGCCACGTCATCAGACGCGTGTCTGATGACTCAACCCTATTGCTGACCACAAACCCTTGGCTAACGGTCCGCTAGCCGCAAATAGGCCGGTAGCGGACCGCTACCAAAGAGTATGGCGGTCCACTATGTGGAGAGGACGGAAATCATGAGAGAATTCTACGTCATCAGACGCATGTCTGATGACTCAACCCTATTGCGGACCGCTAACCCTTGGCTAACGGTCCGCTAGCCGCAAAATTGACCCGGACAACACGGAGCTGACGCGTGTCCTATGACTCACTGAAACCATTTGGGTGGCAGACCGCTACCACGCTGGTTAACGATCCGATACGTGGATGCTACACAAAATAGGTCGCCTCAATGGGCGGCAGACCGCTAGCCTATACCTTAACGGTTCGCTACGGGTCCAATAATGGCCTATAAATAGAATTCGATGGCCAGAACCTTTGAAACATGTTCAGACCCTCAAAACACCTTTAAGCACATACACTTAGTCTAGGGATTCGTGCCAAGGTGCCGGTACACGTTCAGAAGTCCAGTTTCTAGCCTTACACCTTTAAATAACCATAGATAGCTCCAAGGTAAGGTTTCGATTGGTTATTAAGATATGCTTAATTATCATTAAGCTATTATGAGTTTTTATTAAGAAATATTAATATTAGAATTAATTACACCGATGACCCCTGTGGTTTGGTCAAATTATGGTTTTGGCCCCTAGGAATCAGAAACTACAAGTTTGGACCAATAGTTTGCACGATTGTAACACATATGGCCCCTGAAGTGGATGTCAGTTAAGTGTATGTGAAATGACTAAAATACCCTTACATAATAAAATAATAAAAAAAAGAATTAATTCATTAAAAAAAGTGAAACCCACCAAAACCACCCACTTCATCTTCTCCAAATCAAAACCACCTCTCCCACCAAACCCTAGCTTCCTCCTCCCATTTCCGGCGACAACCACTGCCGCCTCCGGCTGCCGCCACAAGAAAAATTACACATATCAACTGGTTCCTTTTATCCCAACTGAAAATCAAAATAGAATAGAAAAACTAGAATTTTTTATGAGGACCCACCCTAATCTAACTACCGGTCCAATGCAATTGAAGAAGATGATGAGGCGTACATCAACCACCACCGCCCACATTCATCGCCAACCTTTGAATTATTTCCGAATACACAAACAAAACGAAATCCGACAGCGGTGGTGCTTGAATGTCGGTTGGATCCGCAGACTAGTGGCTGAAATGAAAACAATGAAATCCGTCTCGATTTAAAGCTTACGATTTAAGGCTGAAACACAATCTTTGATTTCATCATCGCTGCTCCATTCTCTTTCTTGATCCCAAACCTACAATCATCCTTTAAGGTGCTTAGTGTTTCTTCTTCCCTTGACCCAGTTTGTCAACAACCCAATCTGCTCAGAATCTTGTCAACAAGTTGTTCATCTCCATCATCAAAATTAAGGAATTAGGTTAAGTAGCTTCAGGAACTCCATGGATTTTGAGGAAACAGGTTGTGAGGCTGTTGGGGCCGTATAATCCAAAAATATACACACAATTTTGAGGCTGGAATTGGGGCACATGGTCAGACTGTTTTCGGAGGAGATGCGAAGGAGGGTTCAGCCCAGATCGGCGGCGGTAGACACACGCCTCTGGTTGCAACCATGGATTGGCGGCGGCGAGTTTAAGCCCAGAAGACTCACTGTGGCAACAGAGTGTTGGTGGTGGTTATAGATGGCGACATACGCCTTTCCGGTGACCCAAAAACAGGCGGTCCAGCGGTGGCCTAAGGACGGTTCCAGCTCAGTGACAACGACAACTAAGTGGTGATTCCGGCAAGATCGATTTGTCGGACCGTCGTCCGGAAGATGTCGCCCATAGATGACGGTGGCGGTGGCTTGTTGTCTAGATATGGTGGTGGGAGAGGAACATAAGAGGGAGAAGAACATAAGAGGGGGTAGGGTAGGTATTTAAATTCTTTTTTAGTTTTTAATATATAAAGGGTATAAAGGTCATTTTAAAAAATTTAACCCTAAAAGATAACCTTCATCCACTTCAGGGGCCATATGTGTTACAATCGTGCAAACTATTGGTCCAAACTTGTAGTTTCTGATTCCTAGGGGCCAAAACCATAATTTGACCAAACCACAGGGGTCATCCGTGTAATTAATTCTAAATATTATTAGGATATTGTTCAAGGTTATTATTTCGGTTATAAGCACGCCAAGGTGATGTCTAGGTGAGTTTCTCTGAATTGAAATGTGTATTGATTTACACAATTGTTATTTGAAACATGTATGATAAGTAATGCCCTATTCTAACTATATATAATGTGTATTAAGTATTGTATACATTCATAAAGTGGATGGGACCTACGGGTCAAACGACTATCTCATGGTGCTGGTGTGATAGGACCAGTAATGTGGGATGGTTTGTCCATTTTATACCGGTGTGGTAGGACCAGTGGCGGGAGCGGTTGGCCAGTTATGTATATAACAAAAGCTTATTAGTTTTGTGTAAACTAATGGGTGGGACATGGGATTGTCGGTGATCGGATAACTACCATGTGGTAAAGATTCATGAACTCACCAACTAATGTTGATCCAGATTTTTTTATTATCTTTAAGGTTGTTGCAGGTGGATCATTTTGATGGCATTCCAAGTAGACATAGATATGGATATTTGTTATTTGGATGGCCAGATGATTATGATGGATGAAGGCATTCTTGGTAGAGTTGTAAGCCCTATTGATGTTTTAAGTTCCTTGATAAGGACTGATGTTTGTTAGATTGGTTTGTTTGTAATAGACGTTTAACTTATGATAGATAGATAAAGCTTCAAGATCACCTGACCTTCTATCTTGCATGGATATTCTCTTGTTTCATTCCAGGAAATAAAAGGAGGAAGAAACACATAAAAACTGGTAAGAATCTACACTTAAATCTTTTGTTTTGGTTTAAATGGGTCTTTGGGATAAACTAGGGTTTCTTCACATAAATGTCAGATTTTTACGTATGAAATGCCCGAATCTAGCTTCATGGAAGCTAGATAAACATTTCAGACATAAAAAGGTACGATCTTGGATCGAGAACGGGTTTGTTTGAGAAGATATTCATTCGGTGATACTGAGTGGCGACACTATTTCAAGTGGCGACTCTAGTCGCAGCCGAATGGAGAAGGTAACCCTATTTTTAGGCGAAAATAAGAGTGATGACGCTATCATGAGGCGATAATAAGAATCGACTCTAAGTCTATAACGCAAGTTATGACGAAACTAGTCTTGGCGACACCAACGACACTGTCCTCAAACGACGACACTGTCAAGGGACGACACTAGCGTCTGGTGTTAGGAGACAGTATGGGCGACACTAGCCCTTATTGAATGTTTCTGCACGTAAATGGTTATGCTGATCGTATAGCACTAGGGCAAACCTATACTTTCTTGCGTCGGATAGTTTTAATTAGTCAGGTGAGTCAAGAATCCCTATTTACATGTTTTAGGGTGGTGTGTATACTCACAAAGAATGTTTTATAATAAATATGTTTTATGACTTCAAACGTGAACGTTATGAAAGAGATAATTTAAAAGGTTTTTGTAACTGTACGTTTCATAAACAAGAATGAAACATGTAAAGTATGTTTACAGTACTTGAAAGTTATGTTTTCAAAGAAAAAGGTATTGTATAGAAAGAAAGTGTTTATTTATCTAACCATTTTATAAATAAAAGAGAAAGGCGTTGTAGAAAGAAAGTGTTTATTTAACTAATCGTTTGATTAACAAAAACAAAAGTGAAAGTTATTACACTGTGCAATCTATCATAGTATGTACACAAAAGAAAGGAGTCTTGGGAGTTCGGATCAGTCCTCGTGACTAGGTCAATCCTAAGCCTTATGACAACACCATGGCCCGAGTTCATGACTGTCATAAGAATAACATAGACTGTACCTTTGTGGTCGGTTAATGGGAATAAGTTGTACAACAAGTTGTACTCTAGTGGCGACGGTCACGGGTAAGGTTCATTTGGGAGCAAGCATATGTTCCTTCAGGAGCAAACAGAGGTTCCTTCGTGAACAAACATAGTCGTTAAAGCATGATACATATTTAAACGTTTAAAAATGTATGACTTAATAGTTTGACAAAGTATGTTACAATATATGTATCCGTTAAACAGTGTTTTGCGAATCATATGATAAAGTATGTTTTGTTAAACTATGTTTACAAATGACATGAATGAAATCCCTTTTTTGTAAATGTATATGAAAATTTAACAGCGTTAATTGATTTCTAGTATGCACATCAGGTTAAAAAAGTGATAGATGAGAGAAGCTGCAAAAGCTTGCATAGCAAGGATCATTGGGCTGCTCATCTTTGAAGACCGACATTCCCTCATTTGCTAGTTTTGAACAATCTAGTTTAAAGTTTTAATTCCTCGTTGATTTTTTATGTTTAAACAAGACTTCTCACAACTTTCTCTCTCTAGAAGATGAATAAAAATGATGAAGTGAGGTGTGGAGTGGAGATGGCGGCTAGGTTAAGCTCCCATGCCCCTCCCTTTTAGTCTTTCGTTATTTGTCGTGTTTAGCCCTCGTACCTTGTTTATTCCTTTCCGAGCCATATTATAAACGTCAGTTTTTGGGTTGTTACATTATGTTTAGACGTGTATGACGAATATATAGCCTTTAGTATTACATTATGTTTAGACGTGTATGACTAATATATAGCCTTTAATAAGTAATAGGTTAAAATTACATATCTTTGTAATAAATGTAAAACCAATATCACGGTTGAAAGAATAATATAATTTTTACGAATCGAAACCTATTCTTGTGCTCCAATTTTCTTACTAAAATGAAAATATAAAGTAACCATTTGTGAGGAAGTAAAATAAATTAATGCATGGTGACATATTAATTAGTTATACTAGTGCTGCAATTAATAAGTAATTACCATTCAAATTCTAGTGAACTTTTATTCCGTTCAGCGAATACAAATAATACGTATACTAAGAGGTTGGCTCCTTCAAGCAGCTTTAAAGATATTATATTGTACTTTGAAACAAAAATATAAAAGGCCAAACTTCTAAAATTAAATGTGAATTGATCATTGAACCGGTGGTTATTCTCTGCGGCTGAATATAAGTTCAAGAGGTTTTTCTTTCTGCAAAGTCACACCAAATTTTTCAGTCATGTCGAGTTTTGTGGGATCCTCACCATTTGGAAGAGACCAATCGTATCCGACAATCAAAGATGCTAAGATGGTTTGCAAACTCTTAACACCAGACGGTAAACCAGGACACATCCTCCTCCCACCACCAAACGGTATGAACTCATAGTCATGGCCTGCAAAGTCAATGTTGGAGCCAAGAAACCTTTCAGGTTTAAAAGTGTTAGGGTCCTCCCAAACACTTGGGTCATGACAAATGGCCCAAACGTTGACCCATACTTGGGCATTTTGAGGAATAGTATAGTTCATAACTAGCTTCAATGGCACGTCGAGGAATTAGGACAGGAACAACAGGGTGCAATCTTAGTGTTTCCTTAATACACGCATTGAAATAAGTTAGTTTAGAAAGGTTAGAATTCATAATACTGTTATGGTTTAGCTCTGTTAGCTCCTTTTGTACTTTGCGCATGATTTCTTTGTTCTTTAACAACTCAGCCATAGCCCACTCAATGGTTGTCACCACAGTATCTGTACCCGCTATGAATAATTCCTGCATGTAGGGAAACTTAAAATCAAAATACATTTATATATATATATATGTGTGTGTGTGTATAAATATATGTATACACTAAGAGTGTGTTTTTAGAGCGAACATATATTTAGAGATCAAATGTTTCAAATATGTCTATTCAATCTATGTGATCATCTCGTAAATCATTTTTAAGTATAAGAAGATGTTCTTAAAAACAAGGGGATGTCTAAGAAACACTTACCAGAACCAAAATGTTGATTTGAGCAGTCGTGAAATTGTTTTCAAGCAATCGATCTAAGAAATCTTTTTCGTGGTCTGCCACGACAACTTTCTTAGTGATTCGAGCTCTCCTTTCTTTAACTATAGCCTCTGAAAAGCTAGACAGCTCGTCAAGATGATTCAAGCTGTCCTTTCTTAATCCTTGAAGATCTAGGCCCCCAACTATGGGGAAAAAATCGCTTACATTTGGTGTTACAGAATTCTCCAATATCTTTAAGAGTCCGAATTTCAACCGATGAGCAGTTTCGTCATCTTTCAAATCAAGAAAATCTTTGCTGAACAAAATGTTGCTCAAAGTGTTAATCAACGTAGTAAAAATTAGTTCCTCAATTTTCACAACTTTTCCTTGTGTGTTATTCAAGAAATCTAACATGTGAGCCAACTTCGTGTTTCTCAAGTTTGACTGGGCCTCTATTGCTTTGGCAGAGAATAACTCAAGCCGACACAGGGTTCTACATGATTTCCAGTGTTCTTATAAAATACCAACACATAAAATATAATGACTTCCTCATCTATTTGTCTGTAGAACATCAAACAATCGCTACATTAATTTAAAAAGTTAAAGATGGGTCAATGAGAAAAGTGTTGAAGCTTCGGATATTGTCAAACTCTTCCATTATAGAGAGATTCAGTCAAAGTCATCGATATAATAATTGTTTATATGGTCATAGGAAGAAAAAAATGAGAGAGGGAGGAAAAAGAGTTTGCATGGAAAAAGAAATTAAAATAACAAAATATAGTTTATTTTATTTTTTATATTTTGCAGTTATTATCAAACTTGTTCGAACATTATTGATACTTAATTTCACATCATGTCCTTAATTTACAAATATTTCATGTACTACGAGAAAAGGAAGCAACCAAGAATGTCGTCGCTATTGCTCTTGATCCGTGTTCCACTTTTAATCAGAGATATATGACGGTTACCTTGAAGTTAATCGGACAACCACGTGGGATTCCAAGCCTGCAAACCCTACGCGTTTGTAGGAACATACGGTCATTAAGGTGGTTGGACTGAATATGTCCTCTTAATCAGCAAATGTGCTGAAGAGGATAACGGTTTATATGCATCCAATCTGTTCAAAGATAAGGCTTTGGAATGGTGGAATACCATTATTTCCGCCAAAGGCCGAGAGCAAGTTTATGCAATGGGTTGGTAAGATTTTCGAGAGAAGTTAGAAAGGAAATTTTGACCCCTAAATGAAAGGGAGCAAATTGAAAATAAATTCCAAAATCTTCGGATGGTGGGTAAAACCCATAAAGAGTATACCACAAAGCTGTTTCAGTATGCTCGCTAAGTACCCCACCTAGCCACCCCAAGAATCCAATCTCATCAAGATACATATGGGGATTAGCCAATGAAATTAGAGATATTTTCAAAATCTCTAACCCTACATCTATGGATGAAGCCATAGGATTGGGTGATGTATTAATAGACGGGATGATAAGAACCTGTGAAGAAAAAAAAGAAAAAAAAGGAAAGCACCAATCCAACAAAAACAATAATAAACGATTTAAAGGCAGATTCAATCGAAAAGACACTCGTTCCCCGATTTCATAATGCCAAATATGTAAGAAAAGGAAATTGGGGGAAATGTTGTTTTAGACCCTATTGCAATCAACTAGTTTCAGACCCGTTGAACATATGATACGCCCACACCAGATCCAACACACCCAAACTTTTTTTTGATCCAAATTTTCATGTGTAAACCCTAGGTTCATGCACAAGGTGTATATGCGTATTCTTCAAGTACAAGCCGATCCTGTGCATGCATGTACTAGGAGTTTGTGCATGACTACTTGTGCGAGTACTCCTAGTACCCGTAGTTTCATGCTTGCATGATCTACAAGATTTACACAAGAGTACTCCTTGCGATTACTCAGTGCGGGGACTATGTTGTAGTATATTCAAAACCCTAACTTTGCATGAACCAAGATCTGGACTGTTTTGACGTCAAGGTTCGAACTTTAAATGTTCAAAACGTCCGTCTAGTATCCATAAAACTAGATCTATGGTTTTTATGTGATTCCATACGTATAAATGTAATCTTTATAGTTAATTAAAACCTCATATTTACTCAAAAACCGTTTCTGTAGAAAAGTGTAGATCTAGAGCAACTTCGTACCTGAAGGTTGTGAAATGCTTTCTAGTATCTTCTTCCCTTGTCAATCTTCAACAAAAACCAACTAGAAAATTGCTTGAATTTTCCAACCGAGAACTCAGCTCACCCGCCCACACTCTCAAATCCACGCAAGTTGTTGCTGAATTTTTGTAGCATAAGGGAAAATTTTCCAAGTTAGGACATTCCACTCTAATCCCCTTTCATTTAAAACTATAACTTTATTATTTGAAATTCCTGGACGTTAAAACTTTTAACGAACCCACATGTATGAATGAAGAGGTTTAAAGATATTATAATTTGCACACAAAAACACTATAAAATACCAAAGTTCTAAAATTAAATGTGAATTGATTGAATCTATTGCTTAATCCGCCGTACTATATTCCAACATGATTACACTTCGTGGACATCTATACAAAGGCTTTGGGTAGAGTTCAATTTGAGTCTTTACGAAACAAGTTGGGAATTCTAATATGCCACTTTCCATGTTGAAGGGGGTTAATAAGAACGCTCTATTTTATTATACATGTTGGGTTGCTATTTATCACCGTATAATTTTTACATATGTGTATGACAAATATATAGCCTTTAATTAAGAGGGTGTTTGGGATTGTTTGTTTAAATCTAAAAGGGTTTTTTGTCAAAAGTGATTATTAACTTATAAACCCAAATATGTATATATATATATATAGCCTAAATTAATAGTTGAAGGTCCCGGGATACTAGCAATAATTATGTTATGGACCGGTGTAATTGGGTCCCCTCTAAGTGCAACATCTTCGGCTAGAGGGCTGAGTTGGATTATATCCCCTCACTAGTCGCTTTGGCTAAGCGTAAGGTCCAAGTTGATTCCATCTTCTGCCCCCTATGTGGAAACTCGCAAGAAACGACCTATCATCTCCTTACTTCTTGCTACTTTGCTTCGGTGGTATGACAACACGTTAGTTTGTGGTGCAAGATCAATCCGATTTATGCCTTTTCGGTTCGCGACCTTGTTGAGCTTCACAAGACGGTTTTCTCGGAAAAGGTATTCAAAGAAGTCTTCAAAGGCATTATCATCATCACGTGTTGGTGCATATGGAAAGAAAGAAATGAGGTCCTCTTTAAAAACAAATCAGCTAAGATAGAAGATATAATTGAGAGCATAAATACTTTAAGATTCGTTTGTCTTAAAAGTCGCTCAAACCTTAAGAATCTCACTTGGAAACACCGGATTAGTTTCAATCTCTTGTAATTATGTTTTGATTCCCTGTAGGTTTGGGTTCCTTTGTTTGTTTTGTTTCCTTTGTATTTGTTGGTTGTAGTTTCCCCGTTTGTCTATAAAATCTTGCCTTTCGAAAAAAAAAACTTATAATTCTTCTAAAAGAAGTTTTTAAAAAAGTGTTTGAATTAGCTTTTGTGATGAAAAAAGCCAATAAGTCTATAAATTATTTTTTAAAAAATGTTTGGTTTAGATTATAATTATTGTATGGTAAAGGGTGGTAGATTGGTAATTTCATATTCAAAAATGTCATAAGGGGTTTTAAAAAGACAGGATTTGAGACTTTTGGAATACAACTTTTTAAGACGTATCAAAAAGCCAAAATAAAAATGACTTTTATCTATATCAAACACTTTTTTGACTTATTGGCTTTTTAAAAAAGACAATAAGTTAATAAGTCATTTTCAAACTCAATCCCAAACACCCCCTAAGTAATAGGTTAGAATACATTATCATTGTAATATATGTAAAACCAATATCACGGTTGAAAGAATTGAATAATTTTTTACGAATTGAAACCTATTCTTGTACTCCAATTTTCTTATTAAAATGAAAATATAATATAACCATTTGTGAGGAAGTAAAATATATTAAACGAGGATAAATGGGAACGTGAAAACAAGTGAAAGAATTCAATCGTATTAATGCATGGTCACATATTAATTATATATAAGATCAAATTCCAGTGAACTTTTATTCCGTTCTGCGAATACAAATAATACTATACGTATAAAAGGCCAAACTTCTAAAATTAAATGTGAATCGATCATTGAACCGGTGGTTATTCTCTGCGGCGGAATACAAGTTCAAGAGGTTTTTCTTTCTGCAAAGTCACACCAAATTTTTCAGTCATGTCGAGTTTTGTGGGATCCTCACCATTTGGAAGAGACCAATCGTATCCGACAATCAAAGATGCTAACATGGTTTGCAAACTCTTAACACCAGACGGTAAACCAGGACACATCCTCCTCCCACCGCCAAACGGTATGAACTCATAGTCATGGCCTGTAAAGTCAATGTTGGAGCCAAGAAACCTTTCGGGTTTAAAAGTGTTAGGGTCCTCCCAAACACTTGGGTCATGACAAATGGCCCAAACGTTGACCCATACTTGGGCATTTTGAGGAATAGTATAGTTCATAACTAGCTTCAATGGCACGTCGAGGAATTAGGACAGGAACAACAGGGTGTAATCTTAGTGTTTCCTTGATACACGCATTGAAATAAGTCACTTTAGAAAGGTCAGAATTCATAATACTGTTATGGTTGAGCTCTGTTAGCTCCTTTTGTACTTTGCGCATGATTTCTTTGTTCTTTAACAACTCCGCCATAGCCCACTCAATGGTTGTTACCACAGTATCTGTACCCGCTATGAATAATTCCTGCATGTAGGGAAAATCAAAATCAAAATACATTTATATATATTTATGTGTGTGTATAAATATATGTATACACTAAGAGTGTGTTTTTAGAGCGAACATATATTTAGAGATCAAATGTTTCAAATATGTCTATTCAATCTATGTGATCATCTCGTAAATCATTTTTAAGTAGAAGAAGATGTTCTTAAAAACAAGGGGATGTCTAAGAAACACTTACCAGAACCAAAATGTTGATTTGAGCAGTCGTGAAATTGTTTTCAAGCAATCGATCTAAGAAATCTTTTTCGTGGTCTGCCACGACCACTTTCTTAGTGATTCGAGCTCTCCTTTCTTTAACTATAGCCTCTGAAAAGCTAGACAGCTCGTCAAGATGATTCAAGCTGTCCTTTCTTAATCCTTGAAGATCTAGGCCCCCAACTATGGGGAAAAACTCGCTTACATTTGGTGTTACAGAATTCTCCAATATCTTTAAGAGTCCGAATTTCAACCGATGAGCAGTTTCGTCATCTTTCAAATCACGAAAATCTTCGCTGAATAAAATGTTGCTCAAAGTGTTAATCAACGTAGTAAAAATTAGTTCCTCAATTTTCACAACTTTTCCTTGTGTGTTATTCAAGAAATCTAACATGTGAGCCAACTTCGTGTTTCTCAAGTTTGACTGGGCCTCTATTGCTTTGGCAGAGAATAACTCAAGCCAACACAGGGTTCTACATGATTTCCAGTGTTCGTTGCAGTCCCTAGCCCATACAAAGTAGTAGTCTATGAAACTTTGCTGAAGTGCATCAGGAATGGAGCGACCGGAAAGATGACGGTCTTGAGTCTTGAGAACTTCCCTCGCTGCCTCTGGGGAAGAGGCTACCACAAGAAGTCGAGTACCTAAACGGAGAGAGATGAGCGGGCCATATTTTTTAGCAAAGTTGGCTGTTACGAGATGAGGGTTTTTGGCCATTTGGTGCATATTGCCGATGATCGGCCATGGTCGTGGCCCTGGCGGGAGATTTTTGACAGATGTAATATATTTTCGAGTCACAAACAACAAGAAGAGAGGTGTTGCGAAAAGGAAGAGTGAAGATACGAGATTGAACTCCATGGAAATGAAGGAATATGAGATGTTTAGTTTGGTTCCCTTTGTACATGGGCATGTGCTTTTATAGGCTTCAAAGTCATCAACTAGTTTCAAGTTTGGTTGGCTTGAGTGATTGACGATAAAAATATATTTAAATACAAAGAATGGAAAACTTCTTTGATTTTCATCATATTTGTATTTTTAACATGTTTATTACAATGTCTGAAACTGGTCTCAAATGGTTTTTTTATTGCTGTTGCTAGTCCATGAGATGACTGTCCGAAGGCTTATATTATCGTCAAATAAATTCTGTTGCAAATAACGATCTTCATTTTCACTTTCATCGTTTTCTTATAAAATACCAACACATAAAATATAATGACTTCCTCATCTATTTGTCTGTAGAACATCAAACAATCGCTACATTAATTTAAAAAGTTAAAGATGGGTCAATGAGAAAAGTGTTGAAGCTTCGGATATTGTCAAACTCTTCCATTATAGAGAGATTCCGTCAAAGTCATCGATATAATAATTGTTTATATGGTCATAGGAAGAAAAAAATGAGAGAGGGAGGAAAAAGAGTTTGCATGGAAAAAGAAATTAAAATAACAAAATATAGTTTATTTTATTTTTTATATTTTGCAGTTATTATCAAACTTGTTCGAACATTATTGATACTTAATTTCACATCATGTCCTTAATTTACAAATATTTCATGTACTACGAGAAAAGGAAGCAACCAAGAATGTCGTCGCTATTGCTCTTGATCCGTGTTCCACTTTTAATCAGAGATATATGACGGTTACCTTGAAGTTAATCGGACAACCACGTGGGATTCCAAGCCTGCAAACCCTACGCGTTTGTAGGAACATACGGTCATTAAGGTGGTTGGACTGAATATGTCCTCTTAATCAGCAAATGTGCTGAAGAGGATAACGGTTTATATGCATCCAATCTGTGTTCAAAGATAAGGCTTTGGAATGGTGGAATACCATTATTTACGCCAAAGGCCGAGAGCAAGTTTATGCAATGGGTTGGTAAGATTTCCGAGAGAAGTTAGAAAGGAAATTTTGACCCCTAAATGAAAGGGAGCAAATTGAAAATAAATTCCAAAATCTTCGGATGGTGGGTAAAACCCATAAAGAGTATACCACAAAGCTGTTTCAGTATGCTCGCTAAGTACCCCACCTAGCCACCCCAAGAATCCAATCTCATCAAGATACATATGGGGATTAGCCAATGAAATTAGAGATATTTTCAAAATCTCTAACCCTACATCTATGGATGAAGCCATAGGATTGGGTGATGTATTAATAGACGGGATGATAAGAACCTGTGAAGAAAAAAAGAAAAAAAAGGAAAGCACCAATCCAACAAAAAACAATAATAAACGATTTAAAGGCAGATTCAATCGAAAAGACACTCGTTCCCCGATTTCATAATGCCAAATATGTAAGAAAAGGAAATTGGGGGAAATGTTGTTTTAGACCCTATTGCAATCAACTAGTTTCAGACCCGTTGAACATATGATACGCCCACACCAGATCCAACACACCCAAACTTTTTTTTGATCCAAATTTTCATGTGTAAACCCTAGGTTCATGCACAAGGTGTATATGCGTATTCTTCAAGTACAAGCCGATCCTATGCATGCATGTACTAGGAGTTTGCGCATGACTACTTGTGCGAGTACTCCTAGTACCCGTAGTTTCATGCTTGCGTGATCTACAAGATTTACACAAGAGTACTCCTTGCGATTACTCAGTGCGGGGACTATGTTGTAGTACATTCAAAACCCTAACTTTGCATGAACCAAGATCTGGACTGTTTTGACGTCAAGATTCGAACTTTAAATGTTCAAAATGTCCGTCTAGTATCCATAAAACTAGATCTATGGTTTTTATGTGATTCCATACGTATAAATGTAATCTTTATAGTTAATTAAAACCTCATATTTACTCAAAAACCGTTTCTGTAGAAAAGTGTAGATCTAGAGCAACTTCGTACCTGAAGGTTGTGAAATGCTTTCTAGTATCTTCTTCCCTTGTCAATCTTCAACAAAAACCAACTAGAAAATTGCTTGAATTTTCCAACCGAGAACTCAGCTCACCCGCCAACACTCTCAAATCCACGCAAGTTGTTGCTGAATTTTTGTAGCATAAGGGAAAATTTTCCAAGTTAGGACATTCCACTCTAATCCCCTTTCATTTAAAACTATAACTTTATTATTTGAAATTCCTGGACGTTAAAACTTTTAACGAACCCACATGTATGAAGAGGTTTAAAGATATTATAATATTTGCACACAAAAAAACTATAAAATACCAAAGTTCTAAAATTAAATGTGAATTGATTGAATCTATTGCTTAATCCGCCGTACTATATTCCAATATGATTACACTTCGTGGACATCTATACAAAGGCTTTGGGTAGAGTTCAATTTGAGTCTTTACGAAACAAGTTGGGAATTCTAATATGCCACTTTCCATGTTGAAGGGGGTTAATAAGAACGCTCTATTTTATTATACATGTTGGGTTGCTATTTATCACCGTATAATTTTTACATATGTGTATGACAAATATATAGCCTTTAATTAAGAGGGTGTTTGGGATTGTTTGTTTAAATCTAAAAGGGTTTTTTGTCAAAAGTGATTATTAACTTATAAACCCTAAACCCAAATATGTATATATATATATAGCCTAAATTAATAGTTGAAGGTCCCGGGATACTAGCAATAATTATGTTATGGACCGGTGTAATTGGGTCCCCTCTAAGTGCAACATCTTCGGCTAGAGGGCTGAGTTGGATTATATCCCCTCACTAGTCGCTTTGGCTAAGCGTAAGGTCCAAGTTGATTCCATCTTCTGCCCCCTATGTGGAAACTCGCAAGAAACGACCTACCATCTCTTTACTTCTTGCTATTTTGCTTCGGTGGTATGACAACACGTTAGTTTGTGGTGCAAGATCAATCCGATTTATGCCTTTTCGGTTCGCGACCTTGTTGAGCTTCACAAGACGGTTTTCTCGGATAAGGTATTCAAAGAAGTCTTCAAAGGCATTATCATCATCACGTGTTGGTGCATATGGAAAGAAAGAAATAAGGTCCTCTTTAAAAATAAATCTGCTAAGATAGAAGATATAATTGGGAGCATAAATACTTTAGGATTCCTTTGTCTTAAAAGTCGATCAAGCCTTAAGAATCTCACTTGAAAACACTGGATTAGTTTCAATCTCTTGTAATTATGTTTTGATTCCCTGTAGGTTTGGGTTCCTTTGTTTGTTTTGTTTCCTTTGTATTTGTTGGTTGGGGTTTCCCCGTTTGTCTATAAAATCTTGCCTTTCGAAAAAAAAAAACTTATAACTCTTCTAAAAGAAGTTTTTAAAAAAGTGTTTGAATTAGCTTTTGTGATGAAAAAAGCCAATAAGTCTATAAATTATTTTTTAAAAAGTGTTTGGCTTAGTTTATAATTATTGTATGGTAAAAGGTGGGTAGATTGGTAATTTCATATTCAAAAATGTCATAAAGGGTTTTAAAAAACAGGATTTGAGACTTTTGAAAAACAACTTTTTAAGTCGTATCAAAAAACCAAAATAAAAATGACTTTTATCTATATCAAACACTTTTTTGACTTATTGGCTTTTTAAAAAAGACAATAAGTTAATAAGTAATTTTCAAACTCAATTCCAAACACCCCCTAAGTAATAGGTTAGAATACATTATCTTTGTAATATATGTAAAACCAATATCACGGTTGAAAGAATTGAATAATTTTTTACGAATTGAAACCTATTCTTGTACTCCAATTTTCTTATTAAAATGAAAATATAATATAACCATTTGTGAGGAAGTAAAATATATTAAACGAGGATAAATGGGAACGTGAAAACAAGTGAAAGAATTCAATCGTATTAATGCATGGTCACATATTAATTATATATAAGATCAAATTCCAGTGAACTTTTATTCCGTTCTGCGAATACAAATAATACTATACGTATAAAAGGCCAAACTTCTAAAATTAAATGTGAATCGATCATTGAACCGGTGGTTATTCTCTGCGGCGGAATACAAGTTCAAGAGGTTTTTCTTTCTGCAAAGTCACACCAAATTTTTCAGTCATGTCGAGTTTTGTGGGATCCTCACCATTTGGAAGAGACCAATCGTATCCGACAATCAAAGATGCTAACATGGTTTGCAAACTCTTAACACCAGACGGTAAACCAGGACACATCCTCCTCCCTCGTAGTCATGGCCTGTAAAGTCAATGTTGGAGCCAAGAAACCTTTCGGGTTTAAAAGTGTTAGGGTCCTCCCAAACACTTGGGTCATGACAAATGGCCCAAACGTTGACCCATACTAGGGCATTTTGAGGAATAGTATAGTTGATAACTAGCTTCAATGGCACGTCGAGGAAATAGGACAGGAACAACAGGGTGCAATCTTAGTGTTTCCTTGATACACGCATTGAAATAAGTCAGTTTAGAAAGGTCAGAATTCATAATACTGTTATGGTTGAGCTCTGTTAGCTCCTTTTGTACTTTGCGCATGATTTCTTTGTTCTTTAACAACTCCGCCATAGCCCACTCAATGGTTGTTACCACAGTATCTGTACTCACTATGAATAATTCCAGCATGTAGGGAAAATCAAAATCAAAATACATTTATATATATTTATATGTGTGTGTATAAATATATGTATACACTAAGAGTGTGTTTTTAGAGCGAACATATATTTAGAGATCAAATGTTTCAAATATGTCTATTCAATCTATGTGATCATCTCGTAAATCATTTTTAAGTATAAGAAGATGTTCTTAAAAACAAGGGGATGTCTAAGAAACACTTACCAGAACCAAAATGTTGATTTGAGCAGTCGTGAAATTGTTTTCAAGCAATCGATCTAAGAAATCTTTTTCGTGGTCTGCCACGACCACTTTCTTAGTGATTCGAGCTCTCCTTTCTTTAACTATAGCCTCTGAAAAGCTAGACAGCTCGTCAAGATGATTCAAGCTGTCCTTTCTTAATCCTTGAAGATCTAGGCCCCCAACTATGGGGAAAAAATCGCTTACATTTGGTGTTACAGAATTCTCCAATATCTTTAAGAGTCCGAATTTCAACCGATGAGCAGTTTCGTCATCTTTCAAATCAAGAAAATCTTTGCTGAACAAAATGTTGCTCAAAGTGTTAATCAACGTAGTAAAAATTAGTTCCTCAATTTTCACAACTTTTCCTTGTGTGTTATTCAAGAAATCTAACATGTGAGCCAACTTCGTGTTTCTCAAGTTTGACTGGGCCTCTATTGCTTTGGCAGAGAATAACTCAAGCCGACACAGGGTTCTACATGATTTCCAGTGTTCGTTGCAGTCCCTAGCCCATACAAAGTAGTAGTCTATGAAACTTTGCTGAAGTGCATCAGGAATGGAGCGACCGGAAAGATGACGGTCTTGAGAACTTCCCTCGCTGCCTCTGGGGAAGAGGCTACCACAAGAAGTCGAGTACCTAAACGGAGAGAGATGAGCGGGCCATATTTTTTAGCAAAGTTGGCTGTTACGAGATGAGGGTTTTTGGCCATTTGGTGCATATTGCCGATGATCGGCCATGGTCGTGGCCCTGGCGGGAGATTTTTGACAGATGTAATATATTTTCGAGTCACAAACAACAAGAAGAGAGGTGTTGCGAAAAGGAAGAGTGAAGATACGAGATTGAACTCCATGGAAATGAAGGAATATGAGATGTTTGGTTTGGTTCGATTTGTACATGGGCATGTGCTTTTATAGGCTTCAAAGTCATCAACTAGTTTCAAGTTTGGTTGGCTTGAGTGATTGACGATAAAAATATATTTAAATACAAAGAATGGAAACTTCTTTGATTTTCATCATATTTGTATTTTTAACATGTTTATTACAATGTCTGAAACTGGTCTCAAATGGTTTTTTTATTGCTGTTGCTAGTCCATGAGATGACTGTCCGAAGGCTTATATTATCGTCAAATAAATGCTGTTGCAAATAACGATCTTCATTTTCACTTTCATCGTTTTCTTATAAAATACCAACACATAAACTATAATGACTTCCTCATCTATTTGTCTGTAGAACATCAAACAATCGCTACATTAATTTAAATAGTTAAAGATGGGTCAATGAGAAAAGTGTTGAAGCTTCGGATATTGTCAAACTCTTCCATTATAGAGAGATTCAGTCAAAGTCATCGATATAATAATTGTTTATATGGTCATAGGAAGAAAAAAATGAGAGAGGGAGGAAAAAGAGTTTGCATGGAAAAAGAAATTAAAATAACAAAATATAGTTTATTTTATTTTTTATATTTTGCAGTTATTATCAAACTTGTTCGAACATTATTGATACTTAATTTCACATCATGTCCTTAATTTACAAATATTTCATGTACTACGAGAAAAGGAAGCAACCAAGAATGTCGTCGCTATTGCTCTTGATCCGTGTTCCACTTTTAATCAGAGATATATGACGGTTACCTTGAAGTTAATCGGACAACCACGTGGGATTCCAAGCCTACAAACCCTACGCGTTTGTAGGAACATACGGTCATTAAGGTGGTTGGACTGAATATGTCCTCTTAATCAGCAAATGTGCTGAAGAGGATAACGGTTTATATGCATCCAATCTGTGTTCAAAGATAAGGCTTTGGAATGGTGGAATACCATTATTTACGCCAAAGGCCGAGAGCAAGTTTATGCAATGGGTTGGTAAGATTTCCGAGAGAAGTTAGAAAGGAAATTTTGACCCCTAAATGAAAGGGAGCAAATTGAAAATAAATTCCAAAATCTTCGGATGGTGGGTAAAACCCATAAAGAGTATACCACAAAGCTGTTTCAGTATGCTCGCTAAGTACCCCACCTAGCCACCCCAAGAATCCAATCTCATCAAGATACATATGGGGATTAGCCAATGAAATTAGAGATATTTTCAAAATCTCTAACCCTACATCTATGGATGAAGCCATAGGATTGGGTGATGTATTAATAGACGGGATGATAAGAACCTGTGAAGAAAAAAAAGAAAAAAAAGGAAAGCACCAATCCAACAAAAAACAATAATAAACGATTTAAAGGCAGATTCAATCGAAAAGACACTCGTTCCCCGATTTCATAATGCCAAATATGTAAGAAAAGGAAATTGGGGGAAATGTTGTTTTAGACCCTATTGCAATCAACTAGTTTCAGACCCGTTGAACATATGATACGCCCACACCAGATCCAACACACCCAAACTTTTTTTTTATCCAAATTTTCATGTGTAAACCCTAGGTTCTTGTACAAGGTGTATATGCGTATTCTTCAAGTACAAGCCGATCCTGTGCATGCATGTACTAGGAGTTTGCGCATGACTACTTGTGCGAGTACTCCTAGTACCCGTAGTTTCATGCTTGCGTGATCTACAAGATTTACACAAGAGTACTCCTTGCGATTACTCAGTGCGGGGACTATGTTGTAGTATATTCAAAACCCTAACTTTGCATGAACCAAGATCTGGACTGTTTTGACGTCAAGGTTCGAACTTTAAATGTTCAAAACGTCCGTCTAGTATCCATAAAACTAGATCTATGGTTTTTATGTGATTCCATACGTATAAATGTAATCTTTATAGTTAATTAAAACCTCATATTTACTCAAAAACCGTTTCTGTAGAAAAGTGTAGATCTAGAGCAACTTCGTACCTGAAGGTTGTGAAATGCTTTCTAGTATCTTCTTCCCTTGTCAATCTTCAACAAAAACCAACTAGAAAATTGCTTGAATTTTCCAACCGAGAACTCAGCTCACCCGCCCACACTCTCAAATCCACGCAAGTTGTTGCTGAATTTTTGTAGCATAAGGGAAAATTTTCCAAGTTAGGACATTCCACTCTAATCCCCTTTCATTTAAAACTATAACTTTATTATTTGAAATTCCTGGACGTTAAAACTTTTAACGAACCCACATGTATGAATGAAGAGGTTTAAAGATATTATAATTTGCACACAAAAACACTATAAAATACCAAAGTTCTAAAATTAAATGTGAATTGATTGAATCTATTGCTTAATCCGCCGTACTATATTCCAACATGATTACACTTCGTGGACATCTATACAAAGGCTTTGGGTAGAGTTCAATTTGAGTCTTTACGAAACAAGTTGGGAATTCTAATATGCCACTTTCCATGTTGAAGGGGGTTAATAAGAACGCTCTATTTTATTATACATGTTGGGTTGCTATTTATCACCGTATAATTTTTACATATGTGTATGACAAATATATAGCCTTTAATTAAGAGGGTGTTTGGGATTGTTTGTTTAAATCTAAAAGGGTTTTTTGTCAAAAGTGATTATTAACTTATAAACCCAAATATGTATATATATATATATAGCCTAAATTAATAGTTGAAGGTCCCGGGATACTAGCAATAATTATGTTATGGACCGGTGTAATTGGGTCCCCTCTAAGTGCAACATCTTCGGCTAGAGGGCTGAGTTGGATTATATCCCCTCACTAGTCGCTTTGGCTAAGCGTAAGGTCCAAGTTGATTCCATCTTCTGCCCCCTATGTGGAAACTCGCAAGAAACGACCTATCATCTCCTTACTTCTTGCTACTTTGCTTCGGTGGTATGACAACACGTTAGTTTGTGGTGCAAGATCAATCCGATTTATGCCTTTTCGGTTCGCGACCTTGTTGAGCTTCACAAGACGGTTTTCTCGGAAAAGGTATTCAAAGAAGTCTTCAAAGGCATTATCATCATCACGTGTTGGTGCATATGGAAAGAAAGAAATGAGGTCCTCTTTAAAAACAAATCAGCTAAGATAGAAGATATAATTGAGAGCATAAATACTTTAAGATTCCTTTGTCTTAAAAGTCGCTCAAACCTTAAGAATCTCACTTGGAAAAACCGGATTAGTTTCAATCTCTTGTAATTATGTTTTGATTCCCTGTAGGTTTGGGTTCCTTTGTTTGTTTTGTTTCCTTTGTATTTGTTGGTTGGAGTTTCCCCGTTTGTCTATAAAATCTTGCCTTTCGAAAAAAAAAACTTATAATTCTTCTAAAAGAAGTTTTTAAAAAAGTGTTTGGATTAGCTTTTGTGATGAAAAAAGCCAATAAGTCAATAAATTATTTTTTAAAAAGTGTTTGGCTTAGATTATAATTATTGTATGGTAAAGGGTGGGTAGATTGGTAATTTCATATTCAAAAATGTCATAAGAGGTTTTAAAAAGACAGGATTTGAGACTTTTGGAAAACAACTTTTTAAGACGTATCAAAAAGCCAAAATAAAAATGACTTTTATCTATATCAAACACTTTTTTGACTTATTGGCTTTTTAAAAAAGACAATAAGTTAATAAGTCATTTTCAAACTCAATCCCAAACACCCCCTAAGTAATAGGTTAGAATACATTATCTTTGTAATATATGTAAAACCAATATCACGGTTGAAAGAATTGAATAATTTTTTACGAATTGAAACCTATTCTTGTACTCCAATTTTCTTATTAAAATGAAAATATAATATAACCATTTGTGAGGAAGTAAAATATATTAAACGAGGATAAATGGGAACGTGAAAACAAGTGAAAGAATTCAATCGTATTAATGCATGGTCACATATTAATTATATATAAGATCAAATTCCAGTGAACTTTTATTCCGTTCTGCGAATACAAATAATACTATACGTATAAAAGGCCAAACTTCTAAAATTAAATGTGAATCGATCATTGAACCGGTGGTTATTCTCTGCGGCGGAATACAAGTTCAAGAGGTTTTTCTTTCTGCAAAGTCACACCAAATTTTTCAGTCATGTCGAGTTTTGTGGGATCCTCACCATTTGGAAGAGACCAATCGTATCCGACAATCAAAGATGCTAACATGGTTTGCAAACTCTTAACACCAGACGGTAAACCAGGACACATCCTCCTCCCACCACCAAACGGTATGAACTCATAGTCATGGCCTGTAAAGTCAATGTTGGAGCCAAGAAACCTTTCGGGTTTAAAAGTGTTAGGGTCCTCCCAAACACTTGGGTCATGACAAATGGCCCAAACGTTGACCCATACTTGGGCATTTTGAGGAATAGTATAGTTCATAACTTCACAAGCTTCAATGGCACGTCGAGGAATTAGGACAGGAACAACAGGGTGCAATCTTAGTGTTTCCTTGATACACGCATTGAAATAAGTCAGTTTAGAAAGGTCAGAATTCATAATACTGTTATGGTTGAGCTCTGTTAGCTCCTTTTGTACTTTGCGCATGATTTCTTTGTTCTTTAACAACTCCGCCATAGCCCACTCAATGGTTGTTACCATAGTATCTGTACCCGCTATGAATAATTCCTGCATGTAGGGAAAATCAAAATCAAAATACATTTATATATATTCATATGTGTGTGTATAAGTATATGTATACACTAAGAGTGTGTTTTTAGAGCGAACATATATTTAGAGATCAAATGTTTCAAATATGTCTATTCAATCTATGTGATCATCTCGTAAATCATTTTTAAGTATAAGAAGATGTTCTTAAAAACAAGGGGATGTCTAAGAAACACTTACCAGAACCAAAATGTTGATTTGAGCAGGTGTGAAATTGTTTTCAAGCAATCGATCTAAGAAATCTTTTTCGTGGTCTGCCACGACCACTTTCTTAGTGATTCGAGCTCTCCTTTCTTTAACTATAGCCTCTGAAAAGCTAGACAGCTCGTCAAGATGATTCAAGCTGTCCTTTCTTAATCCTTGAAGATCTAGGCCCCCAACTATGGGGAAAAAATCGCTTACATTTGGTGTTACAGAATTCTCCAATATCTTTAAGAGTCCGAATTTCAACCGATGAGCAGTTTCGTCATCTTTCAAATCAAGAAAATCTTTGCTGAACAAAATGTTGCTCAAAGTGTTAATCAACGTAGTAAAAATTAGTTCCTCAATTTTCACAACTTTTCCTTGTGTGTTATTCAAGAAATCTAACATGTGAGCCAACTTCGTGTTTCTCAAGTTTGACTGGGCCTCTATTGCTTTGGCAGAGAATAACTCAAGCCGACACAGGGTTCTACATGATTTCCGGTGTTCGTTGCAGTCCCTAGCCCATACAAAGTAGTAGTCTATGAAACTTTGCTGAAGTGCATCAGGAATGGAGCGACCGGAAAGATGACGGTCTTGAGAACTTCCCTCGCTGCCTCTGGGGAAGAGGCTACCACAAGAAGTCGAGTACCTAAACGGAGAGAGATGAGCGGGCCATATTTTTTAGCAAAGTTGGCTGTTACGAGATGAGGGTTTTTGGCCATTTGGTGCATATTGCCGATGATCGGCCATGGTCGTGGCCCTGGCGGGAGATTTTTGACAGATGTAATATATTTTCGAGTCACAAACAACAAGAAGAGAGGTGTTGCGAAAAGGAAGAGTGAAGATACGAGATTGAACTCCATGGAAATGAAGGAATATGAGATGTTTGGTTTGGTTCCCTTTGTACATGGGCATGTGCTTTTATAGGCTTCAAAGTCATCAACTAGTTTCAAGTTTGGTTGGCTTGAGTGATTGACGATAAAAATATATTTAAATACAAAGAATGGAAACTTCTTTGATTTTCATCATATTTGTATTTTTAACATGTTTATTACAATGTCTGAAACTGGTCTCAAATGGTTTTTTTATTGCTGTTGCTAGTCCATGAGATGACTGTCCGAAGGCTTATATTATCGTCAAATAAATTCTGTTGCAAATAACGATCTTCATTTTCAATCTATGGCCATATTTTATAGTTCAAGGATAAAAGATATTTAAACAGTTTCATTAGCCCAAATTCCATCATTTTCACTTTCAACGTTTTCTTATAAAATATAAAATACCAAAACAAAAAGTATAATGACTTCCTCATCTGTGAGGTGAAAGTGTTGAAGCTTCGGATATTGTCGAAGTCTTCCATTTTAGCGAGATTCAGTCAACGTCATCATTATAATTGTTTATATGGTCATAGGAAGAGAAAACCCGAGAGAAAGAGAGAGGAAAAAGAAATTAAGATAACAAAATATAGTTTATTTTATTTTTTATATTTTTGCAATAAATGGGTTTTATTTGGTTCTCATAATTAAGTGGTTTTATTACAATAACAAACGTTAAATATATATTACTAGATTTTTACTATATCGCCCATTAACCTGAGAATTAAACAAGATGGCCACTTGTATTTTATTCTATGAAATTTTGATAATCGATGTCAAAGCTGGTTACCTTTATTAATATTTATAGTATTTTTATCCGGCGCGTTTCGGCCGAAACAAATGCTTTGGCAAACAGTCAACCAAATTCGTAGGAAGTTTTCAAAATAATTTTATGGGTCTATAACATATACAATATAGCCCTATTTATACACACATGGAATTTTAAATCATTCAATTTTTCCTATAAAAACTTCTTGAGTTTGGTATCTGATTATTGTTTGGCGTTTGCTCTGCGTCAAATTATGACATAAAAGTAAGAGTTCATAGTTTTTTTAACATATACTATTAAAATGCACCCACATGTAATGAAATGACATGTAAACATTACACTTTAAAAAAAGTATGTAAACAAACAGTAGCATTAGAGGTGAATAGCGTTTCATAAATGGATTAATCATCAAGAAGGTCAAACAAATGGACAACACCTACTAAATTGATTTTGATGAAATAAAGTGCAAGTCTCGATCTGGCGAGTCATGTAAGGCTGTAATTTTTCATCAACTTTTATGTATGAGAAGAAGATGGATCATGAGTTATGGAAGTTACAGTTTCAAATTTAGATTGCAAGTTATATTCATCTTTAATTCTATGACCGTAAGTATTCACAGAAGATGTAAATTTAGATAGCAAGTATGCACATTAAAACACCCTATTTGAAACTCATATTTGTAGTTGTAACCTATTTATTTGATCTTGCAGGTGTGGACATGTCACTGCGATTCCAAGCCAAAGAGGTGATAATTACGAATGTGAAACAACGGGTAATTGTGTTCTTTTTTGACTCTACCCATAAAATGAGAAGAATTTAATGCATAAAAATGTTGTGATTTGGATGCAGGTTTTGGTAGGAAGGTCTGATGTCTCAGGCTGGGGAGCTTTCTTAAAGGTAAGTTGGTAAAATTAGCGGGAATTATATTTGTGAATTTAGTTGATAAATTTAAGTAGTCAGTGACACGGTGGCTTCCTCATCCCTATCTTTATAATTTAACTAAAAATCATCATTTTTAAAAAAAATTTGTTTATCTTTTAAAAACTTTTCACATCCCATTCCCCATCTCTATGTCTATTCTTTTTTTATTATTTCTTTCTCTTTCATCCGCTTAAAATTTTAACTACCATCTATTTTGTCTTATTATTTTTCTTTTATTTCTAAAACTGATTTCTTTTAACTTTTAATAAAAGTTTGATTATATCAATTTTTTAAAAACTGGATATACTTAATGACCTGTGATCACCAAAAACATTCCCAAAGTCATGTTCAAGCGTCAAACATAAAAACAAAAGCAACAAATGATTACTTTATAACCACATTTCATCAAATAATTTCCAATTTATGAACCAAAATAAAGCCACTGTGATACAGAACTAAAATAGTGAAACAAATAGAACTTAAATATGAAGCATAAAAGCAAATAGGCGGTTTGGGTAACAGGTGAGCAATGACAATGAATTGGCAAGTCAAGTGAGCAGTGTGAGCAATGACAATGAACTGAACAACTTAAGACTGCTATTAATCTGAACAATTGCTTCTAGAAGTTTGGGTCTGCACAATTCAAAATAACATATTAAGACTGATATTAAACTGAACAATGAGTACAGCCCACATAGAATATTGTCGGAGCTTGGACCAAGATTACAACATGATCACATAGAAATAAGTAATACTAAATCCGGAATTCATGTCATTTTGACCATTCTAAGTCCACTTAATTCATTTATGCAAGTCCAAATATAGTTTGTTCAAAAGTAACAGTCATTATATCACAATTTCAGGTAAATAATATTGTCAAGTTACTGCTTTTTTTAAAGATATTTGGAAGTACTGCCATTTAGTAAATTATATATGCATGTTCTTGCTTTTGTTGAATATATAAGATTAAGTTCTGAAAGTTACAGTTTCAAATTTAGATTGTAAGTTATTTTACTCTTTTATTTTATGATTGTAAGTATTCACAGAACATGTAAATTTAGATAGCAAGTATACACAGAACAAATGGATTAAAATTAATGATTTTAACATGAAAACAAAACTGTTTTTCTTAAAAAGTATAGACTAAATTCATATGGAACTTAGAGGCATCTAGACATCATTAAAAAAGAAAAAAAAAACTATAGAACCACATATAACTGACAATTTCAAAAACATGGTTAGTTCAAAATTCCCTAATGGAATTATGGCAAATTCTCTAAAAAAAGCAAAAAAGAAAACATATCAGGTTTTTTTGTTTTAAAAAGTTGAAATATTTAAGCAATTCTTATATCAAGGCTACATATATCTGGTATCAAGAATAGGAAGAACAATGATACTCAATATCAATAACATGTTTAACATAACAAAGTGATCAAATTCTATTTGAATATATGGTGTACAATATCGAAATTACATACCTGGTAAATGAAATCTGAAAGGCGTGGAGAACGGGCACTGTGGTGATGACTATAGAGAGATTCTGAAAGAAATCAGAATATAATTTGGGGACAAATCGTTCTATGCTGAGATTCTTTAAGAATTCAGAATGGTTTCAATATGACCAGAAATCGGATGGAAAATTGGAGAGGAAATAAAATTTTAGAAATGAAAACAGAAAGAAAAGAATGTGTATATGTGAGGCGGTTAACATCTGGCGGTTTGGTTACGGGGGAAGGTTGGTCATGGAGGAGGTAAAAGGCGGACGGGGGAAACGGAAAAGGTTGGTCACGGAGGAGGTAAACGGCGGGGGAAACGGAAATACGCTTTTTAAGGTTTTGATAATTGTAAATTCAGTAAGATGTCCACTTGCATTTTATTTTATGTTAATTTTGCAATTATTGTCAAACTTGTTACCACATTATTGATACTTATTAGTAATTTCACATCATGCCCTTTACAAATATTACATGGGTGAGACTACTCCTCTCTGTATCCCCCCGCCCACATAGTTAATGTAAACGCAAGTGATGCTTAATGTTTCCCCCCAACATTTCTTCTACATGTGCACATTTGAAAACAACCTATTGGCGTCAGAGTTTTCCTTCCAAGCTGCCCATGCACGTAGAAAAGAGGCCCTTTATACTAAACATTTTCACACTTTGATCCTTCCTTTTTGATAGACGTTTTTTGTGTGATTACTCACCCACTTTTCTTATTCGTAAATACAAGTATTGAAAATTAACGTCAAATAAGTAAAAACAAATAGCAGGCAGTTCATGTAAATTCATCTAATGAAGAGAAGAGGTGATGGCAACAATATGCTGGGTGACAATAATATATGATATAGTGAATTGAAAATGTTAGCAAGTGTACCTATGGAAAATCCTATAAATGATCCTAGAACAAAGAACAATACTTAACTGATGTGCTTACAAAGAGGTAAAGAGAGTTTTGGTATCATTAGTTCGGAGGAATATTAGTATTAATAAACTACAAAACTGAACTCAAGATACAAAAATCACCTTAAACTAAAACTTCATAAATTTTCTTAAATCATAACATAGATCGGGATATCAGTCTCGAGCCACGTAGCCATTTTTGAAATCCAGCCAACCTATTTAGCGTCTTTGTTCATTCTTTTCTTTTACCTGAAGCGCATACTGGTGAGTTCTAGTTTGCTACTTCATTCAAGAAGAAGGTGGAAAATACAGTTGGAACCAAGCTGAATATGTTAAGGACAGATAGAGATGAAGAATTCACATCAAATGAATTTTCACAGTTCTATAAAGAAAATGAGATAGGAAGACAACTCATATCACCTTATTCACCTCAACAAAACAGAGTGGTTGAAAGAAAGAATAGGACAATGATATCTACAATAAGGAGCATGATAAAACAAATGAAAATGCCGTATTATTTTTGGGGTGAAACAATTATACATGTTATTTATGTGTTAAATATAGTATCGGCCAAAGTTACACACCTTATAAAGTCTTAAAAGGTAGAAAACCAGATTTAGGGTATTTAAGCGTTTTTGGTTGTGTATCATATTTCAAGGTACCATCACAACATCTAAAGAAGTTAGATGATAGAAGCATCAAAACGGTATACGTAGGAACTGAATAAGGATCAAAGGCTTGTAGGTTCTTTGATAAAAAACCAGATTTAAAACCCTAGAATAAATAAATGAAAGACTGAACAAAGAATCCACATGCCTAAAATTAAATCCAATTCCCAATCCGAATACACTGAAGAGGCGGAGAGGCGTCAATCATAGAATCGGATCAATATCAATGCCGAAGGAGGGAGTGTGGGAGAATCCGGAAGAGAGGATGAAAGAAAAAAATTGCGTCGATGAGAGGCGGTTATGCGTATTGTTAGTTATGGAACTGGGGTTCTAAAGTATGACACCCTTAGACAACCTAGTGGATCCCTAATCAATCTCAGGATGTGACCAGCTGGAACTCTAAGGAATGTAACGCTCACCAGATAGTTGGATTATCTTTCGGTCTCACCAACGATACTAAGAACCCTAAAGACATATCACATTTCAGTCTCACTATCTCAATACACTTGAAAAATGCATGGGGTAATCAATGAACAATCAACTTGACACGGAGTAGCAAAGATCCTAAGAAACCTAGGGAAACCTCCTTTTAGAGCCTTTACACCTAGACACCTACAACGAGAGACTAACCGTCTATCTCTCACCTTTCAGCTATCGAGACAGGAAGAACATTCAGATCTAACAACTCACCAACAGATATTCCTATGGATTACTACGTCTAGCAATAGCATACGCAGTCACAAACATACAATAAGCAACCTAAACATGCAACTATAACTGAAAGACATTCAACAAGAAGCATGCGAAACATAAGTTAATCACAAATCAAAACTAAATATGCAAATACATCAAATAAATCATGCAAAGATTCGTTACAAAAGTATAAATTCATCATACGATAACCAAAACCAATAATGCTCCGAACTTTCAACAATTAATCATCCACTCTTGGTAGTTGCTATAAGTTTAGCCAAGAATCATACTCAAAACCAACAAACAAGAAGTAAAAGTAATAAACATGGTGTCAAACAACTAATTGAATACACACATATGAATAATCAAAACCGAACGATTGATATCTAACCGATTCGATCCCGAAAGCTTCAAACTTTGACTCCAATCTTCTTCCTTGCTCTCAAAATCACCCAGAAACCCTCTTGTGACGGCTAAAATTCGAACTCTCGAATAATGGAAATCCAAAACATTAAATAATCCAAATTAGGGTTTTTGCGGATTTAGACTTTCATGTACCGCGAAACAATACCTGGCTTCTTTGCGTATGGTGAAGAACAAAACAGTCAGGGCTATTCCATGGTCTTCGCGTAGCGCGAAGACTTCTTTCCACCTCTTCGCGTACCGCGAAAAGCTAGTTTCTCAGAAATTTTGATTTTTCTTTTTTTTTTCTTTTCTCCTTCTGTAACACCTCAATTTTCAATAAAATACAAGTGTAAGGGTTAAAGTTGTTATTTGATAAAACCCTAGGGGGTTAAATGACATTATATTAAAGTATAAAGGTTAGGTTGTAATTAAATTAAAGTCCATGGGTTGAAAATAAAAATTTTGGAAAGTAGACAGATGTAGGACCGAAATCTCAAGGATAACGGTCCGCTACGTAGGGGACAAGGATTACTTAGGAGGTGACACGTGTCGGGTGACTATTCGCTGAGAACTGTTGCGGTCCGACATAGGATCTGTTGTGGTCCGCTAGCCGCAATCCATTCATTACGGACCGACATTTATATCGATAGCGGTCCGTTATGTGCCCGTTAAACAAAATTACATCACCACACAAGATAGCGGACCAACATGTATAGGGATAACGGTCCGCTATGGACCCGTCGGGCATCCTATAAATAGATGGGACTTGTGATCGATTTTAGAATATCCCAAACACCAACACACCTCATAAAACACACTTAACCTCGGTAAGCGTGCCCCGAGCCCCGGTTCGTGTAGGGAAGTCTGGTTTTCAGCTTTTCGAGCACGTTACGCAAGAGATAGTTTTGAGGTAAGATTCAGATTAGTTCCTGATGACTTGGTTATTTCCATTTAAGTTAGGAACTTATGATTTAGCAATGTTATAATGACTTAGGACCTAATTCAAGTTGTTGTGCTAGCTACATTAGCACGTAAAGGTTATTTTAACAGACATGAAGTTAAAGGTGAGTTCTATGATGCCTCTTTTAGATGTTTTTAAATATTTTGGGCACGATGCACATGTTATAAATGTTTTAGATACTGTATCAATACTTGAGCCAGTATCCATAATGTTGCAAGGAATGTTTTATATTGTAAAAATAAAAGGTAACCTTCCGACCAGTATGTAGTTATCTGGCAAACGGAATGTTCTGTCTAAGGAAAGAATGGTGTATAAATCCCTCTTGGACCTGTCATTCTTTCCTGGGAACATATCTGTTGGAGGTACTACTCTGGGAAGATAACCACCTTGTTTTGAAAGGAAAGAACGACTTTGATATGTGAAAAGTTTTAAGAATTGCCTTGATTTACCAAGATAAGTGATGATGAAAAGATGTCATTGGCAGTGATTGCATTGACATGAAAGGTTTTGACCACTTTGGTATGTTAAGGAATGTTTTGCCATGCATGGTCAAATCCCACATAAAATCTTGCAACTTATGGGCAGTGATTGTTATATCTCCGAAAGGGGACGAACTGAATGCGGACCGTTGCATTACTTTGTGGGGTGTAACAGGGGAATGGCCTTTATATAAAGGGAATGATAAGTGGTGACGACCACTTGAGAGGTTTACGAACCTCGATAAATATATACGTTGTACAAGATTAATGTTATGTTTGGATAAAACCTATATGGAATGGAAAGGTGATATGTCGAAGGTATTTTTGATTAAAACCTAGAACTCATCAGCGTAAGCTGAACCATATTTAAGCATGTGTGTCAGGTAAGAGTATGGTCTCAAGCAGTAAAGGCAAGGAGGCATCATAAGCTGGCTATATGTCATCCAAAACTAGAGACTGTCATTAGTATTATGTTGTACTTTCCTTGAGAATGTACTAGACAAGTTTTATAAATAAATAATGTTTAAAGTCTTCCGCTTGGTATGTTTCTCTAATTACTATATGTTCATTAGTAAATCCGACAAGTGACTGACATTTCAGGTGATCCGGGATGTGGGCGTCACACCTTCTCTCCCCATGTGCTAAAGTTCTCGAGGCTTTAACTTCATTTTCTACTTCTTTAGCATCAGATTACCTGCAAACACGACCCGAACTCAAAACAAACAAAAACGAATACGAAATTAGCTAAAAACACACAAAACAATAGGATAGAAAACATGTGTTTTGCAACACATCAGAAGCTTAGTTCGCATTATATCGGACCATTTAAGATTGAGGAGCATGTATGCAGTGTCGCCTATCGACTATTGGTGGACGCTACGGAGCATGTGCCTTTGAATGGCATCATGGTCGATGATAATTTGAATTATGTGGAGGAACCAGTTGCAATACTGGACCGAAAGGAATAGAGATTGAGAAATAAAGTGATTCCTATCGTTAAGGTGCAGTGGAAGCATCATAAAGGATCCGACGCTACATGGGAACCTGAGGCAGAAATGCAGGAACGTCATCCGCAGTTGTTTACGGACGACGCAGACCAAACCCCTTTAAGGGGGGAAGACTTGTTGTAGGATCGGTGAATACAAGATGGTTCTATTCTAGTTGAGATTGGCGGAAACAATCACAACTAAGCAATGTAAACAAGTAAACACAAAGAATATTGATAAATGTAATTTGTATTAAGCTTCAATGGTTACAAGATTACAGAGAAAACTCTAAGAAAGCACACTTGTACAATGAAATGATACACTACTTATATAATAACTTAGAATCAAGACAGAAACTTGTATCTAACGATCAGATCAAACACAAGCCGTTGATCTTGTATACTAGAAGCTATACTACATGTTAAGACAACAAATACTACAATGGTTAACTTTACTCAAACGTCTTCTTAGGCATCATTGCTTGGATACTTGGAAGGAGAGCGTTGTTGTCTTTTATTGTCTGCACCAGTAACATTCTTTCTACATGGGATGTGTCAGAGTTACAACAGAAAGTTGTCAGTGATAAAGTTGATGCTTTTGCTATGCCAATCAGCGCAACGTTTGATCTTCAGTAGATATGGCTATCCGTAGCAAAGTTGGTGATCCGCATCAAGACACAACTATCCAAAGCTGCTGATGATTTGCCTATCAGCAGCATCAAGTGTTTGATGCTGCTGAGAAGCCTATCCGTAGCAACTCTGGACTTCAGCAGATAAGGTTGTCCGCAACAGAGTTGTTCATCAGCAGGAGAACAACTATCAGCAGCAAACAAGCTTATTCGCATAGCTTGTTGGTCAGCAACAAAACTGTGGAGTCCACAACAGTTGTACTTAGAGAATTTTATAGCCATCAGTCTTTATATATACAAACTCCCCTTTACTGATGCTACCAAAACTCTCTTACTGCTTTTGTTGCTGAAGCTTTTGCATGTTGGCAACTATCCTTGCTACCTCATAGCCTCTAGGGTCCTTGCTGGGATTATCAATAGGAAGCTCAGACAGAGTCTTGATGTCTTTGCTTGGAATACTGAAGATGGCCTTGCTTGAACATCTCATCTTCTGTCCTCTAACATCTATCAAAGTGAACTCATCCTGAGCAACATTTTAGGACCAACTGATGAATGGAAAGTGGGATTGGAGAGGTTTAGCATCAAAGATTACATCTTTGCTAGGATTGAAGTGATGTTTGATCACTAGCAACAGATGCCTCCCACATTCATTCTCAAGCTCATGAGCTTCACACAGCTCTATCATTCTTTGGATATCAGAATCTGGAAGCTGCATCACCTCATCAACAGATGTATAAATTGATCTTTTTACTTCTGCCCTTCCCTTGAAGACTTCAAACCATTGGTCTTGATTGCTATAAAACCATACTACAATTTCTCTTGAGTCTTCTGGTGTGGTAGTAGGTTTGGTTTTCTTCTTGGGAGGCTGTTGATGAGGAGGAGCTGGGTGTGAGGATTTGGACTCTTTGGGTGGAGAGGAGGGAGGTCTAGGAGGGAGAGTGGAAGGTTGTTGGATAGAGGAAGGAGTGGATGAGGGAGTAGGCTTGGGTTTCTTTTGTTTTCTATCATCTTTTTGAGTGTTTACCCTTCACTTCTCTTCTGGGATATGCATTGTAGAAGAGTGTGGCATAGAAACTTCCATGGAGGGCCCATCAACGCCTTTTCAATGGTATATTCGTTTTGATTTCCAGTGTACCCTATGGATACAAAGGTCCTCGTATACTCTTCCTTGGAGTATGAAACGGCGGCCCCCTTGTCCTGAAGCTTGAGATATTTTCTGAGAGTAGCTTCAGTGACGATGATGTCTTTTCTGTCTACCTTAGCTTACATTTGGGGAATCCCCTGTTCGGTAGAGTAGACGGCTGTGCTCCAAAAGTCCTCCATATGAGGGATATATATGGTGGTTGACGGTTAGTGCATAGTATATCTTTGATCGACAGAGAAAGTCGATCATATCATTGAACCCTTCAGCCTTCTTGTATTTGACTAGGTATGCAGTGAGATTGTGGTAGGGTGAGAACTTGTCATCGGGCTGGTTTATATCGACCTCTGCCATTGTCGTTGGGTTAAGGAGGAAGTTTTTGAAAGGTGGTTAAGTATGGAAGGTTTTGAATGCAAGGAGAAATTTGATTTGTGTTATAAAGGCAGGGGAGGGAAAAAGCAAAGTTACTTGTACAGTACAACCTTATTCACTTTTCACTGTTACAGCTGTAATACACTATAGCAGTCATGGTAAAGACTGAAAGGACTTTTTACAGAGGGTAAAAGTTAATTTGGACTTATTTTTACCCATCAGCAGCAAACTTGGTTGTTGCGGATGGTGAAGCCTATCCGCTGCAAACTTGGTTGCTGCGGATGGTTAAGTCAGTCAGCAGCAAACTCAATTGCTATTGATGGATGTAGTGGTCCGCAACAAGCATGTTGTTGTTGACTGCCTTAAAGCTATCCGCAGGAAACTTGTTCCTGCTGATAACTTAAAGCAGTCAGTGGCAAATTCTTTGCTGCTGATGATTAAACCTGTCAGCAGCAAAAATGGTTGCTGCGGACAGTTAACTTTTATTTACAACAAAAGACAAACACATTTATAAAATAATTTTTAGAGACATATTTTAGTCAGAGTTCAACATACCAATGGATTCAACTAAATATCTAAATCTAGCTTCATCAAAAGGTTTTGTAAACAAATCAGCATATTGCTCATTGGTATGAACTTTGGTTAAAATAATTCTCCTTTTCTCTGCTTAATCTCTTATGAAGTGATACCTGATGTCAATTGCTTTGTCTTGGAGTGTTGCACTCAATGGAGCCTATGGTGATGCTTTGAGGGATAGAGGTTGGGATCTTGGCTTTCCATTGCTGAGGAGGAGGCTTTCCAGATCTCTTTGCTTTATCAGCAGCTGATGTTGCTTTGGCTGCTGACAGCTTTGCTTGATGAGCAGCAGATTTTGCTACTGAGGACTTTGGCTTATCAGCAGCAGATTTTGTTGCTGCTGATGGTTTTACTTGAGCAGCAGCAGACTTGGTTGCTGCTGAAGGCTTGTCCTTTGGTTTCTTGGGCTTTACTTGATCAACAGAATTTTTGATAGCTGTTGATGGTTTAACAACGGATGTATGCATATCCTTCTTTACCTTGTTAACAGAGGGTTTCTCTGTAGAAGTTCTTTTGCTGATACGCTTTTGTTTAGGAGGAGCTTGATGAATGATCTGATTGAAGGGATTAAATTCACAATTTGCAGCAAAGTGGTCTGATTCACCACAGATGATGCAAGATTGTTGAGGTTTTGGCAGCTGCTTCCTTGGTGGGGAGAGAGAGTTTCTGAAATGAGCTGCCTTGGCTTCAAAGCTTCTTACCTTTTTGTTCTTGTTCGTTTTCTCAAAAGCATGTTGCTTGAGGTTTCTTTGTTGCTGAAGGTAGTAGAAGCAGGTGCTGGCAGTATGGTTGTATTTGCCACAGACAAAGCATGATTTAGCCAATTTGTCCCTTTGAAAGTACACATAGTCCTTTTTCTTGAATAAGTCTTTGAAAATCCGGGGATGGGCTTTGTTGTGCTCAAAGGTGGCTTCCTCCAATGTCTTCTGAACATATGGAGCTCTCTCTCCAGGCGCATGACATATGTTAAACACCTTCTTTGGTTGGATTGATTTGTATTGAGGATTTGGGTTGGTGGAGGTTGAAGACCGTCCCTTTTCAACAGTTAGCTTTCTTCCTTCTGGATGATAGCTGATTTTGATCTATTTGGTGAGTTGAGATACTGGTACTGTTTTTGAAGGGATGAACGGGCTTGGATTGTTGGCTTGAATAACTTCAAAGGCAGGTGGTGATGGAGCTTTATTGGTTTCAGTGGAGTCTGAGCATGTGGACTCAGACTCGGATGAAGTAGTGTATTCTTGCACAAAGATTTCTTGGACAACAGGGTCAAGATTTTGGTTGGCCAGATCAAGATTTGAAAGATTGAAACTTGGTTCATGAATGGCTACATAGTCAGCAGGTAGAGGAACATCATTGTAGGGTTGTTCAGCTTGAAATCCAAGTCTAGCAGTTACCATTTCATGAATTTGAGCATCCAAAAGTATTTGCAGCTTTTTGGATGCAAACTCATATTTTTCCACATTGACCTTTTGGTCTGCTAATTCGGCCCTTGTAGCCTTTAACTTAACCAGAAGATCATCAATCTGAGTTTCAAGGTTTGTTTGTTCATGTTTTAATGATGAAATTTCTTTCTTTAACTAGTTAATCTTTTCTTTGTAACTGTTTTCAACCTTTTTAAATTCAGATTTCATTTGGTGAAACTCTTCATTTTGATCTATGAGATTCAGGTTATGTTTCCTGTATCCAAGGACCTTATCAATACAAGCTTGAGAACAAAGATTTTCATATACCTGAGGTGGTATCTCTGATGTGTCTGCCATGAGAGCTTGATTGTTGGCAGGGAGATCCTCATACTGGAAGCTCCAGTCAAAGTCAGCAGTTCCAACAGTTGCACAAGCTGCAGTTTGAGCAAGAGGAGTGGCTTGTTGTTGTTGTTGCTGTCTTAGCTGAGCTTGGTGAGCTTTTCTTGTCTGAGCAGCAACTGGTTTTGCCTTTGGTGCCTTGCATTCTCTAGCAAAATGACCAAGTTGGTTACAGTTGTAACATCTCAGTTTGCTTTTATCCAATCCAACTCTGGTGTTGGAGTTGTTGCTTGGAATGGGTCTTCCTGTTCTAGAGTAGAACCTTTTTGCTCTTAGAGAGAGCATGGCATAGGAGTGCTGTATGTCCATTTCTTCTAGATCATCTGGATGAAAACATTCCAGATCTTCCTTGATAAAGGACATATTGCTTGAGTTTTTAGAGACAAAGGCAGCAGAAGTTGAGGATTGAGGTGGGGTATCAAGAAGAAATGGTGAGTCGTTTGATTGAGAGGTTGGAGTCTGGGGATGAGTGACAATGGGAGGGTAGTAGTTGCTTGAACTGGGAACTGAGTGGTCAGAGTGAAGTGCAGATGAAGTAGTGGTGGATGATGAGGCTGTTGAGGAGTCTTCAGCATGCCAAAAGCTCAGTCATCTGCAGAGTCTTTCAATTTTCAGTTCTTCTGATTGACACTGTGTAAAGTGTCTAGCAGCTTGGAAGAGACCTGATGAACTTCTTGAGAATGTCTTCATTCTCCAGCTTCACTTTTGAGCACTGTAGCTCTACCACAAGGTAGGTGTACGTGTTATACACACAGTAAGAGACTCACCTTCCTTCCGGACAAAGTTCTCATATTGTTGCTTCAGAATGTCCCTTCTATTTTCTTTCACTTCTTCTGACCCAACAAACATCTTCTCAAGAGCCTCCCATAGCTCCTTGGCAGTCTTGTATCATCTGAAGTTGTGAAATACTTCATTTGACAAGCACATCTGAATGGCTCCCAAGGCTTTGAAGTCTACCTACATCTTCTTGATGTCTTCATCTTAATACTTTGAGGGTTCTTTGGGGACTGATGGACCTCCGGAATCAGCAGAGGCCACCATGGGTACATATGGTCCATCTTTAATGGATCTCCACATCCCATACTCTTGATAGCAGAAGAAACTTTCCATCCTGTTCTTCCACATATCATAGTCTTCTCCAGACACCAGTCTTGGTGGTCTGTTGATTCTTCCAGTATCATCAAAACCATTGCTTTGTGCCATTTTGGATTTGTGATATATGGTGTCTTAGCAAAGAGATAGTATTGAATAGAACCAGAGAGTGATTAAACAAGTGTGAGTTTGTTTAATCTGAGAGCCAAAGCTCTGATACCACTTGTAGGATCGGTGAATACAAGATGGTTCTATTCTAGTTGAGATTGGCGGAAACAATCACAACTAAGCAATGTAAACAAGTAAACACAAATAATATTGATAAATGCAATTTGTATTAAGCTTCAATGGTTACAAGATTAAATAGAAAATTCTAAGAAAACACACTTGTACAATGAAACGATACACTACTTATATAGTAACTTAGAATCAAGACAGACCCTTGATTCTAAGGATCAGATCGAACACAAGCCGTTGATCTTGTATACTTGAAGCTATACTACACGTTAAGACAACAAATACTACAATTGTTAACTTTACTCAAACGTCTTCTTAGGCATCATTGCTTGGATACTTAGAAGGAGAGCGTTGTTGTCTTTTATTGTCTACACCAGTAACATTCTTTCTACATGGGATGTGTCAGAGTTGCAACAGAAAGTTGTCAGTGATAAAGTTGATGCTTTTGCTATGCCAATCAGCGCAACGTTTGATCTTCAGTAGATATGGCTATCCATAGCAAAGTTGGTGATCCGCATCAAGACACAACTATCCAAAGCTGCTAATGATTTGTCTATCAGCAGCATCAAGTGTTTGATGCTGCTGAGAAGCCTATCTGCAGCAACTCTGGACTTCAGCAGATAAGGTTGTCCGCAGCAAAGTTGTTCATCAGCAGGAGAACAACTATCAGCAGCAAACAATCTTATCCGCAGCAGCTTGTTGGTCAACAGTAAAACTGTGGAGTCCGCAGCAGTTGTACTTAGAGAATTTTGTAACCATCAGTCTTTATATCTACACTTGTAACATCCCGGATTTTATAAGTTAACGGGGTTAGTGTAATTGCATATTCTTGTAAAGATTTAGCGGAGGTTTAACTAGGACTTAACGGGATTTATTGTAAAACACGAAAAGGGCAAAGCACGATGGACCAAATGTTTGAAATATGAACAACGGCATATAGGGAGAAATCCTACAGGTTACGTCACAAATGGGGGAGTTCCCATTTGCACTTGCGGCCGCCGAAAGCAAAAGGAAAGGGAGAGAAGAGGTGCTTTTCCAAGGTTCAAGTCCGATTAAAGTTAGTTTCGTATTGTCGATCTTTCGTATGTACACTTGATATTCGGATCATCATTATAACGAATTTATATTATAGGAAGTTGCTAAAGCTTATTTTTTTTTGGAGAAGATGAGATCGATCTGTGGCTCAATTCGCACGAGTCCTTCCGATTCAAAGGTATAATCACGAAACCCTACTGGTTTTATTATTTTGATTTTCGATTCTAGGATGTTTGGGGGTGGCAAGGCCTCGGCCGAAACTATGGGGGTGGCCGAGGAGGAGGCGCGTGACGCGAAGTAGCGAAGACGACGACATGTCAACTGAAGCCAGCGGAGGTGTGACGGCTGTCCGACATGAGCCGGCCGGGAGCTGGAAATGGTCGGCGGGTGTCAGCGGTGGGACCCATGGGCGCCCGGTGATGACGGTTCGTGGCCCCGTTGTTTCGACGATGATGGTGCGCTTGAGTCCGATGACGTTCGATGGTGACCACGGGTTTGGTCACACATGGTGATGAGCTAACCGAGTGAGTCGGTTTTGAGTCTCGAGTCATGTATTGACGTGTAATTTACGTATTGTAGCTGCTAGTGAGTTCTAGGAAACATACCGTCTCGCACAAAGATTTCTATCGCCCAACCCTTTTAAATGTTTTACTATTTTTGGCCATGAAATGTATGTGGCATGATGATTTTAATAAACTCAAAGCATACATGTTATGATATGGTAGATTGACTTGTTCAAATGAATTATATGCTTGCGTGTGTGTTACTTTTTTTTACATACGTGTGCTGGCGTAACGGGTGTACCTTTGTGATACGTGCGAATGACGCATGTCAGGGGTAGATGATGTTTGACGTGGTTAAACGGGTTTATTGTGTTTGACAGCGGTCAGACTGGGGTTTGGGTTTGCCGCTATCTGAGGATACAACAAACGGGAAAGAATAATGGTTAACTTATTTTTAATGACGTGTTTTCAAATGAGTTTTTTTACAGAAACCAGGTGAACCTTTTTAAATGCGAAACGTGTTGAAAACGGTTTTTGTGAAACGATACTGATTTCCGGATTGATCATCCCTTCTTAACTCATTATAGAACTCACTCGGCGTAACTGACTTTTAGCGTGTATTTCAAGTAAAGATAAGGAGTAGGCTGGCGGGTCTTGGATTGGCGAGTGGTTACCCGGGTTGTGTTAGGATTTATGGCATTCCCGAATAGTTGAACGTTCTGTTTGGTTTTAGTATTTTAGTTAGTTGGTTTGTTAAGGGATTTGACGCCAGATATGTTTTTGACTTTTATTTTCGCTGCATGAGACTATTTGATGTCTAGAATTATTGTGGTTGTTGAAAATACCAACAACTGGGGTTCTGGGTTTAGAGCCTTAAAAAAAAGTTTAGGCTTTTTGTTTCTCGTGAAATTCATCGCAATTGTGTTGGAATTTGCGAGTTTAGGCTTTTTATTTCTTAGGAAATTCGCAATTGTGTTGGAATTTGCGATGAATTCTTTTACTTAGAACATTTTCGTAGTAATTCGACCTTTTTGTCTAGTAGTGAAAGGAACAACACTTTTATTCACAGTTAGTGAGGATTATGTTTGGGTTAATGAGGTACGCATCACTTTACCCACTTAATATGAAATGAAGCACATATCCATATATCCTAAATTTTTAAAGGAGATGCGTACCACCCCTTGGATCAGAGCAGGGCCGGCTCAACTGTTTTGGAGGCCCAAAACTAACATAATATTCGAGGTCCTTGCTAAAGACAATGTTATAAACCCTCCTCCTTTTATCCGGGTTTGGGACCGACAATAATAAACTTACAAGTTTATAGTTGGCGGGGTTAAATTTTATTTTATTTTGTAATTTAAAAAACCTTTTGTATGTGTATAACTACGTTTAGATTAAATTTATGTTTCTAGCTTTACTAGACGTGAACTCTTTAATAAAACTTTCATAATCAATTTCTTTTAGCAAGTCTTTTTCAATTGACAAAATAGCTAATCCATTTAATTGTTCTTGTGACATGGTAGATCTTAAATAATTCTTTAACAACTTTAATTTCGAAAAATTTCTTTCTGCGGATGCAACAATTAGAGGAATAGTTAACATAATTCTATAGACAATATAAGCATTTGGCAAAGATTAATCTTTTTAATATAATTTAGTATATTAATAAGTGTGTCACATTTTACATTAATAATATCTCTTAAAATTTTTACTTCATGAAATAAATCAATACCATCAATATCTAAACTACTATCATATTTTAATTATTTTTCAAGATTAATACACTGTTTTTTCAAACTATCATCATTGAAGGATTTCAACCTTTTTATATTAAATAGAAAACTAAAAATAGTTTCAAATTCTTTAAATTGTTCGAATCTACTTAGCTTGATCCACAATATATAGAAAGCAATCGGTTTTAAATAATTCAATAGGATTTTTTCTAGTTTCATTATCAACATTTTCATCAAACCGTTTATTTCTACGAATGATACGTTTTTCACGAAAATTGGGTTCTACATTCATTTTATTAGCCAATTCTTTAGCGTCAATTAAAGCGTTTTCAAATTCATTTTCTCTATATTTTTTAAAGTAACACACAAGTCCATCTAGTTACTTATAGCATCATCAATACACATCTTTTTCTTGTAAACTCTTACTAACTGAATTAATAGCCAACAAAATATCATACCAAATAATCATTCCTAATAAAAATTCAAAGTTTTCAAATTCATATGTAGCAAAAACATTTAGCCTCACTTTTAATTTTAGGATCTACATAATCATCATATAATGTCAATAGTGCATATTTTATTTGTGGTGCTTGCAATCTAATTGCCTTTACACTTTCGAAACGACTTTCTCAACGTGTTTGTGATAATGATTTAAGAGTTAAGTTTGGTAGTGATCTTGTAGTATTTTCCATCTTTTAGTTGATGAGGAAAATAATGTATATGTACGTTGTATCACCCCAAAAAAACTCAGTAGCTTTATTACACGAGTTAGCCATATTCCAAAGTACTAAGTTTAAACTATGACAACCACATGGAGTATAAAAAGCTCTACGATTAATATCTAACAAACGTTTTTTCACATCTTGATGTTTTCCTTTCATATTTGATCGGTTATCATTACCCTGTCCTCTAATATTATTTATATCAAGTCCGAAGTTAATAATTTCTTCAACAATAGCATCAAAAAGGCTTTTACCGGTATTATCATCTACTTTTATAAATTCTAGAAATTATTCATTAACTTCTATGGGAGTAGATGAAATATCTAAACATCTTAAGATAATCGACATTTGTTCTTTATGACTTGTATGAGGAGTGGAATCTAGTATAATAGAAAAATATTTAGCTTCCTTAATTCCTAACAATTTTCTTTTTAATTTCATATGCTAATAAGTTAATTAATTCGTTTTGCATATTGTGTCCAAGGTAGTGTGTATGAATTTCTTTATTTTTTATTCTTCTAATATGTTCTTGCTTTATCGGGTCAAATTCGACAATCATTTCAATTAAACCTAAATAGTTAGAAGAACTATAGTTTTGAAAAATGGGGGCCCTAATTTTTTTTTTTCATATGCTAATAAGTCATAATTCATACATTTGGGTACACGTAAATAAATGTGGTGCTTCTCCGTAGCCAACCCGTGTTTTTTTTATAAAACCAATAACCAAGACAAAATGTAAGAAAATATGTCTTGATGCGATTCTGTGGCCGAGTGAGCGCAGAATCAAGGCTTGAGCAAAGCAACATTTTTCAACACCAAATGATTGTGAATTTTTTCCTCGTTTCTGCAGCTCGTCTAATCGACCCGTTTTCTATCATTTCATCAAATTTGTTTTTTACGATGATTTAGAGTTTTCTAATATATGTAACTTGTTGATATCAAATTTTAGTTCTATTTTTATTTTGTTATAAAGTCTCACAAAAATAACATGATCATGAGTCGGTACAAAACAAGAGAAAGAAAAACAGTTTGCACAATGGATGCCTCTTCTTTCTCATGCATGATTGGTGTGATAATCTGTTTGAAATTCCGAATGCATGTTTTAAAAGTGATTATAAGTAAAAAGATTCTTAAAGTAATGTTATGATTATCTAAGGACTCTGTCCGAAATGTTTACCACATTACTAAATTATATGCAGAAATAGTGTCAAGGTGAGTTCTTAAACTGTGATGCATCAACTCTTTCATGACCTTGTCTGACATGATTGATTTATGAAACATTTTGAATACCTTGAAACGATTGTACCGGTTGTTTATATATAACGTATTCTAAGCGCTTATTGTATTTCACTTGCCCGTGGAATGACATGTTGGACAGGACCCGTGGAACGGTCTTTGGTTATATATATACTGATGATTGTTCATAGTTGTCTATGAATTTGGGGGTGGAACCCCATTGATATGTTCAAGATACTTTGGCCGGTCATTTTAATAAACTATTTTAGTTTATGAATTCACCAACTTTGTGCTGACCCATGTTTTATCAAATATTTTTGACCCCATCACAGGTAGACATTAGACAGAGCATTCCACGACTAAAATGAACTGATGAACGATCCAGATAATGGGCATGCCAGGAACTATAAGTCCCGAATGATATGTTCATTGTTAGGGAGAAATGATGTAACTTTTATTAACCATGATGTAAACAATATTTTGATATTAATAGAAGTTTTAATTTAGTCTTCTGCTGTGTGTTTTTGATATCAACGTCATAGTAACTAGAAGGCGACCTTCTGACTAGTATGTAGTTATCTAACAAACGGAATGTTCTGTCTAGGAAATATCGGTGTATAAATCTCTCATAGACCCATCGCTCTTACCTGGGAACACATCTTTGGAGATACTACTCTAGTTAGATAATTGTCCTGTGTTACGGGTGTAACAAGTTGGTATCAGAGCTGCAGTTTAAGAGATTTAGATACTGTAGGAATAGTATCTAGACTTAAACTAGGACTCTGAGATTAGTTTGGAATGCCTCAGGATAAGTTAGATGTATACATTCAGTACGACCTATAACAGGAAATACGTAGAAATCAGATAATTAAAAGCATTTTTGGCCAAGTGTTGTTAATTTCTAAATTTCTGGATTATGACCGGTTATACGAATTCTGATGTTATACATCTGTATAAAGGGGACGTGGTAGAGGAAGAGGTAGGGGTAGGATGCCCAATACTAGGTCCCGTACTCATGATACGACAAACACAAGCACCAATCCAAACGAGAACGTGAATATGAATACTGAACCCGAACAACCTGTAGACGAAGTCATTATGACTGAAGCACAGTTCTAAGGAGCGGTGGCATCTGAGGTCGCCCGAGTACTTCAAGCAACTTTACCTAGAATCCTTGATGATGCTCTTAGAAGAAGAGAGAATCATAATAGTTTAGGAAGCCGAAATGAAGGAACTAGTGGTGCTGTTCCTCGAACAGAAGATATCCTTCATACTACTCCATTAGGAAACAACATAGGCACAACTCGAACTCATGAAACGATCGGAATGACAAACTAGAGCACTTAAATACACGGCCATGGATGAAACTATAAGAATTTCAGTGACTATCATCCCAAGCCATTTAATGGAAGGAAGGATGCCATTGCAGTCTTGCAGTGGATCACATCCATGGAAGCTGTTATAAAGATGAGTAAGTGCAGGGCGGACCAAGCGGTAAAGTTTGCCGCACATTTGTTCGAAAAGGAAGCTTTTGATTGGTGGGAATCAGTCAGGCAAACAAAGGGAGAAGCAGTGACTGATAGGATGAATTGGGAAGATCTTAAATCCTTGATCATTAAGAGATATTGTCCACAGAATGCCGTGGACAATATTGAAGCTGGATTTCTACGGTTCGAAGCTGGAACCATGACTCATCAGGAGTACATGACCAAATTTAATGAAATGGCCAAGTTAGTGCCACATTTGGTTACTCCCGAATCCCGAACAATAAAATGTTATATTCAGGGTTTACCTCCTAAGGTTCGTACCTTAGTAAAATCCATCACACCTGAGACAATTTATTTAACTATGGAAAAGATTGCGGTGATGTTTGATGAAGTGGCAGCTCAAGAGCCACCGAAAGTTTATCACAAGAGGAAACCCGATGAGGTTGTTTATAAGTTCAAACCAGGGAACACTAAATACCCAAGGAGAGGAGGATTCAATCCCAACCCTGATAGAGTTAATCAACGAATGAAATGCCAAAATTGCCAGAAGTTTGGACATTTTGCAACTTAATGCCCAAATGTTAAATGCTTTAACTGTGGAGAGATAGAGCATTACAAGACTTCGTGCCCTAAACCACCTAAGCAAGTGTCAGGTGGTCAAAGAAAGGGCACGGGACGAGTATTCGTCTTAGGAAGTGGAGATGAACCAAAAGGTAAATATAAGGGGGTGTCAGGTACTTTCTTAGTTAATAATATTTACGGCAAGATTCTATTTGATACAGGGGCGAATAGAAGTTTTGTTTCATGTGCATTCACCCCATATTTAGGCGTAAGTCCGATTCCACTTAGTATTGCCTATGTCGTTGAAACGGCAACCAAAAGGTAAAGATAAGGAGGTGTCAGGTACTTTATTAGTTAATAATATTTACGCCAAGATTCTATTTGATACAGGGGCGAATAGAAGTTTTGTTTCATGTGCATTCACCCCATATTTAGGCGTAAGTCTGATTCCACTTTGTAATGCCTATGTCGTTGAAACAGCTAGTGGCGAACAAATTAAGATAACTGAATCATATCCTAATTGTGTCATCAATTTTGGTGACGATAAGGTATTAGTTACACTAATGTCGATGAACTTAAACGAATATGAGGTTATCCTAGGTATGGATTGGTTAAACCAATACTAGGCCCAGATTGATTGTGACCAGAAAACGGTCAAGATTAAGAAACCAGATGAAACTAGTTTGATGATTCAAGGAGATAGTGAGTCTAGTAAGAGTGAAATTATTTCAATAGCAAAGGCTAAGAAAGAATTGATTAACGGAGACGGTATATTCTTACTCCATACTTTAAACGTTAAAACCGAAGGAGAGATTGCGGATATTCCCATAGTCTGTGATCACCCGGATGTCTTTCCGGAAGAATTACCCGGCCTTCCACCTGATCGTCAAATCGAATTCCGAATCGAACTCATTCCTGAAGTTAAGTCTGTTGCAAAATCCCCTTATCGTCTAACTCCTTCCGAATTGAAAGAACTAATGACACAAATTCAAGAACTCTTAAACAAAGGGTTCATTCGCCTGAGTACTTCACCTTAGGGAGCACCAGTACTATTCGTAAAGAGATGGAAGCATGAGGATGTGTATTGACTATCGGGAACTGAACAAGCTGACTATAAAGAACCGATATCCATTGCCTAGAATAAATGATCGATTCGATCAGCTACAAGGAGCCAAGTACTTTTCAAAGATAGATCTTAGATCATGATTGGTGTGATAATCTGTTTGAAATTCCGAATGCATGTTTTAAAAGTGATTATAAGTAAAAAGATTCTTAAAGTAATGTTATGATTATCTAGGGACTCTGCCCGAGGTGTTTACAACACTACTGAATTATAAGCAGAAATACTGTCAAGGTGAGTTTTTAAACTGTGATGCATGAACCCTTTCATAACCTTGTCTGACATGATTGATTTATGAAACATTTTGAATACCTTGAAACGATTGTACTGATTGTTTATATATAACGTATTCTAAGCGCTTATTGTATTTCATTTGCTCGTGGAACGGCATGTTGGACAGGACCCGTGGAACGGTCTTTGGTTATATATATACTGATGATTGTTCATAGTTGTCTATGAATTTGGGGGTGAAACCCCATGGATGTGTTCAAGATACTTTGACGGGTCATTTTAATAAACTATTTTAGTTTATGAATTCACCAGCTTTGTGCTGACCCGTGTTTATCAAATATTTTTGACCGCATCATAGGTAGCCATTAGACAGGGGATTCCAGCACTAGAATGAACTGATGAACGATCCAGATGATGGGCATGCCAGGAACTACAAGTCCCGAATAATATGTTCCTTGTTAGGGACAAATGATGTAACTTTTATCAACCATGATGTAAACAATATTTTGATATTAATAATAGTTATAATTTAGTATTTCGCTGTGTGTTTTTGATATCAACGTCATAGTAACTTGAAGGCGACCTTCTGACTAGTATGTAGTTATCTGACAAACGGAATGTTCTGTCTAGGAAAGAGCGGTGTAAAAATCTCTCCAAGACCCGTCGCTCTTATCTGGGAACATATCTGTTGGAGGTACTACTCTAGTTAGATAAATGTCCTGTGTTACGGGTCTGACAAGAATGATTGCAAATATGTCACATGGCTGGTTTAAATTTGGAGTCAAACTCGAGCCGTGGTGACATGGCTCGAATACGTTTAATTATAATTAAATTTTTTTTATTTTTATAAAAAAATTAATTATGATTTTAGTCAATATTAAAGCCCATACCTAACCCACCACTGGTATTAAAATTTTGCTCCGGTTTCTTACTTCCATTTGACAAATTCAAATGGTTCATCTCTCTTTTACACTTACTACATTTATCCATGCGTGACCCACAAGGTCGTGTTTGTTAAGCCGTGGCTACAGTTGGGATTTGAGATCTCCGTACAACAAAAAAAGATGTTGCTACCAAGAAAATAAAAATCAATGTTCCAAACAATAATACTAACAAAAGATGAAGTTTAAAAATTCCCACGAAGCAATAGAATTAAGTACATTGTTTAAAAAATTAAGATGTGTAAAAGTAACTATATTTTTAAGGGTTAGGCGATACATACCCCCTTCCTGCTTGTCGTACCCACCCCTGAACTTTTAAAAATGTTATTTTATTTTTTTCTAAAAATTATTATTTCTAAACTTGTATTTTTTGTTTAAAAGTAATTTATATAATATAAAACGTATACCCCTCCTCTCTCCTACTAGTTCCTACTTATCGTACCCTCTCCGAAAAGAATAGCTTTTAAATTTGTCATTTAACCACATTCGAAAATCGTTATTTATAGAACGTTCTTTTAGTTATAAAAGCATATTCTATAACATAAAACGTACACCCCTACCCTCTCCTACTAGTCGTACCTCCCTCCCTACTTATCGTACTCTTTCGGAAAAAATAACTTTTAAACTTGTCATTTAACCACATTTGAAAATCGTTAAACGTTTACCCCTCCCCCTGAACGGAATTGTAAATTCAGTTTTCGGTTCGGTTAACGGATATATATTTTTTTGAATTCGATTTATTCTTTTAACCGAATAAGTGATAACTATATATGTTGAATTTGGTTTATACATTTTTTTTTAATTCAGTTTATTCGGTTGAATTTGGTTCGATTAGACAAATCCACAATACGGTTCTGTTTAACTAACGGATAGGTCTACAAAAATAAAAATCGATGAAACTGAACCAAAAAAGCCGAAAACCGAACAGATGAACACCTCTATTGCAGCTAACCTCCACTACTACAAATACAAGCCCGACCCGCCACATCCGATAAAATAAATTAAGACTTATTTAAAAACTTTTTTTTCTAATTAGTATTTTATTTTTTTCATAAACTTTTTAAAAAAAATAATCATATAAAGTTTTTATAAATACTATAAAATATGTTTTTTTAAGTTGGTGTTATGTATTAAACTTATAATTAATACTTATAATAAAGTTAGTTAATTAAAGTTTTTTTAAATATGTAAAAGACAAAAGAAACAAAAAAGTTAAAACTGTATTTATAGAGAATTTAAGAAAGAGAGTGCAACAAGTAAAATTCAGATTAAACGGGGTGCGTATAGCACAACACTATTTTTAAATACTTATTATTATTATTATTATTTAAAGTAAAAAATAATATTAAATTAAGTAGTTATGTAATTGTATTCTAATTCCTATTTTCCTTGCTGTATATAAATCCTATCGATCCACCAAGTAATTACTTTGCAAAACAGATTATTTATTTGATACGATGGGGAATTCAACTCAGAAACCCCAACAAAATTCAGAATACCATCAACAAGATGATCAACAAAACGAAGAAGAAACATTCACGTGCGAGATCTGCATTGAACCCGTTAACAACAAATTTAAGAACACCAATAAATGTGTTCACCCTTTTTGCACAGATTGTATGATCAAATACATCCAGATGAAGTTAGAAGACAACATATCAGACGTAAAATGCCCTGCTTATGCCTGCAATCACTCCCTGGAACCCTTATCATGCCGTCCCAAAATCACGCACCAACTGTTTGACAAATGGTGTGATGTGTTATGTGAATCGAGTGTGTTAGGTGTTGACAGGGTTTACTGCCCAAACAGAGACTGTTCGGAGTTGATTTTGAACGAGTGTGGTGATGGTAATCTGAAGAGATGCGAGTGCCCCGACTGCAAGAAGCCGTTTTGTTTCAGGTGTAAGGTTCCATGGCATGCTGGTTCTACTTGTGGAGAGATGCGGGATGAAAACGACGTTGCTTTTGATGTTCTTTACAAGAAGAATAACTGGAGGAGGTGTCCCGGGTGTGGCCGTTGTGTAGAACGTGATGGTGGTTGCAACATTGTTCAATGCAGGTAGGTTCCTTCACCTTCCTTCACACATTCCATTCATAGAAAGGGTTAATTGTATAGATGACTCATGTGTTGGGCCTCAGGTTTAAAAATTATAAATTTAGTCCAAACTTTTGAGACATAGTTGCGATTTTAACCCCTGACAGTTAGTTTTTAACTGAAAGTTAGCTCATGTGTCATCTACGTGATTTACGATTGCAAACTTAATTTTAAAAATTAGTTAAAATCAGTAAAAAACTAACTTTTACTTTTACGTTTGTGCAGATGTAGAACCCGATTTTGCTACAAATGTGGACAACAAGGGTGTCTACATGGGTTGCGCCATAGGGATGATAGGGATGTAGTAACTGTATGTGTAGTTCTAGTATTTATTATTTGTATATTAGTTGCGTTAGCCGTGATCCCAAGCCGACGTCCCGATGATGGTTAAGATGTATTTATCCTGGTTTTAAAACTAAGAATTACTGTTAAAAAAAATTGCAGTTGCATTAGGTGTGGACATGGATTGCGAATTTTTGTAACTTTATTATTTAAAAGTATTTAAAAGTTTGTATACATGTTTAGATTTTTTGAATGATAGATAGAGGGCTCAGTTTCGTAAAAGTTGGAAGGCATATTGAGGCTAATTTTGTTCTAGATAAATATGATATTATTGGAGTCAATTTCATATAGTTCTTTTGCTTTACACCTTTTTTACCACGTTTTGTACGTCATAACTGTTTATCTTCTTTTTTAAGATGATTAGTTTAAACTATTTAGTAAATAGTATTTTAAGGTTGTATTGTAAACCCGATAGAATTAATATTTCAAATTGGTTTATGTTAGTATTCGGTAACGGAAATCTTACCAAGCAACACGTGCTTCTTTTATTATTATATAAAATATTTTATTGTTTTATTCATATTTTTAAATCTATTTTTTTTTCATTCACATTTTTATTTACTTAGACTCAACTATTTACAAGTTTACGGCTAAATAAAACTAGTATCCATCCCCCATGCGCCGTGAAAAGCCGCCATAAAATAAACGTTTGCCTTAGATCTTGGCGTTTTGAATACCAAACTAAAATTACAAAAATCAAAATGCATTCTACAACATCGCACCAATAATCTTGAAATAAATCTTCATAACCAATTCAATCAATAAATAAACTCAAAACATAAAAAATATGGTCAATGTTAAGCTGGATATCCTTGTATGCCTCACGTGCATGACGCCTCTTGCACGTGATCCTCGTCGACATTCAGTATTTCCTGTAATTCCGGCGTTAATTCTTTAAACTCGTGTTAAAAAAAAGAATAGAAAAATTAGTAAAAGTTAAAACATAATCTTTTTTTTTTCAAAAGGTGTTCAACCATACTGAAAAAAGACCCGTTGTTCTTCTTATTTTTGACAGATCAGATAAAAAAATTAGCTGATAAGGGAAAAAGTGGGATGAGCTTTTTAATGGATTCAACATCCTAACTAGTCTAATTCAATGCCTTAATGGTTTATAAATAAATGGGTGATAAGAGTCCATTTTAACCCATTGCCTAACACGTCCGTACAAAAGGTTATACTTGATCAGAGGAAGGAACTCACCTCATGTTCGAAAAGCACAATAGGATTTGAGACACACATACTGGACATATATTCGACAACCTTATGAGGTAAAAAAGTGAAAAGGTAGGTAGATTGCACATTTTCATATCTCTTTGCATATCCCATTTTCTTTTATCAACAACCTTTTATGTTGGGTAAGATATTTGAAAACGTATCCATTAGATCCAAGTTTCTCAAAGAAAATATACATATGATGTTAAGAGAAATTGAGACTTAGCACATATACCAATCACAACCATGTCTGGGAAATAATTTTGAAAAAAATCCAACACATTTTGAACACCCTTTGAAACCATATTCATTCCCATTGCATTGTTAGTATTTTAGTAATCAAGAGGGATTAATCAAGAACACAAGAACAATTAACACAAATATGATATCTATTGAATCAAGATTCTGACCATTTTCAAATGAAAGTTTGCGTGGGTTTTTATAACCCTAAAAGCCTAAATGACGCAACGTTTAATCAATAAACCCGTCCCTAAATACATTTACACATATGTACATATTTGACCCTTCTACTTTAAGACTTTACACTCTTGACCCTAAACATACTATACAACAATGACACCTAAGCCCCTGTAAGGTGTTTCAATTGGTAGAATCTATTTTTTCTCTGGTTCTCTTGGTGAAGAGTATTTTTCTAAATATTCTTTTAATCAAAATTAAAGGTTCAAGATTATTTGAATAAATTCGCATAGTTAATGGACGTATATTACCTATCTTTAGAAACGCATGTTATTCTCTTCGAGTATTAGATGATGACATTGAATACATCGAAGTCATTGAAGAAGCATATCATTCAGGCTCTGGTTATTTCCTAAGGAATATATTTTCAAATATGTTAACATCTAATACCATGTCTAGACCGTATTTTATTTAGGAAAATTCATAGCCAAAACAGTCAAACAAGACAAAAGGTACTGAAAAAGGTTTCTGTCCCGTTTTGGCTACTACGGAGTCATACTTTTGAATTAGAAAACGAGCCAATTATGGTTGGAAAGAAAATTCGACAAACTACGTCATGGAATTTGAGTTTTCTAAGTTTCGGTTAATTATGATCACGTTATGCTTAGTTAAAGTCGGCACAGTTTCTGTCCACAATCAACGGTTGCACTTAAGTGGATCGTTTAGGGTTTTAAGGTTACCAAAAGCGTAAATAAAAATTAGACGAATATTATCATATCATTATAATACATAATATAATCAGATTAGGTTAAACAAAACGTCCCGTGTCACCGGTCTAGCCATAATATTCACAGAAACATTTTGGAGAATCACATGATGCAATCAGCATAGCCGACACGAGCAAGCGGATTCTATTTTATATTAGCGTGTGGTTAATTTAAGTTAGGTTAAGGTTAGGATCAGAGGTTTAAAATGAAATAAAAAACAGTTAGTATGAAGGTTAGAATCAAAAGAATAAGAAATAAATAAAAAGGAAGGAAGAGCGGTTTATACATGATACGTCACCCGAACTTGGTTCCTTCGATTTTGCGATTTCTTCAAGGCTTGGAGGGGGGTTTCTTGCAATTTCTTGGCAGTAGTAGGAGGCTCAAATCACAGGTGGAGGGTGAAGGGGTTTAGGAGTAAATGAAAAACAAGGGGGATTAAGGGGGTTATTTATAGTTAAACTAAGCCTTGGAAAACAAGAAAGGGAATTAGGGTTGGGGAGGCTCCAAGGCAGCGAAATTCAGCTGATGGTGGCTGATTTTTGCGAGATCTAGCTTGGGCTAGGTCCAAGTGTAGGTGGGTTGGGTCCTAGCTTGGCCCGGTTGACTGTGCGCATTCGAAAATTACGATTTTAAGCATTTCTAAGTGAAATTGGCAAATGTTTTCAATATGAAAGTTGATTGTCATAACAAAATGAGTATGTTTAGCTAAAAACATTTAAGTTAAGGTTATGTTAGTCACGTACGGTAATTAACGGTCGACGGACGAGAAAACAGGCTTTCTAGGGCATAACAAGCTGCGAAGGCACAATACATAGATTTACAAGCTTTTGTTGAACGTTTCAAGTATAACAAGGTATAAAAACTTTAATTTAATATGTTTGAAGTTTGCATGATTGATAACGGGTTATGATGGGCCTATTAGGCCTAAAATGGGCCCAATTCACGATTAAGTCATCAATAAGCATCTAGAGCATAAGGTAACGTATGATCAACAAGTATGTCGTATGGGTGGACCAAGTTTAATGACATTCAAAATGGTTTTCATTGATTAAATAAGTCTAGTACAAGATAAGTTAAACACGAAATTCGTAGATGTTACACCATATTTCATCGTAATTTCTAAAAACCTGTAAATCTTAGTTTAACGTGGTGGGGGAAATCTATACGGTTTAACCCGTGCCTAGACATGTCCGTAAGACGGTATTAGGTGGATCTGTAGCTCTTGAGTGTGGGACCAATAGATAGATTGATGTGCCGTGTAATATAGAAATTATAACACAAATGGGGGCTTGAAAGTTGGTGGTTGGGTTTAATCGGATCGAAATACCACTTGTTGCAATTAACGCGTGATTATGTCTATGCTAATGAAATTATAAAATTGTTAAAGTATGTATTCCAGTTGTGATTCCATTACAGAATTTTTCAAGGACGAAAAAAGGTTAAGTGTGGGGATGTTTGATGTGTTGCAAAGCACACCTCGTATTCCTTTGTATTATGTAGCGTTTTCGTATAGTTTTGGTGTCATTTTGAGTCATTTATGTTTAGTACTTAGTATGGTGTTGGTTTGTAGGTAATCGAATGACATTGAAGCTAAAACGAGCAAGAATCGGGAAGGCACGAGTGATGAGTGGTTAATTTACCTGTGCTATATGTATATAATCATATGTTTTTAACCCTAAGTATGTGTAAAATAATTTACTTTGATTGGTATTTTATATTTTATATGTTAGAGAAGTAAATGAGCTAAAAACGGTTAAGTTAGTAGAGATATATTTAATGTGACATATGTTAATACGAATTAAATTAAATAGATATTTCATTTAGAATAAGAAAATATATAATTAGATGTCATTTTTCAGTACAGGAACTAATGGAAAAGCTAATTGGGCTCACGTGAAGAAAAAAATTAGATAGGCCAAGGGTTACATGGACCAAGAGAAAAAGGAATAAAAAAAGCCTTCTTTGGCTGGATGGCGGTCAACAGAAAATGATGAAAATGTCCTCATATGCAAAGCACATGAGTAGATTTAACAGAAAAACTTAACCTCAATTAGTGAAAAGTACTGAATATATGCAAAGATTTCAAAAAAGAAGAACATCTAATGTAATTTTTGAAGCTAAAAGATATAACCTGTAATTTTATATAAACTTAAATGACATAATTTGTAATTTACTCTAATAAATAAAAGGGGAAGCAGCATACGGCAAAAGAGGATTGTGCTTAGGGGGTTGACCGAGAATTGGAACACGGAGAACAAGGTTGGAATTTTGGGGGTCTCATTCTTTGACGCTTGGAATTAAGAATTGTGGCTTGGCACAGTGCACGAAGATCGAAGACTGAGTTCGTTATTATTATGTTTGGTTAAATTACTTGTGGCTTCCTTCAGGCGAAAAGTTTGTATAAGTTTTGTGTTTTGATTCAGTTGTTTATATTTTTGGATCTATTTAGTTTTCGACAATAACGGAGTAAATTGATGTATTGGTTATTTTAAATAGTTTATTTGAGTACTTTGAGTTTGCTTGCTTTACGATCTTGTTCGGTTGATGACAATACCTACTAGCAGGGTTGAGTGACTAAATGGGTAACTTGGTAATCATAAATTGGGTGATTAAATTATACTTGTTTGTGACGGAACTGGTTGTATAGGTTGTTGACAACAATCTGTCTTCAATTACTATTTTAACTGATTTTTCAATACTATGTCTATGTGGTGTCCAATTAAATAACTGAATTTTGTGTGAAACTTATAACCTGAAGTTTGGAGGAGGTTACGTTCTTTATCTAATTTGAATTTTAATTAAAATTTACTAAACTAAGCAATTTTATCTTTCCACTGATTCCCTGTGAATTCGACAACCCTACTTTCTTGTCTACAGTCTAAGGTAGTTAAGTAGTAGTTTTTATAAGTGTTTTTTATTGACCTTGACATCGAGATCAACGAGCAGACGAGGCGAAACACGAAAAACGATAAAAGTCAGGAAATAATCCAAACTTCACAATGGCATATCTCGAGCTAGAAAATGAGTTACGAGGCCCATAATATATGGATTTGGGGTATTTTGACGAGAGGAGTCCAAAAATCTGGTTAGTTCTCACGGTAAGCGAGGTTTAGGTGCCCATTATCTAGCAGTACGCGAGGAAACAGGGAACCGAGAGATGGCCATTTGGGGCTTCGCGGTACGCGAGAAACCACAGAAACAAGGATTTTAACCTAATTTCAAGGATTAAAATATTAGAACCTATCCTTTGGTTAATTAATTGATTACCAGCCGTCTGAATAGCAAAAAGAGGTGATTTTGAGAGGGGAAGAAGCAACGAGAGCAAAAGATTGGAGCTTTATCAATCGGGTTGGTTCATTCTTGCTCGTAGGGTTACAATCTTTGGTTTCTTGTTTACTTTGGTTTATGCTGGATTATGTTTAAGACTTGTGAGATTTGTTTTCTAGTTTTAGTCATGTATCTTGGCTAGACTATAGTAGTTATCTAGGTTTTTGATGATTGTTTGTTTGAATTGACATTCATAGCACTTATTCATTTAGTGTATACACTTCAGTCCCAAAACATTTAACAAGGTTTACACATAACATAAAGGGGGCACATAGAACTCACATGATAAGCTAGTCTCGTCATGTCCTAACAACAGTCCAACGAGCGCCACCCACGATCTGAATTGGTTAATTACACATATATCAGACTTAATCTAAATTACCCACTTTTATTCATTCTGATCTAGGCGAACTTAAGGCTAAGTTCGCTGCCCAAAGTCTAGGCGAACTTGACTTAACCAAGAGAACTTACCAGGCGAACATAAGTTAGGCGAACTTAATCGGCGAACTCAATCGGCGAACATGAGTTAGGCGAACTTAATCGACGAACATGAGTTAGGCGAACTTAATCGGCGAACATGAGTTAGGCGAACTTAATAAGTTCGCTCGCTTACTGGGGTCCTAAGTTCGCCTGTCGCGACCTTCTTCTCCAATCAGACCCCAGATCAGGTCGGTCCGACTCGAGGTGTTCAGACCTCAAACTTTTTCGGTTCAGAACGTTCCATTTTCATTGCTGAGTTCAAATATATGCTTGGTTTTGATTATTATACTTAAAAACCTATCCTTTATTCGTTTTTAACCCAAAACCCCAAAAATTACAAAAACTCAGATTTAGGCAAGGTGGTTACCTGGATCGGGCTTCTGACTCAGAGGTCTTGCTCACAAGCTCAGCAGTAACGTGCTCCTTCAATCCCGGGTCGATCCGCCAACTTTCTCTCTCTAGGCCCGAGCTCTCCTTTCTCTCTCTAAATTTGCAAATGGTGGAGTTGAGGCTGTCTTGACCCTTATATACACGGGCTTCCCTCGGTCCGTTGGAGCTGAGCCCAAGCCCATCCATTTTCCTTTCATTTTAGAAGATTAAATCTCGATCGCGTTATTATTTATTTATTTACTATTTTTGGGATGTTACAGGTTTGTTACTCTTCGAAGCAGTGCCCTTAAAAATATCAATTTTATTTTTCCAACCAGAATTAAAATTAGTTTTAATCTTGCAAAAACAAGTCTCTTCATACTCATCATTTTCACTATCACATTCCTCAATCTCTACTATTTCTGTACATGAAGTAGAAGCATCAGAATTGTTCACACATTTAACAGTTGAAGCTAAGGATGATGATGATTCGGATCCATCAATGCTTGACAGATGTCCAGAAGTTAACCCTTTAAACTCCTCTACATGTTCCTCAACAGAAGAAGGAACAGTGGTACAGTTTCCGTTGAACGGGTGAGGCATGTTATTATACCCAAGCCATTTGTTCCCATTTCCCGGCTTATGAAGTTGATTCTCAATAATATCAACTACCTTACTAGATTGTGTTTAAATCAATCGAGAACCTTTTCTTCTATCTGAATCGATATTAATCCATTCCAATTCATGTGACCAAAGAATTCTATTTTGAACTTTGCCTCAGCAAAATTTGATTTGGCATGTTCTAATTCAACACATAATCTTTTAATCTCTTTTTTAGCATCAGTATACGCACATCATTTCTGACTTCGTTGAGATTTAAGAAATGAAATATCATTCTTATTGGCTTCTATCACTTCCTTATAAGCCTTCTCAGTTTTAGAAAACTTTGATTTTTAATATTTAAGATTTTCAATTTCAAACCTCAAATCATCATTTTCTTTTCTAAACCTCTCCACCTTATCAATACATAATTATGAACAGAGATCATATGTTACTTCTGCTGGAATTGTAGCTGAAGATGATGAAGTTGTTCATGCTGCTCCGGATGCAGAAACATTCTGTTAGAGATTTCCTGAACTTTCCTACCAAAATGTTTACTGAAAATCTAATGTGTCAATTTCTCAAAAATGAGTCCGAATAGATGTATAACCGTCCTCAAAATTTTGACCAAGAAATTTTTTTGAATTTTTCCCGCCAAAATTTTCACAAAAAATGTTCGATATTTTCAACTTTTTTATAAAAAACAAAAATCTCCGATTAGAGGTATAAACGATCTCTCAAAATTCTTAGCAAGAAATATTTTCCCGCCAAAAAACTCATGTGAAACTCCAATTAGAGGTATAAACGATCTCTCAAAATTCTTAGCAAGAAATTTTTGATTTTTTTTAAATCCTGTGAACTGGGGTCAAAACCGTGAACCTTTAACACCCCATGTACTGAGTCAAAAACGTGAACTTCCTTTGAGCCGTAATTAGTATCCAGCCGTGAACCTTTACCCAACTGTGAACATAAAAGGAGAAACCCGTGAACTATGTCAAAAACCGTGAACTTTCGTCAAGCCGTGAAGTCCAATCTCAAGCGGTGAAGTTAGAGGACCCGTGAACTGTTCTCAAGCCGTGAATTTAGGGGGACCCATGAACTTCCAAATGCAGTAGATTGACTTTCTAAGTTAAAACCCTAAAATCTTGGGATTTCAAATTTTGAATCCCTAGAATTATGGGATTTCGAATATTGATTCCCAATTAATCCCTATGAACACGAAGCTGATTTCAAACAGATTTCTTAACGAAATCAATGCAAAACTTTCCAACAGTAGCAATATTAGCAACGAATTCACAAAATAACGATAATTTCTTGATCCTCAGCAGAAAAAGATGAAACTCTAGCACAATAGCAGCTGATCAACAATAATAATTAACCAAAACACTTAAAATTACCTCAAATCCTTCGTCTAGAATCATTGATATCAAAAACCGAGCCTTAAATGACTTCAATGGCTCTGATACCAATTGTAAGTACCAACTCTCTTGGATCTTCGATTAACACACAATAATAACTATGATATCAAGTCTCACAATCAATAGCGGAAACTATTGATTGTGGTGATTCAAGAACTCGAACTCAATGTAATTACTCATATATTGCTTCAGAGAAATTACAAAGAAATCAAACAAAAACGCTAACCTTCTACACGGTTTTTCACTCGTCTAACTCTCGTCAGTCTAACTTCACGTGTCTATCCTTAATAATGATGCGCATTTATCTATTTATACATATAGAAAAGCCCATGCGCCCTGACAAGGTATCTCGGCCCAATGGCCGGCCCAAGACCCAACCCGTGAACTCAGTTCATGGTTACAAATCCCGAATACCTATCTATTCGGTAACACCAATAATTATATTTATTTGATAAGCGTCAGCCTCACAATTCTGACCTAACAAGCAGCCGGGAAAACTCTCATGAAGATCACAAACTTATCCATGTGGCCTTCAAAAAAGACCTTGTTAAGGTCGATGAAGAGGGAGCCACTGATCTAGAAATACCCCTACAAAAAATTCAAATATAAATGATTTAGAGGGAAGAATTTACCTGTGTAATATGGTTGCAAACAAAAAATAACTAACTTGAAGAATTTATAATTAGAAATACACAAATTAAGTAGGGCACTAGATCAGACTTGAATGACACAAATGATACAATTTGAATAAGAAGTGAAATCACTCTTAGCAGATCCGAAGTGAAAGAACAAGTTAGATAGAAATTTGGGTTCGTACATCAATTTTTTGTTGCTCAAGATGATCAGCAAGGAGTTGTTCTTGAGTTTGAGCAATCATGATGCAGAGAGAAAGAGGAGAGCAGAAGAACACTAGATACAAAAACCCTAAAAATCTCGACAACGACGGTGGGAATAATATATAAAAGTACTCTCGATTCTTTGCCCCATTTTAGGCCCAATCTAAACCGTTTAAAGATTCAATTTTTGGGATGACGGCTGATGAATTAGATTAGAGCTTCATTTACTTAGTTATTTAAAGATTTAATTTTTGGGCTTTTCACACTTGTTGTTGGGCTCACTGTAAAAACATTTTCAATTAAATATAAAATTACGCAATATTCAATTAATTTAGTTGAATAAGATTATCTTACTACTCTAATAAATAAAAATCTCTTTAGTATACGTGTCACTCTCTGGTTACTCCTTATCTTTATTTTTCCGCCTCTCTCTTCTATTAAATATTAGATTTTCTATTTGTCTCTCCTATTAAATAATAATCTTTATATTAATAAATCTAATTACGAATACTTATTATTTAATTATAAATAGTTATTATATCATCAATCAAATGAACTTAATATGAACTAACATTTATCAATTAAATAAAAAAATTAATACTCAGTTGAAAAAAAAATATTTTAAAAACTAACTTAACAGACATTATAACTTTCACGACAAATTACATTTTTTAAAAACATATTTTGACAAATGTGTTTGTTAACAAATTACATTATATTTTATTCAACCAATGTAATATAGTGGTTTATTCAACCTGTGTATTACATGGGATTTTAACCTAGTTAATAATAAATAAATAAGTTTTGATATATAGAAAATAAATGTAAAAGTAGTTGATAATGTGGAAATATATGTGTGTTTGAAAGTAAATGTATGGTTAAAGTAAAAAAGATGATTTTTAAAGAATGATGGAAATCTGATGTGACGTGTTTGATTTGGTGGATGATATCCACCATTGTGGGTGCTCTAAGTTCAATCGTTAACAACAAACTTTGTCTTTTAACTCTCTGTTGCATTGCTAGTTTTAGTCCACCCATCTTATTAAATATATTTAAATATTAAGTATTAGATGTTATTAAAGAAAAATTAAATTAAATGCTAAATGAAAATTAAAAGAAAATAAAAATGGCGCAACTACGACTTGTGACAAACTCATTTGTCAAACACCTTTTAAAACTGCCCCGTGACATACTGTTTCAGTTTTACCCCTTTTTGTATTTTTGTGTATTACTGAAATCGTATCCCAGAAGGCTAACATATAGCCGGAAATTTTTATTTTTTTAATAATTTAAAGTTTATATTATATTTATATAATCATATCTATATATTTTTATTTTTATTTTAGATTTGGCCGGTTAGGGTGAAGCCGTCGGTTGAGTTAACGTCTAAATTTTAGCCGGCTAAAGACACGTGGGCACGCCCCTAAATTGACACGTGACCGGCTAAATTGGAGCCTTCAAGTCGATCAGTTTTAACTTGCGTGTCAATTTTTTATTGGTTGGTTACAGATGTGGTTATAATGATAAGTTGAAAAAGTCAATGTATATTCTACAAATTTTTCTAGTCAAAAGGTATATTTTAACAATTTTCTCTAATATATATATAACTAGGTTATGTACCCGTGTATTACACGTGTTATACGTAATCTATTATGAATATATATAGTGAAGGACACATGTCAACATATGAGTACATAAATTTGTCGGGTTTCCCGCCTATTGCTCATGGATCATCCAGTTTAAAACATGCGGATCTTTAAAACACGTTATGATTTTCTAACTGGTCATTTGAAACACAAATTTTAAATAGAAACTTACCAAAATTGTGTTAATTTTTTGATATTCAAAATTTTAAACCTATATGGTTTTCGATATTCTACATATGACTATACCAATTTTCCATTTAGATTCAATAATTTACAAAAATAACACCGATTAGTATTTTTAAAATCAAACTTTAATCCATAAATTCCTTAATCATACTAAACCTGTGTATTACACGGGATTTAGTATTAAAAGGGATGCAATAAACATATCTTTACACTTAATTTAAAAAGGATGCACTAAACAACCCTTATTGTGGTGTTTATGTTATTTTGTGCATTGCTAAGAAGCTTGATCCGATCATGATTATTAATTAACATGTGGCATTAGTTACATAATCTTGATAAGTAAAGCATAGTGTTAAAGTATTGAGTTAAAACACTTGCAAAAGAGACTATATATAGCATCAAATGTACCTCTCAATATTAACAAAGTTCTCATGGAGATGTACAACGTTCTCAGATGAACCAAGTGCCTTTAGACCAAATTGTGCATGTTCCACCTCTAAACAAAATGCAGACATGATAAATTGTATTAACTGAAAGCAATGCATCTTCATCATATCATTTCATTAAAAAACAATATGTACACCATGGTGCTAAGTTTAAACAAATGCATCAATTTTCGGCATTTGTTATCTTCGTTCTACTGACATTCTTCACAAAGTTTACTTATTACACATTAGCTTTAGCCAAAAACATAGCACTTTTTACATCCTTGGGAATTAATATTTAGCTCAAGAGTACGATTCATAAAATGCAAAGATTATGCATATGTATAAGTGAGTATTGGACTTATTATGAAGTTTAGATAGCAAATTGTCATCATTCACCACACCACAACCTGTAAAAGTATAAAATGCAACCAGTTAAACAAAAAGCACAAAAAAAGGTGTTGAAGTGATTCATTTCACTTTAGAGAGTTGATTTTTTTTTTCACCAGAATGACATGTGTGTAGTTTACTTTAATAAATTTTCTTCAAACATCTACAATGAACACATACATGATGATTTTAGAATGCCAAACAATAATATCATTTAGAGAAAAGATTTACTTTTTGCATTACTAAGACATTCTTCACTGAAATATCAATTTTGTCCTGTCCCATGGTTTTCAAGATCCTCTACCTATTCGACCCGTCCGTATGAAAATTGGGTCGTAGTTGCCACATGCAGAAATAGAATGAAGACAACCTTAATTCAAGTCCTAACTTTCACAAAAAAAAAACGAGCATACTTGTGATGGAAAATAGAAGCTTTTGCATAAAAAAAAATAGGTCTGCAAAAGGTAAATAACCAAAGCATTTCGATTAATGGAAAATCAACTGTTAAAATAAATTGAAGTGACATCCATTCTTCCTGCAAATAGCTTCCTAGCCATTCTTCACACGACATTTCGATTCCTCCTGCGGATTCATCACATCCATTTTTCCATTAAGCGCATATGATTTTCAAATTAATTTTTTGTTTAGACAATTAATACCATACCCAACCGAAACCTCTTTTTTCAGCTCATCCCAAATCTAGCACCAAGCTTCCCAACATCTACATCAACATCTAAACACAAACGGTTTCCAGATTCAAAACACAACCTCCTCCATCATGATCATGCTTATGATTCCAAATCAACTAAAAATGCTACATGAATGCAAAATACTTAAAATCACAAACTCATTAGACTCCATGTTACTCATGTCTTAACTTATCAAAACACTATTACTGTTTTCGCGGCAAAAAAATAAAAAATAAGACCTATTTTGGTTAATAATTTTAAGAAACTTTTCCCTTTTTATTATTTAAAGTTTATTCATAATTGTTAATCAAGTATTTCTAAAGGTTAAGTACGTTTAGCAAATTTTTAATAGCTTTATGTTGGGAATATTATTTCTGTTACCAACAATGTTGGTTTAATCTCTTCAAATTACATGTATATTAAAAATTCGATTTCAACATCCATACATGTTAAATATATTATGTTTTTGTTCATGCAAATAGATTCTAGATCAACAAGTGCAAAATATTGTAACAAACAACAGTAAATAATAACTTGATATTAATTAACTAAAGGAAAGGTTACCACACAAGTGTTAATAGTACGTAGAGCTAGCAAACAGTGACTAAAAACATGATAGATAATTAAAATACTAAAACAGAGAGCAATCAAACCTAGCTACTAACAACAATCATCATCTCCAGTCCACCGATCTCCAATCATCAATTTTCTCCTCCGCCTCCGCCTCGGCCTCCGCCTCCGCCTCCGCCTTCATTCTGTAAGTTTACTTGTGCATTCAGATAGGTCTGTTGGGTAAGACATCCAAGGATCAATGAGAGCAAAAATGCAACCAGGCAAACAATTGCATAACTCCAGTAAGACCAGATGAAACAATCTTTTCCATAGCATCCACCATGGATTTTCTTATGGGACTTGTCTTGGAATACAACTGAGAGAGAGAGTAACAAAGAGCATGCACCTTTCGCAATTTCTAATGCCGGTAAAACAACATCACAGTCTTGCAAACTAAAAAGTTCCACGGCTATAACCGGAAGCAACGCTAAGTGTTTATAAAACGCTCCTACAATGGATGCTCCTATGAATAAGTGCCCAAACCTACAGATGATATGCCCACCGATCATAAAGACCGTGCTTACAGTAAGAAACCAAGGCCTCCCACATCCATGACTTTTAAGAGCCCTATCACTTACAACACCAAAAATTAAACTTCCTAGAAAGCTAAGCCCACTAGAAATCGATATTATGTTCATAACCTCAGGCTCTGACAGTTTTAATGGCTTGGCAAAAAAATTAATGTTGTCAAAAAGCGATGAGTAGGCACCGGTTGCAAGTGCGGATGAAATAAGTAAAAACCAAAATCTAGACGATTTAAAGATTTTCGATAAACCAATTCTTGCAACTTCATCACCCGCAGCGGGGGAAGGTGGAGGCGGGGCAACAACCACCACCGGCGGCGCACCGGCCGCAGTCCATACATGAACTAAAATTGGAAAGGAAATCGCAATGAAAAGAAGAACATCGGAAACTACAACCATCCATGGATTTGACCTTTTGAAATCATAAAAGTGATCCAATAAACCCACAATCACAATTGTTAATCCAATTACACTCCCAGAATAAATAAATCTATGCCGGAAACCCCTTTCAACAACATTGTCAGGATTTTCATAAGGGTTGATTTTAATAAACCCGGAACAAATTATTGAAACAGCAGGCGGGAAAACTGCCATGAAAATCAAAAAGTCACCCATATGGCCTTGGAAAAAGACCTTGTTAAGGTCCATGAAGATGGAACCACTGATATGGAAATACCCCTACAAATTAAATATTCAAATACAAATTAGATGAAATTATATTAGTCATGTGGCTAGTTTAAAATGAATAAATAAGGGGAGTTACCTGCATTAATCCAATCACCGTACCATGGTGGTTAGAGAAATTCATCATGGAGATAGTGAAGTTGGCTGAGTTGATGATAGAGGTGGAATGGCCAACACAAAAGACGAACACGTGATATAAGGCTTTATGAGCCTTTAATTTATCCGTTATGTCTAGCCATATGAGCAGATAACCCAGAAAGATAAACACTGCAGCTAGAAGGACGGTAAAAATGAAACCAAATCTAGCAAAACAAGTTACTGGGACCATTCTTCTTGTTGAGATGATAAAAAAAAACACCAATCCAACCAACAGACTGAAATTTGTAGCTATATTCTTGATAAAAGCCACTGTGGTGAGATTGAGTACAGTGAGGTTCTTGTCTTGGTGGAGTGTTGGTGTGATAATAGCGTATGTGGTCGTGAAATCGTAAGCCATTTGTAGGAAGATTCCGGCAAAAAGAGAAAGCCACCGGGATGGAACCCTAGTGAGTTCTTGCAACAACCGGCCAACGGGCGGAGCGGCCATTGGAAAAAGGAACGTTGAGAGAAGGAAGGTATGATTGCCTTTCAGAAAATAAAACGAGAGGGTACCGTAGGTATGATAATAGACCATGTGTCATGGAGACGTATATATAGGGGTAATAGTTTCACACACACCCCCTCCCCCCCTCCTTAAAAAATGTTTCAATTTTTACCCTAACAAAAATACAACTCGGAATTATATCATATCGATTTATATTTCAGCATAAGTTAAGTACTTATATGATCGACTAAAAAAACAACAAAATTATAAACATGTTAATTATTAAAAAAAAATCCAGAATACAAGATGTACGTGCTAGATATTGTCATATTGTATGTATTCATATATATATACAAGATTTTCATTCTTATATTAATTATATATTATATATACCTTTCTCTATTTTGTTATCTTCATATTATTTTCTCCAAACACTCAATAAATATAGTGGTATGAGAATTATTATTACATGTAAGTTTAAATAACGTGACATATATGGTAACTTTTTAGGTAAGGATTATACATCCATTATATATAAAATACAATTTGAAACACGTGTCATCCAAATGTAGAAATAATTCACCTTTAAAGTACATAAAACACAAACACACAGACCAAATAATACAAAACACCACTATAATTAGGCAAACGCAACAAATAGTAACCTCAATGTATAGTTTTTCTACAACATATATCAAGTAACAAAAAATTAAATTAAAATACAACAAAGGTAGTTAATTTTATGGAAAATGGTTTAAGTATTTAGAGATATATATTATTATGATTTAACTATATAGCATATAAGAAAAATAATAAAATAATAATCAAATGTAAGCATGTTTATGACGTCAAATTTAAGCATAACAATTTAAACACGAGAACTAACGGAGAAAGAGAGAATTATATTATATTAAGATTTCAACTTATAATATGATTTACGATAAACAGAAATGTGTTATGAATAAATATGAAACACGGTTAATGAAAAAAAAATGTGTTAAATATATTTTGTATCGTTATGCTTTTCATTTTTCATAATTTGTTTTGAATTTAACCTTTGTTTCTCTTAACCCATTTAGCATTATTATATAAATGTGTTATTCATGTCATAAGTTAGATGGCCGGGTTGAACTCGTGTCATTAACATGTCGACCCGTTTATAACCGAACCTATTTAACTTGTAACTTCGTGGCGTGCCAACTGGTAGTTTCATATATAAATTGCTTTTAAGAAAAGTTTAAGTAATAAATATGAATTTAGTGTAGCAGTTTATTATAATTTATATTATAAGTAAACTACACAGAAAGGTTATATGGTGATAAATCAAAGTAAGAAATGTTCATGTTTTCAAAACTAAACACATGCATTTTAGAAAGCATAAGAACAAAGAAAGTGGAATTATGTTATATCAAAATTCCATCATAAAAATTAATTATGCTAAAGAAATAGAAATTTGTTATTGGAAAATATGAAATAGAAATGTATTGAAAATATGTGTTTTATATAGTCTGTATGTCATTATGGTATTCAAATTTTTTAATTTATTTTATATTTAACCAATTAATCATTTTCTCCGTTTTATTTTTCTTTAAATTATTTCTTCTACACTTTATATAGTGGTATAAGATGATTTTAACCCTATTAATGGACAAAAGAACACACAGTAAAGGACAAAGAACACAACTTTCAGGAAAACAAATGGAGCACTTAATTAACATCTTACAGTGGCAGCCATATACATGTCAAAGTAAAACAGACCAGAATAAATACCCAAAACAGCACAATAAATTTGTTTTTATTTGTAAACCAAGTTTTCACTCACACTCTTATCTTTTATTATTTCAGATAATAATATATATTTTTTGTTATATTAAACTCACAAATAATTGCTTCATTTATGAGTTTAATATATGAACGTTTAAGACTTTTTTATGTAAATTTCTTTTTCTGTTTAAATAAATGTGACTAGTTGATATATGAACATAAGTTGAAAGGGTTCAAGGGTGTATCATAATTTCCGGGTTTTTTTTCGGTGCTGTCCTAGCTTCTTGTATACACTACAAGAAAAAGACCCTATGTCGACGGCACCTATCCCGACGACATGTCGTTGGAATAGGTTATTCACAAATTTTGAGAAGTGAGACCCTATATCGACGACATGTCGTCGGTATAGGGTTGATCAGAATGGAGGGAAAACTTGGCGCCCGGTGAAAAATTGGGGAAAACCTATGCCGACGACATGTCGTCGGTATAGGATAAATTCTATTTTTTTTTGTTTTTTCTTTTATTAAAACGTTTTCGTCGGTGGGTTTTTTTTTAATTAAAAACGATTTTTGGAAAATCCTATACCGACGACATGTCATCGGTATAGGGTATTTACTTTATTGACCGGTCAAATACCCTAATACCCTATACCGACGACATGTTGTCGGCACACATATCTATGGCGCCGACAATCGAGGCTATACCGATGACATGTCGTCGTCACAGGTCTCAGCGTGCACTAACCCAGCATACAGTTTCTGCTTCCCATTTTCACCCAAAATCATCACAAAACTCTCCCATCTCTCTCTTTGGCGATTTCGTGTTTTTGAGGTGTTTTGTGGAGCAATTTTCACTAATCTCTCGGTTTTTAAGGTTAGTTAACATATATGTTTCAATTTTTGGGTATTTTGGTTAATTTCTTTGTTTTTTGTTAGGTGTTTGAAGATTTGACAAGTGTTTGAGGATTTCAAGCTATTTGAAGATATTTACAAACTTGGTTAGTAATTTTTTTTATAAATTATGTTTAGATTATGTTTGTATGTATATTGTTGTGTTTATTTGTATGAATGTATATATGATTTAGATGTATGATTTTATAAATATTTATGAAATTTTATTATGAAATTAGGTTTAGATGTGAATTAGGTTTAGATGAAATTTGGGAATTTGGATATATGTTTGTATGTATATTGTTGTGTTTATTTGTATGAATGTATATATGATTTAGATGTATGATTTTATAAATATTTATGAAATTTTATTATGAAATTAGGTTTAGATGTGAATTAGGTTTAGATGAAATTTGGGAATTTGGATGTATGTTTGTATGCATATTGTTGTGTTTATTTGTATGTATGTATATATGATTTAGATGTATGATTTTAAAAATATTTATGAAATTTTATGATTAAATTAGGTTTAGATGAAAATTTGGAAAATTTGGGCATTTATTATGTTTATGTATGGAATTGTGTTTATATATGTTTATGTATGTTTGTAAAGGATATGTATGTATATTATGTTTGTAAAGTTTATGTATGTAATTGTGTTTGTGTATATAATTTTAGAATTTGGGCCTTTATTTATGTATGTTTGTATGTATGATTATGTAGTTGTATTATTTGTATGTATATAATTGTGTATGTATTTATGTAATTGTGAATGTATGTATATATCTTTGTATGCATATGTAACTTTATTTAATTTTGTTACAAGTTTGGAACTCATTGCGGTTGGAGAGGTGTGAATAATATCTTATTTGTGTTTCATTGAATTTTTTTAAGGTACGCATCCTGACTTTTATACCTTTATGTACGTACCATGTTGTGTACACTAGTATGTTTATTTATGATAACTATTTAGAATATACCCGTCCACAAATTTATCTGATAAATAATTAAGGGCATTGGCACATGGTCCCTTGTACGCATATTCTTACACTGCTTGCATAGTAAATGGTGTTAGATTTGTGCTACAAAATCGTGATTTCCGACGCACTACTCAGAACAGTGGTGTGGTTACAATAGGAGAAGACGATACTCCATTTTATGGTCAACTAGAGGAAATCATAGAGTTGAACTACATTGATGGTTACTCGGTTGTACTATTCCGTTGTAAATGGTTCGACACGAGAGGTAAAAGATTAATTAAGCAAAACAATACTATCATAATTGACATCGGCCGTGAATGGTATGTTGGCAAAGAATGGTATGATGATGTCCAATATATATTAGCTACACAGGCTAAACAAGTGTTCTATCTTAGAGACCCTTCTCGAACCACTGATCAATGGAGGGTTATTGACGACGTTCACCATCGGAAGCTTTGGGATTATCCTAGTGTTGTTAATGATATAGATATATTGCACGACACTCAATCAAATGATTATACTTTGGTTGTCGACACCGGATGCGAAGGTGGTGAATCAAGTCCTGTTGCCCCGATTCCCCATGCAGATAGTCAATCTATTACACGGGAAACTCAATCATTTTTTGGTAACTTGGTTGTCGACTTAGGCTACTTGCCCATGCATACAACTTTAAATGAGGGTGGTGAATCAAGTCATGTTGCCCCGATTGATCTTGATGAAAGTTTTATTAACGATGATGTAGAAGATGAAGAAGATGCATACAATTCAGATGAGGAAGATGAAATAAATGACGATGAAGAAGAAGATGATGATGTTGACACACGTTATTGTAGTGATGATTCTGACTGAATGTATGTTAATAGATGTCTTTATATTTGTCTATGTTAAAAATGTAGTATTAATGTTTAATAGATGTCTTTATATTTGTCCGTACAACTTAGAATCGGGTTGTGCGAGTGGTAAGTTACTTGTTAGTGTTTAATAAATGTCTTTATAATTGGCTAACTTTCATGTGTCAATGTAGGTAGTGCCTCACAAAAGAAACGTTCTAAAGGAAAAAACCTCAAATTATATAAGAAATTTGAGGAAAATGGGAGGAAGCCTCTTGACATTGATGTTGAACTTCATGCCGGTGGCTGCAAGTTTGTGAGTCCTAATGCAACTGATTTTATACGTGCTATCTCTTTGGAGGTTGAGAAGGTTGTCCCGTCATATTATCCTAAGTATAGATGTTTTATAATTACTTACAATTTCATAACTATTAGATTTTTTTCTAATTACTTTCCACTTGTAGGATTATTTTAATCTGGACGCCTGGAGAAACACGGACAAGTGGCGAGGCGTTGAACTCGGAATCACCGCCGAGTGTCAAAGGTCTTATAAAGACCGCAAGGGAGAGTTGAAAGTTCATTTCGACCACAATGGGGGATACGATGATGTGGAGGCGGCGATAAGTAATCCACCAAAAGATGTTGATCAAGAAACTTGGGAAATTTTGATTAATCAGCTGTTTTTATGTCCGGGCTATAAAAACCGCTCGGAGAAGAACAAACAAAACCGAGCAAAACAACGCTACCCAAGTTTCCATGGCAGCAAATCATACGCCCAACGCCGACACATGGAGGTATGAAATATAGTTGTTATTATTATACAAACATGCTTATTAATTCTTAGTGATATTATTTTTGTTTTTCACAGGGGACCGGCCCTATTGAGGTGTTCAAATCGACCCATTATAAAGAAGTGACGGGATGGGTCAACGATTGTGCATCAACAGATTATGTAAGTTAAATGATTTTGTTGTTAAAATATCCAAGTTTGACTTTAACGGGTCAAAATGACCCAAACACACTTTAATATACTTGGAACATCCAACTTTAACTTTAAACGGGTCAAAATGACCCAAACATACTTTAATAGACTTAAAACAACCAACTCGAGGCCAACTGATGAATATGTTTGATAGTATTATTAGTATTTGTTGTTATTAGTGTTGGTTGATTGGAATTTATGAATTTGGGTCGTCTATTACTTATAGTTTAAAAGATTGGTTATCCATTTTACAGCAGTTATGCTGTCGAATTTTAGTAAAATAGTCAACTGATTGTTTAATACTTTGTTTAATGCAGGACCGAATCCAAGAGGAGTATACAAGATCCTCTGCTGAGTCTGGTGGTGATCATCTGCTGTCGATGAGATTGCATGCATGGAGCGTGCATTGGGTCATCGGCGTGGCCATATCCGGGGTGTTGGTCGTGTGGTGACTAATCCCACACCGGATGTGTTCGGTACTCCCCCTCCACAACCACATTGGCAAGACGTTGATCAACGTGTGGCTAGTCTTCAACAACAATTTGAAGAACAACAAAAACGCGAAGCCCAACGAGAGCAAGAACAGCGATTGCAAAATCAACAAGTAGATGAAGAACGTCGTGCGCATAATCAACAAATGCTTGAAATGCAACGACAAATGGATGAAATGCGTCGAATGTGGGAGCGCCGAACTAGTAGCGATGATAACTAGCTTGGAGTTGTTGAGATGTCTTGAACAATTTGCATATTTGTTTGTTTTGAATGTTTGTTGAACAATTTATATGTTTGTTTTATGTTTCGGATATTTGAATGTTTGTATGGTTTAATATTTGCAGGTTTCTGTTTTTAGAAATTTAATATTTCTTGAAAAATATTAAAAATTAAAAAATATAAAAAAAAAACAGAAAGACCTATACCGACGACATGTCGTCGGGATAGGCCTTTTTCAAAAATTATTAAAAAAAATGAAAAACCCCTATGCCGACGACATGTCGTCGGTATAGGTTGACCCTATGCCGACGACAAGTCGTCCGTACAGGGTTTGACTCTATACCGACGACATGTCGTCGGTATAGATTTTCTTTTTGAATTATTTAAATAGACCCTATACCGACGACAAGTCGTCGGTATAGGCTGACCTATACCGACGACAATCTTGACTATTAGTACGAGTCAATCCCGACGACATCTATACCGACGACATGTTGTCGGTATACCCTATCCCGAAGACAAGTCGTCACTATAGGGTTAAAAAAAGTCGTCAGGATAGAGTGATATTGTTGTAGTGATATATGGAGCAGAAATAACAATTGTTAAATTAACTATATTTTTGTTATCAGTTGTTATGTGGCTTCTAATTAGTGTACTTATACCCCTCATATATATTTTCTAGCTAGAATGTATTCATTAAACAATATTGGTTTGAAAAAAAGTTAATTAATAATGTTAAAAACACATACAATTAGTTGATTATATATTGATTTATATTATCATTATATTTTATTTTTGTAAAATAATTAATTTACGTGTTCATACTTTTAATATTTTTATAATCTTTAACCATATATCACAATAATTAATTATTTGGTTCATGTATCTTTTTACTATATTGTTATTTTCATATATACAAGGACTTGTTTAGGACTTGCTTGTCATTCCTTCTACTTTTTTTATTATACTTTATTATTTTCATATGAAGAGTAAATTATAAGTGTTGTTTAATTGTATGTTATAACAAATTAATGTAACCAACTGTATATTAAACTGTATTTTTTATTTTACTGTTTTTCACAATCACTTAGTTTCAAAATAGTAAACCATATTTTAATTAACAATGTAACATAATTTACGATTTGCTACATATTGATCATCACTTTTATAATTGCAATACATCTACAGTACCAATATATTATGGTGAGTAGGTAGCTGCACTTACAATATGTCATAATATATAATACCCTAGGTTAGAATCACGTGTATTATACGAGCTGAATAAATGTAATGTTATATACTTAGTAATAAAAAATTTATGTTTTTTAAAAGCCCGTGTATTAAACGAGTTGAATAAAATTTTACGTAACAATTATAAATTATGTTTACGTTAATTCTTAAAACGTTTTCTTAGCTGACTATTAATTTTTTTTATGTAACTAATAATGTTAATTCATATTAAACTTTAGAAACCCGGTGTATTACACGTGTTAAATAAATGGAATGTTATATATATACTTAATAATAAATATTACATATTAAATATTCATGAAAAACGTTTTTTAATAATAAATATTTTTCCTTATTTTTGCACATGTTTTGTGGTATGGAGAAAATTATGTGTATTTTTTTTTTGTTTTTTTAATTGCCGCAACGCTTTTTATTGTTTTATTCTACTTTTTATTAACTTTGTCAGGTCGTAACGCATTGGCAATCACCATACTTTTTCAGTTTGACGTACTTATTCCTATCTACGTTTCGATTCGATCGTAATCGAACTGTTACAACGCGTCACCCGTCGCAACGCGCGGGATATAATTCTAGTTAAAGATTATGATGTAAAGTTGATAAAATATATATATATATATATATATATATATATATATATATATAATAAAAAGGACATGTAAACAACTTTAAGTAAACATAGAGAAAAATTAAGGCTTGAAGTTATATCGAGGGATCTACTAATAAGATACGAGATTTGTTAACCAAACACGGAGTTATACGCCTTGTATAAGGTAATACGAGGCTTATAGGGCTTCACAATTTTCAACGCCAGACAACAACGTACACCTAGTCATTCCTAACATTTATACGTTTCGTATAGGGCAATACGATGTGGTTTAGGGTACGATGTAACATTAACCATCACATCACATCACTATACGCTGCGTATAGTGATATACGTGGCGTATAGTGATGTGATTATTGAGTAGTTGTAGAAGGTACATGGTACCCCTAAACTGCATCATATTTTACTATCGCCACTATACGCAGCGTATAGTGTTATACGTGGGATATAGTGATTTGATAATTGACTAGTTGCAGAAGGTAAATCGTACCCTAAACTGTATCGTATTGGCCTATACGATGCGTATGACTAAAAAAATCTATTAAAGCTTATGCTTTCTCATTTGAACGATTGAATAAAAAAAACCCGTATATGTGCTCAAAAAACTCAGATATAATGTCATGGTGATGGGATGGTTGTCAGACCCCAACCGACGGCGGATTATACGTCGGGGACGGACACGGTTATTCAATAGCACAAGGTTGACTATTAAAGTTTCGATATTTCATTAAATAATAATTTAAGATTCAATACAACAAAAAAATGATAAGATTACAACATTCGTTTGATAATTATTCTAGGTCCAAAGCATCCTATGTGATCACGAATAAGTCTCATGATGTAACCTGAAACATGTGAAAGAATCTGTCAACTACAAAATAGTTGGTGAGATACAAAGGTTTTGACACAATTTAACAAAAATTTGAAAAGTATTACAATTCACTATGATTTATGCATTCTATAATTTAAGTATGAGAAACGAGCATCTTAAACATTGTGCATATCAACCCTCTAACCAAGTTTAGGCATAACCCGAAGGTTACCCTTATAAGTCTCAAGTTTAAAAGTTTGGTTCAGTAACAATCACCAAGGGCTCCCCCCGAAGGGTCAATCAATCAAGGTGGATTGGTCAAATACAATAGATCTATCATTGTTACTATAGGCTCGGCCAAAGTTAATGAACATGCTAGAATTAAGTTTAATTTAACATACAAGTCTCAAAGCATTCAACATAGAAGACATGTAAGCATAGTTAAGTTTGAATTGCATAAGTCTAAAAAGTGTAAACATGTTCCACCCCAAGTTTATAAAATAAAAACAAAACAAAAAGGGGCTAAGTATACTCACTTGGAATTGATGAAGAGTATCCGGTAAGAGTAAGTTAAGCCTAAGCATATAAGTCTAGAGTTTAAGTACGATCTATAAGTCTATGGCAAGGGTCTAGGATTTCAAGATTCGACTAGGGTTCCAAGCGGGAGACGTGAATGATTGTGTTTATGAAGTTTAATTCAAAGTTTCAAAATAAAAGTTTTAAATGAATGTCATACGACTTGAATATTAAAGTTTCATAAGTTTAAGGATTAGAATAATTATTAAAAATAATTATTTAGAAGTTTTATAGTTTTTAATTACACTAGTTAGGTAATAATAATTTAAGGGAATGTTCTAAGTATTTCATAAGTAGGGTTATAATGAGACTAAATATTTATTAAAGATTAGCAACAATTATCTAAAGAATAAATATTTATCAAAGCTTAATAATTAAATATTTAAGGATAAATTGATATCTATAAACAATATAAATCATTTAAGTTTTTCAAGTAATGAAACATTTATTTTACAAAGTTTATACAAGTTTATAAATGTTTTTAAGTTAAAGTTTCTATTTAACTTTTAAAACATACAAGTTTGTAAAAGCTAAAAAAATAATTAAAGTACATTTGTTTCTTATTAATTTAAATAAATACACGAGCTTCAAGTTAAGTAAATATTGATTTCATAAAAATGTATAAGTCTAATAGATAAGTTCTATAGATTTTTTTGAGTTTATGAAATTTTTATAAGTTTTATGTTTAAATAAAAGTTTATAAATTAATGTAAAGTTTAAAGTAACTTCATTTATTAATAAATTAAAGTTTCTGAGTTTATAAAATACTTTCCATTGTATGCAGAAGTTTTATAAGGTTAAAAAGAATTCTTTTATAGTTTTTAAGTATTAAAAACTGATTTTAAAGAATTACTTTCTTTTTTTATAAGTTTTAAGTAAGTTTAAATAGATAAAATGCTTCTGGAATGTAAAAGTATAAATAAAAAATTGGATTTAAGTTTATAAATGTATAACATAATTTATAAAAAATTTTAAAAGTTTAAAACTGTTTTTAAAAAGGCTAAAACAAATAAAATGGGCAAAACCGGTTCCCCGGATTCGAACTCGGGTCTGGGACCGGGTCGATCAAACACACACACACACCTAACCATCCCGCCTACGGGTCTCGGTGGTTATTTATCCGTAACAGAAAGTTTATAACAAGAATCCCGAATCAGCCCCCAAATCATATGAACCCTAGAAACGAAATCGTCACAATACGGATCGAATCACCCTCTATTTATGAAATTAAACAGAGGGCTTTTGATCCTCTCGTGAAATCAATCATGATGCTTACAAGGATTACCTGATTTGAAGTCGAGATGAGGGAGAACGAGTTCGAGCTTTGATTTCGGCTATTGCGGACTGGATTGAACAACGTAGGCTTCGATCGGTGGAATTGAGGGTTACTGGAGTTTGAGTGGTGTGTTGCCAACGGGTTTCAGTCGGTATTTATAGATGATTTCAGCGTTAAATGCTTAGTTGGTTGGGAAGATTACGGATGGGTCGGACGAGTTTAATCGCTAGTTTACGCGTGGTTTCAGTTTGAATCGAGCATTGATACACCTCGGGCCAGGGTCGCATGCGCGAGGCGACGCCCGAGGTTCGCTGTATTTAGACGGAATCACGATTTTTGGATAAATGGGGGTGGAAACCGGGGCCTACGGGAGTCAAACCCATGGTTGGTTCTGGGTTCCAAAAGTTTGAAGTTTTTATGCAACAGGTCCCTGGGGTTTTCGGCTGTTTAACATTTTACATTAAAACTTTGGTTTTTGTTTAAAAACTAGTCTTAGAAATGACAGATTAGTCCCTGGAATTTTTAATGACTTTTATAAAATATTAAATTTTATAATTATTATATTTGACATTTTTAAGTACTAAAATGTAATAATTCATTTATCCTTATATATTTGTATATTCATTTTATATTTACTAAGAATCAAATCCAAAAATATGTTTATTCGTTCCTGAAATGGGCGGGTTACAACGGAAATTTAATTTTTTACGAAGTAGTGTACGTCGGAAGTTTCCGGATATTACAATGGTAACTATGGTTTTCATGTATATTATAACGAGTTATTGGCAAACAATCTGGAAAGTTCTGGCATTCATGCTGGTACGGAACGATGAAGATGCCGACAAGGACGAGCATGATGATGCCGACAAAACGAGCATGATGCAGGCGGAAAGTTCTCTACGTTCACCTACATGGTGCAGGCGGAGGATGATGATGATATCGACAAGGACGAGCATGAGCTATTGGATGAGCCGGAGTAGATCTTGTTTTCTATGTTCGGCCATTACTTTAGTATGATGCTCCGTCAGTGGGCGATCTCGACCGGATTGTACCACCAAGCCGATACAGTCACGCCACTTTACACCGACGTTGTGACTAACGTGGACATAGATGGTCTCGGCGATTAGAGACCCTTCCATAGATATTTACACTGGCTTATTTCGACATCTATTGTATCGCGTCGAAAAAGTCGTGAATGGTGCATGGAGAGAGACTTGTTCTCTCTCAAATGCTTGCTTACCGGCAGGAGGTGCGCCCTCGCGACGTGCTTAGCGCAATACTTTGCGTCTACCTTTCACAAGCAGAAGCGCATGCTGTTGTATGGTGGTTCTTTCATCACGAGAGTGATGCGTGTTCATGCTTTGTGGCACCACCACATGCATCAGATGGGCGACCCCATCCCGCATGCCCGATTAGATCGCCGCATGGCGAACAGTATGTGTATCACGCGTCGATTACCAAAACTCGAGCTTCGATTTATAGGGGCCGACCGAGACCATTTTTGGGTCCCGCAACCGCAACCATTCCCAGATATGCGGGTGCTGGAAATGTCGATTCCGATACAAGGGGTGGCGATGGAGCCGGACGCAACCACCCGCGACGCGCCGACCGCTCACGACAAGCTGCCACAACATCCTTGACACGTTCGTCGACCTGTTAGGTTGCATAGGGCCACACATGCCTTGCTCCAGGGACGTGCTGCCGAGTCACGACGACAGGCTTGTTAGAGCGACCGGATGGATATGTCACGAGCCGTCGGCATCGAGACACCACCACTACCACCGTCATGTCAGTATCCGTGCGACGCCGATCAGGATTAGGGCGGTGCAGGTCTGGATCAGTGCGACGCGGGTCAGGCGTAGTTGTTATTTTAGTCAGTTGTATTTTTTTTTATGTATGTAGAAACATTCTGATGTTATATTTTAATGTTTTGGTTATTTGTTTGGTTGGTTATGATATTTTACATGTAATGTTTAGTTTGTTTGTTTGTTTACGTATAAAATGTTTTATTAATAAAGTTATAAATGAAAAATGTAAAAACGATGAATATGTTATAAAAGTATTCGGTAATATTATTCAAAATTTTATAAAAATTGATAAAAAGATAAATATTATATTAATAAAAAAAATTCATATACTTTCGTATAACAATATACACCACGTATAGGAACTTTGTATCCCAAAATCTGTTAAATATGAAACAAAAATATTACAAGTGACTCATACACCGCATATAGGCCCAACCGCCAGACAAGGAATGACGCGTGACATTCTATGTATGCAGACTTAAAAACCTTATACACCTCGTATTATCCAATACGAGACGTATAAGGTTACGTTGTGTTTAGATAATAATATTGCGTTTCTAGATAGAATCTCCCTAAATTTAAGCAAATTTGCACGTGAATAAAATGTAAAGATGGTTAAATAAATAATGAAACACATATTGATGATCGCCTGATGGATAAATCATGTGAATTCAAATCAACCGATTGAGAGTTCGAGTCAGTCTATTTATTTATTTATTGTTAAATATATGCATGCATTATATCTATCTATTTATTTATTGTTAAATATATGTTGGCATTTGTTGTCATACACTGTAATTTTTTAGGGATGTGTACGGTTCGGTTTGGTTTTTACCTCTAACCGAAACCGAAACTTTCGGTTAATGAAATTTAATAACCAATCGGTTTCGGTTAATCGGTTAATTAGGTGGTTTCGGTTCGGTTAACCACCTATTAGACTAACCAATGCAAACCAAACTTAAAATAATATTTATTAACCAAAAGTAAACTTAAAAAACATAAAATACTAACGTCAAAAGTCACAAAAAAGACTTCCAATCTTTATTCATTCTAGTTGGGTGTCATCCCTTCTTTATTTATAGCATACTTCCCTTGACTATATTTATTTTTCCTCCAATGTGGGATGTTGCAAACCTTTTTTTTATACTTTTCTCTTCAATCTTAAGTAAATTAACATTTACAATGATAAAGATATATTGAAAATGCTACATAAATAAGACATCAAAATATCAACTATGTAAGTTTTTTTGTCTAATTTAAAATAACTACATACACTTATACATAAAAGAAGATAGTTGCATTAAAAGTCAATCTGAATATGAAGTTCTTATGTTTGTGTGAATTAAAAATATTATAGGAGTATGTGTGCTATTATAAAAATATTACAAATTGATGTCATTCGGTTCGGTTAATTCGGTTATGGGTAAATGAATAACCGAAACCGAACCGAAAATGTCGGTTTCGGTTATTTGTTTGGTTCGGTTCGGTTTTGTCGGTTAATTCATTTCCGGTTCGATTAATTCGTTTTTCTGCTCACCCCTAGTATTTTTAATTTATTTTTTATTGCTTAGTATACAAAATGGTTTTTGTTATTTAAAATGAATGAATGGATTTGTTTAATACCTTTTATTACATTGATTAACTAGCTTAGACCCCGTGTAATACACACGGGGTGGAAAATATTAATACATAAATTTCTTAAGTTTTATTTATATATTTACAGGTGTAAAAACGTATTACATATACCAAGGATAGAAAACAAAATTCAAAATATGTAAAAAATAATATATGATTGGGTTTCAAAAATACGTCATTTATTATATTTAATGTAATTTAACTTTCATTTACTATTTGATTGAAAATAAAAGTTACATAATTAGATTTTAAAGTTTTTTTATAATAAAGGATAATTTAAAATAAATGTGTTTTATTAGTATAATTAGTAATTTATTAAAATATATGAGTGCATTTAATAAGAGAGAGACGGAAAAAAATGATGAGATTGAATATGAAGACGACACGTGGCATACAAAAACCTTTATTTATTATATAGTATAGATTTGAAAACGAGAGCGGTTGATCTAACGAACGACAACAACGAAATCACAATTAACCAACACCTGCAAAAAGAGAGAGAAGAACAAAAGTAAGGCAAAGCGAAGACGTGGGAAAAAAAATACCTAAGTGGACACTGATATAACAATCGAAAGCCAAAACCGATTAATTACCATAAAACCTAAGCGGGAGCATTAAACTTGAGCGAGAGCATCAATCCCGAAAGTTAAAACGGAGAGGAGTTTGCACGGTAAAAAGTAAAGAAAAAACGACGGTGAAATACAAAGAAAGAGGGAAGAGAAGAATACGTGTCGATGAAATACATTAGGATAATACACGTGTTCTAAAGAAAAAGCATGTAAAAAAGACTTGAGAAAAGGAGAGAAACTGTAAAAAGAAATCAGAGAAAAGGTTTCAAACCCTAGACCAAATAATAACCTAGAAAACTAAGAGTTTTTTTTTCAAAATAGTGTCGTAGAAAAACTTATTTAATAAAATGGGTGATTTAAAAATTATTTATCAAAATGGGTGTTTTTTTAAAAATCACTTCTTTCTCACTCATAATCTCATTAAATAAAAAATATTTCTATTGGAAAAAGTTAATGAAAAAGTTTCTAATAAAATTAAAAACAAAAAAATTGTTGGGTCATGATATTTTATAAAATTTTTTTTAAATATTTTATAATTCTTTTATAAATGTTTTGCATTTGTATTTTCTATTAAAAAATACGTTTTATTAGTACATATATAATTTGATTGAAAACGAAATATATATTAAACTAAATAAAAAGGTTAGAAATAAAAATAAAAACGTTTTTTTTTATTTTATAAAAAACTTTTCTTTTAACTTTTTTTTAAAGAACATAAAAATGTTTTCAAAATATTTTTTCAAATTAAAACATAATAAATATTTTAAAGAACATTTTTTTAAATGCAATTACCCAACAAATTTTTTTTAATTTTATTAGAAACTTTTTTCTTAAACTTTTCCAAATATAAATGTTTTTTATTTAATGAGATTAGGAGTGAGAAAGAAGGAATTTTTAAAAAATACCTATTTTAATAAATAATTTTTAAATCATCCATTTTCATAAATAAGTTTTTCCTTAATACCCTTTTTAGAAAAAAACTCAGAAAACTACAAACCACCGGAACAGGTCCCATTAGTGTGAATACCGTCAGAAAATACAGTATTTACACACAAGAAAAGGTAGCAAATTTAAAAAAAGTAACCAACCACTGGCTGCCACGCAGGTGACAGCCACTATTCCCCCAACATTTTGTTTTAATCTTTATTATAATGTAATGCTATAATAAGACTTTTATTGTTTTCTTTTCTACTCTAACCGTATAATATATTTTTTTCATAACTACTTTTTTATGATTACTGGCTTAGAAAATCCGTATATTACATGGATTGAATAAATAAAATAAGTAATGCAATATTATATACTTAATAAATAAATATTTACATATTACATAGTTTTTTAATTCAAATTTTAGAAACATCATAAAGTTACTTATTAAAAATGTTTTATAAAAAGACTGAATTAGATCAATTTCTAAAAATGTTTTATGAAAAAACATATATTTATTTAAATAAAAACGTTTTATAAAAATAATTATAGAAATCATTATTATTTAATAGGAGAGAGAGACGAAAAACAAAAAAAAAAATAATTAATTAAAGAAATTTTTTGCAATTAATAAGAGAGAGAGGCCATAAATTTGTCTCACCAAAACCTTTATTTATTATAGAGTATAGATTAGTTTATTTATCAGAATAATTAATTACGGTATTCTAACCCAAACCTTCAAATCATGTTATTATTATTATTATTATTATTATTATTTATAATTAGTATGGTGATATTCATTGTTTTTGGACACGATATTACTAGAAAACTGCGTAACTGCAATCTTCTTTTTGGTCACAAATACTTATTTGCGACCGTTTTGAGACTGAATGGCCGTCGCATATGCCTCCGTGTGTAATGGTCTATTATTATTATTATTATTTATAATTAGTATGGTGATATTCATTGTTTTTGGACACGATATTACTAGAAAACTGCATAACTGCAATCTTCTTTTTGGTCACAAATACTTATTTGCGACCGTTTTGAGATTGAATGGCCGTCGCATATGCCTCCGTGTGTAATGGTCTATTGCTACCGGTGGTAAATTTGCAACTACAATTGTAGTCTCAACTTCTACAAGTTTTTGCGACCGACCTTTGTTGGGCCTAATTGAGTTAAAGTATCATCATTGACCCTTATTAAATATCGATGATCCTAGTTAACCATTAATGACACTAACTGACTTTCAATGATTATCGACGCCGTTAATCTACCATCATTGACCATAATGGAGCATCAATCACCATAATGGATCATCAATCGCCTTAAACGACCTTCAATGATGATAATCATGCATCAACGACCCTAATTCATTATAATCAGTCTTGATTAAGCATCATTGATTGTAATTTAATCATTATTTACCACCAATTAGTCTAATTAACTTGAGTTGTTGACCATAATTGACCCTAATTAATAATCGATGAGCATAATTTTACCGTAATTAACTATTATAGATCCTAACTTATCATCAATAACCATAATCGACCATCATTGACTATGGTTGATGTTTAATGACCCTAAATGACCATAATTTATCACCATTTAACCGTGATTAACCACCAGTTACATTAATAGACCACCATTGATCCTAAGTGATCATCATACCTGAAAACACCATATGATTGACCATCATTGACCTTAACTAACTTTCAATGGCTCTAATAGAGCATCATTGACCATAACTAGCCATCAATCACTTAAATTAAAAATGAGAAACTGCTGGGATAAAAAACCCCTTTGAAACTGATGGTACAAATACTTTGCTATTGTTGCCACTGATACAGTAAAGAAGGAACTTGCCAACAGGGCTGTAAACGAACCGAACGTTCAACGAACAGTTCGTGAACCGTTCGACGGGAAGTTCGTTTACGTCCGTTCGTTTAATAAACGAACGAACATGAACAAGGAATTTCATCCGATTAACTAAATGAACGAACATGAACAGAGGTCTCGTTCGTTCAGTTGTGTTCATGAACGTTCGGTAACGTGTTTGTGAACATTCGTTCGTTTTCGTTCATGTGCCGTTTGTTTATGATGTTTATTAAAGATTTTTATATATTTCTCTTTTATTTTATTTAAACCTTTTATATTCTTTAATTTTTGTTTAATTTTTTACCCTAAAATTAACTAATTAAAGTAAGTTCGATATAAGTACAAAAAACTTGATATTAAAATGATCATATTAAATGTTCATTTCGGAAGACATTAGGGTTGACATCAAAAGTTTCAAACTATCATTCGTTCGGCTTCGTTCGTGAACAAATCCATTTCCTTAATGAACGAACACGAACATGAAATTTCGTTCGATTAGTGTTCGTGAACCGTTCATGAACAAATTAAATGCTTAAGGAACGAACACGAACAAGACTCCGTTCGGTTCGGTTCGGTTCGTTTACAGCCCTACTTGCCAATGTATAAACAAGTTACCATTGATGAAGATTTACCACTGTTAGGGTAAGTTAAAATGTTAAGTTACAAACTACTCTGGTGTAACCAAAGTTTAGCGACTGAATTGCGACCAAAGTAAAGCGGTCGTAAAATTTGCGGCCGAAACTGAGCATTCGCATATCGGTGACACATTTTGCAACCAACATTTTGATTGTATACCATTTTTCTAGTAGTGGAAGTTGCTTTTAACGAATTATATTATTAAGGTTGGTATATATTAGCGTCTGTTAAGAGTGACGTGACGGAAACCATAACTTTGCAACCAAGATGATGATAGGATATATACGACAATTTAAGTGGAGGTTAAACTACAAGGTTTTAAGATAATATAAAACTTATAGAGAAAGGTTAATTAATGTTAAACACCAATATAAATACTTGATTTATATATATATTTTTTTTATCATCAGTATATTTGGTTCATATATTTTTATCTTAAGTTAAGTTGTAAAACAATATGATTTTGGAAGCAGTTTAAGTATAACTGTGGTCAAATAAGGCCTTTTAATTTATGATGTCAAGATTATATAAAATTTAATCTTTTTTTATTTTCTGTCATTTAAATTGCTTGTTAAGTTTCTAGTTATTTTTTTGATTATTTAATTAATGTTTAATTTTGTGATAACATTGTTAATCTTGACTAATAAATCATATTTTAGTTAACAATGTAACATAGTTTAAGATTTATTATTATATTGATCATTTTTATAATTAAAAAGTACATCTACGTACAGTACCAAAATATAATGGTGAGAAAGGGGGTTGCACTTATAATCAATAATATAATATATCCATCATACACACAATATTTACAAGGGATATTCTTTATCTATGAATATTTATATCAAAAATACTTAATAAATATGTTGTAAAGGTGTTGCTTAATAAGAATACTCCCATACATTATTGTAATCATTATTAAATGATCTAAATAATAATTCTTGTAGTTTATTTGGATTGAATATTATAAATTTATTATTCACATCTATTTGTAAACATTTGAAATAATAATAAGTGGTATGTATTAAAATTGATTTTAGTAGTTATTTTAATTTAGAAATTATATAAATAAAACTACTAGAGATTATGAAGTAAAGTTGATGAAATTGAAATATAATAAAAAGGACTTGTACGTTAATTAATTTTAAGAAAACAAATAGAAAAATTAATGCCAGAATACATATACATGTGATCAGTTGATATATTTTATCTTAAGTTTTAAAACAATTTGATTTTGGACGTAGCTTAAGTATAGCTTGTAATTCCCAGGAAATTCCGACTTTTATTTTAACTATTCCGGCAACTTGTAATTTCATTATTTTATTATTCGCATTTATGAAGGTATCCTATTTATTCATTATAATTCATGAGTGTGCATACATACTTATATGATTGTTATGAAATAAATATATACACTTTGTTATAAAAACTTAAATTGAAACCCATATCCTGTACCCAAATATAAATGTTATTATTTTTAACTCTCCTTAATGATTGATATCTAAACCTTTTTTGTAAACTAATTATCTTGTTATTTCTCCGATTTAACTAATATAGTTATTTTGTTCAAACAAAACCTTTATCAAACTCTTGGTTTATAGATTTTATCTAGAGTATAAACTATTTGCAAAACCCCTTTACCTCGTAAAGAAACTTAATACCAGTCTTGTACCAATGGTTTTATAAAAGTACTAACAAGTATTTCATCCTTTTTATGATGACTTGATTAACTATTTTATTATGACTTTTTATTTCGTTAAACTAATTATTATTTAACTTTTTGATTATTTATTAAATAATAAGGCCATTATTATCTTTTGAAACATTTGATTTATGATAATCGAATTAAAAGATTTTTATTTATCCAATTATCTATCCGCTCAAATTATTATTCCACTTATTTATTAGTTTACAGACAAGAGTACAAATTTCAATTACCTGTTTATTTACAAACAAAAAACACAAATTAGGTATTCATGTACACATTATGTTGATTACCTGCAAAACCTTCCCATCACCTTGCACCTTCGGAAATGTATGAGCTTACTAGTCACTTCAAAAAGATGAATCATTTCGCGTAGATGTTAACCACCCATATAAACCTCAACAAAAATTGAAAACTTAAAACCCAACTACCTACATGATACATGAATGTCAAGCAACATGCTTGGCTGCAAAACTCGATCACCTACGAAATTTGATAGCTTACGTTACTCATAAGAGTCGATTACTTACATATGAACGTCCACATTGTACGTGAAAACTGATCTGTTTACATCATACACGAAACTTGGTTGTTTACAATATGCATGATACTAGATTGTTCACATCACACTTGAAACTTAGGACTTTGGACCTATCTTTATTAAAGATTAAATTCAACTTATGTAATGTTTGAACTCTTTGTTTTCCATTTCTATTTGTAACTGATGTTTTAATTATGATGAAATAATATTATCACTTGTTAATAGATGATCATGTGCTTATGAACAACCGTGTCAGTCCCGACGTATAATCCGCCGCCGACCGGGGTGTGACATAGCTGTTGTCAAATAACGCTACGATGTTAAGATAGTATAAAATTTGTTTTTTTAGGTATCAATCATTTATATTGTTTGTTAAATTTCATAATTAGACTTTTTTATTATTTAATTAATGTTTAAATTTTTTGTAACGTTGTTAGTCTTAACAAATTTCAGTAGTATTATGTTGTAAATCAAATATAACAAAATTTTCATTTTTGATTTTATAAAAATGTTTATATATATACATAAAAGGTTATTAAGGAGTTTAATAAATCAAGAAAAATAAAAGTATTATTATTATATTAAAAAATAATAAAAAGGAGGATGCCTAAAGAATGTTTTTGTCCTACTTGTTGAAAAATAGCAGACAGATTATGTGGTTTTTCTTAAAGTTTGTTTTGTGCCTCTATTTATAGTATGTGTGTTTTGTGCCTTTATTTATAGTATGTGTGTTTTTATCGGATGGGAGCATAAAATCATCTGTCGCCTGTTTTATTTGTCCTATATCTTCATGTAAAGTCTGCTCCCATTTATGTTTCTTTTGTCCATTTGCTGAAATTTGTCTTTTTGTAAAAGATGTGTGCTGAGTTGGAGAAAAGGTTTAATTGCTGAAATTTGTCTTTTTGTAAAAGATACGTTCGAAATGTTTTTCCCACTGACCGAACTCACAATTCTATATATATATATATATATATATATATTCAAATGTGGCTTTGGTGTGTTACACATTGTCATAATATCATGCCCTTGAATAGAAAAGTTTAATAAGTTCGAGTATTTCTTGGATTATACTTTTTGCAAAATATGTCTATGAAAATATACACGAACAAAAATGATTGATTCACGACTTACGTTCACAAAGAGGTGAAACCAAGACACGTGGTTAAAATTTTTTTAAGGAAATATAAAAAATATCAAACTTATAATCTTTTTAATTCAATCAAATGTTAATAAATATGTATGGAATTCACGGGACCTCTATTTCTTGTCTCGTTTACAGATATTTTGATGTTTGTTTATCCGTTAAATATAAGTTTATCATTATACTTATATTTAATTTGACGATTATAGGTATTTTAGCTTTTTAAAGCATATTTTCTAAAATGAGCTAAGTGGGCGGCCAATAATGACAGAATTAACTCTTGTTTTTTCGTATTTACCTCCACAGATGTTGGATTAATCGAGTTGTGTAAGACGAGATTTAATATGTGGCTCTTATAATCATTTATCTTATTATTAAATGATTAAATATATTTATTTATTTATTTAATAACCTATGGCTAGTAATTAATTGATGGATCTAATTACTCTTAATGGGCCACTAATGGGTTTTCCCTTGGATATACATATAAATAGAGAGTTAATTAGAAGGAATAGACTAATCGATTATTCTATTCCATCACCACTAAATCGTCCCTCTCTCTCTTATAAACCATGAGCTCTCACGAACTCACCTAATACCATCCTAATCGTACACTCTAAACGGGAACCCGATCCAGATAAGAGATCATGGCGTCTTCCCTATCATCGGTGAACTTAGCAGGTATGTTATTGTTATTGTTTTTCATTACATAGTAACAAAAACTGATCAACATGTGGTATCAGAGCAAATGTTGATAAAGCAGTTCTTGTTTCTTTCCCTTATCTGGAATTAGAATCGGAGAACAAAAAGTTCTGCTAAAATCCATAAAAAAATCGTTTTTACTGACTTCACGGTTTTCTGTTTTATTAAAAATATCACGTTTTTTGATCTCATAAATTTCGAGATCCATTAATATTTCAAAATCTGTTAAATATTAATGTTCAAGATTTCGATTACAGTCCTTAATTTGATATTATTGAAGAACAGTTCATAAACTGTTCTTCGTGTTCATCCTTAATTTTGGCCTTAATCACTGGAAAGCAGCTAAAAAAGTACTTCGATATATGCAAGGGACGAAAGACTATAAACTCACTTATAGAAGAAGTGATAATTTAGAATTGGTTGGTTATTCTGTTTCTGACTTTGCTAAGTGCAAAGATGACAAGAAATCTACTTCAGGGTACATCTTTTTGTTAGCTGGCAGACCTATCTCTTGGAAGAGTCATAAACAACAGTTGACCACAACATCTACTATGATGGCAGAATACATAGCTGTGTATAACACGACCTATCACTGGACTCAAAATAGTTAATTCCATTTCTAGACCATTGAAGCTTTACTGTGATAACTCAGCTGCCGTTAGTTTATCGAACAGTAACAGTTCGACTGGAGCTGGATTATATCTTGATACAAAGTACTTGTTCGTACGTGAGCGAGTTGAGAAAAATAATGTTTGTATTGAGTATATAAGTACTAAAGTTATGATTGCGGATCCGATGACTAAAGGTCTCCCACCTAAAGTTTTCGAATAACATGTTTCGAAGATGGGCTTTTCTAAAGACCTTATTTAGTAGCATAATGTTCTTACTTACGTTTATTAATGAATTTTCCTCAGTTATTTGAATTTGTTTGTTTCTAAATATGTTATGCATGCCTAACGACATATAGACACTGATTATACAAATCAACGTTAAAAGGGATTACTTATAACTTTGATCCTAAATTTACTTAAGTTTTAAATTGGGATTGTAGTATGATTAATTGGGGTCTTGAGTTGGATATCGATTCAATGACTGTATTTCTCTGCTACAGTTTTAGTTCAAAACTAAAATGAGTATTAAATCTACAGACTTATTAATGCTCATAATAAATTATTACTCAACCAAATAAAAGAATGTAAGACGAGATTTAATATGTGTTCGTCGACCACTATTTTTTTTTCTTTTTCACTTTTTTGATTTGATTATTACTTAAAAACCAAAACTTTACAAATCATTTATGCATCGTTGCGCATCCGTCATAGGTTAAATTGTGCATATCACTCGATCTAAGTAATCTATACTATATAATAAATAAAAGTTTTTTATGCCACATGTCATCATCATATTCATTCTAATCATTTTTTTTCCCGTCTCTCTCTCCTAATAAATACAATTCCATCTTTTAATAATAATATATTTAAAAAAAATATTAATCTATATATTATATTAAGAAATAATTCTCCTACATATTTTGATTAGTGTATGTGTTAACAGATTATACTGTATTACACGGGTTTGTTCAAACCGTATAAAACACGAGTTTTTAAAAAATAAATTTTTTATTACTTAATATATAATATTATATTTATTCAACCCACGTAATACACGGGATTTTAATCTAGTTTCAAATATATCAAAGAAATTTTTAAAAAAATAAGCTTTTAAATATACTTTTTATTGCAGATAATTATCAAATAGGGAATTTTGAGACTAAGCTCAATCTGAATTAGATTCAAATACGAATCAAATTTAAAATTTGATTCGAATTAAAAAAAATTTAAAATTTTATTCACAAATGATGAATTCATTCATGCTCATTCACTTAAAAACATGTTATTTCTATTTGATTAGTGTATATTCGGTTCGGTTAATTCGGTTATGACACACACCATAACCAAAACCGACCCACAATTTTCGGTTAATCGATTATTACTTAACCGAACCGTCAGTTAATTGTTCGGTTTGGTTAAATCAGTTAATTCGGTTATGGTTCGGTTATATGCTCACCCCTACTTAAAATGATTTTAGTAAAACACAAGTATACCACCAACTAAAGGTATAAGTCCTTGAATAATAATATAACCTACTTACCCTAAATAATAATATGAAGTATGGAACTATCTACAAGTGTTAAGAACTTAATAATAATAAGCGTTAAGTTAGCATCATACTCTAAGTCACTTGAAATATAAACTTTAGTAAAGCCATTTAGTTAAGTCAACTTAGGGAGTTGAGTTAGAGTAAAAACTAACTAGGACACATCTTAATTAAGGATAGTCCATGAGCATTGATTAACCATAAGTTAAAAACATGATCGACTACTACAAAAATATGTATTTTACAGTCAGTTTCGTTGCAAACACCCATTTTGCTATTAATTTGCTACGAACTGGTTAGAAAAAAAAACGCCATCGCAATTTTTTCTATATGCCTTTTCGGATTATTGCTACATATTTACCTACAAGCTCTTTTACAGAATTTAAAAAAAAGTTGTTTTTGCCAAAATTTTCAAATAAACAATATATTTAAATTCCCCATGTAAGTATATACATATAAATTAAACTAGGAAACTTTCGCGGCGGTTGTCGGATCGATCATCAATAAAATTTAAATAAAAACGTAGGCACAATGGTAAAAATAATGTTAATAAAAACGAAACATAAAACTAAATAAAAATGGGGAAAACAAAAATAAAATAATACCGCTTCGGTTTGTCGAAAACCATAAAAGTGAATACCGAGAGCAGTTCCGATAATATAAAAGCCGGCAATGATATTGTTCGCTCATAATAGGTTCGGCTAGTGACAATACAACAACGGTAACGGTATTCGCCATTGGCTACGATAACAAAAAACTCAATTTTTAATATAAATCGGTTTTCAAAAAAAATTATATCGGAACTATGAAAAAAAGAAACACAAAAACAGACAATGAAAGTTATTAAAGGAAAACGAAAATATTAGAAAATGAAACGGGTTAAAAGCGTATATTAAACATAGTATGGACGGTGAAAATGAAAAAAGAAAAAAAAAACAGAAAGTGTCACCGTACCACAACGATAACGGCACCTGCTATAACTACGATAATACCGATAGTGGCTCTTTATGATACTATGCGCGAGTCTACCATAGGATTAAGTTGGAGCTTGGAAGAAATATCATAAAAAAAGAAAGAAAGAACCCAACCCGAATGGGAAGAAGGGGGTCAGCCAAACAATGGTCCACGCCATCAAACCTCGAACACTAACCTTAAGAGCAAAATCTCGTGCTAAAGAGCTTGGAGGTTCGAGTCCTCTTCAAGGCATAATATTGAGAAAGAGGGGAAAAGGCGATGTCATCTATCTCGACTAGTTTCTGAGGCGTTGGAAATCTAGACCGGCTCAGAGAATCACTTGTAGATATTCTATGATCAAAGGCTTTGTGGTTGCCACGAACTGGATTTGAACCAGCGCCTCCGGGAGTGTACTCTGGGATATAAACCAGGGCTTGGCCTAATTTTCCCTATTGGCTTTGGCTGCTGTAAGTAATTCTTTGCCTAGCAAGATATGTTTGCAACTCTGTTTTAACTTTTTTTTTATATCAGAACGTTGTAAAAAAGCTACAAACAGCTAAACACTCCGCTTAAAAAAACTAACGAATTAAAGTTATTAAAGAAAAGACGAAACTATTAGAGAATTAAGTGGGTTAAAAACATATATTATATATAGTATAAGAGGTGAAAATGAAAAAAAAACCAAATGGACAACGTGGCATAATGTGTGTAAAGTGAATATAAGTTTTAATAAAAAAATTTCACACTTGGGTTTTAAAATAAGAAACAATTATCACCTTAGAACTAACTACACACACAATAGACAAATGCATTTATCGCATAAGTAGTATAGTTTTAGGCAAGAACCGGATATCGATCCGTGGACACTGTGTCTCCCAATACTAAACCTTCATCACTATCTAACGGATCAAATAAGAAGTGATTTGTGAATATTTAAACTAGACTAGATTTACAAACAATTTTGACCAAACAATGAGAGATTGTAAAGATGAAGATAACAATCAAGGAAAGATATCAATCGGACTCCGAATCCACTTAGCAAAGCAATGAAAACAAGTAAAAACTCAAGGTGAGATCATTCATACACATGAAACATGGATATAGATTAGACTCTCGTCAAGGCTAACTAATTAGAAAGCTAGAACAATAAACACATAATAGCCACCTAAAGTTATGCAATGAAGAACCAATGTGTCACACCCCCAAATTCCACTAACGGAGTTTTACCGTTTGGTGTGTGACTAACCAGGATCTCAGTCATTAGTTACATCAAACGACACTAAATAGGACTCAAATTGAAATATTATAAAAGTTTAGAGTAAATGCGGAAGCGTTTAAACAAGAGAGTAAATGCGCACAACAACGCGCCCAAGTCTAACAATAACGGATACATAATAAATGTTCAACAGATTGACAATTATTGAATATATTATGTTGACACCATGCATGCCCTAACGTGCACCTGTGCCTTAGCTTAGCGTCCTAAGAAAACATGTAAGAAAAGTGTCAACACAAGGTTGGTGAGTTCACAGGTTTCAGTATAGTAATAAAGCGTTTACCAGATTTATTGTACAATCAACATAAATACCAAATGAGTAGCTAACCCATGTTCATTGTTTGCTATTATGCTCGCACCCGTAAACTGACTGTTTGTATTGCCTCCCACCAGGTCTATCAACCACGGTGCACGATTAGGTCAATATTGCACCCGTTCAATATCCAATCGTGTTAGCGCGACTAACGCGGGTGAGGTTTGTCAAACCCAGTAGTACTACCCAACATACCTCGCTATATTCATATTTAAACGGTTCGATGTGAGGACTTTCATGATAGAGTTTACGCATAGTCATAACAATTGATATAAAATGAAGTACAAAAATCAAAAGAGTTTGTATCATGTTTTCTCCCCCAGTTTAAAAGCTGTAAAAGGGGCCGTGAAAACTCACCTGATTTCGAGTGAAAGATCGGGTCACGCTGTAGGAATTTGAAACCACGGGTGTAAGCCTTAAACGACTTACGTGTGACCTAACAATACAACACAACGATTAGGGACGATTCGGGATTTGTGACGACGACACGGAAAGTTAGGATGTCCTAACTTGTTCTAAGGATTTAAAATAAACGAACGCGTTTAAACGGAATTATAATAATTTAGGTTTAATTTATATATATTTTAATATAACGGAAAATGTCCCAAAAAATAATGTGGGAGCCCGGTCTCGAACCCGGGTCTCTCCCACACCCGCACACAGCCATAACCATTACACCCGCTAGGGTATCGCGTTAGAAACCCGGATCAAATTTGCTTTAACACCAGGCTCCAAGTGGTTTTCCTCCCCAAACCACTCGCGATCGATTCTGGCCAATTCCCGACGAATTTGCTGATGGATGGACTAAAGCAGAAACAAGATTTGTTGCTCAGTGGATTACGACCCTGAGCATACAATCCAATTCGAAAACGAGCATGGTTAGGCTGTTTAATCTATTGAAACTTTATCGAAAACGTAATACGAAAACATTTGAATCGATTGAAAGATTCTGATAATGAAACTGATTAAAATCATAGGGTTTTTGTTAATCGGAACATTACGAAACTGAAGAAGTAAATTAATTTCATTTCTTTTCGGTCTAAGATCGAAAACCCTAATTCAGAAAGTATATGAACTCTAATTTCCAGATTGATATGAATTCGATAATAAAATGACGAATTAACAGAGGGTTTTCAAAGAGTAGATGATTGCGAAGCTAATGGTATACTTTAATTTGATTTAAAAACGGTTTAGGATCGAATTCGACAGACTGGGTTCACATGAACCCTAATTAAGGGTTACAGAGATTTTGATATTAAAACTTGAAATTGGAAAAGGGCTTTCAATAAAAACGATGTTGCGAATCTTTCTTCATAGGTTAATTTCATTTTCATTGGGTCTAGATTAGGGTTCGACTAACTCAGTCAGATGATGAACCCTAGGATCAAGAACTCGATCGAATTGATGATGTAAGCCCGAATTAACATGGGGCTTACCTTTACAGAATGAAAACGAAGTAATTGGATCAAGAATTTACCAGAATGCGCGTCGAATTGATTGAGTTTGGGTTCTTGCAGGTGTTTGCTGCACAGACCAACTTCCGGCGGCTTTTGTAGTTTCTCCGGCCAATGCAGGTTGTGCATAAGCTCTAAAGGAGTTCGCCAAGTGTGATGGATTCTTCAATTCGCGAGATTATCACAGGGATTAGACGAATTTGATTTCGGCCGACGGTTATGAGTTTTAGGAATAGTTATTTGAGTTTAATCCGCTTCAATATCGGCAATTAGTGTGATAATAACGATTGAAAACGGTTAGAACGTGGGAATTCAGTTTCGTCCTTAACGAATCTTAACTATAAACGGCTTAATTCGAAGGATTTCGCGGTGTTGACTTTCAGAAGTCAACAAATCGACTTATCAAGAATTACAGAATCGATCCCTGCTTTTCCTGTGAAATGAAGGTTTGCAAATTGGCAGATTAGGTCCCTTATGTTTAAATGGAGTTAGTTCTTGGTTAATTTTGACTTTTAAAGTCAATAGAGTGGATTTTGACTTTCCAAAAGTCAACAGAATAGTTTGAGCTTGTGACATAACTAGTCCCTGAAGTTTAACTTTGGAATATTGACAGAAATAGTCCCTGAAGTTTGAATAAAGTTAATTTCGGTTAACTTTAACTGGATTTTTCTAACGGGGTTAACTGAAAAAGTCGGATTGTCACACAATGATACAATTATGTCAAAATTTAAGATGAATAAGACTCCCGTCAGAGTTATAAAATTCCACAAATCTTTGGAAAGTTCATACGATAAAACATGATAACCACCTCAAAATGCGTAAAGTAAACAAAGTTTTGACCAATCTTCAACTCATGAACGTCATATCACGATTACAAAACCTATAATTTCATGCTAATAAACCAAAGAACTTCGTAACCAATGACTTGAGAAATTCATAACATATACCACGGTTTTCTCAAACATAAGCATAAGGATGCACATGTGTCCAATCTTACTAGATAATCAACCTTCATCCACCATTCCTAATCAAATGCCACAAAAATACATAAAAATATGCAAATATGTGAATAAATGCTATAACACATACGGGTTTCCAACATAATATGGTTATGACACCCACAAGGTTAACTAAATCATCAAACTTGAGCAAATACAGACATTCATTTAAGAATAATCAAGCTTCATCATGAAATTGACATAATCAACACCAAGAGTTGTGTACAAATTGTAAAATGTCACGCCCCCACCGATGGAGGAATTTACGCGAAGGGTGACGAATTGAAATCATCACAAATGTTAAAAAGAAATACTATTAAATTAACTGGATAATTTCATTACATTGTTTTAAAAACAAATAACCAGACAAAATACATAAAACAAATTTTCTTTATTAATTCTTGTAAATAACTAAGTCTCCTAGAGTCAAGTCTTGAAGTCCTAGCGTGATCATAATAGCAACCTAGTTGTTAGTACCTGTAAAACATGCTAAAATATGACAGCTATAAAGCTGGTGAGAACATAGGTTTAAGTAAATACATAGTATAGATAACAATAACTTGCAAATCATAAACAAGTTTCAATAACAAGTAAACAAACTCTTTATACATGAGTCACAACCAACCCTAGTGATCGATAGCTCTCCCGTCCAACCCCTTGATGCATAGGTGTTAGACATAATATGAAATATAGAATGCAATTTCTAAACACCCCAGCTCCTTCCAAGCTGTAAAGAATACATTAACTTAAAGGACGCTCAGTATTGATTGGCACGCGTCAATCCGAGGACTGAATGGACTTGTCAAGCCAAATAGTACCGTTCTCTTACTCCTGTGGCTTCCCCGAAGTTAATCTTGTAGTAGATGGGTAGAATCTTGACCTGGTAGTAACTCGGTTACGAGAATTCCTTAAAGATTAAACCCTAAATAATTTATAGTGCAAGTTACTTTAGTTAGCACACTCGAGGGTTTGATATTGTAAATAGAGGAAATTGGTTGTCGTATACTAGAGTGGTTATCGTACTAGAGTAGTACCTCCAACAGAAAAGTTCCCAGGAAAGAGTTGGTCGGATCAGAACCCCCGTCTTTCCTAACCAAAACCTTACTGTTTGTCAGATAACTACATGCCAGTTTAAAGGTTACTCTATTTGTATACTTTAACCGAGTTTAGGAAGTGTCTTGTAAGTTTGGGAAAATATAAAGGCTAAAGTGAAAATGTGCATCTAATAAGGATCGAAATAAATAAGTTGAATACTAGAGGGATTTATAGGAAATAAAAAAGTGTTGAGTCTATATATGTGAGGCTGACACTTATCAAATAAATACAAGTGGGACTTACAAAGAGTTATAGTAAAAATATAATACTAGAGGTAAAAAGGAATTAAGAAAATCAAGTTTTTAAGTAAAACGTTTAAACAAGTTTTAAAGGATTTATAAAATATATTTTGTAATTCTTGTGTTTTAGAGAAGTAACGAAGTTTTTAAATAATACTTAATAATGTGTGTATATATATAGAGTAAACTCCTGTTTTAGTCCCTGTGGTTTGTATCAATTCTCTATTTTAATCCAATAGTTTAAATTTCTCTTTTTTAGTCACTAGGGTTTCATTTTTGTCTCAATTAAAGTCAAATGGCTAACATCGTTAAAATTTTCAGTTAATTTTTATATGAAAAGACAAAAATACCTTATTTGACCATATGTCTTTCTTCTACCTAAAACCCTATAATTCACGTAACTCCCTTGTCATCACCACCCACCATCTCCATGGCCACCACCACCCACAAAAATCCGGCCACCTTCCACCACCCTAAAATTCCAGCCACCTCCACCACAACCACCACCACACCCCCACTACCGCCATCCCCACACCACCAACGCCACTGTCCCCACAACACCCCACACCACCATACCCTTTTTGGGTTTGAACTGGGCTACAGCCAATGTTGTTAAAATTCTCCGCACGTACAGACGACGACGCACCGTCGCTCCCGATCGTACCGGAACCAGATCCCGATCCTGAGCCGGAGCCTGAATCGAACCCTCAGGTAACCTCACCAATTTCAACACAATCGAACCCTATTTCCGATTCATCATTTCTAGGGCTTGTTTTACTCGCACATACATTCACATACGACATTCGCAACCTCCCTGACTCCCTGCTTCTCGAAATCATTTCCAGATTGCCTCTGAAATCAATTTTCAGGTTCAAATACGTTTGCAAACAGTGTGATCGGTGTCGAAGGGACCGGTCAAAGATAAAGAAATAGAGTGTCCTAATCACCTTAAACTAGTTAGGGTAAGAAGGGTGTCGAACCACGAAGAGTTTGTGGTCGGTGCTCAACTTCAATTAACAATGCAAATTATGAAGTTACAATGGGTCTTTCTGACCAAACACAATCAATGATTTAAGTGAAGACTATATAAACTCAATAAACAAATCAAGTACCAAACAAAACGGTTTAAGTTGTAAACAATAATTAAAAGGGTATCACACCCGGGTTTCAAGCTCGCAAGTAATTAGGGATTATCACACCAACATTTGAGTTCAAACAATCGAATGGTTATCCCAATCTAATTAACCAAATCTAACCAAGAACATCAACATTCATACATCATCGGCAAATAGTGTAAAACACTATTCACGAATGAAATCGAGACAAATGTATGCAATATAGAATTAGATTAATCAATAGATTCAACATAAATCAAAGTTCATAGCAATTATCATCTAACGGGGTCAATGGTGCAAGAATTTATCGACTCCCGTGAGTTCATAACCATACTAAACACAAAGATTCAAGTATTTCAAACCAAACGATTACAAGAATTGTTTCTCAAAGCTAGCACATGATAAAACCCTAAAAATTTACAAACAATCCACCCGGGAATGATTACCGGTGGATTAGCCGCTCATGGTTGTGGAATGCATCTTCGATTCTTCAATATTTCGAGTATCAATCTTCACTTGCATGTTAAAATCGTGTTCCTTAGCCTCCAAGAATGACCAAAATCGCCCAAGAATTGTGGTGTAAAAAAATATCCTCGAATTTGAGGAAGAAAAACCTAATTAACCATTGAAAATCGGTTGTTTCGCCCAAAACCCGCGTCTGAAACGCACCCAGCGTAAGCTTACGCTGGGAGGGCGTAGGCCTACGCCGGTACACTGGAACCTGCTGTGAAGATATTACTAAGGCGTAGGCCTACGCTGATATGGCGTAGCCTTACGCTGGTGGCGTAGGCTTACGCCAGATGGCGTAGGCTTACGCTGTGACTGCAGTTTTGCCTCGTTTTCTCCGTGTCTCTTCCGACTCTCTCGTAATATCTTCAAAGATCACATTTTAAGCTTCCAACACCTGCACATGCATGACTACACAAAACCTTTGTATTCCACATATCATATTGCATAAATATAACATATTACACCTTTTAATACATGAAACTTTGGCCACTTATCATATCCCCACACTTGAGTTTTGCTTGCCCTCAAGCAAAGTCATTTGCTTTTAAATTCACATTACAAATTCTTAAATAATTGTTTTCACTAAACATAAGTTAAGGTCCAAGGTCATGCAAAATTCATCAAAAATATACTCTCAACAGCTTTACAATCCAACAAACCATCAATGAATTTTTAAACAAAAGAAAATATTGGAACGCGCTTAACTCATATCTAGCTATGGTTTTGCATGTACACACCCCTCACAATCAGTCACTCCACTCGGCTTCATATATGGACTAGCGATGATGTGCTAGTAATTTTCACTCGAAACCAAACAATGAATCACATTATTATAGGCTTGCAAATTGATCACATCTCCACCTACTAACACAACTAAAACGCACAAATCAAAAGGTCTTTTAAGGGTTGTAATGTAGGCTAGGGTTACGGGTATGGATAAGGATTTTTAAAGTGGCTAAAGGTGAGTGGAATTCAACTAATAAAGTTACAAATCAACTCTTAAACTTTCAAAATTCTACCATGGGTATAAATGACCCACCAACACTAAAATTCTTATTTCTTCAAACTATCAAATGAAACTTGAGTTAAACTGACCCAATAACATTTTTTTATTGTAGCTCAACTAATATTCAAGACTTTTGGGCACATGTTGACCCAATACTATTTTTTTGTATTTCTTTTTCATTCATTTTTTTTTTCAACTGCAACTGCAACAACCTAAGTTAATTGAATTCCAACTCACGGGTTTAAAAAGAAAAGGCTAAAAAGTGAATGGGTGAATGTTGTGGGTTTTGTCAAAAGAAAAGGTATAGGCTCAGAATGGGTATCTAGTGGATATTAACGGGTAAAGGCATAAAAATGGCTAAAAATAAAAAGGTTTCTCCTAATGCCTTTATCATTTTTGCACAATCAATTGGTTCAAGGTTTCAACATGTATTAACAATATGCAAGTTCTAAAATATGAAACAAAGTGGCTAAACACTCAAATAAGAGAATATAAATCAATTTGGCTCAAATTCTCACAGAAACGGTGGAAAATAGGTTACCGACATGTGCATGCAAACCATCACCTTCAACTTTGTTACTCCCAATTCCAACATTTCCAATTTATTATATATATATATATATATTTTTTAACATTTGTTGGAAAAACTTAATCGAGTAACTTAATGAATTAACCATGACCAAAGACCTCTACCAAACATTTTGTAAAACAATTTTCAAAAAAATTTGTATGGTTTCCAAGATTTTCCACATCCCCACACTTGAACCTTACACTGTCCCAATGTAAATAGTTATGAAATGTAAAAGTGCGGTTAGTGGGTGCAAAAATAACCAATAACCAATAACTCTCAATATCCAACTCAAAGATTCCCATAACCATAAGCACCAACCCAAGCATCACCCAAGTTCTTGCCAAAACAAAAACAAAACAAAACAAACTATCAAAATAACCTAAAACACACAAAGCACACCAAAACAATAATTTTTTTTTTTTTTTTTTTTTTTTTTTTAGATATATATGCAAGAAAGAAGTAAAAGTATGTGGACCTGTTCGAAATGCCCAACAACATCAGGCAAAGCTGTCCTCACTGTTTTGTTCCTCATCCTCCTCATCATCTTCCTCCTCATCATCGGCTGCATCATCATTGCCTGGCTTGTAAGGCCAGTATGCCTCCGGCCTAGCATCATATGGCTCCTGCTGTAAAGGTTGACCAAAAACTGACTCATATAAAGATTGAGTCATATCTCTCATGTTATTCAGACCTCCTTGAGCCGTTCCACTCGAGCCTTACCCACTTGTATCCGGTGCCGGGTATGGCGCCACCCACTCAGAATGATGACTTTGTGGGTAGCGCTGGTATGTGTCACCCATGTCGTACGGATTCAAAGACTCCCAATCAGTAGGGGCTGGATGTGAAGAATAAGGTACGCCCTGATGGTAATCATTGTAGTGGCGCACCTCTTCATTGTCCCTAAAATTTCTGTTAATTTCCTCCTCTTGTCTCCACATCATCCCCCTTCTATACCTCCTGTCTTCCTCCAGATTCTGCGTTTGCCTATCAAACATCAAACGCGAGGCCTCCTCCCAATTAGGATAACTTGACGGGTGAGCCTGCTCTATTTGTTCCGTGAAAGATTGACTGTAATCAGCACTATACCCAAACCCGTGCTGAAAACCATAACCTGCACCACTTGTCCCCATAGTTGGTCCTGTGGGACTAACTTCTTCATCTTCCAGGTTCATTTCTTCTTCTTCCAACACATCACTTCTTAATTCCTCCAAGAACCTCGCAGTGGTGGTATCAGTCAACACATGTCATATCTCCAACTTCCTTGCTGCAAGGACCTTAAGGTATAAGGTTTATGTTTTATTTTTAATACCGTCGGTCTTCGTGGCAAAACCTTTGCCCATTTGAGGAACTTTGACAACAACCGACAATGAGGGATGACCATCCTCTCTCTTTCCTCCCGTGACTCCCAAATATTCCACATGATCAAGTGTTTAGATGACATAACTGGGGAACCCGTCAATAGTGCATGTAAAACCATAACTTCATAAAAGCGCACCTTTGTCTTATCCCCCGTTCTTGGGACCACGTTCAATGTCACAAATACCAACAGCAATTTGGGAAGTGGCTTCAGCATATCTCTTCTCAATATCAATCGGAACACATCACAACCTTCATCCACCACAAAGAGGGCTCTGATCATGTTTTCCCACATTGTTTCCTGGATCACGTGAGCCTTCAACTTATCATCAGATACATATTCATAAGGTTCATTATTTTCTGCTCCTGAGTCAAAGTGGGCAATCTTGTCAATAGTTTGAAATGACAAGTCTGCTTGTTTCCCATTCACTGTACCCCTCAAAATTGTCGTTTGGGGCGGGTTATCTCCTTCAATTCGTTGAAGGGTCGCCATCCACTCAAGAATTGCTTCACCATACACATCATCAATTCCATCATAGTGGAAAGCAAGGCTCTCTTCCCAACCAAGCCGTCGAAAACAGTTAACCACTCCATACCTCTCGAAATCCGGCTCGTGGATCTGCTTTTCACAAGTAAATAATGATTCAAATCCACCAGCCGGGCTTTTCACCTTGTCCATGTATAAATCTTTCTGCTGTGGATATGGGAAAGATGACAATCTCACTGGTTTCTTCCAAATTGTGGGTCCAAGTTCCTCTTCAGATTCATGGGCACTCTCTTCACTTATTTCGCGCAGGACAATAGTGTTTCGTGCCCTCTTTGATCTACTCCGTGATGAGGATTCACCCGCTTTTTCTTTACCCTTGTGAGAATCTTTCGTTCTGACCATTGTTCCTACAATTTCAACAAGCACACATAAATCAAAGAATTCACCAAGAATCAAACTTGTAACAATTCTTCATTAATAATGCTAATTGAATTCACTCCATATTAACTTTTTATCATGTGAAAACAAAATTTCTGTTATTTTCATCAAAACAAGTTTACATGTTGTTTTAAAATTTCAAAATTTCTCCCAAAATTTTAATCAAGTTCTATTCAATTAATCACTAACACAATTATTTCCAATGCTTCAACAATGTCATCATTCAATCTTCTAATTCTAACTTAAACCATCCTTCCCAAAGTACCCAACAACACAACTACAAGGTAACATCAATTCTTATTCGACAATATACCTTCAAACAACCAAGAATTGTAATACAAACGTACCTTTTGGGTTTAGACGCTTAAATATCAAAGAGTGATGACTATTCCGTCCACTTCACACAAAAGCCCCAAAAATTTTCAAAACCCTAGAATTTCGGGTCTCTCGGGTATGGTTGATTCGTTGAATTCCGCTTGGTAGGGTTTACTCCTCTTGCAAAGTTATGCAAAAACCCTCAACCAATTTTTGATTTTTATCAATAGATGGTAGATTAAGGAGTGGAAGAAGATGAAGGTAAAGGGAAATTTTTAGAGAAGAAGATGGAGTAGAGAGATAAGAGGTAGGTGATAATGAGGAGAAAAGGAGAGAAAAACGTTTTTTAAGATTTTTTTTTTTTTTTTTTCGGACTTACCTGCGACATTTTTCGTGAAATCTCGATCCAGCGTAAGCTTACGCTGAAGGGGCGTAGCATTACGCTGAGCCTCTGACGCTTCTGTTTGAAAAATGACCCGGCGTAGCCTTACGCTGAACCAGCGTAGCCTTACGCTGAGTTAATTGGCGTAGCCTTACGCTGATATGGCGTAGCCTTACGCTGAATGTCTGATGCTTCTGTTTGAACTTTGCCTTCTGCGTAGGCTTACGCTGATACAGAGTAGCCTTACGCTGACCTGCTTTTGGTCTTTTTTCAGCTCCCAACTTGAATGTGTTTCGTCCCTGAAATACCGACATCCGCTGTAACCTCATACTTCACGCCTTCCTTTGATTCTTGCACATAATTTCAACAAAAATTAGCTAAACGAAGAAAAATAATAAAACATAATTTAATTAAAAAGATCACATAAGCCGGGTTGCCTCCCGGTTAGCGCTAAGTTTATTGTCCTCAGCCCGACACTTCTTCATGGTATTACTCATGCTCGTTCGTCACCAAGCTCAATAAGAATGCTTCTGCTTGGTTTGTTGGCCCATTAATCTCGTTAAGTTCGAGATATGGCTTCAATCGGTGACCATTAACAACTTGCCTCAAGTGATCCTCAAAATCTTCAATCTCTATATCTCCATAGTTGCCAACTCGTGTGATCACAAATGGTCCCGTCCACTTGCTTTTCAATTTTCCTGGAAAGAACTTCAACCTTGAATTATATAGCCAAACTCTTTGGCCCACTTCAAACTCCTTCTTCCGAAGCTTGGCATCATGAACCGCCTTCATTTTGTCCTTGTAAGCGGATGCACAATCATATGCCTCACTTCTCAATTCTTCCAGTTCATTTAGACTCAACTTCCTTTCTTTTCCTGCAACATCATAATCCACATTAACTTCTTTGATAGCCCAAAACGCCCGGTGAGCTAATTCTACCGGTAAATGACAATCTTTTCCATAAACCAACCGGTATGGGGTCGTGCCAATAGGGGTTTTATAAGCCGTTCGGTAAGCCCATAAAGCATCAGTCAATTTGGTTGACCAATCCTTTCGGTCCGCCCGGACGGTTTTTTGTAAAATATCTTTTATTTGCCTATTAGACACTTCCACTTGTCCGCTTGTTTGGGGGTGGTAAGGAGTTGCTATTCTATGATCCACGCCATACCGTTTTAGTAATTTGCCAAATTTAAAGTTTTTGAAATGAGATCCCCCATCACTAATAATGACACGGGGGATACCAAACCTCGAGAAAATGTTTGTTTGGACAAAGTTACACACAACGGTATGATCGTTCGTCTTAGTGGCTATCGCCTCGACCCATTTAGATACATAGTCGACCGCCACCAAGATATACAAATTGCCAAACGAGTTTGGGAAGGGTCCCATGAAATCAATTCCCCAAACATCAAAGATGTCAAGTACGAGAATCGGTTTCATGGGCATTTCGTCTCTTTTGGAGATGCTCCCTAACTGTTGACACTTGACGCAATGTTTCGCAAACTCGAATGCATCCTTAAACAAAGTTGGCCAGAAAAGACCACATGCAAGAATTTTGTGTCCTGTCTTTTGGCCACTGAAATGGCCTCCACATGCATAAGAGTGCACATGTGCTAGCACACTTGGAATTTCTTCATTTGGCACACATCGTCTAATCATTTGATCCGCTCCCACTTTAAATAACTCCGGTTCTTCCCAAATGTATTGCTTTACTTGGGATAGAAAGTGGGCTTTCTTCTTCTTTACCCAATGACTCGGGATTGCACCTGTTGCCAAAAAATTTACAATATTAGCAAACCAAGGTACAGATGAAACAGACATTATATGCTCATCAGGGAATGATTCATTTATCACTGTCGTGGACTCTTCATCATCAACCATGATCCTTGATAAGTGATCGGCTACTACATTCTCACTCCCTTTTTTATCACGGATCTCCATGTCAAATTCTTGCAACAACAAGATCCACCTTATGAGTCTTGGTTTAGCATCCTTTTTCTCCATGAGGTACCTGACAGCACTGTGATCAGAATAGATAATAATTTTGCTTCCCCATATATAGGACCTAAACTTGTCTAACGCATATACTACTGCAAGTAATTCTTTTTCGGTTGTGGTATAATTCAATTGAGCATCCGAAAGAGTTTTACTTGCATAATATATGGCAACGGGTTTCTTCTCAACCCGTTGTCCCAACACGGCCCCAACCGCATAGTCACTAGCATCACACATGATTTCAAAATGAAGTGACCAATTTGGCGATTGTAAGATTGGGGCCTCCACCAATTTTTGTTTCAAAATGTTAAAAGCATGGATACATTCATCATCAAAAACAAACGGTGCATCTTTTAAAAGTAAGTTACATAATGGTTTCGTTATTGAGCTAAAACCGTTAATAAACCTCCTATAAAACCCCGCATGCCCCAAAAATGATCTAATGCCTTTAACATTCGTGGGATGAGGTAAAGTAGATATAACTTGAACTTTCGCATGGTCTACCTCAATCCCACGACTCGAAATCACATGACCCAAAACTATTCCTTCTTGGACCATAAAATGACTCTTTTCCCAACTCAAAACCAAATTGGTTTCAACACACCTTTTTAAAACTTTTTCCAACTGGTTCAAACATGAATCAAAAGATGTACTAAAAATGGAAAAATCATCCATAAAAATCTCTAAAGACTCCCCCACCATATCTGAAAAGATACTCATCATACACCTTTGGAAGGTGGCGGGGGCATTACATAGTCCAAACGGCATTCGCCTAAATGCAAAAGTGCCATATGGACAAGTAAATGTTGTCTTATGTTGATCCTCGGGATGTATAGCAATTTGATTATAACCCGAATAGCCATCAAGAAAACAGTAATATTTCTGACCTGCGAGTTTTTCCACAATTTGATCAATGAACGACAGTGGGAAATGATCTTTTGAAGTAGCTGCATTTAATTTCCTGTAATCAATACAAATCCGCCACCCGGTTACCGGCCGAGTGGCTACTTCCTCACCTGAGTAGTTCTTGACGACTTGAATACCCGCCTTTTTGGGCACGGTTTGCGTTGGACTCACCCATGTACTATCAGAAATTGGGTAAACGATGCCGGCGTCCAACCACTTGAGAACTTCCTTCTTCACGACTTCCCGCATATTTGGATTTAACCGCCTTTGTGCATCGTGAGATGGTGCAACAACTTGATCTGTAACAATCCTGTGCATAACAATCGAGGGACTAATACCCTTCAAATCCGCAATACTCCACCCAATTGCCGCCTTATGGGTGGCTATCACCTTCATCAAAGCCTCCTCTTGTTCCTTTGTCAAATTTGATGCAATGTTCACCGGGAGGGTGTCGTTTTCTCCTACAAAAGCGTACTTGAGGTTCTTCGGCAACTCCTTCAACTCGACCTTTGGGGGTTGCTCCAAAGATGGCTTCAGCTTTTTGTCAATGTGTTCCGGCAAACTTTCCACTTGGTGAGTCCACGGTGGTCTCCCATCTTTAATTGCCATTGCTTCAAGCTGTTTTTCTTCTTCTTCTAGTTCCTTGCTTGTCTCAACCTGTAACCTGTCACATGAAAAGCATGTCTCTGTGGTGCTATCCTCGTTTACAATAACATCGCAAAGAGGAATGTACCCGTCAACAATGTCCGCCATAAAGCATTCATCGTTGACCAGAGAGTTAGATATATGTGAAAAAACATTTAATCTTAACTTTCGGTTCCCAAATGTCATGTCAACCGTTCCATTTCGGCAATTAATTTGGGCATTTGCGGTTGCCAGAAATGGCCGACCAAGGATAACCGTAGGTTGTTTTGTTCTGTCGGAAGAGACATAATCCAACACTAGAAAATCCACTGGGAAATAAAAATCTTCCACCTTCACAATAACATCAGTCAATATTCCTCGGGGGAGCTTAGGGGTTAAATCGGCCAAAACCACGGTAGTGTCGGCCTTCCTAAGAGGGCCAAAATCATATTGGTCATAAAGGCTCCCCGGAAGAATACTAACACTAGCTCCAAGATCTAGGAGTGCCCTTTTTATTTTGAAATCACCTACTTGAATAGATATAATAGGCGCCCCCGGATCTTGTAGTTTAGGTGGAAGAGCACCCGATAGAATAGCATTCACATTAGCGGTTACATCAAGTTTCTTTGGGAATTTATGATTACGCTTTTGTGTACACAATTCTTTCAAGTACTTCGCGTAAGCTGGAATTTGTTTAATGGCATCCAAAAGGGGTATGTTAATTTTGACCTGTCTAAACATCTCCCACATTTCTTCTTGTTGTGGTCCTCTTTTATTTACCATTTTTGCTTTAGATGGTTCAACTAATGCCTCCGGGTAAGGAACGGAACCACCCGTCATATCCTTTCCTTTAGCAATAGGTGACTCATCTCTAAAAACTGGTTTAATTTTTTCAAGATTTTGATTAATTGGTTTTTTATTATTAACAAATTCCACTTCACCTTCACTTTCCTCACCCTCAATAACATCCTCCACCACCCCTTCAACCAATTGTGGTGGAGACTCAACTTCATTATCGATAACCTTACCATTACGAAGAACCGTAACTTTACTTACATTTGCATTGGTTGAAGTCGACCCTTGATGTTGCGGGTTTAATGTAGTGTTACTCGGTAGCCTCCCTCCTCCTTGCTTTAACAAAGATATTTCTTCGGCCATTTGACCCACTTGTCTTTCCAATGCCACAAACGACTTGTCCCTCACTTCATTCTCCTTCTTTGATTCTTTCATCATCTCTAATAGTGCATCCAACTTTGAGTTAACCGCATCATCTCCCCCATTTGACCCATTTTGTTGTTGGTGATCTTGATTGTAATTCCTTGGGGGGTAATTTGTGTTCCGGTTATTGTTATAAGAACCCCTTTGATAACCACCCGAATTGTAGTTCCCTTGTTGACGCGGTTGATATGAGGTTGATGAGGTGTTTTGATTCGCACCTTGAAAGTTGGGGTTCATTTGGTTTGCGGCGTTCCCATACTTGAAGTTAGGATGGTTTCTCAACCCCGGATGATAGGTGTTTGAGTTCATGTCATATTGTTTCCTCTCACCATATACTTGATTCACCTCTTCTTGCCTCCCTTCTTGAAATGGGCACTCCATTGTTTTGTGGCCTATATCTCCACAATCTTCACAAACGTCGAATCGAGCTTTTTCTCCCGCTACTTCTTTCTTTTCGCCTTTCCTTAACAATGCCAGTTCTCTCTCCATAGATGCTAACCTTTCTTTTGTGTCATAATCCGGGACGGACTTAGAAATTGCGTGTTTGGCTCTTCGGCTAGCCGATGCTTCGGCTTTAGAACTTTGGCTCATCCTTTCTAAGAAATCCCAATCATCTTCTTCGGGATTAGACAACAATGTCCCATTACTGGTGGACTTCAAGTACTTCCTCTCCTCTTGAGTCAAACCATCAACAAAACACTTTACCAATTCCCACAACTCAATTTGATGGTGGGGGCATTTCCTCAACAACTCCTTGAAGCGTGTAAAAGCTTCATGTAAAGGCTCACCCGTTTGTTGTTGAAAGGTCTGAATCTCAATTCGGGAGTCATCTGTCTTCGCAACCGAATAGTACTCATCCAAAAAGACTTGTTGCATTTCATCCCATGTGTGGATGCTATTGGCCGGCAATGTGATGAACCATTGCTTTGCTCGATCCTTTAGAGAAAACTAGAAAAGTCTAAGTTTGACTTCGCTTTGATCAAAATTCTCATCCCCAATTGTGCTACAGATGGTAGCAAACTCGGCTAAATGGGTGTATGGTTCTTCGGTGACCATACCATGAAAATGTGGAAGGACATTGATGTAATTCGGCCTTGACTTGAATCGCCTCATTCCGGGAATTGGTGGAACAATTGGAGAAGCATTCTCCGAAATAGCCGGTCGAAAACGACCATTAACTCCACCCATAGGGGCTACCGGTTGTCTTCGGTTTTCATTAATGTAGCCCCCAGTAAATCTCCTCTCTTCTTGTCTAGGAGGATAAACAGGTCTAGCGGGTCTACCCGTTCGACCCATTGGTTGTCTCGGTCTTTGGTGAACATAATTCACCTCTTCTTCCTCTTCAAATCCTTGCCCCTCATTGTACTCTCCATAGATGCTCCTTTCACCATCCTCATACTCGTAATCGCCAAACTCTTCACCATTCCCAACATCTTCATTATCAGCATACCCAAAATATTCACCATCTTCATCCTCCCAACCCTCGTTCTCATTGTTTCTGGGAGGGGTTTGATTTTGTTGTGGTCTCCTTCTTCTTTGGTACGTGGGATTGGTACGGATGTTAACGGGTCGGTTTTGTTGAACTGGACCCGACCCACGGGGTTGGTTGTTATTGATAGGTATAGATGGGGTTTGGGTTGAGGTTCGGTGAGGTGGAGTTGGTGGGCGGTTAGGGATAGGGCCTCTGTTTGGAGTTGGGCCACGGTTTCTCATGCTAGATCCAGAAGAATGACTGCTTCGACCATCCATGGATGATGGTTCCGATGAAATAGGTTGTAAATTTTTTTGTTGGGTTCGGTTTTGCCTTGCTATCCTCTCAATTTCCGGTTCAAACACAAGTGGTGAAGTTCTCCCGGATGAACGGGTACGCATGCACTAATCTGTTACCTGCACACACAAACAAACACCACGCGTAACACAAAAATAGAAGAAGATTAACCAAACAAACAAGTAACAAAAATTTGTAACAAATAGTCACAAAAGTCAACTAAAATAAAACACCAAGCGCACACACTCCCCGGCAACGGCGCCAAAATTTGATCGGTGTCGAAGGGACCGGTCAAAGATAAAGAAATAGAGTGTCCTAATCACCTTAAACTAGTTAGGGTAAGAAGGGTGTCGAACCACGAAGAGTTTGTGGTCGGTGCTCAACTTCAATTAACAATGCAAATTATGAAGTTACAACGGGTCTTTCTGACCAAACACAATCAATGATTTAAGTGAAAACTATATAAACTCAATAAACAAATCAAGTACCAAACAAAACGGTTTAAGTTGTAAACAATAATTGAAAGGGTATCACACCCGGGTTTCAAGCTCGCAAGTAATTAGGGATTATCACACCAACATTTGAGTTCAAACAATCGAATGGTTATCCCAATCTAATTAACCAAATCTAACCAAGAACATCAACATTCATACATCATCGGCAAATAGTGTAAAACACTATTTACGAATGAAATCGAGACAAATGTATGCAATATAGAATTAGATTAATCAATAGATTCAACATAAATCAAAGTTCATAGCAATTATCATCTAACGGGGTCAATGGTGCAAGAATTTATCGACTCCCGTGAGTTCATAACCATACTAAACACAAAGATTCAAGTATTTCAAACCAAACGATTACAAGAATTGTTTCTCAAAGCTAGCACATGATAAAACCCTAAAAACTTACAAACAATCCACCCGGGAATGATTACCGGTGGATTAGCCGCTCATGGTTGTGGAATGCATCTTCGATTCTTCAATATTTCGAGTATCAATCTTCACTTGCATGTTAAAATCGTGTTCCTTAGCCTCCAAGAATGACCAAAATCGCCCAAGAATTGTGGTGTAAAAAAATATCCTCGAATTTGAGGAAGAAAAACCTAATTAACCATTGAAAATCGGCTGTTTCGCCCAAAACCCGCGTCTGAAACGCACCCAGCGTAGGCTTACGCTGGGAGGGCGTAGGCCTACGCCGGTACACTGGAACCTGCTGTGAAGATATTACTAAGGCGTAGGCCTACGCTGATATGGCGTAGCCTTACGCTGGTGGCGTAGGCTTACGCCAGATGGCGTAGGCTTACGCTGTGACTGCAGTTTTGCCCCGTTTTCTCCGTGTCTCTTCCGACTCTCTCGTAATATCTTCAAAGATCACATTTTAAGCTTCCAACACCTGCACATGCATGACTACACAAAACCTTTGTATTCCACATATCAAATTGCATAAATATAACATATTACACCTTTTAATACATGAAACTTTGGCCACTTATCACAGTGGCGAACCCTAATTTCTCAACCTTCATTTTCTCGGTTCTATTTCTCGCGTATGCTCACTGCCAACCCAACATCATCGTCACTACCTTTCAGAATCCTGTACAGGTACTATTTTCGAAATTCGAGGACGTTCTTGACCGATTCCATCCTGAAATTGACAATTCGTCAAAATTCTACGTACTGTTTCCGTCTAGCTTTGAAGAACAACATCAATCTTATCAGTTTAAAGTTTTAGCTTTGCGTAATGGCTTGATTTTGTGTTGTTTATTGGGGCCTTTGGTTTACTATGTTTGTGATCCGGTGACTAGGCAGTGGGTGACTTTACCTAGGGCTAGAGATAAATCCCCAAACACGCACCCGATTTTCTTCGGATGGCGGTAGTGGGGGTGTGGTGGTGGTGGTGGTAGTGGCCAGAATTTTAGGTTGGTGGAAGGTGCATGGATTTTTGTAGGTGGTGGTGGCCATGGAGATGGTGGGTGGTGACAAGGGAGTTATGTGAATTTTAGGGTTTTAGGTAGGGCTGGCAATTTCTACCTGTTTAAGACACGATTAAACCTGTTTAAGAAAAAGTACACTATGTAATTTTATACATTTTAAAAAATAAGTAAAATTAAGAGGCTAGACTCCATCATTTCTCCTTCTTGGTACATAAAAGATACAACTGTCTTATAGACATTAGATATAAAGAAGTTAAACGAGTCGTATTCATATTTGATACTTGTGTTATCCGCGTCGCCTATGACCTGTTTAGACACGAATTACCTGTTTTGCCAGCCCTAGTTTTAGGTAAGAAAGACATATGTGGTCAAACAAGGGTACTTTTGTTTTTTTATATAAAAATTAACTGAAAATTTTAGCGGTGTTAGCCGTTTGTCTTTAATTAAGATAAAAATGTAACCCCATTGACTAAAAAAGAGAAATTTAAACTATTAGATTAAAATAGGGAATTGGTGTAAACCACAGGGATTAAAACAAAAGTTTACTCTATATATTTACTAGTAGGAACCCCGTGCGTTGCAACGGGAGTTCCGTATGTATCCAAAACATGAAATAAATGAAATCCGACATGTCTAGAGTTTAAACAAAATCTACATCGCAATGTAAAAATAAGCAAAGTTCTAAAATCCAGACAAAATTCACATCGCTACGTAAAAATAAGAAAAAGTTACCCCATAACTATTTAATTTTTTGTTTTTATGCACTTGCTTATTTTGATGGTTTATATAGGCTGACAAAGATACCGATGCGATGTACGCCCAAATGAGCATTCGACCCATGAATTCTGTTAGTTATGTAAACACATTTACCCAAAAGAAAAGTCAATTTTGAGTTTTGAGAGTTTACGTAACCTCAAAATTTCATGAAGTTAAAATGAAAAAGAAAACATAAGTAAATTGATAACGATGATAAAAAGGAAAATTTTACCTTTATGATAAAGTTTGATATGTATATATAGGGTGAAAAAAAAATTCAACAGGTTACCAGCTAGGCTGATTCACTGTTTCTAAGAATAAAATTTTAAAATAAGTTTATAATTTTAGATATCTATACTATATAATAAATAAATGTTTCTTAATGTCACGTGTCTCCATCACATTCATTCTTAAATTTTTTTCACTTCTCTCTTTTATTAAATACACCTATCCAGGGGCGGATTCATGCGGAGGTTAGTGGGTGTCAAATACTCTCAACTAGTATAAAATATATGTTTTTCTTTCCTTAAATTGCATGATGCACCCATATGATTTCTTTCAAGCACCCATCTTATTTCCTAACCTGTTTAATCTCAATATTATAATGAGTTTCTAACAAAAAAAAAACCAACAATAATCAATGAAATAACTGAGATTTCCTAAACTGTTTATTCCGGTAAGATTTTTTTTTTGTACCCAACAATAATCAATGAAATAAAACATATCTTTATCCGCCCCGTTTTGACCTTACTCGTTTTGTGCACCCACTCATAATAATTCCTGGATCCGCCACTGCCTCTATCTTTCCAATAATAAGAATAATAATATATTTTTAAACAAATTACACATTTATTTTAAATTATCTTATATTATAAGAAATTATGAAATCTAATTACCTAACTTATGTTTTCATTTAAAGAGTAAATGAAAGTCAAATTACTTTAAATAGTAATTAATTTATTTTCAAAATTCTATTATACATTAACTTTTTATATATTTTTGGATTTTGTTTTTTATTGTCAATTAAAATTTCTCACCTATAAGATGTATATAAAGATTTAAATTTTTTATATACATTATATAATACACATGTTCTAAGCTAGTTCTGAATAAAAGCAAGATAGATGAAAACGATGTATCTGAATCCACTTTCCATATTATATTTTCGAGTTTGTTTATGTATATACTTATTAAAAGAAACATTATTTTTATCTATTTATGGTGAGTGTGAAACTAATGATTTAATATGGTCCACATTTACAATTCTCTTTCGCTTACAACCTTTAATTTGCAAATTTTAATTATATAAAGCGGATTTTGACAGAAATCAAGGCTCCGTAACCATAGGCCAAACTATTATGATATGTGGCTCTTGCCAAGATTAGAGCAGGGAAATCGACAGAAGCTTTAGAGAAGGAGATAGGATTTTTAAACAATACTCATTTTATACATTAAAAGGAAATCCTTTACAAAGTCCGAGAAAAAACCCACTAAGAACGTGTAGAAGCAATAATTAAACAAGGAAATAAATCATGCAGAATTAAAATTGTAGAACATGGAAAAAAGGATCCAAATAGCTTTCTAACATCCAAAATACACCAACCTTCTTAACAACCGAAGAAGGTCAAAGTTGTTCTAGTTTTTAAAGTGAGCATGAAACATGATGCCAGTTATAAGCAGTTGTACCGAATTATGTCAAACCCGTCTGAAAAGTGATCCTGTTGTAGACCTTACACCCAAGCTGCTTAACAACCAAAGTATGTCAAAAACTCAATGAAAATTTTGAAAAAGAAAAAATCAAAGGTGTTTCACAGAAAGGTAGAACATTGCTGCAAGAAGTGATGAAAAAGAAATCTTTTGGAATTATTGCAAGACCCCTCTGACCAATTTGTTAAAGAAAGATGCTTTTCATTGGCAAGATGAAACTCAACAAGCTGTTAAACAATTAAAGGTGGCTTTATCTACAGCCAGCCTTACAAGATTTTTCAAAGACTTTTATTATTGAAACAGATGCTTAATCCAAAGGTTTAGGAGATGTGGCAAAAGGATCCCAGTATTCAACAGATCTTGTCTCAGTTGCAAGCTGGTACTTCTGTTAAACAATATACAAGAAAATAAAACTAATGCAACCCTAGAAAAATGTTGTATTAGGCCTTGAAAAGGTTGCAATAGGTCTAAGGCAACCTTTTATCAGGGGCTGCATTAGAATCAGTTGCATTAGACCTATCGTAACTTTTTCAAAGCCTAATGCAACCTTTTTTAAAAGTGTTGCATTACTATTCAAGTGCAACTTTTTAAGTATGTAACTTTTTTGATACTCAGATGCAACTTTTATTATTGTTTAGTTCAAAAAAATGCAACCTTTTTTACACTCAAAGATAACCTTTATTATAGTTCAGCTACAAAAATGCAACCTTTTTTGTAGACTTAATGCAACCATTATTATCTTTTTAATATAAAAAATGCAACATTTTTTATGGTAAATGCAACATTTTTACAAACCCAAATGCAACTTTGTAACATATATTTAACTCCTATTAATTAATATACATTCAATCGTAATTACCCAAAACAATAATAACAAAGATATCATTGATAGTCAAATGGTGTACTTTAACATGCTCGTCCAAACTCAAATAACAATATAATCAACACGATGTGTCAATGACAATAATAAATAGAAATGAAAAACGTTCTACCCATCTAAATCTACAAATGATAGTTGTTTCATAACCTTATGCATCATAACTTCCAAGCTTTGTTGCTGGCTGTCTATATCTTTACGCATAGTTTCGAGCTCGCCTTTTTTTCTTTCATGATCCTCTTCAACCTCTTTGCGCATTTCCAGAAACTGTTTTTTTTTTCCAAAAACGTTTGCTTTGAATGATTTCATCAATCCCTCTAAAATCATGTATGATGTGGAAGCACCATCTACTTTTTTTTATCATTGTATTTATAACGCATCTAGCAATATCCATGGTTCTCTTTGTTCATTATAACCAGAAAAGATCTACCGTAGCGCTTCCATCCTTTATAGGTTTCTAGTTATTTATTTGTTTCTGCAATGATGTAAAAAAAAATATTAAGAAAATATTGTCAAAAGAATTTTATACACCTGAAATCATGCTATGGGTGAATGTTAAAAAATGCGTCCGTCAACGGAGACTTGCAATAAACATATGCACGTTTACATAAGGTTAAAAGTAGAAAGAACTTACAATTTTTCTTGTCGTGTCATCATATGTATTAACATATGCACATCCTTTCACCCTTTTACGGTTATGTTCAAACAACTGGGTTAAAGTAGGTACATCTTGGTTTAGGTCATCATTTTTCTGTATTCATAATAACATAAACATCAATAAAAAACATTAGCATATTGAACAAAAATAAAATACAAATCACGAGCAAAACAAAAAACATATTACCATCGCCTCAAAAATCCTAGCATAAATTTTTGGACCGGCTGTGTGCATATTTTTTTTGACATGTGTGATTCCTTGGCTCGTAAACAACGTAACTCAGCTAATAGAAAACTCTAAATAGCAAATAATATTAATGGAACAGGCTCGTTAGTGATTCTGGCTGTTACGCAGCACCTAAAAATAACGAAAGTTAAATGTAGAACCTCAGTAATTAATATGGAGTTTCATCTACATGGCTGCAAGACACACAATCGCGCGCCCCTGCGTAATATCTTGAAATCTAGTGGTCATTTTGAAACTATCATCAAGTTCTATAGTAAAAATAGTTGCCATACGTATTCTGTGCATATTTAGCATTATATAAAAAATCCAAATAACTACTCTGTATGTGAATCAAAGAGAAGTAATAAGTCTTGATCAAATAAGTTCTGAATCTAGTAGGATTCAGAATCTACCGAGACACAATGTATATATCATAGTTACTATTTATGTATTTGGGCGATATAGAAGAAAATGCTAAAGAATTCTTACTTGTTGAGGAGATGAGGCAATTGATCTATATCTGGATTAACAAAAGTTGAGGTCACTGATGTTGAGCCCAATTGAAGTGAGTCTGCGACAAAAGTTAAATTTTTAGCATTGAATCTAATTTCTCAAAGAAATGAAATTTAGGTTGAAATTTATGATATCTAGAACTTCATTTCTAATAGAAGATGAGATGAAAGCAAACATGATGAATGCAACTGAATATCTCAATCTGGGATTTTCTTGACATTTATGATCCTTCTATTATTGATAACTGAATTCAGAAATTGGGGATAATTTTTCGAAAGAATCATTCATATATAGAACAATAGCTAAGATGCATGAACAACTTCAATTGAATGTTTATTAAACCTGTCAAATGTAATATGAGCAACCACACTTGGGGTTTGTAATATGTCAATTCAATCCACACGAACACATAAAATTTCATTAATCAGTTCATCATCATTCAAGATTACGAATCTAAGGAACGGTATCAAAATAAAAAACCCTACATAACACGATTGAAAAGTACCTTTAATTAACAAGAGGTAATAAAATGTTATCAGTTAATAACCGCAAGAAGGGGAAGCAATTAAACACGATTTTTAGGGTTTATGGTGGCAAACCTTGGGAGCGATGATGCAGCTCTGACTCCTTGGAAAATCGAAGTCACTTTCTTGTTGATTTCAAGGGAAAATTGTATATCCGAAGAATCGATGAAGCTTTCTTGGTGTGCGGTGCTCTGAAGAAGAAGCATCGTTGGGGGAAAGATGGAGGCGACTGCTACACTCATTTGTGTGTGTGTGTGTGTGGGGGGGGGGATGATGGGTTCATTGTGTTTGGGATGAGAGGGAAATCAAATAAGTTTTCGTGAAAAGTGCTTGAATTGAGGGGGGATCTGATTTTGAGGAGGGAAACAAGATTTATATTTTAATCTATACTATATAATAAATAAAGGTTTTAAATTGACACTTGTACTTTTTTTTCTACCCCTCTCTCCTATTAATTATACAAATTTTATTTATTTTTTTTTATAATCTTTTTTTGTTTTTTCCGTCTCTTTCTCCTATTAAATAATAGTGATTTCTATAATTGTTTTTATAAAACGTTTTTCATAAATATGTAATATGTAAATATTTATTACTAGGTATATATAACATTGCCTTTATTTAAACCGTGTAATACTACGGGTTTTAAAGTTTAACATGAATTAACATTTATCAGTTACATAAAAAAATTAATACTTAGCTAAAAAATGTTTTAAATATTAACTTAACAAAAATTATAACTGTCACGTAAAATATTATTCAACTCGTGTAATACATGGGTTTTTAAGACATAAAGTTTTTATTAGTAAGTATATATCATTACATTAATTCAACCCGTGTAATACGCAAGATTCTAACCTAGTAACTAATAATTTAAAATAATAAATATTAATTAAACTAAAGTGTAAATATAACATTACCTAAAAGAATTATAACTTATATACTATATAAGATTATTTGTTTTTAAAAGACTATCAAATAGGTTAAAAACTATGAGTGTTATATATAAAAAATATATATAATTATATTGAATAATAGATGTGAATTAAATTATAAGTGTTTTCTTTAATATGAGCATAAAAAGTTATAAATTTGGTCGGTTATAGTCAATACGGACTATTATGCGTTGTTTCAGGGTTATTGATGGTCAATCAAGGTTAATGACGGTCCATTAGGATCATTAACATCCAAATAGGTTGATTGATGGTCGTTTAGTGTTAACATGGGTAGTTATGCTCAGTGATGGTTGTTGGGTGTTAATATGGGTAGTTGGGCTCAGTGATGGTTGTTTAGGGTTAATATGTTCTTTAATGGACAATTACGGTTAAATTTGATTAGTTATAGTCGATACAGGCTATTATGTGTTGTTTTAGGGTTAATGATGGTCAATCAAGGTTAACGACGGTCCATTAGGGTCATTAACAGCCAATTAGGTTGATTGATGGTCGTTTACTGTTAACATGGGTAGTTAGGCTCATTAATGGTTGTTTAGGGTTAACATGGGTAGTTAGACTCGGTGATGGTTGTTTAGGTTAATATGTGCCTCAATGGATAACTACGGTAAAATTTGGTCAGTTATAGTCAATATGGGTTATGATGTGTTGTTTTAGGGTTAATGATGGTGAATCAAGGTTTATGACAATCCATTATGGTCATTAACATCCAATTAGGTTGATTGGTGGTATTTAGTGTTAACATGAGTAGTTATGGTGATTGATGCTTTTTCGTGTAAAGTGAAACTTATTGACCCATTAGCATGTTTCATGTATTAAAAGTACATAACCCGTTGACACATTATGTGAAGTCCCAGTTTTATTCCATTAAACTAACCCGTTGAAAGAAATTACATTTCATACAAACCTTTCAAGGAAAATCTACTTTTATTTAATATCAAATAAAATTTGCAGACTTTGACTTTTGAGGTCAAAGTCAGGTCTCCAAAAAGTCAAAAAGATATAGTTCCAGATCTGGCTCCATACATTGTGTGTTGTTTGTTGTATGCAATCTGTACTTGACCTCAAAAAGTCAAAATCTGTATGCGATCAAAACATTGTGTGTTATTTCTTGTATGCAATCTGTACTTGACCTCAAAAAGTCAAAATCTGTTTTGATATCACAAGTTTTAGTGTTGTTTTATGTATGCAGTCTGTACTTGACCTCAATTATTCAATTATGAGATAAATAACATACTAGTTGACCTTAAAAAGTTAAAATCCGTTTTGATATCAGAATTTATAGTGCTCTTTCATGTAAGCAATCAGTATTTGACCTCAAAAAGTCAAAGTCTATGCAGCAAAAAATAGAAAAAAAAAACAGAAAAAAACAGCAAAAAAAAACTGAAATAAAAAACAGCCAAAAAAAAACAGAAAATAACAGCAAAAAAAGATAAAAATGGTTTGGTAACCGGTCAAACGGGTTCGGGTTAACATGGGTTTTGGGTGAAAATGGTAACGGGTCAAACGGGTTCAGGTTAACATGGGTTTTAGGCTCGAGCTGCAAGCCGGTCTCGAGTGGCTCGTGAGTCGGCTTCGCTTGTTTACGCCCCTTTAAATAATACTTGAATCAACATAAAGATCAAAAAAATAACCAAAAAAAATCTATAAATTTTTTTGAAAGAAAACAGTAAAAATAAAGAGAAAAAAACAGAAAAATGGCAAAAAATAACCTGAAAAAACAGCAAAAAAGAAAGATAAAAATGAGTTGGTAATGGGTCAAACAGGTTCGGGTTAACATGGGTTTAAGTGAAAATGGTAACGGGTCAATTGTGGTCAGGTCAAAACTTGTAAGTGTAAGTTAGGCTTGCGAGCCAGCTGGAGCTCGATAAAATAAGCACGGGCCAGGGCTCGTTTGTTAAACAAGCTTATATTTAGGTTCGAGCTTGTTAAAGCTCGTTCGATTCGAGCTTTTAGCAAGCCGGTGTCGAGTAGCTCGCGAGCCGGCTTGGCTCGTTTACACACCGAACTTTAAATAATAATTGAATCAATTAAAAGAAAAAAAAACCAAAAAAAAGAAAAAAAAACTGAAATAAAACAGAAAAAAATATTGAAAAAAAACATAAAAATAACAACAAAAAAGAAAGATAAAAATGGGTTGGTAACGGGTTCGGGTTAACATGGGTTTGGGTGAAAATGGTAACGGGCCAATTGTGGTATGGCCAAAACTTGTAAGGTTCGAATCTTGTCAATTATAGTATGTTTTTTATTGTTTTGTATAGTTTTGTTTTGTAATTATTAATTTCAGTTGGCATGGTGGCTAGTAGCATACCTATTAAACCTTAAGATCAAGGTTCGAATCTTGCATTCTGTTTGTTTTTAGTTTTACTCTTTGTTTTAGTCCACGTGGCTATGATTTAACAATACACGTATTCTTTTAAAAATAAGCTTCAATAATTATTAAAATGCTTACAAATCTTTTTAAAACGTTTATAAATCTTTTTAAAACGTTGCATTTAATTTTATTTTTTTAGATAACTTTGTGTAATAACACCACTGTAAATAGACTTTTTTTTTATTGTAATACACCTAATGAGCCCGAACAACACGGTAACGGTATTCAATTTTATAATTTTTTTTGTTTCGATGGGAGTCGGTTTTGGTATTTTCTAAATGTATCGCGTACTGGTAAAATTTGCAACCCTTATAACAAAAGTTGCAAATTTCAATAAAATTTGCAACCTTTCAAGAAAAAGGTTACAAATTTTAGTAAAATTCGCAACTTTTAAATAAAAAGGTTGCAATTTCAATAATATTTTGTAACTTTTTTGGAAAAAGATTGCATTAGATCTTTTAATGCAACCTTTATGTTGAATGAAGTTGCATTAGAGTCAATTGCAACACAATTGAAAAGGGTTACATCTAAAAAGTTACATTAGCCATATTTTCTAGTGGTCATATTCTCAAAAGAAAAAATAGGGTGGTGATTGGTTTTGATTCTCATTTAAGATTGGACATACTGCACCTTTGTCATGCCTCTCCTATGAGAGGACATTCAGGTACTTACCTACTCTCATCATACCATTAGCAACAGCTACCAAAAGCTAGTGGCAAGGACTATTGTTTCCATGGATTTTATAGGAGGCCTACCAAAAGCTAGTGGCAAGGACTCTATTATGGTGATTGTAGACAGATTTACTAAGTTTGGACACTTCATTCCCTTGTGTCATCCTTTTGATGCAACTAAAGTGGCTCAGTTGCTCTTTGATAATATTTTCTAACTTCATGGATGTCCTAGCACTATTGTTTCAGATAGAGACTCTATTTTCCTTAGTCACTTTTAGCAGGATTTTATGAAATTACAAGGTGTGATTTTAGCCTTTTCATCTGCTTACCATCCTCAATCTGATGGGCAGACTGAAGTCTTAAATAGATGCTTGGAATCTTACTTAAGGTGTATGGTGATGGATGATCATTTACAATGGCCTAAATGGCTTACTCTCGCAGAATGGTGGTACAATACCTCTACTCACTCAGCTATTGAAATGTCCCCTTTTGAAGCCCTCTATGGCATACCACCCCCTATACACATTCCTTACATTCCTAATGACACTAAGGTCCTGTTTGGTTCATGTAATTCATTGGAATTAGAATTTGAATTGGAAAACATTCCATCCAAAATTGTGTTTGGTTGGTCAACTAAAGAAATGGAATTGGAAAACTTTCCTTCAACCATTGGAATTTAACTTTCCTTCACTTATGAAGGAATTCTAGATTACCAAAAAACCCATTGAATATCTTTTCTTCTTCATCTCTTAAACCAGCAACCGATCACCATTCATAACCATGTTTCTGTTAAATCAAAAGTGACCTAGACTCTTGATCAGATGTGTACGCTATCAACTATCTCAATAACTTGACACACAAGTTTGCATAAACACACTATGCGACTCTTTTTGATTTATGAAGAAAACGGAAATTGCATACAAAGCAAAACAGGACTAAAAACTAAAGGCCTATTATGGGTTTATATAATACCCTTAAAAGCTTTCCTAACCGACTCAAATTAGAATTCCTAAACCTTCTCAAATACTAAATTCAAATTAATAGATAAACATAAACAATGACTAATAATAAAAATAAACTAGTTATTTTATCTTGATCTCCACCAAGCCATCCCATGAGATCAAACCGAACCACCCTAAAATATCTTCTCGTTCATCACCCCCTCTCGATATTTGCTTCCTTCATTCCTAAGAGTGCACAAAACTTCATTAGCTTCTCTTTAGGCAGACTCTTCATGAACATATCAGCCGCCCAATTCAAAGTATTAACATACTTGAAATCAATTTCTCCATTCAACACCTTTTCATGTATGAAATGATAATGGACCTCTATATGTTTTGTTCGAGCGTGAAATGTTGGATTCTCAGCTAGTTGTATTGAAGATATATTGTCACCGAACATTGTCACCTTTTCCTTAGCTCCTTGGTTCAACTCTTTTAATAACCGTACTAACCATACACATTCCTGTGCAGCCATAGTTGCTGCACGATATTCAGCCTCAGTAGTCGAGAGCGACACCGTAGGCTGTCTTTTACTACACCACGTGATTGCACTCAAACCAATCAGAAATACATACCGAGTGGTACACCGTCTAGTATTAGGATCTCGGGCATAACCGGCATCACAAAAACTGATTAACTCCACCTTGGACTCCATCTTAAATATAACTCCATAGCTTGGAGTCTCTTCACATGCCGTAGCACTAATCGAACCGCTTCGAGGTGTGGTTTCCTTGGAGCTTGAACAAACCTGCTTAAAACACAAACCACATAGGCTATGTCCGGTCTGGTAAGAGTGAGATAAATTAGGCTTCCCAATTTGCCTATACATGGTGACATCTTCTAATTTCTGTCCTTCATCTGCACTTACAGAAAGGTTTGGTTCCATAGGCACTTTCATGGGTTTGCAACTTTCCATGCCAAATTTGGATAGCAAATCCACTACATATTTATTTTGATGCAAAATAAAGCCATCTGATTCATATTCTAGTTCTAAACCCAGAAAATGTTTCAACCTTCCTAAATCTTTCATGAAAAACCGAGTGCACAGATTGCTTTTAAGTTGGTTTACCACATACGTTAGATCACCCGTTATAATCAGGTCATCTACGTAAACGAGGACTACTGCTGTTTTATCGCCTTCTACCCAAACAAACACACTAGTATCAGCTAGCGTAGGAACGAATCCATTAAGTTCTAGAAATTCACCAATTTTCCCAAACCAAGCCCTTGGTGACTGTTTCAACCCGTATAATGCTTTCTTCAACTGACAAACATGATTAGGAAACTTTTGAGTTACAAAACCTCCCGGTTGATCCATATATATTACCCGGTCCAAATCTCCATATAGAAAAGCGTTACTAATGTCCATCTGCCATAAATCCCAACTCTTGCTTGCTGCTATGGCCAGAATTACACGCACAGATGTTAGTTTAGCTACGGTACTGAATGTGACATCGTAATCAATCCCGTATTGTTGAGAAAAACCTCTAGCAACCAACAGTGCCTTGTACCTCTCGATTGACCCGTCTGCCCGCCTTTTAATTTTAAAAACCCATTTACATGATATGGGTTTTGCTTCATCTGGCTTTGGAACCAAGTTCCATGTTTCATTCTGTGCCAATGCTTGTAACTCTTCTTCCATAGCTATTTTCCATTTAGAACTTGAGTGGCCTGCTCTATAGTTTCTGGTTCAACTTCTTTATCTGCAAGTAGAGCCACGTTAGCGTACCTCGGATTAGGCCTTTTTACCCGTTCAGACCTGCGAACTTCTTGCTGTTCTGTCTCGGCACCAGCGTTCTTGGCTCAACTGATCGTTGAGAACTGGTTTGACCAGTAGATACTCCGGTCTGCCATGGGCCACGTGTAGGTGTGGTCATAGTAGTACTTTCTTCAACCAATTCCTTGTTCAGGACTTCTTGATCGTAGTTGTTTGAATGAAGCGTAACATATTCTTCATAATCTTTCTTTAACTCCTGCGTGTCGGGTAATACTTCTTGATTTAACGACCACCATGACGAGTTTTTGTCAAAAATTACGTCCCTTGACACGTAAATTCTCCCGGTACTTGGTTCACAACAACGCCACACCTTTTTCTCATTATCATAGCCGAGAAAGACACACCGTGTATCCTTCTTTTCTAGTTTGTGTCTAAGGTGTCCAGGGATGAACACGTAGCACACACAACCAAAAACCCGAAAATAGCTGATGTTGGGCTTGATTTTGAATAGTCTTTCGTATGGTGTTTCATAACCCATAGTTTGTTGAGGAAGACGATTACTTACATATGAAGCAGTTCTCATAGCCTCGGCCCAAAACCTTCCCGGAATGTTTTTGTTGTGCATCATACTTCCACACATATCAGTCAAATGTCGATTATTTCTTTCGGACACCCCATTTTGTTCAGGGGTGTTGGCACACGTCAATTGTCGCTTGATCTTATTATCCTTTAAATACATGGAGAATTCTCTAGATGTATACTCGCCACCATTGTCGGATCTAAGGCATTCAATGGTTTTCTTCGTCTCCCGTTCAGCCTCTAGCTTGAATTCTTTAAAACGTTTGAATGCTTCCGCCTTTTCTTTCATAAAATATACCCACAAATATTTTGAGTAATCATGTACCGCATACCTTTTATTGTGGGTTGTTTCACCGGACCGAACACATCGGTGTGAACTAGTTCAAGGGGAGATGAGGCATGATGTTTAGACCTTGTGAATGGTAACTTGTGAGCTTTCCCATACTGGCAACCACTACACACTACATCGGTTTTCACCTCAATGTCAGGTATACCTGATAGCAACTTCTTCTTGACAATTAGTTGGAGTTTATCATATCCCACATGGCTTAGCCTTTAGTGCCATATATCTGGGTTTTGATTTTTCTTTACCTTTTCGACATACGAAGTTCCGGCTGATAGAACATACACCTAGTCTTGCTTCTTTCCTTCGATCACCGGTTTTGATTTGGTTTCAAACTATTTAAATATAGAAACTGTTTCTGGTCCAAATAAGACATATAGACCCTCATTTGTGATCTGGGGTACAGATAACAAATTCTTTCTCATACCGGAGCATGGAACACGTTTTTAAGAACCAATTCTTCCTTATTCTTCTCGGATGCAAATCTGACGTCACCGATATGAGCTATATTATGTCTTGAATCATCAGCAATAACTACGACTTGGTTACCCTCATACTTGACAGGGTCCTTTAGCCACTTCTTTTCACCCGTCAAATGGTTTGAACAACCCGAGTCACTATCCAATCATTAAGAGAGTTATTCGAAGTTTCTGTTGTGACCACCAAAGCATGCACGGTTTCGGCTTTGGCATACGATGCCTCTGCATCCCATGCATCTTCGGTTTTATTTTGTGTGGTGGCGGCATTACCTTCTTCGGTTGCTTTGGATGGACAACTTCTTGCAATATGACCGCGTTTCCCGCAGTTGTAGCATTTGAGCGTTGGTTGTTTTCCCTGTTTGTTCCGGTGAGTATTCCTTCGGTCATCGGATTCTTCACGTTGGTTTCTCTCTTCATTCCGGTTTCCTTTTCCTTTATAAGATCGATCCCATGAGTTCTTCTTGTTTTGATTGTAGCTTGGTTTGTATTTTCCTTTACCTTTGTTGGCATACAAGGCTTCAGTTTCTTGTTTTGGTGTAGTTTGGATGGTCATATCAGACATCTGTTTGGCAAGCGCCTCTTGCCCGGATAACAAATTCTCGAATTCTGATAACGTTGGTTGTGTTGGCCATCCTTGAATAGCAGCGATGAACGTCTAAATTCCGGCCTCAACCCGTGTATAATTATCCGTTTCATTCTTGCATCCCCGATCCTAGATTGTTGGTCTAGGTCTGCAATATCTCTACAAACTTTATCTCTACAAAGGGTCTTCACTTTATGGAAGTATTGGGGGATCAACATATCCTTTTGTGTTACTGATAACAACTCATTCTCAAGAAGTTGCAATCGAGTATCGTTTTTCTTGGAGAATAACCTTATAAGGATATCCCACACTTGTTTAGGTGTTTCGACATCTTGAAAGTGATCTAACATCTCCTCTTCAACGGTAGTCTTCAGCAAAAACATAGCCTTCCCGACCTTCACTCGCCACTTTCCGATGGCTCCTCCGGTATCGTTTCTTGGCACCTGAGTTTCTGAACCGTTGGTCACTTCCCATAAGTCCTGCCCCTGGAGGTAGGACATAACACACGTCGACCAAACCCAACAATTGGTTTGATTCAAACGCTTAATAACTGCGACAAACGACAGATCGGCCATTGGTTCTACTAAGCAATCGGATTCTTCTTCTTGATCGATTATAGCAGGTGAAGGATGATTACCCACACACGAGCCCACGGATGATCAGGCTCTGATACCACTTTGTTAAATCAAAAGTGACCCAGACTCTTGATCAGATCTGTACGCTATCAACTATCTCAATAACTTGACACACAAGTTTGCATAAACACACTATGCGACTCTTTTTGATTTATGAAGAAAACTGAAATTGCGTACAAAGCAAAGCAGAAGACTAAAAACTAAAGGCCTATTATGGGTTTATATAATACCCTTACAAGCTTTCCTAACCGACTCCAACTAGTTTTATACCCGTCCGGTAGCCGGGTTGTTTACTGTTATAACTATCTTTTTTTGCATTCTAAAGTGCAACCATATTTGTTTATCATCTTGAACAGCCAAATCAAGCATCTTGAGTGTTCATGGTGAATAGCCTAGCGGTAAGTAAACTTTCATAGCAATCTCTCATGTCTTGCATAACCTACAAAAAAAATGAACGAATTTCACCAAACTCGATACCACAACAAAAGAAGTGAAACATTCATTCTATCTTTCAACACACAGAATCGACCTATGCTAATAAGATCCCCTTCTATGAGAAAAAATACAAGTATGGTTTAGATTTAACCAAATAGAAAGACATAACGCTTAAAATAACAATGAAACTTACTAGTGGCATTCCAACTACATACATGAATCAGTTAAGAAATATACCATAGAAACCGGTGATTCGAGAAAGGAGAGCATTAAAGGCTTGTGATTCAAGTCTCAGACTCATGAAATCCATTGAAGCATAGTGTGCTTGGAACCTTATCTGCCCTGTTGCTAAGCTTCAAAATACCCCATGATAGATTCTTTTCGTCTCTTTCCTCTAGAAACTACAACCTGTTCTCAGAAATGTTTGAAGGCTCATGTCTTTAAATTGGCAATCACATATAAACCATACCCAACTTTGAGGATAACTCCCTCTAGTTGCTTTCAAGATAGCCTTATTGAGCACATTTAGGCATCCAAAAAATAGATTTCTTAGTCAACTTAACTCTTAAAACATATTCAGGTTCCATGTACATGAAATTTCAAATCTACAGTCATTACAAAATCAAAATTAAAAAAAAAACAACCTTCATATCTCGTTGCCCTAAAATTGAAAATAAAAAGTTTTAACAATTAAGAAGATATAACTAAATTTTAACAATCAAGTTCTAATTGCAAGAATGCAACAACTAAAAAGCACAAACAACATAACATTTAACTAATTTTAAACCAAAATGAATTTAGGTGACGAACAATCCATAAAATTCTTCATTCATATCTATACACCTGTATGTAAAGTTATTAACTTTACCTTGAACATTGCACCAAAGATTTTTTTTATGATGAACTTGACCACAAAAAGAACATTAAGCAAAATACAAAGTAAAAAGACAACTAAAAGCTAAGAACAAAGCATACATGGAAAATATTCCTAAAACAAACCCAGTTAAAACTTTCATCATACTTTCAAATTCTCAATATGAAAGCCCAAAATTGAAGATCACTTAAATAAATGACTATCACATTCATTATTTATACAGTGCACAAAAAAGGAAGTTAAATAAAAGAGTTTATGGGTCAACCAACATATTTTGCTACAAACTAAATACCTGTCTGGTTTAACCCGTTACCAAACCCGATTCACCCATCTACTTTGCTCCCTTTAACAGAAACATATGTATTTAGAAGATATAAAACTGAGATAGAGCAAAGTCGGACCCAAGAGTCAAGTGTTTAATTATTTTTCTCCTTCCATGAAGTAGGCTATATAAAAAGATGCTTAATAGGCTTTTATTGATCTAAATATATATAGCTCTTTAACAATCCTAAGGGTAAGTACGGATCTAAACAGAAGTAGAATTTAAAGTTGCCATACAGCACATAAATCAAGTTCACATAAGTCACTTGTCAAATAGATATGCACAATACGCTACAATTTTTCTAATTCATAATGTGAATCAGTTAAGATTTGAAGCAGCTTTTTAACAATTCTATTAGAATTTGTAAAAATAGTGCCATAAGTAAAATTCACACAGTCACACACACATCTGCATTCATAGAACTTTTACGCCCAGATTTGAGAAAGAACATCTGCACTTTCTATTTCTTAATCTTAATAAAAAACCAATCCAAGTTCACCTTTCATCATACTTTCAAATTCTCAATATGGATGCCCAAAATAGAATATCACAGAGGATAAACAAATAAACCTACCAATGCCTAAAGTTGATTATGGTGTGAAATTATCTATGATGCAAACCTGCAAATTCCAAGTCGAGAGTTTTCTCCATGAAATCAGATAATACCAACATCCATTTGCCACCCGCTCCTACTATTACATTCCTTGTTTACTTGTTCTGCACCTGCAACCACACACAGTCCAAAATCGACTTCCAAACGCCTCGTAGTTGAATCTGATGTAGCAATTGAAAAGGGGAAAAAGGAGATAATAATTACTTTGATAAAAATATAAAATATATAATCTAGATATTATAAGTTACGCAACCACCTTCCCCAATTTAGTTTACCCGGTTGCCGAAACACTAACCCAATCAATTTTCAATAATTTTCAAGCTTTCAAATCTCCACCCTAAATGTGACACATACAACCCACAGTTTCATAAATAAGGTAAGCATCAACAATAAAACCGCTTAGCTTATGCATACAAACCAGACCAGCAATTTTGTCACATAATCGCAACTGACACACAAAGAGAACGAAATGAGACCACATTCTACAATTGATGCATCAAGTATCATTGTTTGTGATTCTTTGATGAATTTCTACATCATAACATAATCTTTTGCTTATGAAAAATGGGTGAACACCCATCATTGGTAGAAAAGAAAATTTATTAAAAAGTTATTTCTACTTTCTTAGTTTATCACTTTCTTACCCCCTGAGTTTAACAACCTTAATCCTTGTCTCTTCGATTCATAAAATCATGAAATTCGCAACTAATTTAACTGTTTCTTCTTACTTCTGGCCTTCTATAATAATAAAAATAGAGAAAGATTAAGGATAAAAACACATTAAAATCATAAAGCCCATAAAAAGTGCAAGGGTATATTATTCAAACACTAAAACCATAAAGAGACTAATATTAACCAATTCTCACCCCCAGTATTGCCTATAAACATAAATATACCGCATAATACATGAAACTCAGAGATACAATATAAAAGAAACATATGAAAAGTACAAGTAAGTGTGTGCATGTTCCGTATTAGAAAAAATTAAAACAAATTTCACTAAACACACAAACTGACTTACAAGCGCGTGGTAACTCGTTGAACAGGGTCTGCTCAACCTTTTTGGAGGCCTAAGGCAAAATGAAAATTTGGGCCTGTTTCCGAACTTTATTGATATAAACCCTCCTCTATTATATAATACACTAAAACTTTAAAAAAAAATAGCGCATAAAAGTATACCTTCATTGTGAAAAATGACTTTCTGTCCAAGACCCATCCTATGTTCCTGAGTGAAAAAAAAGATGTATATGTAATTTATAAAATTTCTAAGAAAATGAGCATTGTAAGATTCTTTGATGAGACTTACATGAGAAGCACCTAAATGAGTGAATGTCAGACCCCATGCTTCAATCCAAAATCTAGTTACTTTAGCAATTCATAAAGCAGATTCTAAATAAAAAAAAAAGACTAAAAAGCGTGATTTTGTGATAAAGATTATAACCTTTAATATACTTTCAGGAGGTAGACATATAAAGGCAATGTGACAAAATTCGTTATATTTTCATGAAAGAATAATTAGCACACACTTTTATGTAAAAACACAAAGTGTTACATTTCTTCCATAACATAAAAACTTACTGAAGTTGTTCCAGCTTCACTATTTATAGTCAGAGCCCTTGCTTTAAGAGACGTCTTTGTAGTTCGAAGAGGTCAACAGGTTCAATCCTAATTGGTTAAGTTTGATTGTAGCATCAAAAGATAGTGATACCAATCTGCCTGAAGCATACGTCTGCAACATTGGTATGATACATTCATGTGATGAAACATAGATATATAAAGTAAAGTGACATTGTAGATGTTCAAGGATCAAATGGGTAGGTTCAAATAGACAAAACATGGTGAATTCGATGGGATTTAGAACAACTATTGAATTTGCAGGTACCTTCATGAAAAGAGGTGCACAATCTGAATATTTAAACCCTAAAAACTTCATCAGTAAGTCAAACCCATAACTAATTTTGATCGATTCTAGTCCCCAATAAATTTTGAAGGGAAACAACAATTTAATCAAATAGATAAAACTTAATTTACCAAATCAATTTCGCCATCCCATGGTTGCGGTGGCCACGACCCACGATTACCAAGTTCAAACCCTCAATCTCTTAATTCTTATCTACTTGCGCACGATGGGTCTGGCATAAGCATCATCCTCGACAACTTCATCCACACTTTCGTCATCATCTTCAATCCGACAAGTAGTACTATGCAATTCAAGACCTCGTTGGCATTGATCAAGACTTGCTTAAGGGTTTTCTTCTTCTCTCGAACCTGATCGCTTTCTGAATTCTTCGTGTAAATATCGCCGCCTGTGATAGCACTGCTCAACTTTCCCCATCTGGTTGTCATATCTAAATCGAAAGAACCCTCGAATATCCATCAAGCATTTGTAGAGAGAGAACGGTTATTGAAGAAGGAGGCGACGTGGGGAGGAAAAAGGCGAGAATTGAAACTGCTTGTGAACCTCCTAATTAATACGGTCAGGATGAGTTCTTCAGTTGACCGGAGGGATGAAAAAAGGTCAACCATTCGGCATCAATATAATAGAGGAATTAGAATTCCTAAACCTTCTCAAACACTAAATTCAAATTAATAGATAAACATAAACAATGACTAATAATAAAAATAAACTAATTATTTTATCTTGATCTCCACCAAACCACCCCATGAGATCAAACCAAACCACCCTAAAATATCGTCTCGTTCATCAGTTTCATCTTCATATGATTTCTACCCACGGTTAATCCAATCAAGAAAATAAAAATCAAAATACAACATATTAAAAGAATTAGCAGCAGATCAGGAAAATGGAAAAATCAAAGTTCACCATATCCGTATTTCTCATTCCTCCAACAATTTCCTACCTATGCAAAAATCAAAACGGACATTTAAATCCATGTTTTTTTTATGAAAATCAAAACCAATTTGCTGTAAGTGAAGCATGAAGGCATGTCTGTTTTGGTTTATAGCAAATACGATGGGAACAAAGTTTATATTGAAGACGAAGCATATTAGGAAGAGGGAGCAAAGAAGAAGAGATAAGAATGGGCAATTTTGTCAATTTATATTTTTAGCATTACAATTCCATCCCTAAATTTACAAACCAAACACAATGTATACTTTTATTCGAATTAATTCCAATCCCATTAAATTCAAATTCCATCAAAGATTCCAATTCCTTCATTAAAATTCAATGAACCAAACGACCCCTAAGATTGACTCACTGGAGAAATGGTTTAAACAAAGAGAGTTAAAATTGGCTTTACTCAAGACTCATTTAGCTAAAGCCAATAATCGCATGAAACAATTTGCTGATAAAAAGCGAACTGAAAGACAATTTGTGGTGGGCAGTTGGGTATATGTTAAGCTACAACCTTATGTTCAAGCATATATGAAGAAACATCATTGCCAGAAACTTGCTCCTACTTATTATGGGCCCTATTTGATTACTGAAAAAATAGGGAATGTAGCTTATCATTTGGATTTACCTGATTCAACTGCTATTCACCCCCGGTATTCCATGTATCATTGCTGAAAGCTGCTCCTGGCCCTCCATCACAGGTCATGACCCTTCCTCAAGGACCACGTTTTACTTTGCAACCTAGGGCAATTCTCGATAGACAATTGGTGCAGAAACGAAGAAGGGCTGCAACTCGTGTCTTGGTTCATTGGCACTCACTTCCTATTTCAAAAGCTACTTGGGAAGATTTGGAGGACTTCGAGCTTCGTCTTTCAGATTTCCATTCTTGAGGTCAAGAATGTTGTTAACAGGGGAGATTTGTTACGATATTAATAAGTCAAGGGACTTAATTGTAATAAAGAATAGTTCTGTTTGCAATTTCCATTAGTTCATGGACCTTATTGTAATTCTCTATTCTTATAACCACTAGACTGTTTTAAGTCGTTAAGATCGTTAATGGAAGGTTATGCTTGATTTGGTGAATTTCCTCTCTGTCTTCTATTCTTCTTCCTTTGGTATAACTTTCTTTTTACATTCGATACATGATTGGTAAGAGAACCAAGTTCTAGAGCTATCGATCTCCTTTATGCAAGACATGTGGACTTATTTTTTTACATTTAGGAATGTTAAACAATCATATTATCAAAGATATAAAAAAAGAAGAATTCAGGTAGATTCACTTACATCGTTATTATTTGGTGACTTTTGAAGTAGTTGTTCAACTGTCAATCTGTTTATATCGGCTTCCTCAGACATGATTGATGTTGATGTGGTTGTAGAGTGTCCATTGATTACTTTAAATCTGTGTGTAGCATTATATATATATTTGAAGCATTAGATGTATAAGATGACATAGAGAAGTTTAGTGAATGTTATACCTATCAATAATTCTATCAAGCTCTTCAATGTCAGGATTAACAGTAATGGTTGTTGCGTTGGTAGATCCCAGCTGAAGTGATCCTGCATAAGAATTAACTTTTATGCTAGTGCAACTCTGGATTCAATTTGACAAATGTTTTAGGTCTACCCTTATACTTTCATCGATGTCATGGCTATTATCATAGGTTGAGGTTTTTGTAAGGCATCTTCTCAATTGAAAGAAAATGCGATTTGTTCCGATAAGTTGGCTTGAATAAAGTTTCCGTTGTAGAAATATTTAGATATTAGAATATAGGTAGGGTGTTTAGGCATAAATTTTTTAACCACTTGTAGAAGATTGATTAACCCTTGATCTTGTAACATTATCTTAAGCCTTTCCTTCTTGGTTAAGGTTCCCCTGCTCTTTAAATGTGGCTGCACATTAGTTGCAAACCACCAAGAACAATTATGTAGTTTATGCTTCTAGTTGCTTGTTTCTGTTTAGGGTTTTTAAAACCTTTCTTTCTGTCTCTATGTCTTTGTATTTTGTGTTGAATTTCAGTAATAAAATCGTCTGATTATCTAATTTTTGACACTCTATGCAAAATTATCTCTCCTTTCAAAGTTTCTAAGTTGAAGAGAGTGAGTAAAACCGGTCGGCATCATGGATCTCCACCACCGCTGCTCACATCCACCGTTACTCACTACCTTCGGCGAACACGACTCTTTATCTTTCATTTTCCTCTCAACTCTCTTTCTCTATGTATCTATCCCTCCTTTCCGTCACCCACAACCACGACCACCACCATCACCTCGCCTGCAAGGCAACGCCACCAATACCACAACATCCGACCCGCCTAGAGCCCCACTGAACTCGCGCCTATCCGGTCCGGAAACAATTTTGCTTTTGAAGCTTATTGACTCGGTTTGTTAATTCCCTTTTCCTCATCCGCCATTTATCAGAGATTGTGGGTGCTGAGAACGTGGCAAGAACACAACGAAAGAAAATTTGTATTTCACACGTGTAAGTGAGAGAAGGAAAAGGAGAGGAGGTAGCTTTTGGAGTGGAACACGTGTTACAATCTAAAGATACCAAAGCATGAGATAGAACTGGCTCGCATCAAACACCACTGTCTTCTAATGAAATCATCAAACTGTTACTTAAACTAGGCATAAAGAAGTTGTACTATATGCAAATAAAATTGCAACTTACTATTTATAAGACTTTGTTATTTAAACCTTTTGTTAATACAAAATACAATATTTAATATTTTTGTTTTATGTATGTGTACTATTTATTTTTATTTATAAAATTAGAGTTATGTGAAAATATTTTGTGTTTATATACCACATAACACACGAATTTGTATTATATAATATAACTGTGCCATAAATTATATAAAAAATTGTTATACAAAACCTTTTTAGAAACCAAACTATATATTACAACATAAAATATAAGAATTTATACAACATAAAATTATATATTATATATAATTGGTATTAATAATGGTAGGTAGGTATGGAAAAATTTAAAAAAAAATATTGAATACTAAATATAAAGTAGAATATATTCGAACGGTACAATTTATACAAAAGTAACTTAAACAGGTACTGACACCTTCGGTTTCAATTACTTTTTGTATGACACGTTACTTACACACTTAATAGAGGACACTTACACGAGGAGACATTTCATTGACCAAAAAGCAACTGAAACCAGTACTGCCACCTCCGGTTTCAGTACAAACACCAAAAAGCAACTGAAACCGGTACTGGTAGTACCGGTTTCAGTACAAACTTACTCAAACGGTACCGTTAAAGGGGCGTTAGTGGATTGATACTGAAACCGGTACTGGCAGTACCGGTTTCACTGCAACTCTGCCACCTCTCTGACACCCAATGATTTGTTTAAACCATTTGTATTGAAACCGGTACCGGTAGTACCGGTTTTACCATTTCCCACATTTTCCCCACCAAGAGACTATTAACCACTTTCTTTTTTCAAAATATACTATTTTGAAAAAAAAATCGATATTTGATACTGTATCCATACGACCAAATGTAATCTGTGAGCAGTATGTGGTTTTGTTAAACACATAATTCAAATATTTTGAATATGTAAGTTAACGTATATGCCTATACCTGTTAGCAAAAGATGGTTGTGAAGGCGAGGCTTTAAACGATCATAGTCGGTGAAGTTAAAGTAGTGGTGAGGGATGTTGTTGTCATTGATTTGGACAAAAGATGTTATTTTACCAATACATGATGTATGGGGAACAACATTCATATATGGCCTTGTAGTGTCTGATAGGTAATTAGTGACTGTGTAGCAGAGTGTAGGGTTATTAGTGAATCAAAATGTGCCTCATTGATTAGATTGGAGATTGCTTCTATTGCATCTCCTTGTAGGAAAACCAAATTTTAAGTGTGAAAAGATAATAAGGATATATTAGCAAGTGTAATTGAGTATAGTTTACATGATTGTCTACAAAAAGATAGCATAGTTCGTGTCTTTTTCCCTAAGGTTTCCATCTCCTTATAACTCTTATCTAGAGCGGTTATGCGTTATCATGTGGTCTAATTGTAGATATTCTCTTGAACACCATTTTGAGTTTCCTGTGATAGTGCAACAAAAAGATTAATAATTTTTTTTGACAATGTAATAAGAATTGTTTATGTGTATTTATACTTAAAACATTATTAATATGAAAACCACACTACAAAGATAAACTGTCTGTCTAAGAAAACAAATAACCTCAAAGCTTTGACTTCATGAGCAATACAACATTTTCTAAGTAAACTTGTTAACATAACAGCATTATTAGAGTTTATAAACAAAATATGTCTATTTCACATGCACTCTTCAATCAAGTTACCAAAAAGAGTAATTTCAGTTAGTTAATACCCTTTAGTTATTTATTTTGATTTCTAGAGTAGTATCCTTCAGATTTTGAAGGTACACAAAGATTTGTTTTTAAGCTATACTAATATTGTGAGAATCCTGGTGTAAACACATAGTAAGAAATGGATTTCTAGTAAAGATTTAATACTTAATCTACATGAACAGGTTGGGTTATTACTTGGTCAATAAAAGGTTAGTTGCCCGGTTTGATTTGATCAGATCTGTTGGGTTTGTACAGTTTGTTAAACAAAAAACATTAAGCGTATGATTAACCAACAAAGAAATGCGGCAAAATGAAACTCACACAGATGCAAAGCAGCAGACACAAAACACAATTCAAAGCACAAATCTAACAACCTTGCACAATCAGAAATAATATATTTGTTCCTGTTATGTGCCTTCTGCACACACTCCATGCACGTCTCCAAATTAACCCACGTTCCTTTCACCTTTAGTTAATTAGTCTGCATTTTCCTTTCTTTACTATTGTATGTAATTTCCTAATATTCAGTAGGTTGGTTAAGATTAATAATGGGTTAGTGCGTTTAGTGGTAGGGGGTTATTTTGTGTTCCATGGTTTACGTAAGGCTATATATCAGCCTTTAGGATTTCTTTTAATGTTATCAATGAAATGAATTAAGTCTAAAATCTCTCCCTTAATTTCTATCTGGCTTCTTTCTTATTTATTTTGGAAATTGAATCCCGATCAGTAGCACAGTCAAAAAATAATTATCACCAAACAACAAAAAAACCATTTAATCTATTTTGACTTATCTTTAGTCCACTTGGTGAATGAGATTTATTTATTTCCTTTGATTATTGTAGCATATCATTTATACGCACCAAATTTATTGTTCTTAAATTTCACATATAGAAATCATACAACATAAAACCCATATGTATTTTTCAAACCTTAGAAACAAAAATCAAAGAAAAACGGAAGTGAAATTACAGAATGAAATAGCAATTGATTTTGTACTTACTTTACAATAATGATTATTGTCACACATAAACGTCAAAGAACAACACAAACATGAGAATACGCAAATACACAGAATGTGCATTAAAATCTGTTCATATTAGAATATGACCAAATTCCTGTCCGGTCAGTTATCACATAAGGGTCATGGTATAGACATATGAATTGAATCAAAGGCCAAGTAACAAAATCACAAAACAAAGGCCAAGTACTTTAAATAAATTTACTTTCTTTGATTTGTTATCATGGATTATAGGTTAACAGTGGGATACACACAAAGTTTTGTACGAATCAACATATCAATGGCAATATGGTGAAATGAATCAAAGGCCAAGTGACTAATTTGTTATCACACAATCATAGGTAAACAGTGAGATACACACAAATTTTCGTAGGAACGAACATATCAATGGCGATTTGAAAAAAAAAAGATTTAAAACACTAGAATAAATATATGAAAGACTGAACAAAGAATCCACATGCCTAAAGTTAAATCCAATTCCCAATCCGAATACACTGAAGAGGCGGAGAGGCGTCAATCATAGAATCGGATCAATATCAATGTCGATGGAGGGAGTGTTGGAGAATCCGGAAGAGTGGGTGAAAGAAAAAAATTGCGTCGATGAGAGGCGGTTATGCGTATTGGGTTAGTTATGGAACTGGGGTTCTAAAGTATGACACCCTTAGACAACCTAGTGGATCCCTAATCAATCTCAAGATGTGACCAACAGGAACTCTAAGGAATGTAACGCTCACCAGATAGTTGGATTACCTTTCGGTCTCACCAACGATACTAAGAACCCTAAAGACAGAACACATTTCAGTCTCACTATCTCAACACACTTGAAAAATGCATGGGGTAATCAATGAACAATCAACTTGACACGGAGTAGCAAAGATCCTAAGAAACCTAAGGAAACCTTCTTTTAGAGCCTTTACACCTAGACACCTACAACAAGAGATTAACCGTCTATCTCTCACCTTTCAGCTATCGAGACAGGAAGAACATTCAGATCTAACAACTCACCAACAGATATTCCTATGGATTACTACGTCTAGCAATAGCATACACAGTCACAAACATACAATAAGCAACCTAAACATGCAACTATAACTGAAAGACATTCAACAAGAAGCATGCGAAACATAAGTTAATAACAAATCAAAACTAAATATGCAAATACATCAAATCAATCATGCAAAGATTCGTTACAAAAGTATAAATTCATCATACGATAACCAAAACCAATAATGATCCGAACTTTCAACAATTAATCATTCACTCTTGGTAGTTACTATAAGTTTAGCCAAGACTCATACTCAAAACCAACAAACAAGAAGTAAAAGTAATAAACATGGTGTCAAACAACTAAATGAATACACACATATGAATAATCAAAACCGAACGATTGATATCTAACCGATTCGATCCTGAAAGCTTCAAACTTTGACTCCAATCTTCTTCCTTGCTCTCAAAATCACCCAGAAACCCTCTTGTGACGGCTAAAAATCGAACTCTCGAATAATGGAAATCCAAAACATTAAATATTCCAAATTAGGTTTTTTGCGGATTTAGACTTTCATGTACCGCGAAACAATACCTGGCTTCTTTGTGTATGACGAAGAACAAAACAGTCGGGGAAGACTTCTTCCCACCTCTTCGCGTACCGCGAAGAGCTAGTTTCTCAGAAATTTTGATTTTTCTTTTTTTTCTTTACTCCTTCTGTAACACCCCAATTTTTAATAAAATACAAGTGTAAGGGTTAAAGTTGTCATTTGATAAAACCCAAGGGGGTTAAATGACATTATGTTAAAGTATAAAGGTTAGGTTGTAATTAAATTAAAGTCCATGGGTTGAAAATGAAAATTTTGGAAAGTAGACAGATGTCGGACCCGCATCTCAAGGATAACGGTCCGCTACGTAGGGGACAAGGATTACTTAGGAGGTGACACGTGTCGGGTGACTATTCGCTGAGAACTGACACGTGGAGGAATGTTAGCGGACCGACATAGGATCTGCTGCGGTCCGCTAGCCGCAATCCATTTATTACGAACCGACATTTATATCGATAGCGGTCCGTTATGTGCCCGTTAAACAAAATTTCATCACCACACTAGATAGCGGACCAACATGTATAGGGATAACGGTCCGCTATGGACCCGTCGGGCAGCCTATAAATAGATGGGACTTGTGATCGATTTTAGAATATCCCAAACACCAACACACCTCATAAAACACACACTTAACCTCGGTAAGCGTGCCCCGAGCCCCGATTCATATAGGGAAGTCCGGTTTTCAGCTTTTCGAGCACGTTACGCAAGAGATAGTTTTGAGGTAAGATTCAGATTAGTTCCTGATGACTTGATTATTTCCATTTAAGTTAGGAACTTATGATTTAGCAATGTTATAATGACTTAGGACCTGATTCAAGTTGTTGTGCCAGCTACATTAGCAGGTAAAGGTTATTTTAACAGACATGAAGTTAAAAGTGAGTTCTATGATGCCCCTTTTAAATGTTTTTAAATATTTTGGGTACGATGCACATGTTATAAATGTTTTAGATATCGTATCAATACTTGAGCCAGTATCCATAATGTTGCAAGGAATGTTTTATATTGTAAAAACAAAAGGTAACCTTTCGACCAGTATGTAGTTATCTGGCAAACGGAATGTTCTGTCTAAGGAAATAATGGTGTATAAATCCCTCCTGGACCTGTCATTCTTTCCTGGGGACATATCTGTTGAAGGTACTACTCTGGGAAGAAAACCACCTTGTTTTGAAAGGAAATAACGACTTTGATATGTGAAAAGTTTTAAGAATTGTCTTGATTTACCAAGATAAGTGATGATGAAAAGATGTCATTGGCAGTGATTGCATTGACATGAAAGGTTTTGACCACTTTAGTCTGTTAAGGAATGTTTTGCCAATGTATGGTCAAATCTCACATAAAATCTTGCAACTTATGGGCAGTGATTGCTATATCTCCGAAAGGGGACGAACTGAATGCGGACCGTTGCATTACTTTGTGGGGTGTAACTGGGGAATGGCCTTTATATAAAGGGAATGGTAAGTGGTGACGACCACTTGAGAGGTTTACGAACCTTGATAAATATATACGTTGTACAAGATTAATGTTATGTTTGGATAAAACCTATATGGAATGGAAAGGTGATATGTCGAAGGTATTTTTGATTAAAACCTAGAACTCACCAACGTAAGATGAACCATATTTAAGCATGTAAGTCTCCCGCTTGGTATGTTTCTCTGATTACTATATGTTCATTAGTAAATCCGACAAGTGACCGACATTTCAGGTGATCCGGGATGTGGGCGTCACACCTTCTCTCCCCGTGTGCTAAAGTTCTCGAGGCTTTAACTTCATTTTCTACTTCTTTAGCATCAGATTACCTGCAAACACGACCCGAACTCAAAACGAACCAAAAACGAATACGAAATTAGCTAAAAACACACAAAACAATAGGATAGAAAACATGTGTTTTGCAACACATCAGAGCTTAGTTCGCGTTATATCGGACCATTTAAGATTGAGGAGCGTGTATGCAGTGTCTCCTATCGACTATTGGTGGACGCTATGGGTCATGTGCCTTTGAATGACATCATGGTCGACGATAAGTTGAATTATGTGGAGGAACCGGTTGCAATACCGGACCGAAAGGAATAGAGATTGAGAAATAAAGTGATTCCTATCGTTAAGGTGCAGTGGAAGCATCATAAAGGATCCGACGCTACATGGGAACCTGAGGCAGAAATGCCGGAACGTCATCCGCAGTTGTTTACGGACGACGCAGACCAAACGCCTTTTAGGGCGGAAGACTTGTTGTAGGATCGGTGAATACAAGATGGTTCTATTCTAGTTGAGATTGGCGGAAACAATCACAACTAAGCAATGTAAACAAGTAAACACAAAGAATATTGATAAATGCAATTTGTATTAAGCTTCAATGGTGACAAGATTATAGAGAAAACTCTAAGAAAGCACACTTGTATAATGAAACGATACACTACTTATATAGTAAATTAGAATCAAGACAGACCCTTGTATCTAACGATCAGATCGAACACAAGCCGTTGATCTTGTATACTAGAAGCTATACTACACGTTAAGACTACAAATACTACAATGGTTAACTTTACTCAAAAGTCTTCTTAGGCATCATTGCTTGGATACTTTGAAGGAGAGCGTTGTTGTCTTTTATTGTCTGCACCAGTAACATTCTTTCTACATGGGATGTGTCAGAGTTGCAGCAGAAAGTTTTCAGTGAAAAAGTTGATTCTTTTTCTATGCCAATCAGCAGCAACGTTTGATCTTCAGTAGATATGGCTATCCGTAGTAAAGTTGGTGATCCGCATCAAGACACAACTATCCAAAGCTGCTGATGATTTGCCTATCAGCAGCATCAAGTGTTTGATGTTGATGAGAAGCCTATCCGTAGCAACTCTGGTCTTCAGCAGATAAGGCTGTCTGCAGTAGAGTTATTCATCAGCAGGAGAACAACTATCAGCAGCAAACAAGCTGATCCGCTGTAGCTTGTTAGTCAGCAGCAAAACTGTGGAGTCCACAGCAGTTGTACTTAGAGAATTTTATAGCCATCAGTCTTTATATCTACAAACTCCCCCTTAATGATGCTACCAAAACTCTCTTACTGTTTTTGTTGATGAAGCTTTTGCATGTTGGAAACTATCCTTGCTACCTCATAGCATATAGGGTCCTTACTAGGATTGTCAAGTGGAAGCTCAGACAGAGTCTTGATGTCTTTGCTTGGCATACTGAATATGGCCTTGCTTGAACATCTCATCTTCTGTCCTCTGACATCTATCAAAGTGAACTCATCCTGAGCAGCATTGTAGGACCAACTGATGAATGGAAAGTGGGATTGGAGAGGTTGTGCATAAAATATTACATCTTTGCTAGGATTGAAGTGATGTTTGATCACTAGCAACAGATGCCACTCACATTCATTCTCAAGCTCATGAGCTTCACCCAACTCCATCATTCTTTGGAGATCAGAATCTGGAAGCTGCATCACCTCATCAACAAATGTATAAATTGATCTTTTACTTATGCCCTTCCCCTGAAGACTTCAAACCATTGGTCTTGATTGCTATAAAACCATACTACAATTTCTCTTGAGTCTTCTGGTGTGGTAGTAGGTTTGGTTTTCTTCTTGGGAGGCTGTTGATGAGGAGGAGCTGGGTGTGAGGATTTTGACTCTTTGGGTGGAGAGGAGGGAGGTCTAGGAGGGAGAGTGGAAGGTTGTTGGATAGAGGAAGGAGTGGATGAGGGAGTAGGCTTGGGTTTCTTTTGTTTTCTATCATCTGTTTGAGTGTTTACCCTTCACTTCTCTTCTGGGATATGCATTGTAGAAGAGTGTGGCATAGAAACTTCCATGGAGGGCCCATCAGCGCCTTTTCAATGGTATATTCGTTTTGATTTCCAGTGTACCCTATGAATACAAAGGTCCTCATATACTCTTCCTTAGAGTATGAAACGACGGCCCCTTGTCCTGAAGCTTGAGATATTTTCTGAGAGTAGCTTCAGTGACGATGATGTCTTTGTCGTCTACCTTAGCTTGGATTTGGGGAATCCCCTATTCGGTAGAGTAGACGACGGTGCTCCAAAAGTCCTCCATATGAGGGATGTATATGGTGGGGTTGACGGTTAGTGCATAGTATATCTTTGATCGACAGAGAAAGTCGATCATATCATTGAACCCTTAGGACTTCTTGCCTTTGACTAGGTATGCAGTGATATTGTGGTAGGGTGAGAACTTATCATCGGGCTGGTTTATATCGACCTCTGCCATTGTCGTTGGGTTAAGGAGGAATTTTTTGAAAGGTGGTTAAGTATGGAAGGTTTTGAATGCTATTAATGCTTGAGAGAAAATGGTGAGAGTTAGGTTGGAATTGAATGTGAAGAGGTTAAGGAGAAATTTGATTTGTGTTATAACGGTAGATGAGGGAAAAAGCAAAGTTACTTGTACAGTATAACCTTATTCACTTTTCACTGTTACAGCTGTAATACACTATAGAAGTCATGGTAAAGATTGAAAAGACTTTTTACAGAGGGTAAAAGTTAATTTGGACTTATTTTTACCCATCAACAGCAAACTTGGTTGATGCGGATGGTTAAGCCTATCCGCTGCAAACTTGGTTGCTGCAGATGGTTAAGTCAGTTTGCAGTAAACTCAATTGTTGTTGATGGATGTAATGGTCCGCAACAAGCATGTTGCTGTTGACTGCCTTAAAGCTATCCGCAGGAAACTTGTTCCTGCTGATAACTTAAAGCAGTCAGTGGCAAATTCTTTGATGCTGATGATTAAACCTGTCAGCAGCAAAAATGGTTGTTGCGGACAGTTAACTTTTATTTATAATAAAAGACAAACACATTTATAAAACAATTTTTAGAGACAAATTTTAGTCAGAGTTCATCATACCAATGGATTCAACTAAATATCTAAATCTAGCTTCATCAAAAGGGTTTGTAAACAAATTAGCATATTTGGTTAAAATAATTCTCATTTTCTTGGCTTGATCTCTTATGAAGTGATACCTGATGTCAATGTGCTTTGTCTTGGAGTGCTGCACTCAATTGAGCCTATGATGATGCTTTAAGGGATAGAGGCTGTGATATTGGCTTTCCATTTCTGAGGAGGAGGTTTTCTAGATCTCTTTACTTTATCAGCATTTGATGTTGCTTTGGCTGCTGACAACTTTGCTTGATCAGCAGCAGATTTTGCTACTGAGGACTTTGGCTTATCAGTAGCAAATTTTGTTGCTGTTGATGGTTTTACGTGAGCAGCAACTGATTTGGCTATTGCTGAAGGCTTGTACTTTGGTTTCTTGGGCTTTACTTGATCAACAACATTTTTTATGAATCTGCTAATAGTTTAACAACAAATGTATGCCTATCCTTCTTTACCTTTTTAACAGGGGGTTTCTCTGTAGAAATTCATTTACTGATAGGATTTTGTTTAGGAGGAGCTTGATGAATGATCTGATTGAAGGGATTAAATTCACAATTTACAGCATAGTGGTCTGATTCACCACAGATGATGCAAGATTGTTGAGGTTTTGGCAGCTGCTTCCTTGGTGGAGAGAGAGAGTTTCTGAAATGAGCTGCCTTGGCTTCAATGCTTCTTACCTTTTTGTTCTTGTTCGTCTTCTCAAAAGCATGTTGCTTGAGGTTTCTTTGTTGCTGAAGGTAGTAGAAGCATGTGCTGGCAGTATGGTTGTATTTGCCACAGACAAAGCATGATTTAGCCAATTTGTCCCTTTGAAAGTACACATAGTCTTTTTTCTTGAATAAGTCTTTGAAAATCCAGGGATGGGCTTTGCTGTGCTCAAAGGTGGCTTCCTCCAATGTCTTTTGAACATATGGAACTCTCTCTCCAGACACATGACTTATGTCAAACACCTTCCTTGTAACATCCATAATTTTCCAGGTATTATATATATATTTATATTAACCATAATGACACCTCATTCCAACCCCATACCCATAACATTAATCATTTTCTAACGTGTATCAAATAAAAGTTTTCAATCTTTCAATTACATGCTATTTTCTATTATATACCAAAATTAAAACCTTGAGTTTTACAAAAGTAAAGTGTTATATCGAATATACAAAATTTAGAACTTTAAATCTTGTAAAGCGGAGATTTAACCTAATAAGATAAATTTGGTAGATTAGATTTTACTTTTATAAAATAAATAAGGACATGTATAAAGGTTTTAAGATTATTATTTTTATATATGTGGTTGTTTTGTAAAAAAAAATATATATTTATAAATTTGGATAATTTAAATGTTTATTTATCATCATCTTGAACTAATGAACCCTCCTCGGACTTGAACCCTCTAATTGAAACCCCTCTTTGATCTTAAAAAGCAAACCCGCCCCTTTGACTTTGGGAAGTCAACAAAAATCGATTTCTTTTGCAATTCAACTATAGTCGGTCAAATTCTTGTATCAAGAGAACTTCCATGTTTACGAAGTCAAGTATCGACTATATCCAGACCCGTCTAACACTCGAATTCGATCAAATTCCAGGGACAAATTCGAAATTTGAATGGTTGACTTATCAGAGTCAAAGCCGAGCTCAAAAGACCTAAATCTGCGGAATTGAAACTCGATCAATCTCGTAATTAACACATACACGTTACGCAAACACGTTCCAACTCGAATCGTATTCTAACTTAATGGAAATCAAGAATATCGAACTCAAAATCCTTCCGTAACCGTTTCTCCCTCAAACCCCGAATTGAATCGTGCGATTAAGGCAAAATTGAACGCCACAAACCATTCCCACACCTTCGCAAACCCTGTTTCAAACTCTCCCAACCCTCATCCTATCCGCAATACACCTCTGGCCATCAATCAAGCATCAAGAACATCGGAACTAAACTCGTAGCCGTCAGCCTTCAATACCTAACCATATCAGGTAAAATTTACATCATTTGATTCGGTTATTCTCATATATCGAAAGCCCTTTATCAATTTACAAAAACCAATTCGAATCGGATGAGATTTCTGTAAATCCCTAAAGTCTGTTCTTGCGAATTCAAAAAGAGATTTCGAATTGTTTATGTATTTTTGGAATCCCTATATGACCAGCGAAACCACCGGTCCGACTGGTAAAGTCACTGCGCCATCGGATCCGGTGGCGTAGGTTCGAAACCCACAACTCTGACCTTTTGCGCGTGGAACCTGTCCTGAACCCGGTCCCCTCTCAATCACATGTTAAAACAAATTCGAATCCATCTGTAGCAAGGACGCGCAACTGGTCTAGCGGTTGGTACTTGTTTCCCTTGATCAGGCAGACCCGGGTTCAATCCGGGCGAGCCTGTTTATTTTTAAAACCCGTTTTTAAAGCTTCAAAAATTTTATAAAAATTATTTTATAAAACCTCACAATATTGTTAACAAAACAAAAACAGATCTACAGATTTCTAACTTAAATACATTTTATTATGAATTTTTTACTACAAAATAGTATATTAAACTTTTAAAACAAAAGAAAAAAAAAACTTTAAATATTTAAGATTAATTTCTAAATAAAGGCAATAAATTTTATAAAAGTTTATAAGATATTAACTCATCTAAATATAAATATATATTTACATTTTATAATTTCTAACATATTTTTCACAAATAAATAAATGAAATTTATTTATTTATTTTATTTATTTAAATTAAACACTATTCACATAAATCAAAGTTCTTTTTCTAAACATAAATATATATTTACGTTTTATATATTTTAACATATTTTCCACAAATAAATAAATAAAATTATTTATTTATCTTATTCATTTAAATCCAACCCTACGTCAATGACTATTAAGTTCATACATATATACCTTGGACTCATATTATACATTAACATCTTATACAAGCATAGCATGCCCTTACATGGAATAACACAAACTTTTTTTTTACAAATCCACACACATCAAAACCCGTTGAACCATAGATTTAGACATAGACTTTTGTACCCGCTATTAACTCAATATACATTACACACTAGGTTAACGTGATGAGTTACAATGACCGTTTTGCTACCTAGTCTTGCGTACTAGCAACACTCTTGAATCAAGTGAGTATTACATAGCCCCTTTTACTCTTTTACACTTTTTGGGGTGAAACATGAACTCTATACAAACTATTGCTTACATTTACATAAACTATACAAATACAAATCCTCTTTACATTCATGTGTGCAATTTGAGCTTTATGCCTAAGTGCTAGGTGTGCTAACTTTTGTGTGCAATTTATGTGCAATCATTAACTATTCAAGCCGACGGTTTTCAATGATAGATCTATTGAGTCTGACAAACCCACCCAGATTGGGGTGATTGATACCGACAACACAATTTTGCATGCTAGTTACAAAGGTTTGATTGTACTTGGTTACACAATAGTTGCTCCTCATAAATGCCTTAGTTATCATGTTATGTAGGGATTTGTTTTACAAACTATATACTATCTATATACAAACATGTGTTATACTCACCAACTTTTTAGTTGACCTTATTTTATTCATGTTTCAGGTGCTTTTATATGAGTTTGATCAAGACATGCTACACATAGGCCTTGGACCTTGTTAATCTTAATTCAAAAACAATTTTATTTCATTATGTACTTGGAACTTGATTCATGTTTGTTTGAATGGAAATGGATTTAACATATTACAATTTAGTCAACCTTGAGCTCATGAACAGTCTACATGTCCCGCCCCGATGATTCCGCCGTCGGTTGGAGTGTGACAGATTGTTATCGGAGCCTTGGTTATAGGGAATTAGGTTATTAGACACTTTTGACCTAGACTATAACTTTAGGACACCCACAATATACCATGCAACTATATGATTACATGATTAATACTTGTGTGAATATTTTTACATGTTATCCTAAGTAATTTTAATACATGCTACAATACTTAATAGTTTATGTGTCACACTACTTGATAACTCTTGTGCTTACATTCATTTCTATTTACATGCTACCTATGTGTTTCATTAAGTGTTCTCCTAAGTTTAACACACACACATGCACCCCAAATTCAACATACACCTTTGAACTCACATACATGATACCATCACCTCTTGTGAACAAAGACTTAAACTATTGGACCTAATTGGGCCTAATGCCTATTAATAATAAACAAGAAGCCCATTCACCATCCAAGAAGAATAAGCCCACTACAATAAACAAACCTCACTTTTGGACCTCAAAGCCCAGTCCACAACAATTCTCATCATGACCATGAGCCCAACAATAGTGTTATTAATACATGATGGCTGGAAGAGTGTGTAGGCCCATGAGGGATTCTGGCTAAGGAAAGATAGGGTACTTAAGTGTGTCTTAGTGACCCACCCCTCTTTCCTGGGAATCCTCCTCAGGGATGCATTGCTTATAGGTCAAGTGTATTTCTAAAATACTATTGTGAAGGTTCGGTGTTATGAATAGTCAAACTCTAAACTTATGAGCACTCCCATGTCTAACACTCAATATTTCATTATCACTTACAACCTTTTCATTGTTTTTCTGCTAGACATGGACTCCTACTCTCCTTCTTTCCCGGTTTATCGTCCTGGAGCAGAGTCTGATTGGGAAGAAGACAGCGGGACACCCGTGTACCGGTCACCAACACCCCCAACTGCTAGGCCAAGATTTGATGTAAGGGCAGACTGGATTAGGAACACTGGCCCAAGACTCCGAACACCTAGATCACCCGCACCTAGAAACCCGTATCAAACACCCCATCTCCACAATCAGTTACCACCCTCACTAAGAAACCCTTATCTAATACCTGACCCGTACCATCCTAACCCTTGGGTAAGTCATACCACAGCACCCACTGGTGTTATGGGAATTCCAACCAATGATATTCACCAATTTGTAAGGACCTCAGAATTTGAGAGGCAAAGGATGGAGCAGGGGGTAATGTACGACTTGCAAGGACAAAGAATGGATATCCTAGCAAACCAATTAGGGTACCAAAAGGAGTTAATCTCCATCCTCGAGAAAGAAATACAGGAACATCGCACGGAGACCGCCAAAGCTGAAGCCAGATCTGCTACTCGAGTGACCATAGCAGTACTCATCTTGGTGATTATCTTCTTCCTAGTGGAAAGCTACCAGAGACGTTAGGAGAAATTTCTATTTATTATCTTTAAATTTTCAGTTTGAGAACCATTTCCCTATGTTTTGAGTAATGTTTTACATCCCAACATTTAATCAATTTTATACATTCCAACTCTAAAGTTATTATTCATTGATTTGACCTATGGAGTGTGAATTACACCTATCATATTTTCATCAAAATTTCTCAAGTGTCACCTTCTTCTTTCAATACGATTTAGTACACTACCAACAATCTACTTCGTAAACAACTCATCCTATTAGATTTAAACAAACCTCGTTATCCTGTTCAAACAAAATGGTTATCAAACTTTTAGATAGTATCAAAAATATAAAATTTCTATAAACATTTTCATCTTATGAGAAAGCTTAATATAACCTGTTTTATAAAAAACATTATTTCATATTAATAAATGATTATGACTTTTCTCGTTAGAGTAAATATTTCTAAACCTCGGCTAAATTAATATACAACCACTTGTTTAGCCATTAGTTCCTCTTAAATAAAATAATTGAAAATTTTAATAAAAAGGTTTTTCCCATAAATTGGCCATTTATTTAGACTTTCCAATTCATTAGTTTCACTACCTTATATATCTATAACCAAGAACAAATTACAAACAAAGACAAGTTATTAATAAACACATTCCCTAGAGCGTTCTCAGAACCTCCTCGTCACCTTTCACTTGCTACTTCAAGAGACGATCCATTTCGCGGAGACATTAACCATCCCCACAAACCTCATTGAGATCTAAAGAACTGGAACCTAACTACCATATTTTACACGAACACCAAACAACACATTTCCCCGCAACACCTGATCACATACAAAAGTCGTTAGTATACGTCACACACGAAATTCAATAACCTACGTATACATATTCAAAAGATTCACAACACAATCACAAAATACATGAAACTAGTTTATTTACAAATCACAATCTACTGGATTGATCACGTAACCCATGAAACCTGTTGATTTGCAATACACATACTACTTGCTTGAACACATAGTACATGAAACTTAGTTGTTTACAACATACATGGTACCTGACAATTGATTGTTTTATATACAATACTTGATTGATCATATTGAACATGTAACTTATTTGGTTACAAAGTACATGATACTACATTACTTACATTACACATGAAAGATTATTGGTTTACAAAATACATGATACTAGGTTTAACACCATACATGAAATTCATTTCTTGCAATGCTCATAATACTACATTGTCTACATTACACGTGAAAGCTTGTTGATTTACAAAATACATGATGTCAAGTTGCTCACATCACACAAGAAACCTATTCGATTACAAGCTACCTAATACTAGATCGTACATGAGACTTGGGTGTTTACATTATACACGAAACTAAACTGCTTACAATTGATGCAATTTGATTTCATTATACACAAGACATGGTCATGCACTTTGTTCACCAAAGTTGAAGACCATAATACATTGCAACGACTCGGGGTTTGACGTATTCTTGTTCAAACACGAGCAAACTAAGAAACTGTAAGCTATACTACTTTACTACTTTTTAGTTGCGAACTGACCTGATTAGGGACATAGTTACTTGTTAGCGACTTTTATGTGAAAACAATAGGCGTGATAGGAGTGAAATTATGCCCTTTACCCGCACACAACGAAACGATCTATACGAACCATACGATGATTTGAATAATTACGGGTGCACACAGAATTATAAAAAAAATCAGCGCATGGAAACTATAGTGAAATTTTGTCGTGTGTTGTGACCTAAAACTTATCATGATGTGTAACAACGAAACTGATGTAATGTGACAAGGGCATGGTGGATACGCCGATGGTACTTCCTATATATAAGTGTCCTATCATATTATCATGAGTAACGTTGTTCGTGTCACGTGAAGTTTTGACCTAGACCAATGTTTATGAAATCTTTTACCCACTAACAATTTTGAGTATATTAGACTATATCTTATACAAACTCTAAATTTCAAAATCCCTCCAAATCCATTTCCAGTAATACATCTCATATTTAGAATTCAGTTTATTATTCGACAAATCTTCTCCTTAAATTCATTTCAAAACAAAATTCATTATCACTCTTCATATTCAAAGTATCAGGCCTAAGCCATGTCAACGGTTACACACCCCAGAATACAACACTCAAAACTACCTGAGAACCCAAAACTCACTCCTCCTTCCAGATTTGGTAGTCCCCACTGATAAGTGACCAAAGTTTCATGTATTAAGAGGTGCAATATGTTATATTTATGCAATTTGATATGTGGAATACAAAGGTTTTGTGTAGCCATGCATGTGCAGGTGTTGGAAGTTTAAAGTATGATTTTGGAAGATATTAGGCGAGAGATGCAAGAGTCGGAAGAGACACGGAGAAAACGGGGTAAAATGTAGGTCCAGCGTAAGCCTACGCCTACTGGCATAAGCCTACACCACCAGCGTAAGCTTACGCCCTTACAGCGTAGGCCTACGCCTAAGTAATTTCTTCACAGCAAGCATCAGGGGACCGGCGTAGGCCTACGCCCTCCCAGCGTAAGCCTACACTGTTTACGTTTTCTGGACGTGAATTTTCGAGAAACAGCCGATTTTGAGGTTTAATTGGGGGTTTCTTCCCCAATATTCGAGGAATCTTTTACACCACAGTTCTTGGGGCGATTTGGGAGTTCTTGGAGGCTAAGGAACACGATTCTAACATCCAATTGAAGATTGATACTCGAAAGATTGAAAGATTGAAGATGAATTCCACAACCATGAGCGGCTAATCCACCGGTAATCATTCCCGGGTGGATTGTTTGTAAGTTTTTAGGGTTTTATCATGTGCTAGCTTTGAGAAACAATTCTTGTAATCATTTGGTTTGAAATACTTGAATCTTTGTGTTTAGTATGGTTATGAACTCACGGGAGTCAATAAATTCTTGCACCATTGACCCCGTTAGATGATAATTGCTATGAACTTTGATTTGTGTTGAATCTATTGATTAATCTAATTCTATATTGCATACATTTGTCTCGATTTCATTCGTGAATATTGTCTAACACTATTTGCCGATGATGTATGAATGTTGATGTTCTTGGTTAGATTTGGTCAATTTGATTTGGATAACCATTTGATTGCTTGAACTCATATGTTGGTGTGATAATCCCTAATTACTTGTGAGCTTGAAACCCGGGTGTGATACCCTTTTTAAATATTGTTTACAACTTAAACCGTTTTGTTTGGTACTTGATTACCTATTGATCGTAATTGTTATTTGATAGTCATTGCTTGTTGGAGTTGTTAATTTCACCTAAATCGTTGCTTGTGTTTGGTCAGAAAGACCCATTGCCACTTCATAAATCACTTTGTCAATTGAAGTTAAGCATCGACCACAAACTCTTCGTGGTTCGACACCCTTCTTACCCTAACTAGTTTAAGGTGATTAGGACACTCTATTTCTTTATCTTTGACCGGTCCCTTCGACACCGACCAAAATGTTGGCGCCGTTGCCGGGGAGTGTGTGCGCTTGGTGTTTTATTTTAGTTGACTTTTGTGACTACTTGTTTCTTGTTTTGTTTGGTTAATATTCTTCTATTTTTGTGTTACGCGTGGTGTTTGTTTGTGTGTGCAGGTGACAGAATAGTGCATGCGTACCCGTTCATCCGGGATGACTTCACCGCTTGTTCATGTATTATAGAGTCTCAAGCATGTTGATCTCACCATGAATATAGACCCTAGTGAATGTTTCCATTGTAGGAGCACATCTCATCGGAACAATGATTGTCCATATTTTTTGAAATTATGTGGGAAAGTCTGGTGGCGTCGAATCCCTTATCAATATGAAGATTGTGAGAAGCGTCGAGTGCAATATTGTTTATCTCGAGTCGATCGAGAGTTGGCTCAACTTCATTATTCAAAGCAATACCGCTTACAATTGTTAAGTTACAAATATGATCTTTTATGCACCGGAAGGCGAAAGGGAGAGCGAGGCCTTTCAGTTAATGAACAGTCTCAGGCAAAACAAATGTGGGTGTCTTCACAAATTGGGGATGCGGTTGTGGAGAATAATACCACACCAATGCCTTCAATTGCTGAAGAATTAACGAGTGCACTATCCGTGAATGATGATGATGAAGAGGGGGAAGAAGAGGTTGTGGATATTTCGGAGCAAATAGTTGAATGTTTAGACTCAGTCAATGACATGGAACCTTCTGAGGAATCAGTGACTGAGATATTGACAGTTTATTCTAACCATCCTCCCATTTTAGTTACTCGAGGCAATAAAGTTGGGGATGAGGGTCCGAGGATAAAGATTAGGAAGGTGGGACTACAAGACATTGGACAGTCTAGTCGGAAGCAAGCCCACATCGATTTAGCCGACATGTCGATCATAATAAGGCAGGATTGGACACGACACGTCAACTACCGGGCATACATTGGAAATTCGGTGGGAAAATGTGGAGTTAGATTTTCGGACATTGCATCCATTTACATGCAGGTTTTAAGAGAACGAGTTTGGAGGGAACACATAAGATATCGGGATTTTGTTGGCAATGTGGTCGGTAAGTGTTCAGTGCGACCATCATGAGAGACACATGAGGTAATGTCGGGCTGAGGACAATAAACTTAGCGCTAACCGGGAGGCAACCCGGCTTGTGATTGTCTTTATTTTGTCTTTGTTTTGTTTTGTTTTGATTTGTGTTGTGTGTTTTAGTTTCGTCACCATAGCAACACTCAAGTGTGGGGAAGACTCATGGAAGACTTACGAGTCCATTTTTGGTGGTGGTTCAGGCACTCTATGATCGCCTCTAATCAGGTTCATGTACTCTTTCTCATATTTATGTTGTTTTGATTGAACTATTTTATTTTTGTTTATTTTTGTGTGTTTTATTGTTTGAAACTTGGGGGATGCTTGGGTTGATGTTTATGGTTTGGGAATTTACTTCTTGAATTTTGGAGGTTGGGTATTTGATTTGTTTGGCACCCACTAACCGCACTTTTATATTTCATAACTATTTACATTGGGACAATGTAAGGTTCAAGTGTGGGGATGTGGGAAATCTTGGAAACCATACAAATTTTTTGATAATTGTTTTACAAAGTGTTTGGTAGAGGTCTTTGGTCATGGTTAATTCACTAAGTACTTGATTAAGTCTTTCCAACAAATGAAAAAAAAAAAATTTGGAAATGTTGAATTCGGGAGTAACAAAATTGAAGGTGACGGCTTGCATGCACATGTCGGTAACCTATTTTCCACCATGTTGTGAGATTTTGAGCCAAATTGATATAAATATTCTCTTACTTGAGTGTTTAGCCACTTTGTTTCACATTTTAGAACTTGCATATTATTGATACATGTTGAGACCTTGAACCAATTAATTGCACAAAAATCATAAAGACATTAGGAGAAACCTTTTTATTTTTAGCCATTTTTATACCCTTACCCGTTAATATCCACTAGATGCCCACTCTGAACCTATACCTTTTCTGTTGACAAAACCCATAACATTAGCCCATTCACCTTTTTAGCCTTTTCTTTTTAAACCCGTTAGTTGGAATTCAATTAACTTAGATTGTTGTAGTTGCGGTTGCAATTGAGATAAAAAAAAAGAAGAAGAAAAAAAAAAGAAAAAAAAATGAATGAAAAAGAAATACAAAAATAGTATTGGGTCAACATTTGCCCAAAGGTTTTGAGTATTAGTTTGAGCTACAATAAAAGATGTTATTGGGTCAGTTTAACCCAAGTTTCATTTGATAGTTTGAAAAAATAAGAACTTTAGTGTTGATGGGTCATTTATACTCATAGTAGAGATTTGAAAGTTTTAGATTGATTTGTAACTTCATTAGTTGAATTCCACTTACCTATAGCCACTTTAAAAAATCACTATCCATGCCCATAACCCTAGCCTACATTACAACCCTTAAAAGACCTTTTGATTTGTGCATGTTAGTTGTGTTAGTAGGAGGAGATGTGATCAATATGCAAGCTTATGATATTGTGGTTCATTGTTTGGGTTTGAGTGAAAAATACTAGCACATCATCGCTAGTCCAGATATTAAATCGAGGGGAGTGATTGATTGTGAGGGGTGTGTGCATGCAAATCCATAACTAGATATGAGTTAAGCGCGTTCCAATATTTCCTTTTGTTTAAAAATTCATCGATGGTTGGTTGGATTGTAAATCTGTTGAGAGTATAATTCTTATGAATTTTGCATGACCTTGGACCTTAGCTTATGTTTAGTTAAAACAATTATTTGAGAATTTGTAATGTGAATTTAAAAGCAAATGACTTTGCTTGAGGGCAAGCAAAACTCAAGTGTGGGGATATGATAAGTGACCAAAGTTTCATGTATTAAGAGGTGCAATATGTTATATTTATGCAATTTGATATGTGGAATACAAAGGTTTTGTGTAGTCATGCATGTGCAGGTGTTGGAAGCTTAAAGTATGATTTTGGAAGATATTAGGCGAGAGATGTAAGAGTCGGAAGAGACACGGAGAAAACGGGGCAAAATGCAGGTCCAGCGTAAGCCTACGCCTACTGGCGTAAGCCTACGCCACCAGCGTAAGCTTACGCCCTTACAGCGTAGGCCTACGCCTAAGTATTTTCTTCACAGCAAGCATCAGGGGACCGGCGTAGGCCTACGCCCACCCAGCGTAAGCCTACGCTGTTTACGTTTTCTGGACGCGAATTTTCGGGAAATAGCCGATTTTGAGGTTTAATTGGGGGTTTCTTCCCCAATATTTGAGGAATCTTTTACACCACAGTTCTTGGGGCGATTTGGGAGTTCTTGGAGGCTAAGGAACACGATTCTAACATCCAATTGAAGATTGATACTCGAAAGATTGAAAGATTGAAGATGAATTCCACAACCATGAGCGGCTAATCCACCGGTAATCATTCCCAGGTGGATTGTTTGTAAGTTTTTAGGGTTTTATCACGTGCTAGCTTTGAGAAACAATTCTTGTAATCATTTGGTTTGAAATACTTGAATCTTTGTGTTTAGTATGGTTATGAACTCACGGGAGTCGATAAATTCTTGCACCATTGACCCCGTTAGATGATAATTGCTATGAACTTTGATTTGTGTTGAATCTATTGATTAATCTAATTCTATATTGCATACATTTGTCTCGATTTCATTCGTGAATATTGTCTAACACTATTTGCCGATGATTTATGAATGTTGATGTTCTTGGTTAGATTTGGTCAATTTGATTTGGATAACCATTTGATTGCTTGAACTCATATGTTGGTGTGATAATCTCTAATTACTTGTGAGCTTGAAACCCGGGTGTGATACCCTTTTTAATTATTGTTTACAACTTAAACCGTTTTGTTTGGTACTTGATTACCTATTGATCGTAATTGTTATTTGATACTCATTGCTTGTTGAAGTTGTTAATTTCACCTAAATCATTGCTTGTGTTTGGTCAGAAAGACCCATTGCCACTTCATAAATCACTTTGTCAATTGAAGTTAAGCATCGACCACAAACTCTTCGTGGTTCAACACCCTTCTTACCCTAACTAGTTTAAGGTGATTAGGACACTCTATTTCTTTATATTTGACCGGTCCCTTCGACACCGATCACACACTAGTTAAATTTCGGGACGAAATTCCCTTAATAAGGGGAAACTGTAACATCCATAATTTTTCGGGTATTATATATATATATTTATATTAACCATAATGACACCTCATTCCAACCCCATACCCATAACATTAATCATTTTCTAACGTGTATCAAATAAAAGTTTTCAATCTTTCAATTACATGCTATTTTCTATTATATACCAAAAATAAAACCTTGAGTTTTACAAAGTAAAGTGTTATATCGAATATACAAAATTTAGAACTTTAAATCTTGTAAAGCGGAGATTTAATCTAATAAGATAAATTTGGTAGATTAGATTTTACTTTTATAAAATAAATAAGGACATGAATAAAGGTTTTAAGATTATTATGTGGTGGTTTTGTAAAAAAAATATATTTATAAATTTGGATAATTTAAATGTTTATTTGTCATCATCTTGAACTAATGAACCCTCCTCGGACTTGAACCCTCTAATTGAAACCCCTCTTTGATCTTAAAAAGCAAACCCGCCCCTTTGACTTTGGGAAGTCAACAAAAATCGATTTCTTTTGCAATTCAACTATAGTCGGTCAAATTCTTGTATCAAGAGAACTTCCATGTTTACGAAGTCAAGTATCGACTATATCCAGACCCGTCTAACACTCGAATTCGATCAAATTCCATGGACAAATCCGAAATTTGAATGGTTGACTTATCAGAGTCAAAGCCAAGCTCAAAAGACCCAAATCTGCGGAATTGAAACTCGATCAATCCCGTAATTAACGCATACACGTTACGCAAACACGTTCCAACTCGAATCGTATTCTAACTTAATGGAAATCAAGAATATCGAACTCAAAATCCTTCCGTAACCGTTTCTCCCTCAAACCCCGAATTGAATCGTGCGATTAAGGCAAAATTGAACGCCACAAACCATTCCCACACCTTCGCAAACCCTGTTTCAAACTCTCCCAACCCTCATCCTATCCGCAATACACCTGTGGCCATCAATCAAGCATCAAGAACATCGGAACTAAACTCGTAGCCGTCAGCCTTCAATACCTAACCATATCATGTAAAATTTACATAATTTGATTCGGTTATTCTCATATATCGAAAGCCCTTTATCAATTTATAAAAACCAATTATAAATCCCTAAAGTCCGTTCTTGCGAATTCAAAAAGAGATTTCGAATTGTTTATGTATTTTTGGAATCCCTATATGACCAGCGAAACCACCGGACTGGTAAAGTCACTGCGCCATCGGATCCGGTGGCGTGGGTTCGAAACCCACAACCCTGACCTTTTGCGCGTGGAACCTGTCCTGAACCCGGTGTCACACCCCGACCGATGGCGGAATCATCGAGGCGGACAATGTGATGATTGTTCAAAAGCTCATGATAACTAAAGGTTGCATATTTCATTAATTTAATTTAAAGACAACAAGTTCCAAACACAATACATTTCAAATAACCTAGTCTAGTCCAAAACATTAATTTATTTAACTAGGTCCATAGTTCCTAAGTGGAGAGATCCTCGGCAAGCAGTCACATATCCAAACCTGAAACATTATTTAAATCAAGTGTCAACTAAAAAGTTGGTGAGTACATAGGTTTAGTAAATCCAGTAAATAGTAGTGTAAATCGTTTTGCAACTCATTGTTTATCTTGTTAAACATAGCATAGGATGTAACATTTATTTAATCACAATTCAAACCGAGTTTGACGCGCTTGAACAGAGCACAACAGCTAAGTCCGGTATGCTTGAATATAGTTACCCACTATATCCGGTATGATTGAATATAACACGCGGTTATATCCGAGTATGCAGTAATAAACACCCTAACCGGGTGGGCTGGTCAGGCACAATAGATCTATCAATATTACAGTTGGTTGTCTTGTGTTTAAATGTATGTACATCCAAAGAATAAACATATAGTCTCATGTATAACACGTACAAACAATGTGAGTAGCATGTATAATGTTTCACCCCAAAATGTATGAAAATGTAAAATAGGGGCTATGTAACTCACCTTGCAAGCGGGTATTTTTCCACACGTGTAGGTGATAAGTATGTGGAAGCCTAAGCACGTTGATACCCTATGTAGACAAATGGGTATTATTGTATGTTTATATGTATGTGCGTATTCGTATTTAAATGAGTATAGGTTTTATAATAATATCCGTAATATAAAATGTGGTAGAAAATGAATATGATTTTGTAAAACTTTGACTTATAAAATTTTACATTTTTAAATAATTAATCATTATGTATTTAAACAATAATAATAAATAAAAAGATAAGTCTTTATTTGATTAATTATGTTGATGTTTTATATATTAAAATTTATTTTAACAAGTTTATTAAAATTATTGCTAGGTTCATATAAAAATAATGAGACATTTTATATATTACATGTATTTTAATAAGTTTATAAAATGTTACAAGATTTATAAAAAAATATAGAACATTTTATATTTAAAAATGTAATTAAGTGAGTTTATAAAGATATTACAAGATTTAAAAAAATATAGGACATTTTATAACTAAAATGTAATTAAATAAGTTTATAAAGATATTACAAGATTTATATAAATATGGATATTTTATATCTAAAAATGTAATTAAGTAAGTTTATAAAAAATATTACAAGATTTATAAAAATATAGGATATTTTATGTCTAAAATGTAATTAATTAAGTTTATATAAATATTGCAAGATTTATAAAAGTATGTGATATTTTATATATATTATAATGTATTTTAATAAGTTTATATATATATAAAATAAATGGGATGGTTTATAAAAATATAGTTTAATTGATTTTAAAATAAACGAACGAGTAAACCGACTCGTTTTAGTATTTATTGCATAAAAAGAGTATTAGGATAATTAAATAAAATAAATAAATGAAAACAGAATTAAAAATAAATAAAAAAAATTTGGCCGTAGGCTAACCGGGATCGAACCCGCGACCTGAGACACAAACACACACACGCATAACCAGCCGGGCCACTGCCCATCGCTGGTTATGTGTGTGTTGATTAATTGATATACACGACTTAGAAGTTGGTCGCTGGTCCTCGGCAATCCGGCAATCGCGCCCGAGGACTCGGGTTTGCTCGGCAATCCTCGAGCGAATGCCGTGATTTTGTTTGGAATAGATTACCTGATGATAACAGAAGCTAATGGAATCGATTCGAGGCTCGAACCGAGTTGTAACGGGTCTGGTCGGCAGGCCTTTTTGTCGAAAATACCAAGATCGTGATTTCAGGCTTCGGGATGGAGTCAGGCCTTGATATCCTGGTCACAGCTTCGTCTGAGGATGGCGAAGGTGATGGCAGTCTCAATTTGGAGTGAGAGTGGGTGGAAGGGGGTGGGCGAGCTCGAACAGGTCTGGTAAGGGCCATTTATAGCCGAGCCCAATACTTATAATGAAACATGTAATTGAGTGTGTCTGGACATTCGTCTGGACGAGACGAAGCTAACGAGATCACTTGCAGGCGTGGAGGTTGACTGTCGGGGCCGTATTAGAGGTGTGAACTTTCGGCTATGAACACAATCAGACGATTGGGATGATGGGGAGACAAATTGGTCGAGGGGTATTGGTCGCGTGGGGGAGACGAAGTCGGGGATGCTTTTGTCGGGTGTTGAGGTGCAGGGAAACATCCTTGTCGCGGGGGTCGCCGGAGAAAAGCTCGGACCGCCGGACAATGGGGGAAGGGGGCGACCGGGAATACGAATTGGGTATTGGCAAAACTGGTCCCTGAAGTTTGATCTTGTTTTAATTTAGTCCTTGAATTAATTACGGATGAGTCCCTGAGGTTTCATTTGTCCAGAAATAGTCCCTCAAACGATTTTAGTTTTAAAACCTTCTAGTTTAGTTAATTACAAAACGAACCCTAAACTTTTTATTAAATAAATTAATTTAATTTCTTTTAAATCAATTTACTTTAACATTATATTTTAAATGTTTTTATAAACTTACTTATTATTATTATTATAAATAATTTTTATAAGGTTATTCATCTTATTCAAATGGGTTATTTTATTAAATATGTAACTTCTTTTTTTTTTTTTTTTTTTTTTTTTTTTTACTTAGATTTTTATATAAAATTTTATATTAGTTTTAAAATTTATAAATTTCTTATTAGTTTAAATCCATAAAATAAGATACCTATTTGTATAAAACCAAATAAAACTTAAGCATATAGAATTTTATAAAACTTATGTTTTTATTTAAAATCAATCATTTTGAATGGTTAATAAAATTGAAAACCATTGATTTATTTATATAAATTATCTAATTTGATAACATGATTTATATAGTTTATAACCTTCAAATATATATATATATATTTTTTTAAATTAAAAATATCTAAATTGAAATTTGCCAATACACCGATTTGTATAAATTTGATTAAATATACGTGTATATGTTTTGAAATAAAATGTTAATATTTACACGATAAATTTCGCAACGAAAATCTTTGAAATGTCACAGTCTCCCCAAGTTGAAGGAATTTCGTCCCGAAATTCGATTAGCGAAGGTTATGGGAACGGGAAAAGGGGTGCCAATAGACTTAGAATGGAATTACTTCACAAGAGAAAGATTCAGCGGGGAAATATCGTATGATAACGGATGACGATATTAATTCGAGTCGAGTTGTCAATTAGTTGATCTAATAGTATAATGAGATTTATGCATACAATTGTTCGTACAATGCATGAATGTAAACTACTAGAACCCAGATTTAACAATATTGGTGCCAATCACTTTGTGACATGGCATTTTCCTTTAAAACTCCACCCCACGGGTGTTCATATTTTCAAATTTTTGCAAAAACATTTTCTAAAACCGGTCCTCCTCTTAGTACTTATGCACGGTTTATACTCGTTATATCAAGTGGGTTTATGTATAGGGTGTACCAGCGGCTAACCCACCACCCCTTTGATATACCGGGGATTCCCCGCGCATAATTACTAGGATTTGGAACTTCAACAATTTAGGTAAACTTTAACAGAGCTAGCAAGTTGTATGACCGAGTTTAAACCTAATAGGTTTGTCTCCCAAAAGTATAGGAATGAGATGAATGGTGATAGCATAGCTGTTATATGCAATTACGGGTTATAAAACTCATAGCAATGGATTTCCCATCCGCTATTTCCATGATATACGAGTTATCAAGATTGATTGATGGTTTAGCAAACAGTTGGTTAAAAGCAAGAGACACAATTTTTCTATTGGCATGAATATTGAATAAATCGGATGTATAAAGATAGTGTACAAAGGAACGTACCGTTAACAGTGTCGTCATTGGCCGGAGTCTCGTTAGCATTTATATTAAAGGCTCGTCCACGAGGACCACCTTGATTTTGAAGTCTTGGACATTGGTTCCGAAAGTGGTTTGGGTCTCCACATTCGTAACAGGCCCGTCCATAGGTGACAGTGAGAGGCATTGAATGATTGCCTTGAGTAGCTTGATTAACGATAGTGCGAGCACGGCAAGTAGTAACAACGTGCCCATAGCGTCCACATTTTGAGCATAGACGGCATGCAGCATGCGGGGCATGGTGATACTTGCAAGTAGGGCATTGGGGAAATGAACCTACATAGTTTCTCGGAATTTGACCCGTAGGAGTAACTTGGGTCATAGGTATGGCAGGAATGATGGCCGCAAAGTTTTGGGCCTTGCGCTTCCTATCATGATGGGAAGATTTGAGCTCTTCGTCTTTGTCGGACACAGAAGTAGCAGCTTTGTCGACCACCTTCTTGGTACTCTTCCTAGATAAGGTACCCGCTTTGACGTGATTGTCAGTCAATATAGCAGATAAACGGATAGCGTCCCCGAGAGTGGAGGGATCACTTCCCGATACGGTGTCTTGGATTGGCATAGGCAGTCCACCTATGTATTTCTCAATTCTCCGTGCTAAGGGAGTAACCATGTGGGGCACGAGCAGACTTAGTTCTTGAAAACGAGTGGTGTAAGCCAAATTTTCTCCGCTATCTTGGGTGAGATCCCAAAACTCAGCTTCGAGCTTCCTCATTTCGTTGCGAGGACAGAACTCGTCAGTCATAAGTCGTCTCATTTCGTCCCAAGACAAGGACATAGCAGATTCGTTGCCTCGAGTACGCTTCCCACCGTTCCACCAGGTGAGTGCTCGTTTTTGGAAGACGCTGGCAGCATAACGGACTTTGAGGACGTCGGGACAACCGCTGTTTAGGAAAGTACTCTCCATACTTTCAAACCATTGAAGAAGGCTAGTAGCACCTTCCGTCCCGAAGAATTTGGTGGGGTTGCAAGAATTGAAATGCTTGAATGTGCAGTATGGTGGGTTTGCACCCTTCCCTTGCGTATTAGACCCATTACCATTGTTGTTAGCTTGGATCATTTGGCCTACTAGTTGAGTAAGTAGTGCAGCAAGGTCAACGTTGGAGTTGCTAGAGTTAGCATGTCGAGGAGGCATTCTAACACCATAAGAAAAGACAATGATATTTTAGATAAGATGGATATATATGAGTTATAGCGGGAAATAATGTAAGCAGAAAAACGGTATTCATCATGACGCGTGCCAGTGCATGTGTATTTATTCTAGGTTGATGGGGGAAACTAAGTCATCTATTCCGGATAGAACATGATGTTATAGGTCATTATTCGCGTAATAGGAATTGCCGGGACTTGCATGCACTACAAATTGTTATTACGTGTGCACCCGAAACAATGATTTGTTTGCATGTTCGTCTAGTTTTTCCTATTTTGCTATAATGTCCCCAGATTTTGAGTTCAAGTTCGGATTGTATCCTTGCGAATACATTGACTTATCAACGTTAAATAATTCCCCAAAACTTTCAAAGAGACATGCTTTAGCCTATAGGTAAACACTCACTTCAGGAATTCCCAGGAAAGCATACGGGTCCGTTTATTTGGATTTATACGAAATGCTTTCCTAGACAGAAAACCCAATGTACAGGTGTCACCCTTCCAGATTGCACGTGTCTTTTACTGATTTCGGGAAATTAAGTCGTTGACGAGATTTTCAAGATTTTAATAGATTTGAGAGTCCATGAGTATAAAACGTGTAGGGATGTTGCGATTTATAAGGATTAGGAGAGAGTATGGACAAGGATATGTAGTGTATGTGTTTGCATAAGTGTGTTGATCAAATGTGTATGTATAGTATGTATCATGTATCAAAATCTTGTATGTATGTGTATAAGTCTCATGTACCAAACTCGGGAAAATTCAGGCAATTCCTAACTACAAATAATTCACATAGCAATTAATCATTTAGCACATAACACATAAAAAGGGAGTCCTAGGGTTATAGTCTAGGTCATTGTGTCTAATAACCTAATTCCCTATAACCATGGCTCTGATACCAATCTGTCACACCCCGACCGATGGCGGAATCATCGAGGCGGACAATGTGATGATTGTTCAAAAGCTCATGATAACTAAAGGTTGCATATTTCATTAATTTAATTTAAAGACAACAAGTTCCAAACACAATACATTTCAAATAACCTAGTCTAGTCCAAAACATTAATTTATTTAACTAGGTCCATAGTTCCTAAGTGGAGAGATCCTCGGCAAGCAGTCACATATCCAAACCTGAAACATTATTTAAATCAAGTGTCAACTAAAAAGTTGGTGAGTACATAGGTTTAGTAAATCCAGTAAATAGTAGTGTAAATCGTTTTGCAACTCATTGTTTATCTTGTTAAACATAGCATAGGATGTAACATTTATTTAATCACAATTCAAACCGAGTTTGACGCGCTTGAACAGAGCACAACAGCTAAGTCCGGTATGCTTGAATATAGTTACCCACTATATCCGGTATGATTGAATATAACACGCGGTTATATCCGAGTATGCAGTAATAAACACCCTAACCGGGTGGGCTGGTCAGGCACAATAGATCTATCAATATTACAGTTGGTTGTCTTGTGTTTAAATGTATGTACATCCAAAGAATAAACATATAGTCTCATGTATAACACGTACAAACAATGTGAGTAGCATGTATAATGTTTCACCCCAAAATGTATGAAAATGTAAAATAGGGGCTATGTAACTCACCTTGCAAGCGGGTATTTTTCCACACGTGTAGGTGATAAGTATGTGGAAGCCTAAGCACGTTGATACCCTATGTAGACAAATGGGTATTATTGTATGTTTATATGTATGTGCGTATTCGTATTTAAATGAGTATAGGTTTTATAATAATATCCGTAATATAAAATGTGGTAGAAAATGAATATGATTTTGTAAAACTTTGACTTATAAAATTTTACATTTTTAAATAATTAATCATTATGTATTTAAACAATAATAATAAATAAAAAGATAAGTCTTTATTTGATTAATTATGTTGATGTTTTATATATTAAAATTTATTTTAACAAGTTTATTAAAATTATTGCTAGGTTCATATAAAAATAATGAGACATTTTATATATTACATGTATTTTAATAAGTTTATAAAATGTTACAAGATTTATAAAAAAATATAGAACATTTTATATTTAAAAATGTAATTAAGTGAGTTTATAAAGATATTACAAGATTTAAAAAAATATAGGACATTTTATAACTAAAATGTAATTAAATAAGTTTATAAAGATATTACAAGATTTATATAAATATGGATATTTTATATCTAAAAATGTAATTAAGTAAGTTTATAAAAAATATTACAAGATTTATAAAAATATAGGATATTTTATGTCTAAAATGTAATTAATTAAGTTTATATAAATATTGCAAGATTTATAAAAGTATGTGATATTTTATATATATTATAATGTATTTTAATAAGTTTATACATATATAAAATAAATGGGATGGTTTATAAAAATATAGTTTAATTGATTTTAAAATAAACGAACGAGTAAACCGACTCGTTTTAGTATTTATTGCATAAAAAGAGTATTAGGATAATTAAATAAAATAAATAAATGAAAACAGAATTAAAAATAAATAAAAAAAATTTGGCCGTAGGCTAACCGGGATCGAACCCGCGACCTGAGACACAAACACACACACGCATAACCAGCCGGGCCACTGCCCATCGCTGGTTATGTGTGTGTTGATTAATTGATATACACGACTTAGAAGTTGGTCGCTGGTCCTCGGCAATCCGGCAATCGCGCCCGAGGACTCGGGTTTGCTCGGCAATCCTCGAGCGAATGCCGTGATTTTGTTTGGAATAGATTACCTGATGATAACAGAAGCTAATGGAATCGATTCAAGGCTCGAACCGAGTTGTAACGGGTCTGGTCGGCAGGCCTTTTTGTCGAAAATACCAAGATCGTGATTTCAGGCTTCGGGATGGAGTCAGGCCTTGATATCCTGGTCACAGCTTCGTCTGAGGATGGCGAAGGTGATGGCAGTCTCAATTTGGAGTGAGAGTGGGTGGAAGGGGGTGGGCGAGCTCGAACAGGTCTGGTAAGGGCCATTTATAGCCGAGCCCAATACTTATAATGAAACATGTAATTGAGTGTGTCTGGACATTCGTCTGGACGAGACGAAGCTAACGAGATCACTTGCAGGCGTGGAGGTTGACTGTCGGGGCCGTATTAGAGGTGTGAACTTTCGGCTATGAACACAATCAGACGATTGGGATGATGGGGAGACAAATTGGTCGAGGGGTATTGGTCGCGTGGGGGAGACGAAGTCGGGGATGCTTTTGTCGGGTGTTGAGGTGCAGGGAAACATCCTTGTCGCGGGGGTCGCCGGAGAAAAGCTCGGACCGCCGGACAATGGGGGAAGGGGGCGACCGGGAATACGAATTGGGTATTGGCAAAACTGGTCCCTGAAGTTTGATCTTGTTTTAATTTAGTCCTTGAATTAATTACGGATGAGTCCCTGAGGTTTCATTTGTCCAGAAATAGTCCCTCAAACGATTTTAGTTTTAAAACCTTCTAGTTTAGTTAATTACAAAACGAACCCTAAACTTTTTATTAAATAAATTAATTTAATTTCTTTTAAATCAATTTACTTTAACATTATATTTTAAATGTTTTTATAAACTTACTTATTATTATTATTATAAATAATTTTTATAAGGTTATTCATCTTATTCAAATGGGTTATTTTATTAAATATGTAACTTCTTTTTTTTTTTTTTTTTTTTTTTTTTTTTTTTACTTAGATTTTTATATAAAATTTTATATTAGTTTTAAAATTTATAAATTTCTTATTAGTTTAAATCCATAAAATAAGATACCTATTTGTATAAAACCAAATAAAACTTAAGCATATAGAATTTTATAAAACTTATGTTTTTATTTAAAATCAATCATTTTGAATGGTTAATAAAATTGAAAACCATTGATTTATTTATATAAATTATCTAATTTGATAACATGATTTATATAGTTTATAACCTTCAAATATATATATATATATATATATTTTTTAAATTAAAAATATCTAAATTGAAATTTGCCAATACACCGATTTGTATAAATTTGATTAAATATACGTGTATATGTTTTGAAATAAAATGTTAATATTTACACGATAAATTTCGCAACGAAAATCTTTGAAATGTCACACCCGGTCCCCTCTCAATCACATGTTAAAACAAATTCGAATCCGTCTGTAGCAAGGACGCGCAACTGGTCCAGCGGTTGGTACTTGTTTCCCTTGATCAGGCAGACCCGGGTTCGATCCGGGCGAGCCTGATTATTTTTAAAACCCGTTTTTAAAGCTTCAAAAATTTTATAAAAATTATTTTATAAAACCTCACAATATTGTTAACAAAACAAAAACAGATCTACAAATTTCTAACTTAAATACATTTTATTATGAATTTATGACTACAAAATAGTATATTAAACTTTTAAAACAAAAGAAAAAAAAAACTTTAAATATTTAAGATTAATTTCTAAATAAAGGCAATAAATTTTATAAAAGTTTATAAGATATTAACTCATCTAAATATAAATATATATTTACATTTTATAATTTCTAACATACTTTTTACAAATAAATAAATGAAATTTATTTATTTATTTTATTTATTTAAATTAAACACTATCCACATAAATCAAAGTTCTTTTTCTAAACATAAATATATATTTACGTTTTATATATTTTAACCTATTTTCCACAAATAAATAAATAAAATTATTTATTTATCTTATTCATTTAAATCCAACCCTACGTCAATGACTATTAAGTTCATACATATATACCTTGGACTCATATTATACATTAACATCTTATACAAGCATAGCATGCCCTTACATGGAATAACACAAACTTTTTTTTTTACAAATCCACACACATCAAAACCCGTTGAACCATAGATTTAGACATAGACTTTTGTACCCGCTATTAACTCAATATACATTACACACTAGGTTAACGTGATGAGTTACAATGACCGTTTTGCTACCTAGTCTTGCGTACTAGCAACACTCTTGAATCAAGTGAGTATTACATAGCCCCTTTTACTCTTTTACACTTTTTGGGGTGAAACATGAACTCTATACAAACTATTGCTTACATTTACATAAACTATACAAATACAAATCCTCTTTACATTCATGTGTGCAATTTGAGCTTTATGCCTAAGTGCTAGGTGTGCTAACTTTTGTGTGCAATTTATGTGCAATCATTAACTATTCAAGCCGACGGTTTTCAATGATAGATCTATTGAGTCTGACAAACCCACCCAGATTGGGGTGATTGATACCGACAACACAATTTTGCATGCTAGTTACAAAGGTTTGATTGTACTTGGTTACACAATAGCTGCTCCTCATAAATGCCTTAGTTATCATGTTATGTAGGGATTTGTTTTACAAACTATATACTATCAATATACAAACCTATGTTATACTCACCAACTTTTTAGTTGACCTTATTTTATTCATGTTTCAGGTGCTTTTATATGAGTTTGATCAAGACATGCTACACATAGGCCTTGGACCTTGTTAATCTTAATTCAAAAACAATTTTATTTCATTATGTACTTGGAACTTGATTCATGTTTGTTTGAATGGAAATGGATTTAACATATTACAATTTAGTCAACCTTGAGCTCATGAACAGTCTACATGTCCCGCCCCGATGATTCCGCCGTCGGTTGGAGTGTGACATTCCTTGGTTGGATTGATTTGGATTGAGGATTTGGGTTTGTGGAGGTTGAAGATTATCTCTTTTCAACGGTTAGCTTTCTTCCTTCTGGAGGATAGCTGATTTTGATCTGTTTGGTGAGTTGAGATACTGGTACTTTTTTTGAAGGGATGAACGGGCTTGGATTGTTGGCTTGAATAACTTCAAAGGCAGGTGGTGATGGAGCTTTAATGGTTTCAGTGGAGTCTAAGCATGTGGACTCAGACTCGGATGAAGTAGTGCATTCTTGCACAAAGGTTTCTTGGACAACAGGGTCAAGATTTCGGTTGGCCAGATCAAGGTTTGAAAGATTGAAACTTGGTTCATGAATGGCTACAAAGTCAGCAGGTGGAGGAACATCATTGTAGGGTTGTTCAGCTTGAAATCCAAGTCTAGCAGTTACCTTTTCATGAATTTGAGCATCCAAAAGTATTTGCAGCTTTTTGGATGCACACTCATATTTTTTCACATGGACCTTTTGGTCTACTAATTCGGCTCTTGTAGCCTTTAACTTAACCAGAAGATCATCAATCTGAGTTTCAAGTTTTGTTTGTTCATGTTTTAATGATTAAATTTCTTTCTTTAAACAGTTAATCTTTTCTGTGTAACTGTTTTCAACCTTTTTAAATTCAGATTTCATTTGGTGAAACTTTTCATTTTGATCTATGAGATTCTGGTTAGGTTTCATGTATCCAAGGAACTTATCAATACAAGATTGAGTACAAAGATTTTCATATACCTGAGGTGGTATCTCTGATGTGTCTGCCATGAGAGCTTGATTGTTGGCAGGGAGATCCTCATACTGGAAGCTCCAGTCAAAGTCAGCAGTTCCAACAGCTGCACAAGCTGCAGTTTGAGCAAGAGGAGTGGCTTGTTGTTGTTGTTGCTGTCTTGGCTGAGATTGATGAGCTTGTCTTGTCTGAGCAGCAGCTAGGTTTGCCTTTGGTGCCTTGCATTCTCTAGCAAAATGACCAAGTTGGTTACAGTTGTAACATCTCAGTTTGCTTTTATCCAAGCCAACTCTGGTGTTGGAGTTGTTGCTTGGAATGGGTCTTCATGTTCTAGAGTAGAACCTTTTTGCTCTTAGAGAGAGCATGGCATAGGAGTGCTGTATGTCCATTTCTTCTAGATCATCTGGATGAAAAGATTCCAGATCTTCCTTGATAAAGGACATATTGCTTGAGTTTTCAGAGACAAAGGCAGCAGAAGTTGAGGTTTGAGGTGGGGTATCAAGAAGAAATGGTGAGTTGTTTGATTGAGAGGTTGGAGTCTGGGGATGAGTGACAATGGGAGGGTAGTAGTTGCTTGAACTAGGAACTGAGTGGTCAGAGTGAAGTGTAGAGGAAGTGGTGGTGGATGATGAGGCTGTTGAGTAACTTGAGCTTCTCTCTTTGGCTTGAATCATTTCTGATTCATAGGTCTTCAGCATGCCAAACAACTCAGTCATCTACAGAGTCTTTAAATTTTCAGTTCTTCTGATTGACACTGTGTAAAGTGTCCAGCAGCTTGGCAGAGACCTGATGAACTTCTTGAGAATGTCTTCATTCTCCAGCTTCACTTTTGAGCACTGTACCTTTCCCACAAGGTAGGTGTACCTGTTATACAACACAGTAAGAGACTCACCTTCCTTCCATACAAAGTTCTCATATTGTTGCTTCAGAATGTCTCTTCTATTTTCTTTCACTTCTTCTGACCCAACAAACATCTTATCAAGAGCCTCCCATAGATCCTTGGCAGTCTTGTATCCTCTGAAGTTGTGAAATACTTTATTTGGCAAGCACATCTGAACGGCTCCCAAGGCTTTGAAGTCTACCTCCATCTTCTTGATGTCTTCATCTTAATACTTTGAGGGTTCTTTGGGGACTGATGGACCTCCAGAATCAGCAGAGGCCAGCATGGGTACATATGGTCCATCTTTAATGGATCTCCACATCCCATACTCTTGATAGCAGAAGAAACTTTCCATCCTGTTCTTCCACATATCATAGTCTTCTCCATATACTAGTATTGGTGGTCTGTTGATGCTTCCAGTATCATCAAAACCATTGTTTTGTGCCATTTTGGATTTGTGATATATGGTGTCTTAGCAAAGAGATAGTATTGAAAAAAACCAGAGAGTGATTAAACAAGCGTGAGTTTGTTTAATCTGAGAGCCAAAGCTCTGATACCACTTGTAGGATCGGTGAATACAAGATGGTTCTATTCTAGTTGAGATTGGCGGAAACAATCACAACTAAGCAATGTAAACAAGTAAACACAAAGAATATTGATAAATGCAATTTGTATTAAGATTCAATGGTTACAAGATTACAGAGAAAACTCTAAGAAAGCACACTTGTACAATGAAACGATACACTACTTATATAGTAACTTAGAATCAAGACAGACCCTTGATTCTAAGGATCAGATTGAACACAAGCCGTTGATCTTGTATACTAGAAGCTATACTACACGTTAAGACAACAAATACTACAATTGTTAACTTTACTCAAACGTCTTCTTAGGCATCATTGCTTGGATACTTGGAAGGAGAGCGTTGTTGTTTTTTATTGTCTGCACCGGTAACATTCTTTCTACATGGGATGTGTCAGAGTTGCAGCAGAAAGTTGTCAGTGATAAAGTGGATGCTTTTGCTATGCCAATCAGCAGCAACGTTTGATCTTCAGTAGATATGACTATCCGTAGCAAAGTTGGTGATCCGCATCAAGACACAACTATCTAAAGCTGCTAATGATTTGCCTATCAGCAGCATCAAGTGTTTGATGCTGCTGAGAAGCCTATCCGCAACAACTCTGATCTTCAGCAAATAAGGTTGTCCGCAGCAGAGTTGTTCATCAGCAGGAGAACAACTATCAGCAGCAAACAAGCTTATCCGCAGCAGCTTGTTGGTCAGCAACAAAACTGTGGAGTCTGCAGCAGTTGTACTTAGAGAATTTTGTAGCCATCCGTCTTTATATCTACACTTGTAACATCCCGGATTTTATAAGTTAACGGGGTTAGTGTAATTGTATATTCTTGTAAAGATTTAGCGGAGGTTTAACCAGGACTTAACGGGATTTATTGTAAAACACGAAAAGGGCAAAACACGATGGACCAAATGTTTGAAATATGAACATCGGCATATAGGGAGAAATCCTACAGGTTGCGTCGCAAATGGTGGAGTTCCCATTTGCACTTGCGGCCGCCGAGAGCAAAGGGAAAGGGAGAGAAGAGGAGCTCTTCCAAGGTTCAAGTCCGATTAAAGTTAGTTTCGTATTGTCGAACTTTCGTATGTACACTTGATATTCGGATCATCATAATAACGAATTTATATTATAGGAAGTTGCTAAAGCTTGATTTTTTTGGAGAAGATGAGATCGATCTGTGGCTCAATTCGCACGAGTCCTTCCGATTCAAAGGTATAATCACAAAACCCCACTAGTTTTATTATTTTGATTTTCGATTCTGGGATGTTTGGGGGTGGCAAGGCCTCGCCGAAACTATGGGGGTGGCCGAGGAGGAGGCGTGTGACGCGAAGTAGCGGAGACGACGACATGTCGACCGAAGCCAGCGGAGGTGTGACGGCTGTCCGACATGAGCCGCCCGGGAGCTGGCAATGGTCGATGGGTGTCAGCGGGGGACCCATGGGTGCCCGGTGATGACGGTTCGTGGCCCCGTTGTTTCGACGATGATGGCGCGCTTGAGTCCGATGACGTTCGATGGTAACCACGGGTTTGGTCACACATGGTGATGAGCTAACCGAGTGAGTCGGTTTTGAGTCTCGAGTCGTGTATTGACGTGTAATTTACGTATTGAGGTGCTAGTGAGTTCTAGGAAGCATACCGTCTCGCACAAAGATTTCTATCGCCCAACCCTTTTAAATGTTTTACTATTTTTGGCCATGAAATGTATGTGGCATGATGATTTTAATAAACTCAAAGCATACATGTTATGATATGGTAGATTGACTTGTTCAAATGAATTATATGCTTGCGTGTGTGTTACTTTTTTTTACGTACGTGTGCTGGCGTAACTGGCGTAACGGGTATACCTTTGTGATACGTGTGAATGACGCATGTCAGTGGTAGATGATGTTTGACGTGGTTAAACGGGTTTATTGTGTTTGACAACGGTCAGACTAGGGTTTGGGTTTGCCTCTATCTGAGGATACAACAAACGGGAAAGAATAATGGTTAACTTATTTTTAATGACGTGTTTTCAAATGAGTTTTTTACAGAAACCAGGTGAACCTTTTCAAATGCGAAACGTGTTGAAAACGGTTTTTGTAAACGATACCGATTTCCGGATGGATCATCCCTTCTTAACTCATTATAGAACTCACTCAGCGTAACTGACTTTTAGCGTGTATTTCAAGTAAAGATAAGGAGTAGGCTGGCGGGTCTTGGATTGGCGAGTGGTTACCCGAGTTGTGTTAGGATTTATGGCATTCCCGAATAGTTGAACGTTATGTTTGCTTGTAGTATTTTAGTTAGTTGGTTTGTTAAGGCGATTTGACGCCAGATATGTTTTTGACTTTTATTTCCGCTGCATTTATGAGACTATTTTTAATGTCTAGAATTATTGTGGTTGTTGAAAATACCAACAACTGGGATTCCCGAGTTTGAAGCCTTAAAAAAAGTTTAGGCTTTTTGTTTCTTGGGAAATTCATTGCAATTGTGTTGGAATTTGCGAGTTTAGGCTTTTTATTTCTTGGGAAATTCATCGCAATTGTGTTAGAATTTGCGATGAATTCTTTTACTTAGAATATTTTCGTAGTAATTCGACCTTTTTGTCTAGTAGTGAAAGGAACAACACTTTTATTCACGGTTGGTGAGGATTATGCTTGGGTTAATGAGATACGCATCACTTTACCCACTTAATATGAAATGAAGCACATATCCATATATCCTAAATTTTTGAAGAAGATGCGTACCACCCCTAGGATCAGAGCAGGGCCGGCTCAACTGTTTTGGAGGCCCAAAGCTAACATAAAATTCGAGGCCCTTGCTAAAGACAATGTTATAAACCCTCATCCTTTTATCCGGGTTTGAGACCGATAATAATAAACTTACAAGTTTATAGTTTGCGGGGTTATTTATTTTTTTTTTTTGTAATTTAAAAAACTTTACATTTAGATTAAATTTATGTTTCTAGCTTTACTAGACGTAAACTCTTTAATAAAACTTTCATAATCAATTTCTTTTAGCAAATCTTTTTTAATTGACAAAATAGTTAATCCATTTAATTTTTCTTGTGACATGGTAGATCTTAAATAATTCTTTAACAACTTTAATTTTGAAAAATTTCTTTCTGCGGATGCAACAGTTACATGAATAGTTAACATAATTCTATAGATAATATAAGCATTTGAAAAAGATTAATCTTTTTAATATAATTTAATATATTAATAAGTGTGTCACATTTTACATTAATAATATCTCTTAAAATTTTTACTTCATGAAATAAATCAATACCATCAATATCTAAACTACTATCATATTTTAATTATTTTTCAAGATTAATACACCGTTTTTTTCAAACTATCATCATCGAAGGATTTCAACCTTTTTATATTGAATAGAAAACTAAAAATAGTTTCAAATTCTTTAAATTGTTCAAATCTACTTTTAATTAGAGAAATAGCTTGATCCACAATATATAGAAAGCAATCGGTTTTAAATAATTCAATAGGATTTTTTCTAGTTTCATTATCAACATTTTCATCAAACCGTTTATTTCTACGAATGATACGTTTTTCACAAAAATTGGGTTCTACATTCATTTTATTAGCCAATTCTTTAGCGTCAATTAAAGCGTTTTCAAATCCATTTTCTCTATATTTTTTAAAGTAACACACAAGTTCATCTAGTTACTTATAGCATCATCAATACACATTTTTTTCTTGTAAACTCTTACTAACTGAATTAATAGCCAACAAAATATCATACCAAATAATCATTCCTAATAAAAATTCAAAGTTTTCAAATTCATATGTAGCCAAAACATTTAGCCTCACTTTTAATTTTAGGATCTACATAATCATCATATAATGTCAATAGTGCATATTTTATTTGTGGTGCTTGCAATCTAATTGCCTTAACACTTTCTAAACGACTTTCCCAACGTGTTTGTGATAATGATTTAAGAGTTAAGTTTGGTAAGTGATCTTGTAGTATTTTCCATCTTTTAGTTGATGAGGAAAATAATGTATATGTACGTTGTATCACCCCAAAAAAACTCAGTAGCTTTATTACACGAGTTAGCCATATTCCAAAGTACTAAGTTTAAACTATGACAACCACTACGATTAATATCTAACAAACGTTTTTGCACATCTTGATGTTTTCCTTTCATATTCGATCGGTTATCATAACCCTGTCCTCTAATAATATTTATATCAAGTCCAAAGTTATTAATTTCTTCAACAATAGCATCAAAAAGGCCTTTATCGGTATTATCATCTACTTTTATAAATTCTAGAAAGTATTCATTAACTTCTATGGGAGTTGATGAAATATCTACACATCTAAGATAATCGACATTCTGTCTAGGAAAGAGCGGTGTAAAAATCTCTCCTAGACCCGTCGCTCTTACCTGGGAACATATCTGTTGGAGGTACTACTCTAGTTAGATAATTGTCTTGTGTTACGGGTGTGACAAGAATGATTGCAGATATGTCACATGGCTGGTTTAAATTTGGAGTCAAACTCGAGCCGAGTTGACCTGGCTCGAATACGTTTAATTATAATTTTTTTTTATTTTTATAAAAAAATTAATTATGATTTTAGTCAATATTAAAGCCCATACCAAACCCACCACCACTGGTATTAAAATTTTGCTCCGCTTTCTTACTTCCATTTGACAAATTCAAATGGTTCATCTCTCTTTTACACTTACTACATTTATCCATGTGTGACCCACAAACAAGGTCGTGTTTGTTAAGCCGTGGCTACAGTTGGGATTTGAGATCTCCGTGCAACAAAAAAAGATGTTGCTACCAAGAAAATAAAAATCGATGTTCCAAACAATAATACTAACAAAAGATGAAGTTTAAAAATTCCCACGAAGCAATAGAATTAAGTACATTGTTTAAAAAATTAAGATGTGTAAAAGTAACTATATTTTTAAGGGTTAGATTATACATACCCCTTTCCTACTTGTCATACCCCACCCCTGAACTTTTAAAAATGTTATTTTACCTTTTTCTAAAAATTATTATTTCTAAACTTGTTTTTTTGTTTAAATGTAATTTATATAATATAAAACGTATACCCCTCCTCCCTCCTATTAGTTCCTACTTATCATACCTCTTCGAAAAAAATAACTTTTAAACTTGTCATTTAATCACATTCGAAAATCATTATTTATAGAACGTTCTTTTAGTTTTAAAAGCATATTCTATGACATAAAACGTATACCCCTACCATCTCCTACTAGTCGTACCTCCCTTCCTATTTGTCGTACTCTCCTCCGGAAAAAATAACTTTTAAACTTGTCATTTAACCACATTTAAAAATTGTTAAACGTATACCCCTCCCCCCTGAACGGAATTGTAAATTCAGTTTTCGGTTCGGTTAACGGATATATATTTTTTTGAATTCGATTTATTCTTTTAACCGAATAAGTGATAACTATATATTTTGAATTCTTATACATCTTTTTGAATTAAGTTTATTCGGTTGAATTTGGTTCGGTTAGACAAATTCACAATACAGGTCTGTTCAACTAACGGATAGGTCTAAAAAAAATAAAAATCGATTAAACTGAATCAAAAAAGCCGAAAACCGAACCGCTGAACACCTCTATCGCCACTAACCTCCACTACTACAAATTCAAGCCCGACCCGCCACATCCGATAAAATAAATTAAGACTTATTTAAAAACTCTTTTTTCTAATTAGTATTTTATTTTTTTCATAAATTTTATAAAAAAAAATCATATAAAGTTTTTATAAACTCTATAAAATATGTTTTTTTATGTTGGTGTTATGTATTAAACTTATAATTAATATTTATAATAAAGTTAGTTAGTTAAAGTTTTTTTAAACATATAAAAGACAAAAGAAACAAATAAAGTTAAAATTGTATTTATAGAGAATTTAAGGAAGGGGGTGCAACAAGAAAAATTCAGATTAAACGGGGTACGTATAGCACAACACTATTTTTAAATACTTATTATTATTATTATTACTAGTTTAAATCCCGTGTCTACACACGGAATGTAAAATATCAATATATAAAATTTATAAATATTTATTTATATATTTTACATGTGTAAAACTAAAAATATCTATACTATATAATAAATAAAGGTTTTTGCATGCCACGTGTCGTCTCCATATTCATTTTCATCATTTTTTTTTCCGCATCTCTCTCATATTTAATGCACTTCTATATTTTAATAATAATACACATTTAAAGAAAAAAAAATATTAATCTATACTTTATAATAAATAAAGATTTTGGTGAAACAAGTTTCTCGCCTCTCTCTCCTATTAATTGCACAAGTTTTCTTTAATTGTTCTTTGATGGTTTTTTGTTTTATGTCTCTCTCTCCTATTAAATAATAATCTTTTCTATAATTGTTTTTAGAAATTAAACATTTATTTCATTCTTTTTTATAAAACATTTTTAAAAAGTAACTATATGACGTTTATAAAATTTGTATTAAAAAACTATGTAATATGTCATAAATATGTAATATGTAAATATTTATTTTTAAGTATATATAACTTTGCATTTATTTAACCCGTGTAATACACGGGGTTTCTAATCTAGTATTACATATACTAAGGATAAAAACAAAGTTCAAAATATGTAAAAATTAATATATAATTAGGTTTCGAAAATACGTTAATTACTATTTAATGTAATTTGACTTTCAATTATTATTTGATTGAAATATAAGTTATATAATTAAATTTCAAAGTTTCTTATAATAAGGGATAATTTAAAATAAATGTGTTTTATTAGTATAATTGGTATTTTCATTTAAATATATATTATTATTAAAATAGAAGTGCATTAAATAAGAGAGAGAGTCGGAAAAAAAAATAATGAAATTGAATGTGGAGCTAACACGTGGCATTAAAAAACTTTTATTTATAAGTATGTATAGATTATTTAAAGTAAAAAATAATATTAAATTAAGTAGTTATGTAATTGTATTCTAATTCCTATTTTCCTTGCTGTATATAAATCCCATCGATCCACCAAGTAATTACTTTGCAAAACAGATTATTTATTTGATACGATGGGGAATTCAACTCAGAAACCCCAACAAAATTCAGAATACCATCAACAAGATGATCAACAAAACGAAGAAGAAACATTCACGTGCGAGATCTGCATTGAATCCGTTAACAACAAATTTAAGAACACCAATAAATGTGTTCACCCTTTTTGCACAGATTGTATGATCAAATACATCCAGATGAAGTTAGAAGACAACGTATCAGACGTAAAATGCCCTGCTTATGCCTGCAATCACTCCCTGGAACCCTTATCATGCCGTCCCAAAATCACGCACCAACTGTTTGACAAATGGTGTGATGTGTTATGTGAATCGAGTGTGTTAGGTGTTGACAGGGTTTACTGCCCTAACAGAGACTGTTCGGAGTTGATTTTGAACGAGTGTGGTGATGGTAATCTGAAGAGATGCGAGTGCCCCGACTGCAAGAAGCCGTTTTGTTTCAGGTGTAAGGTTCCATGGCATGCTGGTTCTACTTGTGGAGAGATGCGGGATGAAAACGACGTTGCTTTTGATGTTCTTTACAAGAAGAATAACTGGAGGAGGTGTCCCGGGTGTGGCCGTTGTGTAGAACATGATGGTGGTTGCAACATTGTTCAGTGCAGGTAGGTTTCTTCACCTTCTTTCACACATTCCATTCATAAATAAAAAAAAACGGGTTAATTGTATAGATGACTCATGTGTTTGGCCCCAGGTTTAAAAACTATAAATTTAACCCAAACTTTTGAGACATAGTTGAGATTTTAACCCCTAATGTTAATGCCAGTTAGTTTTTAACTGAAAGTTAGCTCATGTGTCATCTACGTGATTTACGATTGCAAACTTAATTTTAAAAATGAGTTAAAATCAGTAAAAAACCAACTTTTACTTTTACGTTTGTGCAGATGTAGAACCCGATTTTGCTACAAATGCGGACAACAGTGGTGTCTACATGAGTTGCGCCATAGGGATGTAGTAATTGTATGTGTAGTTCTAGTTTTTTTTATTTGTATATTAGTTGTGTTAGCCGTGACCCCAAGCCGACGTCCCGATGATGGTTAAGATGTATTTATCCTGGTTTTAAAACTAAGAATTACTGTTAAAAAAATTTGCAGTTGCATTAGGTGTGGACATGGATTGTGAATTTTTTTAACTTTATTATGAATTAAAAATAGTATTTAAAAGTTTGTATACATGTTTGAATTTTGAATGATAGATAGAGGGCTCAGTTTCGTAAAAGTATGAAGGCATATTGAGGTTATTTTTGTTCTAGATAAATATGATATTATTGGAGTCAATTTCATAAAGTTGTTTTGCTTTACACCTTTTTTACCACGTTTTGTACGTCATAACTGATGACTAGTTTAAACCATTTAGTAAATAGTATTTTAAGGTTGTATTGTAAACCCGATAGAATTGTAGTTGAGTACTAATATTTCAAATTGGTTTATGGTGGAGTTCAAGATTTAGTATTCGGTAACGGAAATCTTACCAAGCAAAATTTTAAACACGTGCTTCTTTTATTATTATATAAAATATTTTATTCATATTTTTAAATCTAATTTTTTTTATTCACATTTTTATTTACTTAGACTCAACTATTTACGGCTAAATAAAACTAGTATCCATCCCCCATGCGCCATGAAAAGCCGCCATAATTTAAATGTTTGCCTTAGATCTTGGCGTTTTGAATACCAAACTAAAAGTACGAAAATCAAAATGCATTCTACAACATCGCACCAATAATCTTGAAATAAATCTTCATAACCAATTCAATCAATAAATAAACTCAAAACATAAAAAATATGGTCAATGTTAAGCTGGATATCCTTGTATGCCTCACGTGCATGACGCCTCTTGCACGTGATCCTCGTCGACATTCAATATTTCCTGTAATTCCGGCGTTAATTCTTTAAACTCGTGTTAAAAAAAAGAATAGAAAAATTAGTAAAAGTTAAAACATAATCTTTTTTTTTTCAAAAGGTGTTCAACCATACTGAAAAAAGACCCGCTGTTCTTCTTATTTTTGACATATCAGATAAAAAAATTAGCTGATAAGGGAAAAAGTGGGATGAGCTTTTTAATGGATTCAACATCCTAACTAGTCTAATTCAATGCCTTAATGGTTTATAAATAAATGGGTGATAAGAGTCCATTTTAACCCATTGCCTAACACGTCCGTACAAAAGGTTATACTTGATCAGAGGAAGGAACTCACCTCATGTTCGAAAAGCACAATAGGATTTGAGACACACATACTGGACATATATTCGACAACCTTATGAGGTAAAAAAGTGAAAAGGTAGGTAGATTGCACATTTTCATATCTCTTTGCATATCCCATTTTCTTTTATCAACAACCTTTTATGTTGGGTAAGATATATGATAACGTATCCATTAGATCCAAGTTTCTCAAAGAAAATATACATATGATGTTAAGAGAAATTGAGACTTAGCACATATACCAATCACAACCATGTCTGGGAAATAATTTTGAAAAAAATCCAACACATTTTGAACACCCTTTGAAACCATATTCATTCCCATTGCATTGTTAGTATTTTAGTAATCAAGAGGGATTAATCAAGAACACAAGAACAATTAACACAAATATGATATCTATTGAATCAAGATTCTGACCATTTTCAAATGAAAGTTTGCGTGGGTTTTTATAACCCTAAAAGCCTAAATGACGCAACGTTTAATCAATAAACCCGTCCCTAAATACATTTACACATATGTACATATTTGACCCTTCTACTTTAAGACTTTACACTCTTGACCCTAACCATACTATACAACAATGACACCTAAGCCCCTGTAAGGTGTTTCCATTGGTAGAATCTATTTTGTCTCTGGTTCTCTTGATGAAGAGTATTTTTCAAAATATTCTTTTAATCAAAATTAAAGGTTCAAGATTATTTGAATAAATTCGGATACGTATATTACCTATCTTTAGAAACGCATGTTATTCTCTTCTAGTATTAGATGATGACATTGAATACATCGAAGTAATTGAAGAAGCACATCATTCACGTTCTGGTTATTTCATAAGGAATTTATTTTCAAATATGTTAACATCTAATACCATGTCTAGACCGTATTTTATTTAGGAAAATTCATAGCCAAAACAGTCAAACAAGACAGAAGGTACTGAAAAAGGTTCCTGCCCAGTTTTGGCTACTACGGAGTCATACTTTTGAATTAGAACACGAGCCAATTATGGTTAGTTAAAGTCGGCACAGTTTCTGTCCACAATCAACGGTTGTACTTAAGTGGATCGTTTAGGGTTTTAAGGTTACCGAAAGCGTAAATGAAAATTAGACGAATATTATCATATCATTATAATACATAATATAATCAGATTAGGTTAACCAAAACGTCCCGTGTCACCGGTCTAGCCATGATATTCACAGAAACATTTTGGAGAATCACATGATGCAATCAGCATAGCCGACACGAGCAAGCGGATTCTATTTTAGATTAGCGTGTGGTTAATTTAAGTTAGGTTAAGGTTAGGATCAGATGTTTAAAATGAAATAAAAAAACAGTTAGTATGAAGGTTAGAATCAAAAGAATAAGAAAGAAATAAAAAGGAAGGAAGAGCGGTTTATACTTGATTCGTCACCCGAACTTGGTTCCTTCGATTTTGCGATTTCTTCAAGGCTTGGAGGGGGGTTTCTTGCGATTTCTTGGCAGTAGTAGGAGGCTTAAATCACAGGTGGAGGGTGGAGGGGTTTAGGAGTAAATGAAAAACAAGGGGGATTAAGGGGGGTATTTATAGTTAAACTAAGCCTTGGAAAACAAGAAAAGGGAATTAGGGTTGGGGAGGATCCAAGGCTGCAAAATTCAGCTGATGGTGGCTGAGTTTTACGAAATCTAGCTTGGGCTAGGTCCAAGTGTAGGTGGGTTGGGTCCTAGCTTGGCCCGGTTGAGTGTGCGCATTCGAAAATTGCATATTTTAAGCATTTATAAGTGAAATTGGCAAATGTTTTCAATATGAAAGTTGATTTTCATAACAAAATGAGTATGTTTAGCTAAAAACATTTAAGTTAGGGTTATGTTAGTCACGTACGGTAATTAACGGTCGGCAGACGAGAAAACAGGCTTTTTAGGGCATAACAAGCTGCGGAGGCACAATACATAGATTTACAAGTTTTTGTTGAACGTTTCAAGTGTAACAATGTATAACAACTTTAATTTAATATGTTTGAAGTTTGCATGATTGATAATGGGTTATGATGGGCCTATTAGGTCTAAAATGGGCCCAATTCATGATTAAGTCATCAATAAGCGTCTTGAGCATAAGGTAACGTATGATCAACAAGTATGTCGTATGGGTAAACCAAGTGTAATGACATTCAAAATGGTTTTCGTTGATTAAATAAGTCTATGTCACACCCCGACCGATGGCGGAATCATCGGGGCGGGACATGTAAGACTGTTCATAGCACATGGTTGACTAAATTGAAATATATTAAAGTCAAATTGCATTTCAAATAATCCAAGTACAAAACCAAATTCAAACAAGATACATAAAATAATTCATAAAGTTCTTGATTTATTTTGCTAAGTCCAAATCCTATGTTGAACACGTCTTGAATCAATCTCACATATTGGGGCCTGAAACATGAATAAAATAAAGTCAACTAAAAAGTTGGTGAGTATAACACAGTTGTATATAGATAGCATATAGTTGAAAACAAATCCTTTACATGACATGATAAATAAGGCGTTTATGGGGAGTAACTATTGTGTAACCAAATGTACAATCAAACCTTGTAACTAGCATGCAAAACAAATGTGTTGTCGGTTTCAATCACCGCGTACCATGGGTGGGTTTGTCAGACTCAATAGATCCATCATTGAAAACCGTCGGCTTGTATAGTTAATGATTGCACATAAGAGCATACAAAGGTTAAACACACCTAGCACTCGGGCACAAAGCTCAAATTTTTGCACACATGTATGTAAATAGGATTTTTGCACTTGTGTTGTTTGTGTAAATGTAATTGTGTAATGTGTAATGAGTATAGAGTTCATGTTCCACCCCAAAAGTGTAAAAGAGTAAAAAGGGGTTGTGAATACTCACTTGGTATGGAAGTGAAGCTAACAAGGAATATAGAAGATCCTTGAAAAGCACACTTTAACCTAAATAGTAATATGCATTGAATCACATAGATGTATAAAGTTTAAAAATGAAAGTTGGATTTGTATATAAAACCATTGGTTTGTATTTAAAAAGGATTGAATAAAATATATAAAGTTTGAGGTAAAATATGTTTGAAACAATTTAATTAGGTTTGAATTAAATAAATAAGTGTATAACTATAGTTTATGAAATAATGTCAATATTAATTGTAATTAAGTATAAATAAATAAAACGATTTTGATTTAAAATGTAAAGTAAATAAGTCATCATTATTTATAAATTTTGTAACTTAATTATTTAAAATATCATTTAAGTGTAAGATGATAAATATAAATTTAATTTTTATAAACTTTTCAATAAATTACATTTATGCCAAGATTAAACTTTTAATCTATTTTTAAATACAGAAAACATATTTTTATAAAATCTGAAACATTTACTGATTAAAATATAAAAATTATAATTCTGTTAAAAAATTCTGAGTCTAGCACGACCGTGCCTCGGAAGGGCACGATCGTGCTCAAACCACGGGCGTGACCGCGCTAGTCGGGGCGCGACCGGGTTGATCAATCAGGAGCACAATCTAGACAAGTCATCAGGCACGACCGTGCCTTAGCCCGGCACGGTCGCGTCTATGATTTTTAGACACAACAGAGACTAGCCCAAAGGGCATGACAAGGTCTGGACGGATGACACGACCGCGCTGCTAGTCGACACGACCGCGCTAAACGAGGCACGGCCGCGCTAGATGATTAGCGCGACCGTGTCTATTCCAAATCAGACACGAATCGAGAGTTTCTTGTATTTTGAACACAGGAATTGTTAGGGCTTTTGATTAATGGGTTATTAAGAGTCTTTTCATATAACTTAATTGTATGGAAATCGAGTTTAAGCATGGGTTCGATTAAATCATTTTTATTAAAATATGATTTCTGATTCTGATCGAATTCTATAATGGAAGCCCAAATTGAATGAGGGCTTTTGATAATGTTACTGAAATGAGTGAGATGGAGAGTATACTTACCCTGAAACGTAACGAATCGATGAAGAACGGCAGAGATGAGTTCCGGCGACGGAGGTAAAGGTTTCCGGTGACTTCGACTGCGATTCCGGCTAGGCCAGAGAGTCCAGAGTCTTGGAGAGAGCCGGGAGATGATAAATCCTTTCTTGATCGGGAGAATTTGGGTTCCAGGAGGAAGACTCGAGTTTTGTTTGGATTGCTCGAGAGAGAATTCGAGATTGATGGAGAAAAACTGAGGCGTTGAGTAATTGAAAATGGTATAACTCGCGTTAAAGGAAAAAGAAACGTAATCGGATTTGAAATTCGAACGATTGAGCGTTTTGAAATCACATTTACGTTTCGACTGTTTCGCAGGCGCGACCGTGCCAAGATTGGCGCGACCGTGCTTAGGAACCGGGCGCGATCGTTCCAGGACCAGTCGCGCGATCGTGCCGAGGCACTTGGCGCGACCATGCTAGAACGAAGCACGACCGTGCTAACTAGGGTTTCTTGATAAATTTTCAACTTTAGTCCTTGACTTTTCAGGTTTTATAAATTTGAAATATATAGTTACTTGTATAGTGTTTATGTGTATATAATCGAGTAAAACTTGCGAACTTGTATAGATTCATTGCATTTTATTTACCGCGGGAAAAATATTGAGGCATTGCACGAGTATAGAACTTGAAATTTCATTACATTGAATTGAAATATGAATACTAAAAATCAGAAATGTTACAGTCTCCCCATGTTGAGAGAATTTCGTCCCGAAATTTAGCTAGAGGAAACAACATTAATAGCAAAAAGATGAGGGTACTTGAGCTTCATTTGGTCTTCTCGTTCCCAAGTGAACTCAGGACCACGCTTAGACTCCCAACGAACTTTGACGATAGGAATACGACTTCGCTTGAGTTGCTTGACTTCACGATCCATAATTTCCACCGGCTTCTCAACGAAGTGCATCGTTTCATCAATGCGCACGTCGTCAAACGGTATATGGAGATTTTCATCAGCGAGACACTTCTTTAGATTAGATATATGAAATGTAGGATGCACATTGCCAAGAGATGGAGGTAACTCGAGCTTGTAAGCCACTTTCCCAATCCTTTCAAGGATTTTGAATGGACCAACATAACGAGGTGATAACTTGCCTTTCTTTCCAAAACGGATCACACCCTTCCATGGAGATACCTTAAGAAGAACGAGATCACCGACTTGGAATTCCAAGGGTTTTCGACGCTTGTCGGCATAACTCTTTTGTCGACTCCTCGCTACTCGGATATTGTCACGGATTTGAATAATCTTGTCGGAAGTTTCTTCAATCAACTCGGGACCGGTGATTTGTGCTTCACCAATCTCGTTCCAACAGATCGGAGAACGACACTTGCGACCATAGAGAGCTTCGAATGGAGCCATGTTGATACTTGTGTGGTAGCTATTGTTATAAGAAAACTCAATAAGGGATAAATGTGAATCCCAATTGCCACCAAAATCGATTACACAAGCTCTAAGCATGTCTTCAAGAGTTTGGATTGTTCGCTCGGTTTGACCATCAGTTTGGGGATGGTAAGCCGTGCTCAAATCCAAACGAGTACCAAGAGCAGATTGGAGAGATTGCCAAAATCGAGAAGTGAACCGAGCGTCTCTATCGGATATTATGTTCAAGGGAACGCCATGACGGCTCACAATTTCATCAATGTAAATTCGGGCTAATTTCTCCACTTTGAAGTCTTCACGAATAGGCAAGAAGTGGGCAGATTTGGTGAGTCGATCAATGATCACCCAAATACTATCATAACCACTCGAGGTGCGAGGGAGCTTGGTAATGAAATCCATAGCTAAATTCTCCCATTTCCACACGGGAATTTCTGGTTGTTCGAGTAAACCAGAAGGACGCTGATGTTCGGCTTTGACTTTGGAGCAAGTTAAGCATTTGGCAACATAAAGAGCAATGTCCTTCTTCATACCGGGCCACCAATAAAGCTGACGAAGATCTTGGTACATTTTATCCGCACCAGGATGAATAGAATAACGAGTCTTATGAGCCTCATTCATGAGAATTGTACGGAGATCATCGCGATCGGGAACCCAAATACGGTTCAAGTAATATAGTAAGCCATTGGGTTTAGATTCAAGAAGAAGTTCAACACCACACGACATTTCTTCATACATGTTACCCTCGGTAACCGAGACGTGTTGAGCTTCCAGGATACGGGTTTGAATATCGGATTGAATACGGGCGCAATGAAGCATAACATGGTCTTTTCGACTCAAAGCATCGGCTACAACATTCGCTTTGCCGGGATGGTAACGAATCTCGCAGTCGTAGTCGTTAAGGAGTTCGACCCAACGTCGTTGCCTCATATTGAGTTCTTTTTGGTTGAAGATATGTTGAAGACTTTTGTGGTCGGTGAATACCACACATTTCGTGCCGTATAGGTAATTTCTCCAAATCTTTAACGCGAATACGACCGCACCTAACTCGAGATCGTGCGTCGTATAATTCTTTTCATGAATTTTGAGTTGTCTTGATGCATAAGCAATCACTTTTCCTCGTTGCATGAGGACACAACCAAGACCTTGGTTAGAAGCATCACAATAGACAACTAAATCATCATTTCCATCGGGGAGAGTCAAAATGGGAGCATTGCACAACTTATGCTTAAGAGTTTGGAAAGCTTCTTCTTGTTTCGGTCCCCATTCATAAGCTTTACCCTTATGGGTCAAGGCGGTAAGAGGGACAGCAATCTTTGAGAAGTTTGAGATGAAACGACGATAATAACCCGCAAGACCAAGAAATGAACGAACTTCGGTAGGAGTCTTCGGGGCATTCCAATTCTTAACCGTTTCAATCTTAGCAGGATCAACATGAATACCCTTGTCGTTGACGATGTGACCAAGAAATTGAACTTCTTTTAACCAAAATTCACATTTGGAGAACTTGGCATATAGTTGTTGTTTCTTTAAAAGGTCCAAAACCAATCTAAGGTGTTCTTCATGGTCAGCTTTAGTCTTGGAATAGATTAAGATATCGTCAATGAAAACGATCACGAATTTATCAAGGTACGGTTTGCACACACGATTCATGAGGTCCATGAAAACTGCGGGTGCATTGGTTAATCCAAAAGGCATAACCATGAACTCGTAATGACCATACCTTGTTCGGAAAGCAGTCTTAGGAATGTCATCTTCTTGAACACGGAGCTGATGATAACCAGATCGAAGATCAATCTTCGAGAAACACGTAGAACCTTGAAGTTGATCAAAGAGATCATCGATTCTAGGCAAAGGATAGCGATTCTTGATAGTAAGCTTATTGAGTTCGCGATAGTCAATACACATGCGAAATGATCCATCCTTCTTCTTTACAAATAAGACGGGTGCACCCCACGGTGAATGACTCGGGCGAATGAACCCTTTATCGGAGAGTTCTTGAAGTTGACTTGCGAGCTCTTGCATTTCGGAAGGTGCAAGACGATAAGGAGCTCTAGCAATAGGGTTAGCTCCGAGCATGAGATCAATACGGAACTCGACTTGACGAACGGGAGGAAGACCGGATAAATCTTTAGGAAACACTTCGGGAAAATCTCGAATAATGGGAATGTCTTGGATACTCTTCTCCTTGACATCCTTTTGAACAATATGAGCTAGGAAGGCGATGTACTTCTTTCGCAAGTACTTTTGAGCAGTAGTACAAGACATCAATTTAAGACCCTTGCAAGGCTTTTCACCAAAAACCCTTAAGGTTTCTCCCGAAGGTAGCGGAATTCGGATGCACTTTTCAAAGCAAGTAACTTCGGCATGATGATTTGATAGCCAATCCATACCTATGATAATGTCAAAGCTTCCTAGTGACATTGGAATAAGGTTGATTGGGAATGCATGATCATTAAGTTCTAAAGAGCAATCATAGATAATAGACTCAATTGTAAGGGAGTCACCATTTGCTATTTCAACGGTGAAGGTTTTCTCTAATTGGGATCGTGTCTTTGCAAGTAAAGGCTCAAAATTAAGTGACACAAAACTTTTATCGGCACCGGTATCGAACAAAATGGAGGCATATTGACTATTAACAAGGAACGTACCATTAACCATGTCGTTGTTGGCTTGAGCTTCGTTGGCGTTAATGTTGAAAGCACGCCCACGAGCTCCACCTTGTCTAGTATTTGCGAGCCTTGGACATAGATTAAGAAAATGATTCGGGTCACCACACTCATAACAAGCACGCCCATTAGCAATGGCGGGAGCACCTTGATTAGCCACTTGAGGTACGGTTTGGTTTGGAGGGTTGACTTGGCCCGTAAGGGCTTTGGTCCTACAAACATTAACCGTATGACCATATCTCCCACAATAAGTACAAAGGCGACATGGGATGTTTTGGGGATGATGATAGTTGCAGGTGGCACAAAGTGGGTAAATTCCACCATATGGCTTTTTGACTGGTGCTTGAACCATAGGTGCAGCTTGGTTCACGGGAACAGCAGGAGTAACCACAGCAAAATTTCTAACCTTCCTCTTTCTAGTGTTGCGAGAGGGCTCGGTTGTAGCTTCTTTGGTGTGGTTAGGAGGGGTTACGGTTTCAGCAACTTTCTTAGAACCCTTTTTGGTAAGAGTTCCAGCTTTAACATGATTATCGGTTAGGGTAGCAGACAGGCGGATGGCATCTTCCAAAGTAGCAGGATTTCTACCTAAGACAGTATCTTGAATTTGTCTTGGTAGCCCACCAATGTACTTTTCGATGCAACGAGATAATGGAGTGACCATGTGGGGCACAAGAAGACTCAATTCATGGAACCGAGTTGTGTAAGCCAAGTGTTCCCCACTATCTTGGGCAAGATCCCAAAATTCGGCCTCTAACTTCTTCACTTCATTGCGAGGACAGAACTCCTCGGTCATAAGCCTTTTGACCTCATCCCAAGGTAAGGCCATAGCTACATCAACACCCCTATTCCTTTTCTCCCCATTCCACCATGTAAGTGCCCGCTTTTGAAGGACACTAGTAGCATGACGAACACGGAGGTTGTCGGGACAGTCACTATTGAGAAAGGTATTCTCAATACTTTCGAACCATTGGAGGAGTCCGGTAGCTCCTTCGGTTCCATAAAACTTTAGGGGATTGCACGAATTGAAGTGCTTGAAGGTGCATTGGGATGGATTACCACCATTTCCACCATTACCACCATTATTACCACTATTGCTTCCATTGCCATTAGTGGCACCATTGGCTTGGGTGAGTTGTGTCACCAATTGAGTAAGAATAGCAGCAATGTCGGAGTTGGCGTTAGCGGCGGGAGCACGACGAGGAGGCATTCTACAGATTTTCACAAGACAAGAAAGGTTGTAAGAACTTATGAGAATTGCTAGGATTTAATAGAATGAGAAAACCAAATAAAAGATAGATATTCATAGTTTGGATTGTACTCAAAAGTTATAAAATCACTTGAATACTAAGGCACATTAAGGTTAATTTAAACTTATATAATTTTCAAGGAGACATGCTTTAGCCTATAGGTAAACACTCATCTCGAGAATTCCCAGGAAAGCATACGGGTCCCTCAGTTGATTGGGATTTATGCGAAATGCTTTCCTAGACAGAAAACCCAAAATACAGGTGTCACCCTTCCAGATTTCACGTGTCCTCAAATAATTTAACAAGTTTAAAAACTTTAACGAAGAAATAAAAATTTTAGAGATTTTTGCTTCAAGAATTTTCCACATGCTTAGAAAGGATAAAGATAGAAAAAGAAGATAAGAATAATAAGAGGTTTAAGACATAGGGAAGGATATTATTTATTTAATTATTATTTAAGAATATCCTAATAAGTAATGCATTTCTAACAAAGAAGGTAGCAAATATAATAATAATTAATCATGGTAAGCATGTAGCACATAGCATGTAACACATAGCACAAAATCATGAAGCATAGTATAAGTGGGTGTCCTAAAGTTATAGTCTAGGTCAAGATGTCTAATAACCTAATTCCCTATAACCAAGGCTCTGATACCAATCTGTCACACCCCGACCGATGGCGGAATCATCGGGGCGGGACATGTAAGACTGTTCATAGCACATGGTTGACTAAATTGAAATATATTAAAGTCAAATTGCATTTCAAATAATCCAAGTACAAAACCAAATTCAAACAAGATACATAAAATAATTCATAAAGTTCTTGATTTATTTTGCTAAGTCCAAATCCTATGTTGAACACGTCTTGAATCAATCTCACATATTGGGGCCTGAAACATGAATAAAATAAAGTCAACTAAAAAGTTGGTGAGTATAACACAGTTGTATATAGATAGCATATAGTTGAAAACAAATCCTTTACATGACATGATAAATAAGGCGTTTATGGGGAGTAACTATTGTGTAACCAAATGTACAATCAAACCTTGTAACTAGCATGCAAAACAAATGTGTTGTCGGTTTCAATCACCGCGTACCATGGGTGGGTTTGTCAGACTCAATAGATCCATCATTGAAAACCGTCGGCTTGTATAGTTAATGATTGCACATAAGAGCATACAAAGGTTAAACACACCTAGCACTCGGGCACAAAGCTCAAATTTTTGCACACATGTATGTAAATAGGATTTTTGCACTTGTGTTGTTTGTGTAAATGTAATTGTGTAATGTGTAATGAGTATAGAGTTCATGTTCCACCCCAAAAGTGTAAAAGAGTAAAAAGGGGTTGTGAATACTCACTTGGTATGGAAGTGAAGCTAACAAGGAATATAGAAGATCCTTGAAAAGCACACTTTAACCTAAATAGTAATATGCATTGAATCACATAGATGTATAAAGTTTAAAAATGAAAGTTGGATTTGTATATAAAACCATTGGTTTGTATTTAAAAAGGATTGAATAAAATATATAAAGTTTGAGGTAAAATATGTTTGAAACAATTTAATTAGGTTTGAATTAAATAAATAAGTGTATAACTATAGTTTATGAAATAATGTCAATATTAATTGTAATTAAATATAAATAAATAAAACGATTTTGATTTAAAATGTAAAGTAAATAAGTCATCATTATTTATAAATTTTGTAACTTAATTATTTAAAATATCATTTAAGTGTAAGATGATAAATATAAATTTAATTTTTATAAACTTTTCAATAAATTACATTTATGCCAAGATTAAACTTTTAATCTATTTTTAAATACAGAAAACATATTTTTATAAAATCTGAAACATTTACTGATTAAAATATAAAAATTATAATTCTGTTAAAAAATTCTGAGTCTAGCACGACCGTGCCTCGGAAGGGCACGATCGTGCTCAAACCACGGGCGCGACCGCGCTAGTCGGGGCGCGACCGGGTTGATCAATCAGGAGCACAATCTAGACAAGTCATCAGGCACGACCGTGCCTTAGCCCGGCACGGTCGTGTCTATGATTTTTAGACACAACAGAGACTAGCCCAAAGGGCATGACAAGGTCTGGACGGATGACACGACCGCGCTGCTAGTCGACACGACCGCGCTAAACGAGGCACGGCCGCGCTAGATGATTAGCGCGACCGTGTCTATTCCAAATCAGACACGAATCGAGAGTTTCTTGTATTTTGAACACAGGAATTGTTAGGGCTTTTGATTAATGGGTTATTAAGAGTCTTTTCATATAACTTAATTGTATGAAAATCGAGTTTAAGCATGGGTTCGATTAAATCATTTTTATTAAAATATGATTTCTGATTCTGATCGAATTCTATAATGGAAGCCCAAATTGAATGAGGGCTTTTGATAATGTTACTGAAATGAGTGAGATGGAGAGTATACTTACCCTGAAACGTAACGAATCGATGAAGAACGGCAGAGATGAGTTCCGGCGACGGAGGTAAAGGTTTCCGGTGACTTCGACTGCGATTCCGGCTAGGCCAGAGAGTCCAGAGTCTTGGAGAGAGCCGGGAGATGATAAATCCTTTCTTGATCGGGAGAATTTGGGTTCCAGGAGGAAGACTCGAGTTTTGTTTGGATTGCTCGAGAGAGAATTCGAGATTGATGGAGAAAAACTGAGACGTTGAGTAATTGAAAATGGTATAACTCGCGTTAAAGGAAAAAGAAACGTAATCGGATTTGAAATTCGAACGATTGAGCGTTTTGAAATCACATTTACGTTTCGACTGTTTCGCAGGCGCGACCGTGCCAAGATTGGCGCGACCGTGCTTAGGAACCGGGCGCGATCGTTCCAGGACCAGCCGCGCGATCGTGCCGAGGCACTTGGCGCGACCGTGCTAGAACGAAGCACGACCGTGCTAACTAGGGTTTCTTGATAAATTTTCAACTTTAGTCCTTGACTTTTCAGGTTTTATAAATTTGAAATATATAGTTACTTGTATAGTGTTTATGTGTATATAATCGAGTAAAACTTGCGAACTTGTATAGATTCATTGCATTTTATTTACCGCGGGAAAAATATTGAGACATTGCACGAGTATAGAACTTGAAATTTCATTACATTGAATTGAAATATGAATACTAAAAATCAGAAATGTTACAGTCTAGTACAAGATAAGTTAAACACGAAAGTCGCAGATGTTACACCATATTTCATCGTAATTTCTAAAAACCTGTAAATCTTAGTTTAACGTGGTGGGGGAAATCTATACGGTTTAATACGTGCCTAGACATGTCCGTGAGACGGTATTAGGTGGATCTGTAGCTCTTGAGTGTGGGACCAATAGATAGATTGATGTGCCGTGTAATAAAGAAATTATAACACAAACGGGGGCTTGAAAGTTGGTAGTTGGGTTTAATCGGATCGAAATACCACTTGTTGCAATTAACGCGTGATTATGTCTATGCTAATGAAATTATAAAATTGTTAAAGTATGTATTCCAGTTGTGATTCCATTACAGACTTTTTTGAGGACGAAAAAAGGTTAAGTGTGGGGATGTTTGTTGTGTTGCAAAGCACACCTCGTATTCCTTTGTATTATGTAGCGTTTTCGTATAGTTTTGGTGTCATTTTGAGTCATTTATGTTTAGTACTTAGTATGGTGTTGGTTTGTAGGTAATCGAGTGACATTGAAGCTAAAACAAGCAAGAACCGGGAAGGCACGAGTGATGAGTGGTTGATTTACCTGTGCTATATGTATATAATCATATATTTTTAACCCTAAGTATGTATAAAATAATTTACTTTGATTGGTATTTTATATTTTATATGTTAGAGAAGTAAATGAGCTAAAAACGGTTAAGTTAGTAGAGATATATCTAATGTGACATATGTTAATACGAATTAAATTAAATAGATATTTCATTTAGAATAAGAAAATATATAATTAGATGTCATTTTTCAATACACGAACTAATGGAAAAGCTAATTCGGCGCACGTGAAGAAAAAAATTAGATAGGCCAAGGGTTGCATGGACCAAGAGAAAAAGGAATAAAAAAGCCTTGTTTGGCTGGATGGCGGTCAACAGAAAATGACAAAAATATCCTTATGTGCAAAGCACATGAATAGATTTAAGAGAAAAACTTAACCCCGGTTAGTAAAAAGTACTGAATGTGTGTAAATTTTTTTTAAAAAAAGACATCTAATGTAATTTTTGAAGCTAAAAGATATAATCTATAATTTTTAGTAAATTTGAAGAACATAATTTATAATTTACATTAATAAATAAAAGGGGAAGCAGCATACGGTAAAAGAGGATTGTGCTTGGGGGGGTTGACCGAGAATTGGAACACGGAGAACAAGGTGCCGTAGGGCACGGAATTTTGGGGGTCTCATTCTTTGACGCTTGGAATTAAGAATTGTGGCTTGGCACGATGCATGAAGATCGAAGGCTGAGTACGTTATTATTACGTTTGGTTAAATTACATGTGGCTTTTTCCAGGCAGAAAGTTCGTATAGGTTTTGTGTTTTGATTCAGTTTTTTATAATTTTGGATCTATTTAGTTTCTGACAATAACGGAGTAAATTGATGTATTGGTTATTTTAAACAGTTTATTTGAGTACTTTAAGTTTGCTTGCTTTACGATTTTGTTCGGTTGATAACAATACCTAGTAGCAAGGTTGAGTGACTAAAGGGGTAACTTGGTAATCATAAATTGGGTGATTGAATTATACTTGTTTGTGACGGAACTTGTTGTATATGTTGTTGACAACAATCTGTCTTCAATTACTATTTTAACTAGTTTTCCAACATTATGTCTATGTGGTGTCCAATTAAATAACTGAATTTTGTATGAAACTTAGAACCTGAAGTTTGGAGAAGGTTACGTTCTTTATGGGGGGAACTTTGTGTTTAGTAGAGTAGGATTTGCTATTCAGAAGGGGGTAGCGGCGCAGCTTGTTGCCCGTCTACCTGCCATTAGTTTGTAATTTTGGTACTTCTTGCCGTTAATCTCATTGATGACTAAAGGAAAAAAGTTCTTTATTTAATTTGAATTTTAATTAAAATTTACTAAACTAAGCAATTTTATCTTTCCACTGATTCTCTGTGGATTCGACAACCCTATTTTCTTGTCTACAGTCTAAGGTAGTTAAGTGGTAGTTTTTATAAGTGTTTTTGATTGACCTTGACATCGAGATCAACGAGCAGACGAGGCGAAACACGAAAAACGGTAAGTCAGGAAAGAGTCCAAACTTCACAAGGGCATATCTCGGGCTAGAAAATGGGTTACGAGGCCCATAATATATGGATTTGGGGTATTTTGATGAGAGGAGTCCAAAAATCGAGTTAGTTCTCGCGGTAAGCGAGGTTTAGATGCCCATTATCTAGCAGTACGCGAGGAAACATGGAACCGAGATATGGCCATTTGGGGCTTCGCGGTACGCGAGAAACCACAGAAACGAGGATTTTAACCTAATTTCAAGGATTAAAATATTAGAACCTATCCTTTGGTTAATTATTTGATTACCAGCCGTCTGAATAGCAAAGAGATGTGATTTTGAGAGGGGGAAGAAGCAATGAGAGCAAAAGATTGGAGCTTTATCAATCGGGTTGGTTCATTCTTACTCGTAGGGTTATAATCTTTGGTTTCTTGTTTACTTTGGTTTGTGTTGGATTATGTTTAAGACTTGTGAGATTTGTTTTCTAGTTTTGGACATGTATCTTGGCTAGACTATAGTACCTATCTAGGTTTTTGATGATTGTTTGTTTGAATTGTGGATTTCGTTTGGTTTATGTTGATTATGATGGATTCCTAGTAAAGTAAAGAACTTGATTTCAATTAGTATGATGTTTATGCATGTTTAGTTCTGATTTGCTATTGATTTGTGTTTCACATGCGTCTTGTTGAATGTCTTTCAAATAATAGTTGCATGTTAGGTTGCTTACTGTGTGTTTGTAACTGGTTTATGGATCATTGATATCATCGTCCATAGAAACGCAGATCGAGAGTGTCTTATGATTAAATGTTCTTCCTACTTCAATAGCCGGAAGGTGCGAAGTTGTCGAGTATTCCTTGGTGTTAGGGTTTTTAGGTAGATTGCTCTGAAATGAGGGTTTCTTAGCATCATTGGTATTCCGTGTCATACCGAGAGTTGTCAGGTTACCTCGTATGTCCTAGGGCGTATTGAGACATTGAGACTGAGCGGTAATATATCTTTAGGGTACTTTAGCATTGTCGGAAATAGCTGAGAGGTGATCCGACCAACCGGTGAGTTTACACGTCCCTTAGGGTTTCCTATTCGGTCATAGGCGGAGAATGATCTAGGATCCTTAGGTTGTCTTAGGGTTTCGTATTCAAAGATACCGGTTACATCATAATTGTCATAGCCGAGAGAAGTTCATGCTTAGCAAACAAGATTCATAACCTAGATAGTGCTTTCTCCATTCTTGATCTCATTCGTTTCGTCTGTCTGATAGTTGGTGTCGTTAGTACTTTAGTAGTTCGTTAGTTTGATAAGTTACACAAATCCCCCCAATATATTTCAGTTCAATTAGTTGAGTCAGAGTCTAGATAGAGTTGTCACTAGTGTCTCGTGGGTTTGATATCCGGACTTTCATTAGACTTTACTGCAGTCGATCGGTACACTTTTCGGTTGTGTGGTCTAGTATTAGGTTGAGTCTAGATTTATAAATTTAAAGCTAGAGTGTCTAAGTTAGGTTTTATAGTTAGTTTTTATAGACCGTCCAACACACGTGATGTAGAATCAGTTGAACCCAATCACCAGGCCCGGTCCCGAGAATTCTTAAAACGTTTTAGGCCAGGGACATGTAAAAAAAATCCGGGTCTCTAATATATAAAGTCAATAGTCATATATAAAAAAAATCCAAAAAACGACGATAATTGTTTTAACAATAAACAAAAGAAAAGTATTGTCCCAAAATAATCTAAAGTTACTTACTTATGCGAATCGTGAAGCTCTTCTAGCGTTTTTGGTAGCAAAGCTCTCGATCAAGTCTTTATAATCCATAGTCTCTAATATATCATTTTCAATAGATATTATCGCTAATCCGTTAAGTATTTCTTGGGACATTGTTGATCTTAAGTATAACTTCAATTTTGAAAAGCTCCTCTCCGTCGAAGACACCGTTATAGGAATAGTCAAGAAAACTCTATAGACAATCAATGCATTAGATTTTTTTTTATTGATTTAAACTTATAAACTATTGGGCCTAGATTAGATAATAGATATTTTATAATTGGGTTAGTGCATTTAGTTTTTAGTTAAGGAATTGGGCCTTTTAAGTTTTAAAAAACATATATATATATATATATATATATATATATATATATATATATATGGGGAAAGATCATAAGAAAACTTAATGTTCATGAGAAAACCAAAAACTATTTATTAAAGGTAAAAAAAATAATAAAAAAATCATAACTCAAAATTTAAACAAAAACTAAAAAACCGCTTCGGAGACCTTATTCCCCACGTCGTCCTCATTCAAAAAAATAAAAAAATAAAAAATTCAGTGTTTTGCTATATATGTGTAGCATAGTTAGCTTTTGAGTGTGGTTTTTTTGGGTTTAGTTTAACTTTGAGGTTATGTTTTTGGGGGTGGGGGGTTTAGGTTTTTGAGGGGTGGGTGGGGGGTTTAGGTTTTTGGGGGGTGGGTGGGGTGGGATAAGGTTTTTGGGTGGGGTTGGGGGTTTAAGTTTTTGGGTGGGGGTTAGGCTTTTGGGTGTACTACACATATGCAGTAGGAGTTTTTTGGTTTTCTAATGAAAATGAGTTTTCTAGTGAACTCACCCCTATATATATATATATATATATATATATATATATATATATATATATATATATATATATATACATATATATATAAGCTTGAGTTCATGAGAGAACTCACTTTAATGAGAGAACTAGAGAAACACTAAGAAAAGAAATGGTGGAATTTTAAAGAGGAAGGATAAAACTGAAACTTAAAATATATAAATCTTTAATATTTATATCTTTTGTATACATTACTATTTTTTTAAATCAATTGTACCATTAAATCAAGAATTTATTTATCTTTCATTTGAGTATAAATAACGTTATAAAAAATAAGAATTAACTCGTCGTTTTTTTTCTTATTATTTTCAATATTGCATATGTGTAGTATCACCCCAAAAACCTAACACAACCCCAAAAACCTAAACCCCCACACCCACCCCCACCCAAAAATCTAAACCCCCCTACCACACCCCCACCCAAAAGCCTAACCCCTCCCACACCCCCACCCAAAAACCTAAACCCCCCACCCACCCTCACCCAAAAACCTAAACCCACCAACCCCCACCCAAAAACCTAAACCCATCCACCCCACCCACCCCCACCCAAAAACCTAAACCCACTGCACCCACCCCTACCCTTAAAAACCTAACCCTAAACGTAATACTGCATATGTGTAGTACCACCCCTCACCCCACCCCCACCCAAAAACCTAACCACACCCCCACCCAAAAACCTAACCACACCCCATCCACCCCCCAAAAACCTAAACCCCCCACCCACAAAAAAAAACCTAAACCCCCCCCCCACCCACCCCCATCCAAAAACCTATTCTAAAAGCTAAGCTAAACCCAAAAACTAAACCCTAAAGCTAAACCGACTATTTTTTTGAGTTTTTTTTTTGAACGAGGACGATGTGGGAAACAAGGTCTCCGAACCATTTTTTTAGTTTTTGATTTATATTTTGAGTTATGATTTTTTTAATAGTATTTTTTACCTTTAAATATGAGTTCTCTCCCTAAGTGTTAGTTTTCTTATGAACTTCACCCTATATATATATATATACTATGTTAGAAACCCGTGTATTATACGTGTTGAATAAATACAATATTATATTTAATAATAAATATTTACATATTATATTTTTATAGCATATTGTATAGTTTTTAATACAAATTTTAGAGATGTCATATAATTACTTTTTAAAAGTGTTTTATAAAAAGAATGAAATTAATGTTCAATTTCTAACAATGTTTTATGAACAATCTATATTTTTTTAGATAATTTTTTTTTATAAAAATAATTATATAAATTACTATTATTTAATAGGAGAGAGAGACGGAAAACAAACAATTAAAGAAAGTTTGAACATTTAATAGAAGAGAGAGGTGGAATTTTTTTTTTGTCACCAAAACCTTTATTTATTATAGAGTATATATATATATATATAGGAGGAGATTCAAATAAGAATTTGTTTTCGGCTAAGAGATCTAAAAATGACAAAAACATTAAGAAACGATATCAAACGAACTCGGATTGAGCTCATTCCAGCGGCGTTGGAACCGTATCGTCGAACTCTACCATCTTAGCTTTTAGGGTTTAGCTTTTAAGGTTTAGATTTTACGTTTGAATTTTATGGTTTTAACCTTATGGTTTAGCCTTAGGGTTTAGCTTTTAGAGTTTAGATTTTATGGTTTAGGTTTTTTTGGGGGTGGGGGTGGGGTGGTGGTTTTAGGGTTTTTGGGGTGGGGTGGGGTTGGAGGGGGGGTTTAGGTTTTTGGCTACGGATTAGAGTTCGATGAGACGGTTCCAACGCCGCTGGAATGAGCTCAATCGGAGTTCGTTTGACCCACTTCTTAGCGTTTTTCTTAGCGAAAAACCACTTATTAGTGGAACCTTCCCCTATATATATATATATATAAATTTAAAATTTCGGGCCTCAAGGGTTATCGGGCCTGGAGCCGTCGCCCACTTTGGGCCCTCCTCCGGGCCGGCCCTGCCAATCACGCTTATGATTGGTGCTAAAATGATATGCTTCCTAGTGCTAAATGCAATCACTTACAAATACTAAATTTTGTTTTAGTTATTTCACCAACACTTATGAAATTGAGTTTTATTAAAATGTATAATGTTGATGTTTTGACCACTAAACACATGAACCAGCGAAAATAGTCCATGGGTCCGGGTAATAACTAATTTTTTGGGTTTAGTCTTAAGAAATTAAAGGATTTATTATAAGTAGGAACATTTATTTAAGTGAAATCAACCTTTTTTCTATCTTGATCAGGGGATACAAGCCTTTTTATACAAAGTATGATATGAAATGGTGGATTCTGCAACAAAGTATGATATGAAAAACTGTAATGCTCACAGAGAAGCAGATTGTTTATAACGGTCAATCTCATGTATTAAATGTCTGTCAACTTCACAAAGCTGAAGAGGATAAAAATGGCAAGTATTTGAATCACAGCAGCTAACAATTACTAAAATAAAGTCATTTAGAACTAACAACAGATAACTACTTTCATGATTATTCCTACTGATAGTTGCATAAATTATCATGCTCCTAAAAACTGAATGTTTTATCTTTTTGTTTAGCTAATTGAAAATAAAGAAGATATACTTGCAAAATACAAAATTAAGAAGCCTAAATCGATAATCAAATAAAGAAGCCCTAATCCTTGTTCATTAACCATACAAAAAATTCGTCAAAGTAACGTATATCTCTCATCTTCGAGAAAGGTTGAATACACTGATATTCAAACGAATTCAGTAGATTGCACATGTTATGGACACTAACCCAACCCCAATTTAACCGCCCATTGGAAGAAAAGGAAATAGGCCTAACTTGGAATGAAATGATGATTATAAAAGGCATGCGAAAAGATAAGAGTACTTATGAATGAATTTGTATGTGATTTCAAGACTTCCATCTTAGACCGATTCCTTTCTCCGACCTTAGCACCTGCTGCTCTCAAGGTGTTTGATTAAATGCCTATTCTTATTGAAAATGAAAATGACAAGGAAGTTCATAAAACCATTGATGATCAGGTACTAGCAATCCAAACAGAATCAATGGTTGATGTTAATAATTCACTAGAATCTCAGGATGCTCAAACAGATATATGGGATTCTATTTTTGTGCTTGAAATTGTTAACCCTAGTATAAATGTAGTCTTGGCCGAATATTCGCAAGTGCATGATAAGGTAGACACCAACAACTGTAATGTTATTGATTCTTTTGTGATCAAACATAAGCAACTTAGGTGGCTCCGTATTAGTTCAGTAGTAGTTAAACTCATCTCTGCCCGATTGGCCGTCACTAGTTATTCACACATTTGCATGGAAACCGGGTATAATCAATCAACTAGCTCGAAGACTCAAGCACAAACTAACAGATGCTATCAAATCCCTTCACCTTTTTGGTTTGGTCTTTGACTTTGAAATTATGGGGCATGAAAAGATGACAATGACACTTTTATACTGGTGGTTCCGTTCCTTTCAATTCATGGCCTGATGCCCACTTGACGCTACATTGCGATGGATTGACTTTGTTTTTGATCCTGGTCCGATTGTGGTTAACCAGCTTTATTTTCATCGTGTTATTCAACAGCTTGACCCTGTGCCTTATTTGAGTCTAGTAGTTTAATTTTGGGCCCTGTACCTGTCGTTATCACTCAAACAGTGCAGCATTCTACATCTCATGTTCGGGTGTTATGGACTGCATATCTACTTGTTATTAATCAAACTAAGGAGACGTACACGCATGCACGGGCTGTTAAGGGACATCATCTTCCAATCAATGGTTCTGCTACCCTACTTTTTTAACCTAATTCATATTTTGGAGCTGAATGGCCATGGATGGACTCAGTTATTTTTTCTAGTTCTAATTTTTATTCCCTTACTTCACTTTTGGGCTCAACTATTGGTTATATGACTCAACTAGCTCAAGAACTCGCGTTTGAACTAAAAGATGCATATTTTGTGCTTGCTTTTGGTGAGCCTGCTCTTTGGTCTCTTACTTTGACTTTGGACCTTGTCACTACTGTTCCAGATCTGGTTATGCTCATATCTTAATGGGCACCACCAACACCTTGTTACCCTCCACATGTCTAATTACACCAGCATTACTTGGTACTCATATTTTTTGGCTGCTGAACCGGAACCACCAGACCCGGCTTGGAGTGATACTACAGGAAGAAAGGTAGTACTATGGACGGACCAAAATAGCCTGCTTTTCAAGTTGATAACGAGGCCTAGCAGTTCTTATGCCAAAATAAAGAGTGGTCAAGTGAACGGTGCGGTGAGTTCATTCGGAGGTCATTCCAAAACTTTGTCGTTTACTTGTATGTGTCATGAAGGTGAGTGTTTTATGAACCCACCCGACTTAGCTCGTCACTTCAGCTGCGACCCTTTATGGATATAAACAACCCGAATTAGCTTGTCACTTATTGGGGGATAATTCTCATGTTGGGGTCAAGTTTGCTATGGGTTTGGGGGCTGCAGTTGTGGTCCTTAACCCACCACCAGAGTCGCCTCTGTCTTGCACACATACTCATTGTATGGCCCTTCTCCCAACTAGTGCGCCGGTACCTGTCAGATCCTCCCTTTGCCCTCATTTCACAATCCGAGTACCTGCGCAATCAGTCCTTACACTGCCATCCTTTAACTACCTGTTTGAGTGTATGGGAAAAAATTGGATTGTTCTTGATGATTTTCTTCTCATCATAGTTGCTACATCAGGCCATGTTTATATTTGTGTTCACATGACAACTGCTTTTAGGCTCATTAATGGTGATACAATTCTTGTTGATGCTGGTGACGCTGTCACGGTGCACACAACAAGCACAACTTCACTTACACTCGAGTAAAGGCTGCCTACAACCATTGTGACTATCATTCCAACAGCTCCTATTCAGCATTTTGGCCATCATGTTGGGGTGTTATGGGCATCGGTACACCTACCTGCTGTTACTCGGTCTAAGGTGTTGACCCAATAATTACAGGTTGTTGCAAGGGATCAGCATCTTCTAGTTGATCTTATACTCGGGTCGCTCTGTTTACTGTTCTATGACAGCTACAACATTACCCAAAAGTCAAATGCTAAGGTACCCATTATAAAAGGAGGTCAATTTCTTATAACCTTGGATCATTGTTATTGGCTAATCAGAAAGCCTACCATATTTCACAAGAATAAAGCTTATGAAGCACATGATGAAATACTTGCATGTATAGACATGGTTCTCATAGCTACCTTCGTTTCAATCGGGTGCTCCACTGTTCAAACTTTGGATATCTGTAGGTCCCTTCGGGGTATGACGGATCTCTAGACTCGCGGTACGGCACGGTGATGACATGCGGAAATCCATGATTATCGTGCAACGTGTAAAGCAATCAACAACACAAAAATAATCCTCTTTTTATTTCCACACAAAAACACTGTTTACAGAATCAAGCTCTAGTTCATGCACACTTCTCTACCTCTCAACTAAGACATGTAAACACCTATTTATAGGAAAACACAATGACCAAGCGAACTTAACAAGTTCGCCTATCAAGTTCGACCAAACATTCCCTTAGACGAACTTGACAAGTTCGCTAACTTACAACACATAATTTTAGCGACAATTACAAAACATGTCCTAATAGACTCCCTCTTAACTGTTGCTAACAATTCTATCAAATTACAAGCCAAAGACTCTAAGACTAAGACACAAAATCTTCAAGCTCGTTGTCACCAGAATATGCTCTAACAATATCGGTCAAGTATTGGATGACGACGCATATTCAGATTGGGTTTTGGGTGCGTGTCTTCTCTTCAGGTGCACCGTAGGTGGTTACTTGGGCAACTGTTACCGGTCTGCTCAAACAGTTTTTTAGATCGCACATTGAGGACGGGTGAATTTGGAAGGGGGGAGTAATGTTATGGACACTAACCCAAGCCCATATAGTAGCCCAATAGAAGAAAAAGAAATAGGCCCAACTTGTAAGAAAAAGAGCATAAGTATGAATGAATTTGTATGTGATAGTTATAGCATCCCATCTCCTTTCTGTAACCATTTTTTTATGAATTCAATGAAATCTGAGCCGATTACTTCATAGTTCTAGTGTTTGATTGCATAGCTTTTTTCGAATCACAACAACAAACAGAGGAAAACCGACCTGTATCAGGCGGTGCAAGAGTTATACGGCGTGGTCGCGATGGTGCATCAGAGCTTAGGTGTGCCCGCGATGGTGCAAAGGAGATGATGGTTGGCATGGTAGGCGAACGACGGTGGTTGCTCTAGTCTCCCGGTTCCCCATGTTTCTTATATTCCTTTGTGAGTCGAAGAATTGTTGCTATGGTGAGGCACTAGAGGTAGAGGTCATCTGCAAAAGAGAAAGTGAAAGAGAGAGAATGCGACAGGTTCGGGACTGCTAACACCAAAAAAGGGAAGGATGAGTGATGGCCCCACGTTCTCAGATTCAAACAAATTAGCCGTTGATCAGCTGCATGGAACCGATCTAGAGGGGAATTCGACCCAAGATTCATGGTCCAAGTCAACACCTAACTCCCATGAAACATGCTAGGCCACTACCACCAGTGACGGATACATGATTTTTACTCAGCGGGTGTATAAAAAAACGGTAAAAATAAACTTCATTAAAATTTTAAACAATAAAACTTACCACCAACTACTTCTACCCCCTCATCTTTGGTGTATTAGCAAAAATTACCCTCAACTTTATAAAATATCACTTTAACCTCTTTCAAGTTTCTAAAGTTTGCGTTTATCCCTGTAATATACACAATCTGATTTTCCTCAATAACTCTCGGTTGTTAATTTTTTTTTTGACGTCCTGGTATAACTTTCGTTAAAAACAGAGTTGTATTCAAAATATGACACTTTTTAGGTGTAGATTGACGATAACATGTTGGTACTGTGAAGAATGAAACAGACACCGACTGAAAAACATTGGTACCGTTATATAATTTTCTTTTATCTATGTTTCGATTTACACAATCGAGTCGTCGTAACCTTATACATTTCTTCTATGTACTTAACCATGTTTTTTTGTGTTTAGTCACATTAATACGTTTTTTGTGGCAACGCCGCAATCGTTTAAGTCTCCCGTTGCATAACGCGGGGGTATTTTTCTCTTTTAAATAAAGATTCAAATTTGAAATATCAATTTTGAAGGGATAAGCACTTGAAATGTCATTTTGGAAGGGACTTAAAATTTTTTAAGGGACCTGCTTTATTTTATAATATAGAAAGTACTATAAAAATCCATTATTATTATTTTTTTTTACTTTTCATGGACAAAAGGGGGCATAGGGTGCCTTTTAACAAAATATATGGGGGCACCAATTGTTAAAAACCCAATTACACACTACCAGCTTAATGTTGAGGGGGTGCCTCTCCCCCCTCTGAACACTTAGTCCGTCCGCCCCTGACTACCACGTCATTTCCCATTACTGCACCTTTTATTTTCTCAATTATTTTACTTTATTTACATGCCGTAATTTTAGAGGTAGTGGCAAGTCAGTTTTCTTTTTGGTTTCCTTTTGTATCCAATCAAATGTCATTTTTTATGAGTGATTAATTACACAATTCTCTCTTTGAGAAACTCTAATTTCCATTGCTATTCCTATTTTTTGTCAAATAGGGAGGTGTTCTTTGGAGTCTAAATAGGTTATAGGTGGTGTGATATGTATCCTATTTCCTATTTGGAAATGCCCGACGAGTGAACGAGTGGTGAGTTTTTTTTTCTGTATCTCGTTTAAATCATTGATTACCGTTAGCGAGTGAATTTGAATTTTAAGTCTCTGTATATCAATGAGGTGTCATGATGTGTTGCAAAGCACACCTCTTTATCCTTTGTATTTCGTAGCATTTTCGTATAGTTTTATAACAGTTTTGAGTCATTTATAGCTGGTACTTAGTATTGTGTTGTTTTGTAGGTAATTGGAAGTGTTTGGAGCTAAAACGGTCAATAACGGTGAAGGACGAGCAAATGAGGAAAAGCATCAAAACGTTGAAACTTTCTGTCACCTTAATCCCTCGCGCCACACGAACATGGGCACACAAATCCTCGCGACACGCCAAGTTCCTGCTGACATGATTCTTTCCTGAAACTTTGTCTCTCGCGACACATGAAGGATTGGTCCTCTGACTTTAGCGACACGCGAGAGACCCTAGTTATGAGGTTTTTTTACCTAACTTGGTGTTTTGATAGATTAGAACCCTCCCATGTGTTTAGAATTCGATTATCAACCATCTGAACAATGGGTAGAGGCGATTTTGAGAAGGGAAGAAGCAACGAGAGACAAAGTTCAAAGATTTATCGATCGTGTTGGTTATTCTCGTTCGGGTCATGATCTTTGTGTTCTTGTTTTCAATTGGTTTGATTTGGATTATGTTCATTACTTTTGATACTTGTTTTCTGAGTTTGAATATGTTTCTTGGCTAGACCATAGTAGCTATCTAGGTTTTCGATGAATGTTTGATTGAATGTTGGGTATCTTTCGGTTTATATCGATTATTGATGGAATCATGATAAAGTAAAGAACTTGATTTCAATTCGTGAGATGTTTGTGCGTATTTAGCTCTGATTTACAAGTGGTTTGAGTTTCACATGCGTTTTGTTGAATGTCTTTCAAGTAATAGATGCATGTTAGGTTACTTACTATGTGGGAACTAGTTTGTGGATTGTTGATATCACCATCAATAGAAACACATATTGAGAGTATCTTAGGTCTAGGTGTTCTTCGTATCTCGATAGCTGAGAGGTGAGAGATAGTCGGGTATTCCTTGGTAGGTAGATAACGATTACCAACACTATCAACTATACAATTCTCGATTTAAGGGGCATGACAAGTATTGTCAAGCTTGGATACGTTTCCCTCAACTACGCCCACTTAAACGACTTAAGTGATACTTGTCCTTCAATTGTAATTGTAGACCCGACCTAAGTAACTCAGGAATCGTGGTTCCATCTTCAACCAAAACCATAGGGCCGGATGCAGGGTAATTCATTAACACCGGTGGTTTGAACATATTCGTTGAAGTGTTGCAATTTAGAGTGGCGCAAATATGAATTTAATTATTGAGATTTCTTTAATGTTTTCTTTAGATTTAAGGTTTATTTATAAACTTGTAACTTACATATCGCACCCCTAGGGTATTAACTGTTATTTCCCTGGAAATTAACTTTTAATTACTTTTAATCCATACATTTTACTAATTACTAATAATCAGTAATTTTTATCATTTTTAATGTCTAACACTTAAATATTAAAAACCTTCATTAATAATTACTTCACTAAATAATTAATCACCGAATAAATATTGCTCTAAAAAATTATATGCCATTTTAATAAATATTGCTCTAAAAAATTATATGCCATTTTTTCTTCCTCCTTTCCTCTTTTGCTGATTGTTGACTTTTGTTTACCAATTTTGACTTGTTCGGGGGGTCAAATCTCGGGTGTTCCTTCCTCTCAAGAGAAAGCTTGAATTCTTAATGTTTTTGGCTCGTTTTCGCTCTTTGTCTCTCGGGACGCTATTTAACTTACAATTATAAAATATAAACGATTTAAGTAGCAATTGCAATGTTATTATTAAATTAATATTATAATATGAGAATTATTACGAATGCAAAATATGTATAATTTAGGACATATCATTATGTTTTCTAAATGATCATGTATTTATGATTTTCAGTAAAACTAGAAGTCACTTAGCAACGCTGAATTTGTATACGCATTAAATTGATTCTAGGTTTGAAGGTTTGTATGGATCTCTTGGAAATAACCCCTTTTAACTTCCCAGCCAGGTACTTTACTTTTTTACTCTTCTTCACCTTCTACCTTCTCTCTCTGTTCTCATGTGGTGGTTGCCGGCCACCGCTGAAGGATCGAAGCTAGCCACCATCGAACCGTAGGTAATCTACCTTTGCCCTTATGAGGACTACCACATTTTGATTGTAACGCACCTTTCCTGCTTCCGTTTCGTTACACGGCGCCGCTGATGAATGACTCCAACGTTTTTGCTACTCGACAGATCTGAGGTAATCGGAGAAGGCTTGATGCTTAAATTAAATCTTGCCCTACTATAATATCAGACGAAGAGATGAAACTTAACATGGAGAGTAAAATATATTGGTTATGTGGTGAACAAGTTTAGAGAGGTAATTTGAGATGGAAAATACGGAGTGGTTTAAAATATATTGGTTGAGTTCAAAATACGAGAGGTTTAGAGCATTCACATGCGTATTTGTGTCAGTGTGTTTTGCATATTTTAAGGACTGGTTTAAAATGGTTGTGAGTGAAGAAGAGATAAAATGTGTAAATTTTTTGTATATTTGTGGAAAACACTTTTCATCCGCATAAGTTTTTTAATAATTTTTAAAGTGGTTATGATTGGAGGAGGAAGAAAAAGTAATGATAAAGATATAAAAAAGTATTATTTAATTAAAAAAAATATAGTGATTTTTATTATAATTACGGAGAAGTGGATAAGAAAACTTATAGAATAATGAAATGGTGAAATTGACCGGATCATCTTTTTTAATACCATTTTAATAATATTTCATTCATTTACTTTTTAATATTATTGATTACACTCAATACGCAATAATTCACGTTCAGAACTTGTATATTATTATTAACAAAAAATCATAATACTATTAAATTCAAATTTACATATTTTTTAAGCAATTATGTTTTATTTATGCCAAATTATTTTTAACTTTTAAATTATGGTATTCAAAGTTATTAGTTGAAACATATTTTATAAAAACAAAAATGAATAAATGTGTTTAACGTGTAAACATGGGAACGTTACGGGTTGACACGAACACGGCCCCTTTAGTTAAACGTGTTCACGGATTCGACCCAAGACTAATCCAAACCTGTTCAAACTAAATCCAAAAGTGTGAATTTCATGTTAACTCTTTATGATGTAAGAAATTCTTACTAAGAATACCAGTCTCTTAAAATCTATAATTATGAAAACTGAAGAAAAAGAAAAAGAGTAACACAAAAACGTACGTACGATAACTTCACATTGATGCTTTCATTAACATTTTTTTTCCTTTTTCCCATCTTATAAATATCAATTGTATTTATTATTATTATTATTATTATTATTATTATTATTATTATTTTCTTAGTTTTGATGTATTTTTTAAAATTTTATTTTCTATATTTTGAAATACTAATTATGTATAACGTCATCGAGTTTAGTTTTCGGTCTGACTGATACGAATCCGACCAACGAGCCTCTATAGCAACCGTTTCAATTATCGGTCCGGTTTTAAAAACATTGGTAAAAGTCTCTCTGATAGGTAATAATTTAAATACATATTTATGTAAAATAGGTAATAATTTAAATACATATTTATGTAAAATAAATAAATTTCTCAAAGTTGAAAAAATAACTATATTTAAAAAATATGTATGTTTATAAAAAGAGTTTTAGTTTTTAAAGCAATTTAGAGTAACACAAAAATTACCTCTTTTGGGGTCAAAACACTAGATACCCACAAAAATCAATTTTACCATCGGTATTGAGTTATGTCTTCTTAATTAATTCAGTTACAGCTCGGTTCATATTGCAAACGTACACGTACAAACAAAGTCTTCGCCACAGGGTTTTTGGAGAAAATTCCTGCCGCAACACGCGAGAGTTAAATCTAGTTTGTATAACTTATAGAAAATGCAAGTTGATTATTAAAACACTCTTTGGTAAATGTTTATGTTTTAGAATAACAAAACTAGCAACTGGTATATAAACTTGATTTATGAAGTTTTAAAACGTAACAGCTGTTTCGTAAATGTTTACGTTTTAGAATAACAAAATTAGGAAATTGTATTTATAGAATGTAAACTTGATTTATGAAGTTTTAAAATAAGAAAAAGAAAAGACGTTTACGATTAATTTGTTGTCGTAAACTCATATGTTTCTTTTATGTGCTTAACCACGCTTTTTTTTTCTTAGCCACGCTAATGTCACCATATCAATCGTTGATGACAACTTCCCACCGCGAAGCGCGGGGTCTAATTTTCTAGTATAAACAAAATTCAATACGACAATTTTTGTTTTAAGTGTGGTTGTTCACGAACCGAACCAAGGCTAGCTCGAACTCGGCTAGAAGTTTAACCAATTCAGTTGGGTTGAACGTTATAGACAAAACTCATTAGAATGTGTTATTTATATTTATATTAATTTGAATTTTTTATTACTTGAATAAAAATTAGTTATAACTTGATGCACCTAACTATCGGTATGAACTATGTGACCGGTAATGAGGGTTGTCCAACTACTAAAAATAAGCCCTTAAAATAAAAACCTTCTTCATATAGCTATGTCACGCTGATGTCTTTAGAAATAGCCACCTAGTCCTGACGAAACGTTACTCGAACCCGCATGACTTCGAAACATGGAATGCATTCATCGCCTACTATCCACAAACCCACGAAGTGATCTAGCCATCTTGATTTTAAATTAGTAAATATGTTTCCTGTTTTTTTATGAGAACATGAGAGCCGTGAGTAAAACATTTTAGGTCTAAAAAATTTATTAAAATCACAATCTCAATGTGGTATTAAAAAGTACCCATTGACTTTCGATTTCATCAAAATAACCAAAATCACCAAAATAAACATTTGATCAATGCTTCTTCCTAAAATAGCCATTGACTTTCGATTTCAACAAAATAACCATTTTGGCGAAAATTTCTCATATTTTTTTGCTGGACCCATTTCAAATTTTCGCCAAGATAATTTTTTTTTCCTTTTTTGTGGGGTACATAAAATAATATTACAAGACATTACTTAAAAATAAGTTGTAATTTGGTAAGATTTTTTAGAGGATAAGTGGATGGATAAAAGGATGAAGTTTTATAAAAAATCTTAAAAATAAGTAGATGGATAAGTGGATGGAAAGTAAAAGAAGCTTAAGATAAGTTATAATTTAGTGAGGTTTATGAGAGAAGTTTGATGATAAAGTGTATGGATAAGTGGATGAAGTTTGTTGGTGGAGAAAAATAAATGGTAGGGAGGGATATAAATATTTGTTTGAAAATAATATTTAATTAAAATTCATTTTATCTGAAAAGAAATTATATTTTATTATATTATATTAAAATTTCGGGATAAAAAAAATTAGATTATAATTTAAAAAAAGGCAAAAAAAAATGCCATATTTTTTCGCCTAAGCGAAATCTATATTAAATTTTTTTAGCGAAAATTTTGATATTTCCCAGCAAATTTTTTTATTTTTGACGAAAAATTGGCAAATAATTTTCGTCCTCTGATTGATGGAATATTTTAGTAAAATTAAAATTTAATGGCTAGTTTGGTAAAACTACTTGGTCAAATAGCTGATTTGATAATTTTCCCTAAAAAAATATCTCTTAATCATTACACTATGATTGAAAACACCCTTAATTTCAAAATATTATCTTCATATATATTTTAAGAATTTTGTTTATCTTTTTCCGTCAAGCTTACTTCTTCTCCTATATATATCCCTATCATCTTTTAACTTTTCCTTCAGCCAAATTGATCATAATTTTAAACTACATCACAACTCAAAATGGCTAAAAAAATCAGTTATTTTATGTGTAATCTTCCTGATTGTTTCGTTTTTTGTGACTCATCAGGTACTTATAAAACAAACTTATATAGTCTTATTTCAAAAAGTTTTCTTGTTATTAATAGTCTATATTACTTGTAAACATATGTAGTCAGCTATTTCATTGAGAAGATGAAGGTTTACATTTTGTTCATAACTTAGTATATTCTTTTTCAGAGTAAATTGTAGTTTTTGTCCCTGTGGTTTAACCTAACTAACAGGTTCAGTCCAGTCTTCACACCTTTTATCCTTGACGTTTGATATTTTAACAGTATTAGTCCCTGATGCTAACGACCGTTAACTTTTCTGTTAGTTTTTATGTAAAATTACCGATTTACCCTTTTTAAATCAAGTGACCACCACCGGTCACCAGCCCTCCTAAGCCGGATGATGCATACATAAAAATCCAAGGAACCTTGCTCCACACCTTCTCTCTCTCCACCTCAAACTTCAAGATTCATACATAAAAATCCTTCTTCTTTAAACCATAATATTATGTGATCGAACAAACAAGATCCAAATGGAATTAGCAGCCACTTCAAAACCTACCACCACAAACAAGTATATCTTTGTTATGCATGTCCAACTTAATTATTTTTATTTATAATAGCTAACTCACATACCCTTTATAATTCTACTCATAAATCTACACTTTTATCCACAAACCCGAAACCTTTTGAAGAGGGATATCTTCAACCGGTGGCAGACCTAGAATTTTTTTTTATGGGGGTCGGTTGTCAATAATAAAATATTAACTTTTTTCGTCCTGAGTCGGGTCGGTTTGGGTCACACAACTTAACGATAAATTTTAACAAAATTATAAACGAACAATAATAATTATACGATGTTTGCCAATGGAAATACATAATTAAAAACCAATATCCCTAAAGTTGTTCTCTTCGGGTTTTTATTTTTTGAAACCGATGAACTTTTCTAAGCAATTATTTTTCAATATAACAAACACAACTATAAACTTTTTTTTCATTAGTTAATTAGGTTTAAAATATTTAAATGGATATTGAGTTCATTTATGAGTTTATGTTTTATTTGGACCTATTTTGTTTAAAGGTTATTGGGTTAAACTATCAAAGTTTTGGTTTAAGAATTTTATAATTAATAGGTTATGGGTCAATTGTTATAAAGTTAAAGATTTGGTTTAATTGGTTTTTATTTATAAAATCTATAATTCTAAAAAAATATTTTTTTGAGGGTCGGTGTCAAAATGTTACGGAGGTGGGTGTTAAAATTTTTATGGGGTCACTTGGAAATATATCATATATATATATATATAACAAAAAAGAACTTAAGAGGACCCGCCGACACCAAGCTAAGTCCGTCAGTTCCTTCAACATAGCTTGGTAATATAGCCCTTTGGTATGTCCTAACTTAAATAATATATGAATTAACTCATTCTGTTGCATTTAATCCCTGTGAATATATAGTCGCAGAGATATTGTGAAAAGCGGATCGAAATTGGTGTCGAAAATTGCAAGAGTGTGTTATGCAATAAAAAGTGCAAAGAATCAGAGAGAGCAATTGAAGGAATTTGTCATCGAGGTTGGTGCATCTGATTGTTTAACTATACACCTGGGTGTATGTAGAAGTGGTGGTCCAAGAGGCGACAGATGATGGGGAAAAACAGATTCAATAAATAAAATATATATATATGTCAACTACTTTTATAGCATATTTGTATAACCAACAAGTTTAGTTACATGTGAATTCTACAGAGACTTTAAATTGTACACAAAATAAAGGTTAAATGACTTATATAAACATATGAAAAAATATAACATCCCAATTTTTTTGGTTGTATAAATTAGAATACTTGATCATAAAATAATTAACCCTTTATGATATGTTGATTATTTCTTTACATAAAATATTGTTCAGACTAAAATATTGTGTGAGGCTGAATTAGGATCACGCAACCTCCATACAATCCAACGGCTCACATTCCCCCTCTTTGAGAAATAAAAAGCACCCACTTCCCTCCATGTTTGTTTCACACTAGAACAAATCAACAACACTTTCTTTCTTCCTTCAACTATCTGAATTTGGGTAATATTTTTAAATGTTTTAATTTGCCAGTTTCTTGTTTTTTTTAAGGTTTTTTCTGTTAGCTATTCGGATTTTAACTGTACTACATGAGATCAAAATATCATCTTTTTTTCAAGAATCTGATTTGGGTAATATTTTAACTGTTTTTTCATTAAGATTTTGGAGTTGTGTTTCATAAAGTTTTTTTTTTCAAGAATCTGAATTTGGTTGTGTTTTAGCTGATTTATTAAGTGATTTTGCTTATTAAATTGCAATTTCTAACTCATAAATCACTCCTATCTTGTTCATTTCACTTATTTATATTCTTACTCAAGTCTAAACCATATAAGAACGCCTTAATCGTATAATCTAACTTACCCATTTATTTCAAGATATCAAGTTGTGTTCTCATAGCCCCTTTTTCTTTTTTATGTTTTGGGTGAAAACATGTCCTACATCGTATTCAATAAACATTTTTTAGATAATTCAACATAAGAATATTTTCTATATACTTTATAAGATTAAACAGTGAATACATGATTCCTTACTCATATTCGTAATGTCCCTCTCGTTTATTCATACATAACCATTAACTTTGCTAAGCCAACGGTAGTACGATAATGGATCCATAGGTGTGACATACCAATTCATATAGAGGTTGCCGCTAGTAAAAAATTTGACATATTCATGATTTGGTGGGTTCCAAATCTCTTAGAGGGCATTCAGTCGCTAGGGTTGGTTGTAGACTTCATGTATTGGGTTTAATGTAATGTATATTTAAATCTTGTTTCATGAATTGTATCGTACATTGTACATCGTATATCGTACAATCGTGTATCATTCATATTTCTTATATCTTATTAAAACATATGACTGCTCACCAACTCTTTAGTTGAACCATATTTTTACATGTTTTCAGGTGAATACTACTAAGCTAGGACTTGTAGATAACACGTAGGTTTCTCCTGTTTGGGTATTATCCAGTGGTGATCAGTTGTATTAGTTATCAAAAAGCGGTTGATAAATAATTATAGATTAATAATAACTATTTAGTAATCATTAACACGTAGCGGAACAAAACTGATTCAACACAAAATAAAACCCGACAGGATCTGGGTTACAAAGCATACGAATACGAATATAATTAAATCTAACTACCAATGAGATAGATATACCTCGGTTAATGATTAACCGGTTGAGACACCGAGGTACAACGAACCGATGCTAGATCACGAACCAAAACACGGGAATGGGACGGCGGCTTGAGGCTACCGGAATTGCCGTTCCTCCTTAATGGCAGAAGCAGCTTCAAGACCCAAACAAAGAAGTCAACTCTTCTTTGTTGTTTGCGGCTAGTATGTATTGACCGAAAAGCAAAAGAACAAGAAGTTCAATTCATTCTTTTTCCTTTTCTACGGCTGGAGCTGTTAGTATGGTTATTATATAAATGGATTATTCCTTTAAATAATAATAATAAAAAACCTTAGTAATTAATTCCGGGCCTAAAGTCTAATACGAGATGCAAAATCCAAACCCGTTTTAATGTTTTAATAAAAGATTAAAACAATGTATAATTATTATTTATAAACCAGTATAAATAATAATTCTAGTCTAACGAATATATATATAAATGTATATCGTCTCGGTAACAGTTCGTAATTACCAGTTAAGTGGATTTAATGTTCGTTGCTCTCGGTGTAACTCTTATGGGTCACAACTCAGTTAGTAGCGTTAAATAACTGTGACCGAACATATAATTCCAACAGTCTCCCACTTGTACGTTCTTCGATTAAGTTCCTTAACGCAGACAACCAGCGGTGTTCTAGCTACACATGGTTGCCCCTAACAATGTATGACACTTTAAAGTCATTAACCAAAACATCTTGCTATTGCAAGACAATAGACTTACGGTAATAATCGTCATTTATCCTTTCTGTGAAAGACATCAATTGAATCAATGAGACATGGATTAGATTCATTCTCATATAGCTTTCAATCATTATTGTTCTCGTTCAAGATTCATAGTGGTTCAATCAAACACACAGTCAGTTTGGGTAACGCCTAACGCCTTACACTTCACCAGTTTGAATCACGAGTGCGCCATGATGTCTAACTGTTACACATCATGTAAGAGTACAGAATCCATTATCGACTACATACAACTCCCACTAAACTTCATATATGTTCTTAACCAATGCCTTTATGACGGGCAGTTATGCGATAGCAGTTGACAGTGATTAAAGAACAGTCCTTGGTAAATGAAAGTTCTAGCATGCATCTCAAGTCATAGGATACTAAATGGGTATACCAATATCGAAACATCTTATGATTAAAATCCACTAAGATGATTTGAAGCGAGTTACCTCCAACGTCATCCAAGAGGAGGTATGTGAAATTGGAAGTCAACTACTTGAGTCCAAGTTCAGAATAGTCTTAATTCATAGTCGTTCCCACAATTCTGATCGACTACGGATAATTAAGAATACAAGATTCATGGATTAAATGTATTAAAATCAAACACAATTATAAGATTCAAAGTTGCATTTAACTAGTAAATCAAATTGAATTCAAAAGTACAACTGTTTAATGTTTGTACATCCAAATACTAAATCAAAACATATTGCTAGCAAAACTAAGACCGATAGCATTTCTATGCTGATGATGCTTCTCCTGAGTCATCGGCTTAGTGAACGGGTCAGCTAGATTTTAACCTGTGTCTACTTTGCTTATCAAGATGTCACCACGTTCAATAATTTCCCATATGAAGTAGAACTTTCTGAGAATGTACTTTACAGCATCTGATGCAGCTATATAATCAGATTCGGTGGTTGAATCTGCCACCACACTCTGCTTGGAGCTCTTCTAGGAGATAGCTCCTCCGTTTAGAGTGAATACGAATCCTGATTGCGAGCGAGAGTCATCTCGGTCAGTTTGGAAGCTGGCGTTAGTGTAACATCTTACAGTGAGCTCCTCTTCCACTCCTCCAAATATTAAGAACATGTCTTTAGTCCTTCTTAAGTACTTAGGATGTTCTTAACTGCAGTCTAATGGGCAATGCCAGGACTTTGCTGAAAATGACTCGTCATGCTTAAAGCATACGAGATGTCGGGCCTGGTACATAACATAGCATACAAGATGGAACCAATCGCCGAAGCATATGGAGTTTCTTCCATACGCTTGGTTTCAATGTCCGTTGAAGGAGATTGTGATTTGTTCAACATGGTGCCTTTAGTTATATGAACACCTCATTTCTTGGAGTTTTCCATATGAAAGTGTGTCATGACTTTGTCTATGTATAGGTCTTGACGTAGCCCTAGAATCCACTTAGATCTATCCCTGTAGATATTGATTCCTAGAATGTAAGTTGTTTCTCCAAGATCTTTCATTGCAAAACAAGTTCATAATCAGTGTTTTACTTCGTTAAGCATAGGGATGTTGTTTCCAATGATAAGTATATCATCCACATACAAGATGAGGAATGATATAGTGCTCCCACTAGCCTTTTTGTAAACACAAGGCTCATATTCATTTTTGACAAAGCCAAACTCTTTAATCTTTTGGTCAAAACAAAGATTCCAGCTTCGAGATGCTTTTTAAGTCCATAAATGGACTTGTTCAGTTTACACACCCTATTAGGATATTTTGGATCAACAAAACCATCAGGATGTACCATATAGACATCTTCAGAGAAATGCCCAATAAGGAAAGTGGTTTTAACATCCATTTGCCATATCTCGTAGTCAAAGTACACGGCTATGGCAAGCAATATCCTGATCAATTTGATCATAGCAACGGGCGAGAAGGTTTCATCATAGTCAATCCCTTGATTCTGAGTAAAACCTTTCACAACTAGCCGTGCTTTATAGGTGTGTATATTTCCATGCATGTCTGTTTTTCTCTTGAAAATCCATTTGCTCCCTACTGCCCGAGAATCGGGGGTAGCTCAACCTAGTCCCAGACTTGATTGTCATGCATAGATTGCATCTCGGCGTTCATGGCTTCCAACCATTTTGCATATTCTGGATCTTAAATAACAGATTTGTAGTTAGTAGGTTCGTTATTAGACTCGGCTACTAATAGGACCTCGGTACCCTTAAGATGCCATAGGTATCTGTCAGGTTCTTTGCGAGCCCTTACAATTCTGTGAACGCTTGTGTTTATGTCTGATTCATCAGCAACAACTTCTTGTTGTTCAGACGCTCTGACTTCATCAGCGGTTGTTTGTGGTTCTCGAATTTCTTCAAGATCCACTATATTATCTCCAGTTCCTCGTTCATGAATTTCTTTTTTGAGGAAGTGTCCCTTCCTTTTGATGGAAATAACATTTGCATCAGGATAGTAGAAATAATACCCGCTTGTGTTATAGTATCCGACGAAAACAACCTTTTCTCCTCTAGGATCGAGCTTGTCATCAGAATCGTCGGTGACATATGCATCACATCCCCATAATCTAAGGTAAGACATATTGGGTTTAGGCCCATGCCATATCTCATATGGAATCTTGTTTACCTTCTTAGTCGGTGCCAGATTGGCAATGCGGGCGGCGGTCATAAGAGCATAACTACAGAAGGAATGAGGCAAGTTTGTTCTACCCGTCATCGATTGAACCATATTAAGTAGGGTTCGATTTCTCCTCTCGTTCACGCCATTAAGTTGGGGTGTGCCAGGTGGAGTGGGTTGTGAAACTATTCCACGCTCCTTGAGATGATTTATGAACTCTGTGCTGAGATATTCACCATCTCGATCTGATCAAAATGTCTTTATCGTTTTACCGAGTTGGTTTTCCAATTCGTTTTGAAACTCTTTGAACTTTTTAAAAGTTTCATGCTTGTGTTTCATAAGAAAGACATAAGCATATCGACTGTAATCGTCGATGAATGAAACGAAGTATCTTTCATGATTTCTAGACATGGTTCTGAAAGGGAACATACATCAGTATGTATGAGTCCTAGCAGATCATTGGCTCGTTCACCAATGCGAGTGAAGGATCATTTAGTGAGTTTGCCAGCTAAGCAAGACTTGCAATCTTCAAAGGAGTCCTGTCCGGTGGATTCAAGGATCCCTTCGGATCGGAGCCTTTTCATGCGGGCCTTGCTTATGTGACCAAGTCTATAGTGCCATAGAAATGTATCATTAGTGCTAGATTTGATACGTTTAGAAAGATTTATATGTTATTATTAGTTTGAACATCAACCTCATAAATACCATTTAGAGGTTTATCCTCAAAATAGAAAATATCATTTAAGTAAGCAGAAATAAAAATCCCATTGAAAATGTACTTAAAACCTTGTTCAAACAATAAGGAAACTGAAATAATGTTTCTAGTTAAACTAGGTGCAAACAAACAGTTATTTAAGATAACTACAAGGCTAGAAAGACATGAAAGGTGAAATGTTCCAGTTACAAGAACCGGTACTCTCTTCCCATCACCAACGATGAGTTCCATGTCGCCTTGTTTTAGCTTCTTCCACTTTTCAGGCTCATGCAATACATTAACGATGTGACAAGCACATCCGGTATCAAATACCCATATGTCGCTAGAGACAGTGAAAAGTTCAATAACATAAATAGAAATACTAGAAGAGGTGCCTTCACCATTGGCTCTCTTCGATCTCAGCTTAGCAAGATATTCCTGGCTGTTACGTTTCCAGTGCCCCATCTTGTTGCATTCAAAACACTGACGCTCCTCGGGAGGGGTTGTTTTTGCAACTTGCTTGTTATTGTTGGTGGCATACTTGGCAACAACAACTTGCTTCTTACTTTTGCTGTTATAACCCTTTTTCTGGGTTTTGGGCTTGCTAACACTAGCAGATTTGACCATCAACTCTTGATTAGTGTCACTTGATATGCTCATCTCGGCCGTTTCCTACATACCGTGCAGTTCGGGCAGAGTCTTTTCCCGTGTGTTTATATTTAAGTTCATTACGAAGTTTTCATAAGAACTAGGGAGATGGTTCAAGATGAGGTTGGTGTCATTCAGTTTTCATTCTCAAGCTAATACTTGAGAGAGAAGGAGGAATAAGATTCTTTTTCAATAGACATATGTTAAATAAGAAAATTAATTGTTACTTAGTATTTTGGATGTAATAAATTCTTATATTAATGACCCATGACAATAATAGAATAAGAATAGAGAATCTGGTTTTATCGATTACTAATGGCGGCTGTGGCACGCAACATTAGTAAGTGATTTAGGCAGACTGACAATAATTGCCAATTGTAGAAAAATGCATAATTCTCGAGTATGAGGCTGCTAAGACAACTCTTGTCTATGCATTGATATGTTTAGCCTCATCTATGCCCACTTTTGGTCTCCATACAGCTGGGGCATGTATTAGAGAGAAAAGTAATAGTCGCCCTAGTACGGGTATATGTGGAAGGGTCGGATGTGTCAACGGAACCCTTGCACCTTAGAGGGATAGGTTACGTACCAAGTGCGATGATGTGGCTCCAAACACTGGTGTTTCACGTTATGCCCCAAGTGTTCCTTAGAGTAAGATGGCATAGACTAAAGATTTTAAATATGAGATTTAATTTTAGTGTTTTACCGAATAGCGTCAAACACAACGAATGATAAATCATACGTGTGTTGTAAAAGGCAGTTTTGCTATATATTAGATCGTGACAACGTGATTAACCCTTTCATCTCTCAGGACACTTAATTTTAAATAACCTATTAAAACTAAGTGTGTCGCGATATAATTAACCAATTAAAAGTTAATAGTTTAAATGAACTATTAAGTTATTTGTTTTGAAAATTTAAAATTAGTTTAAATTGCAAAACTTTATTGGTTATCATTTATTTTAAAAACAAACTGTTTGTTTTCATATAAAGTATCCACAAGTTGTAAAAAAGTTTAGAACTTGTTATTTATTTGATTTTGAAAATTTTGGTATTTGGTTGGTACGTTATAACATTTATAAGATAAAAGCAACCACAATAGCAAACACAAAAATATGTAAATCATATGGCCAAAGAAAAAGTGTTTGATCTTGCTAGATCCTAATAGCAATACCAAACTAGGTCACGGGATCACAACACACAAACAATCACAAGGATGGACTTCGTGCATGCGTCTAGCCGTTCCATGTGACTCCCACTAAATCCAAGATCCTGTCTCCGTCTTTAGTTTTGTCTTCGGGTATTTATCTTTACAATATTTATACAGAATATAAAAAAATAAAACCTTAAGCTATTACAACTTTGAGCCATCAAAGTGGGCCAAAACATAAAGGCTAACCTATTACAACTTTGAGCCATCAAATGAGCCAAAACCATAAAACCAAAAACAGAAAACAAACACAAGACACGGTCGGGCCAGATTTACATATTTATCAGAATCAAACAACCGGACAATCCTTTTGGTCAAATAAAATAAATAAAACTTTGACCAAAATAAATAAAAATAAATTGCCCTAAAAAAGATCTATATCAAAAACTTTAAACAAGTTAAAGTTTGTGATCTATAACCGGTTAAAAGACCGGATCCGATTCGTATGTCGTAACCAAAGCTCTGATACCACTGTTGGGAATTGTCCAGTGGTGATCAGTTATATTAGTTATCAAAAAGTGGTTGATAAATAATTATAGATTAATAATAACTATTTAGTAATTATTAAAACGTAGCGGAACAAAACTGATTCAACACAAAATAAAACCCAACAGGATTTGGGTTACAAAACATACGAATACGAATATAATTAATTCTAACTTCCAAGAGATAGATATACCTCGGTTAATGATTAACTGGTTGAGATACCGAGGTACAACGAACCGATGCTAGATCACGAACCAAAACACGAGAATGGGACGGCGACTTGAGGCTACCGGAATTGCTGTTGCTCCTTAATGGCGGAAGCAGCTTCAAGACCCAAACAAAGAAGTTAACTCTTCTTTGTTTGCGGCTAGTATGTATTGACCGAAAAGCAAAAGAACAAGAAGTTCAATTCATTTTTTTCCTTTTCTACGGCTGGAATTGTTAGTAGGGTTATTATATAAATGGATTATTCCTTTAAATAATAATAATAAACCTTAATAATTAATTCCGGGCCTATAGTCTATCACGAGATGCAAAAGTCCAAACCCGTTTTAATATTTTAATAAAAGATTAAAACAATATATTATTATTATTTATAAACCAGTATAAATAATAATTCTCGTCTAACGAATATATATAAATATATATCGTCTCGGTAACAGTTCGTATTTACCAGTTAAGTGGGTTAAGTGGATTTAATGTTCGTTGCCCTCGGTGTAACTCTTACGGGTCACAACTCAGTTAGTAGCGTTAAATAATCATGACCGGACATATAATTCCAACAGTCTCCCACTTGTACGTTCTTCGATTAAGTTCCTTAACACAGACAATCAGCGGTGTTCTAGCTACACATGGTTGCCTCTAACAAGGTATGACACTTTAAAGTCAATAACCAAAACATCTTGCTATTGCAAGTTAATAGACTTATGGTAATAATCGTCATTTATCATTTCTGTAAAAGACATCAATTGAATCAATGATACATAGATTAGATTAATTCTCATATAGCTTTCAATCATTATTGTTCTCGTTCAAGATTCATAGTGGTCAAATCAAACACACAGTCAGTTTGGGTAAGGCCGATGATTCATTCCTTAACAATCGGTACCCCTTAACGGTATAACTACCGGCTCTAAATGTTAATACTACAACTTTCTTTAAGCTCAAAAAATCATTTGGAATATGTTTTCTGTTATTATTTTCTTGTTGAATCATGTCATGCAGGTAGGAATAGGGTTACTTCTTCAATAACTCAGTGATATAAACGGTGTTATGTTTCAGTGGCGGATCTAGGAAAAAAATTCAGGGGTATCGGGCCGAAAAAAAAATTCCATGCATTCAAGTAATATGAAACAAAAAAAAATAATATTCCCCATACATTCAAGTAAATGAAACAATTTTTTTTTGTATTGATGTAAATGAAACAATTTTTTTTCTTTACATTCAAGTAAATGAAACAATTTTTTTTCCCGTAATTCATATACTTGATTAGGGTAATAATTAACAATAGGTGGCTACATCTTCCCTATAATCAAAATATCAAATACACAATAACAAGTTGTTATAACAACTAAAAATAGCAACTAAACTTTATTCTAAGGTCCAATTTCACACAATTGCACATATAAACCCTAAATCAAAATTATTAGAATACCTTAATGAGGATTGAGGATGATGGCGGATTGGTGGTGGTGACTAGTGTGCGAAGATGGCGGATTGGCGGTGGTGACTGGTGTACGAGCGATGGTCAGCTGATAGCCCCCTGTGGTTTGCGTTGTGCGTCTGGTCTGTCTAGACTTCCTATATTTCAAATTTTTTTAAGCCGACGGTGAATATAGATAGGTCAACAATTTGGAATTTTGATCAACAAATGTTTAATTTGGGCTTTATAAAGTGTTATGATTTTCATTTAAACATTTGGGCTTTAAATTAAACCCAAATGTTTAATTAAAGCCCAAATGTCAAGTTTAATTAGTAGAATAATGTTTTTATTAAAATTTCTTGGGTTTTTATAAAGTGTTATGATTTTTATAAAATTTAAAGGTTAGTGTTGGGATTTGTTTGTAAGAAAATTTTAGGGGTATCTAAAATTTCGTTCAGGGGTATCGGGAAACATAAAAATGTTAAAATAAATTTTCCACCGCGTGTCGAAAGTTGAGGGGTAGCGGCAAATACCCCTGCCCCTATGCTAGATCCGCCCCTGTTATGTTCTACTCCAGTGACATCTTTAATTCGGCTGGTTAGTTCATGCCCTACAAATTGTTAAGCAGCTAATATTTCACCATTTGAGATTAACTTTGTAAACACACTCTAAACAGGAATTTCATCCAGCAAAGCTGCAACATTTGGACTTGATGCAATTTAGGTATTTATTAACTAGTCTATGTGTACTTTAACTAAAAACACTTATTGGTCAATGGTCAACACCTGGCATTTATGTAGGTTGCTGCTATTGCGATTTCAACCTCCTTGGTCGACAAAAGTGGTCGCAGAGATCTTCTACTGGTAATAACATTTTAGCCGACACTTTTTATTACCAATGTAAGTAGAATATTAAAACTAATCCATGTTTCATACTGCAGCTGTCTTCATTTCTAATGGTTGCAAGCAACCTTCTTGTTTCAATGAGTTTCTTTTTGAAGGCTAGTAATGCTTTATGTTTATAATTGTGTTTCATGTTTTAGAAGTTATTAAATTATCATCTGTTGAAAATAAACTAAACTTGTTAGTATAGGAATCTATATGTTATTGTTGTAAACTATGTTTAGAGTTAAAGTGTCATATTGTAAATACTATGGGTTTAGACTACAAAAGTGGTTTACGGTAACCAGTGTTTTAAGCAAGCATTGAATTTCTTGTTTCACGCCGGTTTAAGAAGTATAAATAGGACCGATGTCGATCATTTGTGGATGTTGAACAGATTGTAAACATGATTCGTTTGTGTATATATATATATATATATATTTCTAGCAACCCTGTTCTTCCAACTCGATTTGCGCTAGATATTCAACAGTGGTATTAGAGCCAGGTTAATCAAATAGCGATCAAGGGAATCCATGTTTAAGAATCATTGGAAATGAAGCGGCGTTCAAGAACGATCAGAGAAGTCGATTTGCAGGAAAATTGAAGTGTTTGTTAAAAGTGTAGGGACTGTTTTGTAATTCCAAGTAGTTAGAGGGTGTATCTTGTATTTCCATATAGTATATAATCTGGGTTCTGTTTTGATTGTTACATTCAGTTTTGTTCTTAAAGCTTTGATTAATAAAAGATCATCTTCTTCGTTGAGTTTTTCTTCTTGATTTAAGTTTGTATCTTGGTACCTGGTTCTCAATTGGCATCAGAGCTTCGTTTTATAGCTCGACTATTATCTCTTCGTACTAAGTGGCGTTGATTCAAGACCCGAAGGACTGGATCCTGATCCCAATTCCGAATCCGAAGTAGATCCCAAATTCGAAACACCATATCGACGAAGGAAGTAGGACGATATGAGGACACCGGCGGTAAACAATCAATTGATTACAATCAAGGAGAATTACACGATCCCTCTTCAATGCCCGGTATTAACACCAACGAACTACACGATTTGGGCGTTGAAATTGAAGGCCATCTTCAACGTTCATGGACTGTGGGATGCGATTGAGCCAGCGGCAGGGGCAGATGTCGATGTCAAGAAGAACAATTCGGCAATAGCCTACTTGTATCAGGCATTGCCCGAAGACTTAATTCTCCAAGTGGCCAAGTTCAATTCAGTGAAGGACATCTGGGAATCAATCAAGACCAGATTTGTGGGGTTAGACAGAGTCAAGAAGGCGAGACTCCAAACCCCTAGGAACGAATTTGAAGGGATCAAAATGAGGGAGGATGAGACTCTTGATGAATTTGTCGGCAGATTAAGTGCAATCACTACCAAGGCCAGTGATCTAGGGGAACCCTATGAAGAATCAGTAATCATTCGAAAATTCCTTGGAGCAGAAAGATTCATTCAAATTGTTTCTTCAATAGAGCAGTTTGTGGATCTTGATTCCCTCTTCTTACAAGAAGCAATTGGGCGCTTGAAAGAATATGAAGAGAGAACAGGTATGAAATACAAGTCCTCGGTTACTGGTAAATCTGATCAATTGTTGCTTACATACTCAGAATGGCAGAATCGCCAAAAGGATTCTGACCATTCTTCTAACATCCCTAAAACCGAATAGCAAATGGGTCGGGTTGATGGGTAACCCGAAGCTCTAATAAATGATATAGTTAACTCGAATCACCGAGTAAAGTTTGGATCCACGAGAATTAGAGGAACCAGTTAATCATTCAACGCGTGGTTTGTGATCCAAACGAATAAAAGAGGAAAACGAGGGACCCGAATGTAAGTTTTGGTGGTTTATAAACCATTTAACCGCAAACCCTAGGCCATTCGGCCTAGGTGTGTGTGCGACGGCTGATAGGAAGACGAGGGTAGGGAGAGGCCATCGAAGAGAGGTGGTCACAGTGGTTCCGCGTGGTGTACGCGCAACGGAGGCTAGGAACACGATCAGGTAATCACGGTTTCCATTCATTTGAACATCTATACTTGGCGTGATTGGGATTTTGGGGTTAAGGTTCTGAGTAGGGGTTGTTTCGGTCGTAATCAGGTACCGTAAGGGCTGAATTACAGGTGGTGGTCATGAACGGTCCTGTAAATGAAGGAGACAAGCGAGGACGGAAATCCGGCAAGGATTTCCGGCCACTGTTCAGGTTTCCGGCGGCGGCTCCGACACGGTCGCGTGGATATATTATTTGTCCAATTTCGAGTTCGTTTGATAGGAATACGAGCAGTCCGAAGATAGACGCGCGAGGAGGACGAATTCCGGCTACTGTTCGATTTTCCGGCGACGGTTTCCGGAGACGGCGACTGGATCGTCTGAAAGGGTTCGGCAATACGAACGACATATAATTTGCCTAAAACGGAGTTTATTTGGGTCGGTTTTAAGCTACTCGTGTGGTGTGATTTGATGAAATCATGTTTTGGGAGTTAGTTAATGTGGATTAGCATTAATTGCGTTATGTGAAATGATTTGGTGTGTTAGCATGGTTAGTGATTTTGTGTGTAACCATGTGTGGTGTGCATTTATGATGAATAGGATAATCTGTTAGATTATTTCTATGTGCTATGTGAGTTGTGTGGGATGCATGTGCATCCGGTGTGCGTGAAGGTAGAAAGTTAGTGTGAGTATGATGGGAGAGGTTTAGAATCCGAGCAGTGATGTGGACCACCGAATTGTATTTGATCACCTTGATTTGGCAGTCTATGATTACTCTCATATTCTGATTTTGTGCCCATAGTAATCACTCTAGCGTTCTATCTTGAGTAGGATTAGGTGGTTAAAACGAAGCATACGACATCGGTCAGGCATGATGCTCTTGCTAGGGAGAATGCAGAACGATCGGTCAAGACGACGACTGCTGCGGGTGAAATTGCTAGTGAAATGGGAGTAGTGTTGACGCTTCTCGTGCCAAGTGTGATTAGAACTTCGGTCGACGACATAACGCGTGGAGCTATGGTTAGAGAGACGGGATGGAAAAGGAGAGCAGTGCCAGCTGTACGTGATTTTCCTCCAAGGAGTGGACCTGGATGGTTGAGAGATCGACCACTTGCGTCAGTTATGAGGGCTTTATTTCAGGAGGACCCGGTGGGAGACACAGGATATGACGAGGAGAAACCAAAGGATGACACATCAGATGCACCTGATGTGGTCTAGTAGTGATTTTGCATGCAATGTTTGGGATGCTCGATTGCTTGAGGAGTAGTTTGTATGGCAGTTGTCATGAGAGATTTCAAGGTGATTTGATGTTGTGACTGATTAGATATTTATGTGGAGTGATGCTCAATTCAAATAGTGATTATCTATTTTTGAAAATTATTATGAGTCTTACCGCGTGATGATTCGAACATAATTAATGATAATTGCGTTATGACGACATATGATTGTGTTTACAATAGGGGAATATGTGCGGTGTAATGTGATTGTGTGATTACATTCTAAATATGCAAGTTAGCATTAAATGTGAACTTTGCTGTGATACTAGAGCATGGTTGATTAGATGGTGTGAGTAGACTTGTGTAGACATGAATTTTGAATTTGTCTGTGTCAACGGACATATGATAGTGTCACCTATGCGTTAAAGTTTAGGTGATGGTTTGAAGTGTAATGGGTGCATTGCACTTTGTGTGAGTACCCAGGACAGGGTCCTGTGAGGAGGTATGATCATACATCCTTAGTAGCTGTGAATGTTTAGGACGATGTTCCGTGGGAAATTAGAATTATAAATGTTATGTGTATGAATGTGTAGAGTGGTGTCTTGTGTCTAGATTGGGTAGTATGTAATCTTGGAACATTGGTATGACCCGTATGGGGTACGACCGAGTAAACTCTCTGTGAGTATGAGATGACGTGTGGCTTTCTAAATAGTCATTTGATTAGATGTCTTTAATGAGAATTTAGTCAATCTATTTTTCGTGTATTTGCCATGTTTTCATGAGTGTATTGAATGTATTCTAGATGGATTTGACACCGCATTGAACTTTCTTTCTTGATTGTTTGACTTGTGATTTTAGTTTAGTTTTTTATATATTTAAATGCTAGTTATTTAAACAAACTCTTCAAATTATCTTTTTACCATCATTTGATTAAATCTTAGTTTCGGTTTATTATTGCATTCCACGGTATCCACGGATTGATATCTGGTTCTTACCTTTACTATATTGTCATCCGACGGGTACACTTGCTCGATGTCTGTGTGATTAGTCTTTGGTGAAAACCCTTTTTAAAACTCTAATTGTATGAAAAATACTTAAAAAGATATATATATATATATATATATATATATATATATATATATATATGTATAGTTTGCATGCGTCAGTTCACGATAAATGTTAATACTAAAATAATATTTATCTCGCGAGACTTTTCTTGACATCGGGGAATGTCCAAGTCGGCACAAGTTGACGGTGTGCGTCTAAATCCGTTGAACGGGTTTAACGTTTAACGCCCTGATTATTAAAAAAAAAATTATTATAAATAATTATTTATAATATTTGTCGTATCAGTATACGTACCGGTAATAATCGTACTACTATAGTTAGTTTTACGAGCATCTAACTTGGTTTAACGTTCGTATACACGTGTATTTATTCGAATAGACTTCTTAGACAAATATTAATAACTAGAAATGTTGTCCCGCGCTCCGCGGAAACGGATTTTAAACGGTTAAAACGGTGACATTAACGTGGCTAAGCACAAAAAGAATCGTGTTTAAATAAATTTTGCTTAAACAGTTAAGAATGTGACATTAACGTGGCTAAGTACAAAAAGAATCGTGCTTAAATAAATTTTGCTCATTGCTCTGTGGCGGGTGAAGGACCTTAAACAGGTGAGGTGGTGACATTAACGTGGTTAAACACAATAACAAAACATGGTTAAATATATAAAAGAAACGTATGAAGTTACGACGACTCGGTTGTGGAGACCGAAACATAGATAAAAGATAGTTATATAACGGTAGGTGTCTGTCTCATTCTTCCCGGTACCAACACGTTATCGGCAGTCGATATAACCCACACTATATAAAAATAAATAAATACTTTATTCCGAATACAACTCCGTTTTTAATAAAATTTTTGCGACAACGTCAAAAAAAATTAAACAAACAAACTAAAAAGTTTAAAAAAAAAATCAAATTATGTTAACTATAGGGATAAACTTGACACTTTAAAAACTTGAGCAGGGTAAAAATGACATCCTACAAAATTAAGGGGTCACTTTTGACATTTAATAAAGTTGAAGGAGTTGAAGTTACATTAAGAATAATTGCTGACAGACATCATCTTAAGAATAAGTATACTTAATATTAATAGTTCTTAATATTAAGTAATCGTTCTTGCCGAATATACTGTATCAAACCGATGTCTGACGTGTTAAACCTTTTAAAATGTTGAATCGCGTACGTACTTCTATCATTTCGTAAGTTGTTAGAATTGTGTAACAAGTTATTAAACGGAATTCAGTGACTAGTTTGATATTCAGGTTATGTAATTGGACTTCAAAGGGGCTTGAATCCTTATTGGGACTCAAATGGGTTTGGATTTCTATTGGGACTAGTTGGGCTTAGCCCAACAACTAGGTTTTAGATGGTGCAATTTTTGCAGGTGCCACACTTAATTTGTACGGCCGTGCAATGTGGTGCACGACCGTGCATCCCTCTTTTTCTTTCTCATTTTTGTCTTTTGCTTATTGTTGACTTTTGTTGATCAATTTGGACTTCTTGGGGGGTCAAAGCTCGGGTGTTCCTTCCTATCTTAAGAGAAAGCTTGAATTATTGATGTTTTTGGCTCGTTTTCACTCTTTTTCTCTCGAGACGTTTAACATGCAATTATAAAATATAAACGGTTTAAGTAACAATTGCAAGATTAATATTCAATTAGTACCATAATGTAGGGATTATTATACATACAAAATATATATAATTTAAGACATATCATTATGTTTTCTAAATGATCATGTATTTCTGATTTTCAGTAAAACTAGAACTCACTCAGCAACACTGAGTTTGTATACGCATTAGATTGATTCTCAGGTTTGATGGTGTGCATGGATCTCTTGGAAAGGTTTATGGAGCTACCTGCACTTTAGAGACCCGGTTTCCGGTATCCTTTTGGGATTGTATGACTTTTTCGTTGCATTGGTTTTGTTGTCTTTATGATATTCCCGTATTGAACTATTTATGCTTTTGAATTGCATACTGTAAGGCCCCCGGGTTTAAGGTTTTACATCAAGGGCTTTAAAAAACATCATACCAAAAATAGCGCACCTATTTAAACCGGTTCAATAACAGCTTTAAAAAATTAAAATAACTGATATAAAATGTTTTTTTTACTAGCGGCAACCTCTATATGACTATATCCCTTCTAAGAGAGGAAAAGTTTGAAATCACTGCACCCTTTTTATATTCTACTAATTACTTGTTATGAAAGAGATTTACTTAGTACATTTGTTTGTTTGTTTGTTTATTTGAAATTCTTTTTGTTTATGTTTTAAATATTTGTATAGCTTATAGAAAATGCAAGTTGATTATTAAAACACTCTTTGGTAAATGTTTATGTTTTAGAATAACAAAATTAGCAACTGGTATATAAACTTGATTTATGAAGTTTTAAAACGTTACAACTTATTGCATAAGAAAAGACGTTTACGATTAGTTTGTTTTAATGGAATTTCAATAAAATTAGAAAATAAATGCATTTTTATTCAAATATCTTTCGTGGTGAAATTTCCAACGAGCTCTCTAATGGAGCTTGGTTGCTGTACGGAAAATACCAATGAGTGTAGTTTGGGAGTTTCACCATACCATCTCACGACCCTCTCTTCCTCGGTTGCTCATGCATAAACATATATTTTTATCTTTTAAATATAGAGTAAAGTGTTATTTTTGTCCCCGTGGTTTGATCATTTTAGTCATTTTTATAAAAAAAATTAGTTTTTTCGTCCATAACTTTTCAAAATCTAGTCATTTTCATCCAACTTATCAACTCTGTCTACGTTTTAACATTAAATCAAGAGTCAGTTTGAACTTCATATGTTAAATCAATTACCCCTAATTTAACCAAAATTGCCCCCGATTTAACGTTAAAATGTAGACGGGTTTATCAGTTGGAAGAAAATAGATAGATTTTGAAAATAAATGGACGAAAAAGCAAAAAAAAAAAAAAATTTATGAAACTGACTAAAATGATCAAAATACAGGGACAAAAATGACACTTTACTCATACACATATTTTAAATGTTATTACAACTTTTGATTGGAAAAAAAAGTATTTATAGAATTTTTCTTATTTAGAACGTGTTATTTATATTTTCATTAATTTGTTTTTTTATTTCTTTAATAAAAAATAGTTATAACTTGAAGCACATAACTATTTGTGTACGACCATCGGTACGAACTACGTGACCGGTGATGCGGGGTGTCTAACTATGGAAAATGGGTCCTTAAAATAGTAACTTATATATATAAACAAAATTCAGTACGACAATTTTTGTTTTAAGTGTGGTTGTTCACGAGCCAAACCAAGGCTAGCTCGAACTCGGCTAGAAGTCTAACCGAGCTAGTTTAGTTGGGTCGAATTTTATAGACAAAACTCATTAGAAAGTGTTATTTATGTTTATATTAAATTGAGTTTTTTATTACTTCAATAAAAATTGGTTATAACTTGAAGCACATAATTATCGCTATGAACTATGTGACCGGCAATGAGGGTTGTCCGACTACTAAAAATGAACCCTTAAAATAGAAACCTTCTTCTTATAGCCACATCCTACTGATGTCTCCAGAAATAGCCACCTAGTCCTGACGAAACGTTACTCAAACCCGCACGACTTCGAAACATGGAATGCATTCATAGCCTACTATCCACAAAGCCACGAAGTGATCTAGCCATCTTGATTTTAAATTAGTAAATATGTTTCTTGTTTTTTTTATAAGAACATGAGATCCGTGAGTAGAACATTTTAGGTCTAAAAAATTTATTAAAATCATAATCTCAATGTGGTATTAAAAAGTATCTCTTAATCTTTACACTACGATTGAAAACACCCTTAATTTCAAAATATTATCTTCATATATTTTTTAAGAATTTTGTTTATCTTTTTCTGTCAAGCTTACTTCTTCTCCTATATATATCCCATTCATAGCCTACTATCCACAAAGCCACGAAGTGATCTAGCCATCTTGATTTTAAATTAGTAAATATGTTTCTTGTTTTTTTTATGAGAACATGAGATCCGTGAGTAGAACATTTTAGGTCTAAAAAATTTATTAAAATCATAATCTCAATGTGGTATTAAAAAGTATCTCTTAATCTTTACACTACGATTGAAAACACCCTTAATTTCAAAATATTATCTTCATATATTTTTTAAGAATTTTGTATATCTTTTTCTGTCAAGCTTACTTCTTCTCCTATATATATCCCATTCATAGCCTACTATCCACAAAGCCACGAAGTGATCTAGCCATCTTGATTTTAAATTAGTAAATATGTTTCTTGTTTTTTTTATGAGAACATGAGATCCGTGAGTAGAACATTTTAGGTCTAAAAAATTTATTAAAATCATAATCTCAATGTGGTATTAAAAAGTATCTCTTAATCTTTACACTATGATTGAAAACACCCTTAATTTCAAAATATTATCTTCATATATTTTTTAAGAATTTTGTTTATCTTTTTCTGTCAAGCTTACTTCTTCTCCTATATATATCCCTATCATCTTTAACTTTTCCTTCAGCCAAATTAATCATAGTTTTAAACTACATCACAACTCAAAATGGCTAAAAAAATCAGTTATTTTATGTGTAATCTTCCTGATTGTTTCGTTTTTTGTGACTCATCAGGTACTTATAAAACAAACTTATATAGTCTTATTTCAAAAAGTTTTCTTGTTATTAATAGTCTATGGAACTCACTTCTATTACATGTAAACATATGTAGTCAGTTATTTCATTGAGAAGATGAAGGTTTACACTTTAATCATAACTTAGTATATTCTTTTTCATCATACATAAGGTTAGCTTATAGTAAAAAGGGTTTTAAAAATAAGGATTATTGTATTTTAATAATCCCACCTTTTACCAATTGGCCGATAATAATCCCAACTGAGAATATTCTTACCACCGGTCCCTACTTTCAAACTATTTTTTTACATTGGACTCCTCGTTAAAAAAACTTAACGCCGTTAGAGTTTATATGACATGGACATCTGCAAACCGCCGGAAAGTCGAGCCAAGCTAGCAATGGTCTCGTGTTGGCTTTTGAAATTGGCTTTGGTGGTGTTTAACTGGTCTCGTTAAACACCACCGTTTTCTCTGTTTGGACTTTCCGGACCCACGAGACCAGTTAAACACCACCAGAGCCAATTTCAAAAGCCACCACGAGACCACTGCTAGCTTGGCTCGACTTTCCGGCGGTTTGCAGATGTCCACGTCATATAAACTCTAACGGCGTTAAGTTTTTTTAACGGGGGGTCCAATGTAAAAAAATAGTTTGAAAGTAGGGACCAGTGGTAAGAATATTCTCAGTTAGGATTATTATCGGCCAATTGGTAAAAGGTGGGATTATTAAAATCCAATAATCCTAAAAATAAAAAGGGTAAAAAGTATAATGGGCTTAACATGTGTCATTTTATTGTTTTTAAAGGGAGAGCATAATGGTCATTGTGTGGTATTACACAATGAACTTGTATTACACAATGACCTGACTAATTACACAATGACCTGACTAATTACACAATTAACTTGTATTACACAATGACCTGACTAGTTACACAATGAACTTGTATTACACAATGACCTGACTAATTACACAATGACTAGACGTAGTATTACACAATGAACTTATATTACACAATGACCTGACTAATTACACAATGAACTTATATTACACAATAACCTGACTAATTACACAATGACCAGACGTGGTATTACACAATGAACTTGTATTACACAATAACCTGACTAATTACACAATGAGTTGAAAAACGTAAAACACACTGATAAATACATATAACACAATGAACTTGTATTACACATTGAACTTGTATTTCACAATGAGCTGGAAAACGTAATTTTTTTTTCGTTTTTGTTTATAACGACACTATACTCGTTTTAAAGATAAAAACGCTCGTTTTTATGTGTAATTTTTTTGAAAAAATAATGTCGTCTGTAAAAGTTATGAACGTTTAAAAATGAGGGGAGGAACTTGATAAAAAGTCAACAAAAGTGATCAAGACTAAAATACCCTTCCAACAACTATTTCTCCTACAATTTAATCTCAGCCATTAAATTTTTTCTACAATTTGATCTAATGGCCCTAAATCCTTTTCACCATTCTTAGAATTAGAATGCTTTTTACCTGAACCTAATCCTATATATATATATATATATATATATAGTATATTATAACACACTAGCTTAGAACCCGTATACTATACACGGGTAAAAAATATCAATACATAAAATTCTTAAATTTGTATGTATATATTTTACAGGTGTAAAAATGTATTACATATATTAAGGATATCAAACAAAATTCGAAATATATAAAAATTAATATATAATTGAGTTTTGAAAATACGTTAATTACTATTTAATGTCTGTAGGATCGTGAGAATACAAGATGGTTCTGTTCTTAGTTGAGGTTGGTGGAAACAAAATCAACTACACAATTTATAATCAAGTAAACACAAAGAATACTGATAAACACTGTTGTATTAAGCTTTTGTGAATGCAAATATTACAAGTGAGAAACTCAATGAATAAGTATGACAAGCACTACAAGCACACGTACAATGAAGTGGCAACTCAGTATTTATAGTAACTTAGAATCAAGACAGACCCTTGATTCTAAGGATCAGATCGAACACAAGCCGTTGATCTTGTTTATTAATTTACATTACACGTAAAGGCTAATCTAGTTAACTTTACTGAAACGTTTTCTTTATTCATGATTGTTTGCATGCTTGGAGAAGTGTATTGTTGTCCGTCATTGGTTGACCATAGTGGTTCCTTCTGCTTTGAGTCTGTCAGTTGCTTTTGCAGAAAGGTGTCAGAGACGCTTGGCCTGGATAGTCAGCTGCAACGTTTGGTTTTTCAGTGAATAGAGCTATCAGCTGCAAAGAGTGAAGGTTGCTGCTGGTAAGCCTATCAGCAGCAAACATGGATGACCGCTGCTGATAAGCCTATCAGCAGCAACTTGTGCTGAATGCTGCTGATAAGCCTATCAGCAGCAACTTGTGCTGAATGCTGCTGATAAGCCTATCAGCAGCATTTGTACTTAGAATAATTTTGTAACAATCAGTCTTTGGTTCTACAAACTCCCCCTAGACTGATGCTACCAAAATTCTTCTAGTCCCTTTGTTGCTGAAGCTTTTGCATATGGCTGACTAATCTTTCCACCTCATAGCCTCTTTGATCCTTGCTGGGATTATTCAATGAAAGTTCAGACAGAGTCTTGATGTCTTTGTGTGGCATTTTGTAGATAGCTTTGCTTGAACATCTCATCTGCTGCTTCTTTACATCAATCAAGGTGAATTCATCCAAATCAGCATTATAGGACCAAGATACAAATGGAGAGTGAGACTTGAGTGGTTTGATATTCATGACCACATCTTTGCTAGGATTGAAGTAGTGTCTGATAGCTAGCATAAGATGTTTCCCACTCTCATTTGTAGGCTTATGAGATTCACCCAGCTCTAAAATTCTTTGAAGATCGGAATCAGGTAGTTGCAGAACCTCATCAACAGACCTGTAAGTGGATCTTCTTCTCTCAGTTCTCCCCCTGAAGATCTCAAACACTTGATCTTGTGAATTGTGGAACCAGTTAACTATATTTCTTGAGTCTTCTGGTTTAGGAGTGGGTTTGGGTATCTTCAAGGGAGGCAGTTGATGAGTGGGAGCTGGGTGGGATGACTTGGACTTTTTGGGTGGAGGAGTGGAAAGCTTGGGGATGTTTGTGGATGGTGTTTGGAGAGAGGAAGTAGTTTCTGGTGCAGAGGTTCTTTGTTTCTTGACTGGTCTCTTTTCCAGTCTTTCTTCCTCTTCCTTTTTCACTGTTGTATACAGGGCTTGTAGGTTCATGAAGGACATGGGACCTAACCTTTTTCCACTTTCTCCCCTTGCCTTAAGGAAGTCAGTCATCTTCTTCCTTTCTTCATGGGTCCTTAGATTAAGGGCAATGGCTTTCTTTGACTTCTGTTGAGCTTTTTCTTTCTCTTCATCTTTCTTTTTCCTTGCCAATTCCCCCTGCTGACCCATGAAGGCTCTATAGATCTCTTTGTTTGACAGTTTTTCAAGGTAGTCTGCATCCTCACCTTGAGAGATCAGAGCTTCAGTCCACTCCTCCCTTAATTCTTTTGCTAATTTAGAATCAGTGATTCTAAACTTAGCATCTTCCTTCCTTTTCTTTTTAGCTTCTTTTTCTTCTTTTGCAAACTGTTCCTGCAGCTGTCTAGCAAGTTGTTCATCTTCCTCAACTTGAGACCCTGCATGGACTTTTACCTTCATTTCATCCAGCTGTTTGGCATACAGTTGGATTGTCTGTTGTCTGAGAAGTATGGCTGCCTTTCTATCTTCATGCCTTTGTTTTTGAGTCATCTCTTCAGCCAACTCTTCTTCTTCTCTTTTCTTTCTTCTCTCTTCTTTCTCTTTCTTTTCCTTTTGCAACCTCTCTTCATCCCCTTTTGTCATGATGCCCTTCCCTTTATTAACATTGGATGCCTCTGCTCTGGCTTCACTGATCACAGAAACAGCTGATTGTTGTGCTGTTGGGATCTCTGCCTCGGCTTCATTGGCATGTTGAGAGGTAGATAAGGGAAGGTCTTCAGTTTGGCACTCAGGATCTGTAAGTTCTAGCAGCCTTTCTCTCACAGAGGATCTTGCTTCATAAGTTGCAGCGCAGATGTTAACTGGAGGGGAATCTGAGTTGGAGTCAGTGTCAGAGGATGACACATCTTCTTCCTCATCAATCCTTCCTTCCTTCTCAAGGTGAGCTTTGATAATTGCTATCATCACCTGGCTTTCAAGGGAGTTGACATTGCAGATGTTGGCTTTTAATAGATAGATCTTGTGGAGGAAATTTGTTGGTAGCTGAAGGATGTTCCCGGTGTTGATGATGAGAGCAGAACCGTTGCTTAGGAAGAAAGCGTGGTCAAGGAGCCTAGTGCTTACCCATCCTAGCACGTCCGAGTCCTTGACCAGGAAGGCATACAGAAATCTTTGAAGGCCCAGAACTCCTTCTTCAGTGAGAAGACTGCTCCTTGTTATTGCAAGATTGTTGGGAGACAGTCTTCTTTCTGCCGCCGACGAAGATTCAGGATAAGCTACCCGATGTGCTGCTTGTAGGAATCTTTGGAACCTGGGTAGATTATCCTCCATCAGGTCATGGAACCTGCCAATGGCAAGTTCAGCTGAGAGATCTGCTGAAGTGTTGATGCAGTCAGTTAGATGCAGTTCTAGGACTTGGAGGGCATTGAGAGAGTTCCAGTTCAGCTCTTCTACTCCGCTGAACTCCCATCCAATCCAAAACCTCTCAGCTGATCCATCATACCCCCAAGCTAGAATAGAGTCAAACTCTAGCTTCTTTGAAGATTTGAAGATTTGGGGGGTAGTGGATTGACCTATGATGGCTGCTGCTTGTGGAAGGATGCTGAATGATGCATTTGTTTGTTTTGTGTCTTCAGCATCATTCAGCATTTCATCGACAGCCCTGACGACCAACTGCCAGTCTTCAGATATCTCTGCGTCTTCGTTATCTGGGGCTGGCAAGTCATGAACTTGGACAAAAGCTGGCTTGTATTGTGAGCTTTGAAGTACAAACTGCTCTTGAATCCAGTCGTCAAGACTGTCTGTATCATCTTCCATAGAAACCATCTCCCCCTTTTTGGTTGCATCAGCAGACAGGTAAGCATCAGTTTGGGTGCCTACTGATACAAGAGAGGGAGAGGCTAAAGTTGGGCATTTATGGGCTTCATGCATAGCGACTTGGTGTCTTAGTTTGGACATTTCAGCCTCTAGCATAGCCACCCTGGCCGTCAATTCCATGTTATGAAGTTTCAGTCTGTCCTCATCCACAGTTGTGGAATCCTTGGACCCAGATGGGGCCGTAGGCCTAGCCTCAGCATCCCCATCACCCGCGGTTTCTTGGCGCCTGGGATTCCTCTCAGTGAAGGGAGTTTCCAAGGAAACAACCTCACCGTGAGTTGCCGTGGTTGAGGTCTTAAAGATGTTGTCACTGTCCTCCTGGTCAGTTGATGTACCAGCAGTAGTGACAGCCTCGTCCACATCCACTCTTTCAATACTCCCAGAGTGGACCTTCAAGGGTGAGGAACTTGGGTTGGGTGTTTCGGAAGCAAGACCAATCAGTACCTCCTTGATAGTGGTAGTTGGAGAAGGTACATCATTTATTATTTGTAACAAATTAGAATAAAAATTAGAATAATTTTGTAACAATCAGTCTTTGGTTCTACGATGTCATTTGACTTTCATTTATTATTTGATTGAAAATAAAACTTACATATTAGATTTCAAAGTTTTTATAATAACTGATAACTTAAAATAGATGTGTTTTATTAGTATAATTAATATTTTTTTAAATATATTAGTATTAAAAGATAAATGTATATATATACAGCAAAGATAAATGTGTATTTAATATAAAAGAGAGAACAGAAAAAAATGATGAGAATGAATATAAAGATAATACGTGACATAAAAACCTTTATTTATTAGATAGTAAAGATTTTAAACTGGATTCAAACACAGGTGAGTTTTTCGATTGTTAGTCAAACCTTCGATCATCACCTCTGTTAATTTGTTCTTATTTTTTCAAATTCGTATTCAAGTTTAGTTTTGATTCACCAGAAACTAATTAGTATATCATTTGCAATATGAGGGTGCAATGAATCAATCAGAAGTTGGTTATCAGTTGCAAAGTACAATCATGCACGCCAACTGTTTGCTTAAATGCCTGTGTGAGTTCTTCTTCTTATTTTGAGATTTTTGAGTTCTAACTTATAGTTGACCAGCAGTATCTTTTGTATTCCCTATTAAGTTAACTAATCAATGGAGCATTGGGTTGGTCCTGATTAATTCGGGTACCCTCGGGTATGGATCAAGAACATAGTAACTAAGCAATACCGGTGTAGTTCTTCCTTAAAGACGACGTAAACAAGTATCGATTGATAAATAATGAAACTTTATTTATCTATTGTTTCAAGTTTCAACTAGAAGTGTATAACTATGAATGTGTTTGTATTAAATAAAAGAGTAAAAACAATGCTTTTATCTGCAAAATAAAGAAAGAATGTAAATGCCTAAATTACAGATATACTGGTCTTATAGCACATTGACTCTAGCTCTAGCATGGCCCTGAGACACCTGGAACTGCTCGGTGATGCCCAAATGCGCCATCAGAAGCCAAACATGAGTCAAAAACTCGCCCCCTTTGCGAAGCTGCTGCTCGTGGTGAGACCCTCTGCAGTGAGTAGCAGCATAAGCTAGAATCTCAATCCATACTTGACTCATGACTTCCCACATGCGCTCCCTTTCCATCTTTTTCAATGTTAACGAGAGCCTACAACCATCAAAAAGTACTGATTTGCTTCGATCTCCCTTCACTTTACTAGGCAATACGTCAAGAGAATCAACTTCAAGCAGCTTTTTACAGGCTTCAACTTTTTCTGTAACAGGTCCTTTTTCTTTGAAGAAACGCGCGGCTTCAGCACAAGTGTCACGATACCGGATCATACCAATGCCTATTGGCAACATAACAGGGTAAGACACGAGAAGATACAACAGATAGTTAGATATGTTCATGCTTTCCGTACGGTGGATATCAGTGTTGGTTTCATCTTTAAGGTCAAGATCCGAGTAATAGCAAAGAAAGGTTGCAATGTGCCATATAAGAATGCTTTGATCGAATTCCACTTTAGTAATACTCCATAGAAGCGCGTCACACTCGTTCTTTCTGAGAGAGAAACTACCCTTGTGAGTACATAACACTTTGGGATCAGAATTGACAACCATGAACTCACGAAACTGAGTATAAATTAACTCTTTTAGGTTGTCAGTAACTTTGCTGTAAGTCTTGTAACGGTGCTGTAGGCGAATATTATCTATCCCAAATAATTTCTGAATTTGCAAGAACATAGCGGGCTTCTCTTCAAGAGCGACACTTAGGAGGTCAAACTGTGCATTGCAACCAGACCATCTTCGTTTGGTCGGGTTTTTTAGGAATGGGAATATGAGGACATCTCTAGTGAGGTTTCTTTGGCTCAGCCAATGATCGGTCCAATCAGACCGGAGCATGGTAATAAGAGCAACTATTTCGAGTGAAATGGCTACACCGATTAACAGGTAAGTGATGACAATGTCAATGAAGTGGTAATTGCTCATATCACCGAGAAAACAGAACCCCACTGTTACCAGAACAAGGAAGAAAACATTAAGAAGACGAAACATGAGCCCTCTAAACGTATACACCACGTAAGCCTTGGTGTATAGCATGTCAAATGCAAATCCGAGTTCAATCTCAACAACATGAAAGGCTTGACCAGAGGTGAGATGGCGGAAGTAGGATTGGCTACGATCTCTATCCACAAATGTGAGGATGAGATCAACAAAAAGCCGCTTAAATGTTTGAAATAGATCATAAGCTTCAGATATGACCTTATTGGGCCCAGGGTATGTATGATCATTGGCTGGAAGTGGCGCCTCGGACACCTCCTCAACGTTCGCAATGAAACCCTGTGACTTTTTCAAGTGGAGAGTCTCCAGGAATTTGGGGAAATTGGGACCCGGGTCCGGGGGACCAAGCATCGAGTCACGGAGATTCTCGGTGTTTGCTAACCGTAGAGCCAGAATACGTTCTGCACATTTGATGAAACCGGCTACGTAAACCAATATGCTTATCTGGGGGAGATCTGAACAACCTGGCCAAGATAACAAAAGGATGTAAAGAGCTACTCCTGCTTGAAAGACGATCTCCACAAAGTGTCTTAACGAAAGCTCGTTATCTTCCAATGCAAAGGCAGTAATTGCATCTGGACCACCGAGGTGAAGGAGGAGAAAGGGAGCCCAAAAGGACATGAGCTCAGTTGTGTTTGGTTTGTGAAGTTGTGAAAGGGAATGAGATGTATAAGTGTTGCATACATCTAAGGCGGTTCGGGTGATAGCACCGAGAGCTGCTGATGCCACCGAGTATGCTAATAAGTAGGCAAACCAGAGAGCCATCCTGACTCGCGTTCTTGGATTGTATTTTCGAACGTTGCCTAGTAGAATTAAGGTGATCTGTGAAGCAATGCTTATTAAAATCAGCCCACGTAGGGCCCACTCGTTCCACATATATTTGACATCGTTTGGCACCACTTGGAATAATTTTCTGTGATCTGTAAGCATGAGCAAACCTATAACTGGAAACAAGTTCAAAAAAAGGAAGTCAGCTGCAGAAGAGTTGATTATTCAACGGGTAAATTTGGGTTTACCAAAATTATACAACGTGTCAAACGAATCACTCTATAAAACTTGTAAACTTCAGATTGGTCCAAATGGTTCAACACCACCCATGACCATTATTTGTCGCTACTAACTACTTGTTGTTGCCGACACAAAGCACCACAGTGACGCCACCATTATCCATTTTGACCTGAACCCATTTTGCTAACAGCCTGTTTTTGATCATTTTAACCTGTTACCCAACCCAAACTGACCCACTTGGTGTCCCAAGCATAGGTACCAGCAATATATGGTTTGGTTTTTTCTAGATATTTTTACATATTTTAAACTTGAAACATCTTATCTATGTATAATGTTTCAAAATATAATACTTTGTACTTAGTATACTGTCTGATTTGGGACTGAACCAGTTCCAAAAACTGGAACATTACCGAATAACTTCAGTTCTTGTTCTTGGTTCAACCCAATGTATTACATGTGTTGAATAAATTAAATATTAAATAGTTGAGAAAAAATAAGCGGGAAAAAGAATTTTAGGCTCACAGAATTGTGATAGTTATTTATTAATTAAAAGCTGAAAAACAAATAGCTTTTAGATACTTTTGGAAACAAACAGATGGTGTAGGACACTTGGAATAAAAACAAGCCTAAGGATCACACCTACCAGAATCTGTTAAACACTACAGTTTAGTATAAATAACACGAAAACAGAATGCAGATTGATGAGCCATTTGAGAAGACTTACCACCAACGGATATCATCTTGGTTTCAGAATCTTGATTTGGTTGTCAGATTGGAGCTGTTTTGCATGATAGATGATAAATATTGAGTGTTTTTGGATGCTAGAGAATATGAATATATATACAGATTGGAATCCAGAGGAAAGTTGATAACAATTTCTTGGTAATTTAAGATTTTATGTTTTATTGTTTTCCCAGGCAACCTTGAGAAGTTAATGACTTCTGAGGCAGGTGTGTGCTGTGCTGTGCTGACTTTGATACACCTATGTGTCAACTTATTTTCATTGTTGATTTCGGGTATTATTATTCTATTTCAAATAGTAAAACAACGATCCCCTCGTATTGAGTCTGAACATTTTCAACCACATGATGGATGTTACATATCCCCAAAAAGTCTTGACAAATTTCCTTGTAAACTTACTTATGCCACTTCTATCTAGTATGAACTAGAATTGGGACCTAACCAATTTCTCATTGCCTGGAACTTTCTTGCATAAATATGAAGAGTTGTATGCATAAAACAATCAATTTCCTATTACATTATATGAAATTACCACTTAAAAAGAAGGAAGCTTCACTTTTGACAAACTTCAGAGATCAAACAATTTGTTCATGTTTGGAACCTCACAGCCATCTTTCATCTAGTATAAATACAGAAAGAGAGATAAATAAGGCAATAGCATCTGTGGTGTCACAAAAACTAACCGATTTGCTGATATCGGAAACACTCCCGTTGTATGGAACGTGTTCAGAAACACGGTTGCTGTAAACTCCGGATTCGGGTTCCAGAAAAATCGGAGCAGGCGAAACATATTGGAAGTCTTTTGGGAGATACTTTGAGTAGTGGTTTTGGATTATTAAGTACAAAGTATGTCTTCGAATATTGGTAACCTATGTAACTTGAGGTATTTAGTGTTGAGATGAATATTTTTGGACAACATCCCTCCGAAAGTTGTGAAATCTATGTTGTCAAGGCGCATAGGCCTCGCTCCAAGTGAGGGTTTTGATGTGTACCGATCAGGTTGAGATCAACAGAAAATAAAGAGATAGAAATTTAGAGAGGGATATTTGAGACAATTTTCATTCATAATCCTTCTAATTCTCTAATGCCATTTATATAGGCTACATATTGAAAAGCAAAACTAACCCACTACTAATTAACTAACCCACTATTTTAAACAAGGAAATAACAATTAAAAGAAACAAATGAAAATAACTTGCAGCTTGTCACCCCACTAAGGACATGAATGGAATGTGGATGCGGTAATGGGTAAAGCACGTATCAGGTTTTTTTTTAAAAGAGGCGCATAGTATACAAATATCGTTTTTAGGATTGTTTTGTGCTAGCTTAGGTTGTTTTAGGTTAATTCCATGCTTGTTTAGGCCAGTGTGATTGTTTCTGACTTGTTCAAAAGACTTTTAGCAGGGATTTGGCCAGAACTTGGCTTGAAAATGCGCCCGAGCGCTCGAAAATTGGGCTTTTGAGGCTTTTTATACTCTAAAATTACAAATTTACAACACAAAATGCAATTACGTTTGAACTATTTGTTTCGATCATTCACTGATTCTGAACTCGTGGATACCATTTTGTAAGAATACAGAAATTTGATCTATCGGGCTTTAGAGAGAAACGAAAAAGAAAGTAAATTGTGATTAGGATTAATCATATCAGAGTATGCATAAATATAAGTAGTAGGTTTTCCCGGGAACTAAACAACCTCCAACCAACGGTTTTGGCGGTTAATCAAAGTCAAATAGTTAAAGCCTTCCCGCGAAAACCATTCCGGGTTGTGACCCATGACCCATATCATTTAAATCGAAAAGCCATTTAAGAGCTATCCATGTCTTGAGCTTCTTCATCTTTTCCATTGATTGAACCATTTGCACTCCTTCCTGGTGTCAAGCCCATCATCTTCTTCAACTCGTCTTCTTCAACTCGTCTTCTTCTTGAATATACACTGCTTTCCCCCTTGTAATGACCATTCGAGCACATCAAGATACTTCACGTTAAAGAATTATTTTGGCCCATCTTGACCCGTAAACAAAAGTCATTTATTTTTTCTCAACCCATCTTGACCCTCTTGAAGTATTATATTGACCCATTTCACTTTTAAAATTACCCATGTTGACCCAAATGAAGGTGTGTGGGTTTATTTTGCCAGCCCTAGTTCCATGTAATACCTCCAATTAAAACCAAGCGCATAGGCTACTAGTTTCCACAGACTGAAGTTAGATATATCCTCCTTCGCTTTGTATCACCATCCAAAGATCTGCCCACTTGAACACCATTGGATAATTCCACTAGCTCGATGTTATAACTACAACGTTCTTTTGGGAACCATTTGACTAGTCCGATAAACTCAAGTTTAGACTTCATTTTTGTCTTTCAAACTCAGTAGGATTCTCGAGATAGCGAGGAAGAAAAGTGTGCAATCTTCATTTGTGCAAATCTTTGTTGAGTAATCATATTTGAGACATTCTCTTCTTCCTTAGAGAGAGCCAGTTGTTCAAAATAATCGTTTATATAGTTCTCTTCACGTTCATCAACATACCTTGATTTTTCTAAGTTGAGATTTTTGGACCATGGTTTTTCACTTTGACTATCTTCACCGGCTTGCATCATTATTCCAGTTTACTACATTGTTTCTGTTTCTTGGCGCCAGTAGCTAGTGCCGTTTGTAAATGGCCAGTCATCTCCGTTATATCTTTTGACGTCACTTGTTTTGTTTCTGACATGTTTCCTTCAAATGTACATGTTCTAGTTTCATCCTTGACATCGTTTTCAAACTCAGTAGTGAGTTCAAGATTTGTCGGTGTCGTTTGGGCTCCCGAATCACTATCAAACATTCCTTTTACATAACAAACTTCTCCCTCAAAACGAATCTCATAGCCTTGTAAATACAATTGTTCCATACTAAATAAATTACGGTTTAGACTAGGAACAAAAACACACCTGGTATTCATTTTTCAACACCATTTAGATTAATCTTGATTTCTCCAACGCCCCGACTGAATAGGATGTCGTCCTCGTTGGTTCGATTCTCAACGCCGAAGGTCTTCGTGAAGGACATGAAGAGATCATGATTCCCGGCTATATGATGTTTGAGGGTGGTGCTGACAAACCATATTTTGTTCCATTCTTGATTGTCTATGCCATTCACTATATATTCAACATCCTTGTTCCATTCCACACGTTTTGTCGCCGATTCTTAAACCTGCAACTTCGTTCTTTTTGCCCTATTCGTTGATAGAAATGACAGCGGAGTGGTCCTTTGTCTCCATTATTCTTCCACGAATTTAGTTTACTGATTCTCAGACTTGGGTTTGTTTTGAATTGAAATTTTCTCATCAATGGTCTTCCCTTTGATTTGAACGATCGGTGAGCGCGAGGCTCTGATACCACTTTCTTGGAGTAAGATAGATCATTCAAGATTCTGAACTCGCGGATACCATTTTGTAAGAATACAGAACTTTGATGTATCGGGCTTTAGAGAGAGAAACGAAAAAGAAAGTAATTTGTGATTAGGATTAATCATTATCAGAGTATACATACATATAAGTAGGTTTTCCGGGAACTAAACAACCGCCAACCAACGGTTTTGACGGTTAATCAAAGTCAGATAGTTAAATGCCTTCCCGCCAAAACCATTTCCTAAACCCGGGTTGTGAGCCATGATCACCCATATCGTTTAATCAAGTAGCAAATACATAACACATATAAAAACATTAATATAAGTTTGATTTAATAATTCTAATACTATTAAACCTAATGCTATTTTTTTTTAATTTCGGAATAAAATACCCAATCCATATAAAACAATTCTTTTTAAATTGTTATAAAAATCAACTTGAAATCACACCTTTAGAAGTTATTGAGTTCTGAGGCAAGTGTGGGTCTGGGTGTGGGTGTGATGGTATAGAGACGATTTATTTTGGGACCGTTCGAAAAATGGGTTCAAGAAAATTAGTTCAGATTAAGATGTAACATATATATTAATTTAAGAGCAAAAGGGGAAAATTTTAATCAACAAAAAAGGAAAGCAAAAAAACAAGAAAAATTATGACATAGAGCTTATTCAAGAACTAACAGACATTTACTTAGGACCAGCTTGACACTAACAAACGGGCTAGAAAATGGCTCAACTTAAAAATTTAATTTCTAATTACATGGCCTATAAGTAATTGACGTATACATCTCGATCTGCTGGATCATGTGGAAAACGAAAATAGAGGATTTGTCCTAAATGTTATACTTGAAAACGATCATCTGGAACCTCGATTTTAAAGTCAATAACGTTTCCCCAATTTTAGTAATTTTGATTTATTTCCTTTCTAATCGTAAAAATGCTTGAATATATGATTTGAGTAACTAATGCTTTTATTTAGGAAATCAATTTCATATTTATACGACCAGTTTCAATTTTGTAAAATTTGACTCCATGTGTCTTATATAAGAGTGCTTGCATTTAGAGGAATTGCATTTGAAATTAATTCTGTCATTCATTGGATGTCAACCATCCTTTATATGAGTGATGGAATCTTTTCAAATGGCCGAAGAACGGAGACTTGACAAAAAAAAAATTAATGGTTCATCCCCAACATTGAAAACCAAACAATGCTTGAAATTTATTTCAGATTTTAGAAAAAAAAATGTTTTGTTCATCCTCAATTCTATTTTTTGTTTTGAAACGGCATCTAATTTTATTCAAAAAATCAAGCCTAGCGAAACACTACACAAGACAAGGAGAAAAAAAGAGTTACATAAATAGATTGATTAGCCACTCGATCCATGAGTTATTACATTTCCCATTCCTACTTTTAAACCATCGGTACGAGAAATGTTGAATCTCATCTAGCATCGTCATCGGCCTAGAATGATCACGGTCAAAGAGAGTCTCATTCCTCCTCCTCCAAATGACCCACCATATAGTGAAAATGATAGCTCCAACCTTTTTTGTTCTTATCCACCGGTAAAGCAAGAGATTTGAACCATTCCAACAATAGCAAAAGAGATTTGTCATCTGGAAAATCGAGATGCAACCTAATAAAACCTCCTTGATTCGGATCAGCTTTGTTTTTTATTGAAATGGGTAGAGACGGGTCGTTGTGAGCCAAAACAAACAAACAAACACATAGATCGATAGATAAAGACGAGTAGTAATGGAAAGTAGTAAATTTCATTGATTTTGGACAACAAAATTACAACTTTCATCCATCCTAGGTGAGCTCCCCTAGGGTGGTGGCTCACACATAAACCAACAATAACAAATGAAACACTAAGGTCCTATATATAGCCCCATGAGCCTTGGTCTCCAAGCAAGCTGCCACTTCTTAAAAACCATAAGAGAGTCGCCAATCACGCATGTAAAATCATTAAGAGTCGGCTAAGTGCATAGCTGACACTCTGATAGTGTCGGCTGAAACCGACCTAGCGACTCTCAAAGTGTACCTAGCGACTCTCATGCCAATTAACGTGTGACGTGAACCTAAACTTCTCGCGATCGTTTGAGTTGATAAACATCATTCTCAAACTAGACCCAACAATCTCCCCCCCCCCCCCCCCCCGCGAATGATGCTATCAATGATATCTAAAGATCGTCAAATGTCTTCTCAGCAGTTGATATCCGTTGCCTCTTCCTCTCTCCCCCGAAAAAAATTCAAGTTTCGGGGGGTTCGATATCTGACATTGTCTAGTAACTTCATGAATCCACCGATAACCGAAAGTATTTCATTGTCGTTCTCCCCCATAGATGTGGCTCCCCTATATATATATATATATATATATATATATATATATATATATATATATATATATTAGTCAAAGTCTCGTATCTATTCATTAAGCATAATCTTGTAATAGGCTAGGATAAAGGTTCGATCATCCAATAATTAACTCCAAGTAACCGGCTTTATGAAAAATCTATTTGACTCGGTCAGACAGGGCTCATTATGATCATCACATAATCCAACAGTCTTCAGTTCGGTTCTTGTTCATTGTGAAAACCTTCAATTTTAAACATGAAAAAGTTACAATACCACGTCAAATATCGTATACAATGAAATATTTTCAAATTTATAAATCATCATAGTAATGTTTCATTTGACATTTAATTTACTGCATTGTAAAAATCACACTACTTATGAAATGTATTTTCATGTAATTTTTATTACTCTCATCTAGGGGGGTTCGTCGGGTCGGGTTGCGGGTTTTTCGGGTTGGGAATTTTTTTGGTTGAAACCACAATACGAACCAAACCATATTCGAGGAAACCTAATCCGAACCTAAAACTACATTGTAATTCGGTTTGGTTTTCGGTTTGCACATAGCAAACCGAATTAGCAAAAAAAAAAATCTTTTGGGTAGTCATAACTTATTTGGTTTAAACAACACAATATTTTGGTAAAGTCTAAACAAAAACATACCTTCTTCAAATAATGATTTATAATTAATATATGGGTAGAGGGAGGTTCATTTCAGAACATAAAATAAGTGCAAGAACAAAAAGAATTAATCTTGGTCATTCGATCATTTAATCAATGACTAAAATTCAACAATAATATTAGATTAATTAGTTACAACATTAATGACATTAGTTAATTGCTTAAGGGTATTAATGACATTTAAAATTAAATAGTTTCTCTATCTAACTAATTAAATTTTTTATAATTAATACTTTCTTTCTTGTTTTTTATTTAATTAATTTTTATATACTATTTAAAATTAGTCAGTTAAAATAATATTATTTTACACATATCAAAGCGTAGGTAACTACATATACACATGCGTAGGTACATACACATACACGTATTTATACACATATATCGAGTTTCAACCTACGCGTATTGATTTTCGACCTATACATATGGAGTTTTAACCTACACATAGAGTTTGTAGTTCTATAAAAGCTTCAACCTATACACATTTTGTATGTGTAGGATGAGTTTCAGTATGTGTACGATGAGTTTCGGTATATGTAGGATAAGTTTCGGTATGTGTAGGATGAGTTTAGGTGTGTGTAGGATGAATTTCGATAGTGCAGGAATAATTTGAACTAATTAATTGGAAAAAATGAGAGAAATTGATTATTTTGTATAATAATGTGTGTTTCAATTAATTAATAGGAAATGAGATATACAAACTAATTAATTGGATATGAGTTACAAATAATTAATTGGAGAGATAGATTTTTTATGTCACTATTATACCCTTCTTATTTAATTAATATCTTTTAAGATTAAACAAAATATGAGTGGTTCAAGTTAGTTCTTCTTGTTCTCACAATAGTTTGTGTTTTGAATAGAACCCTCCCTATATGCGTATTGGTTATTGATATAAAAGAATTGGGTTAACTATAAAACATGAATTAAAATAGTGGTATTACCTAATTCGGTTTTTTCGGTTCAAACTGAATTCAAAATCTTGAAACCTATACCAAACCAAATTACATATTCGGTTTTTGGTTTGAACCTAATATGTAACTCGGTTTGGTTTTAAACGGTTTCGGTTATCGGTTTAATCGGTTTGAAACCAAATATTGAACACCCCTACTTTCATCCATATAGTCTTAACATTTAATAATATGGAAAAATTACCAATACAATATCAAATTTATATAAAAAGATGTGTTCAAATATTTATTAATATAATATTAATGTTTCATCCCGTGTAACACAAGGGGTTGTATAACTTATTATGAAAATCTATAAAACAACAAAACTAGAGAAAAACTAGTCATATGCCCCCGCACGTTGCGGCGCGTTAAATCGCGGTAAAATTAACGTCTATGAAAGTCTATAATAGTCTGAAACGCTAAGTGCAAGTATCAAGACATGCACGTTGCGGCGGCATAGTTGAACCGAGAATAAAATTAGCGTCGAAACGTTGTAAGTACGTCTCGGAAGTTGAGAATATTGAAAACTTTAGCTAAAAAGAATTAGCATTCTATGTATTTTTGTGTGTGTTCTCTCTTTAAAACAACTTTTTTCGTATATGTTTCTGTGTTTGTTTGTGTGGAGATTGCAAGGAGGATCTTTTCATCGTTACTGTTCCGGTTGTTAAAATAAGGTCCGCTTGTCTAGGACTCGATCTTGGTAGTAGTCCATAACGATCAAAATCGAATTGTGAGCCTACTAGTGAAGCAAATTCAATGTAGCAACAACTGATACCATATAGAAACAACCATAATCAAAATAAAATTATTGTTATTTCAAGTAATTTTTTATCCAATTTTCACGGATCTTTGACATGTCTTTATTTTTTTTATTAAGAGAATCTTATTTGGAAAAAAAAAACTAGATAATGAATAAGAAATAAGAATTCGTTTTGAACAATAGATGTATTTCATATCCAACTATAACAGTGAGTAACTTTTAAATGACAATTCCAAAAACGTACTTAGATAATAATAAAACGTCAATCGAATAAGACCCATTCATTACTAAGTGGTTTGAAATTGCCACCTCTAATAAAAGTAAGAGATAACAGATAAAGGTTTAATTTCTAGATTTTTCAGTTGCATGACTCTACACTAGATCACATGCTTAGATTCATTTCTCACAACCATATCATTGAGGTTCTCTTTAGCTGTTATTGCCTAGTTCTTCACTCACTACAAAGTTTTGTTGATTCGATCTATATATATATCCTTATTAATGTTTCTATAGTTTTTTTCCTCACAATAGTGTCTGGTCGATTCAAGTGTCAGAAAATTTGTCATCTAGAATTTCATGCATACAAATTATTGATTAATTTCCCATATATTTTAGCTGGCTCTACAACGGAGTTTATGTAAATGGGCATCTAGTGATGATAAGGAAAACATTGACGAAGATGAGCAGTCAAAACAAAATCATCTGAGCAATCGGGATTCTGGTATCCATTGCAAAGTCTGATGACATGTTTCTTTTCGGGTATTTTTTTAAATGACCACAACTTAAAAGAAAACTTACCATTGTTTATGCTAAGAGACCCGTGTGAGTGATTGTCATTTTGTATAAGTTTTTCTTATGGTAAATTACTTACTTGCCCTTTGGTATTGTTACAATGTTAAAAGGGGTATTTAAAACATTTTGTTAGTAGTCACACATTTCTCTTAAACTATATCCACACTCAAGTATTGCATTCTTCATGTGAAAATAGTGAACCAAAATCATAGATTACGATCCCTATTTTTTTATTATTTTTTTATGCGCGTAATTGCAGAAAGAACGAGCAAAGGTACTATCAATGTTTGGTTTCTCCAAAGCTTCTGGCTTCTCAACTCATTCGAGACAGGTGAAATATTTTCTAAAAGCTATTTAATTTGACTAAAAAATTCACTGTGAAGACAAGGATCTTTGTTCTTCATTTTTCTTGCCTCATTTGTTCTTAAAACATAAATTGTTGTTACTTTTTCATGCAGCCCTAGAAACACTTGTTGTAGAAATAGCAAATGTGCGTTCATCGATTCTTGAAACTCATGATGCCTTAGTTAAGGATATGAAGAACTCCAAGTGTGAGATATAAAGTTGGAGGACCATTATTGTCAAGTTCTAATAGTTGTGTTCTGTTTAGTTCAAGTTGAAGGGTTGATATGTATTTACTCAATACTTGAAGGATCAGTCGGTTATTCATTAATCCCAATTGGTTAATTGTCTGTTAATCAGTTTAGGGGTTATATATTAGGTTAGTTCTTCATTCAGAGATTTTGTACTCTTCTTTCAAATTCACAGTTCATGTATTGATAATCGTTTTGATTCTTGATTAAATAAGATTGATAATCGTTTGGTGGTGATTCTCTGGTGTTTAATTACAATAGGTATAGAGATAGGTTCGCTCGATTCAGAGAAGTCTGATTAATCAAGGAATTGAAGAATAATCATGGTGTCAACGAAATTCGACCTCGAGAAGTTTGACGGCAAGAATGACTTTGGTCTTCGGCGCTTGAAGATGAGAGCATTACTGGTTCAACAAGGTGTTGTTGATGCGTTGCTGGGTGTTGCTACAAAACTTATCACCTAGAGGCGGAAGTCTTGAAGCAGTGCTGGATGGACAAGTTAAGCTGGAACTTCTGGACTTGGGCTTGGAAGAACGGACGGGATCTCCGGGTCTTGAAAGGGTGACCTGCAAAATAGGAGACACCGTGAGTCTCGCCACGAGCAGAAGGAGTTTTCTCCTCGTGACCACCCTCCGGCGTGAGAGTAAGTATGTGTGTAGTGGAAGGTAAAAGAGAGAGAGAAGAGAAATGAATAAGTTCGGGTATTGTGAATATGCGAGTGAAAAAGTGACTGTCCTGCCTTTGAAATCGGCCAGACTATTTATAAGGCATCCATGGTCAAGATGTTTGGGCTGAATGTCTATTATAGGTGGTCTGCAGTCAAACATCTTTCTCTGCTTCTGCTAATATGACTGTTATTTCATCTTTCGTGCTTAGAGAGTTCAGGGTGTGTTTAATTACCTTTGTCTTTATAGTTGACCCGTGTTCCTTTTGCACAGGTTCTGTTCCTGACATATCTTGTCTTGTTAGCTGACTTCCCTTTTTGTGTTACTGGTTCTTACCTGACCTCTTTCTATCATGGGTTCAGGTTTCCCCATTGGTGTTGTCTTTATAGTTGACTCTTATGCCCAATGGGATGTTTATCTTAGTTATTTAGTATTATTTTCTGGTATAAGATTATTTCCTTCGTAACTTCTTTGATATTTTCTAAGTGTTGAGTGGGAGATGTCGGCCGATGTCAAACGAATCAATCTCTCGGCCATTATACCCTTGAGCCGCGGCACGGCCCCAACCGCGGCTAGGTTGGGTTTTCTTGGTTCCGTCCTTGTTTTTTCCTTCTAGCCGTCATCTTTAGAACCTCGATTTTCCTGATGAGGATTCTCAACCGTAGCGCCTTTTTAAATATACCTGGTCCGGATGTGGTTTGAGCTGGCCCCAGCCGCGACACACCTTCAGCCGCGGCAGGCTCTCAGCCGCGGCAGGTGGCCTATTTATTATCGTGATGTTGCTACAATCGTCTATTCCCTTCAGGTCCGGGTCACCTGGAACTTGGATCTGCCCTCAGCCGCGACAGGCCGTCAGCCGCGGCAGGCCTTCAGCCGCGGCAGGCTTGCCTTTGGCCTTTTAATCGTCTAATCCCCTTCAAGTCCCTAAACCGGAGATCCGGTTCATTTGATTCTTATGTTGGTTTTAATATCTTAAACCCCTTAAACCGGAGATCCGGTTCGTTTGGTTCTTATATTGGGTTTTAATATCTTAAACCCCTTAAACCGGAGATCCGGTTCGTTTGGTTCTTATATTGGGTTTTAATATCTTAAACCGGAGATCCAGTTCGTTTGGTTCTTATATAGGGTTTGATATCTTAAACCCCTTCATGTCCCCCCAGTCCATTATTATGGTGTTCATACCATGATATTGGATTATTTTTCAACCTGAACGTGGTCAGGTGACTCGTCTGTCCAGTCGTGACTGGATGACTTAAATTATTTTTCAACCTGAACGTGGTCAGGTGACTCGTCTGTCCAGTCGCGGCTGGAAGACTTAGATTATTTTTCAACCTGAACTTGGTCAGGTGACTCGCCTTTCCAGTCGCGGCCGGAAGACTTATATTATTTTTCAACCTGAACTTGGTCAGGTGACTCGTCTGTCCAGTCGCGGCTGGAAGACTTAGATTATTTTTCAGCTGAACTTGGTCAGCTGACTCGTCTGTCCAGTCGCGGCTGGAAGACTTTGATTGTTTTTCAACCTGAACTTGGTCAGGTGACTCGTCTTTCCAGTCGCGGCTGGAAGACTTAGATTATATTTCAGCTGAACTTGGTCAGCTAACTCATCTGTCCAGTCGCGGCTGGAAGACTTAGATTGTTTTTCAACCTGAACTTGGTCAGGTGACTCGTCTTTCCAGTAGCGGCTGGAAGACTTAGATTATTTTTCAGCTGAACTTGGTCAGCTAACTCGTCTGTCCAGTCGTGGCCGGAAGACTTAGATTGTTTTTCAACCTGAACTTGGTCAGGTGACTCGTCTTTCCAGTCGCGGCTGGAAGACTTGGATTATTTTTCAACCTGAACTTGGTCAGGTGACTCGTCTGTCCAGTCGCGGCCGGAAGACTTAGATTATTTTTCAACCTGAACTTGGTCAGGTGACTCGTCTTTCCAGTCGCGGCTGGAAGACTTAGATTATTTTTCAACCTGAACTTGGTCAGGTGACTCGTCTGTCCAGTCGCGGCTGAAAGACTTAGATTATTTTTCAACCTGAACTTGGTCAGGTGACTCGCCTTTCCAGTCGCGGCTAGAAGACTTAGATTATTTTTCAACCTGAACTTGGTCAGGTGATTTTTGAGTATTGTTGTCTTTGTGGTTACGACAATGGGTATGAAATAACCAAATGTGAATGCAATCTTTGGTGTTCGCGTACACCTTCTTTCAAAATTGATTACAATGGTTCCTTGCGTGTTGATTACTTATAGCACTTTCGGAGTTAGACTCCGTTACATTTTCGTGGTACATCTACTCTGTCCAAACGTGTTACCTTATCCGCTCCGCTGTATCTCTTAATACCCCCCACCATGTCTGAGGGTTGCTTTAGCATCGTATTGTGTTGCTCATCTGTGTTGTTTGAAACATCTGGCGCTATAGCTTTTATGCTTTTACATTCCTTACTTGAGAATAGAGTTACCACACCGTCTGGGGTTGGGAATTTGATTGCCGCGTGAACGGTAGATATGACTGCTCCAAGTGCACATAAACCTGGCCTTCCCAAAATTACGTTGTGGCTTGACTGAGAGCGCACTATGAGGAAGGTCATTGGAACCGTACGACTTCCCGTTTCGTTCCCCATTGTCACCTGAAGTTGTATTTTGCCCAGCGGCTGCACTACTTCTCCGGAAAAGCCTGTTAGCTGGTGGACTTGTGTGACGAGGCCTTTCTGTACTTCTTCATCTAATTGCATGAAGCAACGTTCATACATGATTTCGGATGCACTTCCGGTATCAACATAAACCCTTCGTACCATATGACCGGCAATGTCAGCAGTTACATGAAGCGCGCCACTAGCAAAATCTCCGCCTCTAATCGGAGGGAAACTGATTTCTTGCTCCATCCACGGCTCCATGTGGTCATTATTTCGTTTCACGCCTGCACTACTTGATGGTTGGTTTACCATTAGGATCTCCTTTCTCTTTCCGCCGGCCTGAGGTGTTGCGTTAAGCTCCTTCAACAGGTGTGACAATTTACCTGTTTTTATTGCTGATTCGATTTGTCTTTTCAGGGAGAAACACTCATCAGTGGTTTGCCCACTGTCTTTATGAAATTCACAATACTTGTCGGTGGCCTTCTTAGGGCCTGGTCTCATTGGTGCAGGTTTCACAAAGTTGACGTTCTCGGTTGCTAGAATTTCACTTGGTGTCTTGGTTAATGGTGGAAGACTAACCGTTGGTCCGCCGACGTGTCCTTGTGGTGTTGAAAACTGAGATGGCGCCACGTTCCTTTGTTGAAAACACGGTTGAGAACGTGGTTTATCCCACATCTTTGGTGGTCCTTGTTTCCTTGAGTTTTCCCAATTCAACGGCTTCTTTTGTGTGCGGTCTTTCAGTTGGTTGCTCGCTTTTCTTCCTCGTACAAACGCCTTTGCTCTCTCTAGCATTTCTTCCACCGTTTTTGGACGGCTTTCATGGAATCTTTCCACCAACTGCTCGCTCCGAACACCATGAATAAACGCTGAGATACGTATATCTGCTCCAGCTCCTTTGACTTGCATGCTCTCTCTTACGAATCTTGTAATGAAATCTTCCACTGACTCACCATCACCCCTTTTAATGTTGTGCAACTCTGTTGGATCCTTTATGGACCTTCTTTGTTGGCTGAAGTTCTTTAAGAAACTATCTTCCAGTTGCTCGAAGCTCCCTATCTCTCCGATTGGGAGACTGTCGAACCATACCCTCGCTGCTCCCGTCAGCGTCTGCATGAACATGTGACACCACACCGGGATAGACCATTGTTCCACCTCGGCCGCACCTATGAAAATTGCGAGATGGTCATCTGGATCACCCAAACCATCGTATTTCCCCACGTTTGATGGCATTTTTAGTTTTGGGGGAAAAGTAAACTCTGCAATTTTGTTGATAAACTTGGATCTTGATCGCGCCGTGGACGGTCGGTATGGTTTGCTGTAGTCATCTTCGAAATCTTTCTTCCTCTTGATTGTCCCCTGACGCACAACCTCAGTATTATGTAGCTTATCTTTCTCTTCTTCGCTTTTCTTCAGTGAGTCGTCATCCTCGTCGTCTCCGAACTCTAGACGGGTTCGGATTTCTTTCAATTGGCGCTCTTTCTCTTCCATCTGCAACAAAGCAAGAATCTGTTGGCGATTCTGCCTCAAGAACTCCGGAGTGACGACTACTTTGTCATTGCTTTGTTTCTCAGGATAAACGAGACTGCTATTTTGGTTTTTGCTTCCCTCCCCCCTGGTAGCGTTGCTGCCGTCTAGGTTCAGGACGTCAGAAATTCTGTTTTCATTGTTAGGAGTTTCCTCGCCCCCGTCCATTTGATTTTTTTTTTTTTAGAGCACGGGATGGCGCCAAATGTTGCTACAAAACTTATCACCTAGAGGCGGAAGTCTTGAAGCAGTGCTGGATGGACAAGTTAAGCTGGAACTTCTGGACTTGGGCTTGGAAGAACGGACGGGATCTCCGGGTCTTGAAAGGGTGACCTGCAAAATAGGAGACACCGTGAGTCTCGCCACGAGCAGAAGGAGTTTTCTCCTCGTGACCACTCTCCGGCGTGAGAGTAAGTATGTGTGTAGTGGAAGGTAAAAGAGAGAGAGAAGAGAAATGAATAAGTTCGGGTATTGTGAATATGCGAGTGAAAAAGTGACTGTCCTGCCTTTGAGAAACCCCTTCACTGGGTGAGCAGAGGATGCCAGAACATCTGTCAGATGCTGATAAGAAAAGTGTTCTTGAGAAAGCACACAGTGCTATCATCTTAAGCCTTGGTGATAGGGTTTTGAGATAAGTGTCCAAAGAAACTTCTGCGGCTGGAATTTGGATGAAATTAGAAGGATTGTACATGACAAAGTCCTTAGCAAATCGTCTCTATCTCAAGAAGAGACTGCATACATTTCACATGTCTTCAGGTAAAACACTTGACGACTACACTGATGAATTTAACAAATTAGTACTTGATCTTGAGAACATTGATGTAACCCTAGAAGATGAGGATCAGGCCATAATTTTTCTAACATCTCTACCCCATACATTTGAGCATTTTGTTGATACTCTTATGTATGGGAGAGATACTCTCTCAATGGAAGAAGTTCTTGCAGCACTCAATTCAAAAGAATTGAAAAAGAGGACAGATGAAAAAGGGGCTGTTTGTGAGGGGAAGAACAGAACAAAGAACCACTAAGAAAAATTGGTCAGCAAGATCCAAGTCCAAAGGTGCCAAGAGGAGGTGTTATATCTGTAACTCTGATAAACACTTGAAAAGAGAGTATCCAGACAAAAGGAAGAAAAAGAATGAATCATCTTCCTCAAAAGGGCAGGGAAAAGTATCTCAGGAAGACTCCACTGATGGGTATGAAAGTGCTGAAGTGTTAGTAGTATCAAAAGGAAAGGGTGAAAATGAGTGGATATTAGACTCAGGAGGATCTTATCATATGACTCCACACATAGAATTCTTTAAAGATATAGAGATGAAGGATCTTGGTGTAGTCCAATTGGGAGATGATAGGCCTTGTGAAATAAAAGGAATTGGGTCAGTTGTTCTTAAATTGGACAGTGGCATAGAAGTTATTTTGAAAGAGGTTAGGTACATACCTAAACTTACAAGAAATTTGATATCTCTTGGATCATTTGAAAGATTTGGGCATGAAGTGAGTCTAAAACACGGAAAAGCTAAGGTGATAAAAGGGTCATTGGTAGTCTTATCAGGGACTAGATGTGAAAACAATATCTACTTGCTGAATGGGAAAGTAGTTCATTCCATGAATGCTGTCACTAAGGTTAAGAAAGAAAGTGAAGCAGTCTTATAGCATAAGAGGCTAGGACATATCAGTCATCGGGGCCTAATAGAATTAAATAAACAACAACGGCTTGATTTTAATGGCAGTGAAGCTCAATTTGTGAGAATTGCATTCTTGGAAAGGTTCACAGAGTGAAGTTTGTGAGAAGCAGTTACTTGAGCAAATCAGTGTTGGATTATGTTCATTCAGATCTTTAGGGGCCAGCTAAGACTGAGTCTTTGGGAGGGGCCAGGTATTTCTAATCCCTAATAGATGATTACTCTAGAAGGGTATGGATTTACATACTTAAAACAAAGAATGAAGCCTTTAACAAATTTAAAGAATGGAAATCTATGGTTGAAACACAAACTGTAAGGAAGGTTAAGAAACTTCGGACTGATAATGGTCTTGAGTTTTGAAACCATGAGTTTCATAATTTTTGCAAACACCATGGTATTGTAAGGCATTTGACAGTCCTAGGAACCCCATAGCAAGTTGGGCTAGTAGAAAGGATGAATAGGACCTTGCTTGATAAGGTCAGGTGTATGTTAATTAGCTCAGGTCTACCCAAAAGTTTTTGGGCTGAAGCTGTATCTATTGTGACTTATCTTGTTAATAGGTCACCTTCTTCTGCCTTGGGTTTGAAAACTCCTATGGAGATGTGGTCTGGGAGGAAAACAGATTATAGCAATTTAAAGGTGTTTGGAATCATTGCATATGCTCATGTTAAGCAAGGGAAGTTAGAAGCAAGGGCACAGAAGTGTGTTTTCTTAGGGTATCCAGAATTCAGGTTATGGAGGGTTGAAGATATAAGTCCAAAAGTAATTGTCAGCAGGGATGTGACCTTCAGGGAAGATATATTTTACAAAGAGGCAATTGAAAGTAAAAGTTCTAATGGTTCAAGAAGTGAAGATTTGGGTTGTCAAATTGAGGTGGAGCCATGTGAAGGACATACAACAGAAATGTTTGATAGTAACAATTCAGGTGGAGGTGAATGACAAAGTGAACATAGGAGTGTCTCACCTAGTCTTGCCAGAAACAGAACCAGAAGGCAAATAATTACACATGTCAGATACAGAAATGATGTTGATTTATCTGCCTTTGTATTCATGGCAGCTGAGCTTGAAAGCTCAAGTGAACCATTAACTTTTATTGAAGCAATGATGTCAGAAGATAAGGAAAAATGGTTAGCAGCTATGCAGGATGAGATTGATTCTCTACACAAGATTTAGACCTGGATATTAGTAGATAAACTGATGAACAAAAGGTGGTTCCCTGCAAATGGATTTACAAATTAAAGGAAGGTATTCCTGGAGTTGAAAAACCAAGATTTAAGGCCAGATTAGTGGCTAAGGGGTTTACTCAAAGAGAGGGCATAGATTATACATAAATTTTCTCTCCAGTGGTAAATCACTCATCTATAAGGATTATGTTATCTTTAACAGCAGTCTTGGATATGGAATTGGAGCAACTAGATGTGAAAACTGCCTTCTTACATGGGCAGTTAGATGAACAAATCTTTATGAAGCAACCTCAAGGTTTTGAACAGAAGGGAAAGGAAAATAAAGTCTGTTTATTAAAGAGCTCATTGTATGGGCTTAAACAAGCACCAAGACAGTGGTATAGAAGATTTGATGATTTTATGTAGTCCAAACATTTCCAAAGAAGTAATTATGATTCTTGTGTTTATATGAAAGAATATAGTGAAGGAAATTTTGTATATCTGCTGCTCTATGTTGATGATATGCTATTGGCCTATCAAGATCCATATCAATTAAGAGCAACTAAAGATATGTTAATGGGTGAGTTTGACATGAAAGAGCCGGGGGAAGCAAAGAAAATTCTAGGTATGCAAATTACTAGAGACAGAAAGAAGAAAGTGATTAGGTTGACTCAAAGTGCATATGGTCAGAAAGTGTTAAATAATTTTGGGATGATCAATTGCAAAGAAGTGAGTACTCCTATGGCTCAACACTTTAAACTTTCTGCTCAAGATTGTCCTAAGAGTGAAGATGAGATTGCTTATATGAGTAAAGTCCATATGCAAATGTTGTGGGAAGTCTCATGTATCTCATGGTCTGCACAAGACCTGACATTAGCTATGGGGTTTGGCTAATCCTGGTAAAAGGCATTGGGAAGCTGTAAAATGGTTGTTGAGGTACATTAAAGGTACAGCTGATGTAGGTGTCAATTTTGGTGAAGAATCAGCAGATAAAGAGGTGATTTTAGGCTATGTTGATGCTGACTATGCTAAAGATATGGACAAGGGTAGGTCTATATCAGGTTATGCTTTTAAGGTAATGGGCAGTCTAGTGTCTTGGAAAGCAACTCTGCAACATGTTGTAGCATTGTCTAGCACTGAATCTGAATATATAGCCTTGACAGAATCTGTAAAAGAAGCTATTTGGTTAAAGGGTATAGTTGCAGAGTTGGGTATTCAAGTGGATGAAGCTGTTGTTCTTTGTTATAATCTTGAAGCTGTTCAATTGTCTAAGAATAGCATGTTTCATGAAAGAACAAAACATATCAATGTCAATATGCACTTTATCCGAGATATTGTTAATTCTAAGCAAGTAATTGTTAAACATGTGGGTACAGATGATAATGTTGCTGATGTTTTGACAAAAGCACTTTCAGTTAGTAAGTTTCTTAAGTGTTTGAGTTTGCTTGGTGTTGGATAATGGTTCAACTTTAAGATGGAGAATGTGAGATATAAAGTTGGAGGACCATTATTATCAAATTATAATAGTTGTGTTCTGTTTAGTTCAAGTTGAAGGGCTGATATGTATTTACTCAATACTTGAAGGATCAGTCGGTTATTCATTAATCCCAATTGGTTAATTGTCTGTTAATCAGTTTAGGGGTTATATATTAGGTTAGTTCTTCATTCAGAGATTTTGTACTCTTCTTTCAAATTCACAGTTCATATATTGTAATCGTTTTGATTCTTGATTGAATAAGATTGATAATCGTTTGGTGGTGATTCTCTGGTGTTTAATTACACCAAGGAATGACAAAATGGTGAGGTGTTTTATGTCCAAAATAAATTAGTTGGATCGAACAACATTTGAACAAAATCTATTCACCAAGTTTAGACTTCATATTCTGTTCATCTTTAAGTTTCGTGTGTTAGTCTATGAACACAAGGACTTGGATTGTTTATGTCATCTTGCAAGAATTGATTTTAAATAAGAATTTTGTGTTTATTTCTTTGATCGCTATGACATTCTAAGAACACTAATCTTCTTTCGTTCATTACGCACCCGTACTAATAGAATTGAACCTTGCAAAATCATGGTCTTGTGTGTTGATGTTGATCGAGTCAAACATTTTAAAAGTTATTGTGATGTATGGCGCTAAACGAACCGTACCTCCATAATTTTTTGCTATATGATAGTCACTGGCAGACCTAGTAAGGGAGAATGTGGGGCAGCCGTCCTCCATAAAAAAAATTAGCGTTATATACGCATTAAAATCACAATCGTTTCTCATAAAATTTTACAATAGTACCTCAATCCCCCCCTCCCCCCTGCCCCCACGAAATATTTTTAGCATTAGGGTAAGGGGTATACCCATGTGATTATGATGTGATGTGATAATAAAGTGCACGCCACGTGGCGCCACGTCAGATTCTGGAAAAATCACACCATAATCACATGGCAAGGGGTATACCCATGTGATTGTGGTGGTGTGATAATTTAATGTTTATTTTTGAATTTTTATTTAAATAAAATAAAACATAATATTTAAATAAAATAAAACATAATATTCATTAATAATAAAAAAAATTACATTAATAATAAAATAAATTACATTAATAATAAAATAAAATTACATTAATAATAAAATAAATTACATTACTAATGATTTGATTTTTCATAAATATACTCAATCAAGTCCGTCTTTAGTGCGTTATGAATTTCTCGATTGCGTATTTCTTGACGGTTTACTCGTTTTTTATCTTCATCAATTTCTTCGTACATAACCTCCTCCTCATTTGGGTTGTATTGACAAATTGTCGCTCCTTGATCCTCTAAAATCATATTATGCACGGTTAAGACGTGCGCTTCGTTTTAATGGTCTTGAGGACGATTCCGCCTCTTCCCACCACCTAACCGCCGCCGATGCCATAGCTCCGAACGCCATAACCCGGTCTTCCTCGCTTGATGATGAAGACATTTTTTTTGTATAATAAGAGATTAGAGTTGAGGTATAATATGAAAGGTATTTAGGTTTATATAGGAGATGAGAATAATGAAAATAATAAAAATAATAAAATGAAAACTTTTTTTTTTTTGAAATTATAGCCGTTCAACGGCTATGAATCCGTTGAAACAAAAATCACTCGCGTGATTTTTCTCACGCCACAACATCACGTCATGGGGGGGCGGTGTTCCCTCCTCATCACGCCGTGATCTTGCTTCCACATAGGATCACTACGTGATTTTCAGGTGTATACCGGATGCTCTTATATATCATTTGTCAACCGACACCAATCTCCATGCCACAATTCAAGACTACACACTCTCTGGAACTCACAAAATTGAAGAAACAAACCGATCTCAACAAAATATAAACCAATTATAACAAAACTGAACCAAATATTTTATAGCAATCGCAATCGAAAATTAATTAATTCTAGTCAAAATTATACCAAACAGACATCGTACATTTTCCATGAATCGAGTCAAAGATGAAACAAATGATACAAAATTACAAACACAACTATCAAGCCCAAACAAAAAAAACAAAACAAAATTACATGGTATCCCACTCCCTCAAGTCCCAGCCTATTCCAAACTAGAATGCCCATTTATCAGCTTCATTTTTCCTGTCTGTTGACACCTTAAATGGTTCACTTGACCCAAATGGGCTGGAGTCGTCAAATGAGTAGGCTTGACCATGCTCAAACCCCCCTACACTGCTACTCATAGAATCAAACCTTGCAAAACTACGGTCTTGAGTGGTGCTGCTCATTGAGTCGAACCTTGAGAAGTTATTATCCTGTGTGGTGCTGCTCATGGAATCGAATCTCAAGAAAGTTTGTTGTTTGGGAGAGCTACGATCAGTGGCACTAAATGAATCGTACCGCGAGAAATTATCAAAGAAAGAATTCTCTGTTGCTCCCATACTGTAACGTGGTGAGGTGGCAGCTCTAGAAGCCGGTGAGCCGGGGACTGAATCATCAAACCCAAATGGAGTTTTTGTTTGGAAGAAACTATTGGCATGGGGGGAATCGGTTCTCCTTGGACTTGAAGTGAAGCTATTTTTGTCAAAGAAATAACCCTCTCCATGCTTCTCATGTTCGGCATCCTGTGAAAATTAGGTTATTTGCAAGGGCATAAAAGTCAGTTAACACTGCTGTGAAGTAAGGAAAAATAATGCTAATATGACAAAAACTGAACCATAACCGGCTTGGTTCTAGATTTTTAACAAAGCCAGTTTTCAGTTAGATTATTGGTTTCAAGATTTTTTCCAAAATCCACGTTTGGTTCAGTCCGTTCAACCGAAAAACAGAAGGGGGGTTTTTTTTTTCAAGATTAAAACAATGGTGTTTTAGATTTATATATTTCAAGTTAAAAATATTATTTCCCAACTCCAAAGTATTTATTTGGTTCAGTCCAGTTTAACAGGTTCTGTTCCAAACTGATGCACACCCCTTGGTTCATTCAACAAGTTCTCCAACAGTTACCCAAATTGACCGATAGACCAAATTGGCCCGTTGTATAATTTTAATAGACCCAAAAGAACCCATAAATAAACTTTTTTTTTACCCAATCAACTAATTTCTTTATGAATGGGTCATAATTGCTGAATGTAGTTCATTCAGTTTAGAAAAGTAGGCTTTTCCTATCGACTTTTCTTTGGCTTCTCCAATTTGATTTTATTGCATGTTTAAAGTATATTATTTTTGTTGAACCAGCCAAAAATATCAGCTTTCTATATAAATGACTAGCATGTCTAGATAGGTATTCTTAGAAAAATTTCACTTTAAAGTGTGTTTAACTTTCATTTGCTATAACATATGTAGTGTGTTTCCATCACTAGAGTTGTAATATTTACATGATTAATCTATATGTTCATCCACTAAATTTATTAAAAATATATAAAAAATGAACTCACCTTATTGGTGTCATTATTGAATCCCCACACTGAATCCACATCATCATTGTTGTCAAAAGTACCCCATCCTTGGTCATCAAAGCTCCTCATTAAACAAGACAAACTCAGTTTTCCAGGAAAAGAAAAACAAATTGGAAAATGAGAATTGAGAACAAATAAAAGATTATGCCATAAAATGAATCACTGGGTACCTCTCTGTTTCTGCATCAAAGTTCTTTCCAAAATGGCTAAATGAATCCTTCTTGGTTGGACTTTCAAATATCTTTTGTGTTGTGGGACTACCAGCTGGACTTTTTGCTGACTCATCATCACTATGTGCATATGCTGAGTCAGCCTCATAACGCTTCTCTGACTTCCCGTCGGTATTTGAATATGAATCCTGAGAAATGTCATCCATCGGAGACGAATTTTCAGGCTGTGTGGATTTGGCATTTGCAACATCAAATTGGAATCCTGTCAATACAAGCATGTTAATGCAAAATGCAAATATAAAGAAATAAGGCGGGAAAATTTGGTAGAGGTGGCAACATGGCCTGGTTGAGTAACGGGTCAAATGGGTTTCTGTTTAGTTCATTCTATAATATAACCGCATTGTGTGTAGGTAAATGAGTTGAAATAGCAGCCTCTTAAATATGGTAACTCAAATAGAAAGAACGTCGAACCTTCGTCTTCAAATTTATCCCAATCCTCATCCCACATTGCTGATATCTCTGGAACTCCAGGCTGCCAACCTTTATAAACAAAGGGCCCAACCATGAGAGGGTTATTTTAACTATCATAATATATAGTGTGTGAGATGAAAGAAAATACCTTGTGGAAGCTCAATAACTGCAGTTGATTTGACATTGATTCCATGCTTCTTGCAGCGTTCTGCTAAAGCCTTCAGTAGTTCCTCGAGATCTGATTGTATCCGATCAGCACGAACCTGGACAACCAAGAATATGTACAATATTTTATTATTTTAATTTATTTAAAACCAAGAATATGAACCGGGATCATATGGGAGTTGTAGTCAAACTTACTTGAAGGATACCATCAGCACTGCCACCCTGTTCCATTTTCAGGAGTGCCTGATTCAACTCCATCTTTCTCTCCTACAGAAGTCAACAAGAATTTCAATTGAATTTACAAAAATATGGAGTTATATTCCTTGTTAAATTTCACGTTACTTCAAGTCCAAACTCAAGGTAATATAAAGGTATATTTACACCTAAATCATAAAAATGAAGAACAGCAGAAAGTGATAGTAAAATGCTATTTATTAGGCCATTTAAAATTTGAAGTAGATTGGGCAATTTTAACACGTTTATGTGAAAACGAGTGAATTTGGGTTATATATTTTATCAATAACGTATTTAACTCGTAAAAAATTTAAAATAGCTGAAAAGGAAAGGAGCCAAAGGGTTTAAAAGTTAAGTGCTACTGCTTGGAGATTACAACATTCTAACTTGGTTTATTCAAACAAAGTTGGATTAATATTATAATAAATACGTATTTTAATTATATTTATTATATGAAACAAAAAAGACAGTTTGTAGACACGTCAACCCAACACAGCCCAATTTGCCGACCAATAACTTGAATCAATTTTATTTCCATGGTCTTATATGGTGTGAGTATAGATGTAAGTGTAATGTTCCAGCCCATAACATGTCAAAAAGAAAATGGAGATAAATAATGTCAAATCTTCCCAGAAAATTTGAAAACTGAAAGCACTATAACTTTCAGCAAGGACCGGATATATATTCTTTTGTGCAAGAAAATACCTGAATATCACGGAAGGAGGCTTCCTCAATAGTTAATTTAGAAGCCACTTCTGCCACCTGTTTGTATTTCTCTTCATATTTCTTGGCAAGCAACTCTGCCTGAAGTAAAACAGAGCAGAATTTCTAGGAAGAAGAAAAAAAAGGAAACCACAGAATAGAAATAAGACATGGTTGCTAATCTCAAGAATACCTCACGTTTATCAGCTAAAGCACGTTCTGTAATCTCATTAAGGCGGTTATCACACCTGCTTTTGTATAACACCTGATAAGAGACGAAAAAAAGGATGCAGATGAGGAAAATCTCATATATCACATACATACATGAACACACACATGAATATATACACCTACTGACATACATATTCATGTATGGCAATGTGACATATTTCAAGCGATTATAGCATAAATTATAAAAAAAAATAGATAAGGATGACTCACAAGATCTTGCATCTTATTCCTGTAGAACGCCATCTTTTCTCTAGAATCCAGAATCACCTTACCCTCAACCTTTCAACACAAATGGAAACAACCACAAACAGTTAACATTCTAAAGCATATGAAAATTTTGGCATGCATAAAATGCCCAATGTAATGGTTCAAGTAGATCCAAATAATACTATTTGTGGCACAAAGACCCTTGACTCCTGAACCCCAACAGAAAAAAAAATTAAATTGATCCATCCCAAATAATCCACACCCGCTATAAAGTATATTGCATTCTGAAACATAATAATTCAGATCTTAAACTGACAGTAAATAAATTTCAAAACTATAATGAAAGAAGTTACGTTTACCGCTTTTTCTGCTTCAGCTGTGTCTCGGGAAATTGAACGAGAAGTATTCTGATCACCACCATTACTGAGGTGTTGTGCATCCATGGAGGGAGCAGGTCCTTTCTGTTGATTAAATTGCATTGGTTGATCAGCAGGCATCCCTTGCTGCTGCTGCTGCTGCTGCTGCAGGGGTGCAGAACCTAAAGACATGATAACATTGAGAATTAATTTGAGGGAAAAGATTAAGCAACATGCCTTCAGAAATCAAATTTGAAGCAATCTTATTAATCATTCTAGACTATGAAACTAATCAATTTTTAAATAATATAATATCTAAATTCAATTTTCATTTGTTTACAAATAATTACTTTGATGAAATATTAAGAATGGAGTTAATAGTTAGTACCAGGAGTAGCTCCCCAACCAGTAGGTGGTCTATGGGGTGGACCAGTTAGAGACAACAGAGTCTCATCAAGTAAGACGTTACTAGGAAGTGTTGGTGGAAAATTGTGGCCTTCTCTGTATCTCTCCATCAAATACAGAGCTATACAGAACTCCCTCAATGAAAGCATGCTGTCATTATCTTGATCAGACAAGTCCCAAACCTGTTTCAAAATTTCTGTAAAAGAATATTACTAAGATGAAACTTATTATCAGACACAAGTTACATCATCATAGAGCCTTTTTAGGCTTGAAAAATAAAAATTTAGGCACCAAGGGTTCATACTTCATACATACCTCTTGGTAGCCTCCAACTCAAAAATAAACTGCGTGCCTGTTCACCAGTGATTTTCCCATCTCTGTCAGAGTCAACTTCCATGAACACTTTCATATACTTATTAACACCAGCCCGCGTCATTTTCGGCCACTGAGGTTGTGACAGATTAGGAGCTTGAGTTGGGCCTTGTAGGTTTTGAATTGGGCCCTGTTGACTTGGTCTTGGAACAGAAGGTCTTGCTGACTGTACCGGAGCCCCTGTGGGCTGCCTTGTAAAAGCATTTAATGCACCAAGCGGATCAATCTTGGCTTGAGTCTGCACCTCAGAATTTACAGTAACAATTGCAGGTGGAGTGCTTGCAGTATTAGTTGGCAATGGTGATGATGGCGGTCTGGCTGATGTTTGAGAAGCAGAAACCACATCACCTCCAAACATCAGGTCAGAAACAGTTCTGTTTCCTCCAACTGATGGTCTAGGAGTCGGGAAAGATGGTGTAGTAGAGCTGATTGCACTATTAGGGACCTGTGATAAGGCTACAGGAGTCCTAACACCTCGGGCCCCAAGCCAATCACCTGAGACGTTAGGGTTTGATAGACCGGGACCCACCAGACCGCCTGGCGGAAAATTAGGACCACCGACACCCTGTGGTGGAAGAGGACCGGTAGGAGGTGGCGGCCTCATTGATTGATTTCCTTGAGGTGCAAAAAACTGTGCAGAGGAAGGTGGGCCCAGTGAAGGTGTAACCATTGCATTTGGAAGCACTTGTGATCTAATGCCAAAATTTTGAGGTTGCATTGAATTGAGAACCCCGGGCTGCTGTGTAAGAGGGCGTGAAACCATTGAACTGACAACCCCAGGCTGCAGAGTAGGAGGACGTGGGGCCATTGAATTGATAACTCCAGGCTGCTGTGTAGGAGGAAGTGGGCCCATTGAACTAACTCCTCCAGGTTGCGGTGTAGGAGGCCGTTGAGCAATTGGATTTGGCTGAGCTGATGGAAGTGCTGTAAGGTTTATTTGTGGAGCAGGGATTTTAGCAGAAGCAGGCCCATATAATGCAGCCTTCACAATATCAGCTGTTAGTTCCCTTTTACTTTGTGCCACTGTAACAAGCTTAAGGGCGTTATAGAATTCTTGACGCCCAAGAAAGCCAGTGCGGTTCTGATCAGCATACTGCCATATCTGCAATCAAGTAATATACATTAATAACAACACTGCACAAAGGTTAACTGTTCACGGGTGGAGAGCCTTCACCAGCGTAAAACTCTGTATATTGGTAATCACTAGTCAGTTTGAAAATTAAAAAAAACATGGAAAACTTCTTGGATGGTTTTGAAAAAGACTGTAAATTGAAAAAAGCCCCAAGTCCACTTTGTGATTGATGCTAAAACTATATATGTAGTTTATAACTTCTCACCCAAAAGCATCCTCCACCCCATGGAAGTTGCAACTTGCAACGATCTTAATGTTGAGTTATTTCATGAAATTGCAACATTTCATTTGTTTTGGAATTCAAGATGAAGGTAACGTTCTCATGGTCACCAAAAAAAAAAGATGAAGGTACCTAATTGATTGTGAATTTGTGTTTGCTATAAATTATAGATATTTGTCCAAAGAGTAGCCTATGACGACATTATTAGAACTATCTTAGACACCAACTAAACAAAAGCATTTCTTAACCTACAGGTAACTGCGTAAAGTCTGAAGTTGCAATTTCATAGGAAACTATGAGTATTCATCATTTCATCTCAGCTTGCAATTTCAATGACCATATTCTAAACATCCAAAACCCAAAGGAAAATTACCACACTTCAAGTTTTAAAAGTTTAATAAGTCAAACACAAGATGTTCACTTGAACACAAAAAGAAAATAAAAGTGGAGAAGAAAAAAGAAAGGGTATATAAAACAATTTGACCATATTCTCCCTCTCTCTCACTTCTCTCTTCTCTTGCAAAATACACTTGCACAGCATTAGAGAGACAACTGCTATAATATCATTTGCAAAGCTGCATAGCCTAAATAACAATTTGACCCAGACAGCAACAGTGTCAACTAAAAGCATGCCACCATTGTGTGAAGTCATGTGCTCCATAGTATAAAACAAAAGACTAAAAAGGGATGATGCACTTTTGACCATGTCTTTGATAAGCACTTGTTACATAAAAAACTAGGGTAAGAAGCAATTCTACCAGATAAGCACTTGCTACATTTGCCAAATACCTCATTTTTCTGAGTTTGTTAAATAGCAACAGACTTGGTTTCAAAAATAGCGCCTGAGGCGTGATGCACACGAGGCGAACAGGAAAACGCCTCAGGGCCTTGAGGTGGCACCTCATGACATCTGGATCAAAACTGGTCAACATCTGTCAAGATTGGGGGTCAGTAGGAGGGTGATATGTAAAAATGAGACAGGTGTAGTCCCCTATCTTGGATCAATCGCAAGCACAGGAGGTTTTGAGGTCAACTCACCTCGACTCTTTTCTGGAACTTTATTAACTGGGAAAAAATAAAACAAATAGAAAATTTTCTGACTCAAGGTATTTATACTGCCTCTACTCCTACACTAAAAACAAACTGACTCCAATTATAATTCCTACAAATCAGGAATTAAAATCCTAATCTAAGTGACTTTCTTTCAGTGCAAGGAAGAATTGCCGACTCAACCAAAACAGAACAAAACAAAGACCGACTCAGAAATTAGGATTTTGACCTGGGTCAGTTTGACCCAAATAACTCTGACCTGGGTCGGTTTGACCCAAAAAGGGAATTAGCACATCAACAGGTATAGCTTTTGACATAAGGCTTATTTGGTTGTACATAAAGCAACACCTCACGTACGTTGCGCCTTGGATTTTGAAGCCTAAACGCCTTGCAGGGCCTCACGCTTTTTAAAACCAAGGCAACAGGACTAGCAATTCACAATAGCTTTGATACGAAATGTTAAAATCACTAACCTATGAATCCATAGATTATTCTACCTTCCTCTATATGCTATTCATTCACATGCAATTCTTAAAGATGCTAACCAATCAAAATTCAGTCAAAATGATGCTGTAAACACTTATACCTCAACACATGAAACAAATTTCCCTTTGTTAGAACCATATACTAACAGTTTGATAATATCTTTATTGTAATTATGTTTATCATAATTAGGAGTTATATTAGATTAGGTTTCCTTTGTAACTATCCTTATTGTACTCCTATAAACAAACAGTTTGATCAATAATACACAATCTATCTGTCGAATCAATTCAGTATGAAATATCAAATCAAACACAAATTCAATCGGCAGTTCAATATAAAGCGAGGATGAACTTTATAACCTGAGCGAGCACCGGCTTAGGTAAATTAGAACCTTGGAAGAAAGCAACAGCTTCTGCTCCGCTGATTCTTCCATCGCGATCCAAATCTGCTCTTCGAAAAAACGCATCGAATTGATCCATTTGCCGCCTCCGAAATCAACCGATTAAAACAAAACCGCTGTCAAAAGAGAGCTCCAGATCAAGAGGAACATGAATCGAATCAGAAACGCCAATTGATAGGAAGATCTTCCACTAGATCGCGTGAAAGTGTTGGACCAACAAGAAGTGAAATCATGGAGGGGTGAAAACTGCTGTTAAAAAAAAACAGTGGCGTATTCTTGTCTTTTCCCTTTTATGTGTAAATATAACTAAATTATGGAGTTAATTTTGTTATACGAAAGATTTACTAAACCGTCCCAAAGACAAAACTTTCTATTTTCAAATAAAATCATATAATATAAACGTCAATTCCTGTTCACTTCACTGCCCTCATGATCAAAGATCATGACCGAGAGTACTCCTTAAATGTCAAATCCCTTGTCACTTATTTACCGTCCTCATGGTGAACGACCATGAACTAACGAGTATCTGGTCATACAACTTTCTGTAAATCTTGTTCATAACTTTCACATATACTAAGCCTTCGTTTATGTGTATAAAATATAGTAAACGCTTTCCATAAAATATAGTTATACTTTACTAAAAGGTGGTCTCCGAACCACGTTTTTAGTTTTTTATTTATATTTTTAGTTATGACTTTTTTATTATTTTTTCCCATTTAATGAGTAGTTCTTTATTTCTCTCATTAAAGTTAGTTTCTCATGAACTCAACCCTATAGGTGAGTTAACTAGAAAACTCATTTTCATTAGAAAACCAAAAAACTTCTACTGCATATGTGTAGTACATCCAAAAACACAACACACCCTTAAAAACCTAAACCCCCCACCCCACCCCACCCCTCCAAAAACCTAAACCCCCCACCCATCCCATCATTCCAAAAACCTAAACTAAACCCAAAAGCCTAACCCACCTCCAAAAACCTAATCCCCCCACCCCACCCAAAAACCTAACCCCACCCCTAAAAAACCTAAACCCTTAAAGAATAAACTAAACCCAAAAAACTAAACCCACTACTTTTCGAGATTTTTTTTATTTGAACGACAACGACGTGGGAAACAAGGTCTCCGTAACAGTTTTTAAGTTTTGATTTATTTTTTGAGTTTTTTACCTTAAATAAGTAGTTTTTTTGGTTTTCTCATGAACATTGAGTTTTCTTATGATCATTCCCCTATAATATATATATATATAGGGGTGAGTTCACTAGAAAACTCATTTTCATGAGAAAACCAAAAACTCCTACTGCATATGTGTAGTACACCCAAAACCACAACCCACCCTCAAAAACCTAACCCACCCCCCCACCCCACCCCACCCACCCCCTAAAAACCTAAACCCACCTCACCCACCCCCAAAAAACCTAAACCCCCTACCCCACCACTCCAAAAATCTAAACTAAACCCAAAAGCCTAACCCACACCCAAAAACCTAATCCCCCCACCCCACCCCCACCTAAAAACCTAACCCTACCCACCTACCCCCTCACCCACCCCCCAAAAACCTAAACCCCCCACCTCGTCTCACCCTTCCAAAAACCTAACCTAAAAGCTAAACTAAACCCAAAAAACTAAGTCCAAAAGTTAAACCCACTACTTTTCGAGTTTTTTTTTTTTTTTGAACGAGGACGACGTGGGAAACAAGGGCTCTGAAGCAGTTATGATTTTTTTATTAGTTTTTTTTTACCTTAAATAAGTAGTTTTTTTTGTTTTCTCATAAACATTGAGTTTTCTTACGATTTTTCCCCTATATATATATTGGGTGAAGTTCATAAGAAAACTAATATTTAGGGAGAGAACTAGAGAACCCCACTTTAAAGGTAAAAAAAATAATAAAAAATCATAACTCAAATATAAATCAAAAACTAAAAAATTGGTTCGGAGATCTTGTTTCCCACGTCGTCCTCGTTCAAAAAAACAAAAAAAAAACTCAAAAAAAATAGTCGGTTTAGCTTTAGGATTTAGTTTCTGGGTTTAGGTTAGGTTTTTGGATGGGGGTGGGTGGGGTGGGGTTAGGTTTTTGGGTCGGGGTGAGGAGTTTAGGTTTTTGAGGGTGGGTTAGGTTTTTGGGGTGGTACTACACATATGCAGTATTACGTTTAGGGTTAGGTTTTTGAGGGTAGGGGTGGGTGCGGTGGGTTTAGGTTTTTGGGTGGGGGTGGGTGGGGTGGATGGATTTAGGATTTTTGGTGGGTGGGGTGGGTTTAGGTTTTTGAGTGGGGGTGGGTGGGGGGTTTAGGTTTTTGGGTGGGGGTGTGTAGGGAGGGGTTAGGTTTTTGGGTGGGTGTGGTGGTTTAGGTTTTTGGGGGTGGGTGTGGGGGGTTGAGGTTTTTGGGTAGAGTGGGGGTTAAGTTTTTTGGGCTGATACTACACATATGCAATATTGAAAATAATATGAAAAAAACGACGAGTTAATTCTTATTTTTTATAACGTTATTTATACTCAAATGAAAGATAAAGAAATTCTTGATTTAATGGTGCAATTTTTTCTTTAAATAATAATGTATGCAAAAGATAAAAATGTTTAAAGATATATATGTTTTAAGTTCCAATTTTATCTTTCCTCTTTAAAATTTCACCCTTTCTTTTCTTAGTAGTTCTCTCATTAAAGTGAGTTCTCTCATTAACTCAATCATATATATATATATATATATAGGGGAAGGATCATAACAAAACTCAATGTTTATGAGAAAACCAAAAAACTACTTATTTAAGGTAAAAAATAATAAAAAAATCATAACTCAAAAAATAAATCAAAACTTAAAAAACTGCTTCGGAGCCTTTGTTTCCCACGTCGTCCTCGCTCACAAAAAAAAACTCAAAAAGTAGTAGGTTTAGCTTTTGGTTTAGTTTAGCTTTAATGTTAGGTTTTTGGAGGGGTGGGGTGGGGTTTTAGGTTTTTGGGGGGTGGGTGGGGGTTTAGGTTTTTGGGGGTGGGTGGGGGTTTAGGTTTTTGAGGGGTGGGTGAGGGGGTAGGTGGGGTGGGGTTAGGTTTTTGGGTGGGGGTGGGGGGTTTAGGTTTTTTGTGGGTGGGTTAGGCTTTTTGGTTTAGTTTTTGTATTTAGTTTAGGTTTTTGGAGGGGTGGGGTGGGGTGGAGTGGGGGTTTTAGGTTTTTGGGGGGTGGGTGGGGGATTTAGGTTTTTGGGAGGTGGGTGTGTGGGGTGGGTTTAGATTTTTGGGTGGGGGTGGGGGTGGGGTGGGGTGGGGGTTAGGTTTTTGAGGGTGGGTTGGGTTTTTTGAGTGTACTACACATATGCAGTAGGAGTTTTTTGGTTTTCTCATGAAAATGAGTTTTCTAGTAAACTCACCCATATATATATGTATATATATATACTAGCTTAGATCCCGTATACTACACACGGGGTGAAAAATATCAATAAATAAAATTTTTAAGTATTTATGTATAGATATTTTACAGGCGTGTAAAAATGTATTACATGTATTATAAAAAAACAAAATTCAAAACATGTAAAAATTAATATATAATTGGGTTTCGAAAATACGCTAATTAATATTCATTTATAATTTGATTAAAAATAAAGTTATTTAATTAGATTTCTTATAATAAGAGATAATTTAAAATAAATGTGTTTTATTGGTATAGTTAGTATTTTATTTAAAAATATGTTATTATTAAAAAACAGAAGTGTATTTAATAAGAGAGAGATACGGGAAAAAATGATGAGAATGAATATGGAGACAACACGTGGCATGGAAAAACCTTTATTTATTATATAGTATAGATATATATATATGTGTATATATATATATATATATATATATTTATATATATATATAGGGTTAGGATAATTTGAGAACTCTAAATATCTTGAGAACTCTAAGAACTTCTATCAGTGGATTATATTATTTAAATTTTGTATTTTTTACATATTGCCGTGTATGTTTATGTATATAAAAAAATGTAACTAATTTTTACATATGTTTTTACATTTTTTTATTTTTACCTATACATGTGTAGGTAGTAAAACCTACGCATGACTACACATGTGTAGGTAAAAAATTAAAAATGTAAAAACATATGTAAAAATTAGTTTGATTATTTTTTATGTACATAAACATACACGATAATATATAAAAAAATATAAAATTTAAATAATATAAATTACTGATAGAAGTTCTTAAAGTTCTCAAAATATTTAAAAGTTCTCAAATAATTCATTCTATATATATATATACCATAAATTAAATAATTGATTGACTGTAACACCCATAATTGAAACACCAATTATTAAAACATTAAACACACACGGAAGCATTTATCTCAAAAAAAAATTATTTTATTATTTTTTCTCGCGTACCGCGAGAACATGCACAACACTCCTCACGTACCTCGAGGGAGTCCAGAATTTGCCTGACCGAGAGCTAGGTCTCTCGCGTACCGCGAGAGAACCCTCCCTGACTCTCGCGTACCGCGGGGGAGTCTTGTGAATAGAAAATTTAGTTTTTCAGCCTAGTTCCACACTTAGCCAAATTTTCCCATTTTACACCAAACAACATGACACGAAAAACTCCCAAAACTTGGGCATTTTGACCATTACTTAGACATCATTTTCACATTAACAAACTCACCAAAATACCAAGTTTTGTACAAATTTACATATCAAACTAAGGATTTTCTTTTAAACCGCCAAAATACCAAAAACGCGTACGAGAATCCTTCAACGCCTCGGACTTGACCTCGACTTACATCGGAGCTTTGCCTGCATAACCACATGAATATTCCACATACTAGTTCATTCAATAATCACATACATTCATTTCAATACATAGTATGCATCATAACACATAAACCACCCAATTATCAACATTACTAAGTAAGTGCAAAGGCACTTACCTTTTGAGTTAGAAGATCCCGAACCACCTTCTAGCTTCGCAATTTGATTACCTAAACGTATACACCTAGTTTAGTAATCTAACATACATACATCATCACATTACAATTGAGCCCACAACCCAATTTTTATTTTCCAACTCAAACTGACCTGTTTGGGTTATTCCCATAACCAAACACCCTCTTCCAACACAAACTCACCTACTTGAGTTTTCTTTCCAATACCTTGACACTAATTTCTCATTCAATAACTTTTATTAGGTCAATTTGGTGTTTGTTCAAGATTCTATTACCACCTAAACACTTAATCTTCACTAATTCATCATTTTAGCATTATGATCCAAACACCCCCAATTTCCACCATATGAACCCTAGTTTTTCAAAATCATAATCAAAGAGTTCTAAGATGTTAATTGATGTGCTAAAAAGTAGTTTAAATAAAATAACTAAAAATAACTCTAATCTAGACATAAAGTAATACTCTAGACTCTCTAAAACTAAACTACTGACAGGCAAGTGTACCTATCGACTCTAGTAAAGTAAAAGCAAGTCCGGATATCGAACCCACAAGACTCCTACTAATAACGTAAACTAGACTCACTGAACTTAGACACAAAAACTTAAGTGATTAAATAGGGGGTTTTAACTAGCAAAGCTACTAAACTAAAGAAATAATTAATTAAAAAGATGCTTAAACACGACAAAAGACAAGGTGAACGAATTCAAAAAATATGTAAAACACTACCTAGGCAGGAATCCTGTACATGTATGATGATCCTTCTATCGGTTCTGGAACTATTGTGTGACCGGGTTCTAAAGATACTAAACTCTAAGACAACCTAGAGAATCCTCAACCCTTCTCGAGGATATCAACCACGTGACCCTATAAGCCGTTAATTAACCGGTTAAATGGATCCCCCTCACAGGTTCTCCAACTATGATAACAAAACCCGCTAGACACTCTACCTCACAGCACGAGTGACTCAAAACCCTAAGGCCAAGAGGTAGATATGAACTGAATGACTAGACTTGGTGAACAGGTTGTGAAAGGGAAACTAGACTGACCTTCTCACGAAAACTCAAACTAGCAATCTAACACATAAGATAGACCAATAACCTATTATCCTTACGGAGTCTAGATTAGTTGAATATTTAATTAGTCGAATTCAAGATTAATTACTCCAATGGATCACTACGTCTAGCAAACCATCTAATAACCAAAAACACACAGTAATTGATCTAGCATACACCTATTATTTGACAGACAATCAACAAGATACACCAGGAGCAATAAATCAATCTCAGAAACAGAATTAAACACTCATCCACATCTGATCATTCAAAAACATACCACTTTTATTATCAAATCATGATTCAAAGTTCCAAAAACCGAAATATATCAAATCAAGACATGAACAATCATCCAAACCTAGGTAGATCAAGTTTCTAGCCAATAATCATAATCAAATCAGTAGCTATTATCATATTCAAAGACATTGATTATCAAAAGTTCAAGATACAAAGAAAGAAACGAAAAACCGATGAGCTAACACCCGAAGAACTCGATCCTAAGCTTCAATTATTTGATTTCTTGACTCCAAGTGCTCTCCAATGCTCTGGAAATCGTCTGCTAATCGCCCTCTGCCGTCTCCAATTGATTACCTTCTAAAACTAGGGTTTAAAACGATTAAATATGTTTTTTTCTTCGAAAGCCTACCCGTCGCGTATCGCGACGGGTCTTCATACTCCCTCGCGCTACGCGGGTAATAAACTGGTTTAATGAAGGGCATTTTTTATCTTTTCGCACACTTTTCCATCCCTCGCGTATCGCTAGGGGTCTTCTTAATTCGTCGCGATACGCGACGATACCAAAATCTCTATTTTTTTATTGTTTCCAATACCCGACTCTCTCGTCTCGATCCCGGAAGCTCATTCTTCTTAATTCCTGCTCGTTTTAGCTTCCTTTTTACCCGGATCACTGTAGACAACACAAATAATCAATAGTATACGAAAACCAGATATAAACGATACAAAACGACTCGAAAACTATACAAAATATACACGAGAAACAGATGTATTTTGCAACACATCAAATATCCCCACACTTATCTTTTTTTCGTCCCTGAAAAATTCATGCAAAACAGGATCATAATCAAGCACAAGGTCTTCAACATTTTATGGGTTATCTTATTAGACACGAAAACACAAAAACCGCGATTGTCGGTATGTTTGTCCTTCTAAACCCAACCACCAACGGATTTTCCCCAATCATATTTCGTTATCTTCAAGTGAACACTAGGTCTAGGGTCTCACACTAAGGTATCCACAGTTCTACCTAATCTCATCTCAAGTTTTCAAAGCACAGATTAAATTATTTGTTTCATGATTTTTTTTCCACTGTAACCCAATACCCAGATGTATTTAAATTAACTAATGATGGATGGATGCATAAATATATATTTATTTTTTCTTTTTTTGCAATATATTTTTTTCTTTGCATCTCTTTTCTTTCTTTCTTTTTCTCTTTTTTTTTTAATCATGTTGAGCTTTATATAACATAATTGTAACCTTAACTCAGAGGTATTGCCAACCAAGTCGCCATCCCAGCGGGCAACACATAAGCTTTAGGTTATAATATTTAAAGCACTTAGCCCATGGGTGTATCCACCAAGTCACCATCCCAGTGGGAAACACATAGGCTTCGTTCTTAAGTTATTTTTAAGCTCACGCAATGATACGATGGAATTTCCTAAAGCGCCACCAGTCCCGGATTTATTCTCATAAAAAGGTAAGGTGTGCTAACTAATCTGCTAATCTTAATTACATACAGGTTTTAACCTATAGTGGTACCTCTTATACTATTCGACAGTTTCGGCTTCACCGCTTCTCCTAAGATGAGAACCCACGGATGTTGTGATTTAAGGTGCAGTGTATTATAAATACTCCTAGGGCTTTTTACCGTCAGTTGGGCCTACCAGACATATCCCGAGTTAAGTGTGTAATCTGATTTTTAATGTCTTATATATATTAAATGAAAATCAGGGCCCAATTTCCTATCATCTCCTGCTTTTAAATGCAATCATCAAGTTTCTTAGACATATTTTTTTTCAAGAACATAAATAAATAGATAAAATTTAAACTAACTAAATGCACTCAAAGTTAACTAGACTCAATAAAAAAAAATAAACAAAGACTCAAATCTTCCCATCCCCACACTTAAAATTTGCATTGTCCCCAATGCAGGAATGGAAAACAAAATAAACAAAACTGCAAAAACACAAAACAAAAAAAATAAAAGATACAAATCGGAAAAGACTTAGCTGGTAATAAAGCAAGACTGTCAAGTGCCAGTCTTTTCCATCAAGTACTGCCCTCCAAATCGAATGTGCTCAGCAAACAATTCCAACTCATCTCACACATACGAAAGCGGCTACCTCCACAAACAAAGTCAACCAAACATAATAATCCAAACACGTCAAACATAGATAAAGATAAGTTCAAAATTCAAGTGTTTTAACCAACCCTTACCATAACCCACTATTACAGTCCCAAATTGTATCAAAATAAACAGGATTAGTTAAACAAACATAACATAATAAAAACCAGCATCATGATCCCCACACTAGTCCTCATCATGATCACCACCTGCATGTTCACCTGACGATCCTGGAGGCTGAAAGAAATCCGGTACCTGAATATTCATAGAACCCATCATGAACCTCAAAGCATCCTCCTGCCTGTGCTGTCCTCTCATAACCTCCTCATGACTGGACCTCCAAAACTCCATACCCCGCTCATAGTAAGTATCTATCTTACCACAAAGAGACTCCAAAGTAAGCGGGTCAGGAATGGGCTCACGAAGCGGGTACTGCCTAGCCGGTACATCCCTCCTGAAAACTGGCCTCTGACGATGTGTAGGAATGCTGGACCTCATAGTATCAGCTGCCACCGACCCATGTGGTGGGAAAACCTGGTACCCTGCCCTAACATCCTCCAACTGTGGAGGATCATCTCTAGTAACAATACCTGCTTTCCGCAGGTCCTTCAGATCAATCAGCGTTGTAGCCGGCCCCACTGTCATCAAATCCGGATTATACCTTTTAAACACACCTAAATTAGCAGCAATACGGTACACATAAGGCCCCATGTCCAACCTAGCTCTTGCTCCTCCTCTACGCCCTCTCGCAAACGACTGAGCCAAAACACATGCAATGTTGGGTTCCCTGCCCTGAACCATGCAATACAAGCAAAACAGATCCAACCAATTCACTTTCTCCTCTCCTGAATACCTACCTACCACAGTACAAGCTAACACCCTATGAATGTACCTCAAAATAGGATCTCTGATCTCGGATTCCACCATGCTGGTGGAAAAGGGTGAATCAGCTATGGTGGTCCAGAACTCACTCAACTCATTCTCACCGATGCTATAATCTCTCTGCCTCCTGCTAGCACCTCTCAAACTGGTAACAAACTCAGGTCTCTGAACCTCACTCTCAGTATAAAAGCCTGTTGCCAAAGCAAACTGTGGAATAGTCATCTCGTATACCTGTCTACCCAAAGCAAAGGACACTGTGTCCTCTTCATCAAACTGATCATCATAATGAACAAAGGTAGCATGAAACTCTAATGTCAACTCCCTGTATTGGGGCCAATCACAACCCAGAATAGTCATCCACCTAGGCCCTAACAATCTCTCGACCCTGTCTCTTTGTCCCAAAACCGTCAACAAATTCCAATCTATGTTCCTGTGATGCAATAAATCCATAGAAACAAACCTGTCCAACCTATCATATTCGCCAGTTCCCAACTCAAACCTCAGCAAAGTATGCTCCCTAATCCTCCTGACCCTGCTAGTAGGTATCATTTCATTCTCGGAATACTTGATCTGTCTACCATGCCTTTGAGCCGGCATGGGTGGGTCTGGTGCTTCTCTCGGACGGGCAGCCGGTCCTCTTCTCCTTTTTGCTCCAGCTGCTGATGATTCACCTCCTGGTATCCCTGTAATTGTGTTCTTTACCTCATAACAAGTAGCAAAACCCTGCAAAACACTTAGAAACACAAAACAAAAGCAAAACACATACGAAAAACTTAACGAAAAAGACCGAAAACACTACAGAAACCAAAATTTACACCATTTTACAATCTCTACACTTGGGAATTTTCCCAAGAATTCTTAACCTCATACTTCGGGTGTTTCAAGGGGAATTTCTTCCCCCTCACTCGATTCTAACGGCCCTCCAAGATAGTGCTTCAACCTATGACCGTTTACTTTCCACGTGTTTCCATCAATCTCATTTTCTAACTCAACCGCGCCATATGGAAACACCTCTTTCACCGTGTAAGGTCCCGTCCACTTAGACTTAAGTTTTCCTCCAAACAACTTCAAACGTGAATTATAGAGCAAGACCTTATCACCCTTCTTGAATTCCTTCAATCCTTTGAGCTTCTTATCATGTAGCGCCTTAGTTTTCTCCTTCATACTCAATGAACGCGCATACACCGCATCCCTAAGCTCCTCTAATTCATGGAGTTGGAAGTACCTCTTCTTCGCTGCTTCGGTAAGATCAAGATTAAAGGTCTTAAGTGCCCAAAGTGCACGATGTTCTAACTCTACGGGAAGATGACAAGCTTTACCATACACAATCATAAACGGTGTGGTGCCTAAAGGAGTTTTAAACGCGGTTCTAAACGCCCATAACGCATCATCTAGCTTCTCGGACCAATCCTTCATATTCTTCCCAACCGTCTTCTCTAGGATCCTCTTCACCCCCTATTTGCATTCTCAACTTGCCCACTTGTTTGGGGGTGATAGGCGGTGGATAAACGATGAGTGACTCCGTAACGCGCTAAAGCTTTCTCCATCAAGGTGTTACAAAAGTGCGTGCCACGATCACTAATGAGGGCCTTAGGAGTACCGAAACGAGTGAACAACTTTTTCAAGAATTTTACAACTACTCGGGCATCATTAGTTGGTAGAGCTTGAGCCTCCACCCACTTTGAAACGTAGTCAATGGCCACGAGGATATATCGATTACCATTAGAAACAGGAAATGATCCCATGAAATCTATGCCCCACACATCGAATACTTCAAGAACTTGAATGGGGTTCTGGGGCATTTCATTCTTATATGAGATGTTTCCCGTACGTTGACAAGCATCGCATTTCTTCACAAAATCAAGGGAGTCCTTCACCATAGATGGCCAATAAAACCCACAATCAAACACCTTCTGAGCAGTGGTGTGATGGCCATGATGACCCCCTGTCAATCCCTCATGACAGTGCCTAATAATCTCTAGCCCTTCTTCACAACTCACACATCTCCTTAACACTCTATCTCCTCCAATCCGGTAAAGATAAGGGTCGTCCCATATATACTTACTCGCATCCCGAAAAACTTCTTCTTCTGTTGAGTGGTCATTCCTCCTATTACAACTCCATTAGCTATGTAGTTTGCCAAATCGGTGAACCATGGCATACCTTACGTCTCAGCCGCTATCAAATCAACCGAATCGTGAGGGAACCTATCACCAATCTCCTCCTCACGCATCTCTTCTCTAGTGGGGTCCTCCAACCGGGACAAATGGTCCGCTGCGACATTCTCCGCCCTTCTCTTATCTTTGATCTCGATATCGAATTCAGAAAGTAGAAGGATCCAACGAATTAAACGAGGTTTGGCATCCTTTTTCTTAAAGAGGAATCGTAAAGCAGAATGATCGGTAAAAACAGTGGTCTTAGAAAGCACGAGATAGGAACGAAACTTATCGAAAGCAAAGACTACAGCTAGAAGCTCTTTCTCAGTAGTAGTGTAGTTCTCTTGAGCATTGTTAAGAGTCTTACTAGCGTAATAGATCGAGTGAAAATGTTTCTCTCGCCTTTGTCCTAAAACCGCCCCTACAGCATAGTCACTAGCGTCGCACATCAACTCAAAGGGCAAACTCCAATCGGGGGCAACTAAAATTGGAGCACTCACTAACTGCTTCTTCAACAACTCAAAAGCCTTCAGACACTCCTCATCAAAAACAAAAGGAACATCCTTCTCAAGAAGGCGGGTCATAGGGCGAGTGATCTTAGAAAAATCCCTAATGAAACGCCTATAGAACCCCGCATGACCAAGAAAACTGCGAATAGACTTAACACTAGTGGGTGGTGGGAGCTTATCAATCGTGTCAATCTTCGCCCTATCAATCTCTATCCCCGCTCTAGATATCGTGTGTCCTAACACAATACCCTCAATAACCATGAAGTGACACTTCTCCCAATTAAGCATCAACTTCGTCTCGACACAACGCTTCAGCATCCTCTCCAAACTAAGTAAACAATCATCAAACGAGCTACCATAAACCAAAAAATCATCCATGAAAACCTCCATGGATGTCTCTATCATATCCTGAAAGATAGCTACCATGCAACGCTGGAATGTGGCTGGAGCGTTACACATGCCGAATGGCATACGGCGATAAGCATACGTGCCAAAGGGACACGTGAAGGTGGTCTTTTCCTGATCCTCGAGTGCAATGGGGATCTGGAAGTAACCTGAGAAGCCATCCAAGAAACAGTAGAACTGTTGGCCCGCTAAACGCTCTAGCATCTGATCGATGAACGGGAGTGGAAAATGGTCTTTCCTGGTTGCATCGTTGAGTTTCCTATAGTCGATGCAAACACGCCAACCAGTGACCGTACGAGAAGGGATAAGTTCATTCTTAGCATTCATAATCATGGTCATCCCCCCTTTTTTAGGGACAACCTGAGTCGGGCTCACCCACGAAGAATCGGAAATCGGATAGATCAAACCCGCATCCATCAACTTAACCACCTCTTTCTTCACAACCTCCTGCATGTTTGGATTTAGTCGTCTCTGAGGTTGTACTACCGGCTTATACTCATCCTCCATGAATATCCTATGTGAACAATAAACCGGATTAATACCCTGAATGTCCGTGAGCCTCCATGCGATGGCTTGCTTATGTGCCTTCAACACATTAAGCAATCTACTCTTCTCTTCCTCCGTCAGCTTAGAAGAAATGACGACGGGTAACGTGGAATCATCCCCTAAATAAGCATACTCTAGATGGGACGGTAGGACCTTAAGCTCTAACGGTGGTGGTGAATCTAAGGAAGGCCTACTACTATCCTCTCTATGCTCACTAATCTCTAAAACCTCGGGGAACAACGGAGCCTCCTCCTCAAACACATCCGGCTCCTCCTCACTATCCTCAACCACTAAATCAACTCCACAAATGTAATCAAGACAACGATCCACACGCGCAATAAAAGAATTTATGAAGTAAACTGAATGACACGGATCACTAAAATCGTCCTGACTACCCGGATGCCTCATAGACTTAACTATCTCAAATGTGACATTCTCATCTCCTACTCTCAGGGTGATCTTACCATCAAACACATCGATAACCGCCTTAGCGGTACGCAAAAACGGACGCCCTAAGATGAAGGGAACGGTGTCGTCGGCCTCCATATCAAGAATCACGAAATCCACGGGGAACACGAATTTATCAACTTTGACTAACAGATTCTCCACAATGCCCCGTGGATATTTAACTGACCGATCAGCAAGCGAGAGTGTCATGCGCGTTGGAGTCAGATCGCCTAGGTCTAGCTTCTCGTACACAGAATATGGCATCAGATTGATGCTAGCCCCTAGATCTGCCAACGCGTGGCTCTGAGTGTTACTACCAAACAAAAATGGGATTGTGAAAACACCCGGGTCTGTCAATTTCTCCGGTAGTTTGTTCAGAATCACCGCAGAACACCCCCCAGTCAACGGAACATTGGACAACTCTCCTAACTTACTTTTACGCTTGAGTAGATCTTTCAAGAATTTTGCATACTTTGGCATATGCTGAAGGGCCTCGATAAACGGTAGATTAACTTTCAGTTGCTTGAACATATCAAGGAAATGCCCATACTCCTTAGCGTACTTCTGATGAGCAAGACGAGCGGGATACGGAAGACGGGAATGATCGATAACGGGATCTGGCCTAACCTCAACCGCCTTCCTAGCTACTGGCTTCTCAACTGGAGACTCACTACTTGGTGCGGTACTTGCTGGGACTAGCCTAGGTTGCACCCTAACAGGAGTTTCCATCTTTATCTCTTCATCCACCGGCTCATCATCATCATCGACCGGTGGCCTAACTACTTCACCTCCTCTACCACTACGAGTGGTGACTGCCTTTAGTTGGGCTTTCGGGTTGGGCTGAGTTTGACTAGCAAATTGCCCCTGAGGCCTCTCATCTAAACGCCTAGCAATGTCACCTACCGAACGCTGAAGATCTAAGAAAGCAGACTGTTGATTCTTAAGAAGTATGTCATGTTCTGCTAAAGTCTTCTGAGTAGTGGCATCCTTAGCTACCAACTGTGTCAACAACTCTTCTATCCTACTCATGTTACGTCCACTACCTCCACCTGAATTACTACTAGATGACTGACCCTGCCCCTGGTTATGGCTAGGATTTGAAAGAAAACTAGGGGGATTACCGGAGGAACGCCAGTTATTCGAATTGTTGCGCCAACCATAGTTATAGGAGTTATTGAATGGATTGGTTGGACCACGATTTGGACCTCCAATATAGTCTACTTGCTCCTGATCTATTAAAGGGCACTCATTTGTGGCATGTCCTCCCCGACATAACTCACACCTATCAACCTTAAGTTTCAGCTCTTTTACCTCTTTCACCAAAGTCTCTAAAACAGCAGTCACACCGGTATCCATGGCAACATGGTGAACTCCTCGAGATAAGGAACCGGTGACAGGATGAGATTTCCTGTTTCCCGACTGCTGCTCATATTCAGCTTGAGCAAAACTTTCGAACATATCCTTACACTCAGTCACGTTCTTCTTACCCATAAGATGCGCACCCGCAGAAGTGTCGAACCGCGCACGAATTTCATAAGTCAGGCCATTGTAGAATTTCTCTACAAGTGCCCACTCAGAGAGACCATGTTGAGAACAACGGCTTAACAAGTTTTGGAAACGCTCCCATGCACGATAATATGGTTCATCAGGATCCATCCGGAACGAATGGATTTTATCACGAAGTCGGGAAGCCTTGGCCGGTGGGAAGTATTTGTTCAGGAAACGATCACGGAGTGCCGGCCAAGTGGTGAATGTGCCTGCAGGATGCGACTCGAGCCAAGTGGCAGCCCGATCCGAGAGTGAGAATGGGAATAACTGGAGAAAGATGGCGTCTTCAGTGGCGCCTTGCAGCTTAAAAGTACGACAGATACGTTCGAGGCGGCCTATGTGAGCAGGGGCATCCTCGTCTTCACGCCCGTGAAATTGGCAGTTATTGGAAATTGCAGTCATAACGTAAGATGGAATCTGCCAGGAGTTGTCATTGTTGATGTTTGGGATAGTGATGGGATTGTTAACTCCTGTGAAGCCCTGAGTGGATTGTTGGTGAACAGTTTGATGATCGGCCATTGGATTAGGAATGAAAGGTGGACTGGATGGTGGAAAAGGTTTTGGAGTAAATTCAGAAAATGACGAGCTCGAGGAAGAAGTACTAACCTTTACCGTGAGATCCTCAAAACCAAAGCTTTCTGAGCTCGGAGGCTTCGGTGGTGGTCCTTGCGAGCGCAGATGTGGCATATACTGAAAGACAACCACAAAAGTGTAAGATAGCAATTAAAGGGGGATTAAATAAAAAGAATGAAAAACAACTAATAATGAGCAATTAATGAAACGAGTAACAAAAAAAACACGTAGCACAGATTTGTCGAATAAGTTCAATTAAGCTAATAAACGCTATTGCCAAAGGAATCCCCGGCAACGGCGCCAAAAACTTGATGTGCTAAAAAGTAGTTTAAATAAAATAACTAAAAATAACTCTAATCTAGACACAAAGTAATACTCTAGACTCTCTAAAACTAAACTACTGACAGGCAAGTGTACCTATCGACTCTAGTAAAGTAAAAGCAAGTCCGGATATCGAACCCACAAGACTCCTACTAATAACGTAAACTAGACTCACTGAACTTAGACACAAAAACTTAAGTGATTAAATGGGGGGTTTTAACTAGCAAAGCTACTAAACTAAAGAAATAATTAATTAAAAAGATGCTTAAACACGACAAAAGACAAGGTGAACGAATTCAAAAAATATGTAAAACACTACCTAGGCAGGAATCCTGTACATGTATGATGATCCTTCTATCGGTTCTGGAACTATTGTGTGACCGGGTTCTAAAGATACTAAACTCTAAGGCAACCTAGAGAATCCTCAACCCTTCTCGAGGATATCAACCACGTGACCCTATAAGCCGTTAATTAACCGGTTAAATGGATCCCCCTCACAGGTTCTCCAACTATGATAACAAAACCCGCTAGACACTCTACCTCACAGCACGAGTGACTCAAAACCCTAAGGCCAAGAGGTAGATATGAACTGAATGACTATACTTGGTGAACAGGTTGTGAAAGGGAAACTAGACTGACCTTCTCACGAAAACTCAAACTAGCAATCTAACACATAAGATAGACCAATAACCTATTATCCTTACGGAGTCTAGATTAGTTGAATATTTAATTAGTCGAATTCAAGATTAATTACTCCAATGGATCACTACGTCTAGCAAACCATCCAATAACCAAAAACACACAGTAATTGATCTAGCATGCACCTATTATTTGACAGACAATCAACAAGATACACCAGGAGCAATAAATCAATCTCAGAAACAGAATTAAACACTCATCCACAGCTGATCATTCAAGAACATACCACTTTTATTATCAAATCTTGATTCAAAGTTCCAAAAACCAAAAGATATCAAATCAAGACATGAACAATCATCCAAACCTAGGTAGATCAAGTTTCTAGCCAATAATCATAATCAAATCAGTAGCTATTATCATATTCAAAGACATTGATTATCAAAAGTTCAAGATACAAAGAAAGAAACGAAAAACCGATGAGCTAACACCCGAAGAACTCGATCCTAAGCTTCAATTATTTGATTTCTTGACTCCAAGTGCTCTCCAATGCTCTGGAAATCGTCTGCTAATCGCCCTCTGCCGTCTCCAATTGATTCCCTTCTAAAACTAGGGTTTAAAACGATTAAATATGTTTTTTTCTTCGAAAGCCTACCCGTCGCGTATCGCGACGGGTCTTCATACTCCCTCGCGCTACACGGGTAATAAACTGGTTTAATGAAGGGCATTTTTTATCTTTTCGCACACTTTTCCATCCCTCGCGTATCGCTAGGGGTCTTCTTAATTCGTCGCGATACGCGACGATACCAAAATCTCTATTTTTTTATTGTTTCCAATACCCGACTCTCTCGTCTCGATCCCGGAAGCTCATTCTTCTTAATTCCTGCTCGTTTTAGCTTCCTTTTTACCCGGATCACTGTAGACAACACAAATAATCAATAGTATACGAAAACCAGATATAAACGGTACAAAACGACTCGAAAACTATACAAAATATACACGAGAAACAGATGTATTTTGCAACACATCATTAATCACTACTCTTTACCTTTAGTTTAGCTAGATTATCTACAATCTAACACTAATTCTCTACATGCATACTCAATATTCAGATTTCTTCAAAACCCACCAAATATCACATTCAAAGTGAAATTAAGGAAAAGAAATCACCTACTTGATGTTAGGAAGGTGATGTGTGAGCCAAAACCTTCACAAAACAAGTTTCAAATACACGAATTTGACTTCAATCCCTTTTCTCCTTTTTCTCTTCAAAGCATCGACACCCACAACCAAAATGAAATCTGATTTTGACTTTTCCATGGTCAAATATTGTAACAACCCCAAATTTAGGGTCTGATTTTTTTATTACGTGTTGTCTATTTTGATACTGGAACTACTGGATAGAAAACTTGAACACTTTGGACTATGATTTAGAACCCAATAAACACATTATGATTATACAATTGAACTAGACCCATTGGGCTTGGCCCAACTTTAGATAAACAGACTCGGCTCATTAACGGCCCAACTAAAGGCCCAGTATACGAACCTAACTCAAAACGAACTAAGAAACATTGTTTGACGGATCATTACACGATTCGATATAATTTATAATAATTACGAACTAAACAGTTTACACGGAAAACTATTAGAATGATTAACGCGCTTGTACGGGTTAATACCAGCTATCTGACGCGATAAATATTTTAGACGACAAACCTCAAATAAATAATATTAATAAATACTAGTATTTATTCGGGCAACTGATTAGGAATTTATACGCGAGAGATGCGACGTTGGATGCGTGACAGCGACAAAGACCAGTGTATACGTCAGCGGGTTTTTCTAGATCCGGTATAATCAAATAATGTAAACAAGTATTTACTTTATACCTATCATATTAAAATATTAATATTATCATTATTTTGTACGTCATAACTAATTTCTGAACGTAACACGTTTTACCCGGGGCGGACGCCTGTGAGCACGCGGTACAGAATGATATCCGACAATTTTAGAACTGCGACATTAGGTAAATAAATTAAATAATTAATTATATTTTTTAGTTGTTATTATTAAATATACTATTTAAATGGAGTGTGGAACGTTTATTTAGGGGAACACGCATGAGACACGCGGTGTCGACATATACAAGCTTGGACAGCGGCCGAAACGAGAATTTTATGAAATATATATTTAAACTATACTGTTACCACGTATTATTATTATAAGCTTTATATAACAAAAATACGAAATAAGCGGGTCTGACGGCAACTCGAAAGCACACGCAATAACAGTCCAAATTATACGGCTTTTTGTCTACCACACTTCAAGATGTTATTATTATTATCTACTTATTTAATCATTCACTTACATTTTACTTATTTAATACCTATTTAAAAGAAAACCTGATGATATCTTTTCAAGATATTTGAATCCCATAATCTTTTCTAAATCCACACAAAATCTCTTATGAAATTATCTAATCTCTGTACACAATCCATTCAAAACCCAAGAAATATCCTTTTCTTCTCTTTCTTAAAATCCATCGTAGCACCCATTTCTCCTTCATATGTTGTTTCAAAGCAAACCCAAACACAAACATAGTGAGAGAGTTGAGAGCTCGATGGAGAGGGGAAGAGGAGGCCGACCACCATCTCCGGCGGCCCCTCCCCGGCCGTTTGACGACAACGAAACCCTAGGGACGTGTGGTGGTGGGTGCTTCCTACGGCGGCGGCTTCAGTGAGGAAGGGAGACGGCGGCGGTAGGGTTGTGACTAGTTAAGACGGCGGCGGACAGCATCATCCCGTCCAAGCTGATTCTCCGCCGACCCTCAGCTAGGGTTCCGGTGGTCCCTGGCGGCGACATGAAGACCCGACAACAGTGGTGCTAGGGTTCCGATATATTTTTCTTTTGTTGTGTAAGTCCTTTCTATCCTCCTGACAACCATATCCGAGTATAAACCTGCACACATTTTGACATTGTTTTCTGTTTAACGTATCCGGTTAAGTCGAGTGTTTACGTGGCCAGGTTTCATCCCCGGGTGATTACGTGTGGTTTGGATAGGTTATGGTGGAGACGGGATGTCACCTGAATAGGCGGGACTTTTCGGGTCATTCCCGACAGTCCCGGGTTTCGGTCAACCACAGTCAAAGACGGTCAACGGCAGAAATAACGAGCGTGTTCTCTAAATGGGTCTTTAAACGAGCGGGTTCGCATACGTGTAGCGAGGTATAAACGCGCACCAAGTTTTTATATTTATTTTGTAAATTGTATTTGTTTTGTATGTAAACGTGTGTAATAGTTAGTTGAGCTAAAACGACTCGATCCGACCACTCGTGATTTTGAGGGAACAACCGAACCTCGTTCGCGTGATAATATTTGTAAACCGGGTCTCCGTCCAAACAAAAAGAAAGTATAGAAATCTGTATATATACACATACACCATGAAATTATAAATATACAACATACTAATTAGAAATATAGATATATAAACACATGTATACATTCATATAGTTATTTAGAAACCATATTTTATAGAAACTGTTTATACATTTAGTTAAAAATATAAAACACCTTATTTAAGAATATAAAATGTAAACATACGCACATATAACTATATAATATAGTATTTAGTAAAGTAAAGTTATAAAAACTACTACAAGTATATTGATATAAACGAGTATTATATACGAAACTTATAATAGATTTTAATATATAGATATACTTATTAAAAACATGCAAGACTTTTACTTCATATAATCATATGCATAAATAGTAGGAATTTGATATCCTAAAATTAGTATTAAGTATTGTCATTATGCTATTTAAGTGTATTATGGATAATTAATTTGAGACTAATTAATATTAATAATAGTATATATTATTTTATTATAATTAAAAGAATTATATTATTTTATAGTTATCATTTTTTATTGTTATTATTAAAATTGTTATATTCTTTAAAACTATCACTACTACTTAATGCTTATTTATATTAAAACTTTATAAATTGATACTTTCTTTACCAAAATCGTTACTTATTTATTTATCGTTATTACTATTATTTTTATAATTATTAAAGATATGTATTTATTGTCATTACTATTCTTATTTAGATATAGGTATTATGAATACTTATTTAAAACTAAGTAATATTTATATTATAAAAGTCATTATTAAGATTATTATATTATTATATTGTTATTATCATTGACATCATTTTAACATAATACTATAACTATTAACTTTATTTATAAATATACTAGTACAACTATTATTACTACTATTAATTACTAAAACTTAAATTACGTTTACACTAATATTATTAACGCTACAAATATTTTAAATAATATTAGTACTATTATTTGTTTACACGAAATATATATGATAAGTAATATCGTTAGTTTCATTAATTACTATTATTATTATCATACAACGTTTACCTTCTTGCATAGTAATACTACTAAGATTATGTTTATAATTATTATTACCCAACACGTATTCAAACATGTATCTATATTTGTAATCTTAAATATTTATTTTAATACGAATGTGTATAGTTAAAAATACTAAGTATTGGCTACTCCATATGACAAACATATTACATATGTGTATATATATACATATTTTCTAGGACTTGTTATATAATAATTAAAGTTTCATAGATTATATACTTTTGATATTTATTCACTTAACCATATTTTTATTCTACTTACCAATAGTTAACGGAAACAATATTCTACATGGTACTTGATACACATATTAAGTAGATATATACAATATTTTATAAACTTGAAATATTTATTTTTGATATAAGTATGTTTTATGTAGTTTAACGTAAGGACAAACTTAGACATCAATAACATTTGTAAACTAAACACTAAAATTTTGTCTTAGTATTAGATGAACACAAATAGTTTGGTCAACCCTTATTAATTACATTATACGAGTAAATTTTGAACATATGTATAGGTGTAACTATAGAATGATTATTATCTTCGAAACAAATATAACTACTTGTACATATATTTAGTTATTTATACACATATTACATTATATATATATATAAATATATCACGTAAGTAAATATATTTAATACACGCGCCCAAAACCAAAATCCAAAAGTCAATGTGTTTATTAAACGAATGTATCACGTAAGTAAATATATTTAAACGAATGTTAAATGTTTTAAACAAATGATCCGTTCAATGTGTTTATTATGAGGACAAATGTTTGAAAGTTTTCTGTAATGAATGAAAGGCCCTGTTTTCTTTTACGTAATGTTAAACCTAATGAATGTTTTAAATGATGAACCATTTCTTAAATCGAATGAAAAACTAGAACTCACCAGCGTAGCTGACTTTTTAGTGTGCACATTCAGGTTAAGGCAGGTTATGAGGATGGACGGTGATGCTTGGCTAGAGATGAAGAGTTACCCGACTGCTTTTGACGACTGGCATCCCGTTATGTTTTGTTTTAGTTTATTTTATGTTTTAAGCAATGTTTACGCTTCCGCATGTATAGACAATGTAATAGTCATGATTTAATGAAGTATTTTCCGCTGCGTTATTTGATATTCATGTTTAAGAACTGTTTGTGAATGAGTAAATCCAACAAGTGAGGCCTCCCGGGTTTGGGGCCTTACAGCGAGGAGTCCAGAATTTTCCTGGCCGAGAGCCAGGTCTCTCGTGTACCGCGAGAGAACCCTCCCTGGCTCTCACGTACCGCTGGGAATCCTGTGAACAGAAAATTTAATTTTTCTGCCCAGTTTCACACTTAGCCAAAATTTCCCATTTTACACAAAATAACATGACACCAAAAACTCCCAACACTTGGGCATTTTGACCATTACTTAGACATCATTTTCACATTAACAAACTCACCAAAATACCAAGTTTTGTACAAAGTTACATATCAAACTAAGGATTTTCTTTTAAACCCCCAAAATACCAAAAACGCGTACGAGAATCCTTCAACGCCTCGGACTTGACCTCGACTTACATCGGAGCTTTGCCTGCATAACCACGTGAATATTTCACCATTAGTAATGAAGATAAACATAACAATCAAGTATTAAATACTTGATTCCACCCTTTCACCCATTTGACCCGTTTGCACCCATTTGGTCATCTAAGGATCATAACACTTGCATTTCCACTTACAAGATTCATTTCATTCGTTTAACATTCATTTACATCATTTCATTTCCATTATGGCTCTTAGGTCATAACCTCATATCCATTATGATACTTAGATCATAACCTCTTATCCATTATGGTATTTTAACCATAACCACATATCCATTATGATTCATAGATCATAACCTCATATCCATTATGATTCATAGATCATAACCTCATATCCATTATGATTCATAGATCATAACCGCTTATTCATTATGATTCATAGATCATAACCTCATTCACACATATCCATTATAGTATGACACTATAACTTCATTCATTCATTTCACATATCCATTATAGCATTTCAACTATAACTACATTTATTCACATAACCATTAAGGTATTTCCACATTAACCATATTCATTTATTTACACATACTCATTATAGTTTTATCACTAAAACTACATTCATACTTTTCCACATACTAGTTCATTCAATCATCACATACATTCATTTCAATACATAGTATGCATCATAACACATAAACCACCCAATTATCAACATTACTAAGTAAGTGCAAAGGCACTTACCTTTTGAGTTAGAAGATCCCGAAACACCTTCTAGCTTCGCAATTTGATTACATAAACATATACAGCTAGTTTAGTAATCTAACATACATACATCATCACATTACAATTGAGCCCACAACCCAATTTTCATTTTTCAACCCAAACTGACCCGTTTGAGTTATTCCCATAACCAAACACCCTTTTTCAACACAAACTCACCTACTTGAGTTTTCTTTCCAATACTTTGACACTAATTTCTCATTCAATAACTTTTATTAGGTCAATTTGGTGTTTGTTCAAGTGTCTATTACCACCTAAACACTTAATCTTCACTAATTCATCATTTTAGCATTATGATCTAAACACCCCCAATTTCCACCATATGAACCCTAGCTTTTCAAAATCATAATCAAAGGGTTCTAGGATGTTAATCACTACTCTTTACCTTTAGTTTAGCTAGATTATCTACAATCTAACACTAATTCACCACATGCATACTCAGTTTTTGAATTTCTTCAAAACCCACCAAATATCACATTCAAAGTGAAATCAAGGAAAAGAAATCACTTACTTAATGTTAGGAAGGTGATGTGTGAGTCAAAACCTTCACAAAACAAGCTTCAAATACACGAATTTGACTTCCACACCCTTTTCTCCTTTTTCTCTTCAAAGCATCGACACCCACAACCAAAATGAAATCTGATTTTGACTTTTCCATGGTCAAATATGGCAGATTTGCCATATTTACACATTTAGTCCTTCAACTTTCATTTCACCCATTGCATTTCAAAATTAGTTAAAACTAATATAACTCCGTTACTAACCTGAAACCCACTTGTTTCAACTTATTTCTAAAATATTATTTTCACCATAATATTTATTGAAATATTTTATTTATTTGAAAACGAAACCCGGATTTTGGTTCGTTACATTGACATATAAAAAATTCTTAACCATCTTACATACAAATCATGTAAGGATGGATCGACTAAAATACAAGTTTGAAATCACGCAATCTATCCATGTGAGGATGAGTTATTGTAATAATTAACTACCTAAAAATGAAACCGAACCTACTCTCCCACATTCGCAAACACAAGATTGAAATACAATTGATTAACATTTCAAAAAGTCTTAGCTATGTAAATTGTACATCGTGATATGTTGGTGATATGTTGATAGCTCATGTCTTAAATACAAATCATGTAAATGATGGTCAAGGATACAAGTTTGAAAGTATACAATCTATCCATGTGAGGATGAGTTAATGTAGTAATTGACGACCTAAAATTGAAACCGAACCTACTCTCCCATATTCGCAAACACGAGGTTGAAATACAATTTATTAACATATCAAAAAGTCTTAGCTATGTAAATTGTACATATGATATGTTGGTAACTTCATTCTTAAATGCCAATCATGTAATGTAACATGCCGATGAACTATAGAATACATGCAAGCTCGAAATTATGCAGTCTATCCTTAGATAATATCAAAGCTCGTCGCCTGTCACAAAAGATAGCCATGAAACTCCTTGTTCTAACCTGTGTTGTATTTCTAATGTTTTCGTTTACGACCTATGAAACCTTCACTCTCCTTAAATCAACCAATTTAGCAAAGCAAGGTTGCGCCAGCCAATGCAGGAACTTGATTGTTCCCTACCCTTTTGGCATTGGTACAAATTGCTCTATTGATGATGGTTTTAGAATTTATTGCAACACTTCCGTAAAGCCTCCAAGGGCATCTTATTCGCAAGGTGGTAATAGATCAATCAAATCTATATCTGACTCCACAGTCCGGTTCTCCAATGTGTTGGCTACGATACTAACAATACAAATAGCCTAGATTTTGATTTATTCTCAATCAGTTATAACTTTACACATACGTCGTTTACCTTCTCGGACGTAAATAAGTTTACATCTATTGGATGTGTTGATTATTCTTGGCTGACTTCAAAACTTTCTTACTTGAAATATATATTTATAGGTAATTTTCAAAATAGATGCATGCCTAACTACTTATAGTTTGTCCTTCAAAATAACTCTTTTAATGTTCAATATTTAAAAAAAAACCGTATTCTTTTATTTTAAACTTAACCCATCTTCTACTAAAGTGTTTTCCATTCCAGGTTCAGGAGTCGTGTGTGCGCTCTTGGTATGTGGAATTGGCATTTATTTTGGTATGAAGAAGAGGAAGCAAATGAGGCTCCGTGAAAAGTTCTTTCAGCAAAATGGGGGTTTGCTACTCAAACAGAAGAAGATCAATTTCCCCACGCCGAATAAATAACCGTTTTTGGCTTTATTCTCCGATCACTCTAGCTTTCAATCTCGGCCGTCTTAATTCCAACCGTTTTTTATTTCATTCCGGAAACCCTTAAATGCGGCCTCTATCTCAAACACAATTCAAGTGGTACCCGCTCTTCCACTATGCAATTTCTAAGATTGGAAGCGTTTGAAAAGTTCTTTGAGCTATGAAACCATATGGAAGCGTCTTCGTGAAGCAGGATTTGATGAAGAATCAATTAAGCGAAGGGATAAAGGTTCACTCATTGCTCATATTGCTAAACTTGAAGCTAAGGTTGTTTCTCTTTTCCCCCTTTCTTGAATATTTATCTTCTTGGCATCCAACAGATTTGTTAATTAGGTTTTTTTTTCTCATAAAAATCCGTAATAACTGGGGTTTTATTAGGGTTGGGTTGAGATATTGACAAGAGAAGTATGAAGAATATGAGGTGGAGATTTAGCCGCCTTATGCAATTGCACATGGAGGATCTGCTGATTAGATCAAGGTGTTCTCTGTTGGGAATAGACTTCTGGCCACCACGTATTCGATGAAATGCCTCACTCACTTGTACTGTTTTTTTATATGTAGATGTTAATTTTTTATGCAATTATTTCTCTGATTTTTAAAGATTAAGTTCATAATCCTTCTTTGGATTTATAGTGTAATATGTTAACTTGAATAGAGACCACTGATTCTCTATCATAATAAACCTATTTCAAGCTCCTGTCATGTAAATGGAAATCTGGAATGGAAACACAAATGTTGTTTTTGATTTTCTAGGGTGAAAGTAATTTGATATCTTCGGTAACAAAACAAATTTACCATGATTAATCTATAGTTTATTTTCTAATTTTAAAAGATTTGTTACTGGTTTTTAAAAATGATCACTTATGAAAATCACATACAAAGCCCCTCTTATTGTTTCCTGTTAACCACTATTATAAGCACAAATAAGTTGTAATAGCCCCGACCTGGGGAAATGGTGCAAAAAGGGTCAGAGTAAGAGTTTTAAGGGCATCAACACAAACATCCGGTGATCTTATTGTTGTTGGAGCTCATGTTAGAGGTGGTACAATCAAAGTTTTGAAATCCCAAAATCTGTCCTCGCTTGTAAGTTTTCTCACTTACATAGTTACATCACAGTCCAATGAATGGTTCACATTAGCATGTTTTCAATTTTGATCTTGTGCCAAAGCTGGTATGATTTGGTCAAAATGTGTTACAGGTCAACCCAGCCAGCCTTGTTTTGACACCATTGATTTGGGTTATTTTGGGTTTAAGAAAAGTTCAAGTTTTTCTTAAGTAAATTTGCCTATCCACATTATGTAGCTTTTTGATAGCATCATTATACATGACACCTAAAATTTATTTTATTGGTGCTTGTACATAACGCATATGACACAAACAGAGAGATGGTTTTAATTATGTTTAACCAAGCAAAACCTAAAATAAGTGATCAGTTAAAAACAATCAGAAGTAACAAATGAGGTATAACCATAACCCAAAACACATAATGGTATGGGACTCAGAAGTTGTTGATGTACTAGGATTATTGGTAAATGATACTAGATTGTAAAACTTTATGTTGCAAAAGAACAAAAATATATTGTAAAATAATGAATTCATGCTTGGACTGATTTTGTAGGTGAATGTGTATAGATGGTTGTTCATGCTATTCGTTCTTGGACAGTAGAACTTCCAAGGGTACCCTGTAAGTTGACATGACCAAATATAAACTATTTTTTACTACCAATTAAAAGTGTAGTGCTTTATACTAAAACAAAAGTTGTAGTTATAATTTCATCTTCTTTCTAATTAACATACGAATGTATTTTTTAGAAATCTCTACACAAACAGATGAGCTTGTACATGGGATACAAATACATGCAGATGTTGATGAACCGTAGACTGATGCTGCCCAAGTTTTCCACTCGAGGTACTTAACCATCTTCTAAGTCATACCTTAATGATTAACCTTCAAACAAACTTATAAAGAAACTTGATCTTTTAAGGAATTATATCAGATGCTCAAATAATATCTCACAATATTTTGATAAACATAAACAATTTCCATGTCACGATGAGCAATTTTGTGTACCATTTAAGCTTATAATATCATAATGAAATTGACTTATATGACTATCATCCACATGGATTTGCAGTAAAAATACAAATCACATTGCTGACATATAAAAAGTTTACGTTGAGCTAGGTCAAGGTTAACATAATTTGGCTGGTATAATTTTCGGATCGGTCTAGCTGTTATTAGGTTATCTCGGTCTTTACCCGAGACCGAGACCGAATATTGGTAAAAACATTACCCGAACACTACCCTATACATTGCAAATCGCCCCAGTTATCGGGTTTTGTCTGGCCGGGTTCTTGGTCTTTTTCGGGTTACTCAAATTATGCTCATCTCTACAAATGAGGCATCTGAGAAGGTGGCCAGTTATTGATTAGTGCCAATAGGATACTTTATTTGATGAGATATTAATAGAGTGGTGTAGCTAAAGGCACAAACATACTCTTTCTTTGGACTAGAGCTTTCAATTTTGCTCCTGTTTTGTGTGCATTTATTTCAGATTCATATTTGGGTCTGTTTCTCACCATTGGTTTGGGTTCCTGCTTTTCACTTCTGGTAATATTTTCAACTTAAACAAAATATCTTTATAAAATAGAAGAATTAAATTTTGGTGATGTAGTAGGTGAAGTTATACTCGAATTATTTACAATTTGAATTTGGTCACTAGATTTTACTGGAACATCAAACAAGCTATCACAATTACTTTTTGCCATTTTCCCTGTATTTTTGTATGAATAAAGAAAGGTTTATGGAATGTTCAACTATAATATACATATTACAAAGGTTTATGGACCTAATTTTTAATGGTAGGGCAACTCTTTGCCATATCAACTTTGCCCGCGATGATTATGCATAAATGATAGAAATCGTTTTTAATCATTTAATACTTTTTTTGTCTCAGCAATTTGGCCCTTCAACCAGTTATTATGAGTCTTAGATTGCAGAATGTCTATAATGGGAGACCCAATGCAACTTTCTATGCCATTTGCATGTAATGTCTACTTTTATAATGAAGTAGTGTCGGTTATTTTCTCCTTTGAAGATTGTTGTAATGAAAGACCTGCTACAACTTTTTTATCTTATGGTTATTAAATTGCTAGACCTCAAAAAGTGAGAATTTAAAGAGAATATGTTGCAGTTAGAGTGGGCCAAACTGAAACACAAGTCAAGCATAAACTGAGTTATGTATGGGAGGTGTTTGGTGATAATCAACTAACAATAATAGGTAAACTATACCTCCTTTCATCTTTTGGTTGCTAAATTAATTGGCTGCAAAAACTGTGAACTTTTAAGGGTAATTAACCTGCAAATACAGTTTTAAAAACAATATGTTTAGGGGTTGAAAAGAGAGACGTGGCTAGCTTGCAAGAAATAGGAATCGTGATAATATGGAATTTGCATAAATCAGTAATTTATTATTTATGTATGAGAAAAACTTATGTGTTTACGGGTGTGTGTGGGTTCAGGTTTATATTAGAAAAGTGATTGAGCTCCATACAAGTGCTTGGCATATGTAAATGACCGTTCTACTAACCATACCCTCTTTCACAAGGTATGTATATTAGTTTCATTGATAAACATTAATAAGATTTTCTTTTTATTACTATTTTTTATTATAAATTCATGTGTAGGCACTTAAAGAAAGTTGAACAAATATATTCTGCAATTTGAAATATTCTGCAATTTGAAAAAAGTGCCAGAAAGTTGAACAAATATATTCTTCTTACAATGTGTAAAAAAGGGAGAGATTCAACACATAACATTATTAATACTATACATTTTTTGTTTTTACAGTGAATATTTTGAACTCTACGGATTTCACTTCAATTGTGTACAAACCAAACATGCCGGAGGCCACTGATATTAAACTAATGGGTCGATCTTACAGTCCGTGTTCGTGTTAAATTTGGATTTTTATATATGTGCTTTCTTATTTCATTTGGCAACTTTATAGAATTTGACGTTGGTATTTTTATTTTTGAGTTTTTTTGTTAAATGTTTTTTTTTTTGTATATAACAATGTTACAAAAGAGTTATGTTGCTATTATTAAAAAAAATCCTAAAATATGATAATCTTATGTTCATACTATAGCTTCATTAAATCCCTTGATCTTATAACCATTAATACATACAAAATATACCTGTCCGGTTATTTGCATAAGGTATGTATTAATGACATCGAATGTATAAAAGTCTTTCATTTTTACTTTATCTTTGTATTTGGGTTGATCGGGTACTTTGTATTTGGGTTATCAAGGATAACCGTATGAGCAATACTTGATATAGAAGAGAGACGAGCAACCCAAATACAAAAATGAAGTACAAATGAAAGGCTTTTATACATTCAAAATCATTAATACATACACCTTGTCTGATTTTGCTTACCATTCAAAATAAAACATCTATTTCATATTAAAAAATATGTTAAAACGGCCCAGCCACTGGACGGGTTTAAAACTAGTTTACAAGGGTCTCAAGAGGCAATGACTTTGTTTACCCCAAAACAGCTTTCAAAAGCAACTGATAAGTATTCTCAAGAGAATATTATTGGTCGAGGTGCATATGGTGTAGTGTACAAGGGAGTTTTGTCTGATCAACGGGTAGTTGCGGTAAAGAGGTCTAAAGTAGTGGATGTGACCCAAGCGGAGCAGTTCATAAATGAAGTATTGATCCTTACGCAAGTCATTCACAGAAACGTGGTAAAACTTTTGGGTTGTTGCTTGGAAGAGGAAGTTCCAATACTAGTCTATGAATTCATCTCCAATAAAACTCTTTTCCATCACATTCATCACACACCTGGTGGAATGAGTTGGTTATCATGGGAGCATCGGCTGAGAATAGCTGTCGAAGCTACTGGTGCTCTAGCATACCTTCATTCAGAAACTATTATGCCAATCATACATAGAGATGTGAAGTCTTCTAACATACTATTAGATTCTAATTATTCAACTAAAATATCTGACTTTGGTGCATCAAGGTTAGTCTCATTAGATCACGAGCACGTAACTACTCTTATCCAAGGCACATTAGGGTATTTAGATCCAGAATATTTTCAAACAAGCCAACTAACAGAGAAAAGTGATGTATATAGCTTTGGCGTAGTCCTTGCAGAACTTATAACGAGGAAAAAACCCATTGGTTTTGATAGAGCCAATAAAGAAAAGAATTTAGCAACATATTTTATCAATTCGGTTAATGAAAATCGATTAGATACGATTGTAGAGCCTTGGGTCTTAGATGAATGTAGTCTTGAGCAGTTACTAGCAGTGGGTGATTTGGTAAAGAGATGCCTTGATCTACAAGGACATTGTAGACCAACAATGAGAGAGGTGGAAGTGAAGCTGGATGTGAGGAAGCTCATAACTCATCAAGCTATTGAACAAAAAACATGTAGTGAGACTACAAGCCAAGTGCTCAAAGTTGAGCAGCATGATCATTAATTTTATTCAGTACAAAAGAATGTGAATATTGCTTAGCTACCTACAGGTTTGAAGAAGGAAGATGACGCTAGGGTATTGGTAGTGCAAGTTACATTTGCTTTGGCGTGTTTTTTTATTATTAGTCATAAGTGATCGTTAATTTGTTAATTAAAGTTTGTAATTCAGAAATTAAACTTTCTTGTTATAGTTTGTAAAAGATTAGTCCACGAGCGTTAGCTGACTTTTAACATGCATGTCATTTCAATGTTAGAAGGATGAGGAGTGGAGGTTTGCTTGGCTGTTTCGATGAGTTACCCGACATGAGAGATCTGGCATCTCGTGTGAATGTTTTGATAATGTTTGAATGTATTAGACAAAGTTTTAATTGATTTTTTTAGACATTGTAATGACATTTATTTCTGCTGCTTAATGGTATTTGAATTTTAGTAACTGTTTGTTAATGTGTTAATCTAACACGTGAAGCCTCTCGGTTTGAAGCCTTCCAAGACACATACTAGTTACGTCTAGTAGGATGTTTGAACTCATTTTATTACAATCTAATATTTTTTCATAAATATGAATTAGCAAGTTAGTTGTTTAACCCATTTGACATGTTTGTAATCATAGCTTCTAAGTTTTGTCGCTGGCTATCAATATCTTTTCACAAAGCTTCAAGCTTGGCTTTTTTATTCATGATCCTCTTCAATCTCTTTGTGTATTTCCAGCAAGTAGTTTTTCTCAACAACATTTGCTTTGAATGACTCCATCCCCTCTGGAATCATGTATGATATGCAAGCACCATCTATATTTTTTATCAATGTATTTGTGACATATCAATCATAAAGTCGGTGATATCCATAGTTCTCATTGTTCATTACAACCAGAAAATGATCTACTGTAACGTTGACATCCTCTATAGGGTTGAAGTTCTTCATTTGTTCCTGTAATATTGTCCAAAAATTTATTAAGAAAAAATTTTCAAAACAATTTGATCACTTGTTTGCTATAATTGGAGGCATGGGCTACTATAAACAGTTTGGACTTTGCACCAACAGTTCATACAAGACCAGAAAATAGGACCGTTATACAAAATGCAAGTGTGTAAATTACATCGTCAAACAGCACTACTTGCTGTCAAACAGGTTCATGGACTGGACTACATGCTGTTAGACAACACTACTTGCTGTCAAATAGGTTTATATTGTTGTAATTACTGCTTCAAAAGACAAAATGCATGTGTGTTTCTATTTGCATGAGCTCAAATACTCACTAGTTTGAAAGTAGTATAGTACATCACCTGTTTGCTAAACAATTTCATCAGATTTGATTATCCAACTAAGTGGGTCAAAACCTTGATGAATCATGATCCAATTCAATATGTTATTAACCATGAATGAAAGGAAGAAAGCAAGCATCAAGTATAAAGCGACAAATGTCAAATAATTACTAAATTATAACTTAAGTCTAAAATGGTCTTAACAAGATAAAACTTGAGATGAGCTTTTTGATGCCGAGTACCATTACCTAGGGATGTCATTTTTACCTGAACCCGTATACCGAACCCGACTCGAATGTTACCAAACCCGAATAAAATGGAACCTGATGAATCCAAACCCGTTTATAGATTAACCGGAACCCGACATATGTTATTCGGATCAGTAAATGGTTTTAGAAAAGGTTAATCGAGTTAATTCGAATAAACTTAAAAAATAATATCCCAACTAGTTGTAGATTGTTTAAATTTCATGAACTTGCAGCTGCAACTATGAACTTCAATCCTGCTTTCAGTGTTTCCATTGTGTTTATTCACTTTATAGTTATAATATATGGCTTTTTGCATAAATAATAAGACACTAATATCTTATTCTAGCAACAAATTATGAAAATTCTCTAAAATTGAAACAAATATTCGATTTTTATTGCTGAAAAGCGCAATCCTATATGAATTTTATGGTTTCCTTATACAATTATGTGATTGAAATTTATGTTATCGGTAAAGGAAGGAACAGTCAGGTGTAAAAAGGTTGTCTTCCTGATGGTAAAGGAGGGAACACTCAGGTATAATCTTGAACTAAAATTTAAAGCAAATCGTTAACATATTAAGTTCAAATATTGACTTATTAGAATAGGGAAACAAACCACAACCTAAAATTTGGAACATTTATGTGTGATTTTTAGGTTATGAAAATAAAAGACGAAGAATTGACATAGATTAATTCTTAGTTATGCACTTTTACTTGGAATATAATGTCTAAAAGTTAAGTTAAATAAACTAAACATATCACCTTAAATGTATTTTACGGATCTAGCACAAAGAACTGATGTTCCAAATTACAAGTGGAATGGTCACACGTTAACAAAGAAACACAAAGTGATAGCGGGTTCTAATTTGCAACTACAAAAATGATATTACAAAATGATATTACAACAATAGATAATACACATGCTAGAGGCGTCATACAAAACTATCAAAAGGTTAAAAGTAGAAAGAACTTACAATTTCCCTTGCCGTGTCATCATAAGTATCAACATATGCACGTCTTTCCGTCCTTTTACTTGTACGTTCAAACAATTGGGTTAAAGTTGGTAATTCATTGCTGTTTAAACATAACCCATTTCGAATTAGTGGAAATCCATAAACACATGTAGAATTCTATACTGGAAATCCATAAACACATTTCGAATTCTACAAATGACAAAATCTCATAAAAATCAGATTAAACACATACATGCATATGATGAGAATCAGTTTAGCTGTCTGACCATTTCCTTATAAGCTGTGTGACCATTTCCTTTTAAGCTGTCTGATCAGACAAATGCAATCCACCACCACTAGTTGACTCCAAATTGTCCTTTGTTTTATCAATGTAAATTAGATTCTCGCAAAATTACGAAAAGCAAAAAAGTCAATGACTAATAACAGACACAAATTTATGCTTACTTAAAGAAGAACCGAGTTGGACTAACTAGCATTGTAGTTGTTTTGATGAAGCTAGACTGCGATACCAACAAGTGTAAAAAATCTATTCATGAAGTTTACTTAAAGTAATTAGTTATAGATATTCAATTCAACAATATAAAAAAAACTATAATCCTAATAACGACACACAGGCTCAATGCAGTAGCAATCGACAAAGCTAGGGTTACAAAATGTTAATTCAAATCAACAATAACAAATAGGGGTATTCATCTGATCCGGAATACCCTTACAAATCAAAAGTCTAATGCGAAATATCCTACCTGCTTACTGGAATACGTTTTAGGCCTACCTATGAACGGAATGGAATAAGTATGAATTTAAAAGGTTGAGATAGTTTTATAGCGTCTATATAAAAGCAATTGAACTTAACATCCTTTGATCGATCTCAATTCCCAAATCAAAAGGTTCAAATTTTCCTTTGAAACAATAAGAAAAGCCGCTAGTTATTAGATAAAAGAATTGTAGATTACCGATGATGAACGCAGAGACTAGTCTGGGATGGTGAAGACCGAATTCCTTGAATCAGATAAAGATAGAGAGATGTGAAGATGATGAGGTCTGATTAGTATGTCATCGTCATTCTTATCATCGGCCAGAGAGAGAGGGGTGTGAAGATCTGATGGTTTAGGAATTTAGGGGGAAATGGAATCAGGAGGGAACTTTTAATTTTTTAGAAAAAAACAGGAGGGAACAAATGATTGAAGAAAAACTATATAAATTTAAGATAAATACTATAAATAAATAAAAAATATATATATAGTTTATAATACTTTTTTTAATATTAAAAAATCAAGTCAAACATGTCATAGATGTGTTATATTTAATGACTTGTTATGAATGAAGAGTTAGCTTTTTAAGATTTTTTAATAAATAACAAAAAAGTTATTTTCATAAAATAAGGTTGCATAATAAAAAATAATAATAATTATATATGCATCAATTAATGACAATTAGAGTTAATTTTGGTGAATTAGGGGGTCTATCAAGGTCATTTATCGTTGTTTTAGGGTTACTAATGGTCAAGTAGGGTCGTTAATAGTCATGTATGGTTATTGACGATCACCTCGGGTTATTGGTACTCACTTTGAGTCTTGATGGTGAGTTAGGGTTAATTGAGGTCACTGGTGTTTTAGGGTCATTGATGGTCAATTAAGGTCGATGATGCTTCTTTTAAGGTGAACGATAATTAAGTATGGTCATTGAGGACCAACTACAGTTATTTTTTTGTCAATTAGGGTTAAACAATGTCATTGATTGTGTTTTACGTTAAACGATGGTCGATTAATGTCGATGATGATTGATTAAGTCATTAACAGCCAATTATAGCTACTAGTGGTCACTTATGGTCATTGATCATCAATTAGAGTCATTGATGGTTAGTTAGGGTTTATTTGATCATTAATGGGCAACTATGGTCAATTAGATCATTAATTGTTAAAAAAGGTCATTGATGATCAATTACAGTCGTTGATGGTCTAACAAGGGTCGTTGATGGTTAATTAAGGTCGATGATGCTCCTTTAAGGCTAATGATAGTTAATTATGATCATTAATGACCAGTTATACTCAAACTTTGTCAATTAGGGTCAAACAAGGTCATTTATTTGTTGTTTTAGTGTAAATGATGGTCAATTAAGGTCAATATTAGTTATTAACAACTAACTAGGATTATTGATTGTCACTTTGGTTTATTGATAGTCAATCTAGGGCATTGACGGCCAACTAGGGTCGTTGGCGCTCGGTTAGGATTAATTTGGATGTTAATGACCAATTAGAGTTCATTAGGGTCAACCGATTTTTGTTTTAGGGTAAATAATAGTCGATTGAGATGATTGATGGTTAATTGGCGCTCGGTTAGGGTTAATTTGGACATTACTGGCCAATTTGAGTTCATGTGGGTCAATTAGGGTCAACCAAGGTAATTGATTGTTGTTTTATGGTAAATAATAGTCAATTGAGGTGATTGATGGTCATATAGTGTTATTGATGATCGATTCGGGCCATTAGGCTCATTGATGCTCGGCTATGGTTAATTTGGACATTACAAACCAATTAGAGTTCATCATAGTCAATTAGGGTCAACCAAGGTGATTGATTGTTGTTTTAGGGTAAATAATAGTCAATTGATGGTCAGATTTTGTTATAGATGGTGAAGTTCCGTTTTTATTGCGTTAATTTGACTTGTCTACCAATTAGAAGGTTTCATGCATTAATAGTACTTGACCTGTTGAACCATTAGATGGTTTCATGCATTGAAATTACTTGACTTATAAAATTGTGATTTATCTGAAACAATTCGAATAAAAAAACTAACTAAATAGAGTAACGGGTCAAACGGGTTGAACTTTGAAGTCCACCCAAGTTTAATGCATACAAACTCATGAGTGGCAATCCGGCAGTTGCTTTTCAAAATTACAGCGGCAACAACTATCATTATTCTTGAATCCATTACCCACTAATCTTTCTATTCCTACTAACATCAGAATCTGATCAAAACAGTAGTAGTAACACACATATTGTTGAGCTTGGTTTATTCTAGAATCCATTACCTTCTAATCTTAGTATTCCTAAGAATAAGAATGCTTATTGCTTGTGTTTTGTTCTTAAAACTTGATGACTGACATAGATGTTCATCTGTTGGATAAAGAAAAACAGCAAAAATAGAAAAAGATTAAAAAACATAAAAATGGGTTGGTAACGGGTCAAATGGGTTCCGGTTAACATGGGTTTTGGTGAAAATGGTTACAAGAGTCATGATGCTCATTATATTTCCTATAATTATTTTTTGTAATATTATAACTATAATTGATGAGTTATTTAATGTCAATTTTGAAATTAAAAAGCATCTCATTTGACTCCTAAAAGTCAAAACCTGACCCGTTCTAATGAGACTGCTTTTGATGATTCAATTTGTTTAACAGGAAACGAGTCAATAGGTTAATAGGCCAAATTCAGCAAAAATGGGTCATTAGACCAAATTCAACAAAAATGGATCATTCGACCAAATTCAATTTGTTTAACAATTTGGGTGTACTTTGACTCTCTTGACCCATTCAGCAAAAAATTTAAACAAAATATGAAACAGAAAATAACATATATGATATATCAAACAGAAAAAAGGTAATAAAAAAAACAGAAAAAAGACATAAAACCATCACTTGTATGCTACTGTTTCCATGACATCAGAAAGTTTCATGTATGCTATTGTTTCTATAAAAAATAAAAAAAAAAAAACAGACCAGGAACAAGATCCATAATACAACTTATCTGGTAATTACTCAGGTTTGTATGTTCATATAACATTTATTTATATACTTGGAGATAATTTAAAACATGAGATGCTAAATTAGTTTGTGTTGTCCACTTGTGCATATTAGCATGCTCAAATATGTATATACATGTATGAGTTGATCAACAGTGCCAGTGCATTTCAAAATTTTATTTAGCTAATAGAAAAAACAGAAAAAATAGGAATAAAAAACAGAAAAAAGAGATTAAAAAAACAGCAAATAAAAACAGAAAAAGTGGGTTAGTAACGGGTCAAATGGGTTCGGGTTAACATGGGTTCGGGTGAAAATGGTAACGGGTCAATTGTGGTCGGATCAAAACTTATAAGTGTAAGTTTAGGCTCGCTTGGGCTCGCTTATATTTATGCTCGAGCTCGTTTAAGCTCGGCTCGATTCGAGCTTTTAGCAAGCCAGTCTCGAGTAGCTCGTGAGCCGGCTTGGCGCGTTTACACCCTAAGTTTAAGTAAGAATTGAATCAACAAAAACATAAAAAAACAAAAAAAACCCAGCAAAAACAAAAAATTAAGAAAAAATAAATGAAAAAAACAGCAAAGGATATAACTGTAATCGAATATAACTGATAAGAACACGATGAAGAAACACACAATTAAGATCATTTACCGTGATCATATACAACAGTATCATTTACGATCATGATCAAGAAGCATACAATTAAGTAATTACTGCGAGGAACTTGAGGACGATTGATGAAGTCGAGATGAAGATGATGATATAACTTGATCGATGCTGGATAATGACGATAAATAGCCTGTCGTTGGCTTAATTCTCTTGTGCGATCAAATTCTGTCTCTGGCTTAAAATCAAAATGATCCTAAAAAATCTAGGTTTATATAGTTTTCATATTATTTTGTTGAGAATTTAACAAACAATTGAAGATAGCATGGTGGTTAGTACTTTCACATTAAACCTCAAAGCTAAGCTTCGAATCGATGGTTTTTTTATTTAGTTTAATTATACTCTCTGTTTTAGTTCACGTGCCTATGTTTTAATTACAAGTATTCTTTAAAAATAAGCTTCAATATGTATAAAAATGTTTATATTTTTTTTAAAACAGTTTTTAACTAAGTACGTTATTGCGTTAATTTTTTTTTAGATAACTTTGTGTAATAACACCATTATAAATAGACCTTTTTTTATTGTAAAACACATAACTAGCCCGGACAACACGGTAACGATATTCATTTTTATGGTTTTTAGTGTCGATAGGAGTCAGTTTTGGTATTTTCTATATGTATCGCGTGCAGGGAAAATTTGCAACCTTTCAAGAAAAAGGTTACAATTTTTAGTAAAATTTGCAACTTTTAAATAAAAAGGTTGCAATTTCAATAATATTTTACAACTTTTAAATAAAAAAGTTGCAATTTCAATAAAATTTTGCAACTTTTAAATAAAAAGTTGCAATTTCAATAAAATTTTGCAACTTTTTAGGAAAAATGTTGCATTAGATCTCTTAATGCAACCTTTATGTTGAACAAAGTTGCATTAGAATCAAATGCGACACAATTGAAAAGGGTTGTATTTAAAAAGTTGCATTAGACTAATTTTCTAGTAAACGACAAACTCGTTAAAAAGATTAGCTAACATGTAGAGTTATAACGGCACCGACGTTCTTCAGTTGGTGTCGGTCTCATTTTCTAGGTACCAACACGTTAATGTCAGTCGATATAACCAATGACACCTAAAAATACCATATTTTGAATACAACATCGTTTTTACAAAATTTATACCGGAATGCCAAGGAAAAAAATAATTAAACACAGTAACAGATTAGTTTTTATAAAAAAAAAATAAAGAACAAAAGTTATTAAAAAAATCAGTGTAAGGCCCCAAACCCGGGAGGCCTCACTTGTTGGATTTACTCATTCACAAACAGTTCTTATACTTGAATATCAAAACAACGCAGCGGAAAATTTCATTTAAAACATAATCGTGACATTGTTCTACATGCGGAAGCGTAACATAGTCTATTACATAAACAAAACATAAGCTAGTCATAACGGGATGCCAGTCTTCGTATCCTCCGGGTAACTCATCAAGCCGCCCAGCATCACCATCCATCATCATAACCTGCCTTAACCTGAATGTGCACACTAAAAAGTCAGCTACGCTGGTGAGTTCTAGTTTTCATTCGTTTTAAGAAATGGTTCATCATTCAATAATTCATTAGGATTTAACATCATGTATAAGAAAACAGGGTCTTTCGTTCATCATTAAAAACATTCAAACATTTAACATCATCATAAACACCGTTGAACGGATCATTCGTTTAAAACATTTAACATTCATTTAAGTCATACATTATTATCCAAATCTGTGTTACCATTCATTCCATCATTTAGTATGGTATTGCCCCTAAGGCTTAACTACACGAAGACCGACAATACCATACATTCCGTCAATTCCCTTTTTGTATTGCCCCCAAGGCTTAACTGCACGAGGACCGACAATACCCATTTAGTTGCCCTTATGGCTCTCATGTCCATAAACCGACAACTTCCATCGACGGCCATGGCTCACGGCCATGACACCGTCGGATCATAATTTAACCTTCATAGGGTCACGTTAACCCTGAGTAACCGTCGTTACTCCCTACCAGTTGTACAACATCAAAACCATTGGCAGGCCACAAGACACTGCCCCTGTTGTTCTTATGGTAACTATGGCTCGCTGTCCATAATCTACCACAAGGCTGGGAATCTCATTCCCAGACTTCATTCGTCAATTCCATTCATTCGACATATTAGATTTGTAATGAATTCTTTAAAACCTTTGCCCTTTTCTTTTCATAAAACATTTAATTCATTCTCAAAACCCTTTACCTTCAGTTCAAACCATTTATTTATAAACATTGCGTTCGTAAACATTCCATTCATAAGACTTCCTTTCCATAAACCGTTCATTCCAAATCATTAAGTTTCGTAAACATATTTTCGTAAGCATCATTTCGTAAACATCGTTTCGTATGTATGCACATCAGCCCAAAAACATTAATTGAAACACTTAAAGAAGGGCTTCTAGAACTCACCTGATAAGCTAATATGGGTTGTCCTAAACGAAGGTCCAACAACGTCACTTCCGATCTGAATTGATTAGTTAAATACACATCAGACCTAATCCCGACTCTAACGGTTTAACCATTCTGAATTAGGCGACTATACTGACTCTACTAACTAGCCTGATGCCTGCGCACTTAGCAAATGCGCAGGGCCTTGTTCTTGCGTACTTAATAAGTGCGCAGACTTTGCTTCATGCGTACTTGATAAGTACGCAGTACCCGCTTCATGCGTACTTGATAAGTACGCATGATCCTCTTCTTGCGTACTTGATAAGTATGCATGATCCTCTTCTTGCGTACTTGGTAAGTACGCAGGATCAGTTTCATGCGTACTTGATAAGTACGCACGAACTGCTTCCCCGCAAAAACCCTAACTTTCGCATTCGGGTCTGATCACGTCAAGATCCCGAACTTGTTTATATTCAAAACGTTTGCTTTTCATTAAGGAACTCAAATCTATGTTTTTCTTCCAGTTTCATCCGTAAAAACGTTACCTTTTCCTCCAAAACCCGAAAAACCCAAAAATGAACAAAAACTCAGATCTAGGCCAGATCGTTACCTGAATAGAGTTTCTGATCCAGAGGTTCTTCTCACGAGCTCTGGAGCAACACACTTCTTCAATCTTGGGTCGATCCGCCAACTTTATCTCTCTACGGTTTCTCTCTCTAGATGTTGCAAATGAGAGAAAGGGTGGTGACCTAGGTTATTTATAGGGGAGGCTCCCCTACGTTCGCCCCTTCTAGCCCGCTGGCCCATCCGTCCCCGCCCGTCATGCCTCGTTCGTTTATTCCGTTATTATTACTGTCGTTTATTTTTTTGGATGATACAAGTCTACCCCTCTTACAATAGGTTTCGTCCCCGAAACCTATTATAAGTCAAATAGATGAGGGTACGACGCCCTCATTTCCTTCTCCATTTCCCAAGTAGATTCCGATCCCTTTCGGTGCTTCCATTGGACTTTAACCAATCGAATAATCTTATTACGCAAACGCTTCTCCTTTCTATCTAAGATGGCCACGGGTTCTTCGATGTAGTTAAGGTTGTTGTCGACCTCGATGTCAGTAAGTGGTACGTGAGCCGATTCATCCGCCAAACACTTCCGCAAGTGTGATACATGGAAGGTAAGATGAATCCCACTTAACTCATCAGGCAACTCTAACCGATAAGCGACTTCACCAACCCATGCTATTATCCTGAATGGTCCGACAAACCTCGGACTTAACTTTCCTCTCTTCCTAAATCGTATGATTCCCTTCCAGGGTGACACTTTCAACATTACTTTGTCCCCGACATCAAACTCAATAGGCCTTCGTCGTTTATCCGCATAGGATTTCTGACGATCTTGTGCGGCCTTCATTCGTGCTTTGATTTGATCAAACCTTTCCGACGTTTCTCTTACGCCTTCAAGACTTCCTAATTCCTTCTGTCCAATCTCACCCCAACAAACCAGGGTCCTGTATCTTCTCCCATACAACATTTTTTAAGGCGGCATGCCTATCGTCGTGTGATGATTATTGTTGTAGGAGAATTCGGCTAACGGCAGATGACTGTCCCAACTGCCACCGAAGTCGATGATACAAGCACGAAGCATATCTTCCAATGTCTGAATGGTCCTTTCAGACTGACCATCCGTTTGTGGGTGGTATGCCGTGCTGATATTAAGTCTCGTGCTCATCGCCTCGTGAAATCTTTTCCAGAACCTCGATGTGAATCGTGTGTCCCGGTCAGATATGATCGTCAAAGGCATCCCATGTCGTGCTACTACTTCGTTAATAAATACTTCCGCTAACCTTTCCAACGAGAACGTCTCGCGGATAGGTAGGAAATGAGCACTCTTCGTTAAACGGTCCACAATTACCCAAATGGTGTCATGAAATTTAGCTGTGCGAGGTAGCTTGGTTATGAAGTCCATGGTAATGTGTTCCCACTTCTATTCCGGTATATCAAGTGGTTGAATCTTTCCATACGGTTTCTGGTGTTCGGCCTTTACTTGTGAGCAAGTCAAGCACTTGCTTACATACTTTGTCACTTCATGTTTCATTCCAGGCCACCTGTGACAATCCGGACTTTTCAGTTAGTTCCGTTAGGAATTCCGTTAAGTTCCTGTTAAAACCTAACCCAGTTAACTCAATATTAAATCCAAAGGACCAATTCTGCCATTCCCTGATCTCAAACTTCGAGGACTGATTTTGCCAAATCTCTAAACGTTTTATGTTGACTTTCAAAGTCAAAATCAAGATCAATTAATCCCGTTGACTTTTTAAAGTCAAAATTGAATCCATCTTTGATCCAATTATCCCGTATCTTTTCTCAACTGTCCAAATTCGAAACCGAAATCCATTAACATGATAATGTCGACCATCATGGAGTCTTAATTACTATCATTACGCAAGAATTAAATCAATTAATGGCTAATCAAGTTATAACCGTCGAAGCTGTCGCCCTTTCTATCAAATCCGACGAAACCTTGTATTATTCTCACGAATTGAGAATACCAACACCTCTGTCGCATCTGTTAGAGCTTGTTGCAAGCATCAATTCGACCGGAGAAGCAGTTAGGATCGCCGGAGACCAAACCCACACAAGTCGACAACTGTTTTAGTCGGGGGACATCAATTCGAACTCTATTCCGGTAATTATCTAAACCTTCACCTTCGTTTCTGTCTAATCATTAAAAGCCCTATCATTATCAGGGCTTACAACATCAATCCGATCGAAATCAAGAACCTAGGGTTCATATGAATGCTGTGTAATCGAATCCCATCAATCCAATAATGAAAACTGAAATTGATTATGTCCACAGACTCGCCTCGACGTCTAGATCAAAAGCCCTATGTTATTTGGGGCTTACATGATCGAATTGATTATGATCGAGAATCTAGGGTTCATACGATTCGGGTTTAATCGAACCCTAACCTAAACACAATCTTAATCCAATTAATTGGTATGGTTAGACTCGGAATCCCTTACCCTTTGAAAGCCCTATGAATCCAAACAATTTTATTATCAAAATTGATCGATTTGATTTCAAATTCAACCTAGGGTTTTTCGGTTTCTAAAACAGAAATTAAACGAGCCTAAACCTGATGATTTTATAATTAAACAACACTACAGATTCATCATGATCTAATGATCAAAACCCCTTTGCTTTCTAGTTCGATCGAAGTCCAAATTGTGAGTTTTGGGACTGGTTTTCGATCGGTTTGCGCTAAGGGGAAGGAACCCACTGGGTTTGAATGATAAAACCAAACAAAACCTGATTTGTACGCGATACCCTAGCGGGCGGGACTGGTTAGGACAGTGTGCGTGTGTGGGAGAGACCCGGGTTCGAGACCGGGCTCCCACAATTCATTTTTGAGCCACTTTTTAGTATATTTAAATATTAACCCCCTATTATTATAATATTTTATAAATGTGTTTTAGCCCGGGAAACAACCCATAGGCTCGGGTTTGAATTATTAAACCATTTTTATTATTATTTCCTACTCTTAAAAATAATGTATTTACACTATTTGCAAACCATAACTTTGTATAAAATATATGTTTATATTATTTTCAACCCATGACCCGTATTATTAAATAATATATATTTATATTATTTCGAATCGTTTTATAACCTCGTGTAACGTTTGGGATTAAATAATAATATAATTGGTTATATTATTTACTCGTGTTTATTACTTCAATAATAATAATGTATTTATTATTCTTACCTCAAATGAGTAATTAGAATATTCCTTCGAACCTAAAAATAATATATTATATTATTTTCTTAGTTTTTGTGAATGACAAAACACTCGATTATATTTATTATTATTTTTGTCATTCGTCGCGTAACGTAATTATAATTTGATTATTTAAGGAATTCCTATCTCCGTGGACACGTTCGTCCACTCTTGAATATTAGAGCGTTTCTTTAGGACTTTCTCATTCCGTGTCGCTGTCACAATTTCTATTATTATCCCTAATTTATGTGTTTATAATTTTAAGGTATTCGTAAGTCTTTTGAGACTTACACTCGTGGTTCCAACTTATCTCTTGTGTGATACTACCTACAACGCAACGCATGCGAGTTTTCACGGCCCCTTTTTACTGTTTTAACTTGGGGGAGAAAACATGATTCAAATATTTTGAGATTTTGTAATTCATATGTTATCAATGTTAAAGCTAAGCGTAACACGCTATCACAGAAAGTCCTCATCTTATATCGGACCGTTAATATGGATCTTAGTGAGGTAATATTTAGTAGTACTACTGGGTTTGACAAATCCCACCCGCGTTAGTCGCGCTAACTCGGTTAGAGATCAAACGGGTGAAATGTTAGCCTACTCACACCGCCAGTGTTGATAGACCTGGCAGGAGGCAAATAAACAAACAGTCAGCTTCGGTTGCAAGCACTTGAGTTAAACATGAACATAGGTTAGCTACCTATAGATACATATTGAATGATCAATAAATCTGGTAAACGCTTATTTATATATTGAAACCTGTGAACTCACCAACCTCGCGTTGACATATTTTCTTACATGTTTTCTAAGGTCGCTAAGATAAGACACAGGTGCACATTAGGACATGCATGGGATTCTTCTATTTTGATTGTTGCTTATTTAAGTTGTTTGGATTATTTGGTATTGTACTTGGTTTGGTTTGGACGTTTAGACTTTTGGACTTTTGGTTTGGGCGCGTGTGTTTTGCGCATTTACTTTTCTTTACGCTTCCTCATTTAAATTCTGATTGATATGATATTTTCATTGAGTCCTATGTAGAGTCGTTCAAAGTAACTAATGTCTGAGATCCTGGTTCGTCACTTCCCAAACGGTAAAACTCCGTTAGTTGAAATTTAGGGGTGTGACACCACCAATACTCCTTCCTCAGATCTTGGTACATTTTGTTGGTACCAGGATGGATAGAGTAATGAGACTTATGAGCCTCATCCAAGATTTTTGGTTCTAAGCTCGACACCCATAGGTATCCATACCCGCCCAAAACGTGTCCTAACACCAAGGGTGTTATATTCCAACTTGTCCTGTTGGTCAACCATCCTTTCCTTCTTTATGTTTTCCTTTTTAAGTGCCTCATCTTGAGCCTTTTCAATTTCTCTCATCACATCCGATGTTACCACAAACTAGCAAGCTTTCACTCTAATAGGAGTAGGCATATCCTTTCGGCTTAGAGCTTCAGCCACCACGTTTGCCTTTCCAGGATGGTATATGATTTCACAGTCATAATCTTTCAGGAGTTCCAACCATCGCCTCTGCCTCATATTAAGCTCCCTCTGTTCGAAGAAGTACTTCAAACTTTTGTGGTCGGAGTATATAGTAAACCTCACCCCGTAAAGTTAGTGTCTCAAGATTTTCAATGCGAATACGACGGCAACAAGTTCCAAATCGTGAGTCGAAAAATTGACTTCGTGAACCTTCAGCTGTCGTGATGCATATGCGATCACTCTCCCGCGTTGCATCAGCACGCACCCCAATCCCTGACCCGAAGCGTCAGAGTATACCACAAGGTCTTCATTGCCCTCGGGAAGGGCCAAGACTAGAGCTTGGGTTAACTTTTCCTTCAATTCCTTAAACGCCTCATCCTGGGTCGAACCCCATTCGTACTTTACTTCCTTCCGAGTCAACTTCGTCAATGGCGAAGCTATTTTTGAGAAATCCTGGATGGATCTCCGATAGTAGCCTGCCAACCCCAAGAAACTGCGGATTTCAGTATGTGTCTTAGGAATATTGTAACATCCATGATTTTTCGGCCATATATATATTTTTTTATTATAAATTATTTATTATCTCATGCAATAATAACACTACACATAAATCCTATGCTTGTCCAACATATTATGCCACATTAACTATTATTATTTTTATATCTATTCGATATCTTTTAACTTTGTACTACATATTATTTCCATATTTTATGTTTAACACGTGTAGGTATTTATTTACATATGTATATTGGTAAACATTTTATTTCAATAAATGTATATGAATGTAACCTATGGATTTTAACTCATGTAACCTCACTCATGTACATGAATATAAACATACTTATATATTTACAATTATTAACCAAACCCTATTAAAAATAGTTATTTGTTTTTTAAAACAAAGTCACATATTTAACCATATTTAAAGCCTTATGGATTTGTTTAGATTAAACTTAGTAAGTTTAGTTTTTATGAAGTTCATAAAAATAAATTTAGTTTTGCATCTACAAATGAATTTTAATCAAATAAAGGAAGTCTTGAACCCCTCAATTTGAACCACTTTTGCAAATTCTAAACTCATACCCGTATGTTGACTTTAGAAAGTCAACAGGACCAAAATCATCATCGATCTTGATCCCAAACTTTGCAAGTAGCGCAATTAACTGTAATCAAACCCCTTTAAACCATCGTGCGACAGTTAGGACCGTTCATAACTAGCTAATTACATTGATAATCAAAGAATTTAAGCCTAAACGTACCGTAACCGTCGTCAATCAATCGCGACTTCAATTCAGACATTAAACGTGAAATTAGGCTATAAAAACGAACCCACACCTTCACTACAATCGCCACAAACCTTGTACACTTCTGAATCCATCACATTTCTCATCCCGAACTCCGACAAACTCAAGAATTTCCGATTCGATCGTTCCGGTCTTTCTCCCTCAATCTGCAACCATTCGAGGTAAAATTAGTGTCTTTAGTCTCATTTTGATACGGGGATTAAGAGCCCCATGATCTCGTGGTTGATCTATATCGAAATGGGTGAGATTGTGGTTAGGGCTTGGGACGGGACGATTGGGGAAGGTGACGAACGTGGGCTGGGTGGTAAAACCATATCGTGTCTGTTGAAGAACCAAGGAATATGTCCAGGTCCAACGGTTAAAGCGTTTGCCTTATAGGGATGAGGTCGCGGGTTCGAGCCCATCCCCGCACCTTATTTCTTCCTTTTTGGCGTGCTCCTGAACCCGATTCCTTTGCTTCTTTAGTTTAAAACACTGCAAACAGATCCTAATACCAATCCCGGTCCACTGGTCCAGTGGTTGGTTCGATTGGCTGTTACAGAAGTGTCCCGGGTTCGAGTCCCGTGGCTAGGTTTCATTTTTAAACTATTTTTAAAAAAACACATTTTTAACCTTTTCTTTATAAAAATTACTTTATAAAAACACTAAGGCTCGGGAATATATTATGAACCAAATGACTAACCTATAAAATAGAAACTATTATTTAACCATTTTAGGGATTTAAAACCCTAATAGTTTCTAATTAAAAACGCGTATAATTATTTATTTAAAAGTCCTACGAGGTACTTTTAAACACTATTATCTTATATAACTTATACTCTCCTTATTATTTAATAATGAAGGGCTAATCTAACCATTTAGCTAATTGAAACATTTTAATTTAAACCTACTTATCTACATATTCAACTAAATATTATTACAAACTTATTCGTTTATTACTAGAGAATATATATATACATATATATATATATATGTAAGCAACTTCCCATTAACTAACCTACCCTATACAACAAACAAATACACAAACCCAATTCATTCATACACTAGCCTCTTGAGCATATCATTGATACATATACATTATCCAGACATAGGTTAACCTCATGGTTAGCTAAACACTTGTGCAACTACTCGTACCTTGATTTTCAAGCTACAAACCCAATGTGAGTTTCATAGCCCCCTTTCTCTTTACTATTGTTTACAAATACTCGGGGTGGAACATGTTTACATACAAAGTTACCAAATTCAATACCAATGTTCTAATACTATTTACTATGTGCTTTATGTCTTAAACTGCTTGGTGACCATTACGTGTGTTCATACTAGTACATTCATTAACATGCTACCCAGGCCTAAGGTAGTACCTAACATGATCATTTATAGGGGAATCCGATTCCAGTTAACACGAACCTTGGAGGGTTTTGTGTGTACCATATTACTATTTTTCCAAAACACAATCAGTGGGATTGTACTTACCAGTTTTCCATTTACTACGGATTGAATTGTACGCTTGGAACCTTGTATGTTTTCACATTTATGCCTTAGTTATGCTTTGAACATATTGAATTTCAAATCCTTTTACTTAACTTTTGTTTGGTGTCAAAACCTGTGTTACTCACCAACTACTTATAGTTGACATTTACTCATATGTTTCAGGTGCACCAGTTTGTGGACACTACTTGATCACTTATGAATTTTGACCTAGCTTTATTAAAAGATTAAATTCAACTTATGTCATGTTTGAACTCTTTGTTTTCCATTTCTATTTGTAACGGATGCTTTAATTATGATGAAATAATATTATCACTTGTTAATAGATGATCATGTGCTTATGAACAACCGCGTCAGCCCCGGCGTATAATCCGCCGCCGGCCGGGGTGTGATAGATTGGTATCAGAGCCATGGTTATAGGGAATTAGGTTATTAGACATACATGACCTAGACTATAACCTAGGAGTCCCTAAGCATGAGTTTAGCTTGTGTCTTTTATTAGGAACTCCACTCTATACTCATTTATACACATACTTACCCACATCTATCTACTTCTGCTTACATTAACTACAACAATCTAAGGACTACATGAAACTATTTGAAACTACATGGATTACTTGGAACATATTCTTAGTCTATAGTCTATAACCTTAAGGTACCTTGGCGTAATTATCCTACATATTATCTAGTGTATTACATGAATTATCTTATGTGATATATTACTTGATAACCTACATGTTTACAAAAAAAAAACCACTACTCTTGTGATACCTTATTTGCTACACTATTTGAATTGTTTGCACAATACCTATTTGATATCACTAAATGTTATCCTAAGTTTTGACCTACAATAAAATTTTCAAATCCTGTCAAAGTTTTGGGTTCTGAAAATTAGTAGAGAACATGTGCAATCCGGAAGGGTGAATGCCTGTACTTTGGGTCTTCTGTCTAGGAAAGCATTTTATATAAATCCAAATCAACTGAAGGATCCGTATGCTTTCCTGGGATTTCTTGAAGTGAGTGTTCACCTATAGGCTAAAGCATGTCTTCTTGAAAGTATAAGAACTTGAATCACTTTGATTTGTCATAGCATCCATTCGACTATATGCCAGATGAATGTAATCTAAACATCATCCGCTTAATTATTATAATTTAGTATACAAGTCCAAACCTTATATTTTATCCTTACACTTAATCATATTTAAGTCAACTATACCTCTTCATCCTTATGCCTTGGAAATTTTACCACCCTTATTATCATTTGCAAAGGATTTAAACCCTTAGCCCTTACCATCCGAGGAAAATAAGCTGCTTCAATAGGTGAAGCACACCCTTGGGCCACAAGACACAATCCCTAACGATTCTCACCACAATCATGAGTTCAAATAATAATGTCACTTGTACATGATGGCTGGAAGAATGGGTGTGAGTCCATGAAAGATTCTGACCAAGGAAAGACTGAGTACTTCAGTGTGTCCTTTGTGACCCACCTCTCTTTCCTGGGAATCCTTTTCGTGGGTACACTATTTATAGGTTAAGTGTTACTCCTAATATATTATTATAAGAACTCGGTGTTATGATTAGTCAAAATTTTAAACTCATGAATACCTTTATACTTAACAACTTACCATTACACCTACGACCTCTTTGTACTAGACATGACCTTTACCCTCTTCACTCTCTTGAGAATCACCCAGAAGCAGAATCAACACAAGAGGAAGACTTTGGGTCCCCGTCACAGACAACCAGTTACCAACACGACTAGCCACCAGACCCATGTTTGACCACAGAGCAGATTTGCTTGGGAGCAGGCTTGATACACCGAGCAGCTAAATCACCACCTCTGAGAGACCCTTATCTAAACACCAAACCTATACCATCCAGACCCAAGAGCAGGACAAGCCAAGGAACCTACCAGTGCCTTAGCAGTCCCGGCTGATACTGCTCACCTATATGTAAGGACCGCAGAGTTTCAGAGGCTAGAAATGGAGACCAGGGAATACTTGATGTACATACAGAAATAACTAGAGCTGAAGCCCGGTAAGCAATACAAAAAACCACAACGATGTTCGTCTTAGTGTTCATCTGCTTTCCGATGGAAAACTATCTGAGATGTTAGACATACATTCTATTTCACATTTTCTTAAAACTTAAAATGAAACCCATATCCTGTACCAAAGTATAAATGTTATTATTATTATTTATTTATTTATTTTTTGATTGACATCTAAACCTTCCTTGCAAACTAATTATTTTGTTATTTCCTGATTTGACTAATGTAGTTATTTTGTTCAAATAAAATTTATCAAACCCTCGGTTTATAGATTTCATCTAGATTATAAATTATTTACAAACCCCTTTACCTTGTAAAGAAACTTAATGCAATTTGTTTTATAAAAACATTAACGAATATCTCATTATCTTAGCTAATAATTAATTATGACTTGATTAACTATTTCATTATGACTCTTATTATTTAAACTAATTACTTTTAAAACCTTGGCCTGATTACTAAATAATTTAGCCATTACTTTCTTTTGAAACATTCTCTTTATGATAATTACATTAAATAAATAAAAGGTTCCTATTTATTTATCCAATTATCTATTTATTCAACTTATTATTTTCACTTATTTATTAGATTACAAACAAGAGTAGATTTCAATTACTTGTTTATTTATAAATAAAAAGCACAAATCAGTTATTCATGTACACCTCATTCTAAAATACATGCAAAATTTTCTCACCATCTTACACCTTCGAAAATGTATGAGCTTACTAGTCACTTCAAGGAGATGAATCATTTCGCGTAGGTGTTAACCACCCATATAAACCTCAACAAAATTGAGAACTTAACTACCTACATTATGCAACACGCTTGTCCGCAACACTTGATCACCAACAAGACGTTACTCATGAGGTTAAACTATTTACATATGAACGTTCATAATATACCTGAGACTAAATTGTTTACATTATACACGCAACTCGATTGTTCACGTTATACAAGAGACGTGGTTGTATACAATATACATGATTATTTACATTATAGATGAAACTTGATTACTTGCAATATACATGATACTATTTTGGTCACATTATAGATGGAACTTGATTACTTGCAATATGCACGATACTAGATTGTTCACATGATACATGATACTTGGCTGTTTACAATATGCATAATACTAGATTATTTACGCTATTCATGAAACTTAAGTGTTTGCATTACACACGACACTAGACTGTTTACATTGTTTGCAATTAATTGCCCACTATATACATGAGGCATGATCGTTCACTTTATCCATGAAAACTTGATAGCTATAAACTTTGAGCTACTCGAGGTGTGACGTATTATTATTCAAACACGAGGAAGCTATAAACTTTGAGTTACTCGGGGTTTGACGTATTCTTGTTCAAACAAGAGAGAACTATAAACTTTACGGTAACCTCGAGGGTATGCCTTCTACTTAGGGCACCCATGTATGGGGTTGTGCCACCGTGTTAGTCTCTACTCCCTGATTAACTTTACCATCTAGACACACAATTACTTATTAGCAACTCATGCATGAAAACAATAATAAAATAAATGTTTTGGGTGTTTTCCCCCCTCTGTACCCTCACACAATAGAATGATCTATACGGACCATACGACGATTTGAGTAATTACGGGTGCACACGTAATTATAAAAGTCAGCGCATGGAAAACATAGTAAATTCTGTCGTGTGTGATGATATAAAACCTATGGTGATATGCAATAAAAAACTAATGGGATATGATAAAGGCATAATGGATATACCACTGGTATTTCCTCTACATATAGGTGCTCCTGTCATATTGTCAGAAGTAACGTTGTCCGTATCACGTAGGGTTTCCTATTACCTTGACCTTGACCAATAGTTGTGAATTCCTTATCCAATGGCAATACTTGAACGTGTTAGACTATATCCTAAACAAGCTTAGACCTTAAAATTCCCATCACCCTCATTACAAGTGATGCATCCCATCATTTGAGTCCAAAATCATTCTAGGGCAATCTTTTCCTTAATTCCCCTCAAACAAAATCCATTACCATCATCCATGCCTGACACAATGACCTGACATGACTTCGAGTATCAAATCTTGATCTTGCTATCAAAATTATACCCTTCAAAACCGACAACCAAAGCTCGTTGAGGATCCAAACTCATATTTTTTTCGGATTCAGTAGCCTCCATTAGTTGAATTTCGGGACGAAATTCCTCCAACTTGGGGATACTGTAACATCCATGATTTTTCAGCCACATATATATATATATATATTATTATAAATTATTTATTATCTCATACAATAATAACACTACACATAAATCATATGCTTGTCCAACATATTATGCCACATTAACTATTATTATTCGATATTTTTTAACCTTGTACTACATATTATTTCCATATTTTATGTATAACACGTGTAGGTATTTATTTACATATGTATATTGGTAAACATTTTATTTCAGTAAATGTATATGAATGTAACCTATGGATTTTAACTCATGTAACCTCACTCATATACATGAATATAAACATACTTATATATTTACAATTATTAACCAAACCCTATTAAAAATAGTTATTTGTTTTTTTAAAATAAAGTCACATAGGGTCACGTTAACCCCTGAGTAACCGTCGTTACTCCCTACCAGTTGTACAACATCAAACCATTGGCAGGCCACCAAGACACTGCCCCTGTTGCTCTTATGGCAACTATGGCTCGCTGTCTATAATCTTCCACAAGGCTGGGAATTCCTAGACTTCATTCGTCAATTCCATTCATTCGACAGATAAGATTTGTAATGACTTCTTTAAAACCTTTGCCCTTTTTCTTTTCTTTTCATAAAACCTTTCATTCATTTTCGAAACCCTTTACCTTTAGTTTAAACCATTTCTTTATAAACATTTCGTTCGTAAACATTTCATTCATAAAACTTTCTTTCCATAAACCGTTCATTCCAAATCATTTCATTTCGTAAACATAGTTTCATAAGCATCATTTTATAAACATAGTTTCATAAACATCGTTTCGTAAAAACATCATTTCATATGTATGCACACCAGCCCGAAAACATTATATAAAACATTTAAAAGAGGGCTTCTAGAACTCACCTGATAAGCTAATCCGGGTTGCCCTAAACAAAGGTCCCACTACGTCACTCCCGATCTGAATTTGATAGTTAAATACACATCAAACCCAACCCTGACTCTAACGGTTTAACCATTCTAAACATACTAACTTTACTTAAACAACCCTGCGTACTTGATAAGTACGCAGGGTCCTCTTCCTGCGTACTTGATAAGTACGCAGTGCTCTCTTCCTGTGTACTTGATAAGTTCGCAGGACCTGCTCCGTGTGTACTTGATAAGTACGCACGATCTGTTTCTTCGCAAAACCCTAACTTTTCGCATTCTGGTTTGATCACGTCAAGATCCCGAACCTGTTTACATTCAAAACGTTTGTTTCCACTAAGGAACTCAAATCTATGCTTATATATCAGTTTTATCCGTGAAAACGTTACCTTTTCACCCAAAACCCGAAAACCCCAAAAACGAACAAAAACTCAGACGATCGTTACCTGAATCTAGTTTCTGATCCGGAGGTTCTTCTCACGAGCTATGGAGCAACACTTTGCTGAAATCTCGGGTCGATCCGTCAACTTTCTCTCTCTACGGTTTCTCTCTCTAGAACTTACAAATGAGAGAAATGGTGGAGGTCTAAGCTATTTATTGGGGAGGCTCCCCTTCCAGCCCGCCGGCCCATCCGGCCCGACCCGTCATGCCTCGTTCATTTATTTCGTCATTTTAACCGTCGTTTTATTTTTGGGATGTTACAAGTCTACCCCCTTACAATAGGTTTCGTCCCTAAAACCTATCATAAGTCAAATAGATAAGGGTACGACTCCCTCATTTCCTTCTCCGTTTCCCAAGTGGCTTTCGATCCCTTTCGATGTTTCCATTGGACTTTAACCAATTGGACAATCTTATTACGCAAACACTTATCCTTCTTGTCTAAGATGGCCACGGGTTCTTCGATGTAATTAAGGCTGTTGTCGACCTCGATGTCAGTAAGTGGTACGTGAGCTGATTCATCCGCCAAACACTTTCGCAAGTGTGATACATGGAAGGTAGGATGAATCCCACTCAACTCATCAGGCAACTCTAGCCGATAAGCGACTTCACCCACCCGTGCCATTATCCTGAATGGTCCGACGAATCTCGGACTTAACTTCCCTCTCTTCCTGAATCGTATTATTCCCTTCTAGGGTGACACTTTCAACATTACTCTGTCCCCAACATCGAACTCGATAGGCCTTCGTCGTTTATCCGCATAGGATTTCTGATGATCTTGTGCGGCCTTCATACGTGCTTTGATTTGATCAAACCTTTCTGACATTTCTCTTACTGCTTCAAGACTCCCTAATTCCTTTTGTCCAATCTCACCCCAACAAATCGAGGTCCTGCATCTCCTCCCATACAACATTTCGTAAGGCGGCATGCCTATCGTCGTGTGATAACTATTGTTGTAGGAGAATTCGGCTAACGGCAGATGACTGTCCCAACTGCCGCCGAAATCGATAATACAAGCACGAAGCATATCCTCCAATGTCTGAATGGTCCTTTCAGACTGGCCATTCGTTTGTGGGTGGTACGCCGTGCTGATATTAAGCCTCGTGCCCATCGCCTCGTGAAATCTTTTCCAGAACCTCGATGTGAATCGTGTGTCCCGGTCAGATACGATCGTCAAAGGCATCCCATTCCGTGCTACTACTTCGTTAATAAATACTTCCGCTAACCTTTCCGACGAGAACGTCTCGCGAATAGGTAGGAAATTAGCACTCTTCGTTAAACGGTCCATAATTACCCAAATGGTATCATGACCTTTAGTTGTGCAAGGTAGCTTGGTTATGAAGTCCATGGTAATGTGTTCCCACTTCCATTCCGGTATATCAAGTGGTTGAATCTTTCCATACGGTTTCTAGTGTTCGGCCTTTACCTACGAGCAAGTTAAGCACTTGCTTACATACTTTGTCACCTCACGTTTCATCCCAGGCCACCAGTATTCCTTTCTCAGATCTTGGTACATTTTGTTGGTACCAGGATGGATAGAGTACCGAGACTTATGAGCCTCTTCCAAGATTTTGGTTCTAAGCTCGCCACCCATAGGTATCTATACCCGTCCAAAACGTGTCCTAATACCAAGGGTGTTATATTCCAACTTGTCCTGTTGGCCAATCATCCTTTCCTTCTTTATATTTTCTTCTTTAAGTGCCTCGTCTTGAGCCTTTTCAATTTCTCTCATCACATCCGATGTTACCACCAACTAGCAAGCTTTCACTCTAATAGGAGTAGGCATATCCTTTCGGCTTAGAGCGTCAGCCACCACGTTTGCCTTTCCAGGATGGTATATTATTTCACAGTCATAGTCTTTCAATAGTTCCAACCATCGCCTCTGCCTCATATTAAGTTCCTTTTGTTCGAAGAAGTACTTCAAACTTTTGTGGTCAGAGTAAATAGTAAACTTCACACCGTACAGGTAGTGCCTCCGGATTTTTAATGCGAATACGACAGCAGCAAGTTCCAAATCGTGAGTCGGATAATTAGCTTCGTGAATCTTTAACTGCCGTGACGCATACGCGATCACTCTCCCGCGTTGCATTAACACGCATCCCAATCCCTGACCCGAAGCGTCAGAGTATACCACTAAGTCTTCATTGCCCTCGGGAAGGGCCAAGACTGGGGCTTTGGTTAGCTTCTCCTTCAACTCCTTAAATGCCTCATCCTGGGTCGAACCCCATTCGTACTTTACCTCTTTCCTAGTCAACTTTGTCAATGGCGAAGCTATTTTTGAGAAATCCTGGATGAATCTCCGATAGTAGCCTGCCAATCCCAAGAAACTGCGGATTTCAGTTGGCGTCTTAGGAATATTTCATTCCCTTACCATTACTATCTTTGCTGGGTCAACCATAATGCCGTTCGGGTTAATGACGTGACCTAGGAATTGGACTTCCCTAAGCCAGAACGCGCATTTGGAGAACTTAGCATACAACTTTTCCTTTTTCAGAGCCTCCAACACCTCCTTTAAGTGACATGCGTGATCACCCTCATTCTTGGAGTAGATGAGGATATCATCGATGAACACGATTACCGATCGGTCTAGCATCGGTCGACACACCCTATTCATCAAATCCATGAACACTGCGGGGGAGTTCGTCAATCCGAAAGACATTACGCGGAACTTGAAATGTCCATAATGCGTGCGAAATGCAGTTTTCGGTATGTCTTCTTCCCTCACCTTCAACTGATGGTACCCGGATTGAAGGTCGATTTTTGAGAACCAACTTGCGCCCTGTAATTGATCGAACAGGTCGTCGATCCTTGGTAAAGGGTACTTGTTCTTCACCGTACGTTTGTTCAACTCGCGATAATCAATACACATTCTCATCGAACCATCCTTCTTCTTCACAAACAACACCGGAGCACCCCACAGCGAGATGCTCGGTTGGATAAATCCTTTCTCAAGTAATTCGTCTAGTTGTGCCATTAACTCTTTCATCTCCACTGGTGCTAGTCGATATAGAGCCTTAGCCACGGGCTAGGCATCTGGTACTAAGTCGATTCGAAATTCGATCTCTCTGTCGGGTGGTATCCCAGGCAAATCCTCTGGAAACACCTCCGGGTACTCGCGCACCACGGGTACATCGTCTAGCTCCTTCACTTCCTTACACTCGTCAATTACGTATACTAGATAAGCCTCGCATCCGCGCCTCAAGTAATCTGCTACCTTAATCATCGAGATGACGTTTGGCATCGGGGCGTCACGATCTCCAAGAACCTCGACTTTGCTACCGTCCGGAGCCTTGAGTCGGATTATCTTTCGTTTACATATAATTTGTGCTTCATTGGCAGTTAGCCAATCCATTCCTAACACGACATCAAACCCACCCAAAACCATAACAAACAACATGACAGGGAACTCATGACCTTCTATTTTTATCATGGAGTTGTCAACTACATCGGTCACTGTCGCAGTTCTTCCCTCAGCGGTTTCTACGCTAAAGGCCCTTGCTAGCTTACTGACAGTGTACTTCACTCGTTTACAAAAAGTCGCAGATATAAAAATCTTACTTGCACCTGAATCAAATAACACAGAAACAAAAGTGTTGTCAAGGATGAACGTACCTGACGCCACATCGGGGTCTGCCCTGGCTTGGTCTTGCGTCAGTGCGTACGCACGAGTCTTTGCTCGGGGCCTCTCTTCTTTCCTTTCCGGGCCTTTCCCTTTCCCGGCTTCACCCATTCTCGGTTTCGGGCATTCCCTACTCAGATGACCGACATCCCCACAATTATAGCACTTGAAGTGTTGTGGGCACTCACGGGAGTAGTGCCCGGTCTTGCCACACTTGAAGCAAAAGTTAGATCCCATTCTACATTCACCAGTATACTCCCTTCCACACTTCTTACAAACAGTCGGCTCATCCACCTGAGCCCTCTTATCACAAGTCCCAAACATCTTTCCACCAGTTCGCTTGTTTGAGAAGCTCAGTCTCTTCTTCAGTTCCTCAATGGCGACGACATTCAGCGCCAGATCATCAAATACCACGCCGCTCAGTTCTACTACCGAATCATAGGTATTAGGGGTGTTTGCCTTAACATAAGTGCAGACCTGGTCCGGCAGTCCTTGTATGTAGCATCCAATCTTTCTTTCCTCAGTCGTGACAAGATGTGGCACCAGACGTACCAGTTCATTGAATCGGGTTGTGTATTGCCGGTGCGTCATGCTCCCAGCCTTCAAACCCAGAAATTCCCTCTCTACCTTCTCAATCTCGTTCCTTGGGCAGAAATTCTTGATCACCAAGGTTTTCAAGTCAGCCCACATCATCGCATCCACAACCTCGCTCCCTTTTGCCTGACGTACACCTTCCCACCATTGGGATGCTTCTTCTCTCAAGGAGTTAGCAGCAAATTTCACAACTTGATCCGCCCGACATTCGCTGAGACGGATGGCAGCCTCCATACGGATTATCCAGTCAAACGTAGCTATCGCGTCTTTCTTTCCAGTCGGGACTGGTGGGTCACATGCCTTAAAGGACTTATAGTCGCAACCACGGTTAAGCGGTGCGTTGATTGCCTCAGTGTTCGGGGTGTCAACCGTCGTGTTAGACCCACCTTCCCCATTAACCTTCTTCAATGCTTCAGCTAAAAGACCTGGCAGAGAAGTTTGCATCAGCTCGGTGAATTCTCGAGCTATAGCTGCTCTCACTTCTGGTTCAAAAGTGAAAGGTTGTTCTTCAACCAGTGTCTGCTCAGTTCCATGCACACTAACCGCTGGTTCAGTGTGAACACTTCCTTCTTCACTATACTCTTGGCGCGCACGGGTCCTGCCACGCCCACCATTTCGACCGCCGGTACGACCACCGGTACGGCCCCCACCACGTCTTTCGTTTCCTCTCCTTTCCATTTCGTTCTATAAGACAAGGAATCCAATGTCATCACGCTAGTTAACAAATAAAATTCAATAAGCACTGTAAGATGTTAATATACACTGGCCATCTGCAATTAACCATTACACTACCTTTCGATTTCTATTTAACCACCTTTGTGATTCCACCAGAACACAAGTCCTTACCTAACCCTTTCTAAGGCATACTACATACACATACTCTACTTTTCATACCTGGTGTTGTGGCTCGAGTTACCCGTACTGGCATTAGCTTTCGGTCCCATTCACAGTTTAAGTTCAGACACTGAGAGTGTCCGAATCTCTCAAACTATTGCTCTGATACCAACTTGTTAGACCCTAAACCCGGGAGGCCTCACTTGTTGGATTTACTCATTCACAAACAGTTCTTAAACTTGATTATCAAATAACGCAGCGGAAAATACTTCAAATAGACATAACCATTACATTATTTAACAACGGAAGCGTAACATAGTCTATTACATAAACATATCATAATCTAATCATAACGGGATGCCAGTCTTCATGATCAACCGGGTAACTCTTCTCGCTTGCCAAGCATCATCGTCCATCATCCATACCTGCCTTAACCTGAATGTGCATACTAAAAAGTCAGCTATGCTGGTGAGTTCTAGTTTTCGTTCGATTTAAGAAATGGTTCATCAATTCAAAACATTCATTAGGGTTTAACATCACGTATAAGAAAACAAGGCCTTTCGCTCATCATTGAAAACCTTTAAACCTTTTTCCTCATCATAAACACATTGAACGGATCATTTGTTTAAAACGTTTAGCATTCATTTTAAGTCATACATTACTATCTACAATCTGTATCTTTCTTTAAGCGTCTCTGTGTCCCCGAAGGAACCTTGCATGTCGTGGATAACCGTTACGTATCGCCGTCATTGCCACAATACCATACATTCCGTCAATTCCCTTTTTGTATTGCCCCCAAGGCTTAACTGCACGAGGACCGACAATACCCATTCAGTTGCCCCTATGGCTCTCATGTCCATAGACCGACAACCTCCATCGACGGCTATGGCTCACGGCCATAACACATTCGGATCATAATTTAACCTTACATAGGGTCACGTTAACCCCTGAGTAACCGTCGTTACTCCCTACCAGTTGTACAACATCAAACCATTGGCAGGCCACCAAGACACTGCCCCTGTTGCTCTTATGGCAACTATGGCTCGCTGTCCATAATCTACCACAAGGCTGGGAATTCCCAGACTTCATTCGTCAATTCCATTCATTCGACAGATTAGATTTGTAATGACTTCTTTAAAACCTTTGCCCTTTTTCTTTTCTTTTCATAAAACCTTTCATTCATTTTTGAAACCCTTTACCTTTAGTTTAAACCATTTCTTTATAAACATTTCGTTCGTAAACATTCCATTCATAAAACTTTCTTTCCATAAACCGTTCATTCCAAATCATTTCATTTCGTAAACATAGTTTCATAAGCATCATTTTATAAACATAGTTTCATAAACATCGGTTCGTAAAAACATCATTTCATATGTATGCACACCAGCCCGAAAACATTATATAAAACATTTAGAAGAGGGCTTCTAGAACTCACCTGATAAGCTAATCCGGGTTGACTTAAACAAAGGTCCCACTACGTCACTTCCGATCTGAATTTGATAGTTAAATACACATGAAACCCAATCCTGACTCTAACGGTTTAACCATTCTAAACATACTAACTTTACTTAAACAACCTGATGCCTGCGCACTTAGCAAGTGCGCAGACCCTGCTTCCTGCGTACTTAATAAGTATGCAGGATCCTCTTCCTACGTACTAGATAAGTACGCAGTGCTCTCTTCCTGCGTACTTGATAAGTACGCAGGACCTGCTCCGTGCGTACTTGATAAGTACGCACGATCTGTTTCTTCGCAAAACCCTAACTTTTCGCATTCAGTTCTGATCACGTCAAGATCCCGAACCTGTTTACATTCAAAACATTTGTTTTTTATTAAGGAACTCAAATCTATGCTTATATTTCAGTTTTATCCGTGAAAACGTTACCTTTTCACCCAAAACATGAAAAACCCAAAAACGAACAAAAACTCAGATTTAGGCCCGATCGTTACCTGAATCTAGTTTCTGATCCGGAGGTTCTTCTCACGAGCTATGGAGCAACACTTTGCTGAAATCTCGGGTTGATCCGCCAACTTTCTCTCTCTACGGTTTCTCTCTCTAGAACTTGCAAATGAGAGAAATGGTGGAGGTCTAAGCTATTTATTGGGGAGACTCCCCTTCCAGCCCGTCGGCCCATCCGGCCCGACCCGTCATGCCTCGTTCGTTTATTTCGTCATTTTAACTGTCGTTTATTTTTAGGATGTTACAATTATTTTACATCATTTTTATGCAATAAAGACACTCTATTTTCAAACCCGTATTTGTTCAATACAAAGTGTCACATCAATTATCAAAGCAGTGTGTACCAAATCAGAGTTTCAAATTTTGCATTTTCTCATCATTTATCTATTATATATAACCTATATATATATATATATTTGTTTATAGTAAAACAAATCACTTATACAACTTTAATTTTATAATAAATGGAGTTTTCCCTTTATAAAATAAAGTGAATAAAACAAACGACGTTTTATTTTTATAAAAAAACAAATTTTATAAACATTTAAAATGAATTTAAAGCAAATATTATGAGCCTTGAACCTTTTTCCTAGCCATGAACCCCCCTTTTTGCCTTTGAACCCCTCTTCTATACTTGAACCCTTCACCTTTGAACCCCCATATCCTTAGACCCTCTGTGATTTTGACTTTGGTATGTCAAAATCGTAACCTAAACTCTTAAATCCCATTTTCCAATCAACGATGTTACCATTTTTTATCCAGACCCTGAAATCACGCAACCGTTTTATACCTTTAATCCTCCATTACAACTCGTTAATTACAAGAATTCAAACTCCCGGTCGTTTTTCTTAAAACCCATAACTCAAGTTTGAATTCCCCAAATCTCGTTCCAATAACAACTGTAAACGCATTCCAATCATTGGTATCATCCTAAAAGTACCCATAGCCTCTTACAACTCGATTACACCTCCAATTTCATTCCGTTCTTTCTCCCGTTTCGCGATCGGCTCTAGGGACGGGACTCACGACCTGCGACGTCTCAATCAACACAGCTTCTCCTTGCCTTCTGAATTGACCACAGGTATCTATTCGATCCGCATCATCTATGATATCCTTGCTATCGATTTAGGGCTTAAAAGGTACTGGAGTGCGACTTGAGGGCTGGGCAGGGAAGAAGATGAAGCAGTACCTTTTGTTTATGAATTTGTTCTGCCTAATCTTTATCAAAGCATAAGCCAGATCAACTGGTTAAATCTTATGGCACCCAAACACCTGGTCTCGGGTTCTAGACCCGACAGTTCCCCCTTTTTCTTTCTTTTTCTAGTTGTTTTGGATTCCACCTATTTCACACACACACACTTATATAATTATAATTAAACCTACTCTTTTATAAACTTTCAATGGTTTTATAGTTAATATCCTTTAAACTAAAAGTATATTTATAATTATTTTCTAAAAAGCATTTTGATCATCACAAACGTATAACTTATGGTGCATGAACATCATCATTTTAAGTACGTATTATCTCGTTACCACTTTATATATTTCAAAACTGTGACAAACGTTATGCTATTTAAACACTATTAATTTATATATAACATTTAAAGTTATAAAATGGTCATGTTTCTTTAACACCTTAAGTTTTGTTAAACAAAAGAACTATAAATATTTTAGCAACCGAAACATTTTAAAACGGCATGATCCATAACATATCATTAATAATAATACGATTTTGTTAGTGTTAATTGTAACATCAATTTAATTTAATTGTTCTATTAGTATATTCGTCATATTAATATTATTACTTTCACAAATAATATGGTTATAAACAATCATTAGTTGATTAATCTTACTAAATTGGGGTTCATAAATATTAAAATTCGCATAACTAAATTTAATTACATATTTCAAGTTGTATTGTTGTGGTATAACATTTCAACGTGATGATTGTTTTAATTAGCCTAATTTTAAGCACCTTTGACTTCGTCTTAATAATGTAAATATTGATATTTAGTATATTAATACATATATATATATATATATATATATATTTACATATAATAATTATTATTGACATCTATTTTTCTTTATAAACAAAACTTATAAGACATCGTTTATAAACGTTATTCACATTCTCGATCATTCGGCCACTCCTAAAATCCTAAGATCCCAAATCGTTCCGTTCTCATTTCCTTTTTAATCATTTCTAGATATTAAATTGTATAATTATTTATTTAGGGCATCGTCAAACCGGTTCACTTGTCCCCACGATCTGGTTCAAGTATAAGTCACAAAATCAAGGTGAGTTTACATAGCCCTTTTTTCTTATTTACACATTTGGGGTGAAACATGATTACATTCAAACACTATTTACAATTATACACGTACAATTCTACAATATGATCATATGTGTTTATTTGTGCTTTATGCTTGGATGCTAATTGTTAAGGCTACATATACATGATGTACACGTGCAAATACAAATACATAACTTCAGACTAACATGTGTTGTTATGCCCTACATTAGGATAACATGTGTTGTTATGCCCTACATTTATATCAGGATAACATGTGTTGTTATGCCCTACATTAGGATAACATGTGTTGTTATGCCCTTCAATTACAAGGTCTCTTTTGTGCATTTAGCTTAACTTAGATTCTCCATAAATGCTTTATAAACCATGCATCATATGAATTGTACACAAAACATTTGAACTTTACTCGTGGTGTCAAAACCTATGTATGCTCACCAACTATTTATAGTTGACCCTCTTGTTTTATCATGTTTCAGGTACAGTTGTTTGAGTTATGATTCAAGCTACATCACTTAGGGTTGAGGACCTAGTCTTAAATTTTAATACGGAGCTTCATGTATTCTTAAATTCTTGTAAATGATGTAAATGATTACTTGAGTTATGAAATGAAAATTTACTGTTTAATTATTTCAACTTTAGCAAACCATGAGCTTATGAACAGTCTACATATCCTGCCCCGACGTTTTCGCCGTCGGTTGGGGGGTGACACCATGATCTGTGGTCGATCTATATCGAAACGAGTGAGATTGTGGTTAGGGCTTGGGACGGGACGATTGGGGAAGGTGACGAACGTGGGCTGGGTGGTAAAACCATATCGTGTCTGTTGAAGAACCAAGGAATATGTCCAGGTCCAGCGGTTAAAGCGTTTTCTTTATAGGGATGAGGTCGCGGGTTCGAGCCCACCCCCGCACCTTATTTCTTCCTTTTTGGCGTGCTCCTGAACCCGATTCCTTTGCTTCTTTGGTTTAAAACACTGCAAACAGATCCTAATACCAATCCCGGACCACTGGTCCAGTGGTTGGTTCGATTGGCTGTTACAGAAGTGGCCCAGGTTCGAGTCCCGTGGCTAGGTTTCATTTTTAAACTATTTTTAAAAAAACACATTTTTAACCCTTTCTATATAAAAATTACTTTATAAAAACACTAAGGCTCGGGAATATATTATGAACCAAATGACTAACCTATAAAATAGAAACTATTATTTAACCATTTTAGGGATTTAAAACCCTAATAGTTTCTAATTAAAAACGCGTATAGTTATTTATTTAAAAGTCCTACGAGGTACTTTTAAACACTATTATCTTTTATAACTTATACTCTCCTTATTATTTATTAATGAAGGGCTAATCTAACCATTTAGCTAATTGAAACATTTTAATTTAAACCTAATTATCTACATATTCAACTAAATATTATTCAACCTAATTATCAACATTTTAATAACATTTAAAGGATAAATAAGGATTAATAGTACTTATTTAAAGAGTAAACAATTATTAAGGATAATTAGGTATTCATAAGAATAAACAATATAATTCATTTAGGATTTATTAAAGTTTCAAGTATTAAACATTTATTTTACAAGTTATCTTGTAATAAATAAATGTTTATAGGTTTAAATAAATGTTTATAAGTTTAATTAAATGACAAGTTTTTCCATAAGTTTATAGAATTCCTTGTAAAGTTTATGTTTTAAATTATAAGTTTATAAATGTTTTAAAACTATAAGTTTTTATAAATGTTTTAAATAAGTACCTTATAAGTTTATAAAGTTTCTATTTAACTTTTATAAGTTTGCAAAAGCTAGAAAATTAAAGTATATTTATTTCTTATGTTTCCAATTAACATAAATAAACAAGTTTTAGCAAATATGAATTTCATAAAAATGTATAAGTCTAATTGTTTATAGTTAAGTTTTATAGGTTTATGAAATTTTTATAAGTTTTATGTTTAAATAAAAGTTTATCAATTTATCTAAAGTTTAACGTAATTTATTTATTAATAATTTAGAGTTTCTGAGTTTATAAAATAGTTTCCATTGTACGCATAATTTTATAACGTTAGAAGGTATTTTTTTTATAGTTTTTAAGCTTTTAAAACTATTTTTAAAGAATTAATTATTATAGGTTTTAACTAACCTTAATTAAATAAAATTGTTCTGGAAGATAAAAGTGAGGTTAAAAATTAGTTTCATGTTTATAAAAGTTTAACTGATTTTATAAGAATTTTTAAAGAATTTAGAAACTGATTAAAAAGCCCAAAAAAAGAAATCAAAAAGACTCAGGCTTGACCGGATCGAACCCGGGTTGCCTGGGTCACAAACACGCATGCTCAACCACCGGACCATGAGCCTTATTGATGCTATAAACCAAGAAAGAAATACTGATAAAAACAAACTCAAATCACGCCAATTTCCTTATGAACCCTAGTTTTTAAATCTCCCAATTCGAATCGCATTACCCTCTGTTTATGAAATTAAACAGAGGGCTTTTGATCCTCTCATGAAATCGATCGTGATGGACTCAAGGATTACCTGATTTGGTGCCGTTTTGAGGGAGAACAAGCTTGGAGGTCGAGGTCTCTGTCCACGGTTTAAATCGGAAAATGCAGGTATGATTTGAGCGAATTGAGAGTGTAGAGGGTTGGAGTGTGTTGTCGTCTACTCGCGGGTATCCGTATTTATACACGATTTCGTGATTAAATGCTCGATTAGGTGGGAAGTTGGCGGATGGGTTAAAGCGGATCGAATGCGACTCACGCGGGTGCGAGAATCGAAATTGGGTATTGATTGTTGTTGGGTTTCGGTCGCATGCGGGAGGCGACACCCGAGGTTCACTGAATCCGGTCGATTTCGCGATTTCGGAGGAAATGGGTTGGAAAACGGCGTGTTACGGGTTTCGAACCTGGGACCGAGTCGGTTCTGGAGGTTTGGGGAAAACACATAAAGGTCCCTATAGTTTCAAGGGTTAACATTGTGCGTATTAACTTAAGTTTTTTAGTTCAAACCAAGTTTGGAAAAATGACAGTTTTAGTCCCTCGACTTTTAGAAGTTTAATAAGTTTTCTCAAATGATTTTAATCATTTTTATAAAATGATTCCCATGATTATTTGTTTATAAGTTTAAGAAATTGAAAGGAGTTTATATCATTTACCTAAATACAAACTTATAAAGTTTTAAGAATATATATATATTAATTTAAAATGGATATTCATTTTCAAGGAAATAGTTTTAATACGATTTTCGAGTTTTAATTTATTAACACGTGCCAGTGTTTAGGAAAAGATATGTCGAAAATCTCGGATATTACAGTCTCCCCTACTTTAGGAAATTTCGTCCCGAAATTAAAGTAGAAGGGTTTAGTTTATGATTGGAATCTATGATACGCCCACGTATAATGAGAAAGATACTTTACGTTCCCAAGTAAACCTTGGGTTACGTTTAGAGTTCTAAAGGGAAAGTATCTATAGGAATAAGATTTCTCTTGAGTTTCTAAGTTTTCAAAACGTATGGTTCCCTAGAGTTTCCCTAAGAAGCATATAGTTTCATCGAAAACATATGAAGATTTGTTTTCAGAAATGTATTTGAGAGAATAACTGATGAACTTCCATTCCCGATTTAAAGCGAGGTGCATCACCCGGAATGGATTTGATGATAGTTCAAGGATTTGAGTTTGTAGACTAATACGTCTAAGGATTACTACGGTACCTAAGTTCCGTAGCTACCTTTTACGATAAGTCTTAGATCATAGCACACGACAGAGTTTACTATGTATTTCCATACGCTGATTTTCATACTTACGTGTGCACCCGCAAACATTTAAATCGTCGCATAGTCCGCATAGGCCCTTCCATTTGTGTGTGGATCAAGAAAGAGTACAAGAATTTGTTTAACTCATGACTATTGTTTCCGCGTAAGAGTGATCATTGATTAACGAGTCCCTTAGAGAGAACGTCATTCAATAATTAAAGAGAAAAGAATTTGACAAGATTTAGAGTTTCAAAGTTTCCTTGTGTTTGAATAAGAATACATCAAACATCGAGTAGTTTAAAGTCTTTACACTTTCCTCGTGTTTGATCAAGAATACGTCAAACCTTGAGTAGTTTAAAAGTCTTATACGTTCATCATGTTTGAACAAGAATACGTCAAACACGGAGTAGTTTAAAGTCTTTACATGTTCATAGTGTTTGAACAAGAATACGTCAAACATGGAGTAGTTTAAAGTCTTTTTACGTTCATTGTGTTTAAACAAGAATACGTCAAACATGGGGTAGGTTAAAGTCTTTTCACGTTCATTGTGTTTGAACAAGAATACGTCAAACATGGAGTAGTTTAAAGTCTTATACGTTCATCATGTTTGAACAAGAATACGTCAAACATGGAGTAGTTTAAATCGCGTTTGAACAAGAATACGTCAACATAGAATTGAGTTTGAACAAGAATACGTCAAACATAGAATAGTTTAATTTGTGTTTGAACAAGAATACGCCAAACATAGAATTGTGTTTGAACAAGAATACGTCAAACATAGAATAGTTTATATTGTGTTTGAACAAGAATACGTCAAACACAGAATAGTTTAAATTATGTTTGAACAAGAATACGTCAAACATAGAATTGTGTTTGAACAAGAATACGTCAAACATAGAATAGTTTATATTGTGTTTGAACAAGAATACGTCAAACATAGAATAGTTTAAATTGTGTTTGAACAAGAATACGTCAAACATATAATAGTTTAAAGTCTTTTAGTTTAGCTTCAGTGTATAGAAGTATACGATTACGTTTTAAGTATAAAGCGGTTATCTAAATACTCTAGTATTTAAGAGAGGTGTGGGACAGCGTTTGGAACAGGATTAACCGTTATCCGCTCTTTCGCAGAAGATTCGAGTTGTCCAGGAGGTTAGGTGGATCCCTATTATTTTGGGTTTGAAGAGAAGACTAGGGAGGTACTCTGCTAAATAGAGCAACGTCCCCCTTCATATTAGTTTCTAGTATAAATAATGAAGTTTGCTCGTGTATTTGGAATGAATGTTTATCACGTCTTATAAGGTTTAGTTAAGACGAACACAATAAGTTTTCAAGACTAAGAATCCAAGTATGAGTTTGAAACTAGGATAAGTCAATTGATTTCAAGTTTCAATATTAAGCTTTACATGATCCTTTGTTGTATATGCTCCCTTTGGGTTAGAAGGTGTTTGGTTTCAAAGATATGGTTTTGAATATTTGTATGAGTTTCTTTACATGACTCAAAAAGTCTTCGACCTTGTGTATACGAAATCTAATGTTTTAGTAACGTGCATTTAAGCTTTTAGTTCTCGTTGTGATCTATAGCAAAACTTTCACGTGACAAGAGTTGGATGAGGAAAGTCTCCTAGCATAGTGCAACGGGAAAAGTTTCGATAAGGTTTATGATAGTGTGTTTACAAATGATTTATCTTGATTCATAACAGAAAGTATAGTTTTCTTTTGTATAGAATGTAATTAAGATGTTCAAAAACGACGAGTTAGGCATCGATAAGTAGTATAAGTAAGACTTATAAAAGATAGGTGTGATTGTCAAGCGAAAAGTTGGTCAAGTTTACAAGTGTTAAGTCTATACAAGAAGTAAGGGTCATGGTTGTTTAGGGTAATGATTCGTAAGTCGTGTTGTTTTTGAAAAAGTGCTTACGAATTAGGGGGTTTGTGCAAGTTTTATTCTTCGGTTACATGTGTCACTTAGGATTTTTATAGTTTAATGCAACGTTGTTAATTATCTCAAGTATTAACGCGAGTTGTTTTTGATGAAAGTGTTTGGGTAGCAGTGTTAAGTTGGTAATGATGAAGGAAAGTCAAACTAGTAAGTGGTAACAAGGTAAATTTCAAAATAACTTTCGTTAAATGTTTCAAAATTGGGACTTCTAGCCCTTACATAATACGATTTAAACGGAAAAATTAAGGTGTGTAAGTGAGTTGATTTAATATGTTCAAAAAGGTTTTTATTCATAATACTGAGTCATCACAGTAATATATAAAAAAATGGGTTTTGGCTTGAAGTTGGTGGGCTAACGAAGAGAATTCCCGGAAGAATGGGTGGGTTGCAAGGACTCACTTATGTACCCTATTTCCCTAGCCAGAACATCCTCATGGGCCTACAACTTCTCTCAGTTGTTGTCACCGATGTTTGGGTTTATGGTACTATGTCGAGGTTCATTATGGGTTTAGAGTCTTAAACGTGGAGCTTGTTTATCCTATAGTAGGCTTCTTCTCTTGCGGGAAAACGATCAGGTTACTAATCCATTTGTTAATGTACTTTAGGTTTAAAAGACGTTAAATTTTGTTTACAAGAAACGGTGATGTGTAAGTTTTAAGGACGTATGAAGGTTTTGAGATATATAAAAGTGTAACAAAGTTTTGAGTTAGTCATAAAATGAAGTTTGCTTGAGTGACGAAAAATGAAATGAGACACAAGGGTTTCCCCTTATGTGCCAAGTTTATAAAATAATGAAGTTCGTAAAAAGACTTGTATGTCAATACATAGTTTTAAATGGGCTGTTAGTTCAAGGATCATGAAGTTTAAGGATGTATGAAAACTTTGAGATGTATAAAAGTGTAACAAAAGTTTTTGAGTTAGTTATCAAATGAAACTTGGTTAAGTGCTAAGGAGGTAAGGTAAAAATACATGGGTTACCTCTTAGGTGTCATATTTATAAAATAATGAAGCTTTATAGGAGAATTTGTAGGGTAATACATAGTTTTAAGGGTTATATTACAACGATCATGAAGTTTATTGGGTAGTATCTATAAATATAAGTTTATGTATGTAGTTTTTAAGTATAATCTCGTAAGAATTTCTCCTTGAATGTAACTCCTTCAGGTCATGACGAGTAAGCATGCTGTCATGCGACCATTCTTGAAGAGACGAAACGTAAGAATCATAGAGTAAAGGTTACAGAGGAAAGTTTTTGAATCATGAATTTATGAAGTGTATAGTATTTGAGATGGTACTCATTTAGTGCATATCACTAAGTAAGGACTTTGACATATCAAGAGAGATCTAAGCTCACTAATGTTTAGAGAAGTCATGCATTCCTATAAGTGGATACTCATCCCAAGAATTCCCAAGAAAGCATACGGGTCCAACGGTTGATTTGGATTTATACGAAATGCTTTCCTTGACAGAATTTCCCAGAATACAGGTATTCACCCTTCCGGTCCGCACTAGTTCTCACACATTATCTAGAACTTAAATATTCTTGACGAGAGTTTAGTGGTGGATTAGGCTTGAATCCTAAGAACGTACCCTCGATGTAGTAGACTCTTGTAGCACGTAGATAAGTAGAAACGTAGAATCTTCAAATGTATAAGATTTAAGAATAGAATGAGGAGAAAGTTCCTAGTAAAGGACATGAGATAACTCATGTTTGGGTCTCCTAAGTTATAGTCTAGGTCATGTGTCTAATAACCTAATTCCCTATAACCAAGGCTCTGATACCAATCTGTCACACCCTAACCGACGGCGGATTATACGTCGGGGCGGACGCGGTTGTTCAATAGCACAAGGTTGACTATTAAAGTTTAAATAGTTTTATTAAATAACTTCAAGGTTCCAATACAAGGAATAAATCAAATACATAGCAAGAATACAAGTTTAATTGATTAAGCATTCTAGGTCCAAGCATCCTATGTGATCACGATAAAGTCTCATGTTGTAGAACCTGAAACATGTGAAAGAATCTGTCAACTACAAAATAGTTGGTGAGATACAAAGGTTTTGACAAAGTTTAACAAGGATTTGAAAAGAATTACAATTCACTATGATATATGCATTCTATAATGTAAGTATGAGAAACAAGTATCTTAAACATTGTGCACTTCAACCCTCCAACCAAGTTTAGGCATAACCCGCAGGTTACCCTTATAAGTCTCAAGTTTAAAGTTTAATTCAGTAACAATCACCAAGGGCTCCCCCCGAAGGGTCAATCAATCAATGTGGATTGGTCAAATGCAATATATCTATCATTGTTACCATAGGCTTGATCAAAGTTAATGAATGTGCTAGTTTTAAGTTTAATCTAAGCATACAAGTCTCAAGTTTAACATAAAAATAAGCATCTAGTCATAGTTGTACAAGAATTGCATAAGTTTAATGTTTTTGAACATGTTTCACCCCAAAAGCATAGAAAGGAAAAATGGGCTAAGTATACTCACATGGATTGATGAAGAGTATCCGATAAGAGTAAGTTTGCAAGACTTTGAGAGGGAGAATATCCTCACAATAAGCCTAGGAATATAAGTCTAAAGTTTCAAGTATGATCTTATAAGACTAGGACAAGAATTCTAAGATTTCAGGAATTGACTAGGGTTCCAATGGGAGATGGGATTGATTGTGTTTATGAAGTTTAAATCAAGTTTATAATAAAGGTTTTGATACAAGACTTGTATGTCAAAGTTTAATAGATTTATAGATTAAAATAATTATTAATTAAAATAATTATTTAAAAGTTTCACAATTATTAATTATACAAGTTATGTAAGAATAATCAAAATAGTTTTCTAAGTATTTAGAATTAAATAATTTACAAGAATAATTACTTATTTACTCAACATAAGTCATTTGAGATTTGATTAAGTTTCTAAGTATTAAGTATTTATAATACAAATACGTTTAAATAGATAATAACATTTAAAGGATAAATAAGGATTAATAGTACTTATTTAAAGAGTAAACAATTATTAAGGATAAATAGGTATTCATAAGAATAAACAATATAATTCATTTAGGATTTATTAAAGTTTCAAGTATTAAACATTTATTTTACAAGTTATCTTGTAATAAATAAATGTTTATAGGTTTAAATAAATGTTTATAAGTTTAATTAAATGACAAGTTTTTCCATAAGTTTATAGAATTCCTTGTAAAGTTTATGTTATAAATTATAAGTTTATAAATGTTTTAAAACTATAAGTTTTTATAAATGTTTTAAATAAGTACCTTATAAGTTTATAAAGTTTCTATTTAACTTTTATAAGTTTGCAAAAGCTAGAAAATTAAAGTATATTTATTTCTTATGTTTCCAATTAACATAAATAAACAAGTTTTAGCAAATATGAATTTCATAAAAATGTATAAGTCTAATTGTTTATAGTTAAGTTTTATAGGTTTATGAAATTTTTATAAGTTTTATGTTTAAATAAAAGTTTATCAATTTATCTAAAGTTTAACGTAATTTACTTATTAATAATTTAGAGTTTATGAGTTTATAAAATAGTTTACATTGTACTGTAACATCCCAAAACTAGTAATAAATAAATAATGACACGATCGAAATTATAATTTTCAAATGGCGAAAGAAAAACGGATGGGCTTGGGCTCGGCTCAAACGGGACGAAGGAAGCCCAAGTATATAAGGGCAAGGGCTGCCCCAAACCCTCATTTTTCTTCCAATTCACAAGTTCTAGAGAGAGGAAGGGAGCACGGGTCTAGAGAGAGAGAGAGTGACGGATCGACTCGAGAATTCAGGAGAACGTTGCTGCTGTGCTTGTGATCATCTTCTCCGAATCATAACTCTAATCCAGGTAAGCGTTCGATCATAATCTGAGTTTTTATGATTATTTTAGGATTTTCGGTTTTAGCTAAATTGGTGATGTTTTTATGGATGAAACCTGATATTAAGCTTAGAACTAGCATCTAGAATGAAAACCGCACCTTTTGATCAAAGAAAATTGTAAGATTAGCATGATCGGATTAACATGCATGAATTTCGGATTTTTGGTCCAGGGACCAGGTATTGCGTACTTACCAAGTACGCAAGAAGGGCTTCCTGCGTACTTACCAAGTACGCAGGAGGAAGATCCTGCGTACTTACCAAGTACGCAAGAAGGATCCTCTGCGCACTTGTCAAGTGCACATGAGTATGGTCCTGCGCACTTAGCAAGTGCGTAGGCAGCAGGCTGGTTAAGTAAAGTCAGTAAGTTTAGAATGATTTAACCATTAGAGTCGGGGTTGGGTCTAATGTATATTTAACTACCTAATCTAGATCGGAAGTGACGTTGTTGGACATTTGTTTAGGACAACCTAGAGAAGCTTATCAGGTGAGTTCTATGTGCCCCTTTCTATGTTATGTGCAAACCTTATTAAATGTTTTGAGGCTGAAGTGTATACACTAAATGAATAAATACTATGAATGCCAATGTGATCATACGTGATATACAAATATATATATTTATATATATATATATATATATATATATATATATATGAAAAAGAATTATGAACAAAGAATGAAACGTATATTTACAAAGTATGAATGAAAGAATGACAAAATATGAATGAATGAAATCTTGCTTTGTATAATATATACTGCATGTTATGAATATACGTGAATGTTATGGACGCTTCGATGCTAACGGCTACTACGGTAGACGGACGACCACGTGACTATCTTTCAACCGGGACAAAAATATTCCTTCATCAGCTAGGAAATAAAAAGGGGCATTAATGGACGGTCGAAGCAAATGCCAAATCATATGAAGAACAGTTGCAAACATGGTAGCACGTGGGAAACGGATACCTTCGGGTAGACGGGCGAAAAGGACGGACTACGACGGTAGGACGGTTTACGACGGACGGCCGAAGGTTGGCCGGACGGTTTTAAGGCGGACGGTTTCTAGGACAGGACGAGTCAAAGGGCTACGACGGTAGCTTCATGGCGTATGTCTTTGTGACATACGTAGTAAAAGACGGGTTGATCACCCTTATGTGTACGACCAAATGAATGTTAAGGAAAAACTAAAGGTGAATGCATATCAATGTAGTCACTCAAGAATAATGAAAGAAAAGTAAAAGTTAAGAATACGTATTTATGTTCTTTATATATAAACTTATGTATACTTTTGAAGAAATAATGTTTATATCTAATCTTTTAAACTAGAACTCACCAGCGTTAGCTGACTTTTAGTATACATTTCAGGTAACAAAGAAAAGGGTCGTGCGAAGGCTGCCCGGCTAGAGACTAACATTCCGATTTATGTTTTCTTTTGTTAAACAATGATGTATGTTTTAAATGTTGAGACTTCCACTGTAATGTACTCAAATGTGAATGTTTTTTGTTGTTAATTGAACGTGTTAAATTTAAAGTTCAGTATTAATGACTTTGTTTATGAGTAAACCCAACAAGTGAGGTTACCCGGGATAAGGGGCCTTACATGTACGCATAATTTTATAACGTTAGAAGGTATTTTTTTTTATAGTTTTTAAGCTTTTAAAACTATTTTTAAAGAATTAATTATTATAGGTTTTAACTAACTTTAATTAAATAAAATAGTTCTGGAAGATAAAAGTGAGGTTAAAAATTAGTTTCATGTTTATAAAAGTTTAACTGATTTTATAAGAATTTTTAAAGAATTTAGAAACTGATTAAAAAGCCCAAAAAAAGAAATAAAAAAGACTCAGGCTTGACCGGATCGAACCCGGGTTGCCTGGGTCACAAACACGCATGCTCAACCACCGGACCATGAGCCTTATTGATGCTATAAACCAAGAAAGAAATACTGATAAAAACAAACTCAAATCACGCCAATTTCCTTATGAACCCTAGTTTTCAAATCTCCCAATTCGAATCGTATTACCCTCTGTTTATGAAATTAAACAGAGGGCTTTGATCCTCTTATGAAATCGATCGTGATGGACTCAAGGATTACCTGATTTGGTGTCGTTTTGAGGGAGAACAAGCTTGGAGGTCGAGGTCGCTGTCCACGGTGTAAATCGACAAATGCAGGTATGATTTGAGCGAATTGAGAGTGTAGAGGGTTGGAGTGTGTTGTCGTCTACTCGCGGGTATCCGTATTTCTACATGATTTCGTGATTAAATGCTCGATTAGGTGGGAAGTTGGCGGATGGGTTAAAGCGGATCGAATGCGACTCACGCGGGTGCGAGAATCGAAATTGGGTGTTGATTGTTGTTGGGTTTCAGTCGCATGCGGGAGGCGACACCCGAGGTTCACTGAATCCGGTCGATTTCGTGATTTCGGAGGAAAAGGGTTGGAAAACGGCGTGTTACGGGTTTCGAACCTGGGACCGAGTTCGGTTCTGGAGGCTTGGGGAAAACACATAACAGGCCCTATAGTTTCAAGGGTTAACATTTTGCGTATTAACTTAAGTTTTTTAGTTCAAACCAAGTTTGGAAAAATGGCAGTTTTAGTCCCTCGACTTTTAAAAGTTTAATAAGTTTTCTCAAATGATTTTAATCATTTTTATAAAATGATTCCCATGCTTATTTGTTTATAAGTTTAAGAAATTGAAAGGAGTTTATATCATTTACCTAAATACAAACTTATAAAGTTTTAAGAATATATATATATTAATTTAAAATGGATATTTATTTTCAAGGAAATAGTTTTAATACGATTTTCGAGTTTTAATTTACTAACACGTGCCAGGGTTTAGGAAAAGATATGTCAAAAATCTCGGATATTACACTCATGTCCATAAACCGACAACTTCCATCGACGGCCATGACACCTTCGGATCATAATTTAACCTTCATAGGGTCACGTTAACCCCTGAGTAACCGTCGTTACTCCCTACCTGTTGTACAACATCAAAACCATTGCCAGGCCACAAGACACTGCCCCTGTTGTTCTTATGGCAACTATGGCTCGTTGTTCATAATCTACTACAAGGCTGGGAATCTCATTCCCATACTTCATTCGTCAATTCCATTCATTCGACAGATTAGATTTGTAATGAATTCTTTAAAACCTTTGCCCTTTTCTTTTCATAAAACATTTCATTCATTCTCAAAACCCTTTACCTTCAGTTCAAACCATTTCTTTATAAACATTGCGTTCGTAAACATTCCATTCATAAGACTTCCTTTCCATAAACCGTTCATTCCAAATCATTAAGTTTCGAAAACATATTTTCGTAAGCATCATTTCGTAAACATCGTTTCGTATGTATGCACACCAGCCCAAAAACATTAATTAAAGCATTTAAAGAAGGGCTTCTAGAACTCACCCGATAAGCTAATATGGGTTGTCCTAAACAAAGGTCCAACAACGTCACTTCCGATCTGAATTGATTAGTTAAATACACATCAGACCTAATCCCGACTCTAACGGTTTAACCATTCTGAATTAGGCGACTATACTGATTCTACTAACTAGCCTGATGCCTGCGCACTTAGCAAGTGCGCAGGGCCTTGTTCTTGCGTACTTAATAAGTGCGCAGACTTTGCTTCATGCGTACTTGATAAGTACGCATGACCTTCTTCATGCGTACTTGATAAGTACGCATGATCCTCTTCTTGCGTACTTGGTAAGTACGCAGGATCAGCTTCATGCGTACTTGATAAGTACGCACGAACTGCTTCCCCGCAAAAACCCTAACTTTCGCATTCGGGTCTGATCACGTCAAGATCCCGAACTTGTTTACATTCAAAACGTTTGCTTTTCATTAAGGAACTCAAATCTATGTTTTTCTTCCAGTTCATCCGTAAAAACGTTACCTTTTCCTCCAAAACCCGAAAAACACAAAAACGAACAAAAACTCAGATCTAGGCCAGATTGTTACCTGAATCGAGTTTCTGATCCGGAGGTTCTTCTCACGAGCTCTGGAGCAACACACTTCTTCAATCTCGGGTCGATCCGCCAACTTTCTCTCTCTCTACGGTTTCTCTCTCTAGATGTTGCAAGTGAGAGAAATGGCGGTGACCTAGGCTATTTATAGGGGAGACTCCCCTACGTTCGCCCCTTTTAGCCCGCTGGCCCATCCGGCCCCGCCCGTCATGCCTCGTTCATTTATTCCGTTATTATTACTGTCGTTTTATTTTTTTGGGATGTTACAATCAGATAATATATATTACATGGGTAAACTCTAAACTTTAGAAACTTGAGGGGGTGAAAATTTATTTTTACAAAATTAAGGATTATTTCTGCCGTTTTATAAAAGTTGGAGGAGTGATTTTAACTAATTTTTAAATTCACCGACACTTCTGATTAATACTAACTAGAAAATTAGCTCGCGCTCCGCGGCGAGATCCAGAACTTAAACGGTTGAGGCGGTGGCAATAACATGGTTAAACACAAAAAAGAAATATGGTTAACTACATCGAAGAAACGTAAGAAGGTACGACTGCTCGGTTGTGAATATCAAAAAATAAATAAAATATAGTTATATAACAGAAACGGTGTTTTTCAGTCGGTTTAGGTCTACTTCTTTACGTTACCGTTAGTCGATATAATCCACGACACCTAAAAAATACTCTAAATTGAATACGACTTCTTTTTTAACGAAATTTATACTAGGACGTCAAGAAAAAAATTAATTAACGAACGAAAATTATTGACAAAAAATCGTATTAAATATTCTACATGGAGTAAATGTAAAACTTTAAAAACTTGAAAGGATTAAAGTAGCATTTTACAAAATAAAAGGTGTATTTTATCATTGTCTTAAAGTTGGGGATGTGAAGTGTTAGGTGTTTCTACCGACACTTGTGATTAATGCTTAGTATAATATAATTAAAATATACCATCCCGGCCATCATACATTTACTTTACAATAAAAAAGAAAAGCAAAAGCAAAAAGAGAAAATAGGGGAAATGTTGTCGGCAACATCAATTATAAGACCCTGATAATCCTTTTATCTGCAAAATCCAGAGTCTTTACCATCAGAAGATCGCAAGTAAAAAAGCAAAGGTATTTTCTTAATTAACTAATTTCTGCAAGTTCATTTCCATGTTTGTTATTAAGGATGGTGATAAAGTCCACACTTGATCATCCATATAACAAGTTATCGTTAACTCCCTTGAATATGAGTTTGTATATAATTAATCGATAATTATCGCAGATCTGTTGAAAAAACACCTTAATGAATGTAGTAGTCTGGTCAGAGTTCAAACCCCCTTCGTTTTTATAGATTTTTATTCTTTTTATCTTATTTCAAGTTTTATAAATTTTGAATACTTATTTATTTATTGTTTATGTTATTTGATATAGTTCGTTACTTTTTAACATAGTTACTTAAATCTATTTTTCTTTATTTCTTAACATTGAAATTTATATAAATCTATAACTGATTATTAATTTTCACTATATTTTTTTTTAAACAAAATAAAATACACAAGTCATATACATCTACATTCTATAATATAACTTTATATTTTTATCCATCAAATTTTACAGGGGAGGGTTTCAGAGAAAACTATATAGTTAGACGAAAACCGATCTTAACCAATCATATGATAATATTTATTTTTTGTTTTATTTTATTTTTATTTATTTATAAGAGTATCAATGTAATATTTTACATTTTTACTAAAAAATCATTTAAATATTGGCTTACGTATACGTAACTCATAGTGTTACGTATACGTAAACAGAAAACAAAAAAATGTGGTTACGTATACGTAGTCCATAGTATTACACATTGTTTTAGTGGTTTTTTTGGTTTTCGCCTAACTTTGTGGTTTTCTCTATATCCTTCCCCAAATTTTACAAGTAGTAATATATATATATATATATATGTATATAGTATAATAATAAATTTAAATTTAGTGAAAAAATGTATTTTTACAAACTGAATCTCTATTAGTAATAAAAAAGAAGCAAGTCCAGACAAACAAAAAGACATCTATAAGATATTTTATTGCATGAATTTGAGTCTGTGAAGAACATAATTTATAAAAATATTTTATGTATGTTATCTCTTACAGATTCATTGTAAGTTCAATATTGGCCTATTGAATGGTGATACGTGGAATCTTGAGTTGAATTAATTGGTGAAACCTGTATCTTAATTAAAGTCAAATATCAATCTCCAACTATCCGTTGCAATTCCCAAACATACAAGTCTCTGTGTATCAATATACATGGCCAGGCATAATTGGTCTGTATCAGTCTCATAATCATTTCCTGGCAGATCTTGTTAAAAATAACAGTTAAAAAAGAACACTTAGATATGTAAAAACAAAAAACAAAAGCACTCCGATATATTCAAAAGCATATAGATATGTTAAAAAAGAACACTTAATTTTTTTATGAAATTTGTAGGTTTTTCTGATAATATATTTGTTCTGATGATGATGTAGATGTTACAATCAATTATGGTTTTCTCCTAGTTGTTCAATTAATTAAAGTATGTAATTGTGGGATATCTGTATGTGCTTGATAAATATTCAATTTATATACATAACTGTATAATTTCATTTCTATTTATTTTGCTCTGCTTTGCTTTTTATTATATTGTTTAGTTTTAGAATATTCTAAAAAAGTACACTTTTTAAGACTTTTCATTGATATGTTTACATTATTTTGTCAATTTCAACCTTAATTTGTTAACAAATTTTACCTTTCCATTGATATGTTTACATTATTTTGTAGGTCACAAGAAAATGGAGCAGGCTGTATTTGATCATGTCGTCGGTCCTGTTGTGAAATTTTTGACGCATTATATCACGCAGCACCTAGGATATGTCACGTGCACCACAAAATATGTTCACAACATGACAAAAGGAATGAAGGATTTGGAGAATTCAAGCGTTGATGTGAAAACGCGCATGGAGGTAAACAATATAAATAATAGAGAGATACCAACCGGTGTACCTGGTTGGTTGAATGATGTTGAAGATTTCAAGAAAAATGTTCAAAGCATTTCAAGTGACGGCATTGGCTGTTTAAACTTGAAAAAAAGGTACCAAGCAGGAAGAAACGCCTTCAAGGCTACTAGGAAGATCGATGAACTTATTGCAGAAAATTCTGGGTTTAATTGGACTAATGTCCCGATACCTACGGGAAGAGTCAATCCTAAACCCGCATCATCCACTACTTGTACACCATCATTTTCGTCATTAGGTGGAGTTTTGTTCAAGTCAAGAGAGAAGTCATTCAACGAAGCATTGAAGTTCCTTCAACAAGACAATAACAAGATTCAAGTGTTCGCCTTGTGTGGAATGGGTGGCGTCGGCAAAACCACCATGATGGAACAACTCGGAAAGATTGCAAAAGACAACCAGATGTTTGATTTCATTGTGAGTGTAGCTATTGGAAGAACTCCCATAATGAATTATATACAGAATGAAATAGCACGGAAACTAGGAGGCGAAGGTTTACGTGAAGAGACCGAAACAGATAGGGCTGGTAGTCTTTGCCAAAAATTCAAAGAAATATTAGAAGTCCAAAATAAAAGGATTCTAGTTATATTTGATGATGTGTGGGAAAATATTGAACTCAAACATATTGGAATAACAAGTCCTCTGCCAAATGGCCTCAAGTTATTTCTTACGTCAAGAAATTCTGATCTTTGCACTCAGATTGCAGCTCGTGCTGGTTCAGATCTTCAAACAGTTAGAGTCGACGACTTGGAGGTTGTGGAAGCACAAAACCTCTTTTTTCAAACTGCAAGAGTTACAGAAGAAGATGATCATGATAAGTATGTAATAGGATGTGAGATTGTGAAAAAATGTGGTCGTTTGCCACTGGCTATCAAACTCATTGCATCAACCCTGAACTCTCAAGAAGATTATGTTTGGAGAGATAGATATAACCATTTGAGGAATAATGATGTTAGTGATGATGTGCAAAAAATTATCATGTTTAGCTATGAGTATATAAAAGATGATGAAGAGAAAGATATTTTTCTGCATTGTGGTTTGTTTCCAGAAGATGCTGATATTCAAATAGAGGATTTGACAAGATATGCATGGGGCCTAAAGTTGTTCAAAAACCTTTCCACTTTGAGAGATGTTAGAGACCGGACAAATACATGTGTGCACAATCTCATAAATGCAAATTTATTGATCAATAGTGATCCTGTTGGGTGTGTTAAAATGCACGATCTTGTGCTTGCTTTTGTGTTAGATACAGTTTCAAAACGTGATCGTGCATGGATTATTAACCACAACCGTATATCCAAGTGGGATGAAGATGAAATTGGTGAGTCTTGCAAAAGAGTTTCATTAACATGCAGGGGTCTCTCTGAGTTTCCAAGAGACTTCAAGTATCCAAATCTGTCTCTTTTAAAACTTATGCATGGGGATGAGTCGCTCAAGTTTCCGCATAATATTTATGAAAATATGGAAAAACTTGAAGTCATAGCATATTACAATATGCAATATCCATTGCTTCCAAGATCACTTCAATGCTCTACCAATCTTAAATCCCTTTGTCTCAAGAGTTGCAAGTTGATGTTTGATTGCTCTTTCATCGGAGATCTTGTGAATTTGGAAGTGCTCAGCTTTGCTCAATGTGGCATTCGAAGGTTACCATCTAGGATAGGGAATTTGAGAAAGCTAAAATTACTAGATTTGACAGGATGTGATGACCTTCATATTGCTGATGGCGTCTTCAAAAATTTAGAAAATCTTGAAGAGCTTTATATGAGAGTTTCGTATGCGAAAGCTATTAGGTTCACAAAAGAAAATCTTGAAGAACTAAAGATGCTTTCAAGCCAACTCTATGCACTGGAGGTCGAGTTTGTTAACGAGAATATTGCTCAGCTGAAAAATGTGTGCTTTAAGAAACTTCATAATTTCAAGATATCGGTGGGTTGTCTGTTGAAAGAAGAATACAATGCGATATATTCATTCAAAAATACATTGAAGCTTGTGACCGATTGCAACTACCTTCTGGATAGCAAAATTAATGAGTTGTTCAAGAAAACAGAGAAACTTCATTTAGGAGTGGAGAATATGATTAGTGTTGAAGATATTCTTTCTAGTCATCCTTACAATCAACGCCCATTTTTCAAATTAAGAGACCTTGAGGTTTCTAATTGTGCTAACTTGAAATACATCTTCCCAATTTCTGTAGTAAGTGGTTTGACAATACTTGAGCGCCTCAAAATTTCATCTTGCCCTGTTTTGGAATATGTGGTAAAAAATAATGGAAGCGAGATAAATGCTGTGGGTGATATGATTAAATTTGGAAAGCTAAAGTCTTTGTCTTTGGAAAAGCTACCGAAACTCATATGTTTGTTCTTCATTGATAATGTGGTTGAACTACCTCAAGTTATTGAATTAGAAGTTGATGGGCTTCCCCACTTCACTAGCATTTATCCTGACAAGAACAATATGTCTTCATTGTTGAATGATCAGGTAATTAATTACACATATTGAATTTGTAAGTGTTAACTTGCTTTCAGCTAAAACTTCAAAGTTGGAGAAATTGAATAGACATGTATTTAACTAGCTATGTTTCCTAATATTTGATTTAATTTAACGTATATTGTTTGGATGGAGCTACTTTTACAGGTAAGAATTTTAAAGTTGAAGAAACTAAAGATTAAATCTATGGAGAATTTGAAGTACATATGGGATGTTTCCAGCCTCTCTAGTGAGGTGAATGTTAATAATATTTCCATGTTGAGTGAGATTTGGGTGGAGGGATGTGATAGCCTTGTGAATCTATTACCAATGAATCAAATTGGAATATTAAATCACTTAGAAAGGCTTATGGTTGATTCATGTGGTTCCATTGAAGTGATATTCAACATCAACATGGAATGTATCGGTCAAGTGACCAATAACAAGTTGAGACGTAATGAAGTGTTTAATTCAGAAAAGGTAATAGAGACGTGGAGGATAAAAGGTGATGAAAATATAAGATTTGAGAAGGTAACATTTTTGTCTTTGAAAAGGCTACCGAAGCTCGAATGTTTGTTCCGCATTGACAATGTAGTCGAGCTACCGCAACTCATTGAATTGAATGTTGACGGGCTTCCCAACTTCACTAGCATTTATCCTGACAAGAACAATAATTCTGCATTTGAACAACCATTCTTTAATAGTCAGGTATACATAATGAATTTGTAACTTTAAGTGGCTTAAAATTGAAATATTTTTATTTAATTAATTTATATTGTTTGGATGGGCAGGTTAAAGTTTCAGAGTTGAAGAAACTGAAGATTAAATCTATGGAGAATTTGAAACATATATGAGCTCTTTCCAACGAGGAGGATGCTAATAATATTTCCATGTTGAAAGGTATTGAAGTGGAAGGATGTGATAGTCTTGAGATTCTATTTCCAACCAATCCAATGAGTGGATTACTGAATCATTTAGAAAGGCTTACGGTTAAAAAATGTGGTTCCATTGAAGAGATATTCAACATCGACTTGGACAAAGCTGAGAAACTTAACAGCAGCAGCTTGAGAAGCATTGAAGTGTTTGATTCAAAGAAGGTAAAAGATGTGTGGAGGATAAAAGGTGGGGAAAATAACTTCTTGTTAAGTAGTATCAGTGGCTTTGAAGCTGTTGAAAGGATAAGAATTGAAGGGTGTAACATGTTTAGAAATGTATTCACACCAACCAACACCAACACCAAATTTGATATGAGTGCACTTGTAGACATTAGGATCGTGAACATAGAGGTATGACTTTCATCTTTTTCTTTTTTTATTATTATTATTTTTAAAGTAGAATTACTCAACAAATGCTTTGTTCGCTTTTCATGGGTCTTCTCATATCGTATAATCTTGTTTAAAAAATCTTTCTAATTTATACATAATAATAATTGAAAGAAGTAATGGAATTCGTGATTTCTCATTGCACACAATATGCCTATAAATAATACAGAGGAGATCTCCTATTTTTGGATATGATACAACTGATTATGCTAATTTACAAGGGATGATAAATGCTAATTACAAGGCTAAATATACGTAGTCTATTACACCCCTGCAGTCTTAGCGGGAGGAGACCGTAAGCTGAGACTGGATCGAAAGTCTTCGAATAAAACCCGAGGAAGACCCTTAGTGAAGATGTCGGCGATCTGGTAACGAGAGGGGACATGAAGGACTCTGATGGTGCCCCGTTGAACATGTTCGCGGACAAAATGAATGTCGAGTTCAATGTGTTTGGTGCGCTGGTGTTGAACTGGGTTCCCGGATAGATAGATGGCGCTTACGTTGTCGCAGTTAACGATAGTGGCGCGAGGTAGCTGATGACGGAGTTCCAACAGTAAGTTACGAAGCCAACAAACTTCGGCTACCACGTTAGCGACCCCACGGTACTCGGCTTCGGAGCTTGATCTTGAGATGGTTGGCTGACGCTTTGAAGACCAAGAGAAAAGATTGTCGCCATAGTAGACGCAATATCCGGAGGTTGAACGACGGGTATCGGGGCACCCGGCCCAATCCGCATCGGTGTAGGCCATAAGGGAAGGGGTTGAAGTTTGAGCAATGGTAAGGCCCATATCTGATGTACCTTTGATATATCGGATAATTCTTTTTAAAGCATTCCAATTACCGGTGCGAGGGGCATGCATATGCATGCAAACTTGTTGAACCGCGTAACTTATGTCGGGTCTAGTGAACGTCAAGTATTGAATAGCACCCGCCAAGCTCCGATATAGTGTTGGGTTTTCAAATTCGGTACCGGAGGAGGCACTTAATTTGGCATGTGTATCTACGGGTGTGGTAACAGAGTTGCATGATTCAAGACCGGCCCGTTGAACAATCTCGTTTACATATGTTTGCTGGGACAAGAACAAGGTGTCCTTTTGCCTTGTGACAGAAATCCCCAAGAAGAAACTAAGTGGGCCAAGGTCTTTCATTGTAAATTCGGATGCAAGTTTGAGCATAAGTTGTTTCCGAAGATCATCAGATGAGGTTGCGAGAACAATATCATCAACATATAAGAGTAAGTATGTTGTGTCGGCCCCATGGTGTAAGATGAATAAAGAAATATCGCATCGACTTTGCATGAATCCCATAGTTAACACGTAATATGTGAACCGTTGATACCACGCTCTTGGAGCCTGTTTAAGTCCATAGAGAGACTTGTTGAGGCGACATATGTGGTCCGGATAGTCCCGGTGACGAAACCCCATGGGTTGGTACATGTAAACCGTTTCATTCAAATGCCCATGAAGAAACGCGTTCGTGACGTCTCGTTGGTGAACTGGCCAAGATTTGGACATTGCAATTGATAGCACGGTCCGTATTGTAGCGGGTTTCACTATTGGGCTAAATGTTTCACCACAATCCACGCCGACCTTTTGAGACCTGCCATCACAAACTAATCGCGCTTTATAGCGCACAAGAGAACCATTAGAATTAAACTTATGTTTAAATAGCCACATGCTTCGTATTATGTTCATGTTTGGTTCACGTGTGACTAATTCCCAAGTCCTATTTTTAATAAGGGCATTGAATTCGGTGGTTATGGCATTACGGTGTGGACAAGGCAACAGATGGGTTTTTAGGAATAGGGACGATGGTGGTAAAGTTAAGATTAAAGAGTTGTTTGGGTTTTGTGATCCCATCCATTGCACGGGTACGAATGGGGCTCGGACAGGAGGTTGAAGATTAGTAGGTATGGAATGTGAGATAGGAGGAGTGTTGGGTGAAGAAGATGGTGATTGGGACGTGGAGGGTGATGGTTGGGCAGGAGAGTTATTTTGGGCAGATGAGGTAGGGTGTTGGGCTTCGAATGTAGGAGTGTGGATTTGGGCAATGGAGGGTGATGATTGGGCCGATGGTGTGGAGTGGATATGAGAAGGTGATTGAATGTTTGGATGGGTGTTTTGGTTTTGGTTGTGGGTATTTGATGGATTTGTAGATGGGTTATTTTGGATGTGGGCCCAGTTTTAGGGATGGATAGTTTCTGTGAGGTAGTCATAGGATGGAGTGGGTTTGGTAATTTGAGTAAATGGGAAGATTGTTTCATCAAACACGACATGTCTAGAGATTATAAGTTTGTGGGTTTTTAAATCAAGACAATTGTATCCGCGGTGATGAGATGGATAACCGAGGGAAACACATGGGTTTGAGCGACTCTTGAGTTTGTGGATTGTGGTGGCGGGTAGAATCGGGTAACAAAGGCAACCGAATACTCTCAAGTGGTCATAGGATGGGGTTTGATTGTAAAGAAGTTGGGTAGGTGTGTGGTAACGATGATTTTTACTAGGGAGAATATTAAGGATGTAAGTGGCCATCTCAAGGGCATGATGCCAATACGTGTTGGGAAGTTGAGCATGAGCTAGAAGGGTTTGGATGACATTGTTAATGGAGCGAATTTTGCGTTCCGCTTTTCCGTTTTGGGAAGACGTATGGGGGCATGAAAAACGAAATGACATCCCATTTTGGTGACAAAATTGTTGAAAGGAGGAATTTGCGTATTCTCTTCCTTTGTCACATTGGAAATTTTTTATTTTTCGTTCAAATTGAGTGTGGATGTAGTTATAAAATGCACAAAAGGTTTTGTACACATTTGATTTATTGCTTAATGGATATGTCCATAGAAAATTGGTTTTGTCATCCAAAAAAAGTATATAGTAGCGGTGTCCCCCAGAGCTTAGGACGGGGGATGTCCAAAGGTCGCTATGAATAATGTCAAAAGGTAGAGATGTAATAGTATGAGAATCAATAAATGGTAGTCTAGTACTTTTTCCAAACACACAAGATTGACAAATGTTTTTATTAATTTTTCCATAGTCAATATAACAAGAGTTTTTAAGAGAATGCAATAAAGATGGGCCCGGGTGGCCGAGCCGTTGGTGCCAAAGTTGATGAGGTATAGCAGCAAAAGTTGAGGGAGAGATAACATGAGTGTCGGAAGTTGCAAGAAGGGGGTATAGGTCGCCACTGCTATTACTTCGTAGGATACGGATCCGGGTCTTGAAATCCTTCACAAGAAAACCAAACGGGTCAAACTCAACAGAAATCCAAATGTCGGTCGTTAGCCGACGAACAGAAAGTAAGTTTTTAATAAGTTTCGGTGCAAGAAGAACGTCATTTAATTTAAGAGGTGGAAATGATGGTTGAAGGTTTTGGTTTCCTTGTCCATTAACCGAAATGGTTATGCCATTTCCAACTATTATATTTCGTAAAAAGCCATTATTAAAAAAGGATTGAAAATTACCCGGATAGTTTGTCATGTGAGTGGTTGCCCCTATATCCATATACTAGTTGTGATCCGGAGGATTAAGAGACATTGTGTAAAGTGCTTGATCAATGTCAGTCGGAACATAGGTGAGGAAACGCATGATTGGGTCTGGGTCCGAGAATTCCTTGGTTGGATCCTGTGGGCCATCCTGATTGTTGGGCCTAGCAACTGTTGGGTATGGACAAGGGGGTTGTTGGCCCAATTCTGAATTTGTGAAATGGGACCAGACCAATATTGTGGGTATTGTGGTGGTCCAACCCAAAGGAGGGGGAATGAGGGTTCCGGAAGAAGTTTGGTGTTCCACGAGCTCTACCCCAAGAAGAGCGACCCTTACCACGCCCACGAGAGCGACCCCGGCCACGGAAGCGATCAGAATAACCGGTGGCATGAAGAGCGTGACTGGCGCTGTTTGCGGTGGCTAGGGTTTGCGCCGCTTTGCGAGTCTCTTCCATGAATAGTTTGGATCTGGCCTCGGTAAAGGCAGGGAGGGGTTTCATTTGTTGCAGAATGGTGGCTATCCCTTCATATTGTTCATTAAGGCCCAAGATGAGTTGAATAACTAGAGAATCATTGTCGACGAGCGCATCGACATTTGCTAGTTGGTCAGCGAGAATTTTTAGAGCTTGGCAGTAGGCAGAAGGATTAGGGAAGTCATCAAGACGGGTGTTGACGAATTTCTGTTTTAATTGAACGGCACGGGTGATCTTATTGTCTTGAAAGTGGTTGCATATGGTGGTCCAGGCCTCATATATCCACTGAAGGACGATGGCATCAATCCGATCCCATGATTCACAGGGTGGTGGTGGTGTAGCTTTGTCACCTTCTGCCGGTTTAGCAGAGGAGGAGGCGGTGTCGGTTGGTTTGGGGGAGGAGATGTGGTCAAAGACAAGGAGTAGTTCCGACCAGGAAGAGAAGTTGCCGGAGTCAATGGCAAGGGTGATGGGGATACAACTTTTGATGCTAGGGCTGGATGGATTTTGGAATCCATGAGGGTGAGAGAGATCAGAGGGGTGGTGGGTAGGAAAGAAAGAAGATTTTTAGAGATTTGGATCTGAAGTTGCTCTATGATACCATGAAAGAGGTAATGGAATTCGTGATTTCTCATTGCACACAATATGCCTATAAATAATACAGAGGAGATCTCCTATTTTTGGAGATGATACGAGTGATTATGCTAATTTACAAGGGATGATAATTACTAATTACAAGGCTAAATATACGTAGTCTATTATTAATAATAATATATTTCTACTGTTGCAGGTTCCGTTAACTATTGCATTCCCATCCAATCTTTATATGGAAACTTTCCATTACCTTCGTACACTTTATATTGGTTATAGTTGTGTTTGAGGTAGAGAGTAGTAGAGAATCGGTAACAATTACAAATAAACCATTACTACCGAATCTCCAAAGTTTAGAGTTAAAACATATGGAGAGGATGAGTCACGTGTGGAAGTGGAATAATAAATTCTTCCTCATTCCAAAACCTCACAACCATACGTATGTGGAAATGCAATAGGATTAAGTACTTGTTTTCACCTCTCATGGTGAAACTTCTTTCCAACCTAAAGACAATCAGTATAGATAGTTGTGATGCTATAGAAGAAGTTGTTTCAAATAGAGATGATAAACATGAAGAAGAAATGACTACATCAACAACTACTTTCTTCCCTCATCTTCATTCTCTTTCTTTTTATTTCCTGAAGAATCTAAAGCGTATTGGTGGTGCTTCTGCTGCCAAGTCTACAACTAGTATCATTCATGATCAATTTAAGGTATTTTTCTACATGTTTTTTTATTTGTTTTACTGTTATAGTATCGTCTAAGACAAAATTTGAACAGTAATTAATTAATGAGATACTGTGTTTTCATTTAGTAAATATAATTTTCCTTTTTTTACATATATATCCATTACACAGTTGTGTTGCCTCTCATCAGCTTCTGAATTTAAAACTTCAAAACACAACATATATTACCTTTTTCAAAGAATCGAATCCATATGCAATCCGATAACTTTGGCTTAATGAAATAAATATTTGAGTTCGAGTAATATTAATTTAGGATTATGAGTTAGATATGTATGTATATTTATACTTTCAACAATATGAAATTCTAATTTCTATTACATTTGAAAATAAAAGTAGTAATTGAGTAAAGTTGATATCACTAAATTTAAATCAATTTATACTACTAGAAAACTGATAGGTTTGAGACGCACTATTACGTCGCAAATCACTGATTCCGATTTGTCGGAAAATCCTTCGTCGGAAATGCAATTAATATAAAGTTTGGGTTTTTTTTTGTTAGTTTATGTTATAGTCTTATGAAATTAAAATACTTATTAAACTCAAATCCTATTGCTACAACGGTACTTAACTGATGTCCGGACGCAATTGGTTTTCATTGGATAAAACATATCTTGAATTAAATTTCACATATAATATGTGTCCGACAAAACTACTTGGTTTGTTAATTGTATAATTTTGTTTTAACAATGATTTTTAATTATACAGTCTTCTCATGTCACGGTTGTTCCTTGGTCTTTATGCCAATACTCTAGAGAGATTTTTATATATCAATGTGACTCGTTGATGGAGGTATTTGAAACTCAAGAGATCAACAATAGCAGTGATGGTGATATTACTAGTACTACCATTCCAAGACGAGAAAGTATTTACGTGCCTCGACTGTTCAACCTAAAGAAATTGATAATCACATTATGTGATCTCTTGCAACATGTATTCACATTTTCCACACTTGAAAGCCTCGAGCAACTTGAAAAGTTAATGGTCAAGAATTGCAAGGCAATGAAAGTAATTGTGAAGGAAGAAAATGGAGAGCAAATTAATAAGGTTGTGAAATTTCCTCGTCTAAAGTCCCTCGAATTGTAGGATCTCCCAAACCTTAAGGGTTTCTTCTTGGGGATGAATGACTTCCATTGGCCATTACTAGAAAAGGTTATGATTAATAAATGCCCACAAATGATGGTGTTCACATCTGGCAAGTCAATAGCTACGGAGCTCAAGTACATACATACAAGCTTAGGCAAATATAGTCTTGAATGTGGCCTTAACTTTCATGTGCATCAGGTATATTTCTAATTCAGTTAAATCTCATCTCCAAAAACACATGCTTCGTAAGTATATAATATAGCTTGATTAGAAGTACAAACCCAAACCCGAAATGGAACTTTTACATAAACTTGATTATCATCACTAATAATTATTGCATATTCGTTGATAGCTATCTTTGTTAATTTCTACTTTTTGATAAAAGATCCACAATTATAGAATAATATTTATCCATACGATAATGATAACTTTACATATGTATTATAGGTATTTTTCAAATGATCACGGGTACTTAAATAGTACTTATTAAATTTTTAGACAATAATAACTAAATTTCTTAAGTGTTTCATTTAACTCATTTAAAGTTTTTTTATTTTTCTAAAGTCACTCAACTTTCAGTATTTGTTCCAATCCTATGTATTATTTTAACAAATGATTAAATTTTTTAAAACTGAATGAAATAAATGAAACATATATGAATCTTTTTACTATTTAGCAATTATTTTTTTTCAATTTGACTTAAATATGACAATTTTGAAACTATTTGGTGAATTTTCTTTCTTCACTATTACCTCCAATTTTAAGTTAAAAATTTCATTTATTGGTAACTAATATTCATATATATTTTATTTTTATGTATTGTAGGGTATACCAATTACTAGATTAAATAGAGATGTGTTATTTGGTCTAGTTGCAACATATTTATTAATCCGACCATTTAATTACTTCAAAATACAATTTTCTAGTTCATATAGAATTTCCTAATATTAATTCATGTCAAATCTATGAGTTTGGTTAAGTTTATCATGTTTGATAAATTTACGATTATTATTCGCTTTTAAATGGTCTGTTTAACCAATACATTTGATAAAATTTTTTTTAGTAATTTAAATATGTGAAACAAAGAATGATTTAATTGCAAACTAAATCCATTTAAATATCTGGTGGGATAAAGTTAAAATCCAAATACCAAATTTAAAACAAACGACTCAAAGCCCAGATCTAGCCTGTAAGCATCCCAAATTTTGTAAAAATCAAATAACTAAATCTGTTAATTGATAGGCTGGCCTGCACAAATCAGTTTATTTGATCAAACCGGTTCGGTTTGGGTCAACATTGGTGAAAACCGGTTCTTGAAGTGGAAAAGAATCCGTTCGGTTCTAAACCAGAGGAGTTCTCAAACGGATATCAAACTGGGGTTTCGGTTTGAAACCAAGACCGGTTTCACCAAACTGGTTTAAATACCATTCCGATTCGGGATTATCAAGCGTTTTTTTTGTGCGAAACATGAAATTGGTTAGCTTAGATCATAAAATCAGTTGCCCAGCCAAAGAGAGTTGCTTTAATTTGCAACTGTACGATTGAAATATTGGTGGATGTTAAAGTATCAACAAACAATTAAAAGAATTTTATTATTCACAAATACGTTTAATTATAAATGCTTGCCTTTTTCTTATTTCTATTTCTGTTTTGGCCTTGCAGACCAATTTACCAAGTACAAGCTTGGAAAGATTACCACCTTGGTCTTTTCATAATCTCATTGAATTACACATGGAACGTGATCAGAAGGTTAAATGCATTATTCCCTCCAATGAGTTGCTACAACTCCAAAAGCTGGAAAGGATGAGAGTAGTTTATTGTTATAATGTAGAGGAGGTATTTGAAGTAGAAGCAAAGGAAGGGAGAAATAGTAGTGAATCACAAACTGTTGTTCAAATTCCAAAACTAAGACAACTGGAGTTACAGGGTCTATGGATGCTCAAGTATATATGGAAGAGCAATCATCATGAGAGGACACCTTTGTTGTTCCCAAACCTAACAACACTCTCTATTGATTTGTGTTCAAGTTTAGAACATGTATTTACTAGTTCCATGGTTGGTAGTCTACAACAACTTCAACACCTACATATAAGTTTCTGTGAAAAACTCAAGGTAATTGTCAAAGAGGAAGAAGAAGAAGTTCAAGAATGTGATGGAAAAGTGAAACAGATTGTGACGTTTCCTTGTCTCAAGTCCTTGAAACTTGAATGTCTTACAAGTCTCAAGGCATTTTGGTTAGGGAAGGATGATTCTCCATTTCCATCATTACATACTTTGGATATCTATGAATGTCCAGAATTCAGAGTCTGGTAAGTAGATGCGTTACATAAGAGAAGACACCAAGTCCTTGATAAAAACCAAACAACAACATGACTTTAATCATTTTGTTAAATACATTTCAAATGTTCTGTTTCATTGAAATAAGTTTCCGATCCACACATTTTATTTATTAATTTTCTTCAACCATGTTTTCTTGATCGATTGAAACCAAAGACCGAGGAAATTGATATAAATCTTGTTAAATGTATATTTCTTTTCAAGTGTCAAGATTGTATTGTATTCTTAAAGCATGTTAGTTGTTCATTAATACATACAAGAATACTAACTGAGTGTTTGATTTGAAAATGAAACCTTTATTTGATTCATCTCTCATTATTATTGTTGGATATATTTTTAATATTTCTTGATTTACGTAATAAAACATTTTATAAAAATACTTTAAACATACCACCCACTTAGTGTTGTTCGAGTTCAGGAAAGCTTCTAGAAAAGGAACGAACATAGAAATTTTGGATCTGTACCCTAGATACGATTATGTAAATTATATGACTAAATGATATATGTTATGTGCTATGTATATGACGAGGGTACGAGGTAATAAAGGGTTAATCTAAACATTAAAAAAATAGTTTGTACTTTTAAACAAAAAAAAAGTGTTCAGTCCCTTTTAAAAAAGAGTTAACGTCCTAGTTTAGAAAAAAAAAAATTTGTGTAACCACCATCCTTCTGTTTGTGGTTAAATAATTACCCAGTTACCTAAGTCCTATTTTAAAAAGAAAAAAATTCACACTTTTTTTTAATAACTTTATTGGAAATTAAGTGCTTTTAGTTGGTGGTCCAATGGCACCAGGAGTACCTAACGTTTAGCCCCACTAGTGACAATTAAAAGAAATTTGTCGTTGTAAAAAAAACTTTAGATTACTTTTTTTTATCATGGAATCATGTACTTTTAGATTATTTTTTTAGTTAAAGTTATATTTTTATGAAATTATAGGGTTAACTAATCAACTCGGTAGAACCGCCCGGTACAACCCGATTAAACCATTTATGAGTCTAACCTTGTAAGATTTAGAAACCGGTTTCTAAAACATTCGGTATAAAAGCATTTACAGCTCGTTTCTTATCCTTATCATTATAACAAACTAAAAATTATTATCTTAAAATATACAAAAAATTTATGTATTTTTTCTATTCTTCACTCACAACCATTTTAAAATAGTCCTTAAAATATACAGAATTCATTTAAAAAAATATACCAAACCAGCTTTAGTAATTTAAACATAGGGTTAAGGGTATAATCAAAATACACGTCACGTGGCCCCCTATCCTCATCTTCAATCTTCATCTATATATCACCTGCTCCCACAAACTCATCACAGATCTGCAATCATGAATATGATGACCGCCAAATTCTACCGTCTCTTCTTCAATCTCCTCTTCATCGCCGTCACCGTCAGATCCGTAAGCTCCTCACCTTCCCTCCATTCATTCAATGTCATTAACTAACCTGTTCTGTTGTCTAAATAACAGGCTGATCCGGACTGTGTGTACACCGTTTACGTCAGAACCGGATCCATACTTAAAGCCGGCACCGATTCCAATCTGACGTTAACACTATACGACGCCGCCGGCTACGGCATAAGGATCAATAATCTAGAGGCTTGGGGAGGCCTCATGGGCCCAGGGTACAACTACTTCGAAAGGAGCAACCTCGATATTTTCAGCGGCAGAGGTCCTTGTTTGACCGGAACACCGTGTGAGATGAACATCACATCCGATGGCACCGGATCACACCACGGTTGGTATTGTAACTACATCGAGGTCACCACCACTGGAGCTCACATCCCCTGCGCACAACAGACCTTCACAGTTGAACAGTGGCTTGCTACCGACACGTCACCGTATGAGCTCACCGCCGTCAGGGACTACTGTGGGTCCGATGGTGTATCCCGTAATATTAGGAGACACAGTCTGTTTGATTCTTTCTAGTGTGTGAGAGAGAGTCTATCTGATTCAGATGTGGGCAGAAGGGAGGATGAAGAGATAAATGTGCATCTGGTTTGCATCGATGCTGTGATTTTGTAATTTGTGAGCTCAATAAAATCTATTTTTACATTTGTTTATGTGTTTATTACTGGGAATAAATGAAATGTTATCGGTGAAAAAATGCTTTTGTGTGTGTATTTATTGTTAAAATGAGTTTTATTATGAAAGTGACTAGTGAAGGGGGTGTTTGGGATTACTTATTAACTTCAAAAGTTTTTTTTTTTTTATCAAAATGACTTATTACTTTTTAAAAAGTAGTTTTAAAAAAAAAAGTGTTTAGATTAACTTATGTGATGGATAAAGTTAATAAGTCAATAAGTTTTTTAAAAAATGTTTGGATTTACTTGTTAATGGAAAATGACCAAAAATGACGTTTTATAAGCCAAATTTCAAAGTGATGCCAGAGGATTGGGATGGCAACATCAAGGATCGGGCGGGTGGCGGCATGGTGGGGTGTAGTGGGGGGAGGGGGTTGGTGTGTGGGGGTGTGTGAGTGGGCGGTGGGGGCGGGGGGTGGGGTGGCTGGGGCGGGTGGGGTGGAGCGGGTTGTGGGTGGGGGCCGGGGTGGGGGTGGGTGGCGACAGTGGTGGCGGCGTGGTGGGGGTGGGTGGCGACAGTGGTGGCGGCGTGGTGGGGTTTGGCGGGTGGGTGGGGGTGGGTGGCGGCGGTGTAGGTGGTGGCGGCGTGGTGGGGTGGGTGGCGGCGGTGTGGTGGTGGGGGGGTGGGTAGGGTGGATGGGGGTGGGGTGGGTGGCGGTGGTGGCGGTGTAGGTGGTGGCGGCGTGGTGGGGTGTGACGGGTGGGGGTGGGTTGGGTGGATGAGGGTGGGGGTGGGTTGGGTGGATGGGGGTGGGGGTGGGTGCGGGTTGCGGGTGGGGGTGGGGTGGGGGTGGCGGCGTGTTGGGGCGGGGGTGGGTGGGGTGCGGGTTGTGGGTGGGTGGTGGCGGCGGGTGGAGGTGGGGGGCAGGCGGTGGCGGCACGGTGGGGTGTGACGGTGGCGGCACGGTGGGGTGTGGCGGGTGGGGGTGGGGGGCACCCCTGCCACCTCTCACCACCTCCCAGCGTATTGGTCAAACCCGTTTGGACTCGAACCCAATTGATAGTTTTGTTAAAACAAACGACCCGTTTTGAATCAGACTAATTTTGCTCCAAACCCGTTTTGACCCTAACCCATTTTGACCCGAACCCGCCCGACCAGCCCAGTTTATCAGGCCTAGTTTAGAGGATATATCAGGAAAATTAACCTAAATAAGTTATAAGTAGATTTGAAAAGTAAAGAATTCTTCCTTTTCAAAAACAACTTATTAACATTTCTCTAAAAGTCATTTTAAAAAGTACTTTTAACATATCCAAACGGACTTATAACTTATTGACTTATTACAAAAAGTAATAAGTCAATAAGTAGGCTTAATAAGTAATCCCAAACACCTCCCGAAATATATGTCGTGGCCTTCGGATGGGGCCGGGTGGGCGACTGCCACTCTTCTAGGGGATCCGAAGTTTAAAAAAAAATTATATATTTTGTTAAACATTTAAATCCATTAACATTTTATTTATTTTAAACCTATTAAACATTAGAACTTATTTTCAATTCATTAATATAGTATTAAAGTTTAAACTTATTTTCAACTTGTCCATATAATATTTAGGATTGGGGGCTTATTTTTTTCTACTCGTCCCGAGCGTACAAATTTTCGAGGATGGCCCTGAGTATTTTTGAGGATGGCCCTGAGTAGATTAGATGGGAGTGTGTGTTATGTTCTGATAAAACACGATTTTTTTTTGAACGACCAACCAAACAAAATGGAATATGATAAAGGGCTAGCAAAATGTTAGACACAAAGAACAATACAACCACCAAAGAAGAAAGACTAAAACTGGACAACAAGCAAAAGAAAAAATAAGGCATCAAATTATCTAGGCAAACAGATTCTAAAACTCCTCCAATGTTCCCGGAAACATCTCCAAGTTTAGCACGGTTGAGCATCCACATAAAGCCAAGGATCTTAATTTCCTCCACAATCTTGGCAAGAGAGACAGACTTTCTTTCAAAAATCATCTCATTTCTAGTTTTTCACAAGCACCATATAGAGGTGAAAATAATGGCTTGAATCATCTTCGCCATCCTTTTTGAGACCGGGATAAACTCATGCAATTCTAAAAAATCAGTTATACGAAATGCATAAATGGACGGGATCCTACTCCATTGTATAATCCAACAAGATCTTTATATATATAACTTTAATTATTAAACCGGCCCCTACCTACCAGTACCACCAAAAGGTAATGAAACTTTAGTCAAAAATAATAATCATTAATGAAACACTTAGTGCTCATCCATCAAGCTATATTGTGATGTATCAGGGCTAACTGAATGGATTTGTATTGATGAATTGATCTCTGTTGAACTAGTTTAGCTATAGATACTGCAAATGGTGAAGATTGAATTATTAATGCCGGTGTACTCTTGTTGCACCAACCTTCTTGTTTTACTTTCAATGTCTCACCAAATTCAAGTACAGAAAATTATTCGAATTTAGAGTGTTGGTTCACATGTGAACCTGGTGCTAATTGATTGTCACCTGGAACCGACGACTGAGGGGGCACTGATGATCATGATGATGATGGCAACCATTCTCGCATCAGTGATAATCCCTTCCATAGAAGAGACAACCCCTGGTATAATAACGACATTAAAGTAGATATCCCACAGTAAGACAATCGAATGGCTAAGAATTGCCGAGCGAGTGTTTGATTACAAACAAACCTCCAAGGAGATGCAAGGTCAAGGTTAACCCCATTTGAACCAACTAGTTCGACCGGTTGAACCAGCAAACTAGACAAATGGTTAGACCGGATTTCTAAACTTTTCATTATTAGGACCTGCAACTGATCATCAACAAGTGGCTTCAAAAAGGTTCTGGGTCTCGTCCTTATTGCGTCATTGCTTGTTTCATCATATATTTTTGTCAGGTATTTCAAAGTGGCTCCGGGCGACGGGTCCAGTTGAGGCAACTTCAAACAGTCACATCTGTCATTGATGAGAAGAAAGATCCTCGAGACAGAAATTTTATAAAACAAGTTTAGAATAATAATTAGTAAAAGTTGTACATAAACCATTTCATGTATATCACTATGTACACCATATGACAAAAACTAGTATCAACATTCTGAGAACAAACTTTTAAGTTAAAACTATGCTCGTCTATAATACTTATAGAGGAATTCTTCTTCCCCGCAATATTGTTGCAACACTTTGTATACTTCCATAACAAGTTTCGGGAACCGGCTACTAAAATAACTCTCGAATCCTGTTGGAACAGGCCCTAACACATCTCGAATTTCTTTCGGGAGTTCCCTGTAGTGATTCAGTTTGTTTCTTATGACACGTAACAAGTCACGCACACTATCATACTTGTATTTTCTGTAACGCCCAATGTCACTGAGGAGGATGTAATCCAACTTTTCATCCCATTTACCACCTAAACCAACCGTACCGATGTTTTCTAGTGCTTTCAAAAGATCAGAATCTGTCTCACGGTCTTCTAATTCTACACGATCACTTGCATCTCGGAGAAATGAGAGACGCATCTCAGGATCCCAAAATAGAGGATGGTGGAATACTTCTGCAGCTTTTGGTCTGCAACAACAATAACAAATGCACATATAAACCAAGCAAAATGGGTTAACAGGAGAATACAAGTAATTAGTAATGTGGGTCAGAAGGATTGGGTTGAGTCAGGTTGGCAGACCTATCAAAACTTTCCAAAATTTTATGAAATATTAATTTCTTAAAATAAGATTATAAAATCCATATTGTCATAATTATATTTTTGCTTTTTTAATAAAGCCATTTTGGATGCTTTAAGCATTTGAAAACACTTTTGATGACTACCAATCTGTTTAACCCAGTCAGCATAGTGTTGCAACTTTACAAGTTTGACCTCGGGTATAAAAATACACGCAAAAGAAAAAGAAACAGAAAAAAAAACCTCAAGTTAGCATTAAAACATTAGCATGCGATGATCTAAAAATCATCACAAAAGGCTATCAAATCATGCATTACCCAATAGTTATCTAATTCATACACATAACAAGACACTAATTATTATTTAAAAGCGGAAATTTCTTTATACCGACAATGTATAAAATATAATCTCTTAATGTGTAAGCCGAAAACAATGCAAGTTCAAATCATGAAACAACGGTATTTTTGTTAACTTCAGAATACTTTCAACCAGGGTACTTTTGTTAATTGACTATTAGACCAGTGTCATTTAAATTACTTTCACCACACTTTATGATGTTGGAACTTGGAAGGTTTTTTAGATACTTTATAAGAGTCATACCTGAACTCCGGGTCGGGATGCAACAGGTTAGAGATAAGATGGAAGGCTTCTGGAATATTATCTACCAAGAAGAGATCTTTGCGGTCATTTAAAATGTTTAAATCACGCTCAAGCATGTCACCAAATGGGTGTCGACCACCAGTGATACAGAAGAAAAGCAGGCACCCAAAACTGAACAGATCCACAGCACGTGTTTGTCGTTCATTGCGAAGTTGCTGGGGTGCTTGCCAACCCGAACTCCCATAGCCTATATGTGAATGCCATAAAGATGATCAAAATTTATCACCCATATATGTTTGTTGAAAAGTCAAAGTTCTTACAAACACATAATAAAGAAACTCACAGTAGAGCATAAAAAGGCATTCTTTTTAATAACATTGGTTTAAACTTAAATAAACGTCTTTAAAATCTGTAAAGAAGACTTGCCTGTTGCACTTTTGGTTAAACAATACATATCAGCAGGTAGGCGTTTGCTAATACCCATATCAGAGACCTTTGCACTCATAGAGTTGCTATCTTTGCGTATCAGCACATTTTGAGGCTTTAAGTCTCGGTGAATGATACCAAGTTCATGCAAATGCGCAAGTCCAGTAACTGTGTCCCTGCATTTTATAATCATCAACATATATATATATATATATATATATATATTAATGATATTTAATACTTTCTATGAAGGTCTTATTTATCAGCAAAATCAAACAAAAATGACTAACCTCATTACTTTCAACAACTCAGGTGAAGGATACCCATTGGGCTTCCATAACTTGAAATCCTTGAAGACTTCCATTGTCAGTTGCAATTGAACAGTTGAATTGGTTTGTGACAAAATTAAATCATGTAAGCTACAAATGCACCGCTCAAGAGCAATATAAACAAAATCTTGATCATACTCAACACCATACCAACGAACAATGTTAGGATGATGATCAGAAACAATCAGATTTTGAATCTCTTTTAAAGCAACATCATGATGCAATTTCACAATCCGTTTCACAGCAACGGGACGAGCATCGTAAATTCCCTCTAGTACAATTGTACCGTTACTCCCCTTGCCAATTTCTTTATCAGAAACCAATAATTTGCCAATTTTACGTTTTCTTATCTCAACGTATTGAAACCCGTTCATTATTCCTTTCTCACTATTGGTGTCGCTCCTACTGTTAGCAGATTTCCGGCCTTTCTTCTTTTTGGATGTCACATTTTGCACCTTGGTGTTGTTAATAAACTCATTTAACTTACTCTGTTTCCTCCTCCCAAAATTCCAAAAATAAAAAAATAGGGCTATGATGAACGAGAGGCTTGCAACCAGAAAACCATGCAACCACACCTGAATACTTGCAAGATTTTTAGGTGTGGTGCTGGCATTTTTAGCAGGCAAGTCGTAAGTATTTTGAGGATTTAGTGGCAGATAAGGAACAAGTTGATGTGGGATTTCAGGATAAAAAATTAAGGGCTTTGGTAACGGGACGGGAGCAGATAGAGAACTGCTGTCATCATCGGGAGAAGGTAAAGCAAACATTTCACCACCATGGAGTGACAACTTTAAGTTATTAATTAAGAAAATTAGTTCCAATTGGCGGAGATCACGAGCTCGAAAAACAGGTGGGTTTGACTGGCAAAAGTTTTGTAATCGTTCATCGCCTTTAATTCCACCTAAAAAGTTATTAGAACCACGGCATTGGCGGGAAGCTTCAAAATCAGCAAACATCAGAGACCACAAAACATTTCCCGCTGTTGATGAAGAATAAGTTAGCTCATAGTCAAACCTCTTGATATAAAGCAGTTGACTATGGTCAACAGGCTCAAAGTCAAATGTGGTCGGTTCTTTACATTTCTCAGCATCTTTTTTAAGTACTATGGAACTCCGTTCAGAATTTGGACCCCCGTCTGATTTGAAAGTGTAAATGACACGACCGGTTTGGGGGTCAACAAGGAATACAGTTGTCTTTTTAGACCCTATCAGAACTCCATCAACTGAAACATGGGGTGTTCTTCCAATTAATTCTTCAACACCAAATGGAAGTTTCTGGAATACCAAAAACAAAAAGAGAAGTGGCCATTTGGACCCATTTACTTAGAGTTGATTTAGGTTGACTTTTATCTCAAACAGGTCAAACTAAAAAATAGCTAAAAGGAGAACAGGTCGTCGAAAGTCAACAAAAGACTATTTTTAATGCATACAACTACATAAATCATATTTATTCATGGATAATGATAATCGTTGCAATATTATTGTTCTTGTAATCATAGACAAAGCATTAATTATTGATAAGAAACTAAAAATGAACAAAAAAGTATTTGTGGGCCAACCATTACACGCCGACCTATTTAAACACTTACCAAAAAAAGTGTTTCAATAAGAACCCGTTTTGACCTATTACCCAACCCACCCATCTTTCCACCTATTGTTAGCAAGCTCAATCGCAAGAAGCCAAGACAACACCAAGGTTTGCAAGAATGAGTGACTTATGTAAAAAAAATGAAAATATAAATGTGAAAGAAATTTACTTTGCAAAAAATTCCTCACCTCTGCTTTGGAATTCATGCCATGGATGTATAGTTGCCAGTCATCTCCACAGTCGATATAGAACTTACTATGCTGTCTAGACGAATTATTCTCGTCATCCTCCAAATTAAGAGCTTGATGTGCATCATATATTGGTGTGCCAGATGGGAAGGACCAGAGGATTTTACCTGAACTGATATCCACCTGATATAGTGTGCCATCTGGAGCAGCCACCAATATAGCATCTTGTTTACTGCATGGCATAAAAGATATTATAATGATTTTACAGAAAATTATGCAATTTGTTCACATATCCTGATATAAGATTCTATCACAAACTTCGAAGGTGTATGAGAATCCATTGCTAAAATAGCAATTCCATCCTCATAACACACAAATGTGACAGAAATATACAACAAGACAAAAGAATGGATACTAACATAGAGAAGAAAACCATTTTGAGAACAATATGCTATGGTCATGTAGATGTAACATTGCTTACATCATATCCTAAAAGTGCCATGCAGTAAACAAGATATGGTTTTGTCACTATTTCAATACTTCTTACCCACCTTTCTATGAAAGTTTCTTTTCTAGTCACACAGCATATGGTTTCTTTTGATCAGGATCAAACTACCAGCCCATGATATATCCCTAATTGTCTATAACTAGTTTATTAAAGAAATTTCCAACATCATACAATTTTTTAGTTTTATAACCAGAATGAAATGGAGAATGGTTTTGATGTCTACCAGATCAAATAAAACAGCACACAATTTCAACCTACTTAAAGATCTATCAACAAAAAAACCATATAAGTTCCAATTTAAGACCTAACAATCTGCAAAAACAAAACTCTAATCCCATGATTTGAAATTCCTTCAAGTTGAAGGAAATTCAATTGAAGAACTTACGGTGTGGAGTTGATCTTGGCTGGGAGCGGCGGAGGAAGCTGAAGTCGATCCGGAACAGAGGAGCCGGAAGTGGTTGACGGCGGCGGCAGAGTCCCAAATGCAGCTGGAATCACGGCCAAAAGGCGCAATAATGAAATCAATGGTCCTCTCATCCTCCCAGTACATAAATTAGTTTCAACATTTGACTATACCGATTCGAAACAGATAAAAAAGAGGAGGTTTCGATTTGGATTTGTGAAGAAGATGAATCTTGTGTTCGCTTTCTTTGGCCACAAATCCTTTTTACAGTCGACGGATTTATACCAACGGAAAAATGGATAAATTAATCTCCTTCATTAAAAAAAATAGTCCCTTCACTATGCATTAAGTACATAATTAGTCCATTCCGTTTCAAGACAAACGCCTTACTATGATATGTCGTCGATCGAAAAAGGTTCACAGGTAATGTAATTAAGTTAAACGTCGGAAACACTCTTCATTGTTAGGTTGATGTTCGGGTTCTCTCGATAGTTTGTGTAATATTAAAGACATGTTGTTGAAAATTTGGGGTTTGTTAGTATCGATATGTTATCTTGGAGGGTTCAAGGTTCTTCTTACCTTTGTAAATAAGGAAAGTGCGATTAATTTTTTAGAAGAGATGTGGACTACTTGGTTGGTGCTCTTCTCATCGTTGGTGCTATGGGTAGGTCAAGGCCTTGACTTTCAACGGGTTGCGTGGGTAAGAATTCCTTCACAACCCTACCTAATTTATTATCGCCTTCATTGTTGCTCCTCTAGTAGATATTGATGGTATTCGTGAACTTGTTTCTGGATCTCTACTTTATGAAAACAATATTATTTCATGTGTCATTATTCCTACTTCTGTAGGTATAGGTTTGCGGAATGGTTATACAATAGTAGTCCTTATTTCAAGTGAGTCGTTTATGAACTACTTGTTCTACACTTTGTGGGTGGGAAAAGGCTAGTAATCAAGTGAGTAGCTTTGGTACGATACTTCAACACTTGCAGACCTCCTTGGTTGATGGTAATCTCTCATGCGACTAATTAGCTTTGTTGGTGGATCATGGTTATAGAATACATGAGGAAATTGAGGTTAATTGGAAGGATCGTATATTTAAATGTTGGATTAGGGAAGTTGATAATAATTGGATAACACTGAATCGGTAGAGGCTACACTGTTATCCCCTCCTTCTATCTCGGATATAAATAAGAGTGCAGAAGTTGGGCAAATTGTTAATGATACAATGGTGGATGACTAGGTTGAAGAGGGGCAATTATTTCCAAATACTTATCCTTATCTTACTACTCTAATAAATGAAAATCTCTTCAGGACACGTGTTTCTCTTATCAAATAATAATCTTTATATTAATAAATCTAATTATGAATACTTATTATTTAATTATAAATAGTTATTATACATCAATCAAATGAACTTAATATGAACTAACATTTATTAATTAAATTAAAAAATTAATACTCAGTTGAAAAAAATGTTTTAAAAACTAAGTTAACAGACCTTATAAATGTCACGAAAAATTACATTTTTTAAAAACATATTTTGACAAATGTGTTTGTTAACAAATTACATTATATTTTATTCAACCGATGTAATATATTGGTTTATTTTTTAAAAATATAAAATTTTTATTACTAAATTTATAACATTTTATTTATTTAACCCGTGTAATACACGAGATTTTAACCTAGTATTCTAATATAGTGAATAATATGATAACTCCCAAGGAGCTTATTTTGTGTAATAACTATCTTATCTTAGATAATGTGGTGATTAAAATGGGTAGTGTGTCTCGATCGAGAAAACGGGCTACAACTTTGGATTCGCCAATTGGGAATGGGATTCTTAACAGTCACCAGCGGTTCCCTTTTCATTGCCAAACCCCTTCACTCCTCAAGCGGTTTCTGTTAACTCTTTGGTTAAAAGAAAATGTAGCCAGTAGGAATCGGTAGGGACAGAAATGGTATTCCCACTTCTGTCGAGGATTCGGTTGTGGGGGGTGCGACATCGCTCCAAACCCCTTTATCAATATACCTATCAATGTTCCAATTGAGGTGGACGAAGAAGTTTCTAACACGTTAGACATAGGTACATGTTTGGGTTTTAATTTAGATGATTGCTCAGTGAAAGAGGTTATCGTTAGGGAGGTTGAGAACATTGTTTCTTAATGTATGGAATTTATTGAAATGTAAGTGGGCTAAATCTCTCAAAATTGATCATAATATCGGTATTCAAAAGTGAATGGTCGGGCTTTATGGAAGTATCAACTTTGATCATGTGGATGCTTCTGATGGCCTCTTTTGTATTTGGGATACCTCCTCTTTTCTAGATATAATGTGAGTAAAGCTCAAAACTTCATGGTTATTGAAAGTAAAATGAATGGTTCGTTTTGTGAATTTACATGTTAATATTTATTATTCGTAAAAGCAATCGCTTAATACTCAAATGTGGAATGATCTTTTGGCTATCAAAAGCAATTCTTGTAATGGGAATTTATGGTTTTCTTGGGTGATTTCAATGAGGTTAGATACCCGTTGGAGAGGCTGAACCACAATTTTACCCATTGGGGCCGGTATCTTCAATTAGTTCATTCATAATGCGGCCCTTTTGGAGTATTCTATGGGTGGTAAAAATTTCACTTGCTTCATGAGAGGTAAGATGAGTAATGCTTGTTTGAGGGTGATTCTTAGATCCTTCTCGGATCATTGTCCTTTACTCCTCACCACCTTCTCTCTTGATTATGGCCCATCCCCCGTTTAAGCGTTTCAATGATCGGATTGACATGGATGGTTTTGATGATTTGATTAAATCGGATGTATGTCATAATGCTGTATCGATCGGTTGGCTTCCTCTGGATAAGAAGCTTGCGTGCAAACTCAAAAAAAATCAAGGAGGCGACTAAGAATTGGAGAAAAAATAAATAAATTATGGTGAATAACAGAGTTCCGTGATGAATGTATGGATATGTTGTAGTTCTATGACAACTTGGGGGAGTTGAGACCTCTTTTTGAAGAGGAATTGGAGTATTGGTTCATTTAGGAATATGGATATTTCTCTTTTAGCTAAATGGTGGTGGAGAGCGAAAGATAAAATTACTCTTCTTTGGTTTAGAGTTATTGCTTCAGTTCATCCTAACACACGGTCGAATACATCGTTGCCTTTAAAACCGAATATCATAGGCACTTGGAAGAATATTATTAATATTGATGGTGATTTTACTAAATGCAATATCCATCTTAAAAACTATTTGGTGAATTGCGTGTCCTTTTCTACTAAAGATCCGCGTTCCAAATTAGAAAGAAGCAAGTTATACAAATCGACCCGAACATGATATGCTTATTGTATAGGTTAGACCAAGAAAAAAAAATCTGATTATTTTCATAGTAGTGTCATGTTTGGAATAGTGTAAAGAATTGTGACCAATAAAAAATAGTTTGATAACTTGAAACACCATTTTTTTTTATAATTTGATAATTAGATTATGTTGGTGTTGGGTGGCAGCCTGAATAATAGCTTAAGTTATATAGTTTTGGAATTACAGATACTTCATATCACACAGGATATCTGTAATGAAGTCATATAGTTTTCCACATAAATTGTAATAAAAATGACTATATATGAATTAAGAGAGATCAAGAATTTAAGATGATAAAATTATTAAACCAAATTATAATCCATATCACATTTTGGAATCTAATTTGTGTGAATAGTGAAAGATAATGAACCATAAAATTTGTCAAAAATTGATAATCAAAAGATTTTATTACTCAAAATCAACCAAAAATTACAAATAAATAGAGACGAAGACAAAAGGTTTAAGAACCCTAAATAGAGAATTGTTCTTCGTAACTACAACCGACGGGGGAGCGGCTCTTTATAGAGGAGCATACCAACGGTAAGAAATCAATCACGCGCAATAATCGGAGCAATCAACTGAGTCCCGTTTGAAGGAGGCGGCATACAACCAGTGGCTAGGGCAAGAAGGCATCTGTTTTATGTCTGATATGAATGGAGCGCTTATCACAAGAAGGAGATGATATTGGGCCTTCGTACACAAGAGCAGCAACACATAGGACATGGGTCAATGGCCCATTTAAGCTAATTAGAAAGCCGAGGATCGGAGCCCACATAAAACCGAGAACAGAGCCCATCATATGCAAAAGAAAATGGATAAAAGAATTAGTAATTGTAATAAATTGGATTAGCAAATTGATAGAAGGAAAAATGAATTTTAAACTTTTAACAAAATTTACTCTATAGAGTTTGAAACCCTAACTTTTTGGTTATGGACTACACCACTTAACCATCATATATAAATTAAACATACTTAATAATATATATATATATATATAAATAAATAAACTGACTGAAAAGATTGCTCAAGCTAAGGAAAGACATCAAGATCCGTTGAGGTAAATCAAGAAACAAATCAGATGACTGTCGGATCTGACCCGTTAGAAGCGCTACCACCGCTTGCGAAATGTAACATCCAAAAGTATAAACCAAAAAAGCAACACATGTGTTACCAACATTCAACATTATAAAAGATAGACAACAAGAACATGAGTCTTAAGTAAGAGCTTCTGTTTCATCAGGAACAACACCGTTAGCAGCGTCATCCGACTTCAACTGAGATGATACATCATCTATAGCAGAGTTCAGCTCTGCTATCTTCTGTGCCAACTTTTGACGCGTTTTCTGCAATAAAAATAAAATATTAGATGAGTGCAAAAGTATATATAACATAAAAAGGGTTGCTTTAAATAGAAGTTGCAACTTGACAGAAATGGAAGAATCTTAAAGTCAAATCAAATCTCTCCTATGGTTACAAAGAAAGATTATTGGTCAAACATAAGCCTGGCACAAACGAGCGGAGCAGATCAGGTAACAGGTCAAAACAGATCCGAGACAAATTTAAAAGAGAATGATAGAAAATGTGTACCTCCAAAGCTTTTTCTTCATCGTAAATGAAACTAGGCAGCTTCTTAAGTAACTCTTTTTTGTCGGTTCCAGCTAGCGCTTTGCTTATCTGTTTAGAAATCATACGCGGTATAAAATAATCATGCAATGATTGAGTACAAAACTAACAACACGAAGCAAGGATGAAATACCATTTTTTATATAATAAATAGAAATAAAGTGTAAAATCAATTTACTTTTTAATTCTACTAATTAAACCTGAGGGGCGTATATGCAACCAAGTGTGCCAACAAGCAACCCTCCTAGAACAAAGCCACCAATGAAGGCACTTCCATTATTTGATCTTCCATCATCGCTGCATATACCAAATATCAATGGCTTTTATAAACTGTCTGTATATGCTTATGAACAGAAACATGAGATGACAAAACAACTCATTTAGCAAATACTTATATGGTTTTTTGAATATGCATTAAAAATACGCTTAGGGCGACCCATTTCCTTCTAAGAGAAGACCAGAATTGACTCTTCATAAGTAAAAGGGTTGAAATGGCAATCTTGGAAAATAACACTAGTCTTGAATTTGGTAAAACATGGAACTTGCATGTAACACTCACCTGTATTCTGCTTTGATAGAGAATGTATGTTTGGATGTGACCAATTGCACACTGCCTACGTGGCTCTGACCGAACGACAATTTGGTGAAACCCTGGTCATGTTTCTTTATAGAGGAACCTACAGCAATTTCACAACAACAAATTAAATCCTCGTTTAACATTTCCAATATAGACGAAGCATGTGTTGCTAACACACACCAAGTAAGGTAATTACATTCAAAACGGGCTGAGCGGTAAGGTTTGGGTAAACTCGACCAAATAAAATATTTAAGCAAGATTCTTAACCATCTATACAAAATCATTTACAATATTGCTTTGAAAAAATGGAAAAGAAATCCTGCCTCATAATAAGCATAGCTATTCATTTACTTACTCAGATCTTAATTAAAAGTTAAGTTTTAAATGCACTAAGTATTGCATGGTGTTACGTTCAAAATTTAACATGTAGAAATTTAATCCCTCTATCTAGCCATCATTCACATGTATTTTAGCACTTCCTGTGCGTTTTCAAAGTAAACATTATGAGAGAGATTCAAATATCAGATTCAGTTATGAATAAGCATACATTTTCCCTACATAATCAGTAACAGTAACAGATGATGTAAATATTAGGGTTTATAACAGCTCCAAAAAGAAGAATTTCAAATTGAGTTGAAGAAGAAAAATACCAGATGATAATCGGTTCTTGGGTAAAAGCATCGATGAATTCGACATGACTTCAAATTAGCAACAACAAACAGATGTTGATGATGATGATGAGAAAGAGTTTAGATTGGCGATACAATCAAGAAAATTCGGAAACAAGAAGAGTGTACTATCCGTTTGCACTCGTCAAAGGGAAATTTTACTATTTTTATTATTATTATTATTTAAAGTAAACTAGATGGATTAACGCGCGTTGCGGCGTATTGTACTAGAAATGAAGAGGTAGTGATTGATAAAAGTGAAAGCCATCGAGGAACGTTTTCATTATGATATTGTTCTTTAATAAAAAATGTAGAACAGTTACACGCACATTGTTTGACAAGTTAGTTTTTAATATTGTTGGTACACTATTCTTCTAGACAAAAGGAAGCTTTGGTTACTTGTTAGTGCATTCCAAAAAGTGCAAGTAGCTTCTTTTCATTCGGGGTACCTTATCCTTTTGATGTCGTTTATGCCTGTGTCTGTATAATCAAGTAGTAGTGTTAAGATTGTAAAATATGTTATTTTATGGGTGAACAAAAAAAAAATACCTTCTTCCAAGAATAGTTGTCGTTTTGCACTTGGTTTATCAACTATTTCTTGCATTGGTGCTTTTTCAGATGTTGTTGAGGGTGGTGGTGTTGAGTTAGGCAGTGGTTTATCGACTGTTTCTTGTATTGGTGCTTTTTCGGATGTTGTTGATGGTGGTGGTGTTGAGTCAGGCAGCAGCTGTTGGTGGGTAGGAGAAGACAAGCGACTGACTGTAAAATGAGTTGAACGACGATATGGTGTTTCTTCGAACTGCATCTGTAGGATTTTTTTGTGGCCAATTGCTTCGGATAAGGATTTTGGAACTTCAAATTCATTTCGTAGCCTTCTTTGACGACTTCCTCGCATTCTTTACCAAGAAGTGATACAACTGCATCGTTAAAGAATGTGGCGGTTGTAGTGCCGGTGTCGTCTGCGATTGTAGTGTTAACACAGAATCTGTATGATGATAATAGTTAAAGGCCTGGTGTGTGCTTAAATGTTGTATTTGGGATGTGTTTGATGAGTACGTACATGAAGTTAGGATCAATTATGTTTTCATGTTTCAAACAGGACCATGTGTTTCCTTTTTCATACACCTTTTTTCTGCAGTTTGGACAACTTCTGTAGAACCAAGGGCGATTAGGCTTGTAGCTAACAATTGAAGCTTCACACGTGAATCGGTTTTCCTGTGTAAAAGAGAGATTTATAGTTGACATAACATTATTAAAAAAACAAATTAATGAATGAAATTATTACTGCCAATCAATTTTAAACTTAAAAAAGGAAATTATTTGTTTTGTCATTTACATAAAAATGTTAAGTAATTTCTAATTTGCTTAAGAAAATTCAAACAATTTATGAAAAATATCAAGAATATGGAATTTTTTTTTGTGGTAACATGTTAACAGATTTCTGCAGGTAAATTTAATAATTAAACAAAGTTCTTACTATGTTTTCTTCAGGTTTAAGCTGCAAAAGTTGCCATATTGTTTTCTTGTTTTCATTAGATTGGTTGTCATGCTTGGACATGTGATGACGTTTCGTGCTGAATTTGGTTATGAATCTGTTGTTAAAGTGCAGATGTCATGATTATTGTATGTGATATAATTGTGAACATGTAAGAGTATGATGTAGTCAACTTACTTGTTTCGGAGTAGCACAACATCTTCTGCCAATGGATGAGGTAGATATATGTAGCATCTGTTGCAGCTAACTGTAGCCTTTCTGCTTGTATTTAAACATTTTTTTGTTTTTGTTTATTCATGAAATGGCCATTAATTTTTTTAAAAGAGTAAAAAAAAATAATGCTAAATTTAACAAAGATCGGAATAGTTTTTTTTTTTTGCTTTTGCATAATGAGTTAAAAATATAAAAATTAAAAAGCAAAATTTAAAAAAGAACCAAAAAAGGTCTTTGGTCTATGATTTATAGAATTTAGGCTTTAGGTAGTTGAGTGACATAATGCTAACAATATGAGGCAACTTAATGAAGACAGTTAGAAAGATGTAATGAATGAGCGATTTTACCTGAGTAGGTTCCAATCTTTAGAGATGTAATAGCAACAATAGTTGGTTTTTCTGCAACGATAATTGCCTCTCTATCAATGCGATGAAGGATTTCTTCCCATATGGTGACGTTAATTTTTTCACCACTGTTAAAGTATTTAATGTCAGTTTTGTTAATTGGATGATAGTGCAGGGGTAATTAAATAAACAGTAATTTTTCTTAGTTAACCAAAAAAGAATAAGGGCCAATCAGGCATCACGGAATCTCACCTTATGTCAGTTAGACGCAAACGTGCAAGAGGTTTGTCGTTTTTTGTTGCTGTGTCTGTTATTCCATCAAGTCTAGTAGCAAAATCTGTTTGTGTTATAGTGTTAGTGCATTTTTATTTGCTAAACAGACTGGATTGGTGAAACATGTGCATACCTATGAAAACTTGTTGCCTGTTAATAAGTGAAGCAAGCTGTTCATACTGGCAGAAATTGAAGTGGTATGTCGGGAAACCTTCTGGATCTGGTATGGGGTTGATTATTGTTGTTGTACTTAAACGGATAATTGCTGGATGCAAAGTGACTGTTGGTGGATTACCGTGAATGTCGCATATGTAGTTGCCAATGCGATAACATGACATCAGCTTAATCTTGCTCTGAAAATGGTCTTTGTCTTTGTGATGAGCAGTCGCCTGTATGGCATCACCCTACATTATTCGTCAAATAAATTAGTAAATGTAAATAGGTAATTGCAATCGTTATATGTTGGTAATTGTGGACACACATAAGCATCAACTAATAAGTAGCAAAATTCATTTTTCCTCCAGTATGGTTCCCAACTTCTCATGACGCGCACATTGATCGGGACCGGGTCAAGCTTGGGCTGTATTGATGATATTCTGTGATGTTCCATTTAGGAGAACCTGAAAATTTTATGAATATACATTTAAACATGTTTACATTAATGTGTATTGAAATAATAGATTAAAGAATGTGTAGTTTTTTTATTAGAACATATGCGTGGGTCACGTTGCAGAATGTGATTATATGGCAACAACCTTAGAATAGCTAAAGGCTTAAACTACATATACAGTTAAAAAGATCTATAATATGATAACAACCTCATGGCTATCAACTTCTTGCAATAGGTCTGAATATACGATATTTTTTGTTTTGTTTACTCCACAAGTTTCTGCTTCTGGTATAAGAATCTTTAGGCCATTAGGAGATGTTGCTCTAGATAATGCAACGTATAGTTGACCATGACCAAAAACTGGACCAGGGAGATAAACACCAATTTTATTAAGTGATTGACCTTGACTTTTGTTGATAGTCATTGCATAGCAAATTTTATAGGAAACTGACGTCTAGTAAAAACAAAGGGCAATTCTTTATTGTTATGCACGAAGTTAATTCTAGGTATATAAACACGATGACCAACTGTACTGCCAGTAATAACACATGCCTCAATTATTTTACGTAATAACTGCGTCACCAATAGTCTAGTGCCGTTACATAAGCCACATCTTTGATTAATATTACGCAATAAGATAACAGGGCTATTTACCTTTAGTTCAAGACAATGAGGAGGAATGCCATTAAAGTTCATTAAATTAAGATACTCAATAGGATACATAAGTTCCGCCTCTCCACCATTATGGGAACGTGGAACCATTGAGTCTGTGCTTAGATAGGTTGAGGTTTTGCCTGGAGACATGCCTAGAATAAGGTTGTTGATTTCATCTGCAGTTTCATTCTTTGGACAAACAATGGCTCTATCTGACAAATTTGCAGATGTAGGGTTCTCCAACATACTTTGGTCATAAATAGCATGTATGAAGTCAGTTAAGCAATTTTCATTAGGAGGAATTAGAAAATAAGAGGGTATTTCAACAATCTTGGTATCAGGTTGATCGTCTTCAATGACGACACCTAGTTTGCCGTCACCGACATCTAGTAGCCACTTGGAGAATGATACTACATCTTTGTCTTGAACGCAAGTATTCGACCTCGTTAAGCGCATATTTTCATTAAGCCTATGAACTTTAAAATGGGGCCATAAATAAGATCTTGGGAAAGAAGACGTTACAATTTCATTCCTTATAGCCTTTGGTTTAACAGGTAACGTTTGCCTAAAGTCACCCCTAGCAGTATTGACTTACCGCCAAACGGTAAGTCTTTGTCACCGGTGATATCTTTTAGCGTTTTATCCAACGATTCAAAGCATCTACGGTCGCTCATGGGGGCCTCGTCCCAAATGATCAAAGATGCTTCCATAAGCAACTGGGAGGGTTGTGTGTTCTTTTTTATATGACACACGGAGTCATCTGTAATTTCCAATGGTATCTTGAAACGTGAATGCGCGGTCCTCCCGGATGGTAGCAGAAGAGAGGCAATGCCAGATGACGCAATAGCAAAAACAATTTTACCTATGGACCTCAAAGTGGAAATGATTGCAGTCCATAGGAACGTCTTACCAGTCCCACCGTGACCATATATGAAAAGAAGTATCTGTTTGTCTGACGACTGGGAGCCTAGGACCATATTGTAAGCAATTAGTTGTTCAGTGTTAAGTTGTGAACACATCTTTTCATTTTCTATGGCCAATTGATCTCTATCATAACACTTTTCTTCCATTAGCAAAAGATTTGAGAGAGAGGACAACATTGACTGACATGGCATTGGTAAACCAAAATCCGCTAATGAGCATGACCTTGTGCTAGAATTTAGCAGTTGTTCAACTTCATAAAGCACAAATTGTTTCAAATCAGTATCATTTAATTGTGCCGAACTTGAACTTGTTGAACGTCTTACATTCAAAAGAATGTCGTCCGTCATTTTTTGCCAATGCTCCTCCCATAGGGCAACATGATTTGAAACATCACAAAATAGAAGCATATGGACGAATAATGACCTTAGCTCCGAAGTTGTTCCCCAATTGGAAGCCTCACTAAAAGCAGAAACCCATTCACTATCGTCGCCAATTAAGCCCAGGTTTTCACATGCGACGCGGTATGTCGGGAAGACTACATTTGATATTGTTCTGATACTTGCAAAAGAACAACAACCTTTTTGGTGACCAAGAAGTAGCCTCAAATAAAAAAGCTCACCACATGTGGGGTGTATGTAAACCAATCTTCCAATCGTTGGAGTTTTAGCCGTCAAGTGACTAATCCATACCTTCCCGGAGCTATCCCATCTGTACATAGAGAGATAGTCGATGTAACGAAGATCTCTGCCTGTAGGGTTAATTTGATTATTTCTTAGCCATTCGGTTAGAGTTGTTTTTCCCGTGCATGGGTTGCCTAATATATGACGTAGCTGTTGTGTGGCTTTGAAAGAAACATTCTGCATATCTTCTAGATGTACAACAAGAACTTGCACAGGTGGATTTCTATGATGAATTGGAAAATTAAGGATTCTTCAGGATGCTTCATGAGGACAAACAAATCGGCCTTTAACATAGTTGTTTATTTCATCAACGTTAGCTGACTGTTGAGGATTAGAAGTATTTGTAGCAGTTGTTGACTCTGTGAGGGCATAACAAACTCTATCTGCACCTTTTGAGATGTACTTAAACAGATACTTGATTAACATATTCCACCCGCAATATTCTACATTAATGTAGGCTTCAAACCACATCAAAAGGGTTCTATTGTAAGGCACAACGTAACCATTATCAAGAGGAATCCCACTTTTGATGACACGATTAGCATCATGTGATCTTTTATAATGTACATACCCTTATTTATCAAATCTGGTAAAACGCTCGTATGGTTTAGGGAAAGACTTCGAACATGCATTGTCGACCATACAAGGCGCTTTCATTCTTGGCAACCCACATGGCCCATGCATCATGCAATCAGTCACAATACGGTGGAGAACGGGATCAGTTGTTGGGTCAGGAATTTGAGTACAAATATAGCGATCAATGTCTTCTGGAGTGCGAATCATGTGAGTTGAAGATACCCATAACAACGTATGACAATGTGGAAGACCCCTTTTCTGGAACTCAATAGTGTATAAATCTGTATAAGGGATTAATAAGTCAAATGAGAAGTTAAAAGCAAGAAGCCGAGGTGAAAGATGTTTAAGGGATAAAGCCATAGTAGAACGCTTACCAGCAACGACTTGGCCAAAAGGTCTTTCAGATTTTAGAAACTTTATAAAAATGTCAACTTTCATTTGGAAGAATCTTGCAATTATGTCAGGTCTGTCTTGTGCACTACCACAACCAAATTGGTTAAAGCAGCGTGCAATCTCAGGCCACCTAACATTACATGTGAAAGTAATAAAGTACTGAGGGTTACCATGAACCCTACAAATGGCTAAAGCATCCTGGTAATGTTTGTACATATACCTAGGCCCACCGGTGAAAGAAGCAGGTAAGATCGTACGTTTTCCAACTTGGCAGCCTTCGGTATCACCTCTCGAAAAAGCATCATGTATTCCACGCAAGAACTCAGTACGAAAAAGATTCTGATTCTTTCGTATATAGTCTAAACGACATTGTTCTATGCAGACATATGCATCGACTATATACTGTTGGAAGAGCCTACCACCTCGGAGCAGCAACGTATATTGATCATCATGATCATGCAACTGGTAGCTATAAAACATGTTCATTGTTAAGCTTTTATCACGCGTATGTGATTCAGAAGTCAAGCGAAGCTCTGGAGACCAGCCCTCTTCACCAAAAGGAAATACAACGGATACTGTAAAGGCATATATGATGGATGCAGCTTGTTAACGAGATGAGCCGTGCCATCTTTACTCTTAACTATGATGTCAAAATCTGTTGATCTAGGATCATCTTCGCGAATGATTGCACCAAGTGTCCCTGCAGCTGGTGTATCATACCCAACCTCTCTGCGACCGCTATATAATCTGATAGCAAAATCGGGTACATCAGTCTGCAAACACAACTCTCGTGCACTTTTGAAAAGCTTTACGAATTCATTATGTTGCTTTAACGTTTGCACCAACACGCTAACAATATCAGGAGATAATGTAGACGTATCACCAGAAGAGAAAAAGCGTAGTCGATTGGAAACTTCGTTTTTGCTATCAAATATATACAATTGAAGAAAGCGAGGAGGGTTATTAGCTAAAGGGCAGAGAGAGCCTAACCAATGCGATACCTGCCCTGCAATCTTGAATACATAGGGACCAGGAGCTTGATTAATAGCTTCGTCTACATTCGCTCCAAAAGATGTCATTGAAAACATTGAGTTATAAGCACGGATGTTAGTCATAAATTCAGGAAGTTTAAACAAATCTTTTAGAGCGCTCGAAGGTGGAACAGGAAACTGCAAACGCACTGCTCCCCCTCTGCAGCAGATAGTGTATCTATGACGTCGGTTCAACGGAGAAGATGTAAGCCTTTCAGCAAACCAAAAAAGCGCACCACAAAACTCACAGACGTGATTACAATCACCCAAGTCAGAATACGAAGGGGACGGGGACGCCGATAAGGTGTAGGCAGGAGTAACTGTAGGTGAATCACTTGAGCCAACGTCAACCAGTAAGGGAGACTGCAAACCATGCCAGCGTGATGACATACGAATCATTGGTGAATGACAATGTACGAAATCCGCCACATCAGGTTGCGATCTACCGACATCTGAAGTAGGTAATACACTTTTTCGTTTTCGAGATTTATCACGAATACTCATAGGAAATACTCAACCTACAAATTCTATAAAAAAAAGTACAGTGCAGGTTGAAAAACTATAACAAAAGAGAATAATAACATAAAAATGAAGAAAAATAGTCCCAGTGTACAAATTCCCAAACGCAATCACAATTGCAAATTAGAAAAGAAGAAACAAACAAAGAGGAAAGCAAAACTAAATAAATCTATTGTATGAACTTCTTTTTATACAAATCAACACACCTTTACTGCTATAAACTGGTTAAGAATCAATAATATTAACATATTTAATCTCTCTTTTTACTAATCAAAATAAAATTAAAATATTTGAAATTATAATTTTTTATTCCCATTTTAACAGAAAAAAAAGCCTAAACACAATAGCAGACCTTTCTGATCATGCTGATAATCCATGACCATAAAAGAGTAAATCTGGTTGAGGCATATCATCGAACAGTTTATGTGCATTCTAAACTTACAACCTAGTCAAATCATCAGAGAGGACCTGATTCATTCCCAGTATGAAGTTAATGACACCACAAAAAAACATATAAACAATAGAACTAATGAGAATTGAAAATTATGCAAAAATTCACTACTTAAAAATTAAGCCAACTAAATTCAATATCTAAAAAAAAGTGATTAATCGTCAAATCAAAACTATCATACTTGGTAAATATGTTGGTGTTCACCTGCGACAGTGAATGTAAATGTAAAATGATCTAGGCTAGAACATAGACCTACAATGAAGAAAAAACACACATGAGTCTTAAAATGCATCTACCAAAAGAAAAAACACAAAATCTCCAATCTCTTTATACCAAAAGAATATCAATTTAAGAAATTCATACAAAAAGCAAATGTGTTTCTAAAATTCATCAACGGGACAAAAAAATGCACATAAACTTCAGTCTAATAACAAATTTAAAACCACTACCTGCAAACTAACCTAAAAAATAACAATCAAAGCATACCTAAAAGTCTCAAAGCCCATGATGAACATCACCTGCGGTAGAAGAAAAAAAGATGGTAAGGGGAGAAATGATTGATTAAAAAGAGGAACAGAAAGGACGAACATTACCTGCAACAGAAGAAGAAATAAGAAGATGAAAATGGCAGAATGGATTGATTAAAGAGAGGAAAAGAAAGCGCAATACAAGGAAGTGGAAGAAAGAAACGCGTGTCTACTCTGCTCTACCTGTAAAACGCGTGGAATATGAAAAATAAAAACCCTAGAACGGATTTGAACCCGGGACAGAAGAGGAAAAGGATGCAAGCACAAACCACTACAACAAAGGCTAACTTTGTTAATAACTGCAACAGCTTATAAACATAAGGTAAAGAGAACTCCTATATATACTGTTTCTAAGGACTTCTCCTTTAAAACTTTTTTGTAATATATATATATCATTTACTCTCCCTTAATTTTCATGGTCGGTGTCCAATAAAATCTTTTTATTACTGTACTTTTTTTTGTTTTTTAATTCCTATGGTACTTTCAATTTGTTGTGGGACTTCAAAGATCGATGTCCAGTAGAATATTTTTAAAATTTTTTTACTTCCTATAACACTGGACCATGTGTGCTTCTTTGTTTTTTTAAATATTTTTTTTAGTTTTAGTTATATTAATAATTTTAAAAAATACAAAATTATTATTTTATTTTAAAAAGTTAGGAAATTGTGAGTTAAGTTTTTCCTTAATAGGGTGAAGATGAGTAGCGTAAAATTAAATATGATGTGACCGATTTATATATGTCACCTCTCAAGTTTCTAAATTTTTAAATAAATCGTTCAAATTTCTAAAGTTTCAGTTTACCTATGGACAAAATTCTTAATTCTACGTCTCAAATTTTGTTTCTTTTACTTTTTTTATATTTGTTTGTAAAAGTTAATTTTTTTCCATTTTTATTTTATTTTTACTTTGTTACTAACTTTTTTTAACGAGTTTGTCGTTTCAATGTTAACTTCTATTCGTGTCACAATTTATCTATTTTTCGATCTCCAGAATCGAGTCGTGTCAACTTCATACTTTTTTTATGTACTTAGTCACATTATTATAGTCGTCGTAACGCGCATAACAAGGTTCACAAACCCGCCACATTACGTGACCTTTAATTATATACTCATTCCTGCTCTCCATCTCCCAACCGATCTTCAGATCTGCCGGTCGATTAGCTCTCACACTCCGGTGTTTGGAAGAGATCTATTACACTCGTAATCTTTGCACAAATCCTACAATCAGGTTCCAATTTCATGATTTTGTTTTAGGTTTTGATTCGTTTGAAGATGAATTGTTATTTGGTTTTGATTTTCGTGAACAGTTAAAGAAAAAAGTAGGTGTAACACGCAGAGACCTCCACTTCTAGACAACATCAATTACCTATTGAAAGGTATTTTTTTGTGTTCTGTTTAATCATGTGGTTTTTAAAAATTGTAATTGTGTCATGTATTCAATCCAATGTGGTCATTATCTAAACCTTCTGATTTTTTTCTGCGCATAAGATGTTAGATGAATACCATTGGATTGTTACACACAAGCCTGATCAACATGGATTTGTGTGTTAGGTCAAGATATGAATGTCAAATAATTAAAATGGGTGATCATGAAATAATGTTAATATTTGTTTTTCTTTTGTTATGTTTGTGTATGATAATAAAAGTGCTTTGGTATGTTATTTCACTTTCTTTACAAACCTAACAACATCCTTCTACCCAACTTAGTTTCCTTTTTATCAAATCAAACTGCCTGCCTGCAAATCTGTTTTGTTTCTTTATAAAATACCTGCAAATGAAAGGAACTTAGTTTCCTGTTTATCAAATCAAAATCATTTCAACTGAAATTTTGTTTATACTTTGCGTGTTGGCTTCTTTGTTTGATAAAAATGCCTGCAAATCAGTTTTGTTTCTTTATAAAATACCTACAAATGAAAGGTATTTCTTCGGTATGTCAAAGTGCTTTGGTATGTTATTTCAATTGCGACGTTTTCCCTTTAATTCTTTACCCTCATTTTGTTTTCATGTTATAGTCATTAATTTGAATCCAAATGTTCTGTGCATACTTGCTATCTAAATTTACATGTTCTGTGACTACTTACAATCATAGAATAAAAGAGGAATATAACTTACAATCTAATCCCCTTTCGAATCTTCGATTTCTTTCTTTGTTATTTAAGGTTTGGGTAATATGAAAAAAAGTTATTTAAATCAATGTAATTTAGTCTGCAGATTTGATTTTAGTTCAATTGAAGTTTGAATTTATGAACTTTGGTAATTAGTTAACTACTCTGTTATTAACTTCTGAAATTCACTTTTTTTTTAATGTAAGGAGGTGGTTTGTATGTGCCTGTTGACAATTCTGGATGTGCTTATCTGATTATTCTATTGTTAAATATACAGTTTGATACTAACAAAACTAATTAATGACTACATAGATACATTATTTTACCTTTGTTTGATCCAGCATACACTATTTTAAATGATCCAAATTATCTAAACACTTTATACTATTAGAAGTGATTAAAACCACTTCAAGAAACAAAACTACAAATGCACATCCAAACACTACCAGTACTCTGATTCTTATTGTTCAATATTGCGTAATCACTTTCATTATACCCATCGTAAGTACTTGCTAAAGAAATTGTGGGACTTTTATCCAGAAAAAAGTGTATTGTGTAATGATCTTATTTCTTTTTATTTGTAATTGATTTTGTACATGTTTTGATGGTTATTTAGGGACACCCGCTTCCTGGATACTTTAGCTACTCAGTTTTGTTATTTAAGGTTTAGGTAATTGGGGAAACAATAATTTTCACTTCATCAATCCGAGTAGGTATTTGGATGTGAATTTTAAAAGAAATAACTAATATGGCATACAGAACTGATTTTTAAAAGAAATACCCGTTAAAAGCAAAATTGATATGATACATACATGTTCATATGCAGTGTGCACACTGTAAGCGTATTTGATATGACCTTTTAGATTAGTAGTAGCAAGACATCTAGGTTTCATAATACCAAAATCATAGCATATACTCAGTTGATTCATAAATTTTATACATGTTTAATTGTTCATATGCACACTGTAAGTGTATCTATGTCATATGTTACCTGACATTGTGATAATAATGACTGTTACTTTTGAACAATTATATTTGGACTTGCATAAATGAATTAAGTGGACTACATAGATGTTATGTCATCCCAAGACATTTAGACTTTTTTAGATGTTAAATTAATTGTTTGGTTTTTTAAAATAATTGTTTATGATTTAAACTTTTGCTATCTTACATTTCGGATATCAATTACATGCCTTATATTCGAATAAATGTTATTATTAGGATGATATGTTCGCTTGAGACAACTGCATTTATTGATTGAGGCTTCAAACTGCAAGTGGAATTCAAGCAAGACAGTCAATTGTTTGCAAAAATTACATCAAACAAGTAAGTTCTAAATTTCTTCGATAAATGTGTAGCTTAATCATTCTATTCATTTTAGAAACTTGTAGTGACTACCGACTAATCAAGAAAGTTTTTTATTATTAGTAACCTAGACTTGTTTTTAGTTCTTTAAACATTAAAAAAAATATATGTTTTTGGGTTTACTGTTTAGATTTGTGTTCATCTGTGGTGAATTGGGATTTGAAAAAAAAAACCTAAAGATCTCTTCTGCTGTGCTTGGTGTTTCATCTCTGGTCCCCCGCCCCCTGACTAATTTTAAGAACCAGAATTAAGTTCTGGTGTTTGTGGTGATAATCGAAGGTTACAAGGTTCTTATCCTACTTGGAACACCCTAACTTGGGTATGTACCTCGTGAGATCGTTCTGTTATTTTTTCGTTGTTTATTTTCAGTCACATGATCCTACATATCTTAGGCATATTATGGCCGGGTTAGGAGGACCGGCATTGGATTTATTTACCGGTGACAGACCACCGGTTTTATTTGTGCATTATACGTGTTGCATTCTGTCTTGTTTTCAGTTGTGTTGTAGTTTTTTTGTAATTTAGTTCTTGGTTGATTCATTTGTGTGTGAAGTTTTTTTTGTTTGAGTTGATGCGAGTTTTTGTGTTTTAGTTTTTCTCTCTAAAAATAAAAATAAAAAAAAGAGTTCAAATCTTTGTTTTTCGTTTACCAAGTTGAAATATTGTGTGTTCTATGGTCCCTTAGTTCAATCAGTGTGACAAATCCTATGTGTCTTGAATTTAATCTTAATCATGGTTGCTAGTATTAATAATCATAAAATTATTACTCTTCTCAAAATCTTATTCTGTCTCGTGTTCTTAAAAAAAAAAAATTTGTTTTGGCATTTAAGTTTTTTTTCTCTTGTGTTAGATATGCTTTGACAACCTATTCTTTCTCTTGTGTAAGAGATTCTATGAAATCATTTTTCATTTAAAAAATCTGTTTGGCTGTGTTTTTCTTGTCTGATATAGCTTATGCTATTCTTATTATTATCAGATTTAATTTTGTGTGAAGTTGTAAAAGTTTTTGCTTGAATCAAATTAGTCTTTATGTTCTTTACGAGTTTCTTCTTATATGATTCTCTTTCTTATTCTCGTAAAGTTGTAAAAGTTTTTTATCATGTCAAATTAGTCTTTAAGTTCTTCACAAATCTTGTGTTTTTTTCAGTCATGGTTCTGAATTCTTAAAATGTGTGCATTTTATTGTCTTATCAGACATGTTTATGATATTCTTATTGAATCTTGTGATTCGTCTTTTTTAAAAGTCGTGTGACTTATCTTATAAAATTTTCTAAAAGTCGTGTGACTTTTGTCTTCTCAGATATGTTTCTGATAGTCTTTGAATCAAAACTTTTCTAAAAGTCGTGTGACTTTTGTCTTATAAAAATTTCTATACACACATGTGAATCTACATGATTAATATATGTCTATTTCTTATCTTACATGTATGTGCAAATGGACTTCATAGATATTGTTTTGGGCTGTTTCTTTGGATTGGATTGGGAGTTTAATTGTTGCTGCTAAGAGAAGTCTTCCCAAAGGTCGTGCATTCTCATTAAAGGTTTGTTGTCTTCCAACATGATTTCTTAATTGAAAAATTATCTGTGTTACATGTTTGGATTATCAAATTGAGGGGGGTGTTAAAATATTATTTTATTTCAATTTGATAATGTTAAGGACTTTTACTAATCCTTTTTTTTTCTGTTTATTTGTGTTTTTTTTGTATGATTGGGCCTCGAGTATTTGTTGGTGTTTCTCCCTTGGGTCGGCCTATTTCAAGGCCTGATTGTGGTTTGGTCGTTTATGCTCTCACAAAGGTCTTCATCATCCCCAAATTGTACGCCGCCTCAAAGAGCTCCTCACCTAGGGTTTCCATTGATCTCTCCCGATGATTGCTCCGGTGATTGCGACTATATGATCTTGTTTACTTTTTTGGTTGGCTCCATCCGACTATTAATATTGCTTTGCTCTATCTGTCTCAAACACGAACGATTAGTCTCACAATTGGTGTGTATTGTTTCTTTTTATTAGGGTTTCAAAACCCATCTCGGTTCGTCTTATTTTTCTATGTATTAGTGCTGATTTGAAGGAATAAAACCGTATTATCTTGTCTTTTTGACATATCGAATATCACATGAATAATTGTTTAGCTTATATGGTTGGTAATGTTACTAAACTACAAACTCTAACCAAGTTCATGTGTTTCAATTACAAGGTTGGCACACTAGACAAAAATGGCTAATAATGTTAGAACCCATCTCCAAAATTAAATGTTAGATCCCAAAATTAAATGTTAGATCCTAAACCCTGATTTCACTCCTTCGCCCTTCTGCCGTTTCTTCTACACCTCCACCGGTCACTATCTAGTCGAACGTGGAATCCTTTGTTTAGTGTCCTGTTGCACGGCGGTTGCCTCTCCTCTGCCTCCGCCACCTCGTCTGCAACCTCCGCTTGCCGGAGCTAAGTCGCCAACCAGTGGCAGTCGGTAGTCGCTGTACTGAGGTTAGTTTTTTTCATTTATCATCTTAATTAGGAGACGACGGTTTTCTTATTTGGGAAATTATGTCTATAAAGACTATAAAAGAACACAATACAATGTATCTTCATTTAGAGGCAAAAGTACTTGATCATACATAGACCAGATCTGGTCTACTCCTTATTCATGGTTAACACGGTTAATCCTGTCTCTTAATAGACTAATTTTTGTAAAGACGATTTTTTTTTGCAAATTAAAAGCTTTATTCAATTATGTAATTCATCATTTGCATATGACGTATTGGAAATTCATCATTTTGCATATGACAAACATTATGCAAATCAGAAGTTTAGAGGCAACACTAATACCCCGTGCTATTAGTCTACTCTTGTCTATATATGTCTGGGGTATTAGTATAATATCCCGGGGTATTAGTGCTGCCTCTAAACTTCTGATTTACATAGTGTTTGTCGTATGCAAAATAATAAATTTCCAATACATACAAACATTAGTCTACTAAGAGACATATATAGACAAGAGTAGACTAATACCCCGGGGTATTAGTGTTGCCTCTAAACTTTTGATTTGCATAATGTTTGTCATATGCAAAATGATGAATTTCCAATACATCATATGCAAATGATGAATTGAATAAAGAATTCATCAACTCCTTTAAACTTTTAATTTGCAAAAAAAAAATCATCTTTACAAACATTAGTCTACTCTGAGTTTGTCATATGCAAAATGATAAATTTCCAATACATCATATGCAAATGATGAATTGAATAAAGAATTCATTCATCAACTCCGTTAGTTAGTACTAATAGAACAACTCCATGTTGATGAAGTTGTTACTACCGAAGAAAAACTTCTTGCTTATGAGAAAGTTACTACTATCGGTCAACGCACATCTCTAATGAAGATTTGAAAAAGATACGATCTATATTGTTTTTTGTACTCTTGTTTAATATCGTAAATATCTTTTTCTGTCCTTGTTAGTTATGCTTTAGATAATGAAATGTATATAAGTTCAATCTAACTAATTACAAGTTACGATTTCTTAGTTGTATTGTGTTGCGATTTTGAAATCTTTGATATTTGATTGGGAAATGTTTTTGATTGATAATTCTACTGCTAATTAACTCAAACAATTTGTCAATAAAAGAGTAAGTAGGGTATTAGAATTCACAATCCAACAACTACTTTGAAGGCGGCTAAAGTGAATGTATTTTTTTTAAAGTAAACTGTCGTTTTAGTCCCTGAGGTTCGGTGAGAATTGCGGTTTCAATACAAAATCATTTTTTTCGCTACTTCGATCACTGTGGTTTATAATTTATTGTCAGTTTATCTTATTAGTTAGTGTGTTGTCACTCTTGAGCAGACGTCATGATACTTTTTAACACATGTAATGGAAATGCTTGATTTATAACAGTTATGTTGTCGAAGTTTCCATAAACTAATCCATTTCTTTCTTTGTTTTGGAAAATCATATATATGACAAAAAATATGGTTATGTTTGATTTATAGAAGTATACTCACCTACAAATCATCAACAACGTCTACTTTCATTGAGGGGTTTCTGACAAAAGTGTTCGTCGTTAAGAGCCCTCTGTTTTGTAGTTTAAATGAAAGTATGAGCCAGAGAAAACAAGTATCATCCCTTCTTCTTATCCATATGACATGAAATAATTCATGGTTACAAATATATATTATAGTTTTGGTAAGAGAAAAAAAAAGTGTGTAATGAAAATTATTACTATATTTAAGAGCAAGTAGTAGAATAATAAATTTGCCATGTGAGGTTGGGGTCAATAGGCTAGTTCATGGACAAGTTGAGACACAAATTTATTGCAACATGCAATAAATACACCGTACAAGTTTGTAAGATTAACCATGCTTAGCAATACAACTATCGTAGCACATCATCATATATAGCCGCCGGGCCAAAACTAAACCAAACAATTAGTCTAGCTGACCTTTTGTGTAGTTGCCGGAAGCAAGGATTAATGTCGTCATCGTCAGAAAGGTCATTGGAGGCAACACCAACGTGGGCTGTGGCATCGGTTTGTGCCGTTTTCATAATCATCTCGCTCATTATTGAACATGGGATTCGTTCACTTGGCAAGGTACGCATCTAGCTTTCTGTCTTCTTCATTAGCTTCAAGTTATAAAAGTTTTATTTTTGTTAAAAGTGGCTTATATATGTTTCAAGCATGCAGTTCTTCCAGTCGAAGCAGAAGAAAGCGATGCTTGAAGCCTTGGAGAAAATGAAACAGGTATTTAAATTTAACTAGGAATTACATAGCCTCGCACTACGGCGGCTGCACGATATCGAGTATCAAAACACATATTAAAAACACGTTGAAACGGCTATCACTTTGTCGGAAAGTCCTAAAATGCACCCCATCGTAAAAGCGAGCGTCACTACACTGTAAAACCATGTTTCGGCGGGTTCTAATACCCGCACCTTACCCGCTGGGAGTGGGAGTGATACCCGCGAACTACCCGCCCTTGAACCCGCTGGGCACTACCACCCCCCTTATCTTCATAACTTGCGATCCAACCTTAATTCAAAGAACTCTCGCCCAACTTTTTGAAGCATATTCCAACTCAAAATCTTTCCATACTAATCCATTTACTTCCAAAAGATTCCAACACCACTCGATGAACTTTCATATGTGAACTAAATAATTAACTCAACAATCACCCTTTAATTATTGAGTTTACAATCTTTACCACTTCAACTTGTAAACTTTTCTGTTTCTTCTCTTTTTTTCTTCTGGATCAAACCACACGTTCTTCATTCTTCCTTGCTATCTTTCTTTCTTGCTTTCCTACTTTTTTTTCTTATCTTCTTAACTTTTCTTCCAACTTGTTTTCCTTCTTCCTTCTTCCTATTCCTTCAACACACCAAGAGCAATAGTCCTTGATAGCCTTCTTAACAAGATTAATCTTGTTCTTCTTACTCCTTCTTTCAATAAAAAACCAGGGTTCTTGATTGCCTACTAAACAAGAAAAGTTCTTGTTATTCCTACTCCTTCATTCAACCAAGAAAACGGGTTCTTGATTGCCTACTTAACAAGAAAAGTTCCCTTGTTCCTTCTTATTTACTTCCTTCAAACCTTCATGAATATCACGTTCTTGCTACCTTCAAACCTACTTGACAAGAACAGATCTTGCTCCTTCTGCCTTTAGCCCTGAAGCCAAAGGGTTGCTCCTCCTCGCGAAACACGACTCTCAAAACCGCTGACAACAAGCTTCGATACCAATTGTTGTAAACAAGACCCAAGAATACGAACACAGATTTTGATCTCAACAACCGATCGACTATTTCTATTTATTATTTCTTGACTTTCAAATTACATAGGCCCTAACCATCTATTTATACTAAATAAACTTTGCTAACCAAGTCTTCTAATCATACTCAAATACTTAAGATAACCCAAACATGCTTGGCATTATCCCTAACTTACTTGAAAAATACTAATTATTTAAATAAACTAAATAAATAATAAAATCTCATACTTATCTTCATAACTTGCGATGCAACCTTAATTCAAAGAAGAACTCTCGACCAACATTTTAAAGCATATTCCAACTCAAAGCCAATTTCCATACTAATCCATTTACTTCCAAAATATCCAACACCACTCTTTGTTCTAAATTAAGTAAAGCATTTAGAGACTGGGTTGCTCTATGCCTAGAGATTACAATGTTCATTTTATGTTAATGCTTACGTATTTTATGAACGAATGCTTCGAATTGAAGTTAATTTACTCATGTATTTATCATTCTTTGTGATTTCATGTAAATCCAGAGCTGATGCTGTTAGGGTTTTTATCGTTGCTATTAACGGTGGGCACAAAATATGTTGCAAAAATATGTGTTCCTGAAAAGATAGGAAATATAATGCTTCCATGTAATGGTGGTGTTACCCTATCAGATTATGATAAAAAGAAAGATGTTTGCAAAGGTGGTGGTGATGAAAGTGAACGTCACCGGAGATTACTTTCTTTAGCTGAAGAAATGAGTTTCCGGTTAGTTTTTGCCGAAGCTAGTGTAAGCGACAGGACTTGTAAAAAGGTTTGTGTTAAAAAATAAAGTCAAAGTTGGAAAGTTAATAAAGTCAAACTACAAATCAATCAAAGTATAAGGGCTAATGGTGTGTTGGTCAAAGTATGAGGGCTATACATGTAATTTGTTAATCTGTTTGTTAATGGTTAGTTAACCAATTTGTTTGTTAGTTAGATGAGAAATTACCATAAGTGTGAGGACTGAGAGTTCATTTGTTTCTGGTTCAATTTCTTTTCATTCTTTAATTCCGTAGTAATCGTTCAATTATTTGGTTCTTAATCAATATAGCAAATCGTTTATTTATCTTGTATTTTCTCTAGTGTTGATTTCTTCCAACAACTGGTATTAGAGACTCGTTACGGCTCGATTCATAGAAAGACGTCGATTAAGGTTTTAATCGGGATCATGATGGTTTCAACGAAGTTCGAATTGGAGAAATTCGATAGGAAGAATGATTTCAGTTTATGGAGTGTGAAGATGCAAGCTCTTTTCATGCATCAGGGAATCAGTGATCCATTGTTGGGGGAAGCGAATTTACCTGTAATGCTTACTGAAAAAGAGAAGAAAGACATATTGGAAAAGGCACATAACACTGTCATTTTGATTCTTGGAGATCGAGTGCTAAGAGAAGTGTTGAAGGTGGTATCGGCTGCATGAGTTTGGTCAAAATTGGAAACCCTGTATATGACCAAGTCTTTGGTAAATCGATTGTACTTTAAGAAAGGTCTCTATACGTTTTAGATGAACTCTGGTAAGTCTCTTGAACATCACATTGACGAATTCAATAAGTTGGTGTTGAATCTTGAGAACATTTAATTGGAGTTGGATGAAGGAGACCAGGCAAATTTATTCTTCAAGTCCCTGCCACACTCCTATGAACACTTTTTGTGGATACTCTCAAATATGGTAGAGAAAATCTAACCATGGAGGAGGTGTTGGCTACTTTGAATTCATAAGAACTGAAGAAACGATCTGATAATAAAGAAGAATGTTGAGATGGCCTATTTGTAAGAGGTAGACTAGGTCAAACAAACCATATATCTACGGGTTCATGTAGATTGTTTGTAATTAAGGGAAACACCTAAAAAGAGATTGCTCTAAATGAAAAATAAAGAAAGGTGAATCTAGTGTTACCAAGAGTCATAACAATCATACTCAACAAGATGATAAATCTGATGGGTATGATAGTTCTGATGTCCTGATTGTTGGGTGGAATAAGAAGTGAATGGGTAATGGACTAAGGTTGTGCGTTTCATATGATTCCGATTAAAGAATTATATTCACAGATTTTTATAATGAAAAGCTTAGTACAGTCAAGCTTGGATATGATAGGCCCTGCCCGATTCTTAGAAGTGGCACCGTTATATTCAAGATGGAAAATGGCATTAAGATTGATCATAAATATGTAAGGTATATTATCAATCTTAAGAGAAGTCTATCGTCATTTGGTACATTTAAAAGGGTAGGGTATCATGTAAATCTAAAGAATGGGAAGGCAAGGGTAGTTAAGGGATCGATGGTAATGTTGTCTAGTACAATAAAAGATAACAACATTTATCATTTAAATGGTAAAGTGGTAATTGGATCAGTGTGGATAGTCTCAAAAGAAAGGAATAATGTTGCCCGGTTATGACACAAAAGATTAGGTCACATAAGTCATCAAAGACTTGATGAATTAAGTAAACAACAAGTTATTGGTGATATTAAAAACTGTGACATTAGTTTTGGTGAAAACTGTGTTTTGGGGAAGTATCATAGGGTCAAGGTCAGTAGGGGCATTCACCCCACAAGAAGTGTCTGTACTTTGTCTTGTGCTAGAACTTTGTCTCTAAGAGATGCTATGTATTTCTTGTCCATTATAGATGACTGACTACTCAAGAACGGTGTGAGTTTATGTGATAAAACATAAGAGTAAAACATTTGGTAAGTTTAAAGATGCTAGGTATTTCTTGTCCTTAATATGAATTATTTGATTGATGAAAATGTTAATGTTTCAGGGAATGGTAGAGATGATATCACCTTGAGCTGTTCACCAACTTCATATATTCATATTTATTCTTGCTGTTTTTCATGTTCTTTATAGTATCATCATCATCGGCCTCAACCTACAATGTGATACGTTTAGTACAACCTACAATGAAATTATTCTATGTATGATTCTTAATATTAAAATCATATGTATATTTGTCGTTGTAATTTTTAATATGGTCGGATTCCACAGATGAAGACATGGGAAGCAGAAACTACTTCTTTGGAATATGAGTTCACAAATGGTAATTATTTTGTTTATTTCTTTTCTTAATATATATATATATATACTTTTATTAACAATTCCAAGAAACACGTTTCAAATAAAGGTAAAACGAACACTAAGAAAACAAGTTTTATTGATATTTTTATTAATTCATTAAAAATAGAGTTTAGTACCAGTGTCCAACAAAAATCAAATAAAATGACAAAGAAAACCTTAATTAGTTTTGTAGACATTTAAATAATTTTATCTCTCATATATCTATTACCTATTACAGTTTTGTAACACCCGTAGTTCATAATAAAATTTAATTTTCGAAAAGTGACGCGAAAACTAGGTCCCATGTATTAAATACAAAACATGACAAGTCCTTAAGCTTACAAAAGTTCACCATTTAAAGAAAACTAGTTCATGTTCACCAACAAAGTGGTAACTACCCAACGACAAGTTAAAAAGTTGTTTAGACAACTAAATCTTTGGTTTACAAAAGCTTAACAACAACCCAAGTGTAACAAACATCAAAAGCATCAAAGACTTTATGAGAATCCAACTTCGCCCGAGAAGCTTTCCGAGTTTTACGTTGGAGCTTATCCTACACCACAAAACATGTTAGTAATGATATTATAAGTTCCTATAGCCTCCCATAGGTTAAACATAAGAAAAACCTGAAAAGTGGGTTTCAGCGTAGGGAGAGGGCGTACGAGGGGTGTAGGACAGACGGGCGTAGCCTACGCCCTCACCTAAACTTCATTTTTGATTTCACACGTCGAGGCACCCCAAATTCATATATTATGACTTTCGTAGTTTATTTTCTAGCCCGAGATATACGTATTAGAAGTTTTGGATTTTTACCAACATGTATTAACACCCATATATATTAATCCTTAAACCGAATATCATATAGCACCCAAGGACTCCTATAAGCACATAAACACCCTACATACATTACCAACTATGTATGTATACATTAGTTAGTTAATCACCCACTAACCGACCCTACTCCTTTGTATTTACGTACAACGACCGACATTTAGACAAGTATAGACATCATACAAGTCCTATCATTCTACCAATTCACCATTATTCCACAATGGTTTGATTTACACCACATTAGATCAATTTACACCAATTCCCATTATTCCACAATGGTTTGACTTATACTACATTAAGTCAATTTACACCAATTCACCATTATTCCATATGGTTTGACTGTTTACCACATAAGTCAAATTACACCAACACACCAAATTCCACATTTTAGTTTGACTGTTTACCACATAAGTCAAATTACACCAACACACAAAATTCCACATTTTAGTTTGACCGTTTACCACATAAGTCAAAAACATATGATTCCAATCCCACCCATGGAGTATTTGATTCCACATATACATCCATGAAGTATTTCACTTCAAGATCACCAAATTTTATACCTTTGAAGTTCTTAGACTCCAAGGCCACCCAATTCAACATCGCATAAGTAAGCATCTAACACCATACTATCTACTTATGTAACCTCATTAATTATCAATTACTAAGTTCAAAAGCACTTACCTTGCGAGTTTGATGCCTCCGGTTGTTCCTTGATTAATTAAGGCCACTTGATTACCTAAACAATTCCACACTTGTTTAGTAATCTAAAGGTCTAAAGTAAGCACTAATTAAGGTTTCCACACCCACCCAAGACTTTATGATTTCCACCCTCAGTCCAAACTTGGTTTATTAAGCTCCACACAAGTTTTCAACAATTTTAAACCAAGTCCACCCATTTTGACCCGGTAAAGATTTCACCCAATTCTCCCAATTTCATCCAATTAATAATTCACCAAAATAATTGATTTTTCAATTTGAAAATGTGTTTATATAACACCATCAACACTTATCCGTACTCAATTCCCCATTTAAACACCTTAATTGAAAAACCCCCAAATTAGGTTCTCAAGAACCCTATTTTTTAAAACTCCAAATTGATGAAATTAGTATGAACTGATTACTCCTCTAGCTTTAGTAGTGCTAGATTATCAATTCTACTCGACAACAATTCCACTAGAATCACCAATTTTCGTCAATTAGGGTTCATCAACCCAACTTTCATCAAGAACATCGAGGATTTGATGATAAAGGGGATACTTACTTGATGATTAGAAGGTGAAGAACATTTCTACATCAACAGATTGAGCATGCAATTCTTCCAAAATCATATTGAAGCTCCTCCCCCTTGCTCCCATGTAAATCACGACCCTTGTGTCACTACACACATACATACCAAATCCAAATTTGGGAATTGGCAAGAATAGCCCATGCACTTCACCTTTTAACTCTTTTTTTCCTAAACTAGATAATTCCACCATTTAAATAACATCCTCAAGCTTTCTTTTCTTTAAATATGCCCCTTACAATATAAATAATTTATTATAGGGCAAATCTGGAAATTGGTTTGTTACAAGTTTTAAACCTAACAAACAAAATTTTATCCTCAAATAATGTTTATTTATTAATTGTTTAATTTACAAATAAAAAGTATTATTATTTCCAATAGTAATTAATTATTATTGAAGGACTATAACTCCCAAATTTGATTCATTAATTTTATTTTCCTTTTTATTGCATATAGATCCTGCGAGATTTCGATTAGCTCATCAAACCACCTTCGTCAAACGTCACACTGGTCTTTCTACTAAACCCGGAATTAGATGGCTGGTACGTATAATTAAATTCAAATTAAAATAAGTAATTTAATTTCTAACTTTTCACTTATATTCATGGATTTGGTCATGTTTCAATATCAAACACAGGTAGCATTCTTCAGACAGTTCTTTGGATAGATATCAAAGGTTGACTATTTGACCATTCGCCATGGATTTATAAATGTAAGTTAACAATCATAACCCTATTTTTCTATTTAGTTAAATGTAGCAAGTTGATTTAACACGGTTTAATTTCTTTTTTTAACATTGACAATAATATTATTCCATGCAACTAGCAAATACAATATATCACTTAAAAAAGAGTTAGCCGATATTAAACGAACACCAATTACACCAATCTAAACAAACTAACTTGGCTCTATTTTTCACCAAAGATAACTCATTGATTTTATGTTAATTAAGACGGTTAAATTAACAAGAAGTTTTCCTACAAAAAAAAATTCCCACAAAATTGTTTTTGTAGGAAATTTTGATAATATAACCGTTTTCGTTTTTCTATGTTGAATGGTTTGTTGGAATGACAGAAGCATTGTGGTCCAAGTAGCAAATTTGATTTCCATAAGTATATCAAGAGATCCATGGAAGATGACTTCAAGGAAGTGTTGGGTATAAGGTCACATTCTCCCTTTGCAATCTTTTACCATGCATGTTGATTGTGGTTTTGATTCATATATGTGTTTTATCGTACAGTATCCCGCTTTGGATATTCTCGATCATCTTTCTGCTTCTCAATGTTCAAGGTACGTTAACTCTAGTACAAAACTTATCTTTTAAGGCGGTTATTTTGGTCTAGCGATTTTGAACCGATCTTGTCACACCCCCAAAATCCACCAACGGAGTTTTACCGTTAGGGGCGTGACATAACCGGATCTCAGTCATTAGTTACGTTGAACGACTCTATATGGGTTTAATAAAAACCACTAGTATTGCTCATAGTCACGATGCAACACTAGTAATGAAATACTGATTTAATGTAAGACTTGCGGAAGCGAAAAGTTAAATGAAAAGCATGCGCCAAAACAGTTGCGCCAAAATAAACAATTCAAAGATAATTAAAATAAATAATTATTGAGTTTGCAAATGATAGACTTCGTATGCATGCATGCCTTAGCTCGTGCTTGTACCTTAATGACCTGAGAAAACATGCTAAAACGTGTCAACACTAAGTTGGTGAGTTCACAGATTTATATGTTTGTAAAGTTTACTAGATAATACCGTATTCAATTATATCATAGGTAGCTAACCTAGTACATGTTACTAAAGCGTTTCGACACCGAAGCTGACTGTCTGTATGTTTGAATTGCCTTCCACCATGACTATCACAATCAATGGTAATGTTTAGGTAAATGTTACACCCGTTCGACTACCTGTCGTGTTAGCGCGACTAACGCGGGTGGGGCTTGTCAGTGCCCAGTAGTGCCCAGTAGTACTACTCAAGATTTCCTCGCTAACCCATATACTAACGGTTCGATAAGTAAGGACTTTCGTGATATGTTTGCGCTTAGTACACAAGTGATATAAAAGAAACGTAAGATCTAAATGTTCGTACCCATGTTTTCTCCCCCAAGTTTAAAACGTAAGAAAAGGGGCCGTGAAACTCACCTTAGAGTATGTGTGTAAGAAAGCGAATCTAAAATGCTTGACGACTAACTGCCACCTATAAACACCGGTTTATAAGTGTATGTTCGTGCAAGTTGATACAAACCCTAAGTATCCAAACAATCCCATTGTTTAAGTGTTTGAAAAGAGTTTACAAGTTTGACTCATGTTTGACCAAGTTTGACTAAGTTTGACTAGGTTTGACCCGACGACCCGTTGGTGACCCGATTAATGATTTAACGTTTGTTCAGTATAATACTTCTATATTATACACAAATGATCATGCTGTAACACTTAGCAACAAATCCTAATTGTTCTAATCAAACAAGCATGATTTCCAAAAATAGAAAGTTTCTAAAAATAGCAGGTTTCTATAAATAGCAGGTTTCTATAAATAGTAGGTTTCTATAAATAGAAAGTATGTTCGGGATTTGTGTCTCTTGAAATTTATCATTGTTAGTATGCTTGTAAGACTACTATAACATGTTCAAGATCGTCCTATCACATAACCATTGCATAGAACTAAACATGTATGTCACAATTCCAAATAAAGTTTCCATCTTTAGTAACCTATGACTAGCATGCGTGGTTTCAAACACCTAACACGTTACAACAGGTTATTATGTCTTAACTAACATGTACCGATCATTAAACCACATAATGCATGTCTAATTAGCAAGTTCTAACCACTTTTGACAATTAAAGTTTCCTTATTTGGAAAGTTTGTAAAACCGGGTTATGTATTCAAAATCTGATTTCACAATTCGTCTAACCATGTATCAACTAGCTCATAACCATCATCACATCATCCTAACCATGTCTAGCATACAAGTTAGAAAACCTAAAAAGTTTCTCTTTTTAGTAACTTGTCCATTACACCCTCAAATCACAAAATTAACACATCAAATCGATTATAAATCTTTCAACTAATATAATTACAACTATACAAATCATAATCCACGTCTAGCATGCGATTCCTATCCTTCACATAATCAAAAATTTTCAATATTTAACACGTTACTAACCACACGGATCTAGGGTTTTGCAATTAACCATAAAATCAACAAATACATGCAAAACAATAACAAAGTTAACATTTTTATTATAAAATTTCATGTTTGGATGAACTAGGGTTTGACCTAAAATTTAGGGATCAAAAAGTGACGGAATTTAACGAAACGACTTACGTAGAAGTGTTAGAAACGTCGAGAGGAGTCCAAATACGCGTTCAATTGCGAGATCGGAGATCAAACGAAGGCTCCTTGGCTACTTTTTTGTTTCGGTCGATTGGGGGTGAGGTGATGAAGTCGACGGTTTCAAAGGGGTGGTGGTTAGGGTTTATGTTTAAATTTTTTTTTTAAACTTTATCCTTATCTAACCTTAATGGGTTTTTAAGTTGGGCTACGGGCTTCTTAAAGGTCCATAAGTCTAATTAATTAACTAACCATTTAATTAATAATACAAACATTCGACTTTTATTTTTATAAAACTATTAACTTTTATAAAAATACTAACTACGTTTTACACACGATAAACACGTACGGAAACAATAATATTCACATAATTCACGTAATCACATAAGATTATATAAAACTCGCAATTTATATAAAATATAAATTATTAATGTTCGTAATATTAATGTTCGATTAATCACCAACGTTCCGGGTTAGACTCGAGTGCGATCCGATGTGTGTGAACTGTCTGACACATTTAATTAATCCTAATTAAATGCAATGTATGTGCGACTAATTGAGATGACTGAGTTTGTAACGAAAAATGTTTGAACTAACGAGGTTTGAGTTGACGGAGTTAACCTGAAAATGCCGGATGTCACATCATCCCCTTGTTGAAAGAATTTTCGTCCCGAAAATTAAACGAAATCCGTAACGTCTGAATCAAAAAGTTTAGGTTTGTCACATCATCCCTTTGTTGAAAGAAATTTTGTCTCGAAATTTAGTTAGTACCTTCCGTGTTTGCCGTTGAATGTTTGAACAGGTGAGGATACTTTTTCATCATCTGATCCTCGCGTTCCCATGTGAACTACGGTCCACGCTTCGAGTTCCAGCGAACTCTGACAATAGGTATCTTACTGCGCTTGAGTGTCTTGACCTCTCGGTCCATGATCTCAACGGGTTCCTCAATGAAACGTAGCTGTTCATCAATTTCCAACTTCTCGAGTGGAACTACAAGTGTCTCATCTGATAGGCATTTCTTTAGGTTTGAGACATGAAATACATTGTGTACTCCATTGAGTGTGTCTGGTAGGTTAAGTTGGTATGCTACTGGACCGATCCTTTTCACTATCTCGAATGGTCCAACGTAACGCGGGTTTAGCTTTCCTCGTTTCCCGAAACGAATCACACCTTTCCAAGGTGAAACCTTTAATAACACTTTGTCACCCACTTGGAATTCTAGCGGTTTTCTGCGCTTGTCTGCATAACTCTTTTGACGGTCACGAGCGTCCGCCATACGGTTTCTGATTTGCACAATTTTCTCTGAGGTTTCATGCACAAGTTCGGGACCAGTAAGTTGACTATCTCCAACTTCAGCCCAACAAAGTGGTGATCGGCATTTCCGTCCGTACAAAGCCTCGAACGGTGCTGCTTTGATGCTCGTATGATAGCTGTTATTATAAGAGAACTCCACTAAAGGTAAGTGAGTTTCCCAACTTTTTCCGAAGTCAATTACGCAGGCTCGTAACATGTCTTCTAGAGTTTGAATGGTACGCTCACTCTGGCCATCTGTTTGAGGATGGTACGCTGTGCTCATATCCAGGCGTGTGCCTAGAGCTTTCTGTAGCGATTGCCAGAAACGTGAGGTGAATCGGGCGTCTCTGTCAGAAATGATGGAGATTGGAACTCCATGTCGAGATACTACTTCTTTAAGGTAGAGACGAGTTAACCTTTCCATTTTGTCTGTCTCTTTGATAGCAAGGAAATGAGCTGATTTGGTTAGGCGATCCACTATCACCCAGATTGTGTCACATCCAGTAGGGGTTCGGGGTAATTTGGTTATGAAATCCATGGAAATCTGCTCCCATTTCCACATCGGTATTTTCGGTTGTTGAAGTAATCCGGATGGCTTTTGGTACTCCACCTTGACCTTGGAACAAGTCAGACACTTGCTCACGTAGGTGGCTATGTCGGCTTTCATGTTCGGCCACCAATATAAAACCTTGAGATCGTGATACATCTTGTCGGATCCCGGATGGATAGAGTATCGGGATTTGTGAGCTTCATCCATGACTAGATCTCTTAGGTTTCCATATACTGGTATCCATATTCGTTCCGCAAAATAACGAATACCATCTGCTTTAACCTCAAGTTGTTTCTCCATACCACGTGTAGATTCCAACGATAAGTTCTCCTCTTTCAAGGCTTCAAGTTGGGCATTACGGATTTGTTCGGGTAATCCTGTATGAATAGTGAGTTGTAATGCTCTAACCCGTCGGGGTTTAGTTTCTTTTCTGCTTAAGGCATCGGCTACCACATTAGCTTTGCCCGGATGGTACTTGATTGCACAATCATAATCGTTTAATAACTCGATCCAACGACGTTGACGCATGTTCAACTCTTTCTGCTCAAAAATATGTTGAAGACTCTTGTGATCGGTGTAGATGGTGCACTTGGTACCGTACAAGTAATGTCTTCATATCTTGAGTGCAAACACCACGGCTCCTAATTCCAAATCGTGAGTCGTGTAATTCTTTTCGTGGATTTTTAATTGTCGAGAAGCGTATGCGATAACCTTGTCACGTTGCATCAACACACAACCGAGACCTTGGATGGAGGCATCGTAATACACCACGAAGTCATCTGTTCCCTCTGGTAGAGACAGGATAGGTGCGCTACATAGTTTTTGCTTCAGTAGCTGAAATGCTGATTCTTGAGTCTCACTCCAATTATAGGGTTTATCTTTTTGGGTTAAGGAGGTGAGGGGTTGGGCAATCTTTGAAAATCCCTCGATAAAACGACGGTAGTATCCGGCCAATCCTAGGAATTTCCGAACTTCGGTTGGAGTTGTTGGTGCTGCCCAATTCTTAATAGCTTCCACTTTGGCTGGATCGACATGTATTCCCTTCTCATTGATCACATGTCCTAAAAATTGAACCTCGCAAATCCAAAAATCGCATTTGGAAAACTTCGCGTACAGCTGCTCCTGTTTCAGTAGTTCAAGGATCAAACGCAGATGCTCCTCATGCTCTTCCTGACTCTTAGAATATATGAGGATATCGTCAATAAAAACAATGACGAATTGGTCCAGATAGGGTTTACACACACGGTTCATGAGGTCCATGAACACCGCGTGTGCGTTAGTTAATCCAAATGGCATGACCAAAAACTCGAAATGGCCGTACCGAGTTCTGAATGCAGTCTTGGATATATCTTCATCTCGAACTCTCAGCTGATGATATCCAGATCTTAAGTCGATTTTTGAGTAGAAACTTGACCCTTGAAGTTGGTCGAATAGATCGTCAATACGGGGTAGTGGGTAGCGGTTCTTGACTGTTACTTTGTTCAACTCTCGGTAATCAATGCACATTCGGAAAGTTCCATCTTTCTTTTTAACAAATAGGACTGGAGCTCCCCATGGCGATGAGCTCGGTCGGATGAAACCTTTATCCAACAACTCTTGCAGTTGAGTGGATAGCTCTTGCAACTCGCTTGGTGCCAGTCTATAGGGTGCCCGAGCAATAGGCGCTGCTCCGGGTGTTAGGTCAATATGAAATTCGACCTGACGATGAGGTGGAAGACCAGGTAGGTCTTCAGGAAATACTTCTGGGAATTCGCGAACGATTAGGATGTCTTCTAACTTTTTCTCCTCGGTGGATTTGTCAGCAACAAGGGCCAGTATCGCGGTATGACCCTTTCGCAGACACTTCTGGGCCTTCATGAAAGATATGATGCCCATGGCTGCACCACTTCTTTCGCCCTGAACAGATAGGATTTCTCCACTAGGAAGGGGTACACGAACGATCTTCTCACTACAGATGATCTCGGTTTGGTTTTTAGATAACCAATCCATACCCACAATTATGTCAAAACTGTCAAGTGTAACTGGCATGAGATCGATGTCGAGTTTGTGACCAGAAAGTTCTAACTGACATCCCTTGAGAATGTGGGTTGCCTCGATTACTTTACCGTCTGCTATCTCTACGGTATAATGGTGTTCTAGTAAAGTTGGGTTTATTTCTAGCTGACCACTAAGTTCTCTAGATATGAAACTTCTATCGGCGCCAGTATCAAAAAGTACAGAAGCATAATGATCGTTTAAGAGAAACATACCGTTCACCACGTTCCGATCATTCCGAGCTTCTCCCGATCCAATCACAAATGCTCGGCCCTTTGCACCATTCCCGTTGTTATTACCATTTCCACCCTAGTGGTTATTACCATTCCCATTACCACCCTGATGATTGTTGCCATTTCCATTCCCGTTCCCGTTCCCGTTTCTCCTCAACTGCGGACAATCCTTCTTGAAATGCCCTTCCTTACCGCACTCAAAACAACCTTTGGGTGCGTTTCCAGGTGGTGTCTGTTTGTTCTGTAGGTCCACTCTACAATCCTTGGCCGAATGGCCCATCTTTCCACACCGCTGGCAACGGTACCGGTCACATGTCCCATGATGGTGAAAGTTACATTTATTGCACTTCGGATACTTGCCATTATAAGAACCCTGATTCTGCTGAGAAGAGTTAGACTGATTGTTGTTCTTTGACGGTTCGAACTTACGGTGTTGCTGTTGCTGAGAAGGTGGGTTTGACTGGAAGGTTTTGGGGAATGAACTGTCAAATTTCCTCTTGTTGTCAGCTGTCTTTGATAGTGTACCTCTAGGTGGTAGGGTGCCCTGAGCTACTGCCTGATCGGTCAGCCTGTGAGCCAACCTGATTGCTTGCTGGATCGTAGTCGGATTAGAGGACGTCACCATGCTCTGAATTTGCGGGACCAAACCATCGATGAATTTCTCAATTCTCTTGTAAGAAGGTGTTACCATTTGCGGACACAAGTTCGCCAGTTCATGCGAACGAGTGGTGTAAGCTTCAATTTCGGATCCCTCCATCTTGAGGTTCCAGAATTCGTCTTCCAGTTTCTGTACTTCATCGCGGGGACAATACTCCTCCCGCATCATAGCCTTGAATTCATCCCATGGCAAAGCATTTGCCATTTCCAGAGTTAACATCTGCACCTGTGAGTTCCACCAAGTAAGGGCCGGACCCTCAAGAGTGCCAGATGCATACTTCACCTGGTTGTGCGGCGGGCAGTTACACATTGCAAATGCAGATTCAGATTTCTCCATCCAGCGGAGTAAGCCAACAGCCCCTTCGGCTCCACTGAACGAATGAGGCTTGCAATCCATGAATGCTTTGAATGTGCAAACCTGCTGGTGGTTATGCTGACCTGAATTATAAACAAGAATGTGCTTTAAGGATACTATATTCGAATTTGAGTTTAGAATGGATGATGACTCACTAGAGCCGGAAAAATTTCTGCTTTACCTCCAGCATTAGCAGTGGCTTGACTAGCTGCTACTGCTTCAGCCACATGCTCATTTATGAGTGCAGCAAGCTCGGCCGCAGTCATGCTAATGTTTCCTCGACCACCGCGTCCTCCGGTGCGTCCACCACGTCTATTTCCTCTTCCAGACATTATCTTTACATTCACAACATACAATAATGAGAAAAATACATCGCATTTTATCATCATACAAGTGCAAGTAAATAAAGAAATTCAAACCACAACATCTAACATTTCAATAATAGTAATACTTGATAAAATAAATTGTAACGATTACAACTAAATTCAACCAAACATCAAGATTCTAGAAACATCTGTTGGATGGGAACAACCCTGCCCATCTAGGTTCAAAAGTAAAGACGTAAATAAGTAATGAAGATGGATGATCAAATGTCACTGCCAACTGATGTAACATCGGATGCTGCATCATCATCCTCATCCTGATCTCCTGCAGGTGCATCCTCTGGTACATCCTCTGGTGCAACTCCTGCTGCCTCAACTGCTGCAAGTCGTGCATCAACCTGCTCAATCCTAGTGTGGAGTATATCTAGGTTCCACTCTGCAGTGTTCAGCCTGTCCTCCATATCCACACATCCATTTGCTAAGTGCTCATGAGACATATCAGTTGCTGCTAAACTTGCAGTCAGTGTGGTGATCCTCTGATTCGTCAACATCCCTTGCTGAAGTATGCTAGTGATCTCTCCTGCTGCATCTCTCATGTTCCGGATCTCCCGGTCCATCCTAGCCACAAAGGCAGCTATCACCTGCTCATAAGGCTACTGCAATGGTGGCAAAGCTTGTACAGAAGATGATGAAGAAGAAGAAGCAATGTCAGTGGTGAGTGGAGGTGGGACTTCCTCCTCGCGGATCCAGTTCCTGATCCTATCGGGATACCAATCCCAGTCCTGCGTGTTGCCTCTGACACGCACATGAATAGGCTCGTCATGCCCTACTGTGGTGTTGATCGGGTTGAGTCGACGTCTCCTCGACTCTGGCAAAGGTACTGTAGGAACATCGTACTCCTGCTCAACTGGGGATGCGGGTGAATTGGGTGGGGTCGACATTTCCTGTAACGGGATGAGTGAGTGCCATGTTTGAGTGTAAGTGTTGTGTAACTAATGCATGTACGTGGTTATAGTCTAGTATGCATTTCCTAGTTCTCTATAACCTGGCTCTGATACCAATCTGTCACACCCCCAAAATCCACCAACGGAGTTTTACCGTTAGGGGCGTGACATAACAGGATCTCAGTCATTAGTTACGTTGAACGACTCTATATGAGTTTAATAAAAACCACTAGTATTGCTCATAGTCACGATGCAACACTAGTAATGAAAATACTGATTTAATGTAAGACTTGCGGAAGCGAAAAGTTAAATGAAAAGCATGCGCCAAAACAGTTGCGCCAAAATAAACAATTCAAAGATAATTAAAATAAATAATTCTTGAGTTTGCAAATGATAGACTTCGTATGCATGCATGCCTTAGCTCGTGCTTGTACCTTAATGACCTGAGAAAACATGCTAAAACGTGTCAACACTAGGTTGGTGAGTTCACAGATTTATATGTTTGTAAAGTTTACTAGATAATACCGTATTCAATTATATCATAGGTAGCTAACCTAGTACATGTTACTAAAGCGTTTCGACACCGAAGCAGACTGTCTGTATGTTTGAATTGCCTTCCACCATGACTATCTCAATCAATGGTAATGTTTAGGTAAATGTTACACCCGTTCGACTACCTGTCGTGTTAGCGCGACTAACGCGGGTGGGGCTTGTCAGTGCCCAGCAGTACTACTCAAGATTTCCTCGCTAACCCATATACTAACGGTTCGATAAGTAAGGACTTTCGTGATATGTTTGCGCTTAGTACACAAGTGATATAAAAGAAACGTAAGATCTAAATGTTCGTACCCATGTTTTCTCCCCCAAGTTTAAAACATAAGAAAAGGGGCCGTGAAACTCACCTTAGAGTATGTGCGTAAGAAAGCGAATCTAAAATGCTTGACGACTAACTGCCACCTATAAACACCGGTTTATAAGTGTATGTTCGTGCAAGTTGATACAAACCCTAAGTATCCAAACAATCCCATTGTTTAAGTGTTTGAAAAGAGTTTACAAGTTTGACTCATGTTTGACCAAGTTTGACTAAGTTTGACCCGACGACCCGTTGGTGACCCGATTAATGATTTAACGTTTGTTCAGTATAATACTTCTATATTATACACAAATGATCATGCTGTAACACTTAGCAACAAATCTTAATTGTTCTAATCAAACAAGCATGATTTCCAAAAATAGCAGGTTTCTATAAATAGCAGGTTTCTATAAATAGAAAGTATGTTCGGGATTTGTGTCTCTTGAAATTTATCATTGTTAGTATGCTTGTAAGACTACTATAACATGTTCAAGATCGTCCTATCACATAACCATTGCATAGAACTAAACATGTATGTCACAATTCCAAATAAAGTTTCCATCTTTAGTAACCTATGACTAGCATGCGTGGTTTCAAACACCTAACACGTTACAACGCGTTATTATGTCTTAACTAACATGTACCAATCATTAAACCACATAATGCATGTCTAATTAGCAAGTTCTAACCACTTTTGACAATTAAAGTTTCCTTATTTGGAAAGTTTGTAAAACCGGGTTATGTATTCAAAATCTGATTTCACAATTCGTCTAACCATGTATCAACTAGCTCAAACCATCATCACATCATCCTAACCATGTCTAGCATACAAGTTAGAAAACCTAAAAAGTTTCTCTTTTTAGTAACTTGTCCATTACACGCTCAAATCACAAAATTAACACATCAAATCGATTCTAAATCTTTCAACTAATATAATTACAACTATACAAATCATAATCCACGTCTAGCATGCGATTCCTATCCTTCACATAATCAAAAAGTTTCAATATTTAACAAGTTACTAACCACACGGATCTAGGGTTTTGCAATTAACCATAAAATCAACAAATACATGCAAAACAATAACAAAGTTAACATTTTTATTATAAAATTTCATGTTTGGATGAACTAGGGTTTGACCTAAAATTTAGGGATCAAAAAGTGACGGAATTTAACGAAACGACTTACGTAGAAGTGTTAGAAACGTCGAGAGGAGTCCAAATACGCGTTCAATTGCGAGATCGGAGATCAAACGAAGGCTCCTTGGCTACTTTCTTGTTTCGGTCGATTGGGGGTGAGGTGATGAAGTCGACGGTTTCAAAGGGGTGGTGGTTAGGGTTTATGTTTAAATTTTTTTTTTTAAACTTTATCCTTATCTAACCTTAATGGGTTTTTAAGTTGGGCTACGGGCTTCTTAAAGGTCCATAAGTCTAATTAATTAACTAACCATTTAATTAATAATACAAACATTCGACTTTTATTTTTATAAAACTATTAACTTTTATAAAAATACTAACTACGCTTTACACACGATAAACACGTACGGAAACAATAATATTCACATAATTCACGTAATCACATAAGATTATATAAACCTCGCAATTTATATAAAATATAAATTATTAATGTTCGTAATATTAATGTTCGATTAATCACCAACGTTACGGGTTAGACTCGAGTGCGATCCGATGTGTGTGAACTGTCTGACACATTTAATTAATCCTAATTAAATGCAATGTATGTGCGACTAACTGAGATGACTGAGTTTGTAACGAAAAATGTTTGAACTAACGAGGTTTGAGTTGACGGAGTTAACCTGAAAATGCCGGATGTCACAGATCTAAATAATGGTGCCCTAAAAAATCAATTTGTCTTTTAGCTCTAAAAGTTCAGAGCCAATACAAAAAGAAATGCAGCAGGCTGCTGTTTCCGGCCACCGGAATTGTAGCAGGCTCGTGTCTCCGGCCATCGGAATTGAAGCAGTCTAGTGTCTCCGGCCACCGGATTTGTGCTTCCAGATTTTTTAGAATACCCCTTAATGAGAATGCTCGAGGATTTTTGCTTCCAGATCTGTCTTGGACAAATCTAGGCATTCCTCTTGTTGAGAATGTTAAAAATCGACCCAAATTTGTGCTTCGAGATCTGTCTTAGGCAGACTAAGCCGTGAAGAACAAAACAGATGCAAACCCACCAACACTTTTTCCATATTTTTTCGAAAGCTAGGGTTTCGATCTATCTGTACTTCAACACCTGTAATAATCAAACAGATGCAAACCCAATTAAACAAACCCTAGATAGTCAACAAAATGGCCATTAGAGAGATTCACACTCGTGTTATCGATCGAAGAACACAGGTGAAAACAAACCACCAAAATTGTCGATTCTTCCATAGATCTGTCGCTATACTCTGCCTAGTTAACCACCAAAAATGTCGGGTTCCTCTCGTCACTCTACCACCGTGAACTCGTCGTCGATGTATGTATGTATTCTCGTCACACTACCACCGTGAACTCGCCGTCTGGTTCCTCTGGTCACTCTACCATGTAGGAGAAAGTGAAGAAAAATAAAGAATGGGTATGAGTATGGAGAAATGTAAAGGTATAGAGATTTAAGAGATAAAAAGGTGGAACCGTACAAACAGATGAAAAGATATAAAAAATGGAAAAAGGCTGGCATTGGGAAGGGAAATGAATTCAAATTTTAGTCAACCGGTACTCAAAAACCGCTTCAAAAGAGAAGAAATGAGATATAAAGTATTAAATAATTAATAAATGTTCAAATTTAACTCAAAACCCGCTTCAAAAGAGAAATGAATTATTTGAGTCGTTTTTTCGGGCGGTTTTAAGGAAAACCACTCCTAAAAAAATATCTTAACTGCCCTTAAAGATTGTTTGTGTACTAGTTTCGTTAGTAGGTGTCAAAAATGAATTTTTTGTGCTCAAAAAAATTGTTTGTGTACTAGTGATTTAAGGAAAACCACTCCTAAAAAAATATCTCTACCCACATTAATATATATCAGTCACGGATCCAAGATTTTTCGTTAGTAGGTGTCAAAAACGGGTGAAGTAAGAAGGGGTCGGGTAAAAAATTTAAATTAAATCATAAGAAAATATTCAAACTCCCAAGATTATGATATGACTTTAAGTAATGATAATTGCAGAATTGTTGTTAAACGTATATAGAATTGTTGTTGAAAATAGTACAAAATTGTTGTTAAAAACAGTGTAAATTTGCGGTTAAAACTACATAATTGTTATTGAAAATGTGTAGAATTGTTGTTTACAACAGTGTCGAGTTGCAGGTTAAAACACTCCATAATTGCTTTTGAAAATGTGCAAAAATTGTTGTGAAAAACAGTGCACGATTAGTATTAAGACACTCATAATTTGTCGTTAAAATTGTCCATAATTGATCTTAATTGCACATACATTCAATCAAAAGTGTGTAGAAATGTTGTTGAATATGTAAATTTTAAGAAAAAAAGGGGGCTACTACAAAACTTGATGGATGCCTGATTCAATTTGTTAAATAATTTGGGTTTGTGTAATAGGCTTGAGTGGGTGGCTATGTCTATGCCCCCCGGCATCCATGGACCCGTCAGTGATATATATATACATACATAGTATAAAACTGATAGCAACCGTGTCTGATCGATGCAGGATGGCATGCCCTTACTTATCTCTCGTTTCTTCCTCTTGTGGTATGCATTTTAATTAAAAAAAATTATATGCATTTTAAGTTTTTGTATTGAAATGGAGAGAGTTTTGTACATTCTTTTAATGGTGGGCACAAAACTTGAATTAGTGATCATGGAAATGGCTCAACAAATTCAAGATAGGGCAACAGTTACTAGAGGGGCTCCCTTGGTAGAGCCTAGCAACAAGTTCTTTTGGTTCAACACCCCTCAACTGGTCCTTTTCTTGATCCATTTCGCTTTGTTTCAGGTAACTAAACATATGACAAAGATTTAACCAACATGTACTTGGGTACCATAACTGCTAAAAGACTCAACTTTCAAGCATCTAATTAAAAACCTCAAAATAAATAAAATCTCTATTAATTGCGGAATGCATTTCAAGCTTAGATTACAAGACTATCTACAATCCAATCCAATCCAAGTTGATACTCTTATAGTTTCTTTATTTTATATTGATTAATTGCAGAATGCATTTCAAATGGCCTTTTTCTTGTGGACCGTGGTAAGGTGTTCCTTTTTATTATGTTTAGCCATCGAATTGATATAACGTGCACGTTACTAAATGGTTTGATTTTAAATGAAAATGTATTCGTTGGTTGGTTACTTGGTTTGTTTGTTTGTAGTACGAATTTGGGATAAAATCATGTTATCATGAAAGAATGGTGGAAATTGGTGTTAGAGTTGGATTAGGGGTGATTGTTCATATCATGTGTAGCTATATCACATTCCCATCAAAGCATGCATATTTAATTTTGGGGGTTATTTAATTAATCATAGCTAATTATATTTGGTCCATTTGTTTCAAACTTGAAGATGGGATCTCAAAATAAAAGGTCAATATTCGAAGAGAAAACATCCAAAGCTCTAAAGAAGTGGCAAAAGAATGCCAAGGAAAGAAAGAGGTTGCGAGAACTAAGTGGCGGCGCACGAGTGGTGGATATATCAAATTCAGGCATAAGAAGCCCTGGAAACACGCCAAGTGGTGGTTCATCGCCGATTCATCTCCTTCATAAAAATAACCACCGGTCATCCACGTTAGAGAGTGAGATAGACATTCCACCGTCTCCTTCGGATATGGAACTCTCAGATATCGAAGGTTTGTGTCATGTCCACGACCATCATTCGAAGAATCAAGACCATGAATTCTCCTTCTCTAGATCCTAAGGTTTTATTAAGTACAACATTATGTAGTCTTGTGATGAAATAGTTGTTACATTTCTTGATTTTAGTAGTACTTTGATATGGGTCACCGAACCTAAACCCAACAACCCGACCTAGACTTCGTGCATCACAGACCCACGTCCATTTTATTAGCTAGTTTTTACATGTTTTTCAGTTCCATTTACCCACGTTTACATGTTCCACTATCCCATGTTTTCTTTTATCTCGATCCTTTGTATGCCTATAAGAATGCATGTAGATGGTAGTTATTTGCATGCATGCATGTTTTCTTTTGTGTCGATACTTCAACAAAAAAACATGAGATAAAAGAAAACATGGGATAGTGGAATTGCAAATAAGTACCTTCTACATGCATGCTAATTAACTATCCCATGTTTTCTTTTATGTCGATCCTTTGTAGGCTAATAAGGTAAAGTGCTCCATCGGTACACCTTTCTGGTCTTCCTTCTAAGCCAGGATCAATACCAAAAAAAAAAGAAAAAAAATAAAAAGTGCTAAACCAGATCGATCTTTCGGCATAGTCCTTTTAGGGACCGCTTTCTTTCCTTCTTCTTCAGAGGTTGAGTAAGAGTTTGGCTATGATTCGGGCACTTGGCAGTTGAATGCCCCAATTCTTTGTAGTTAAAGCATTTAAAAGGTTTCTCGGCCCGGAATAACGAAGAAATCATCTTGGTATTGGATCCGCTCTTCTCTTAGCATGGATCCGTGGCTCCTGACCTTGGAAGATGGGATTCCGAGACCAGGACCCTTTTTCATCACTTCCGCTATATAAGAGACCATTTGCTTGTTATGAAATATAAGAAGAAAGTTGTTGCAAAATCTCGTTCTTGATTTTCTTTAAGAGTGTTTTCCTACTACAAAAGGCTACTATCTATTGGGAGATTGACAATCTCGAACAGGTCACATCATAATTCTTCCATCGTCCAAGGTTAAGAATGCGTATTCCCTTGCATATATTAATTGATTCAGACTGATATGTGATTACATATCAATCTGAATCAATTTAATTTAACCTACTAATAACACATGATTTATTCAAAATCTTGGAACCATGTCCGGTCGAAAGTCGATTGTCTCAATTCTCAAAGGTCTCGATTACAATATTTGATCAAAAAACAAGTTCCCCTAAATAATAACCCTAGATCCCTGATAAGCGACCAAAGTTTTATGCATTAAACGATCAAACATGTTATATTTATGTAAATTAACATGTGGAATACAAAAGTTTTGTGTAGCTATGCATGTGCAGGTGTTGAAAGCTTAAAGTATGATTTTGGAAGATATTAGGTGAGAGATGCAAGAATCGGAAGAGACACGGAGAAAACGGGGCAGAAACCCAGGATCCAGCGTAAGCCTACGCCACATAGCGTAAGCCTACGCCATGCAGCGTAAGCTTACGCCACCCAGCGTAGGCCTACGCCTAACCATTTCATTCACAGCAGGCTTCAGTGTTGCGGCGTAAGCTTACGCTGGTTACGTTATTTTGACGCGGATTTTCGGGAAACTGCCGATTTGGAGAGTTTAAGTGGGGGTTTCTTCCCCAAATTCGATAGGATCTTTTGGAGGACAGTTCTTGGGCGATTTTGGGAGCTCTTGGAGGCTAAGGAAAACGAATCTAACATCCACTTGAAGATTGAAGATGATCTCCATCACCATGAGCGGGTAATTCACTTGTGGCTTCCTCCAGGCGGACGGTTCATATAGGTTTCATGTTTTGATTCAGTTTATTTATGTTTTTGGATCTATTTAGTTTCTGACAATAACTGAGTAGATTGATGTATTAGTTATTTTAAACAGTTTATTTGAGTGCTTTGAGTTTGCTTGCTTTACGATCTTGTTCGGTTGATGACAAAACCTAGTAGCAGGGTTGGGTGACTAAAAGGGGCAACTTGGCATTCATAAATTGGGTGATTGAATTATACTGGTTTGTGACGGAACTGGTTGTATAGGTTGCTGACAACAGCATGTCTTCAATTACTATTTTAACTGATTTTCCAACACTATGTCTATGTGGTGTCCAATTAAATAACTGAGTTGTGCATAAACCTAGAATCTGAAGTTTGGAGGAGGTTGCATTTTTATTTGATCTGTGTTTTTATTCTAATTTACTAATCTAAGCAATTGAACTTTCCACCGATTCCCTGGGGATTCGACAACCCTACTTCCCTGTCTACAGTCTAAGGTAGATAAGTAGTAGATTTTATAAATGTTTTTTTGATTGACCTTGACACCGCGATCAATCCCTACTTATAGGTAGGGAATAATAGTTCAAATAGGAGACTAATTATTTCAAAAACAAGATAAGTATTAAAGAATAATAGATCCCTACTCATTTTTTTTTATGTAAATGATATTTTAGTCATTTCCCACCAACTTAACAACAAAAGTTAATGTCTATCAACTCCAGAGACCACCCATGTTATGTTTTGGCAAACTATTGGACCACAATTGTAGTTTTCAAATGTAGGGACCAAACTCGCAATATAGACGTACCACATGGACCATCCGTGTAATTAACTCTATTAATTTTGTTCAACTTTAGATTGTAATCTAAGATTTACCATTGTGAACCGAGTTTAATAATCGAAAAAAGAAGAAAGGGAATTAAGAAGAGAAAGATATAATGTAAGTTCGTGTTCCATAGTTTGAAGGAAATGAACATTTTGTGACGAAAGATTATTAAAATGTTCTTTTCTTTTTAAATCCGTCCATTTTGGAGGAAAGTTAGGAAAAAAATTATTAAAAATCTTCATTTCTCTCTTTTTCATTCCGTATATTAGAAACCCCCGGAACATAATGTTTTTCAGTTTCTTTCTACTTTTGTTCATTGAAAAAACTAATAAACACAATGTCTTTTTTCGACTACTTTTCACTTACTTTCACCTCTCACTTTAGAGAGAAAGGAATCGGAACACAATGTAGGGGACCAAAAACTTCCCAAAATTGCTCTCCTTCCACTACAACCGTAACACCCTATAGTGACGAAATAACCTCACCCTATACCGATGACATGCCATTGGGATAAGGTGCTTTGACCTATACCGACGACATGTCGTCGGGACAGGTTTAGTCGGGATTGCTTCGTACCAATAGGTCAAGGTTGTCGTCGGTATAGGTGTCGTCGGGATAGGTTGACCTTTACCGACAACATGTCGTCGGGACAGGGATAATTGAAAAAAAATTAAATTAAGTATAGGTTTTATACCTATCCAGATGACACGTCGCCGGGAAAAGCCTTTTTCTTATTTTTTTTAATAATTTTTGAAAATTACCTATGCCGACGACATATGTCGTCTGAACAGGTGTCGTCGGTGTAGGGTCATATCCTTGTAGTGTTCTTCCACATGACACGTCTGATCGATATAAAAACCCTAGAACTTGAAAAATCAAGCTATCGAGTCGAGTTGTTTAAGATCAGGGTCAAGATCAAGTCTGCTACTTGGCTCATGTGTTCGTCAGGTCGTTAAGAGAATCAAGGACATGCTAGTGGTTTTAGTGTGTTAAATTTTATGGTTTGTTTGAGTGTGAATGGTGTTTGATTTTTGTTTTGACTTTGATTTTTGATGGTGTCTAGACGCCATGGATTTTTTTGTTTGTTTTTTATTTTTGGGTTTTTTTATGTTGTTTTGGTTTTTTTAATGGTGTAGGCTTGCTGGTTTTTCCATCATCCAATCAAAAAAGAAAGAGAATGAAACCTGGCGAAAAAGAAATGTTGTGACTTGAGTTTGTAATCGGGTTCTTGATGTCGTAGGGTTTTACGTCGGAATGACTGCCACTGCGACGTGTTTTGGTCTCCGCGTTTTATATACTGAGATCATGGCAGAATCCCTGTCACAACGCGCGAGAAAGAAAACCTGGTTAGTATATATAACGCGGAGATCCAAACTTAAAGACATTAATGTTGCTCTCTTAGCTAAATAGATGTGGAGGTTTAAAACTGTCTCAAGAGTCGTACACAAATATAAAATGTGAATATAAAACGTGGAGATCAAAACATGTTTTATATTTAGACCCTAACTTAAAGACATTAATATTAATCTTGTGGAGGTGTTTTGGTCTTCGTGTTTTATATTTAGACTCGAACACAAGAAAAAACACCTCAAGAGCATTGGGTGGCTTGGGAGCGTGTGCCAACCCCTAAGGAAGCTAGGGGTCTTTGGCTTTGTAAACTTAAAAACATTAATGTGCTCTTTTAGCTAAATGGATGTGGAGGTTTAAAACTGACAATAATAATTTGTGGATAAAAGTCATAGATGCTCTTCATAACAGCAAGAAGTGCTAGTCTGCACTCCCATCTCGTAATTCTCTGAGTGGGATATGGAATAACATTGGAAGGTGGTCTACAAAATTGTTATTGGTGGCCACCGTATTCAGCAATTGGTTAAGGGGAGTGTGGGGAATAGTGAAGATATTGGATTTTGGTTGGAATCGTGCCCGTGGGTATGCAACGAGCCTTTAAAAGATGTTTTACCGAAGTTGTTTAAATTGGAAAGTGAAAAAAGATGTAAAACTAGTGCCCGGTTTCATGATATCGATAGAAACTTTTTGGGAAGATAGCAATGGAAGAGGCTCAGGATGTTGTGGTGGAACTTGTTGAGTGGAATAATTGCATCAACATGCTCGATTTGATTCGTATGTTGGGGAATAAAGACAGATGGATGTGGCTTGGAGAGGGGTTGGGAGAATTTTATGTTGGGTCGGTTAAACGTCTGTTGAATAGGGATATTGACACTAGTCACCTGTATGTTATGGATTTGTGTAATTGGGTTTCGTTTAAATGGAATATTTTTGCATGGAGGGCTGGAATGAATCGTATTCTTGCGCTTTTGGCGCTGAGTAGGAGAAATATCCTTATTGAGGATCAGAGATGTTTGATGTGTAATTTAGAGGTTGAGTCTTTGGAGCATCTCTTGACTTCGTGTTTGGTGCTACAGTGATTTGGCAAATCTATGTGTTTTCTTTTAGAGATTTATTGGATCTTCATTCGTCTTTCAGGTTGACGGAGCCGGTTAAAGAGACCTTTCATGGAGCTATTATGGTTGCTTGTTGGTGTTTGTGAAAAACTATGAATGCTAAACGGTTTTCTAATAAGTTGGTTAAGGTGGATAATATTATTAAAGAGATTAAATTGTTGGGCTTCTTCTGGTTTAAACATAGAGCTAGGTCCAAGTCTGTTTTTTAGAAGAACTGATATAAATTTATTTTATATAATTGTTTGTTTTGTTTCTTGGTTGTCACTCTTGCTCTTTCTGCTTGAGTTTACGTTTAATGAATGAAGTTTGCCTTAAAAAAAGTATATATAACATATATTGCATATAAAACAATATGTTATTAATGACATGCAAATATAATCTTATTTATTATGCACATAATGTATGTTTGTGGAGCAGTTTGACTTGAAGTGGTGAGCTGCCCTACCTACCATCAAAATTAATGCACGATTCCCTTGTTTTATTACACCAAGGACTTGGATTTTTGTCCCAAGACTCCGTGTTGTCTTTTTGTTTATTTAATAAACCGATTATGCATTAATAATTTCATTTTCATTATAAAAATGATTTAAACAAATTATATAGTATTTATATTATCTTGACCATTTAAGGGAGCTGTTTTATACACTAAAAAATTTGTTATTTACGAGAATTCACCGTTAAAACTTTCTTTTTTACTTTTAAAGTAGGGTGTAAATGAGGCATGCTGCTTGTGTGTTATTTAAAATTGGCTCATTAAAACTTAAATCGAGCTGAACATAAACGAGCTTGAGCTTTACATTGGGGCCGATCTTATGTAAACTCAATACTTGTGAAGACATGATTTGACGTTTATTCTTTATGTTGAACAATGTTGTATAATCTTTATGTAATACTTTTGGTGCTTCCTCTCATAAAAAAATACCATAAGATCAACGATTGTGTTGTATTGCATTTCATACATTTACAAAACCAGCCAAACTTATTTTGATCGGTTAGTAAAATATAATCTCACACCTTAGGGGTACGGAGGTATTTGTTTCAACCGATTTCAATCTCATCACTGGACACAAGCTATATCTTTTTGATAAATTTATATAAATGATATATATATATATATGAAGTATATAAACAGAGGAATAAGATAATGACAGAAAAGAGAAAAGTCTTGTTTGATTATATAGATATCTTAAATACAAGTACAAGAGTCACTATTTATAAGACTGATATCATTAATATAAATATAAACATAAATAACTATTTATTAGGTTGGGTTTGTAATTCTTCCTCTATTAGCTATTGGCTTTAGAAGGTTCGGTTTTAATTGATTTCATTTACATTTCAAAAAAAAGAAATGTGAATAGTCATCATGATAATGTACTCATAAAATACATAAATCACATTCATTTATATATTTCAAAATTGAAGTAAATTCACTCACCATTTATAAAGTTGTTTTGATGTTTACTTAAATAAATAATTATTTATTCCTTAAAATAACTACATAAATCATTAGAAAAAAGCCACCACTTGTGGCATATCATAGAAAAAGTTGTGTATTTACTTTCCAATACATAATTGACATGTAATCATTAATACCAAGTACGTATTAGCATAAGTTCACAAAGAATTAAATATAGTCCACTTGCAAATTTATTAATCCACTATAAACGATCCACCAACTCTAAGGGGGTGTTTGGTACAGAGAATGGAATTGTAGAGAAATGGAATAGAGAAATGGAATTGCAGAGAAAGGGAATTGGTCTGGAGAATGAGAATTGACTGTTCTGTTTGGTAGTACAGAGATTTCAGTAGAGAAATATAGCTGAGAATCATTTCTCTTGTTTGGTACATAGGAAATAAACAGAGAATTATATCAACTTTATCATTAGCACAAGTCTTTTTTTCATAACAAATATTTATTAAAAAATAAAAAAACATATAAAAAGATGCATAAATTCCAACCAAAATATGCATTGATAAAACCAATTGACATACAAAACATAGTTTTTAAGCAAAAAACATCAACCATAGTTACTAGTAAAAGTACTTCAACCATGCTGAAACCAAAAAAGGTACTTCAACAACCACGGTGAAACAAAAAAAATTACTTCAACCATACACAACTATCCCATTGAACCATCGGTATACAACTCGACCATCTCAATTTTCTCTTCTATTGTCAACGCAAGAAAAGAACGTCCTAGATCCACATCTTTACCAATCAAATGAGCTGCTTTGAACCGTTTTTTCGTAGTGATACCTGGTAAAGCTTTCAACTCATCACTAACCTTTTCATAGATTTCACGAGCCTCCATACCTTCTTTGCTAAGTTGTTCACCCACCATCTCCCCAAATCGAAGCAAAACTTCCTTGATATCTTTGCAAGACTCTCGATATATCTCATCTGCATCCGTGCTTCTACCTCTTTTGCGCTTGCTTGTTACACTTCCTGTTTGTCCTTCAGATCTATCAACATTTGGAACGACTTCATCAACAAAATCAAAGTCTTCAATATCAACAGGTGAGCTTTTTTGCGTCTCTTGAACAACATCTTCTTCTCCAAGGTCAACTGCTTTACTACCAGTAGCTCTATCCTTACCGAATATGGTACACAATTTGTCATAGAAAGGAAATGCCTAAGGTTTTCAACTAAAATGCTAATTATCAAAGGTATCTAAAACTTACTGTTCAGAGTTTGTAAATGTCAAAATTTCTCAAAAATTGACTACTCAGGATTTGCATACAAGGCCAATTGGGAAATATTCTAGACACTTAAAATGTTCATTAGAAAGAGGAATGAAGTCTAAAACTTCAAAAACAAGAGAGTTATGCTCTTTAGAAGTGGACCTAAAATCTGTCAGTCAAAAACAGATTTGACCTTCGGTTTTATTTTTCACGTTTGGGTAATCAAAACTTCTATAAAAATTACGAAACCAGTGGGGTTTGAAACTAGACTCTTTGAAATTAATGTTAGACTCAAGAAACGATCAATTTGCATCTGTTATGATCAAAATATTGTTTGAACAAAACAGCATTACAGATTTCATCAGCAACAGCATTCAAGCAACTCATGTAAACATTCAATTTATCGGTTCCAACATTCAACCTAGCATCTAAATATCATTCTAACATAAAATTCATGATTCAAACTCATCAATTTCATACCATATAATGTTCAATTCCAACCTAGACATCTAGGGCACCAAAGATTTCATCAAGAGTCGAATTAAACATAAACCATTGAAATCTAACATATCTAAATCGATTACCAACAACATACAAACATCCCACGATAACAATCGACATCAGCAGCTGAGTTTGGATCGAGGTTTAGGTCTGGTCGAGCATAAGAAAGTCGAAAAAATGAAAGTTTCATACCTAGGATCGTTGGAATCGAAGCAAGGATCGCGAATACGAACTCGGTTCTTGGATTGGAGATGATTTGTGGGTGATTAGAGGCTGCAAGTCGATCGAACAGCAGGGAGAGGCGTGAGTTTGCTGCTGTAGATCGAACAGCAGGGATAGGCGTGAGAGAGTGAGGCTGAGAAATGAAACCCTAGAAATCCAATTCTCCGCTTTTTTTAGAGAAACAAAATCAGAGAAATGAAAATGGTTTATTTCCATTTCTCACCTCTTTCTTTCATAAACAAACAAGAGAATTCTTTCCAATTCCATTTCTCACCCCTCAATTCCCTCTACCAAACACCCCCTAAGGTCAATAGAAACCCCACCCCCACCTCACCGTCTAAAATATTATATACGATCTTTAACTATTAACGATCAAAATTTAAATATCAAGGTTAATAGTGATAATATTTAAAAATAAAATTGATAACTACTTTTTGTCGATTTATAAACATATTTAACTTGTTGAGAAAATTTGAATTAAAAATAAGAATGGAAGGTTGGAATAAAGAGATATAAAGTTTGAATTTTCAAGATAACATTTGATGGATAGCTATTGTGGCGGCATTTAGGGGTGAGCACTTAACGGGTATTACCCGGTAAATCCGTTAAACCTGTTGGAACCGACTCTTGAGGAACCGTGAAAGCTAACTAGGGTACGGTAAACGGGTATATGATTTAGCCTTAAAAGGGTAAGGGTTGGGTACGGGTCTAGAACCGAATATAACCCGTATACCCGTTAAACCCATCAACTTTTAAAAAGTAACAAATTTCTAAAATATTTAGTGTATATCAATATATAAATATCTGATTTATTTATTAAATTTAGCAATTTTAAAAGATATGAGAATCAAGAATAAATTCAAAGAATGATTTTTCATTTTTCAGGGAAGGTGCGACAAGTAGGAGGGAGATATGTATGACCCAAGCTGTTTTTATTTATAGAAAGTTTTAAACTTAAAAAATGGTTTTATAAATAATAATTATTCCAAGGGATTACAGTAATGGGGGTACGACACGTAGGAGGGGGGGAGGAGTATGCGTTTTATTTTATAGAAAATGTTTTTAAACTTAAAAAAATAATTTTAGAAATAATAATTTTTTAAAAAAGATAAAATGACACATTTATAGTAGCGAAAACATTATCATGGATCTTTATTGATTAGTTATAGTACACATTTAAAATTTTAATTTGTAATAAATGAATTACTTTTATCTAACACGTATCGACTTTTAATGAAATTTAAATTTTTATCAACTCGTGTAATACACGTGTTTCTAACCTAGTACATAATAAAAAGGTAAAATTTATATATAAATTTAACATTTGGATCGTTTAGAATTTATTTTTAATAGACAGTTGATTAAATAAATGTGATATTATCTTCTGTAAGTGTCTTAATGGAAACATCTCGGTAGTAAAGTAGTATATTCTTTAATAAATTTATTATAGGTTTAAATTTTACGAAGTAGAGTTATGATGATTTTAAGAGTAGAATAGAGAGTGTATGTTCGGTCCGTGATGAATAAAAAAAATAATTAAGAAGATTGAAAAGAAATAAAGTTTAATCGATATCTTAGCCGGCAAGGCCTCTAATTGTGTGTAAACTTTTGACTCCATTTACCGATTTGTCATTATTATTTACTTAATTAATTAATTATTATTATTATTTATTTTAAGTCTGCAGGCCTACAAGTTGTAGCACTTTTATGCACATACAGACTTGACAAAGTTTTAAACTTTTAAACCAAAATTGCTCTCCTTCTTCCACGTCTGATCGACTCAGAAACCCTAGAACTTCAAAAATCAAGCTTTCGGGTCGGGTTTAACATCTGGGTCAAGATCAAGTCTTCTACTTCACTCATACGTTCTTCGTTAACACAATCAAGGACATGCTGGTGTTTTTATTGTGTTAATTTTTGTGGGTTTTGTTGGAATTTGGAGATTCTATGGTTGGGTTGACTCTGAATGGTGTTTGATTTGAGTTTTGACTTTGGTTTTTGATTATGGCTAGACGCCATGGATGGGAACTTCCTGCTCATACCTTCCAGGTACTCAAACTTGCTACTCTTATTAATGTGTTGATGACAAGTAGGAATTTGGGATATTTATGTAATTTTACATTTTTACATATATATATATATATGGATGATCAATAATTAAAATCATAAGTAATTTGCTTTAATCTTGGTTAGTAATGAAACTAATCTTTAGTTGTGATTTTGAATTATTTGATCTGTTTCTGAAAAGCAAATTCAAGAATCCCTCTCTGCTTGATATATAGAATAGGGACAAAACTTCCTCTGTTAGATGAATTGTAACTTAAGTGTAAGGTTTGACTGAGCACATAGTTTGATGAAAGGAAGAGTTTGACTCTCAGTTAATCTACTGTTGTGAACCAAAATCAGTGTTATGCCAAAAAGAGATGCAACTTGATTAAAACTATGCCAAAAAGAGAGACGTTGCACCGGGTTTGTGACATCCCAGAAAAGAAATATGTACATTTGCGACTCTACTCCCTATAATATTCTAAAGTTTCTTTTTATTTTTTAAGATGATTGAGGGGATGTGAGCCTTCAAAGTGATATTGAAGAGTCAAAATCATAATCATAAAAAGTTGAATAGAAAACGATGATCAACCTACTTTCTCACCTGCGTTTCACATGTCTGGTTTTGACCCTAAATAATCAAGAAACGACAATCACATGAGTTTCCCCTGGAAACTAGTTATCACTTTGAATGTGTATCCAAACGGCCCCCAAGTGTTGTATATTTGCTTTTGTAGTTGGCTTCTTATTTAGTTCCTCCTAAATGTGCAGGTTGTGGCCATTACTGTCTTCTTCTTGTTGTCTGTCGCCTTCTATGCTTTCTTCTCCCCGTTTCTTGGAAAGGAAATCTACGAACACGTGGCCATCGGTGTTTATTCGTTCTTGGTAAATGAATTTTTTGTGCTGTAATTAGTAGAGGCGGGTTGGATAACAGGTTGACGTTTGGTACATTGGGTTGACCTGAAACGTTTATTGATCCAAAATTTTCAATTTTTTTTTTTGTACTTAAGTATAATAATTGATTTTTTTGATTAAAATTGTTTAGCAGATTTCAAAATTTAAAAATACACTTTGGGCCACTTTTGACCCTTTTCCTATTAAGCTACATGGACCATGGATCAATTCTTAAGTAACCTTTAATAATTAGTTATGCGCATATTGTGCATCAATTCTTGTTCTTTCACTAATAGTTGTCTCAACACTATTATGTTTTAGGCTCTCAGTGTCTTTGTCCTGTACGTAAGATGCACAGCTATCGACCCTGCTGATCCTGGGATTTTAGTTGAACCAGGAAGGGTGTCACCAAATAGATCCCATAATGGTTCAGAAGTTCCTGGTTAGTGATTCAAGTCCGTGTAATTGGCTTTCTAGTTGTTTGTTAGAAGTAATCAAATCATAAACAGATTTTTTGTCCAATTATAATCACTTACGAGTTTTGATGTCAGGAAATGCATCGTCTGTTAGCAAGTCGGGGTTTAGAAATGAAGGGATATACAATAACGGTGGTTCGGGGGGTTGTTGTTCAAAAGTTGGTGGGGTCCTTTGTGGTTGTGTTGTCAAAGAAGATTGCAGAAATGATGAAGAAATGCAACAAGGAGGAGAAGAAGAGGCTTTATTCTGCACATTGTGCAATGCAGAGGTATTGTTAAAATCTACTTCTGTATACATATTCTATGCGTGTGTTTATAGTATTATTGTCTTGCTTTAGAACCGTGTGTGGCAATTTCAATCCATTTATGAGTAAATGGGTTTGTTTTGGTTGCATTCTTCCTTCAATGGGTTAATTTTTTTAATTTTGATATTCAAATTTTAGATTAAATGGAAATGGGTCAAATGGGCTGAACCTATCGTAACTCGTACGTTGACCAAAGGGTTTTCAAAATGCATAATACCTCTTAATTTTTAGAGTACTTATATTTTTCTCCAATCATACTTAACACTATAATTATTTATAAAAACGATGAGTGTAAAAAGTGTTTGTGGGTAGGCCCAACCTGACCTTACCCGTTTGGCAGGTACTAAGTTATACATGTTTTAACCAGCTCGTTTTGCCACCCGCATTTAGGATGGTGATTAACATTTATGAATGTTTTCTGTTGTAATAATTAGTAAAAATTATATGATAACTTTTAGGTACTTATTATTTCCTAGACCAAACACCAAGTTTGCATGAGATTTGATGGTCAAAATTGCAAGTTATTTATTAATTCTATAATTTTCTTGCAAGTATATAAATAAGAAAACTATCCTAAATCTTGTTTGGTTTCTTGTAGGTGCGTAAGTTTAGCAAACACTGCAGGAGTTGTGATAAATGTGTTGACGGGTTCGATCATCATTGTCGGGTGAGTTCTAAACTCCAGTTTGATTAATAGCATTTGTTGGATCCATTCCAAGTTCTTGTTGCTAAAGCAATGAATCTTTATAACTCTTTTATTTAGTAATTTAATGTTCTTAAATTTGTCTTGCAGTGGTTGAACAATTGCGTAGGGAGGAAAAATTACTTCACATTTGTGTGCTTAATGGCGGTGGGCCTAGTTTGGGTAAGTGTTCAGTGCTACATTTCTTTGTGTTCATTAGTGAAGTTAATTCAAAACGGGGTTGTATTATTCATCTCAGCTCGCTTTTGAATTTGGGGTTGGTGTTGCGGTTCTTGTTCGATGTTTTGTTAATAAACGGGCTACAGAAGATCAGATTTCTGATAGACTTGGAGACGGGTTTAGTTGGGCCCCTTTTGCAACTGTTGTGGTATGTTTGCTTTCTTTAAACTGCTATAAATCCATTTTTTTCTGATCATTTCCATATTTTAAATTTTAATGTGACCCTTTTAATTTTAGCAATAAAGATTATTTATTTTTAATTTGAATGACTGATACGTAATGTCAGTTGGTTGTAACTAACCTATTCAATGTTTCTAATGATGACAATGGAAAAGTAGTTAACTGTAAATCAAACACTTTCTAAAAATGGAAATTGTTGCAACTTTGGTGTTTAAATTGTGTTTTCAAAGTTATTAGTTTTACTTGAAGAATAAGAAACATATAATTGTAGGACAGTTAAGTAATTTCACATTTATCATAACGATCTGTTTAATGATCTATTTTGGCCCTAACTAATCAGAAAATATTAAATATAACACACTCTAAATATGAAGGGAGGCACATCCAAATATTCCATTAGTGTTTGTTTTTTGTTCAAATAATTCAGTTATACGGCAAATTGATTTTTTTTTTGCTATCTTTTTGCAGGCTATATGTACGTTTGTTTCCTTTTTAGCCACCATTCCGCTAGGAGAACTCTTCTTTTTCCACATAATCCTAATTCGCAAGGTTCGTTTTTGTAGGCCTCCCCAATCCCAAAGACACGAGGTGGAAAACCGGGCCGGTTGGATATGTCTGGTAATGGGTCAAAATGGCCGTGTCGGGCGGACCAGAAACGTTGTTGTAAAAAAATATAGAATTTTCAATAAATAAGTAATGTGTCAAATGCAATTTTTTTTTACTTCACTAATAATATACACTTTGGCCACTTTTGGACTCAATTTTTTCTGGGTTTATGCCTTTTACCCGTTAGAAATAAAGCATAACCAATCGACCTGTTTATAAGTAAGCGGGTTGAATTTGCCACATGTGGCAATGAAACTTTTACAGAAATTGTAATATGATGGATGCAGGGTATCACAACATATGAATATGTTGTTGCCATGAGGACACAAAGTGAACCCGCAGGACCGTCAATAGACGGAATGGATCAACAAAGCTTGCAATCTTCTCCAACCAGCTCTGCTGTCACTGCTATGAGTGGCAGAAGCTCCCTCGGTTTAGGATTGGGTTTAAATTATAAAGGCGCCTGGTGCACCCCTCCAAGGATATTTATGGATCATCAGGTACCCCCCTCTTCCAAAAACCCCTTCTCAAAAGTTCCATAATTGTACTTATAAACGGGCCGATTGGTTATGTTTTATCAGGATGAAGTCATTGCTCATCTAGAGCCGGGCCGGCTTCCATCAACAGTTGATCCAGACGCGGTCCAGCCACCCGACAAGGGTAAACGACAACCTAACCGTCCGGTTCGAATCAGTGCTTGGAAGCTTGCAAAACTGGATTCAACCGAAGCCATGAAAGCAGGTGCTAAGGCCCGAGCCTCGTCTTCTGTTCTTCGTCCCGTAGGCTCTAAACCCAATCAATACGATGCCGATCATTTATCTAGCAGCAATGTGAGCATAAAAAGCAGCCCGAATAGTACCCATCACCACCGGTTTCATGACTCAAAAAGCTCGTATCCACCTAGTCGAGCTAGCCGCGATGATACCGAAACTTGTGCTCATAGTGTGGTTAGTAATTTGAGCAGCCCGCAGCCCGCCCAGGACCATTTTAACCCGATATACCAGTCCTCTGGGAACCAGTCTCCGTGGTCTAACGAACCCGCACCCGTGCCGGTGGTGGTGCCCGCGCCCGCACCAGCAGCAGCAGCAGCACCACCACCACCACCGGTTAGGTTACCACAGATTCCTAGGAGAAACATTGCTGCCAAGGAAGGTACGAGATCGTCCTCTGTATATTGGGATCAAGAAGCGGGCCGGTTTGTGTCTGCTGCTATGGTGAAGACGGGAGGCGGGGGCTCTACCTCGCAGTGTTCCGGAACTGAGCTTACATACACGGGTCAATCGATTTTCTTTGGTGGGCCTCTTGTCGGTCCTAGCAGTGGTGGTCCACAACAGAGGGAAACCACCACGAATGCCGCCAACACGCCGAGTTATTATCAGCAGGGTAGATCTCAGCGGGGGGGACAGCTTCCCGTGTTTGTTCCAAGTGAATCTGCAAAGATTACATAGAGACGTCTAACTTTGTAAACCTCCTCGGATTTGTTTCTTTATTTTGTAGAGTTGGTTGTTTTTCAAAATTTGTCTTGATTTCCAAAATTGGTGCAGTATGTGTTTGGAACTAATTCTTAAGGTTAGTGTTTGTATAAAACTAGTTATCAATCTACACTACAATGTAGGACATTACGGTTAGTCTTCTTGTCTGGTGGTCACCGGTGGTGGTGGAAGTGGAGAATGGAATGGGATCTGCAGGAACAAAGAGTTTAGTGGAATCTTTTTTCTGATCTCTAAAATTGTGGAGATGATACATAAAAATAGGGCTAATTGGTTCTTTTTAGTTTGGGAAAAGTGGTTAGATCTCTGAATTTCTATAAGAGCATCAGGTGTACAATGACGTGATCCTATGTGGCATAGGAATCATGTCGTGATGATCAAGCAAACACCGCCCCCTTGATAAATATATCACGCTGTGATTTTTTCATGGGAGAAAAGGAGCATTTCATGGTTTGTTTATATATTGATTTTTTTTAGTTTACAATACATTGTGCGTAGGAATCTGGCTTCCGAAGCACACACTACACTCATATACTCCTTTAATTATCAAACCACCTCAATCATACGGGTATACCCCTTGCCAAGGGATGGGTGGTGTGATAATGAGGGTAGTGACATGACGTCATGTGGCGTGCACTTTATTATCACACCACACTAAAATCACATGGGTATACTTCATGCTCTAATTGACTTTGCTGTTTGGTTTTTTCCATCCTTTTGCTTGGCCTTTATATTTATATACAAAGTTTTCTACTATTAAAAAAATCAATCAATCTATCTGGAATGTCTTGTCTCATATCAAGCATTTAAAACCAATGAATGAGTACCTCAACGGTATTAAACTTTTGAACAAATGTTTAGTCTGATGGGTAATACCATACCAAGAATTGTAATATGTTTCACAAGATAATTTACGATCTATTATATTGTATTGTAGTACAAAACTTTAAAAAAATTGTTTGTAGATAGAAAAGAATGAGAGTATGAAATTAGTATTTTGAGTGTAAAAAAAAATGAAAGTATCCGTGCCTTACGAACCTGATCCATGAGCGAGTGAGCCCGCTTGGGCTAAAGCGTGTATTTTTGAAAATTTACATTCGCACAAGTTTGCTTACGACTCAAGTACAGTATATATATATATAAATCTCCGTCATGTCATATCATATCATAGCTAGGGTTTAGTTTACCAACTTCTATGGAGACTTCTCTCCGGTACGGTGGAGACTCAAGGGTCGCCAAGAACCCTCCTACGGTCAAGTATGCCGGAGACGTAAGCTCCATCAAAATCCATGCTAAGCAGAAACTCCAATTCGATTCCAACACTCTACTTCAGGTCACAATTTCGCATCATTTCTTTCCTTTTGGTTGTTTCACTGAAGTGATGTTAATTAAATCTGTTTCGGATTTTTTCTTGTATGAGTAATTGCTTAGATTGTTTGTTCTATTAGCATTTTGTAATTCTGTCCGTTTTAATTGATTGGATAAGAAGATTTGAGAGTTGGGTTGAAATTAGGGATTTTTATTATTAAGTTGTCAACATTGGATTGGATGTTCCCTGTCATGTTCACACTTGGATTAAGCAGGGTAGAGGAGAAAACAAGTTTTAATACCATCTCTAGAAGGTTAACAACATTTCAAATGTCTAACATCAATTGATCTGGGGTAATGGAGGCAATTTTAAGTTTTTAACTCATGGTTGTGAAGGGTATCCGTTGAGGATTTGAGGTAAATGAAGTATATCGTTGAGGGTGCATCAATGGATGAGTGGCATAAGGTTGACCCTCTACGGTCTTGTTTCTTGGGTCTTACAAAAAGAAAAAGTGTTCTATACTTCTATGTGCTTCGTTACCAACTAACTGTTGTAGGTGAGTTTTAGCTCAATTTTTCGCGTTGATTAACTTCTAATTTTCTGATGCTGCAGCTTAATGGTGAGCTCGATACACGGACTGGAGCTCCAACCTTTCTTTGTGCACTTGTTAGACACTTCTATCCCAATGTATGTTACAATTCCTATGCTTAAGTTCAGTATCTTGACCTACTAGGCTAAAGATTAGATGAGGAAATTTCGACCAATTCACTTATGAAAAGGTTGATGCGGGCTAATTTTATCTTTAAAAAGTCAAAGGATAAAAATGAAAAAGGGTTAGCTAAGAAGGAAATGGTCAAATGTTCAAAAGTCACTAGAAGTGTAATTTTAATGCAATAAACCTTCTAAATCGTTTTATTCATAAAAATAGATTATCATTGAAGACTATAATTTTGTAATTGTATTTGACATACTAACTAGTTATAAAAAGATAAAATGAATATGGACAAAAAGTATTCTGGGTTCAACCCAACACAGCTTATTTTGCTACCTCTATCAAAGCTATCTAACGTCTTGATTTGAATTTTGTTAACACATCTGCTTACTTAATAGCTATCAGCTAGTGTTGGAGCTGGATTGCATTATGATAGAAATGACAAACTCGTTTGTACTTTGCGTGGGAAAAAGGCATATCCCCTGGCATCTAATCGGTTTGTGAATGTCCTTCTTAAAGGCTGTTGCGATATTGACAAAGAGTTGAATCAGGTCGGTGTGTAATTTTATTGTTTGAATATTTTGGTTTTAGATTTTGTGTAGATTGTGCATTTAAAATCTTTTGCGTTTTACAACTTACAAGTTGAATGGATGACTTTCTGTAATCCGTTCTGCACATGGTAGATGTCTTGATACTTTTAGGATGGGCCGTGCACTGATTTTATCTGCAAATAAAGGAACCGAAGGGTTTTGATCCGACCCTCAACTTAAGGGGAGAATGGCAGGTCAAAATGCGTAATTTTTTTGGGCGGGCTCAAATGTGTTGGGTCTACTTGCCAACATATTTTGGTCTATTCCTTTTTTGTAAGCCTGGCAAAAAAGGGTTTGGTAACGGGTGGGTTGGGTTGGGTAACGGGTCAGAATGGGTTTGGGTAAGAATAGGTTATGACCAAAAACGAGTTCAGGTCAAAACGGGCCGTTTAAATAAGATGTCTTAGAAAAGAAAAATACAAAAAGCTGGTACCCGTTTGAACCCATTCTAAATTTATATAGTTTTTAGGCGGCCCATCTTGACCCAAATTGTTTTAAGGTGTTATCCATTTCAACCTGTTTAGTGTTATGGTGTTACCCAATTCAACCAAAAATACAAATTTTTTTTACCCAAACCAATTCATTTCCCCTACTTTGGATTTAGATTGCGAGGTCTACAGTTTTAGTTTTAAAAAGCGAGAAGCGCACCGAGACGAGGGGGTCTTAAATCCGAGACGCAAAGCACAAAAGCACACCGCTTTTCGTACACGAAGCACAAGATGCTTATATGTATATTTTTTTATATACCGCATAGGTTTTTAGCATCCCCTACCCATGTTTTAGCTATAAATCAACTTTATATATGATTTAATATATAAATTTCCTACATGTACAACCTAAAAAGCCTGTTGTACAACATCCTAATGCATAACTGCGCTTTTTGTACATGAGGTGCGCGCCTCACCTACGCTTTTGGTGCGCTTTTCATGCATCTCGCTCCTTATGTACACAAAAGCGAAGGAGCTTGCGCCTTAGGTCGCCTTGCGCCTAGGCTCGCTTTTTAAAACCAAGATTCCTTTGAATTTTCATATATAGTTAATATGTTATATGTTTGACCCGTTACCTACAAAAATATTACTTAAATTGACCCATAGTTGTTAAAAGCCCTCGCCTGGGGCGCCTAGGCGCAGTTTTGAGGCAAGGCGTAGGGTTTGGGCTTTTTTGTCTGAGGCGCATATCAAGGAAGTGAGGCGCAATTTTGAATATTTGTTTTTGCTTTATTATTATTTCCTAGATTATGGTTGAGCTTATAAAAGCTTCCACAATACCTATTGAAGCTCATTTCCTAGGTATTTGATGATTTTGGTGACTTTGAACATTTTGGTACTAATTAGATGATATTAAATGTTATATAATAGCTTTTCTTTATTTTATTTGAAAAATAATATTACTTTTCAATACATAATATATTTTAAATATTTTTTTTAAGTGCGCTTTTTTTTTCTCGGGCCCTCGCCTTTTTTGCGCCTTGCGCCTAGGCTCCAGGCGAGGCCTATGCGCCTAGGCCTCAGGCGAGGCCTATGCGCCTTTGATAACTATGAATTGACCATTTCATATAAACGCTTTGAGAATGAGCCCTCTACCTATTTGGTTTTATCAGCTACAAGGTGGGACATTGTTGACCCTAATACACATGGTGCAATTTTGGCCTTTCACTAGGAAGATGTTTTTTTTTTAATATGATTTAATGTAACCGTTTGGTCACTTTAGATCAAGAGTCGTTGTCCGCCATAAATTAAGAATCATTACTTGCTTGGTCAGCTACTACCTAAGTCATTAATATATTTATGTAATCTCTTCTTTATGCGACTTGTGTATCTTAAACAGCCAACACCACATGGAGCTCTCGAGTTGGTATGGAACATCCTAGATTTCCAAAAAGACCAAGACGTAAGGCTCAAAGTTGGCTTTGAAATCATTGACAAGGTATACATCCACCCCACCACCACCAAAAAAATCCCACATGTCTTCACCTTTTACTTGAAGCTTTAATTAGAGAAGTATTTCATGTCAAAACTAAAGTTATAGAGCATTGTTAAATCGAAAAATTACTTGTATTATATCTGTCGTTTTGGAAATTACCCTGATGTAAACTATAAAATTGTTCATTTTTGAGGGTTAAGTTTTTTGTGATCTCACCATCCTCCCTGTTGGAGATCTGATGTCCTTATCTTTTTGTGCAGATACCATATGTACAAATCAGGGAAAACAATTGGACATTCAATGCTGATATTAATGGAAGATGGAATGTGAGATACAACCTATGAGACCATGAACTTATAACTGGTCAGGTTTTTAGTATATCCTTCTATTTATTCACACAATTACCATGGTTTGGTCATTTGTTGGAGCTAACTTGGATTTTTACCTTTGATGATGTTCATTAGATATGGCAAATGGGTGGGTTGGGTAGCAGGTTAGAACATGTTTTTTGTCTGATTTAGTACATTAAAAATACGCTTTGTGGGAATTTTGACCCAATCGACTTTTTTTACTTCACCTGTTTGTCCCGGCACTATTTATTTACTTCTCCTCCTTGACCGGTGAGAGATGAAACATAAACAAACCCATCCATTTATAAATAACTAGGTCGGCCTGTAATTCTTTGGTCTATTTTCTCAACCAGTATAATTTTCTCAACCAGTATCTAGATGATCGGTAGAGCTGAGCCGGATGCCAACTGACTCAGAGAAAGTGTTTTAAACCATTTTGATGTGTGCTAGCTATGAAATGGTGGCTATATTTGTTAATTAACAGTTAGATGATTGAAAAGTAGTTAATAGTCAAACAGTTAATCGTATAGGTACTTGCTAGAAAAATAACTACTTTACCTACCTTTCTCCCTTTTCTTATTTTGAAAGTAGTTAGGTCTCAAAAGACTATATACATTTTTGCAAATGGCAACAATATCCTTTTGTTGATTGTAAAATTCCAGAAGTGACCACAGTATCACTGATTTGCTAGGCCATAGTGTTTGGTCACTAGTTGAATATGTTACTTGTAAACAAAATTATATCGTTGTTTGTGCTAAATCGTGTGTCTATATGTTTACTAAAATAAATAATCATGAGATTATCAAGTTTCACATGTATAAACCAAGTGCTCTTTGAGATAGATACTCATACTAAACAATTAGGATGGTTGACATTTGACAATAATCAAGATGATCAATATCCTACCTTTAACCGTCAAAAGTAGAACGTTAAAACTAATGCAATATCGAACCGCCAAGCAACTTATAATACTATCATTGACCTATGATCTTACCCCATTGCAAGAGTCAAAACTAGGAGTTAGAAAGATCAGATCGTCACCTGCCTACTCATGCCTTCGTATACTAGATAATGTTTTGGCTTTAGGAACATGACAACATCCTTGGTCAACACATTTTTAGCAATTGATAGATTATTTAGTGAGATGTTGGTTAGATGACGAGATAAATAAAGATGAAGATTTACAAGTTAGATGCCTGTCGTTTATAAAAAATGATGTTCATGCGTGCACAAAAATGCTTGTGGTTTGATATATGTTAAAGCATGAATAAAACGGATATAGATGATACTTTGTTGGCATATTCAATGATTGTGTGTCAGTAAAATATTAGAAAGTCATGGTCAAAAGGGGGGGACGGAGTGGAAGCAACGGCTTCATGGGTTCCAAGGGCTACACCGCCGCAAAGGTCAAGGGTTGGTAAGGGCTTTTTACATACGGGTAGTAATACCTGTTCAAACCCGCATGGAACCTGTCACTTTCTAGCCGTTGGGGGGACCGTTTGGGGGGGGGGGGGGGTTGGGTATTTAAAATAAATAAAAAAATTTAAGGGTTCAATGGTTTCACACCCTCCCCTTAGAGTTGGAGAGAGTTCAATAGGGTAAAAATGACATAACAATTTTTAATTAGGTAGAATGAGAGGGTTACATGGGTACCACTCTCTCCACCCTAATGGTTCTAGATCTACACAGAAGTACCCTTTAAGGAAATGTGCGATAATTTTAAATAAATAAAACATTACATCGAGCTTTTTTTAAATAGGATTGATCCAAATATGACGTTGATTAATCCATATAAAAAATATGAAAATTGAGGAATACATTGCGATTCGAAATGAAATTGGGGCTTCAAATGATAGATTAGGGGTCTGAAAGTTGGAACAAACTACACAATGTTTACATCACTCCCGCTTAATCGATAAATTTGTGTTGAAAATTGGTATTGCAAGACAGATTTGCTATGTAAATTGATATAAAGAATAATTTATTTATTGTTGACCTTTTGATGAAATTGGGATGTGTAAGTGTAAGTTCAAGCCATGGACCACGTATTTTGAAGTGTATGTTTTGGGCCACACATCACTTTAAAATATTTGACTTTAAAAAATTAATGTATATACCAAAACTCCTTTAAACTAATTTGTGTTAAAGATTATTATTTAATTATTTGTTTGTAATCATATTTTAATATTGTAATAAAATCAAATTATTTATTTAAAAAATCAAATTCTTTACTTCTTTTTAACTTAAAAAATGTCATATAAGTTCGTCTTCTGACTTAGTTAACTCATCAATCCAAGCTTTTAAACTAATTTGTAAGAAGGAAACAAAAGTATTTAACTTATATACAAGTAAAATCTTCAATAGCTTTTATAATCCTCATTAATATACTTGTAGGCGTTTTATAACTATAAAATATAACAAACAAAGATTAAATTATATTACCAAAAAATCTAACATATTTATCACCGTTTCTTTCAAACTATTTGAACCGTCTTCATTTAAACCGGCTAGTTAATAGTCGGACGGCTTAATCGACTATCATATTTCATTTTTTATTTCTCTCTTTCCTCTTGATTTTCTTAATAGTTTAGTCTCAGTGTTTTCTTTATTTTAAGCTTCATATCTTATCAACACTACATATCCATATTTTTTAAATCTTAGATTATTTCGCTACCAATTATTGTTGCTACAATAAAAAAGCATATAATTACCTTGAAGAAAAGATGATCAATGTTAAGCTGAATATCCTTGAAGGCCTCACGTGCACGGCGCCTCTGTTGCACGTCGGCGTTCAATATTTCTCGTAATTCCGGCGTTAACTCGATCCGGTTTGATGGATGCATATAGTTGGGATCTAATTCTTCTTCCATTATTTATGCTAAACCAAATCATTAATAAAATAAAATATACAAACTATAACTTTTACTCATTCATAACCAAGTTTGACAAAACAAGGTATTGGATATTGGATAAAATTACTAGAATATAAAAAAAATATATATATCATATTTTAAACCACTTATAAAATTTGAAAACCGATCGAGTGAGTTCGGTTAGGAAAACATTATTGTTGTTATGTAATAAAAAAGCCTTAACATTAAATTCTTTCACTGGATCCATCTCTTTCACATTATCTCTTATCCTGCGACGCCCACACAATTTTCTTGGCCATGGAACCACCACCAAACTAATCTTTCCCACCTCACATTAACATTAACCATTACTTCACTCTCATCAACCACCACATTAATTATGGCAACACCGGACCGGAGAAACTCCAACACCCAACTGTTGGAAGAGCTTGAAGCCCTGAGCCAGACACTCAACAACACCAACACCTCATCAATCCCCACCACCAAAAACCGAAGAACCAACTCTCTTGTCCTCACTCGAACCGCAATCCCTCCCACCGGAAAACCCGACGATGATGGGATCAAACTGAACCCAAAACCGCGCTCAAGGCGTATGTCATTATCCCCATTTCGATCTCGTACAACTGAAGAAACCACCCAGAAACAGCCTGTAGTTAACAAGAATCTGTTTCAAGATTCGTCATCATCAGAGAAGAAAGGAGGGTTATGGAACTGGAAGCCGATTCGGGTTCTTTCCCATATTGGAAAACAGAAGCTGAGCTGTCTGTTATCAGTTGAAGTGGTCACCATTCAAGGCCTGCCGGCGTCGATGAACGGACTCCGGCTGTCGGTTTCTGTTAGGAAAAAAGAAACTAAAGATGGTGCTGTGCAAACAATGCCTTCAAGGGTGTCTCAAGGAGCTGCAGACTTTGAGGAGACTCTGTTTGTGAGGTGCCACGTGTATTGTGTTCCGGCGGGTAACGGTAATTCCCGCCCAAAATTCGAGCCCAGGCCGTTTGTTATCCATGCTTTTGCTGTTGATGCTCAAGAGCTTGATTTTGGTCGGCATAGTGTTGATTTGAGCCAGCTGATCCAGGAGTCTGTTGAGAAGAACTTTGAAGGGACCCGAATTCGGCAATGGGATATGAGTTTTAATCTTTCCGGGAAGGCGAAAGGAGGAGAGTTGGTTATGAAACTAGGGTTTCAGATTATGGAGAAAGAGGGTGGAGCTGGGATTTATAACCAAGTTGAAGGGCAGAAAGAGGGTAAATCGAAAACTTCGTTCTCGCCTTCGTTTGGGCGTAAACAGTCGAAGTCGTCGTTTAGTGTTCCCAGTCCGAGAATCCCGAACCGGTCCGAGGTGTATACACCTTCTCAAGGAGAGGGGAATGTTGATTTTCAAGGGATTGATGATTTGAATCTTGATGCTCCTCCAGAACCGGTAGAGGCGGCTGTGCCTCCACCGGTTCAGAAGACTGAGGAGGAGCCAGATTCGAAGGCGGAGGATATGGACCTTCCGGATTTTGAGGTTGTAGACAAGGGGGTTGAGGTGGAAGATAGAGAGGGGACGGATGGAACACAGTCTGAGGATAACTCAGACAAAAGATCGGTTTCGAGTGAGGTTGTGAAGGAAATGGTGCAGGACCAGGCTCATTTGTCAAGACTATCAGAGCTAGATTCGATCGCGCAACAGATCAAAGCTCTTGAATCTATGATGAGGGAGGAAAAAGCCGATGAGAACGAAGAAGAAACTGAATCACAACGACTAGATGAAGACGAAGACAAAGTGACAAGGGAATTTTTGCATATGCTAGAGAATGAGGACGGGAAAGAAGCTGCGTTTCAAGGTCGAGACGTGAATAGTGCTTCATCTGTTGACGGTGACGATGATGGTGAATCAAAGGTTTTCATACCAGATCTCGGGAAGGGATTAGGCTGTGTGATTCAAACAAGAAACGGAGGCTATTTGGTATCGATGAATCCGTTTGACAATCTAGTTGCGAAAAAAGACACTCCGAAACTCACAATGCAGATATCAAGACCAATGGTTTTGGCATCAAACGAGTTGTTAACCGGTACTGAACTGTTTCAGCAAATGGCGGCTCTCGGTTTTGAACAACTTAGCTCAGAGATCTTGTCACTGATGCCCATAGAGGAACTGGTGGGTAAAACAGCAGAACAGATAGCTTTTGAAGGGATTGCTTCAGCAATCATAAGTGGCAGGAACAAAGAAGGAGCCAGTTCTAGTGCTGCGCGAGCCATTACTGTGGTTAAATCCATGGCCACGGGTATGACTACAGGAAGGAAAGAGAGGATTTCTTCAGGTATTTGGAATACGAACGAGAACCCGTTAACTGGGGATGAGATACTCGCGTATTCACTGCAGAAGATCGAAGAGATGGCGGTTGAAGCATTGAAAGTTCAAGCGAATATAACTCAAGAAAACGCTCCGTTTGATGTTCCCCCGAGCAACAACGGTAACACTTGGCGCTTTGCAAACGCTGTCTCACTAGAAGACTGGATAAAAGATAACAGTGTGGTTACTTGTGATAACGGAGATGAACCCATCACCATAGCGGTTGTAATCCAAATGCGCGACCCTTTAAGACAATATGAAGCAGTTGGTGGTCCGCTTATTGCACTGATCCACGCGACATCAGCTGAAGCTGAACCGAATCAAGAAAAGAAATTTAAAGCGGGCGGTTTAAACGTGGGCGGTCTGAAACTAAGAAGCGGAGGGAAAAAGAACGAGTGGGATACAGAGAAGCAGAGGCTGACCGCGATGCAATGGTTGGTAGGTTATGGGCTGGGAAAGGCAGGGAAGAGAGGGAAGCGAGTGATGGTTAAGGGTCCGGATATCTTGTGGAGCATATCTTTGCGTGTGATGGCGGACATGTGGCTGAAATCAATACGGAATCCGGATGTAAAGTTCACAAGCTGAAGAAGAAAAGTTTGGTTGGATATATATATATATATACAGTAAGCTACATAAGAAAGAAGGATATATGAGAAAGAAAACTTAAGATATGAATAAGACTTGATATATATTATAGTAAAGTTTCTTTTTTGTACTGTAACTATAACTAAGTAGCTTTGTAATGTCTTTTGTTTATTCCATTAATTGTTTTATTAAAACTGAAACATTTTTCGAATTGTTTTACCAAACATCTCTTTTGAATCTGCAACCATAACCAAAACCTGGTCAATTCATGAAAAGCAGAAATATGCAATCCATTAAACCCTTTGCATTATGCAACCCAGAATTCCAAAACCCTTTGCATTGTGTTCAAACTAAATACATTTTTAAACTCTATTCATCAATCAACCGGTACAAGCAAATTAATTGTTTTTTTTTTTTTTGAGAAAATTACCATGTGTTAGAATCCTAAACAAAGAAATGTGCTTTTTTTCTTACGAAAAAGGCCTGTAAACACCCCCAAAAAGGTTGATCTCTAAATACAAATAAATTATATAAATCATATTTAGGGAAATTCTGTTATACCCATCATTTTTCACTTTTCTATCACCAAAACTATAGAAACGGTTTTCAATTGTAACATCTCAAAATCTTAAGGAAATAAAACTCAGCCCTTTGGCACCAAGGCGGGTAACAATCTGCCAGCCGCAATCGGGCCTGGATAACAGGAGCGTGACGCGTGGCAGCTGACTCGCGTGAAAGAAAAGTGTAGCGGACCGCTACCCAGAACCTTAACGGTCCGCCACGTGGGCGATTTCAGCCCTATAAATAGATAGCATTGTTGTTCACTTTTGAGATACAACAAACACAAACTTGGAATCAAACACCCATTACATTTTAATTGTGCAAAATTGTATTGATCATAAGGTTATTGATTTATATGTTAGAACATGAAAAAACACACGTGAACACAAATGATTATAAGGTTAGTGTGTGCTTCACTAAAGTGGGTAAACCAAGTTGCACAAAACAACATGAAGTGCAAACAGATAATATTAATGAAGATGTTATCAATGATTTTAACCATTTCTTGTGAACCAGGGACCTTTCATATGGGCTTCAAAAAAACAAAGCTACCTTAGCTTTTGTAAACGGATCTGATAGTTGTAAAAAATAAGAGAAATATTAAAGCAAAAGAGAAGGTAAAATAAAGTATAAAATTTAAAAGAAAGTGTCTTATTGAATTGGTGGGTTTGACTTAATTAAAAGTCAAGAAACAAGTATGGATGAAGAAAAGGAGATGAAGTTACAAATATCAGTTTTGTTTGGTAGGATAAGAAGCCATCTTATAAAGACCACACATCCCTTCACTTTGACCAGTCTTCCTCTTCATCCTGATGTAACCCCTCTCTCCCCAGTTGGATCCCCAAGAGTTCCTTACAATCACATAGTCCACTCCTTTGCTTGTTCCATATCCAACTGCTGCAACTCCATGATCTAAATCAGTTCCACAATGTCCATCAAACACGCCCTGCATCACAATTCGATCCAACAGACTCATACTTAGATCCGCTAGACAGAACTAGGCAATAAAAAACACGGTCCAACTTAAAAAAGGAATTGGAGTTATAGAACCAAAAGTATTGAACGGAAAGGTCTTAGCGAGCCGGATCATGTAGCAAATGCCATACACAGTTTATCCAAATTGTCATACCTGAATTCCATCATTTGGAGCTCCGTCTTCTATATGTACAAGTTTTTCTCCAATTTGATTTATTTTCTTTTCTATGTTCAAATTTTTTACTCAAGTAATTCACGCGTTTATTTAGAAAGTGAATTTCATAATATGAGAGTCGAATTCAGTTTTGAGTCTTAGCTCGACTCATTTAGACCCTACTATGTAAAAGGGAGCTTGATGTTATGTCGATTTTACATCGCTTTTCTCAAGTCTCGATCTAGTTAGTAGGAAGACTTACCCCGCTGTAAAACTGAAAGTCACGACCAGAAGCGTCGATTGCCACGCTAATGGGCTGATTTGCAAGTGCTTTTAAGAAGCTATCTCCATCGTTTTGAGGCACATCATGATAACCAAAAGTATTCAACGGAAAGGTCTTAGCGAGCCGGATCATGTAGCAAATGCCATACACAGTTTATCCAAATTGTCATACCTGAATTCCATCATTTGGAGCTCCGTCTTCTATATGTACAAGTTTTTCTCCAATTTGATTTATTTTCTTTTCTATGTTCAAATTTTTTAGTCAAGTAATTCACGCGTTTATTTAGAAAGTGAATTTCATAATATGAGAGTCGAATTCAGTTTTGAGTCTTAGCTCGACTCATTTAGACCCTACTATGTAAAAGGGAGCTTGATGTTATGTCGATTTTACATCGCTTTTCTCAAGTCTCGATCTAGTTAGTAGGAAGACTTACCCCGCTGTAAAACTGAAAGTCACGACCAGAAGCGTCGATTGCCACGCTAAAGGGCTGATTTGCAAGTGCTTTTAAGAAGCTATCTCCATCGTTTTGAGGCACATCATGATAACCACTAATCGTCACCTTTTCTGATACGTCCTGAAAGAAAAAGATATCAATATGGGATGTTGATTTTTATCTTCAAAAGCTGGCATTTTACGGACCTTCATTTCATCACAAGTGCCTTCGCTCATGATATAAGGGTACTCTTCTTCCTTATGAAGCCCACCATTTTGGACGATGAAGGAGAACGCATAGTCCATCAAACCTCCATTGCAACCGTTATTAAAGCTTGTATCACAATCGATCAACTCCTGTTCCGACAACTCTGTTAAATTCCCCGTCACAATTTGGTTTATTCCCTCCACCGCAGCCACCGTTGAGAACGCCCAACAACTACCTGCATGCATGCATACATACATACATTTTTTTTCAAAAAAAAAAAAAAACAGTTCATTTTGTAAGTTTATATTTATGATTAAGCATTAACAATATTTGTACGTTATAATACTTAATTACCGCATGAACCCTGGTTCTTGACGGGTACGACCGCTCCCTTCTTTCTCCAATCGACAGACTTAGGCAGATTGACGAAATCTCTATAAGTGAATTCTTGCTCTCTCCTTTCTGGTAATTCCCCCCAAGAACATGTTCTTGAACTCTTCATGGCTCAAGTCAGCAAACTCATTGAGCCCAAGCCAGTAGTTACTAACTTTCTTATTCGTCTCATCGATATGTTTCAAGTTGTCCTTGAAGATCTCAAACCTATGTAGCTTTTCTTCAAGAGTCTCGTAAATCTTTCCATGCTTTGCGAGCCATGATTCGAAGAGGTTAATGACCTTGTCGATGCATGTAAGATCCTCAGGGGCGTACCCCACGATTGAGAAGTCATGGGCAAAAGCCGAACATGCGAAAAGCACAAGGAAAAACACGAGAAGGGGTGATTTTAGGGAAGTAGAGAAAGGTGTCATTTTGATTTTATGTTGTGTAGAGAGTGAATGAAGAATACAAGGGTGAATGAGGGTTTATATAGGGTGGTTTGGAATATGTTGCTTTCAAGTTAAGTTGTTTCCATGTATTTTCAATTAGTCTTAAAGTTGCCATCTTTTTGGAAATCTTTAGATCCAAGCATGTCTTCTAGGAATAATATTTAAGCATAGAGCAGGTGAAAAGTGTGTAGGTATTGATCATTTTTAATGATGCATTTAAATTGGTTGTTTCTTGTATTAGGAATAAGATTAAATTATGAGCATGGAACAAGATTATTCTCTAAACTATTACTCATGCCGTGGGAAATGGGCTCCTGCACAAAGTATATGGTAAAACTGCGTATATCAGATCGGGAGCTAAGTCAAACACCGAACTGGTTGTCAACATTCTATTTTATTGGTCAAAACTGTATATTGTAATTAGGAAGGGTCTATTTGTAATTAATGTTAGGTTAATCGGTGTATTCCCAAACGACGCTTCGTTTGAGACGCACTGGTTGGTGATGTATATTGGGGTTGATTATATAGAACTATATGTAATAAAAAAATTATCAATCATAAATCACATTTATCAATCTCTATTTTCATCTTCATTCAATCTTTGTCTTTGATTACCAACATAGTGTAGAAACCAAAAAAATGATGATAAAAACGTGTTGGTATGTGTTATTTCATGTTTTTAAGAAAACGAAATCCTAAGTGACGGAAAACAAAAAATAAGACAAGTACCAATTAAAGAAAATTTAGAAATGAAAGATGACTTTTTTGGGGTGAGGGTTCAATACAGTCAGTTAATGACACCATTTGATGCATAGTTTAAGCACTGCCATTAGAAGCTGAGGACATGACCGAGAGAATATTTGTGACAGAAGACATCGCACTCAGAGCTGCTTTCACAACATCCTGTGGACAACCCGGTTTCACAATGCTTCGCACCTGCCCATACATTAACAGAATCCACAAATATATATATATATATTAATAACTGCAACCCTCAACTAACTAATATATACATGTATTCAAATGCTGTATACTATACGGATATGCACAAAAGCAACATAAATATATGTAAATTAAAGCACCTTGTCAAGATATTCGTTTAATTCTTTAATACGACCCATATAATCCAGGTCTTCTACGCACAAGCTGACAACCCGAGAATCAGCACCTGGACCATCAAATTGAAGGGGTCCGGGGTTTCTGTAAATATCATCCAACAACAATTTTCTGGCGTTTTGTCTCACCAGCCTGCACAATACAATTCCCAAAATAAGTTTTTAATTAGTGTCAACTACATGCAATAATAGTAGGGAGAAGAAACAGTTTATAAAATGACATAATTTTAAAAACTTGATAGGAAAGCCTAAATAAGCCTTCTTCTTTAGTTAGTATCATGAGGTGAAAGACATACTCATATACTTTGCCTCTCAAATCCACAGTAGCAGGATGGACAAGAGGTTTCTCGACTGTCATTGCACGACCGTCATGCTTGATGCTCATCATAGCCTATTAATTGCAAACACACCGCCAATTAATTGAACAACGTTAATCCACATATTTTTTTAGTATTGTTGAGGTCACAAGAATATCCTACCGTAATTGGAGCAGCACGACAGCGCCACTTGTTAGATGGATTCTTGAGGTTAGTTACAGTGGCCATATAACCATTCAGCCCAGATGCCAGAGTATGGTAACAAATATATCCAAGAACCTGCATTATCATTTTCATTGCCATTCCTTCAAAGGGTAACTAAGCTTTGACTATCAAAGGATAGTATAATGTAATTCAAATGAAATAAACTTACATAGGCGTAGTCACAATCAAATTTGGAGGGCAAAGAACCTCTAGCTTGATAACCAAAAAAGTGGCAGATGGCATTAAATTTCTTCCCCTTGTATGACCCTTCTTTCTGTATGAAAACAGTCACATATGTAACAAACAATTAAAGTGCTATCCTTAGCGTACGCATATAACCATGCCTGTCGTTTGTTCATTTCTGCCTCCACAAGTTCAGCAAGAAGCTTCTCTGTTTCAATCTGTAACCATCAAATTAAATAATCTAGAATCACACTATCTATGCATGATATCATGGAACCTTCCACAATGTTATGAGAATACTTGATAAAACCATGTACCTGTGACAACTGGGCTGAGTCATCAGATTCAGGATATAGGAGAAGCTGCAGCATGGTGAAATATCATCTTGCATGAATATTACCAATATTCATAGGGTTTGTTACTTAAAAAACAATTCCATGTGCAGAGATATAACGAAACGGACCTGTTTTCTAATAAATGGTGTATTAGACTAAGTTATATAGTATAGGGACTAGACTTGTAATATGGTGTTCTATATAAACACCTCTTTATGTAAACCCTAAACACACAATCACATTCTAATACAATCATAATACAAGGTTTAAGTTGGTGGTAAAAATTCAAATAAGGCAGATGCCAACAGTGACAGTTGTGTCGATATTTTGTCAACAGAAACACCATGGCGTAGAAGACTATGAATTTCCTGGAACCAGATGTTAACACCATATCAGACAAGAATTAAAGGATACCAAAGTATAAAAGTCCCAACTTTAAATTTGAAATAAGGAGGAAACAAAGAAATAATTTTGATTCCAAACAAAATTGTATGACGATTAGTTACCTGCAGTAGTGCATAGACTTCAGGGATGCTTTCTATAAGCCCTTCTGGAAGTAAGATAACACCATGGTACTTATCTAGCACATTAATCAAATTTGCAAACATAACCTGATGTTAGTAACACTACTGTCATATTGACCACCACATGCACATGCACATGCACATGCACACGCACACACCTTGTTCTGCCCTAGCTTGGACAGCATCACAAATCTGTTTTGTCAAGTCGAAGATGGTAAGATTTGAAGCAGCAACTTCTTCACCTAGAATAACCTACAAAGAAGATATGCAAGGTTAGTTTGGAGCAAGAATATTTAAAATTAATTTCAAATTAGGAAAGCAAGTCATACCATGTTTGGGTGTGACTGGAGAGTGCATTCCAACGCCACATGAGATGCCTTCCGACCCATGAGCCGAATAAAATAGTAATACTGGAAGTGAAGGGAGGAAAATCGTTTAGACATTGTATGGTCTCTCCAATTAAGCAAAGTCAAGATGATGGAAACTATACAGATATCTAATTACATGAAAGTGTACACAACAATATATGGATCATTCTAATAATCAATAGGATTACCTTCTCTGCTGACAGAGCATCTGTGCAGACATTGCTGACTAGCTGAGAGTTAACCTAGACAACAACAAAAAAACAACTTTGTAACATCTACGTCTGAAAACGATGTCTTGGTGAAAATTGTCTATTTCAGTTGTATGAGGGTATGTTGTTTCATGCATACGCTTCCCTGTGTGAAGTTGGGAGAGATTGAGATCAAAAGATACGCACCTTGCAAATTGTATCGAAACCAACATTTGCTTCAACAAACTGGTTCTTGAGATCTCCATTCAAAGTAACAGGTACTCCCACAACCTAATAGTTAAAAAAACGGTATCAAGAAACACATACAATGAACTAGAAATGTATATGACAGGATATATAGTAAAGACTGGATGTAAATCAGTACCTTTGTAGAGCATTTTGCTTCAGCAAAAGTCTCAGCAAGTTGAGCAGCATCAGTGTTTGATGTTACCCCTTTAAACAAAATAAATCATGTTCAATAATAATAAAAAAATCAAAGATTTGATGTTATATATTGTTTTTAAACAACAGTTCATACATACCTCCAATGATGACAAGGCCATCCAACTTCAAATCGTTACAGGCAGCCATGGCAGCGTTGACTTGTTCTTTTGTTCTTATTTGATCCTTTGTCCGTCCCAACAGATCATAACCACCTTCAGATAATTAAGACAATCATAGTTTATTAACTACAGGGTTCGTAAAGAAATCCCCAAACACAAACTGTCTTTGATTTGAAGTACCTTGATTTTTGTAGGTTGAAAGAATATTATCTGTGATCTCAAGAGTTCTCTGAGCAAATAAACCTTCAGAACCACCTGGTCACATGCATAACACATATTTTCTAGGTTAGAATGTATCATGTTAACTCAGGAAGAGAAATAAAGGAAAACATATTTCCCATTGGTCAATGCAAATCGATAAAACGAGTTTATGTAAGATGCTTACCTAGAAAACCAAGCAAAGTACTTATAGGATTATGAATTTTGAGAGCTTCATGAAGGCCCCAAACAACATTGTGCCCTCCAGGAGACTGTCTACCACAGAATACCAGTCCAACCCTGAAATCAAATTTGTAAGATATGAACTTATTTCTAAAGAATTTCACTAACAAATTCCATTAAAACCCATGAATGATCCTAATGGAGCTGAATCTATCAAAACAAATAAACAATAAAAACTGAAAAAGAACCCTTCAATGCATAAAAACTGTCCTCGCAAGGTTAACTTGTACTGTAAATTGCAGAAATAAGAGAAGTGGATGACCTCATTGCAGGATGCTGGCTAATGATCTGAGCACCAGGGACTTTGGTTGTTGCCCTAAGGAAATGAGCCAAACGCTGACCATATGTGTGAGGAAATGATTGCCTGATGGCGTGGGCGCCAGCGGAAGCCACAGTAGTTGCATCACCAAATTCCACTCGAACACTAGTTCCTTGAGCAGAATCTCATAAAAAGGATTTATAACCGTTATGTTCTAGTATATCTATAAAACAGATATCAACTGCCAAAAACAGTGCTTCTAGTTGAACATGAACAACACTTATATGAAATATATATCAACTGCCAAAAACAGTGCTTCTAGTTGAACATGAACAACACTTATATGAAATATTTTACACCATGATGAAATAGCAAGTAACTGGATTACAGAATCAGCAAGCCCATTATAGGATTTGAAGACAATTTTTAAATATAATTCTATAATATTAATAGGGACATTAGTGTAATATTGTTTTGGTAGGAGGGAAATTTTTCAAGCTGTTAAATTCAATCCCAGAATCCTGATGCTAATTGCTACTACAGTTTTTCGTATTAAAAGAAAGATCTCTTGCCCTGGTGGTGAGTGCGTTTTTCCCAAAGGGTATCCCCTCTGTGGAAGTCCTGGGTTCGAGAACTTTATAAAAATCTGGAACACCCTCTGGGCAGATTTCGAATTCCATGTTATGAGGGGTTAGCGACATCCTAACCGTCATACCGTTCTAAAAAAAGACTACTTTCTTCGATTTGGGAAGTGGGCATTTGTCCGTTGAATTCAAGTCGGGTCATTGGTGAATTCAAAGCGGGTTAAAGAACGGGTCATGGAGCAAATGGGTCAAACAAGAATATTAATTTAGGCACAAGTTTTTAGTGTTTTAATTAGAGAGTTAAAGTAGTGGTTTAGTGTGCCTAATCTTTAGGAGCAAGGGTTTATTTTACTTATTTAATGTATGTATTTGGTTGAATGAAATTAGCAAGAGTAATTACGTTCTTTATTTTCTTATTCATTGGCAAATCTCAAGGCTTGATCCAACACTCTCTTGTGGGATTTTTATATTCTTTTTCATGTTTACAGATGTATTTAGACCGGGCAACACCCCCTCCAAATTCTTGGTCGCCGCACTTTACCAAAATAGTGTAATGGTTCGCCGTTATCTACCTGTCTTCCTTGTCGACGCCGCACTTTTCTAGCCGCTGGCCAACGGTTCAACGTAAAAAAAATTAACCCTTGTAATTACCATTTCACACTTTTAATTTTTTTTTTAAATATTTTTGTATTGTTTACATTTTTTATTTTTGTTCTAATTTTGTAATATATTTTTTTAGGTAATTCACAAACTTATAGCAATTTGTGGAGGACTGAAGTGGACATTTATGAGGCGAAAGTTGTCGAAGTTTAGTACCATTTATAACAACCTCTACACAACAAAAAAGTGTCCACAGTGATTCCGGACATTTTGAATACGGATAGTGCCGAATATCGTGCGTGTAATAACGACCAAACATTCAATCTAAAGATATTGTAAGGCGTTCTCCTAAGTGGGTGTCGGTGCCCTACATGAGCGATACAAGGCACTCATCTAAATGAGTGAAAACATCCGAATCTAGCACGTGTGCCGGTTCCGATGTATGAGGAGAGGTCATCAATGATAAGGATGACAAGGACAACTCAGTAGAACCACCACGACCCATCACGAGAAATAAAGCAAAACGGGCATCATCTTCATCTCAAGCTTAATGTAATGTCTATTTATTTTTAAGTTATTGTCTAATTGGTTTTAATTATTATTATTATTATTATTATTATTTAAAACAATATTAAAATAATATAATATTATTTTATCACATACTATTATTTTATATATCATATTAAAAAAAATAGATAAAAAGTGAAAGACCGAGTAAAGTGAAGTATAGGTATAACATAGGTGAAAGATGGAGTGGATTAATGTTGGAAAATGGAGCACAAATATGAGTATGTAACATAGGTGAAGTAGTGAACAAGGTGAAGTAGTGAACAACGCCGGCCTAGAGGGAGGGCGACTGTACCAGGCCCGGTCTCTCTCCTAAGGCCTGAAGTTTTTATTTTTTTATATTATATTATATACACTAGGTTAAAACCCATGTAATATAAGAGTTGAATAAATATAATTTATTATAAAACATCAGTTTCTATGAAAATTTTTGTAAATTCTAAAAATGTTATATAGTTATATTTTAAAAAGGCTTTAGAGAAAAAATGAAGTAATGTTCAAATTACAAAATTGTTTTTTTGAATAAACCTAGTCTTTTCAAATAAAAACGTTTTATAAAAGTAATTATAGAAATCATTATTATTTAATAGGAGAGAGACGGGAAACAAAAATTATAAAAAAGTAAAGAAATCTATATAATTAATATGAGAGAGAGGCGGAAAAAAATTGTTGAGTATGCATGTGGGAGTGACAATCGTCCCACTAAAACATTATTTATTATATAGTATAAACTAGGTTAAAATCCCGTGTATTACACGTGTTAAATAAATAAAATGTTATATATTTAGTAATAAAAATTTTATATTTTTAAAAACCAGTGTAATACACGGGTTGAATAAACCAGTATATTACATCGGTTGAATAAAATATAATGTAATTTGTTAACAAACACATTTATCAAAATATGTTTTTAAAAAATATAATTTTTCGTGACAGCTATAAGGTCTGTTAAGTTAGTTTTTAAAACATTTTTTTTAACTGGTTATTAATTTTTTTATTTAATTGATAAATGTTAGTTCATATTAAGTTTATTTGATTGATGATATAACAACTATTTATAATTAAATACTAACTATCCGTAATTAGATTTATAAATATAAATATTATTATTTAATAGGAGAGAGAAATAAAAAATCTAATCTATACTTTATAATAAATAAAGGTTTTGGTGAGACCAATTTTCCCGTCTCTCTCTCTCCTATTAATTGCACAAGTTTTCTTTAATTGTTTTTTAATAATTTGTTGTTTTCTGTCTTTCTCTCCTATTAAATAATAATGGTTTTTTATAATTAATTTTATTTAAAAAGATATAGGTTTGTTCATAAAACATTTTTAGAAATTGAACATTTATTTCATTCTTTTTATAAAACATTTTTAAAAAGTAATTATATGACGTTTCTAAAAGTCGTATTAAAAAAACTATGTAATATGTCATAAATATGTAATATGTAAATATTTATTATTAAGTATATAACGCTGCATTTATTCAACCCGTGTAATACACGGGGTTTCTAACCTAGTATTTAATAGCAGAGAGAAGCGGAAAATAAAAGTGAGGAGTAACCAAAGAGTGATACGTGTCCTGAAAAGATTTTCATTTATTAGGGTAGTAAGATATAAATATATGTGTGTGTGTATATGTGTGCGTGTTTTTTTTTAAATCTATATATATATATATATATATATATATATATATATATATATATATATATATATATATATATATATATATAGGGGATGGTTCCCCTAAGAACTGCTACTTGGCTAAAAAGCCTAAGAAGCAATCTCATCCATTCAATTGGATGATAAGGGTATGTATTTAAGTGTAGGAAAATAAGGGGTGGAGGACATTTTTGGAAAACCCACAATTGTTGACTTTTTTCAAATTCCCCCCCTTTTTTTAAACGTACTTAACTTTTTCATACAACCTTATTTTTTTTTTAAAAATACACAATAAAATCGAGCATTTTTTTTACCTTTAATTAGAGTATAGTATTGCTATATTTTACTCTAAAACAAAATCGACACTTAGTGAAATTGTACTACTTTACGTAAATGTGCTGGTTTATAGTAAAACAACACAACTAACCATGCTGCATTGTAAAACAGCACAATTAACTGTGCTGCATTGTAAAACAGCATAATTAACTGTGCTGCTTTATCATAAAACAACACCAAACATAACAATTAGTTGTGTTGTTTCACAACACCAAAAGAACACGGTTCATTGTGTACCTTGCTTTTCTTAGCTAACCAAACACAAACAAAACCAGCACAATAAAACTAGTATATCAAACCAGCACGAAACAAAACCAGCACAAAACAACATTTTGATGTATAAGTTTTTTGTTGCCTACCACTAAACCGTTTTTTTTATGTATGGATGTTTTAAATTTTTATTTTTAAATAATGCTACCAAACTAGTATTTATTTTTAAATAATGATTTTTTAATTTTTTTTAATGGGCGACCGTGAGGGGTCTAGTTCCGGTGACAAACGGTTACGAGCAACCAAGTTTTTCGTATCGAATCTTCCAGATCGATGCAGCGGGAATGATCTTGCAGGTTTTTTTACGAGAACACGGGGAGATCTATGACATTTACATAGCAAGGAAGCGGAACAAGGAGGGTAAAAGATTCGGATTCGTCTCTTTTCTTGATATGAAGGATCCGAAACAGATGGAAAAAAGGTTAGCGAATATCCGAATGGGTGATTGGAAACTAAAGATTAATGTGGCTCGATTCACTTTAGAGGAAGGGGAGATTCGGCCAACATCCGTTCCAGAGAACATACAGAAGGAGAAGAAGGATAGAGCAGGTAACAGGGGAACGTTTTCGTGGCCAAAATCGGTATCTTTTAACCTGTCTTTCAGAGATGTTGTTAAGGAAGATAGGAACAAGCCCATGCAGGGTAAAACAGTTACTGTTATGGAAGATGGAATGGCATTTGCGGATTTGCATGGTAAGGCGGTTGTGGTACGTCTTGTTGATTTCGAAGCTTTACAAAATATTAATAAAACTCTTGATGACATGGGCGTCGGAGAATGCAAGGTACAATTTATGGGGGGGCTCTCGATCCTTATTTCTTTCAAGTTACCGGAGTTGATGGGAAGTTTTAAGGAAGAGGCTTTAAAACGAATCGGTGTGTTCGACACGGTTCGGGTTTGGGAAGGTCAGACGATCCCATTTGAAAGATTAGCTTGGTTAAGGATTCAAGGTGTTCCTTTAAATATTTTAAACAATGCTGTTTTGGACAAGATTGGAGGTTTGTTCGGTAAAATTCTTAAACGTGCCCAACTGCAAATCACTGACGATGATCTCTCGTATGAATACGTGGGAGTTCTAGTCGGAGATGGACGGAGGGTGGAGGAGTAGGTCACGGTGTTGTGGCAAAAGAAGAAGTTCAAGGTATGGGTGTTGGAAGATGCGGGAGTTTGGGTCCCGGATTTTTTGTGCCGGGACAGTGACAATTCCGATGGCGGTTCGTCGGAGTATAAGCCGGAAGGAGTTGCGATGCAGGTTCCGGACGTCGGAATGGGAGTTTCGCCGGAAGCTGAAGTGACGGAGCCACTTATGGAAACTACGAATGGTCAAGGAAGGATTGATGTGGATCCCGTAATTGGCGCTAATCAAGAATACGTTTCCATGGAGGTATTTCCTAATTTAACGCAGCAATTTAATTTGAACGGGGTGGCAAATTTGTCTGAGGTTGAAAAGGTTCCATTTGTCGGTAGGGACAAAAACAAAAGGAAAAAATTTAAGAGAACTAATATTGTGGGCCGGCCCAATGTGGAGGAATTTAGCAGTAATGAAAGGCCGTCAAAAGAAAAAAGATGTAGCGGTGAGGACCCATTTGGTATTGACCAATTTATTTGGGCCCAAGACTTAAATAAAAATCCCTCCGAATCAGAAACTCAGAAAGATAACAGTGGTGCGACTTTTAGAACAGGTGCTCCTCAGGTATGTAATTTTGAAGTCACAATGGCGGTTTCGGGCGAGTGTAGAGATGATGAAATTCACGCAAACGCGGAGGAGGGCGCTACTGGGGTGTTTCTTCCCGTGAGTTATAATGGCTCTGGTGACCGTGGGTTTGACAAAGGGGACCTGGGTGTAGATGTGAACCAGGAGGTCGGTAAGACGGTCTCTTTCGGCCTTCGAGTTGGCGCACAGCTGCAAAATTTTCAAGATATGGTTCGGGAATCGGTTCAACAAGAAGGGTTACAATTGGGTAAGCAATGAATTTCCTTTCGGTAAATATTCTGGGGGTTGGGGTGGAAGGAAAACCGGGATGGGTTTCGAGTTTGTTGAGGTCTCATAAAATTTCTTTTTTGGGTATGCAAGAAACCAAATGCACTAATCCTGAGAAGTCTGATTTTTCGGGGTTCTGGGGCGGTGTGGGCTTTGATTTCGATGTTGTTGAGGCTAATGGGAGGTCTGGGGGAATTGTTAACATTTGGGACCCGAAGATATTCTCTAAAGTCAGCTGTGTTAAAAACAATAATTTTTTGCTTACCACCGGATGGCTCAGGGATGGGGATGTGATGGTAAATATTCTTAATGTTTATGCACCGCAAAAAAGAAGAGAGAAACAGATTTTGTGGGAAGCGATTGAGCAGTTGAAGCGGGGTAATCAAGGGATGTGGATTCTGATGGGTGACTATAATTCCGTCAGGCGCATAGAGGAAAGGAAGAACACTAAATTTAATGTGGGGAGTGCTCAAGACTTCAATGAATTTATTGATAGATCAGAGCTGCAGGAATATGTTATGAGGGGCAAAAAATACACGTTCTTGGCGGGTAAAGGGAAGGGGAAAAAGCTGAGCAAAATTGATAGGGTGCTCGTTTGTCAAGATTTTTTCCACAGATGGCTTGAAGCTTGTTTGAGGGCTTTGCCTAGATTGTATTCAGATCACTCTCCTCTGATTTTGGTTTTAAATGATTCTAATTATGGGCCAAAACCATTTAGATGGTTCAACTCGTGGTTAGGTATTGATGGGTGCGTTGAGGTGGTTAGAGATGCTTTTCTTGGGTGCCAATTCGCCGGCACTCCTGACTTAGTGTTGACCAGGAAGCTTAGAATGATTAAGGAGGCTTTGATTAAATGGCGTAAAGAGTGGGTTATAAAAGAGGGTCAGGAAATTGATAGTTTCAGAATGGAGATAGAGAAGATGGAAGATATCATGGAGGATAGGGATCTTGACGAGGAGGAATTTTGGGTTTGGTCCGAGTGTAAAAAAGGTGTTGAGGATTGGGAGCATCGCAAGGTTGAGGATATAAAGCAGAAATCGCGGGTCAAATGGGCTATGCATGGGGATGATAATTCTAGTTTTTTTCATGGCTTCATAAATGAGAGGAAAGCTTCTAACTCGATTCCGGGGTTGGAGGTTAATGGCGTATGGGTCTCTAAACCAAGCTTGGTCAAGAAGGAGGTTTTCAGACACTTTCGGAACCATTTTACTGAGCAGTTCAAGGTAAGGCCTAAGCTTGTCATTGAAGGGCTTAAGAAGGTTGATGCGGGGGATGTTGATAGTCTTGTTGCTGTCTTCTCGAAAGAAGAGATCAAGGAGGCCGTTTTCCAATGTGGTGCTGATAAAGCCGCGAGACCTGATGGTTTTAATTTCAGGTTCGTGATGAAGTTTTGGGAGTTTCTTGAGGATGACTTTGTGAAGATCTTGGGTAGTTTTTTTGATTCTGGGAAGATTTCTAAAGGGTGTAGCTCGTCCTTTATAACTTTAATCCCTAAATCTAAAACACCCTCGGGATTAAAAGATTATAGACCAATTACTCTAATTGGTATTATTAGTAAAGTTGTCTCAAAAGTATTGGCAAACAGGTTGAAAAGGGTGATGAGTACGGTTATTTCCGAGTCTCAAACCGTTTTTTTAAAGGGGAGATATATCCTTGTCAGGCCACTTATTGTTAATGAGCTTTTGTCTTGGCTTAAAAAGAAACATAAAAAAGCTTTCCTTTTGAAAATAGACTTCGAGAAGGCGTACGACAACGTTCATTGGGAATTTCTTCTTTCTATTCTGAGACAAATGGGTTTCCCGGATCGATGGGTCAGTTGGATTAAAGGGATACTTGAATCTTCTCAGTCTGCTGTGCTAGTGAATGGAACTCCTTCTTTTGAGTTTAATTGTTCGAAGGGTCTTTGCCAAGGAGACCCGTTGTCGCCTTTTCTGTTCCTCTTTGTTATGGAGGCGCTATCTAGTGTTCTAGATAAGACGGTGAGTTTGGGGGAGTTACAAGGGATCAAGGTTGGTAAAGGTAACGTGGATATATCCCATCTCTTCTATGCCGATGATGCGTTGATCATGGGGGATTGGAGTAGAGATAATTTGGATCGGATTTTACGGTGTTTTTATTTATGCTCGGGTCTAAAAATAAATATACATAAATCCAATTTGTTTGGGGTTGGGGTGAATGGTTCGGAGGTGGACGGCGTGGCAAACGTGTTGGGATACAAAAGAGGGTGCTTTCCTTTCGATTATTTGGGCATCCTTGTTGGAGCTAATATGAACAGGGAGCAAAATTGGAACCGGGTTGTAGACACGGTGGGAAGTCGCCTCAGTCAATGGAAAGCCAACAATCTTTCTATTGGGGGTAGGGTGATTCTCATTAAGTCGGTGTTGGAAAGCTTGCCAGTATACTTCTTTTCTATTTATAAAGCCCCTAAGAGTGTGGTAGAGAAAATTGAAAAGATTATGAGGAGATTTTTATGGTCGGGTACTCAGGAGGCCAACAAAATACATTGGGTCGCTTGGGATCGGGTCACTTTGCCTAAAACATTCGGTGGTTTGGGGCTTACTAGGCTCGTTGACACGAATAACGCTCTTTTATTTAAATGGGCGTGGCGCTACAGAGTAGAAGGAGAGAGTCTCTTGAGGAAAATTATAGATGGTGTTCACAACTCTAGAACATGTTGGGCTTCTCTTCCGTGTAATAGATATGTGACGGGTTGATGGCTTAATATTGTAAAACAATGTGATTCGAAAATGGAAGATGGGAGGTATCTTAATGATTTGATAAAAGAGGATCTGGGAAATGGAAGGGAGGCTCGGTTTTGGTATGATAAGTGGTGTGGCAGCGTCCCTTTGTGGTTTAAATGGCCGAATCTTTTCTTGCTGGATAAGGAGAAATATAGTAATGTTGCGGATAGGTTGGATCCCTTACGGTGGAAATGGAGGAAACCGCCAGACTCGGTTCAAGAACACGCGGAGCTGTAGGAGTGTAAAGCTATGCTTGTGGGGGTGGTTCTGAACAGCAAGAACGATGCTTCGGTATGGGAAGGTCCGGGTAATATTGGTTTTTCGGTGCATTCCATAAAAACCGTTTCTGAGGAAGACCGGGATGCTGGGTGGTTCAAGATGCAATGGGTTAGCTGGGTACCTCTCAAGTGTAACATCCACGCGTGGCGCTCTGAGATGCACCGGATTCCAACAAAGACCGAGTTAGAGAAAAGGAATGTTCGAGTCGGGGATTCGGCTTGTGTTATGTGTGAAGACGGATCTGAATCGGCGACACACATTTTCACAGCTTGCGCTGTTGCTATGGAGGTTTGGTGGAGGGTTGGGTCTTGGTGCAACATGGCTCCCATTTTTGCTTTTGACATAGGTGATTTGTTGGAAGTTTACAAAGGAGAGACTAAAGGTAAAAAAAGGAAGCGTCTTGTTCAAGGTATTATGATCGTGGCTCTGTGGTGCATTTGGCTCGCGCGCAACGACAAGGCTTTTAAAGGAAAGATCACGAAGTCTTCGGAAATTGTATATAATATAAAGTCGAGGTCTTTTTTCTGGTTCAAATACCGGTTTGGTCGAAAAAATTTGGTTTGGAGAGAGTGGTGCAAGAACCCAATGTATATGATGTAACTGGTTTCGCAGCGGTCCGCTCTTTGTGGACCGTCAGTTGTTTTTAATGAAGTTGACTGTTCAAAAAAAAAAGAAACTATTACATTTACGTAAATTGTGTTGTTTTATCAGAAACATCAAATTTTTAATGTGTTAAATTGTGCTGTTTTACCAGAAACCAGCACATTTACGAGAAACCAGCACATTTATGTAAATTAACACAATTTCGTTAAGTGTCGTTTTTGTTTTTGCAAAAAAAATATAGCAATACTATACTCACATTAAAGATAAAAAAATGCTCGATTTTATGGTGTAATTTTTTTAAAAAATAATGTCCTATGAAAAAGTTATGAACGTTTAAAAAAAAGTTGAGGAAGTTGAAAAAAGTCAACAAAAGTGGCTATTACTTAAATACCCTCCCACCCCTTATTTTTCATACACTTAAATCTCTACCGTTGATCATCTAATTAAATGGATGAGATTACTCCTTAGGCTTCTTAGCCAAATTAGACTTCTTATTTGATCTTCCCATATATATATATATAAGCCCAATTATTTTAAATCTGAACCCAAAACCAAGAAATAAAAAAAATCTATATGCATAAACCTAATTTGAAAAAAAAATTATATAAGAATGTATTATGTTTTATATATATATATATATATATATATATATATATATATATATATATATATATATATATTGAGTATATTATAGGGCCCCCGATTTTTTTTATATATCACGGGCTCAAAACGTTTTAAGGATTTTGGGGACCGGCCGTGTAGGTGAAGATGGAAATGTGACGCCACAAGGTGGTGATTAATGCTAAAAAGTAAAGCATATGTATAACACATAGCGTTATAAAACAAATTCATTAGGAAAATTTTATTAAACAATTTGCATCACAAATCTGAATCGAAAAGAATAAATGTCATCATCATATCCCGGTTAAAGGGCAAAATGAGGTGACATACACACACAAAAGAAACGGATTTCTTAAAACAAAAACCCAAAATTTAGCATTATATAAAAATTATACTAATTTATATGAATAAGTGAAACCAAACACACGAATAACGAAAAAGAAAAGAATGTACCTGAAGACAAGGGGGCAGCTCCGGCTGGTAAATCGACCGGTCCTTCTGAAGATGAGAAAGCTCTCCATAATCGGATTCCATTTCTATCAGTTGATTATGGTAATGGTAATGGTAATGGTAATGGTGTTTTCAGAAAAAGAATATACCAACCAACTTATATTTATATTTGATTTGGACGTCAAAATAGAGACGCTGAGTGGGCGGACATTACCAACCTACTCTTTTTTATATTTGTGGCTGATTTATAATCTTTTATTTCAGATATTTATACTACTAGCTAGTTTATACATACGAATGCATGCGTATCTTTTAATTTCGAAAAATATTTATGGGGTTCTTTCCACAAATAAGAATTTTTTTTTTTTAAACAATTAGTAAGATTTCGGTATTTCACTTTCCAACTTATATATTTGTAATAATAATATAGCTTCCTTTTTCTCCAAAAATACTTTTATTATCATACTTTCGAAACTTGTTTAATTTTGGAAGCCATGTATAATAGTGTTTGGTTCGTATAATTCTTTAAAATTTGAATTGGAATTTAAATGATTCATTTGTAATCTATAATGTATAGGTTCTTGTTTACTCATGCATATATTTCATATCATGCACATCTACTAAGGTTAGTCTTTTCTAACACTACATGTGTATTAAAAAATCACCCCTCCAAATTTAATTATTTTTTTGTCATGACAAGATTTATCAAACCCTAGTTTCTAATATGAAACATCAATGTACAGAAAGCAAAATTAAAAAAAAAATCAATAGTTTTCTATTTACTTGTCATATAATTTGAGTTTGATGAATTCCTACTAGGTTGAGTTCCATATCTATACTATATAATAAATAAAGGTTTCTTAATGACACGTGTTATCTTCATATTCATCTTTATAATTTTTTTTCTGCCTCTTTCTCATAATAAATACACTTTCATATTTTAATAATAATATATTTTTAAACAAATTATTAATTATACCAATAAAACACATTTAATTTAAATTATCTCATATTATAAAAAACTTTAAATGTTTTCAATCAAATAATAAATAAAAGTCAAATTACATTGAATAGTATTTTTAACTCAATTATATATTAATTTTTATATATTTTTTTTATTTTTTTCTATTTTTAGTATATGTAATAGATTTTTCCACCTATAAGATAAATATATAAAGATTTAATAATTTTATATATTGATAGTTTTTCACACTGTGTAGTAATACACAGGTTCTAAGCTAGTATATATATATATGTATATGTATATATATATATATATGATTAGGTTCAGGTAAAAAGAATTCTAATTCTAAGAAGAGTGAGAAGGATTTAGAGCCATTAGATCAAATTGTAGAAAATATTTAATGGTTGAGACTAAATTGTAGGAGAAAAAGTTGTTGTAAGGGTATTTTAGTCTTGGCCACTTTTGTTGACTTTTTATCAAGTTCCTCCCCCCTCATTTTTAAACGTTCATAACTTTTACATACGACATTATTTTTTCAAAAAAATTACACCATAAAAACGAGCGTTTTTTTATCTTTAAAACGAGTATAGTGTCGTTATAAACAAAAAAGAAATTTTTTTTTACGTTTTCCAGCTCATTGTGTAATACAAGTTCATTGTGTAATACAAGTTCAATGTGTAATACAAGTTCATTGTGTTATATGTATTTATCATTGTGTTTTATGTATTTATCATTGTGTTTTACGTTTTTCAGCTCATTGTGTAATACAAGTTTATCGTGTAATACAAGTTTATTGTGTAATACCACGTCAGGTCATTGTGTAATATCTGGTCATTGTGTAATTAGTTAGGTCATTATGTAATACAAGTTCACTGTGTAATACAAGTTCATTGTGTAATACAAGTTCATTGTGTAATACAAGTTCACTGTGTAATACAAGTTCAATGTGTAATACAAGTTCAATGTGTTATATGTATTTATCATTGTGTTTTACGTTTTTCAGCTCATTGTGTAATTAGTCAGGTCATCGTGTAATACAAGTTCATTGTGTAATACAAGTTCATTGTGTAATACCACGTCTGGTCATTATGTAATTAGTCAAATCATTGTGTAATACAAGTTCAATGTGTAATACAAGTTCATTGTGTTATATGTATTTATCATTGTATTTTACGTTTTTCAGCTCATTATGTAATACAAGTTCATTGTGTAATACCACATCTGGTCATTGTGTAATTAGTCAGGTTATTGTGTAATACAATTTCATTGTGTAATACAAATTCTCTGTGTAATACAAGTTCAATGTGTAATACAAGTTCATTGTGTTATATGTATTTATCATTGTGTTTTACGTTTTCCAGCTCATTATGTAGTTAGTAGGGTCATTGTGTAATACAAGTTTATCATGCAATACAAGTTCATTGTGTAATACCACGTCTAGTCATTGTGTAATACAAGTTCATTGTGTAATTAGTCAGGTCATTGTGTAATACAAGTTCATTGTGTAATTAGTCAGGTCATTGTGTAATACAAGTTCATTGTGTCAAATATTTTTCATCATTGTGTTTTACGTTTTTCAGCTCATCGTGTAATTCAATAATTATTGTGTAATTCGCTCAAATATGGTAGGTCATTGTGTAATATGCTCATTGTGTAATATCATTTCATTGTATAATATCAGGTCTGATCATTGTGTAATATCAGACCTTGTATTACACATTGATCTGGTGTATTACATATTGATCTGGTGTATTACACATTAACCTGGTGTATTACACATTGACCATTATGCCCTCCCTTTAAAAACAATAAAATGACACATGTCAAGCTTAGAATCCTTCTTACCCTTCTTATTTTTAAAACCCTTTTTACTATAACCTAACCCTATATATATAGGATGTTTTCAAGTGCACTCTACCGCCTTGCATTTTTATCATCTTGGTTTTGAGTGACTCTAGTTTCAATAATGTCTATTTACATATGAATGGGAAAAGGTCGAGAATATTTTAAAGTTTTTTTATAAAACAACTCTACATGGAATTATTGTTCCCTAACATACTAGAAGTTCACTTGAAGTTGGTAGAAGAGACGGAAAGACATATTCTTATATGAACGTGGGTTAAGTTCAACAAATGCCTACAACTTAAACATCTTTATATGTGTCGAGCCAAATGTTTGAAGACCGTGTATGCTCAAAGTGTGCTTAAATGTATATGTTCACTCATGCATATCTTTCGAGGTGGCCTCAACAATTAATTAAAGGTGTATGTCATATGTGTTTGCAATTCTAGTATCCCAGTTAGGAATCGGGGTCACTCACTCCCATGATGAGTCCATGCAAGACGAAGCCATTGACCCATTATCATAAGTGGGATTGAAAGACAGTCCTCGAGGATACAAGAACACTGCACAAGGCTTGAAAAGGCAGCCATGTCGCATTTTTTTTTAACATTTAAAGAATATATGTGACCCTTTAGACAATTCAATAAGCTCGCGTCATGTGGTGTTAGTGGTGAGATGACTTCTCGACAAGTTGTTGATAGAGACAAAAGCCCTACTAAAAGTATTCTCAGTGTACATAATTTATCTTTTGAAGGCAAGGCGACGAGGGATTATAAGTGCTTGATGCAAATCAAGGAGTCGGCGTATCTTTGGATATCGAGCAGATCAAAAATTAACGTCGTGACATGGGAAGAGTGGAGCTCATTTCAGTTTAATGTTCATTGATGTTTTAGACGATTTTGTTTCCGACTGCGTTACGGCAGAACGATGTATTTTTACGGCACACCTTACTTTAAAAAAACATAATTTATCTTCTACACGGATAAATACAGGGGCGCCTCCTCCACCCTAAAAGAGGAAGACAAATCACAAACCAGCATGATTGACAACTCTGCACCCACCCACAACACCTTCTATTGTTGAAAGTATTTATTTTCAAGCATCTTGAAGACCATTATTGCAATTGCTTAGTTATGTATTAACATAATCATACTGCATAACAAACCTATGGCACCATAGACCAATAACTCTTGAACAATCAATTCTAGTTGGAAAATGGTTAGACTTCACTTCAATCATAAAAAGTTCATCATATTAACCATCCTTAGCCATTTATACAACCTTGAGAAGGTCACTACTCAGAATCAGACAAGAAACAAAGTCATCAAATCATTGAACAAAGAAGAAAACAAGATAAGATTAGCCACACAGAATCTATTCTCTTATTTATCTAGACAGACATGCTAAAAGAGAGGAGAAGGGAAAATAAATCAAAAAACCAGTAGGATGCTGCTTACAACTTGAAACGAATGCCTCATCCTTGAGCGTGAGGCTTTAAATCGTTTACCAACCAAAATAGTTTTACTTCCTCCCTTCCTTGGAGCCAGACTTGGTAGATGTTTTTCTTCTACTGCGGTTACCAGTTGACTTTGACTTCGGTGGTGCAGTACTAGTAGTAGCACGAGGCTGGGAAGGACAACCACTATGCCCATTAACCAAAGCAGGGAACCCAACAGCAGGGATTCTGCACCAAACACAAATGTTAAACAACTGCTGCATTCGAAGCCAAGAAGCAGGGCCGGCTCCCTTAACAAATTTTTAGGTTAGGGCTTGGGGCCCCCAGTTTTTTTTAGGGCGCCCAATTTTTAAAAATGTTATACAGTTCAGTTCTTGATCCAGTATCTGTCTATCTATCTGATTTATGCTTTGGGCCCTCCGTTCACTAACCAGCATCCTTGTTTTTACGGTCGACTTAGGCCTTAGGGGTTAGGTTAACTGAGAAATGGAAACGGAGAGTCGATTGATTAAATTCTAGATTGACGGTTCGAGGAACAAAGAGGCAGCATCGATAATTGAACGTCAATCACGATTCTCTTTTCTTGAATCTCGATTCTTGATTGATGGTGATGATTTGTGTTTAAGATGTTTGAAAATGCATCTGAAACTCAACCCAAGGTATACAAATTCGATTGCCTCATTTGATATTGTATATGAAATTGCTGAAGTTATACGCACTATTGTTGCAATTGCTAACTGAGTTAAACTTCATTAGGTGTTCTAAATTTGTTTTAAGAGCCTCTAATGTGGCATATGTGTTCTGAATCATGTTCTTCATTTAATTTATAATATGTGACATTGTTATATGGAAAAATCAATGCTGGATTTAGACCATTTTTCTTAGGTAAACAAAGCTGCAATTGGTTGGAACTCATGCTTCTGTTCAAATGAATCTGGGAACAGTACTAGGATGGATTTGGGGCATTTTTTTAGGTAAATCGTGATTAATTTTTTTAGTTTGATAGTCATATAAAGGGCTGGATATACTCATGGTTGGTTCATTGTATTTCTGTTTCAGGAAATTATTGGATACTTTGTGTGCAGTTGTATTGAAGTCATTTGTTGGGAGTGATTAATCATGTCTGATACGCTTGATATTCGCTTGAATTTAAGAGATAAGTATGTTCCAACTTCATATTCATTTTAGATAATCAATTTTATTTGGTTAGAAAAAACTATATATTTTATAGATTGGGTAAATTATCTAAGTTACTTATATTAGTTTCTTCTTATTAATTTCATTGTGAATAGAAATCGAACATACGAACCCAAAAAAATTGGAAAAGGGCCCCAAATTTATACTTTGCTTTGGGCCCCCACAATGTTTGAGCCGTCCCTGCCAAGAAGCAAAAAAGAAAAAAAGGTTCATACCCAACAAGAGCACAGCAGACTCCTGCTTGGTCATGGAAGCATTGCTACTATGCAGTGAAAAGTGCAGCGCTTGATTCTCGGCCATATACCACTGGAGTAATGACCCCAATCTCCTGCATTCCCCTTCATAGTACCTGCTTTTCATCTCCAGATCTTTCACAAGCATCTTTTTCCTCTCTCTTGATCTTAAAGCCGCGTGTCTATTCCTCAGTTGCCTGTCATTCTCAAAACGACTAATCAAACAGGTTCAAACTCAATACTTACAATCAAATACTCAGACTACCATACTAGCACAATTTCATTTCCATCAGGTTTTATAATTCAAATTTGATATTTACACTCAAAAGCCAAGAATCAATCAAAGTCTATAGAAACCAAATCATAACTCATGTGTGGGAAATCAATTACCATACTTACAAATACAACTATCTGATAGACAAACAGTATCATTTCCACCATTTTACACTAATCACATGTTGGAATTAAAGCATACATATTCTGTAATATCATACAGCTTTTAATCACAATTGAAGCTAGAGTATCAAAATACTTAAACATATATCAGCTAGGGCTAAATAAACAAACATTCAATCAGAAAAGTTGAAATCAAGAATACCTTTTCCGCTTCTTGTCGAGTGGATCATGATCAGAGTTTTCTTTTTCTTCCACAGAAGCTTCATTCTTCTGATCCTCTGCTGAATCGACAACTTCACCGGATTTTTCCTCCTCTAAAGGCGAATCAAGCAAAATATCATCAAGAAAGCCATCGCATGTCAACGCCGGAAATTCATCGTCGTCTTTAAAGAGCAACTGCTCGATATCGTCGACCGACATCGGTTTTGGCGGAGAAGATGGAAAGATAAATGAGATACCATCATCGGAGAGATGGTCCATATGAACAAATTGAAGGGGGTTTAGGAGGAGGATGAGGTTATTTATTAGAGGGCGGAAGTTTCAAGGAAATTGGGGATTTATGTTATGTTATGAGGACCTTACCAAGGAAGAGGAAAAGAAAACAACGTGTTTTGCTTCGTCACTCGTCCAATCACATTTCGCCATCTCATACGCTTCTTTTATATATCTATCATCTATATCTATACTATATAATAAAGGAAAATTACGTGGGACACGTGTCAATCTCTGATTACTTTTTATATTTATTTTTTCGCCTCTCTTTCATATTAAATATTATTTTTTTTTTCTTTCTTCTATTAAATAATAATATCAAATAATAATATTTATATGAATAAATAAATTCTATGGACACGTGTCATTTACTGGTTCATTTGTATCATTTTTTTCTCTTATCTCTCTCTCATATTGAATAATGATATTAAAAAAATTATTTTTAGATTTTTAATATAAATCTAATTACAAATACTTACTATTTAATTATAAATAGTTCAACCGATGTAATATACCGATTTATTCAACCCGTGTATTACACGGGTTTTTAAAAATATAAAAATTTTATTAATAAGTATATAACATTATATTTATTAAACCCGTGTAATACACGGGATTTTAACCTAGTCTATCCTATTCTAGAATAATCTTAATGAAGCTTCTATTTGTCGTATTAAGCCAGGTAGCGAAGTTGCGCATTTAATAAGTCAAACACAATTGATTATCTGGGATGAAGCTCCAATGGTTCACAAGCATGCATTTGAAGCGTTGGATAGATCTTTGAATGACATATTGTCCCCAAATAATTCAAACAAAAGTAACATACCATTCGGATGTAAAGTTATTGTATTTGGTGGAGATTTTAGACAAATCCTACCTGTTGTGCCAAACGGAAGCAGACAAGACATTGTAAATGCTGCTTTATGCTCATCATACATTTGGAGAAAATGCAATTTGCTCAAGTTAACAAAAAACATGAGACTAACCATTGGTAATGACACAGCTGATTTCGAAAAGACACAAAACTTTGCAAAATGGCTTTTGGACCTGGGAGAGGGTAATGTTGATGGCATTAATGAAGGAGATGCGGTGATTGATATACCTGATGATATACTTATTACTGATTCTGTCGATCATATTGGTAGTTTAATTGACTTTGTCTATCCATATATTTTACAAAACTACAAAAATCCTCAATTCTTTCAAGAAAGAGCAATACTTGCACCGACAAATGAAGTAGTGAAGGAGGTTAATGATCGATTTTTGGCAATGTTCCCAGGTAAAAAAAAGAATATCTAAGTTCAGATAGCATATGCCAGTCAGAAAAGTTAAACGATAATTTCCAACAAAGTTTATACTCACCCGATGTTCTTAATGGTCTTAAACTTTCAGAATTGTCAAATCATAGTTTAGTTTTGAAGATAGGCGTGCCTGTAATGTTGCTGAGAAATATTGATCAGAAAAATGGGTTATGTAATGAAACTAGATTACAAGTCAAATCTCTTGGTAATCGTGTTATCGAGGCAGAGATTATCTCTGGTAGCAAAATTGGTACTCGAACATTTATTCCAAGAATAAATTTAACGCCTTCAGACAAAAGAATCCCTTTCAAGCTACAAAGAAGGCAGTTTCCACTCTCGGTTTGTTTCGCCATGACAATAAATAAGAGCCAGGGTCAGTCACTATCAAGAGTTGGATTGTTTTTTAGGCAACCGGTTTTCACTCATGGTCAATTATATGTTACGCTTTCAAGAGTTAAAAGCAGAGACGTGTTAAAAATTTTAGCCTTAGACAAGGATGGAAAAATTACAAACAAAACATCCAACGTTGTATACAAAGAAATATTTACTGATTTATGAATTATGAATTGTATTCATCATTTTTTTAGTCTAAAGTTGTATTTTGTTTTAAATTTATTTTATTTCTGTCCCCCGTGTAATACACGGGTTCTAACACTGTATGTCCAGATTTACTTGAAATCACTGATTTGATCGATTACACACACACACAAGCGGAAACTGTGTGTATGGTGGTGAAACAGATGGTAGAGACATGATCGGTGAAGATAACAGGCTAACCTCACAATGAATCAACACAAAATGATATGAAAATGTAAGAACACAGTGTAAAAACAACTGCAAAGTGTATTGATTCAAGAACAATGTGAAAGAGAAAGTTCAGGGTTACAACTGCTACGCACACCCTAAACATTCTCAAACTAGGCTATTTATAGTAGTGACAGTATCGAAACTATGTTCAATCGAAACTACTAGTTTTGATTGACCATTTACAAGTGATACACAGAACTGTCGAAACTACCATCTATCGAAACTACTAGTTTCGATTGAACAAACTCAATCGAAACTAAGTAGTTTCGATGGCCCAGACTTAGCTAATAAAGCAGTAAATTACAGAAAAATGAAATTACATTTAATGAAATGACATAAAGTAAACTAGTCTAAAACTGTTTAAACATACAATAAATGACAACAGCTTATACATAAGATAAGACTCTACAATCTCCCCATAAGCTGTTGCATTACTGTCTTCAGCTATTCATCAAGCAGCTGTTCAGTTCTCCTCGGGATGAATGGTTTAACATGGAGAGATACAACTCTTTGGTAGGCCTTGGCATCAGCTTCATCTTCATCACTGTATGCCTGAATGTGATTCTGGAATAGTACCTCCAGATCTTCAGGCTGAAATTTCAACAACTCCATAGGTTCAAAGATAGTGAAGTCTTCCTTGCCCTCACACTCTATTACTGCACTGCCAATGATTGGGTCATAGTACCACTTTCTGAAAGTTTGCAGTTGGACAGGTACAAACTTTGGAATGGTGATGGTCTTGTGAGTTTGGGCAGGCTTGTACCTCAAGAACACATATGGCTTATTGGTTTTAGGGTGAAACCTTGTCTTTGAGATTTTCTTTTGAGTTTTCCTAGGCTTCATTCCCTTGAAATCATTATTGACTTGAGAATGCAGAAATTTCTCGAAGTCATAAGCCATTATAACCTTCCCAGGGTTTTGAAGTGGAAGCTTGGCTAAGTCTCTGAGGTCATAGAAAGGAAGTGTCTGGAAGTCAGTCATATTTTTGAAGTGCTGAACTCCCCCTCTATATCTTCTGATAATAAAGAGCTTCCTTTCTGCATCATACTTCCAGCCAATTGGAGGCCTCTTTAGCTCCTGATGCTCAGCTATCCATTCGTATGTTTTAGGAGTTTCTTCCTGAATGATTTTCCTAAACCAAGATTTTCTTGAAGTTGGAGGTTCAGGTGCAACAGAAGGTGGATCTTGTGCTGGACTTGATTCAGAGACAGTAGTGGTTGGTTCAGGAGTGACTGTCTTGATAAGATTAACCTGAACATATTCTTCGTCTTTTTCTTCATCAGACAAGGTTTGAATTTCCTCTCCTTCTTCTGTGAAGTATCTGGTTCTCTCAGTCTCTTTTTCCTCGGTAGTCAGAATTTCTGGGTAAAGATCATTATACCCAAAGTTTTCAATTTCATCTAAGAGGGCATTCAGCTCGTCATCAGATGGGATGTCTTCTTCATCCAGAATCACGGTCTCTATCTCAGTAGAGGTCCCTTTCCCTTTCTTCCTTGCATCTCTTCTCTCACTTGCTGAGGGAAGGTCTAGTTCTGGTTCTTCAACCTTGACTTCAACTGCCTCCTTTGTCTTCTCAGCATGGCCAGTAAAGATAGTTAGAGCAGACTCTGGATTAGAGACAATGGCAGGAGATGAGGGTTCAACCACAGATGTAGTCTCCCCCTGAGCTGTTGAAGTGGTTGGTTGTTGTTGTACATGTTTTATCATTGAGGCTTTGAGCTGCTCCACTGCTTCAGCTAAGGCCTTGAATTCTTCGTTTTGCTTTGAGATTAGTCTCTGTTGTGTTTCAAGTTGAGTTTGTTGAATCTCAATCTGGGTATGTAAACCCCCAACTTCCAGCTTTAGGTCTTTAACCTCTTCCTGGACATCATGCAAATTAGATTTTAGGCCTTCAATTTCTTTCTCCTTCTTTTGAATCTTATCCTGCATTTTCTTCACTTCAAGGCTTAAGTTTTTAACTCTTGGCATAGGAGAGGTTGATTCATGATGTGGTGATGTGGGAGGAGTATGGGTGGGAGTTTGATGTGGAGATGTAGGTTGTGTAGGGATGGGAGATTGATGTGGAGATGTAGGTTGTGTAGGGATGGTGATTGATGTGGAGATGGTTCTGGAGTTGGTTGTGGAGTAGTGAATAAAGAATCTGTATAGGATGACAAATCTTCTAATCCAGTCTTGATTTTCTTTGCCCTGGGTTCTTCTTCTTCAAAGTCAGAACCTGACTCAACTTGCCTTTTGGAGGATGATGCTAGATGCTCAGTTCGTTCATCTGAATCAGACTTGTAGTAGTCAGATCCATGGATTCCAGCATCCAGAGTCCCACTCGATTCTGCAACTTCCTCCTCAGCTTCATGTATACCAGCTTCAACATTAACTGCTGGCTCTTGAATTATCTGTATTTGCTCGACAAAAGGAGCCTCTATCACAGGCTCAATGATGGGTTGATCTTCTTCTTGAACATTAGGAATGTTCATCTCAATCTCAACATCATCAACAGGTTGATTACCTTGAACTTGTTCAACTTCCATCTCCTCTTCATTTGATGATACACCCTTTTCTTCTAGATCCGGGTCAATATCAGGAATGAATTCTTCTTCTTCTCCAAGGATATGACCAAACAGGGGAACATCAGCTATAGCCATGTTGGTTCTCTTGTTTGTACTTCTCATATAGCTGAGAGTCTTGGCGATCATATGGTCGAACACGAAGGTGTTCCCACCTTGTTGAAGCTCAGGATGTAGATGATTGATGATGATCTGTAAGAATCTTGGATATGCCAGAAATTTCTCCTTCACGGCTCCTGTCATGTTGTCCTTTAATTGTCTGAAGATGAAGCCAGAGAAATTGTAGTCTCTTCCCTTGACTAACCCCAAAATTGTTGAGCCCAGTGTACTGTTTGCTGAGTCAAAACCTCCTTTTCTGATTGACAGGCAGTGAATAAACACGTGCACTATGTATCTCCAGTGGCTTGGTAGGGAATTCTTGATTATCTGACCATTTTTGAATTCTTCTGGATGACCCAATCTTCTGAAACATTCTTTAACATAGAAGATTGGAAATTCAATGGGTGCATCTGGATTGTCATTAAACCGCAGCACCTCTCTAACTGTAGCTTCAGAAAATAATACTTCTTGGCCAAGCACAGTTGCTCTGATGTGCTGCACATTATCAACTGTGACGATCTCTGCAGTCTCCCAAACTTGCCTTATTGTTGTCTCAAACACTGGCAGGTTGTTGTTGATGGCAAAGCTGATGTTGGAGTTTGCCAGGAAGTTTAAGACACGAATGAACTCTGCAGCTTTTGGATCATTGGCATTAAGGAATGCACAGACATTGTGCCTTTTTACGAATAAAAGATCCATACCGAATGTGAGACTGTTATCTGCAAGAGTACACATTAATCGTGAGTTCAAAGATGATAGAGACGTTTGTAAACGCGGATAAGCACAAAAACGACTAATATTATGAAGATTTAGTCGGACAGATTTTGAATTTTTGAAACCCTAGGTCTATCGATTTGCAAAAATCATTTGTAAGAAGTAGTGAGACGTTACCTGATGATGGTGACAACGGGGGAAATCAGGTGATTAATGCTGATATCTTGCAACTCAGACCGATGGCTTGAGAGATTTTGCAAATGACAGAGAAGGTGAAGAGGGTTCGAAAAAGACGAGTGAAACTCAGTATGAAGGGAGGGATTGATTATGAAGGCTTTTAATTTTCGTAAGACAAAAGACAAAAATGCCCCTGTCGAAACAACTAGTTTCGATAGGGCAAACTAGTTTCGATATGAACAACTAGTTTCGATAGTTCAAAGTAGTTTCGATATGCACAAAGTAGTTTCGATATGTCAAAGTAGTTTCAATATGCACAAAGTAGTTTCGATATGTACAACTAGTTTCAATAGTTCAAAGAACAGAAATAAGACTAACATATATACACTGTTAAAACAGACTTACTATAGAAATGAAATTATACACAAGATATTTACACTTATCTTCTTGAAAAAGATCCAACATGAGATCAGATCTGGTCAGTCTCTTGAAACACTTCCTTTTGCAATTAACTACTGTGAGTCCTTGAAGATAGCTGATATTTGTGCAAAGTAAACCCGAACATTTGTTTGTACTAAGATTTCATGTGATTAAAAGGTACCATTTAAGAAATATACAAGGTGTACCCCACATATTAAAATAAAATAATTTTGAAAACCTATCAATCCTCAAGAAGTACCCATCTTCATCATATCATCTCTTTCTGATTAACCAAGGTACCGTCTTAGTAATGTCAAAGTACCACCAAAATAAAATAAGATATCCAAGTGGATTTAGAAAATTAAAATAAAATATATCCAAGTAGATATTAAAAAGGTACGAACATTCTAGATCTTTGCGTAAGCAAAACAGAAGAAGTCGTAAAATTATCCAAGCGGATAGAAAAATGTTGAACACCCGAGATCTTTGCGTAAGCAAAACAGACGGGGTCAAATCATCCAAGTGGATGGGAAAAGGATGAGCACCCGAGATCTTTGCGTAAGCAAAACATACGGGGTCATCGGTGGTAAATATCGTTATATTGACAGTCACTTGGCGTATGAATATGAATCCAATACGTAAGCCTGTATCTGATTGAATTGGTTTTCTTAGATATAAAAATGGGTTAGATGTTTCAATAATGGGTTCAAACACACAAGTATGAGATATATATATTAGGTTTTCACACTACTTACAAGTTTTAACCATATGTCGGGCCTACCGGCTATACCTCAGTAAACACCTTCGCTTTTGGTCTATTCTATGTCCAAGAGATGAAATCAGACACTATCATTTCTCAAAGGTCAGATTCAATTTTTCCTGCAACTCAAAACCACTTGTAAGATTATATACACAGCAATTCTTTTCAATATTATATTTCTCCCCCAAAATATTTGCGTAGAAACTGTACATAAAAATAAAATCTTTTTGGAATTTTCTTTGTTAATGAATCAAAATTTAGAAAATAAACTATTATTCACACAGTTTACTGAAAGTTAATCATTCCAAGCATCTCCACCAGTTGGGCAAATCTGGTAGAGTCAAAAGCCTTTGTGAAGATGTCTGCGGTTTGTTTGTCGGTTTTGACTTCAACAATTTGAATATGCTTCTTTTCAACACAGTCACGGATAAAATGATGTTTAATTTCAATGTGTTTTGTTTTGGAATGCTGAACGGGGTTTTTGGTGATATGGGGAACGGCAGTGTTGTCACACAGAATGGGTGTCTCATGGAATGTGATCCCATAGTCAAGCATCTGATGGTGTATCCATCTGACTTGGGAACAACAGAGGGCTGCGGCAATGTATTCGGCTTCGGCGGTGGATTGGGAAACGGTGGATTGTTTCTTACATTGCCATGAGACAAGGCGGTTGCCAAGGAATTGACAACCTCCAGAAGTGGATTTTCGGTCTAAGTTGCAACCCCCGTAGTCTGAATCTGAATAAGCCACAAGATCAAATAAGTAAGTTTTAGGATACCACAGACACAATTTTGGCTTATACTTTAAATATCTTAAAATACGTTTGACAGCAGATAAATGAGAGAGTTTAGGATTAGCCTGAAAATGTGCACACAAGCACACTGCAAACATAATGTCTGGTCTGCTGGCCGTGAGATACATGAGAGATCCTAACATAGAGCGATAGAGATGCCGATCAACGCTTTCACCATCCACATCAGGAGTCAAACAATGTCGAACTTCCACAGGAGTTTTTACCGGATGGGAATCAGCCATTTTGAACTTGGTCAAGATTTCTTTTACGTATTTTTCTTGATGGATAAGGATTCCTGACTCAGACCGATCAACTTGTAGTCCCAAAAAGAACTTCATTTCTCCCATGGAGCTCATTTCAAACTTAGATCTCATCACTTCCTCAAATTCTTTGCAGAGACGGGAATTTGTAGAACCAAAAATAATTTCATCCACATAAATTTGCACCATGATTGTATCCTTTTCATCCTTCCGTTTGAACAAAGTTTGGTCAATTGCTCCTCGTGTGAAACCATTCTCAAGCAGATGCTTTGATAAAGTTTCATACCACACACGAGGTGCTTGGTGAAGACCGTACAATGCTTTGTCTAACTTGTAAACACGGTCTAGAAAATTAGGATCAATGAAACCCGGTGGCTGCTTGACATATACTTCCTCTTGAACTTTGTCGTACAAAAATGCGCTTTTAACATCCATTTGATGAACGGTGAAGTCCATGTAGGCTGCATAGGCGAGAAACATTCGGATGGCTTCCAAGAAAGCCACTGGTGCAAAGACTTCCTCATAGTCAATCCTGTAACATCCATGATTTTTCGGCTTTATTTTACTTTATTTGAGTTATTTCAATAATAACACTAAATTTAAATCCGGTATTTTTTCAAGCACATTATGCCACATAAATCATTATTTTATCAAATACTTCTATTCAAAATTTAAACCTTTGGGTTACATATTAATCTCTATAACACATGTTTGTGTAATATATATATATATATATATATATGTATAGTTATTTATTCATAAATAATTGTATACAAATATAGTTATATATTTGAATTTATAAATTTAACCACATAAGAATAATTGTTTAGCAAATATATATGTGACATTTTAAATTTACTATATAGTTAGTTTTTTTTTGTTATAAAGTTTATAAAAGAAATCAAATTATATATAAAAAATTTCAAAAGAATTAAAATAAATAAACCTAGTTGAACCCTTAGACCATTGAACCCCCATAAGTGATGGAACCCTCAAATTGAACACTAGTAGTTCAAAAAAATTGGATCTTCCTTTGAATTTAAAACCTCTAACCCTGTCAATTGACTTTCTGGGGTCAACATCACCATGATTTTGACTCAGAAAAAGTCAACATGCCCCAAACCATCGATGCATGTAATACTACTACCTATTGACCATTTGGAATCATTATGTGGCCATAACAGAATACCCTTAAGAACCTAATTTCTTTTAAATCGAGCCGATTAACCTAACCCGTAAAAGTTGACTTTCCAGAGTCAAACCAAGCAGATTTTCAGTTTCAATTCATGGAATTAAACATGATTAATGACCCTAATCATGCTCGAACGTTTCTCACACGTTTCTACAACTATAAATGTTCATTATCCATGCCTAATCGCAAGGAAATGTAAAACCCGTTGAAAAAAAAAAGAAACCTTAAATTAACCCGTAAATCAAGCTTAAATCTCGCTAAATCGTTCGATTAACCAGCTGGAAACGCGTTATACTCTTTGACTATCACTCTCCGAGTTCCCATCTCATTTGCAAATCAAAATCTTTTCACAAAAATCGTCTCTTTTCTCCCCTTTACGGCCGACGCAAACAGAGGATCGGACCTCTCAATTCGCGACGATTCAAGCTCGACATCAGGTATCAAAGATCCTCCTTCGTATTCGCACCTCTGGTCATTTTCTTTCCTTGTAATCGATTTAGGGTTGGTTATGGGGGGGCTAGGTGTGACGTTTTAATATATTGAATTTTAGTCAACCATGTGCTTATGAAAAGTCTACATGTCCCGCCCTGACGTTTCCGCCGTCGGTTGGGGTGTGACAAATCTCTTCTTCTTGATAGAAACTTTGAACCACCAAACGAGCCTTATTTCGAATCACAGTGCCGCCTTCATCCTTTTTGTTGCGAAAAACCCAACGAGTGCCGATTGGAACTTTGTTCTTGGGAAGATCTACCAAATTCCATACATGCAGCTTTGAGAATTGATGTAGCTCTTCCTGTATTACTTCCACCCAGCTGTTTTCAAGCAGAGCTGATTTAATATTCTTAGGTTCAACTTGAGAAATGAAGCAGGAAAACATGCTGTGTTCAAATGCCTCACAGACACTCCGGGTACTAACACCCACATTGAGTGGTCCAATGATGTTATTGGTGGGATGAATCTTGTGAATTCGCAGTTGAGGAATTTCATCTTCTTCCACGACTTCTTCCAAATTGGTAAGATTTTCAGCAGGAGGATCGGCAATATCATTAATAGGATCTTCAACAGGTGATTGTGGTGCAACTTCTACTATTGGAATGGAGTTGTCTTCAACAGTTTCACTTGTTACACCAGAACCAGAAGACTCCATATCGGATTCAGCATTAGCAACCACAGGAATTTCAACCTGAGCAGATGAGGAAGAACCTTGATCATTAATGTTCCCTAGATTGTTCATAGAGAAGTAAGGATTAGCATGAGTTGATTCAATAGAGAAATCAGGAAGATTAAATGACTTAAAAACTGAATCGATGTCAAATAGCCAATTGGGACCGTCTCATGCGTCCGTATGACTGTTTTCATGCCAATTGATATCAATGGACTCCAGTACTATCCTTTTCTTCTTATGATAGACACGAAAGCACGTTGATTGGATGAGTAACCAACAAAATAGCATTCATCAGCTTTGGCTTCAAACTTGTTGAGCTGATCTAAAGTGTTCAGCATTGTGCACACACACCCAAATTTTCTGAAGAAATCAATAACTGGCTTGCGCTTGTACATGATCTCATAAGGTGTCTTGTTGCAACTTTTAGTGATAAGAACCCGATTTTGCACAAAACATGCAGTGTTGACCGCCTCAGCCCAGAAAGTCACGGGAAGCTTAGAGTCAACAATCATAGTTCGTGCAGCTTCAATTAAAGTGCGGTTTCTCTTTTCAGCTACACCATTTTGTTGAGGAGTACAAGGTGCACTAAATTTTCAAGAAATTCCTTTGCTTTCACAGAAGGAATCAAGAGTTGCATTTTTAAATTCTGTTCCATGATCGCTGCGGATAGTCTTCACACTTAGATTGAAGAGGTTCTCAATTTGAAGCAGATAGGTTTTTAAAATATCTGGAGTCTCATCTTTCTTAGCTAGGAAGAACACCCAAGTGAATCGAGAAAAATCATCTGTTACCACCAGACAGTATGACTTTCGTCCAAGACTCATGACACTCACCAGACCAAATAGATCCATGTGAAGCAGTTGGAGAGGAGAGTCAATGGAATTTGTGGTTTTAGGCTTATGTGAAGATTTGTGCTGTTTTCCCTTGGAACATAAGATACAGTGTTCCATAGGAGTGAAATCTTTGAGAGGTAATCCAGTGACTAGGTTGCCTCGAGCCAGTCGGTTCATCGTTTTGAAATTGACATGTCCCAACCTCTTATGCCACAGGAAAGATTCATCTTCGAAAGCCTTTGAGAGAAAACACGATTCAATGCCCGATGGGTTGTTCATATCCAAGCTATATGTGTTGTATCTTCTGGGAGCACGCATGAGAATAAGTTCTTCCGGAATCACCACTCCCGACTTCAAGATAAGACATTCTTTTGAATTGAATAAAGCACAAAAATCCTTGTCACAAATCTGTGAAACACTCATCAGATTGTATTTCAACTGAGGAACAAAATTGACAAATTCGAGACTATTTACTCCATTTGATACTGTTCCTTGTCCTTCAATCTTTCCTCCTCTTGGGTTTCCAGCAAAAGCAACATACTCTCCATCAATTTGATGATAATCTTGCAGCAATTAAAGTGCCCAGTCATATATCTTGAACATCCACTATCTACATGCCAGATGTTATCGCCGGTTCTTCTTGATTGACCCTATACACAACGAACCATTTATACGTTTTGACCAAAATTGTTTCAATCAAGAGATTTTAGTGTCAGGATTTGACATCTCATTGGAATCAGAATTACAACCATCCTTTGATGAAGCACGGTCATCAAATAGAACATTATTTTTAATTTTCCAAGTTCGTTTTAAATAATTTTTAGCATTTTTAATTCTTTTACGCCTAGATTTCCTACTGTGAGAAGACTTAGGCAACACATATGAATTTAATGAACTTTTGGAAGACAATTCTTCATTAGAATTTGTGGTTGTCAATTTACAACTTTTTGAAACATGATTTGAGGCACCACAACTAAAACAAACGTTTTCACAAGATATCTTAGCCTGATAATAGTCATCACAAGATGAAGATGATTGTGATGTTGAGGAATCTGAACATGAGACGGTTCTCTCATCAATAACTTTGTCTTGAAGACGATGTGCTTCCTTTAATCTGAAAAAGTCCATGTTGCTCATGGTTTCACGTGGTACATCATTCACAATAATTCCTGCACTTTTAAACTTGGTAACACATGGCATTAAATTCAAAGATTTAGGAACAAAAGGCAAAGCATTTTTAAATTTAGAAACATCACATCCCAAACCCGTATGCTCAGCAGGCATAGAATCAAAATACAAGTTTTCAACGTGTTCACAAATATTTAGTTTAGACACGGACATATTATTACATTCATCCGACTCAAGTTCTTTTAAAATAGTTATGTCATTGGTACTCTCATCACAATCATCTTCTGAATTTACACAATTTAATTCTGCACAAGAAGCAAAACTGTCAGAATCAGAGGATGTAATATAATCATCAGGAGATAATGTGCAAACAAAAGGTGTGGAAACATGTGGAGTTGGCATATCAGCAAATCTCCCTGATTTAGAATAAGGAGGTGGATGAGAGTTATACTAAAGACCTTTTGTGCCTTTTCTATTAAATTATTTATCAATTATTCCAAATAGAATTTTCTGATCCATATCCACGTGGTCAACCTGTAATTTGGCTCTTTCTGCCTTTTGGACTCTTTCAGTTAAAATCGTATTATTAATGGTTTGAGTATTGAGTTGCACAATTAAAGAACGATTTTCACCAGATATGTCATGAATTTTCTTTAAGTAAAGTTTCTCATTTTTGGCAACAGAGTCATACATCACCTTAATGTGATCTCGTTTATCAATCAAGGCTTGATTGATGAATCTGTATTTTTGAATTTCATTTAAGCAAGATCTGGAATTACAAAGTTTAGAAATAACCTCAGGAGGCACAGCAGTGAGATCCTTAGTAGGTTCAATCATGACACACTTGCCCTTGTCCTCCACATCAGCCATCAAGGCTTTATCAGCAGCTTCCTCAGCTTGTTCTCCCCAATGATAGTGTCCATCAGCTTGACACACAAGAGTTGTGGAACTTGAAGATGTGTTTGTCTTGGGAGGATTGGCAGCTTGTTTTCCAGAGGAAATCTTCTTTTCTTGCTGATCCTTGGAGGAAGGCTCCTTGCAGTTTCTGGCAAAGTGACCCAGCTGATCACAATTGTAGCATCTTACCTTCTTGATATCAAACCCAAGTGTCTTTCCCTGCTTGAATCTGTCTATGCCAGTCCTTTTGATGAATCTTTTGGCTCTTAAAGTCAGCATGGCCATGCACCAATCAATGTCCATTTTCTCCAAATCATCAGGATTAATCTGCTTCAAGTCATCAGGTTGAAAGCTAACCGGTGTTAGATTTCCAGAAATCAGTGCATCATAGCATGACATGAAAGTAGTCATGATTGGGACATAATCATCAGGAATCATGGTGACAGTCTTTTGAGGAGCAGAGGAGCTGGTAGAATTAATTGCAGCAGCTGAAGGAGGGACATGAGTCTGAAAGTATGGGCTACCGGATGAGCTTGATCCAGCAATAAGAGCTGTGTTTCTAGACTGATTTGACGGGGTGACTGCTCCCTTCTTGATCTCAATTTCATAAGATTCAAGAATGCTATAGACTTCCTGTTGAGACAGAGCACTTAGATTCTCAGTCTTTTTGATCATGATGCGATACATATTCCATTCCTCAGGAAGAGAATCTAGGAGTTTCTTGTTTAGATCAAGAGTAGGGTACTCAACTCCCATTACTTTCAACCTTGATACAATGCTTGAGAAACGGTTGATCAAATCAGACATTGATTCTCCCCTTACACTGCTGAACATCTCATATTGTTTCTTAATCATATCTCTTTTGCTTTCCCTGACATCCTCACTTCCCTCATATCTGGTGCACAATGCAACCCATAAGTCTTTGGCAGTTGTGTACTCAGCAAAGAAGTTGAAAATATCCATAGGAAGAGCCATGGCAATAGTCCCGTGGGCCTTGTTGTCTCGGGCAATCAAGGCAAGATCCTTCTCATCATACTCAGATACTAACTTAGGACGTTGAACATCAGCAATGGTAGTTATGGGCTTGTGGGGATCATCGGTGATAGAACTCAACAAAGTATAATCGTGAAATTGAAAGAAAAGCTTCATCTTCTTAGTCCAATCATCAAATTCTCTTGTGGACACAAGAGCAGGTGGTCTATTTCCCCCAGAATGTTCTGTTGAACTTGAAGTGGCCATAATATTCGGAATCGAAACTAAAACAGTAACTAGTTTCGATGAAACAACTAGTTTCGATAGGACAACTTCTATCGAAACAACTGGTTTCGATAGGACAACTTTTATCGAAACAACTAGTTTCGATAGGACAACTTTTATCGAAAAACTAGTTTCGATACTGAAAATTTCACAGGCAAGTTTCGATAACCACAGTTTCTATAGAGATAAGACAAAAATCTAGTTTCAATAGTACCTTCTCCCGACAAAACGTAGACAAAAAGTTTCGATGATCAACAAAAATCAGAAACTGTCCCCGGTAGTTTCGATGCCTTCTTCTCCAAGCTCAGAAATACTCCATTGATGATAAGCTCCAGAAATCAATAGTGCAGAAATGACAAACCAATCCAGCGAAAACCTTCGTCTAACACTCCTGATCACTAATCCAACCTCCGATTCTGAAAATACGAGCAAAAACCCTTAGAAATCGATGAAACAGTAGCCGTCAATCAATAAAACAGTACTTCCGAGAATAGATGTGCAAAAACCCAAAATAAGCTTCGAATACTCTCAGTAAACACCTAGAATCGATCAATAAACCTGATAACACTCAAAAACACTAGAGCATAAAGCTCTGATACCAATTGTAGGTCCAGATTTACTTGAAATCAATGATTTGATCGATTACACACACACAGGCGGAAACTGTGTGTATGGTGGTGAAACAGATGGTAGAGACAGGATCGGTGAAGATAACAGGCTAACCTCACAATGAATCAACACAAAATGATATGAAAATGTAAGAACACAGTGTAAAAACAACTGCAAAGTGTATTGATTCAAGAACAATGTGAAAGAGAAAGTTCAGGGTTACAGCCGCTACTCACACCCTAAACATTCTCAAACTACGCTATTTATAGTAGTGACAGGTATCGAAACTATGTTCAATCGAAACTACTAGTTTCGATTGACCATTTACAAGTGATACACAGAACTGTTGAAACTATCATCTATCGAAACTACTAGTTTCGATTGAACAAACTCAATCGAAACTAAGTAGTTTCGATGGCCCAGACTTAGCTAATAAAGCAGTAAATTACAAAAAACTGAAATTACATTTAATGAAATGACATAAAGTAAACTAGTCTAAAACTGTTTAAACATACAATAAATGACAACAGCTTATACATAAGATAAGACTCTACAAACACTAGTATATAACAAACAAGTAAAATGGGGTGACACGTGTCACCACCACATTTCACCTCACCAATTTTCCCCCTCAAAATTAGTGAAAACTAAACTGAATTTTAAATAATTAATACTTCAAATTTTTTAAAAGGTTCATAATTATATTATATTAGGAAAAAGTTAACAACTAAATAAGTTATTTAAAATTAAATAGGAAAGTTGTTCTAATTATATTATATTAGGAAATAATTTTTAATTATATAGGATACAGTTTATCGAATTAAATGAGTGATTTGAATTTTATATTCAGAGATTTAATACTTTAAATTTGATTTGAAATTCCTTAAAATAAGTCGCATGATTCTGTATTTTTTTATTATTAGTAATACTGATTACTCTCTTTTAAATTACAATATGCAAATATCAAATGCAAAACCTTTGTATAACATTTTTTAAAGTTTATCATACTCATCTAACAGAGAGAGCTAATTAACATAAATGTTGCACTATTTTTAGATTACATATTTGCATCATATAAACAATTCAAAATATGCAGACTTATTTGAAATATTTCTATTTTTTATATATTATTATCTGGTTGTCAATTAAAATCACTTTCCTTATTACATCATAATTTCCTCGTCGGTTACCTTTTTCCAAATTTAAAAAACCTACAATTTTATTAAAATTTATTAAAAAATGCAACATTGCTTAATTATCCAATTTTGGAAGCGATTTCAAATTTCAAATTTTGAAATCGTATTAAAGTTTACCTTGATTATTTATCCAATTTTGGTAACGAATTCAAATTTTGAAATTTGAAATGGTGTTAAATTTTAAAAAAACTGTACAAATTAATTTATATGTGGTAGAGATTTCAATACTCTATAAGTATCGATACAATGTCATTCTCTCAAGGCACTACTCATTTAGTTTCTTACATCGATTACTCTTCAAACCAAGGTAAGATGTTCTTATTTTTTTTTAATTATAATCGTACTTCATACATGATATTATATTAAAGTCAATTCTCTTTTTGTTATATAGATTGATGGAGTCCGAAAAGGTATCTATGCTAAATGTCATTGATGTTTTACAAGACAAGTTACTATCAAGGTGCGTCTAATCATAATGTGGAAGCAACCATTGTGGAATAATCCCAATGAGATAGGCTTAATAGATACAAGTTTACTATTTTATGATATGTATCGTTTTTATTTCACGGGTTTTTACTACACTTTTTATACATTTTTTACTACATTTTTATGCAGTTAAACTGCACATTTTTATGCATATTCTATGCAGTTTTTACTGTAGAATTTCATGCAGATTCTATTCAGTTTTTATCGCAAATTTTAGTTTTTACTGCAGATTTTATGCAGTTTTTATGAAAGATTTTATAGCTCAAAGGTTTGGCTAAAGTGTTTTGTTCAACTTTCATGTTTTTTTAGTGCTAATTGACTAATGTATATGAGCTTCTATTTTGTAAGTGATGCAAAGATAGGCAGGGTTGTTTGTTGACAATATCACAAATTTTAGTTTTACTACAGTTTTTTTTAAGTTCTTACTGCAGATTTTAAGAAAGATTTTATAGCTCAAAGGTTTGGCTAAAGTGTTGTTTTGTTCAACTTTCATGCTTTTTTTTTTACTGCTAATTGACTAATATATATGAGCTTCAATTTTGTAAATGATGCAAAGATAGACAGGGTTGTTTGTTGACAATAATTTGAAAACTTCGCAATTTAATATGTTATTGCATTGAATACTTAATTTCTCAATTGGTTTAGCTTGATTTAATAAAGTATGACTTATAGGTTTCTATTATGCATTAAGTTGTTGGAGGAAATATAAGAAAAACTTCTTTGATTCCCATGGTGGGTTTTTTTTTTATTTTCTTAAGAGTATTTCTACGCATGCTATGACATTGATTGAAATTTTAACCAACTGTGTGTATATACTATGTTTTTAGGTCTCATGAACGGAAGATGTGAATAAGCAGAGCTATAAAAGTATGAAAGGGATGAAACTTACAAGTTTATTTTAAGTTTTCTTCCTCATACAATATAATATTTGTACTGAAATTACCTAAATCTTGTATTTAACATATTTTTCATTTCACATTGTATTGTTTATTTGTCCCCGTGTAATACACGAGTTCTAACACTAGTATATATATATATACATATATATATATATATATATATATATACTACAACTAGCTTTAATCCTATGTGTTACATGGGGTAAAACGTTTAAATTATATTGATAAATATCTTAACAACTTTTTTATACAAATTTGATATTGTATTTATAATTTTTCATTTTGTTACATATTAAGATTATATGGATCAGAGTATACATGAAAATACATTTCATAAGTTGTGTACTTTTTATAATACATTAAATTACATGTCAAATGAAACCTTACAATGATTATTTACAAATTTGAAAATACTTAATTGTATGTAACATTTGACGTGGTATTGGTAACTTTTCCATGTTTACCAAAAATTAATAGCGTGAGTCCATCTTTACTTTTAACTCTTAATAATGCAACATACAACTAATCATGAATAAACACTGATCTTTCAGTACAAACCAACATTAGAAAGTGGTTGACCTAAACTTTTATTCATGGTCATTGCAAAACATACAACAATTGTATATTTTCTTATTTGAAGTTTTGATGAAATTATTTTGTCTGAATATGTTAACCCAATTATAGGGATAAAATTGTGATTACCAATGTTGCTTCCAAATATAATATTCGCTTCTATAACGCGATTACCTAGTGATTTAGAAAATCAAGAGATTTTAAACTTTTATCAAAATCATCATCAAGATGTTCTGATCGGTGGATACTATTTGTACTTGTATGCAGAAAATCTCGCTAAATTTTTAATACTAAATCTCTTATTAAAAAAAAAGATAGAATCAAAATTTAAATTTCAACAATATATCATCTTTTAAATTCAAAATTTAAAACTCCAAATTTTAAAAATTTCACTTCTTTAATATTTTGACACAATTAAATTTAAAATTCCAAAATTAAATACGAAAAAATTAAAACTAATATATTAGAATTGAAACTTGTAAACATATTTTTTGAAAAAAAAACCTTATCATTTAAAAAAAATAAAGTTTAGAATATAATACACTTTTAAAAATAAATATTTGCAAGTTTCTTAATTTTATTAAAATTTATAAATCAAAATAAAAAAATTTATTTATAAATATCAAATTTAATTAAAAAAACTACTAGTTAAATATTAATAAACTTTATTCTAATACATATTTATTTAAAATACAAATGTAGTTTTTTCAAATTTTATATGTAAAATTTAAAAAAAAAACCTTGTTTATTGATATAAAATTCTAAAAAATCATATTTTAATAATAAAACTTTAATAATAATTTTAACTAATAAATACTATTTTTTTTTTTAAATTTAATTCTTGATTTTTTTTAAAATATTCACTTTTAATGATAATTTTAAAAAAATGTTAGCTAGTGGTAATATTGACTATTTGATTTGTTAAATGTTATTTTATGTAATTTTCTAAAAAAAGGTTAAATATAAAAATATTAAATGAAAGTATAAATGTGGTTTTGGGATGGAAAATTTGTGAGATTAAATGTGGTGATGCCAAGTGGCAAAACCATTTAGTTTTTTTTTATTAGAATAGAGATTTTCTCCACGCGTGCTACGGCGTGTTAAACTACATTATGGTATAAGGCGCGGGTACATCGTCACTAGCCGTTGTATAACGGCATTGACAACATCTTTTAAAAAAATATATTGAATTTGAAAACTATAAATACCACCCAAAATAAACTCATCACTAGTAACAACGTCAAAGTTATCGATGCCCTCATTAACTAGCTCAGTCATGCTTTCGCCCTTAAAGAGCTCGCCAATCTTGACTACTTCCTCGGTGTTGAACTTGTGCGCCAAGGTCGTAATATTATGATGTCCCAACGAAAATACATATCTAAGGTTTTTCAACGAGCAGGTCTCTCTGACTCCATGCCAGTCTCACCCACTATGACATCACAAGTATTATCTATAGTAGACATTCCTTTATTTTCTGAACCAGAACGGTATTATCAAATTGTTGGTGCCCTCTAGTACGTCACTCTTTCAAGGTCGGGCATTGCCTTTGCAGTCAACTAAGACTGCTAATACATGCATGCTTAACTAATCACTGGACTGTTGTCAAACGAATTCTCAGGTAATTAAAGGGCATTCTTAACTAGGGGTGTTCAAAAGTATCCGTATCCGAAACCGAACCCGAAAGATCCGAAATTCCGAATCCGAAAATTCGGATATCCGAATTTTCAGATTCAGATTCGGATAGCATTTTCAGAAATTTCGGATATCCGAATTTTTTAAGATATCTTTCCTAGAAAGTGTTATGAATACATTATATACAAAGTATATGGTTTTTAAGTTATGTGTTTAGCTCTCTTATTTAAAAAAATAATAATAAAACGTATTGGTGTCGTAATTTCGGAATTTTTTTTTCCAACTGTATATATTGTTTCCTAGAATGTGTTATAAATACAAAATATATGAAGTATATGGTTTTTTATATTATATGTTTAGCCTTCTTATTTAAAAGAAAAACTAAAACGTATTCGCGTCGTAATTTCGTAAATTACTTAAAATATGTTTTTTTAATTATTTCATAAAGATGATGTTTATTTAGTATATTTTATATATTTTGATCTTAATTTAAAAAATATATTTAAGTTTAACAAAAAAAACAGTTATACGTTTCACTATCTTAATCCAAAATTTCAGAATCGGATATGGATAGTGAAATCCACTATCTGAAATTTTCGGATATCCGACTTTGAACACCCTAGGCTCTATTTGGTATGGGGTAATGGAATGGACGAGGGAATCAAAATGAACGAGGGAATGAAATAGGCAAAGAATGAAATGGACCATTCATTGTTTTGTTTGGTTACCATGAGGGAATGGAATAAATCATTACTTTATGTTGTTTGGTAGGTTAGAAAAAACAAATGAATAAAATCGGTGGTGAGTGGCGGTGGCGGTGGTGGTGGGTGACGGTGGGTGATGGCGGTGGTGGTGGGAGGTGGGTGGTGGTGGCGGCGAGAGATGGTGGTGGGTAGTGGAGGCGGCGACGGCGGCGTTGTGGTGGTTGTTGGAGGTGGTGGGTGGTGGAGGCGGTCGGAGGGTGTGGTGGTGGTATGAGGGTGTGGTGGTGATGAAGAATAAAAGAGATGATGGAATGAAAAAAAAGGGGGGTGGATTGAATGAATTTGAGGGATTTAGAGGGACGGCATTCCTTGTGGAATGGGTGATTTCATTCTATCGTCCAACCAAACACCATTTTTTTCATTCCCTCGTAATCGTCCATTAAATTCCATCTCCCATTCCTGCATACCAAATGTCACACCCCAACCGACGGCGGATTATACGTCGGGGCGGACGCGGTTGTTCAATAGCACAAGGTTGACTATTAAAGTTTCAATATTTCATTAATAAATAGATTCAAAGGTTCAATACAAAGAATAAAATCAAATACATAGCAGGAATACAAGTCTAATTGATTAAGCATTCTAGGTCCAAGCATCCTATGTGATCACAAGTAAGCCTCATGTTGTAGAACCTGAAACATGTGAGAATCTGTCAACTACAAAATAGTTGGTGAGATACAAAGGTTTTGACACAGTTTAACAAGTATTTGAAAAGTATTACAATTCACTATGATTAATGTATCTAAGCATAAATGTGAGAATCAAGCAAGTTAAACATTGTGCACGTCAAACCTCCAACCAAGTTTAGGCATAACCCGAAGGTTACCCTTATAAGTTTCAAGTATAAGTTTCAGTAACAATCACCAAGGGCTCCCCCCGAAGGGTCAATCAATCAAGGTGGATTGGTCAAATACAATAGATCTATCACTGTTACTATAGGCTCGGCCAAAGTTAATGAACATGCTAGTTTTAAGTTTAATTTAAGCATGCAAGTCTCAAAGCATATAACACATAGAAGACATGTAAACATAGTTAAGTTTGAATTGTATAAGTCTAAAAGTTTGAACATGTTTCACCCCAAGTTTATAAAACAAAAGCAAAACAAAAGGGGCTAAGTATACTCACTTGGATTGATGAAGAGTATCCGATAAGAGTAAGTTCGCAAGACTTTGAGGGAGAATATCCTCACAATAAGCTTAAGAATATGAGTCTAAGTTTCAAGTTTATTTCTACAAGTCTAAGGCAAGTAATTTAGGATTCAAGATTTGACTAGGGTTCCAATGGGACACGGGAATGATTCGTGTTTATGAAGTTTAATTCAAAATTTCAAAATAGAGGCTTTAAATGAATGTCACAAGACTTGAATATCAAAGTTTCTTAAGTTTGTATTATTAGAATAATTATTAAAAATAATTATTTTAGAAGTTTTATAGTTTTTAATTACACTAGTTAGGTAATAATAATTTAAAGGAATGTTCTAAGTATTTCATAAGTAGGGTTGTAATAATAGGTAAGTATAAGACTAGGTATTTATTACAGACTAGTAATAATTATTTTAAAGAATAAATAGTTAGTAAAGATTTAATCAAAGCATATGCAAATGTTCAATAATACCAAAAGAATGAATAGTTAATAAGGGTAAATAAACATTTAAAGAGTGGTTAGAGTTTAATAATAGTCATTCAAAGCATACATATTTATTAGGAACAAAATAATTATCTTATAAGAATAATCATTTTATTTAATCATCTATCAAAGTATTTAGATGTCAAATATTTATTTTACAACTTAACTTGTAAAAATGTTTAAAATATTTTAATAAGTTTAAATAAATGAAGTTCTAAGATTAACAAATATGTTTAAATAGAATTTATTATAAAGTTTATATTTTATATTATGATTCTTTAAAGTTTATAAGTTTATAATTATTTTAAATAGAGTTTCCTAAAGTATTTAAATAAAGTTTACAAGTTTATAAATGTTTATTTATTTTCTTGAAATAAATAATTAAATAAGTTTTCTGTTTTATTTGGATAAATAAGGAAATTCAAGTTTAATATAAATTTTATCTAAATGTATAAATTTATAAGTTTATTTTAAAGTTTTACACAATGTAAATGTATTATTCCAGAAAAGAAATAATAAAGAATTAAGGGTTTAAATTTTATAAAACATCTCTTGTAAAAATGAGATTTGTAAAGTTTAAAAGTATTTATAGTTTTTTTTAAGAGTTTAAAACTATTTTTAAAGTATTAAATGTTACAAGTTAAAACTAGATTTAATTAATTCAAATATCTCAGAATACAAAAAGTGTAAATAAAATTCGTTTTTATGTTTTATAAAAGTCTGAAATAATTTATAAAAATTATTAGAAATGTTGGATCTGATCAGTTAAGCCCAAAAAAAAAATGAAGGAAAACTAGGCTTGGCTGGATTGAACCCGCGCCATGCCCGAGTCACAAACACGCACACAAGCCTAACCATCCCGACTACGGGTCTCGTTGTTAAATTAACCGAAGCAGAAAATTTATAAAGAGAATCCCGAATCAAGCCATATTTCCTTATGAACCCTAGATCAAGAATCCTTAAATACAATCCGGTTAACCCTCTGTTTATGTGAATTAGCAGAGGGTTATTGATAGTTGGATGAAAACGAACTAATGGGCTTTTGAATTACCTGAAATGATGTCGAAGAGAGTGAGAACGGGTTCCGACTTGGAGTCGGCTGCCAGCGGGATCAATCGAGCAATGCAGGTACGGTTCGAGAGATTTGAGAGTGTAGAGAGTTGTAGTGTGTTGTCGTCAAGGATTTGGGTCTGGTATTTATAATCGATTTGAGCATTCAATGCGCGAACGGGTGGTGGGTGGTGGTTGAGCCGGTCGGAATTGATTCCGGCCTCCTGCGCGTGATCTGGGTCGAATCAAACATTAATGTTTCTTGGGACGGGTCGCACGCTTAAGCCGAGGCTCGAGGTTCATCGAATCTAATCGGGATCCGAGTTTTTGAATAATTAGAGAGGAAATCGGGAGGCTACGGGTTTCGAACCCGTGACTGATTCTGGGCTTCGGAAGTTTCGGGGAATGACACAACAGGCCCTTGCAGTTTCAGATGTTTGGTATTTTATGTTAAAGTTTGTTTTTGTAAAAGGTAAGTTTCAGGATTGACGGTTTCACCCCCTAGACTTTATAAAATAATAATTTTACTTAGAAAATCTATTGATTTATGGTTTTATTATTTTATAATTTTAATTAGGATTTAGGGCTTACAAGTTTAAGTATTAGAAATAAGTTTATAAATTATTTTATTTATATAATTATAAACTTATAAAGTTTTAAGATTTCAAACATTTTTATTTATAAGATACATCTATATATGTATTTGTCTTATATATATATATATATATATACCAAGTATAATTGTTTTTACTAATTGAATTAATATTATTTTTTAAAAAAATGTATTTTTAATAAGTTTCTAAGATTTGAATGCTCAATACGTGCAACAGTTTAGGAAACGTTTGGTCAGAAAAATACTGGATATTACACCAAACGTTACCCTAGTCTTAATCACGGCTTACTGATTTGTCACAATTCCGACTTCAATCTTCAAGCCTTACAGAGGTTCACTCGCCTGAGCTTCTCATATTCAAGATTTTTCTGATACTGATCGGGTCGGGTGCCCAGATGACCGTCGGTCCACAGGGGGATTTGCCATCTATTTGGGTCTAACCTTATATCTTGCACTACACACAAGCAGAAAATGTCTCCAGATCATTCACCGAATCAGAATACAAACCTGCAGAAGATACAGTTGCTGAATTAACTTGGATAAAGGCTCTTTTTCGAGAACTTGGGATAGACACAAATTCTACTCCCACTCTCTGGTGTGACAATCTTGGAGCAACCTATCTTGCAGACTTGCAGCTAATCCTGTCTTTCATGCTCGAACTAAGCATGTTGAAATTGATTTTCAATTAGTTCGTAAAAAAGTGGCTCAAGGCAAACTCAAGGTTAATTTTATATCCACAGATGATCAGATTACAGATATCTTTACAAAGCCAATGCCAACTCAAAGATTCATGTTTTCTTACGATCCAAGCTACAGGTCGCTACGCGCCTTTAGCTTGCGAGAGAATATTTATCAATTGTAATTAGTAGAAATGGAAGGTAGTTTGTGTAAATATGGTCTTTGTATATAATCATCTCTTATAACACAAAATCATTTACACAACTACACACATAAAGGTGTTTAACTTTCAAAAATAAATAAATAATTTATGAATTCTAACTAGAAAAGTGATATAAGATGATTAGTGTAAACATAAGATGATTAATGATATCCTTCTAAAGGCAAATAAAACCACATGAAAAACATTCAACCAAAATGAGATCACAGAAATAACACTCTCCACATTAAAATTTGATGGGTTTTTTCATATTAAATGAACAAGGATGTGAATAACTTGAGTCAAGCTTTATAGACAAAAGCTGACACCCAAAGCACAACACAGAAGATAGATATTCAAACAACAAAGCAACAACATCATACAATAATGTAATGGAATGAGATATGAGATGAGATCATCTGAGACTACTTGGAGGAAAATGGCGTAACGGGTTCTCCCTCAGAAGCTCTGTCTCCCTGTTTCAAAATAAAGCATGAATTCGGTAAGACAAACTTGTCTCGGTCAAACCAAAATCAGGTTATGTCTTGTTACTTACTTTTTAAGGTCTTTACCATCATCGTTGTCTCTGAGCTGCACGCGTCCTCCACCGTGGCTTACAATATGAGATCTGTAAAAACATTTATAATAACCAATGTAAATGGATAAACAACTCTAGACATTGCTTACAATATTGTTTTGTATGACATTTTAGCAAGATACACTCACTCTGAGCATTCTTCTTCATCTACAAAAACCTCAATGCAGGGAGGGAGAGGGGCAGCTCTACCAAACGCTCTCTGGGGAATCTGAAATGTTAAGGAAAGATTCATCAAAGACGACTATAAGAAACAGGATCGACATTGCAATGTGCGTGTATATACCTTGTTTGATGTCCACTTGGATGGGATGGCGTTATTCTCTTTATTTCTCTCAGCTCGAGCCCCTAGAGCGTGCCAAGTGGAGGGCTTCAAGGATGAGTCTGATCCATGCGATAAGCTCTTACCCGTCTCTTTGAACACCTTGAGTGAACCCCCTTGACCCCTAACAATAACAGAAAAACATTTATTACAAACTATGCTACACTCACTAACTTCATTCACTTGCTCTCACCCTTCTTGCTTTGGTCTTTTCCTAGCAATATCAAAACTACTTTCCTGAGTGCGATTTCCTGGAAAAAAACATATATATATATACATGAATGAGTATATATGCATGAAACATATTTGAGTCTTAGGTATTTCCTAACAGATAAGAAAAAAGAAGAAAATTACCACTGTCTCCACGGGCCAAGATTGTTCCAAAGCTTCGCACAGGTTGACGAGTCTCCATCAATTCCTCCTATAGATTTTTAAACTTTCACATCAGTACAAGTCCCCAATTCAAATAACAAAAAAACAAAAGAAATAAACATCATTGACATACTTCACTGGCTTTTGGCCTGTTCATCGAGCGAACAAAAAACTTCTTGTAAGCCGATTTTAGCTTCTCAATAGGTTGAGCATTCCTATTACAAGCAATAAATTTGATAAGAACTTGGTTATTTAAAAAAAAAGGGTCTTAACTATGCTGCAACAGAATGAATCCTTGTTTACAACTCAAACATGATATCCTAATTATAAATTGCTACATCCCATGATATGATAAATAAAAGTTTCCGTGGAAATAATGGCTAACTTAAATAAGGATCTTTACATCATGAAATGGGACAAGACAAAAACCAAATAAACCACGAACCTTAGTAACAGAACCAAATTACTTTGAAGCACACAGCACATCACAGGGAAAGAATTTCAACACAACGTGTATTTCTAAAAAACAAATATTCAAAATAACTAAACACATACATTTTTAAAGGTCAAGATATGCCCAAAAGAAAAGCATACCTAGATATCCCACACTCGTACATCTCATTTGCAGTTTTGATTTTATTCTTCAACTCCAGGTGATTAGCATACGATATGTAAAACAGAGAATGTGTCTGCCCGATACTATTTGTATCAAGAAAACTGTAAACGACTTCTGCATCGTCACAATTTTCAGCCTGCAATGCAAATTTGAGTCATTACCCCCACACATAGATGTCTTTTTTTAAGAAAACACTTATACTCACATACTCCAACCAGACTTTAAGGTAACGGAGATCGTTCTTGTAGCAGTCGTCGTGCCAAAAGGTTCGCACACATTGTTCAAAGATCACCAACAACCCTGAGCTGTCTCCGCCAGGAGGAAAGGCATCTTGAATCCACTTGATACAACTGTAAATTATGGAGTGGAAATGGAAGTTATTCAGTAAATAGAAATGGAGAAATATGCAATGATTTGGGAACTTACTCAAGCCATGGTTGCAGTGGATCTTCACCTTCATACTCATCGATGGCTTTAATCAGCTTCCTAACAAAATAAATTAGAATTCTGATCTATGGAGAAAAAAAAAACTAATTTGAAGTAATACCGTCGGGTTTGAGCGAGAGAGTTTCTGATCTGAAGATCTGAATTAGATTTGAGGGAATCGTTGAGGAGTTTAACATCGCGTCCTCTCTTCAAAGGTCTGACATTCTCTTTGAAGAGTTCCCATTCGTTGCCGGTTTCTTGTTTCGAAGCTAGGAACGCCGTCTCTGGATCCATAATCACCTCCTCCATCGCAAACCCTAGATTTAACGGTCAACTTCTGTGAGTTTCAAAATTTGAAATTATAGTGAAGAAATAAACTAAAGAGAGCGTCGTCTTCTGTTATGTGGCCCAACCGCGGCCCGTTAATTTGAAATTATATCCAATCCGCTAACACTCTGCATTTAATATGAAACAAATTTGAAATTATGAGGTTTATGTTTATCGTCTCAAGAGTTCTAGTTTAACTGTAATCAAAAAGTCAAAATAGGGTGAAAAAGGTCAATGTGACTTGAAATGTAATTTTTCTTCATGTAATATTTTAGCATATAGAGTCATTTTATATGACAAGCTTCACCATGTTCTAAATTTCATTATTCTTTTCCTTACTATCAGTGTTTTCAAATCCGGACCGGACCGGGACCCAGACACCTGAGCAATCCGGTTTCATGTGTTGAAACGGGCCTGCAACGACCCGACCAGTTAGGCCGCAAACCGGTGGTCGAACCGGAAAACACAGCGGTCAAACCGGAACCGTTCTGAAACAACTGGGTCAGATTACTGCAATTGAAGAGGGCTACTTTGTTTTATAGAGAATAGAGGACCAGTGAATTCTATCTTCAGGTCGATGTGGGATAGTTTGAGATGTTGAAAGTAAAGAGAGGAAAGAAAGGAAAGAAATAGATTAAAAACATCAACTTGAGATTCGAACACACAACCTGCTGGTTGTAGTGAACGAGACATTACCATCTGTGCTAAATTAAATTTGACAAATTCCCAATCAGAAAGTATTTATAATTAGTTTAATCACAGGAAGTTATATTTCAAATATTATGCTTAGTTTGATCACAGGAATTTCTATTTTTAGTTAATTTTTTATATTATCTATATTTATATACTTTTAATATTGTTTTTTTATTTTTATATTATTTATTACGTCGTCTGGTTCTTAAATCCGGTCCAACCAGTGAACCTCTAAGGCGTCTGGTTCGTTGTCCTGTCTGGTTTTAAAAACATTGCTTACTCATAAGGGTTTTTAGGTAAGAATTGAAGTTGTTTTGGCTTACGAGTGTTTCGTTAATGGCATTCACGGAAGTTGGAAAAACCATATTCAGTTCCGTGAATCCCATTCATGGATGTACACGTGTCCAAACCCTGTGATTTCGTTAACATGAAGCATGTAAATATTTATTGATTATTTATTGAGTTCCGTAAATCTCATCACAGAACTCGTCACGTAGGACACTTCCGTGAATGTCATTAACAGAACACCAATAAACCAAAACAACTTCAACTCTTACCTAGAAACCCTAATCAGTTGGGAAAACTCTCCATTTAAAACAAGTTATATCAGCCCATTGCAAAGGAACATTAGACTTTTGCATTAAATTAGTGTAAAAATGAATTTAAGGGTTCGTTGGTTCGCGAAATTCAATGACAATGAAATTTTAATTCCATTTCTCAATGTGTTTGATTCGCAGAATTTGTTAAAATTGAAATTTGAATCTAATTCTTAATGTGTGTTGGTTGTGAAATGAATCAGAATTGGAGTTAATTCACTCAAATTCCTTTATGTAAATGAATTGAACATTCCTTTCAGATTGTTAAAGAATCCAACCAAAAGTATTTAAATCCCGACCACTCATAGTTGTGACATCTGTGACCAATGTTGTAACCCTACCAGGCTGCCACCCCTATCATCATCCTCACCACCCCGCTTTCACAATTGTTGTCACCTGTCGTCACCACCTTCACAATCGCAGTCACAGCCACCACCACCGCCGCCCGATCCACTGCCATGTCATTGTCGATGAACAATAGGTGGCGGAAGTGACAACCGATAGGCAGTGGCATCAATGGGTGCTGACGACTACCAGTAAGTGATGGCCACAATGATAGATCTGATTCCTTTATAATTATTTTGTCACTTAAGTTCATTCAATAGATTCTAGCTCCTTTGAGATCTAAATACTTATGACAAATTTATCTCAAATCAAATTATTTCAAAGTCGAATTCCTTTGACAAATTCACATACCAAATGCATCTCGTTGTAGACTTTTTTTCAACTTCCATATTTATAAAAGATATAAAGAAATTGGGTGTGTTAGTGGTTACTTTACTTTTTCTAGCTTATTAGAACTAGTATTATACTTGTTCCAGCCTAGGTTTTTAAAATTTATAACATTTAAACTCAACAAAGACATTTTAGTGATTCAATCTATACTATATAATAAATAAAGGTTTTTGAGGGACACTTGTCACTCTTTTATGCATGTTCATCATTTTTTTCCGTCTCTCTCTTTTATTAATTATATAAATTTCTTTTATTGTTTTTTTATGATTTTTTGTACCGCTTCTCTCTCCTATTAAATAACAATGATTTAAATAATTGTTTTTATAAAAAAAAATTATTAAAAAAAATAGGTTTGTTAATAAAACATTTTTAGAAATTGAACATTTCTTTCATTATTTTTATAAAAACATTTTAAAAAGTAACTATATAACGTTTTAAAATTTGTATTAAAATATAATGTCATAAATATGTAATATGTGAATTTTTATTACTAAGTATATAACATTATATTTATTGAAGCCGTGTAATACACGAGGTTTCTAACCTAGTCTATATCTATACTATATAATAAAAGAAAATAATTTTGGAATAGTGTCAACTTGTGGTTCAACCTCGGCTATGTTTTCCCGCCCATTCCCCCATTTACCCGATTAAGAAGACACGCGGATCTTATTCACCTGCTTTCTATGACCCGAACCTCCTAAACCCTAATCGTCGCCTCATTCTTCCTCACACTCCTCAAACGATTTTCTCTATTCTCTTCCTCTGCGTCAATTTTCTCCACGAAGAATCAGGTTTGTTGATTGATTAAAAGTTTAAATTGGAAGAATGTTTAGTTTCAAGCACCAGTTTCCACATAGATTCGATTAGATTCAGTGAAAATAACATAGCGTGTTGAATTAGGGTTCAGAGAAGTGACGAAGTTTTTGTGATTGAAATAATGAGAATTCTTTGTAGATTACGTTAAATTATTTTAGCTCGAATTGAGATAATGCTTTTTATTTGTTGAGTTCAACAATCAGCGAAGGTGATTCATTCATGGTCTGCTCTGAGATCTTTAAGCATCAGCCTCATGTACTCTTTCGCTTAGGTAATTCAATTCATCTGTATCTTCTTCATTTTATCGAGATTTTGCTTCCGTCTTCCAACTCTGGAAAGATCTCGAATGTTCGTAGATCTCCAATGAAATTTGTTTAACTAGAAATCCTAATTTATTCATTGGAGGAAGTAAGTGACTTTTTCTGCTCTTTACTTTTTCTGATTAGTTTTTATTAGTTCTCAGTTTGAGTTAATTTGTTGTATTTTGATTGATTAAGTTCCTATGATGGAAGATAGAACTCTGATAAAATCTTAGTTTATTTGAAAGTGAGCATATGATTTGTTGCGATCTAAAATTGTTTTACATCTTTTTTGGATTTTCTGTTTATGAATGTTGATTAAAATGTCATTTTCTCTTATTTGCATTTATACCTTACATATTTTATATTGATTGACTGGATGACGATGTGATTGTTTTCTTTAATAGATGCACACAATGTTTAAAAGAACGGAAACGCGCCTCGAGGCGTTTTCCCTTCGCCTCACGAGGCGTAAGCCTCGAGGCGAACCGAGGCGTAAGCCCGAGGCGGAATTAAAAAATAAATATAAAAATTATATATCTTACAAAAAATAAAATACTAAACATCAAACAATGTTTGTATCTTGTTTGTTAACTACATCAACCCCTTCCAAACCTTTCCTAGGTGTGATGTGTGAGAGAAGAATGAGAAATTAGGTCAAATTAAGGAGAAGAATGAGAAAATAGGTCAAATTAAGGAGAACCAGACGCTAATTATGGACTTTTGACCCATTTGAGTTGTGTATTTCGTTAATAAAACGATATACACAGCTCAAATGGGTCAAAAGTCCAGTCAAAAGTCAAAATTTTCCATTTCTACTGCCTCACCGCCTCAGCCCCGCCTCAGCCCGCCTCGACCGCCTCAGCCCTAGTGAGGCGTACGTACCAAAATACCTTGTGAGGCGTACGCCTCAGACTCGTTTTTCTACCGCCTCGCCTCGAGGCGTACGCCTCGACTGTTTTTTTAAACCATGGATGCACAAAATATAACCAAAAAACCTAAACCCATATAATCCATTTTCATTGTTCTTCTGATTGACTAGCCGAATGTCAAACTATCAATCTTACATGACATAAAAATTGGTCTTTGAATTACAAACTGAAGAAGAAGTAAGACATGGAAGTGATTTACAGAAAGTGAAACACCAAAAGTTAAAGTTTGACTCATCTGCAGATGTTTTATTATTTATTAGATTTCATGGTCATATTGTAAGGGGATGTGGAGATTGATTCTGTTCAGGATCTTTGCATTACTTTTATCATTTGATTGCTGCACTGCTGACTTAGCATGAATTGTATGCAGACAAACAAAAAAGATTGATTTTCTTGCTATATAATTGGATGGTGTCAATTAGCCATCTGAACTTGGTTGCTATAGAAGTATACTTTGAAGTATAGTTTGGTGAGCATTTTTTTACATTTAGTTACACTATAATTAATAGTCATCTATTCAACCACTTTCCACATTCTACATTATCAGCGGCTTTTCAAGCGATTTATTACAGAAAATATTGGGGCTGATTTGAACCAATGTTTTGATACCTTTATTGAGAAGAAAGGTACACTATCTTTGTAATTAATAAATAACAATTTTTTCACAAAATAATCTATTTGATACTTTTTATTCTTTTCTTGCACCATATTTGGGTTCTCAGGATCTTCCATTTATTTCTTATCTGCATTACAACATGTTTCAGTCTCTAAATGTAGTTACTTTTTTCTTTTTTTATTACAGATCTACAGAAACAATCTCAATAAGGTAAGTTTTTTCCTTTGACATGTTTTTTTTGGCATATAGATGAGTTCTATAAACCTAATGACCTATTGAAGTTTGTTAGTTCTGTTCTTAACCTACAAATAATCATACTATTGTCTGTTCATAAGTTGGATAAATCCACGTTTAGATTTTAAAATGGTAATAGCTTAGTGATGAACTGTATTAGGATGCAAGTTCCAACATTGGTACCAAGTGCTACATATTTTTCAAAGCTTATGCAGTTACCTTTTGGGCATCTTATGTTGGGATACACATGTAATGGACGTACAAACAACCCGAAATAAGTACCTCCAACATCTCAAGAGACTAAAGATATCGAAAGTCAACATCCTGAAATTGAAAGCAAATGCCAACAGAATGGTGATGGTGATATCGATCCCCCCCTCCAAAGAGAATATGCATTGCACCAAATTCACATTCCAGCAACCGATAAGCAGAGAATGTGCTAACTTTATGCTCATAGGGATAACACCATTTGATGATCTACCATTTATTAGTGCACCTTGCTTAAGAAAGGTATACCCTGTCCTACATTGACGCCTTGACCAATTCAATTTGTTTTTACATTCTATTTTGTTGGTGATGGAAGCCAGTTGATGATGCACACGTTCCTGTGATAAAGTTCAAATTCCAGGGAGTGTCTATTGATCTTCTCTGTGCGGTGTATCTTTACTTATTGTTCAAAAAGTAAGTGCCAAAATGTCCTTTCTGCATTCACTTAGGACAGCTGATTAATTTTATGCACAGACAGCTTAGCTGCATGAATGTTGATTTATAAAGATGCGCATACTTAGAAAAGAATGTATAAGGTTGAAGTTATGATATGAATTTGAGGTACAGAAAGGAGAAAGTTAAAAAGAAGTATACTGAATCATGCATTAGTTGAGTAAAAGATAAAAAATATAAGGGGTTATTTCTTTTGATGGTTTGGGTATTTGCTATATAGATTCTTTAGTGAGCCACTTATGTAGTGAAGCTATTAATATTTAGTAGAATTACAAGGAAAATGTTAATGTTAACATGAATAAAGGTGACATGAAGGATACTGTAGCTTGTATGAGTGGCAATTTCATCGGTAACATGATATGATTTTTTGTCATTCATTTTTTTAAAATGTAGATTGTAGCATATCACTATATCAGAATTAGTAAAAACTAAAAAAGTAAAGTTCTTCACTGGCTTCAGGTTAAGACATAATAGCTTATTGCATGCTCTTATTTAGCTTTTTCCATCAATATTTTACTTTATGCTTTATTTGACTATCCATTTTGCAATTGTTTCTGTGCCATAGTTCTCAATAGCGCTTGTAGCGGGCGCTATAGCGCGCTACATAGCGATTCGATTAGTCACCGCTATCTTCATTTCTAGAGTGAATAGCGACCCAATAGCGTTTTTTCTTTTTTTTTAATTTTTTTGAAATTATTTTTTAATTTTTTACTTGATTAATATAAATAGGGTTGCTAATACCCCTAATATATGAAGATTTAGATGATTATTGATTATAATTGCTACAAATCCTACAATAGTTGAATATAAAATATTTCTAAAAATTTCTAGCAGTGTATCGCTAAACGTGAAATAGCGCCCGCTATTTACCGCTATTCGCTACGTAGCGTATAGGTGGCTTGTCGCTATTTACCGCTATTCGCTATTGACAACTATGTTCTGTGCTAATATGTCATGTCTTTCTTGCTTTGTTCTTCCTTCTTTCCCTCTATAACTCATTGAAATATAATAACTTACCTGACATAGTAATAAGTTCATTATTCTTTTCAGGAGTTATCTGCAACTAAAGAAACCTTTGGGTGATGTTTATATAGAAAATTTGACCAGATCTGTTCCACATGTTGATGGTGAAAGCTCTAGGAAAACCAAGCAGCTTAATGAAGGTTTAACCCTAAAAAGGAAACGACCCAAATGGGTCAACCGGGTCAAAAGCAACCCAAAATGTTCTCAAATGCCTAAAACCTTATAATTTATCTAGAAAAAATAGTATTCTTTTGGTTTTGTTTTTTGTTTTAGTTTTTTTTTGTGGAATTGAGTTGGTTTGGTCGCATTAAAAAGGAAACGGGTTAAATGGGTCAACCGGGTGAAAAGCAAACCAAAGTGTTCTCAAATGCCTAAAACCTTCTAATCTTATGGAAAACATTAGTATTCTTTTGTTTTTTTTACTTGTAGCAACTGTCAAGTCTAATTGTGCCAATGTTCTTATTCTTCACATATTCCCGGTAAAAGACTTTGATTGATTGGTTTTTTTATATCTTCCAACAGATTAAATTGTAAATCATAGCTAAAAAGGAAACAGGACAAATTGGAAAAGGATTCATGCTCGCTGCTTCTATTTCTTTTTCCTGTTTGTTTGGCTTCATAACAACAAAGTTTTATGCTACTTCCATTCTTTTCCTTTCATGTTGTTGGGTTCATTGTTGTAAAAACCTTCTCTTTCGACTCACAAACAACCAGCTCAACCAATTCAAGATATACTACATATTACATAATAGTCATAACTTGATTAAATCAATAACTAACATTAAACTTTAAATAAAAAAATGAATGAATGACCGGATCAAAACTATGTTATCAATTGTCTAGAATTCAATTATCGATACTCTAGATAAAGTTAGCAAACGGGTCAAAGATTTATTTAAATAAATAAACTTCTGGTCAGTTGTTATAAGCTCTTGTTAGTCTTGTGATTTATTTTCTGTTCGGGTTCTATTTTTGTAATGTAACTTTTCATTTGGCATTATTATATATAATAATACGTAATTTTAGTCATGAAAAGTATTTACAATTTTATGAATTTATCGTTTTTATTGTTCAACTCGTGTAGCCGAAAATCACTTTACGTTTATTTATAGATTTATGTTTTATATAATTTAAATTTTTTTAACTCGTGTAATATACGGGGTTTCTAACCTAGTTAATTATAAAGCAAGGATATTATTTAACAATTTTTTTTTTCTTGTTTCATGGAAAAAATAATCAATAACGATTTTAAAAACTTTTAACGGAAAAATATTAACAGTTAAGTGGTTTTATTGATTAGACTTTAATAAATGGTTTTGAAGAATAAAGTAATTTTTAGTTTTTACCAATTTCGGATAGAATAGAATAGAATAGCATGTTGAAATGAAAAAGGAGAGAGAACCAGACTTTGAAACTCCAAACCCAAAATGATTCTTCACCTCTCCTCCACCTCCAATTCCAATTCCAATTGCCTCGCCAAATCTGATCAATTCACCCGCTGCCGAGCTTCATGGCAAGAGGTATTCCTTATTCATTGGTTTTCAAACAAAATTGCTTTTATCCTATATTCATCATCATCATCAACTATCTTAATTTTGATTCGAAAATCAATGTTTAGGTTAGAATATGTGTGTGTATTTGAAGTTTGTGTGTCTGGATAGAATAAGCTTATACTGTGTGTGTGTGTGTTGAGAACAAATAAATTGTAAGGAAAGAGGTCCCATGTTAATGTTGTTGATTTGTGAAATAGGTTGCTGGAGTATTAGTTTTCTCAGCTATTCCTTTCACTGCTGTTAAAGCCATCGCCAACAGCCCCCTCGGGGAGACGCTGCAGAGACGAATGCAGGAGAAAAAGAAAGTTGCTGTTAACAACGCTTCACTCTATAACACACTCGCTCAAAATGCAAAAAAGGATAGGTAGTAGTAGTATACATATGCAGTTACTATATATATAGCATCTTCATGTATGGTTGGTAAAATTGATTTCTTTCTGTCACAGCGTTTGGTACGGAGAAGAGAGGCCTCGGTGGCTTGGCCCCATCCCGTTTGAATATCCTACCTATCTTGATGGTCAACTACCTGGTGACTACGGGTTTGATATTGCAGGCCTCAGTCAAGATCCTGTAGCTTTTAAGAGATACTACAAGTAACTGAATTCTTACTTTTATTGTTAAGAGATACTACAAGTCTAGTTGGAATGTAATAATAATATTCACTTGCAGTTTTGAAATACTGCATGCACGTTGGGCTATGCTTGCTGCTTTGGGTGCCCTAATTCCGGAGCTTCTAGACCTTGTTGGTGCTTTCCACTTTGTTGAACCTGTGTGGTGGCGAGTCGGATACTCAAAGCTTCAGGTAGCCTCTCCTTGTTAAACCTGTTTCCTGTTACAGAATATGAGTTATATTTTATCCCCAGGGTGAGACACTGGATTACCTTGGTATCCCAGGGCTCCATTTTGCTGGGAGTCAAGGAGTGATTGTTATAGCAATCTGCCAAGTTCTTCTCATGGTACATACTGGAAATATATATTAGTGTACTTTATTAGAATTGAATAGAGGCAAGCATTAATGTGGAATGTGTTGGGTTGGGTTGGGGCAGGTTGGGCCAGAATATGCAAGATACTGTGGTATAGAGGCTCTTGAGCCATTGGAATATACCTGCCTGGCGACATCAACTATCCAGGCGGTGCACTCTTCGATCCATTAAACCTTTCTGGAGATCCGGTTGGCTTTCAAGAACTGAAGGTGAAAGAGATTAAAAATGGACGTCTTGCAATGGTTGCGTGGCTAGGGTTTTATGCTCAAGCAGCTTTGACTGGTAAGGGACCTGTGCAGAACCTTGTTGACCACATTTCAGATCCTATGCATAATAACATAATATCTGTGCTTGGGTCTCTCCACGTGTCATCCTGTTAAGGTCATGTATATTTGGTGACTTGTAGTGATGTTTTGATTCAATTGTATTTCAATGAACATGTTAATCGCAAAAAAGAACATACATATATACTTAGATTTGGGAGTATTTTGTTTTAACTAATCCTGGCCATTAGCTTATCTTCTGGCATTGGTTATTTCCTTGCAGATGAACTTAAACACTAGAATGATAGTGGCCATTAGCTTATCTTCTGGCATTGGTAACGAGAAGAGAAGCTTGTGTTTAATAAAAAAGTTTCGTTGTTAGTGATGTTTGTCCCTCAACTTTCTTTACTATAGGAGAAGGGTCTTGCAATTCTCATAATCATTCAGACAAAGGGCTGATTGCACTGTCAAAATTTGTAAATCCAAATCAATAAAAAAAAAACAGTTTTAACATAATTATCATATCATACAATCAGAAACTCATAAGAGACTCCTCTCGGCTGATCTGATTACATAGACAGGAATCTCAGTTCCTCAATAATATGAACTTCATTGCCTGATATGATAAAAAAAAAAAAAAAAATCCTTTTTCTCGTATTAACGCGGTTTTATAGATTGATACTTTCAGAATATGCCAACTTTAGCCCTCCAATCTTGTATTCCTGACATCTGCAGAACTCAACTTTAAGCCCTTCCTTGCACTTTATACCCAAAGATGCAACCTTTCCTGCATTTATTCGGTTTTGGTTCGATTAATCGGTTTTTTATTCACACCTAATTTCTTTTTACTAAGACATCAATGAAAAGTTTGAAGGGATCTGATTCCCACACCTCCAAGATTTTGTCTTTACAAAATAACATATTTTATTTTATAAAAATACAGGATATGAGACTATGCGTGTTATTTTATTAAATAACATTTCAGTTATTTTAAATTAAAATAAAACGCTTCATATATATTGAAGTATTCTCAACTGGTAGTATTAGAACAGATCTAAAAGGGGATGGCAACAAACTTTGACATCATTTTCATGCCTTCTCAACACACACTACAATTTCTTATATAGATAGTTCATTACATAATAATTAATTAATTAAATAGATTGTGATGTGGCTCATTATGTTCACAACATATATAATAAAGAATTAATTATATATAATATTAAATACGTACATTGATATTTTGTTTTACATTACCACATCATTTAATTTACAACACACTAATGCATATATGCTACAACCATTTATATATGAGAACATCATTATAGATAGTAACTGCGTGTTATATTCTTCTGGTTCCGTTACGGCGACCAGCACTCCTGGTTACGTTCTGGACTAGAGCCTCTCCGACACCTTCCCCTATACCGTCAATCAGTCCGCCGATGAACTCGATAACCGCCTGTGAAGCATACCAGACGGCAGGTCCCAGCACGCTAGGCTTCTCGGTGTTGTTCACTTTGAGGCCGTTGATCAAGTCCTTAGCACAAACTGCATGGAGATGATAGCCACAAACCCTGCAGCCGTAAAGGCGGCCAGATCTCTTTCTAGTGCACTCTCTACAGACGAAGAGTTGATCGTGGTAGGGAGGAAGGAGGTTCAAAGGGTGGGTGTGAAGAGACGGGTAGTTGATTTGGTCAGAAAGCATAGCACAACATGGGTGCATTTGGAAGTGGCAGAAGTTGCATTTGAACATAAACCCTTTGTTTGGTTTGCCACAGACATTACATGTCGACCATCGAATCCCACCTTCATCAAACATAAATGAGTATATATGAGGCTTGTATTATTGTTTCAGTTGAGATACCGAATACATTTGACGACTTCACAAATCATATTAATAAATAACTTTAGTACGTACGTGTTAGCTAGAGTGGTGTTTTTGATAAATAACTTAGCTACCTGTTTTTGGTTTGGAATAAAAGAGCAGTTGGTGGTGAACATGAAGGGGGTGAGCTTCGAGAAGAGGGGGGGACAAAGCACAGAAATCATGAAGCTGGAAATCACATTTGTGACATGCGAACCTCTTGCCGGCACCACGCTCTTTGCAGCCGGAGCAGGTGAAAGGATCCTGCAGGCTCACCAGTGCGATGGGGTGGTGGGAGTGGCTGAAATGATGCATCGTCTGTAGATCTTCAAAAGCATCAGGAGAAGTAGGAAACTCCAAGTAATTTGTTGCTTGCCTTTTGTTCATCATCTTTTTGATTGGCTAGGGAAATCAAGAGAAGCTAGGATCATATTTATGGTGGTTAAAAAGTACTGCTTTATGCTTTGATTCCATATATTATTTTACACTTTTCTATTTACACAAGAATTGTCAATTTACACAAAGAATTGTCAATTTACATCAAAGATATGCTCAAAAAGTAAACTCCTTATAATACGTACAAATTTCAACAATATATACTTAATAATTATAACTTAATAATTAAACAACTTACCTAATTTTATGACCTTATATAAATGAGGAAAAAATTACAAACTTCTACAGTACTGATTCCATGAGTGATGGGTATTAGCGTCATTTATGATCGCAGAAAAACAACACGTTTATATGATATATGTTGTCCTACTTTAACATTTATAATTGTGCTGATAATGGTAACCAATACAGATTTCGAGCATCATTTATAATTAAACAACTTACCTAAATTTATGACCTTAATTAAATAGGAAGCTCATTTTAGTGTTTTACGTGTCCAAGATCAAAGGCCTTAGTGCTCTGCTAAGAGTCGGAACTCTCTTGTCTTCCGGTCCATTTAGCTTTTTCTTTTTATTTCTTTTCTAAGCCTTGTAATATGAACTTATTCTTTTCGTTCGAGTGAGACAAGAGGTAACCTATACCCACTTTCCCTTGGTGTTGGAACACTTCCACACAATATCTAAGGGTTAGTGGAGTCACTTGTATGGTCATTCATGACTAGTCCTCTTGTGTTGCTTGAGTTGGTTGAACTTTAACTAATTAATGAAGTATTTTTAGTAAGTTATGTTTTTAAAGTCTTTGCTATAAGTTATCTAAAAAAGACCAGAATAAGTGATCTGTAAACCAATCTAATAATCTTAAATCTTGTGAGTTACCCAAGCAAGACTTCTTGTTTGGAAAACTTATTCGATGTTTGTACGGTCTATATACAAATCTTGGTGCTAGTCCGGCCGGTTAGTATAAATTTAATATTATGGGTTGATTGGAGGTTTGGGTATTCGGCAGGTCGTTTGAGCCCCAACCAGACCGGGCGGTTTGTGGCGGTATTTCTCTACTTCTCTTGTATTGGCTTGCCGAGGACTTCTAGTGGGAGTCATGGGGTTTGATCTTGAGGAGTAAAGTCTTATTTATTTTAAATAATATTATAAGTAATGACAACTATTTAAGAACATAAATTGTTAGGTCCGAGCGTTCGTAAAGTACCTTTGGAGAAAGTCATGCATTCCGACTTACCGGAAGAAGTTACAAGACCAGACGTACATCAGTCACAAGGATAATAACTCCCAATGATGAATTGTGAGATACCGACGGACATGACGCCCCGTTTAGGGTCCGTTATGTCACACCCCAACCGACGGCGAAAACGTCGAGGCGGGACATATAGACTGTTCATGAGCACAAGGTTGACTAAATTGAAATATATTAATCATTTAAATTCATTGCATAGTTTCAAAACAAACCAATTACAACCAAGTTCAAACAGATACGTAAAAGAAATGCATAATATTCTTTATTAAATTTTCAACTAAGTCCAAGTCCTATGTGAAGCATGTATTGATCAAACTCACACATTATCACCTGAAACATGAATACAATAATATCAACTAAAAAGTTGGTGAGCATACACAGGTTTGTACATAGATAGTATATAAATATGAAAGATCAAATCCTTACATATCATGAATAAATAAGGCATTTATGGGGAGTAACTAATGTGTAACCAAAGTACAATCAACCCTTTGTAACTAGCATGCAAATTGTGTTGTCGGTAACAATCACCCCAATCTGGGTGGGTTTGTCAGACTCAATAGATCTATCATTGTTAACCGTCGGCTTATTAGTTAATGATTGCACATGAAATTTGCACACAAATAGTCAACACGTATAGCACTCAAACATAAAGCTCAAATTTTGCACACATGAATGTAAATATGATTTGTGTTTTGTGTAGTTTGTGTAAGTGTAAATAGTTGTGTGTATAGCGTTCATGTTTCACCCCAAAAGTGTAAAAGAGTAAAAGGGGCTATGTAATACTCACTTGATTCAAACGTGTAACTAGCACACGAGATTAGATAGCAAATTTGTCCTTGTAATTCACCACGTTAACCTAAAGTGTAATATACATTAAATTAATAACGTGTACGATAGTCTGAGTCTAAGTCTAGGATTTAATCGGATGTGTGTACGAAGGGTTTGAGTTTTAGGCTGAAAAGGAATGTGTAGGTTAATTGGATGAGTGTTTTATAAATTGAAAGGTTGAAAATAGATAATTTAAAGTTTAGTTTGAATAACTAAATAAATTAAATAATTTTCATTTAATTATCTAATTATAAAAGTAGAATGTAAATAATCTGAAATATAAATTAAATAAATAATTTTTCTCTATCTATTTATTTATAAAGATGTGAAAAATAATATTTATTTATAAGATTAACTTTAAATATAATTTAAACGCTAAGTGTATTGGTAAAAGTAATTTAGATCGATAATAAATACATTTATTTATTTATTCATCATTTGAAATGGTTATGTTAAAATAAATAAATTTACTTAAAAATTGACATGTATTCTTTAAATATATAAAAACTATATATATATAGATGTAGTATTATTAGGTTTTAAATATATAACTTAAATTTTATAAAACCTTGAAAAAAAGTATTTGTAAAACTTTGTCACAAAATTTATAACATTAGGTAAATGAATTACTCAAAAATAATATAATTTAAATTGGGTTTTTTAATTTATAAAAATAGAGGTTTTATGCAAAAATTGTAAAACTTGTTTTATTCTGTCCTAAATAATGTAGGATTTATAAAACTATTTTTTTTATGATTTTTGGAGCCCTAAAACGGTTTTTAAAAAATTATACAGACCTGGGGGTTTGAACCCGGGTCTGTTCTGAACATGCTTGGTAAACAAACCAGTGGACCAGGAGCCAATCCTCATTACTGGGTTCGTTTTTGATGGATCTAAACCCATTACTAATAGGGCCAGGTTTAAATGAGGCGCAAAAGAAAAAGAAACAAGCCTGTCGTGGGCCGTGGGTTTCGAACCCACGCCGCCTAGTTCAGGTCCGAGTGTTTTAACCGGCTGAACTAGGTGGTTCGCTGGTCTTGATAGTAAACTGGAAATCTAAGTACAAGAAGTAGGCTTAAATCAAAATCCCCAAATTAGAATCGTAAGAACCCTAATCTGGTTTTTATTTGTGGATTCTGTTCTTGTAAATTAACATGGGGCTTTTGACAAGGACCCAGAAACGAACACAACGACACCAGACTTACGTATTTTGGTGAAGGGGCGTGCGAGAACGACAGGGATGAAGCTCCGACTGATCTTGGTACTCGGCAGGACTCCAGAGGCAAAATGTGGATCGATTGAGGGTCGAGAGCGTTTGTGTGATAGTTCACGAAGGTAAATGAGTGGTTTGATTTAATTAATTTCGTTCAAATCGCTCGATTTTGTTACGATTCGGAAACCACGGCTTTTGGGATTAAAATACGCGTTATACGGTTTGATTTTGGATTAATCGAGTCATGTTTGAGGTCTGGATACATTTGAGAACAATCAGTGCATGATTTCCGGGATTCGAACGCGTTTAATTTCTTGATTGTAATCGGATTTAGCCTCGTTTGACTCCGAATAGTCAAACGAATTTAAATTTTGAATTAAGCCACGATTTGTGGTAGATTGGAATGATTATCGGGTCGGGATAGGTCCGGAATTCGAATTAGCACCTCTGGAAAGCCCACAACAATCCGGGTCGGTCGAATTTAGGTGTTGAAATGCATGAATATGGGCTTGTTTGACTTTGATAAGTCAAAATTCGTGGGTATGGTCAAAATTTAGACCAAAGGTTCAAATTGGAAGATGGTTCAAGACAATTTGTTTTTATAAACATTTAGTTTATTTTAATTATCTCCTATAATTATATATGTGCAAGATTTATATACTTTTAGCCATTTGTATATATATATAGGATTTGAATTATGTGAATCTCATTAGTTTGTATGGAAATTTTAGGGTTTAAGTGGTTGTACGATTGAAATAAAACATTGTACTAGAATCGGATTTGAAATGAGTTACATTGGATTACAAGTAAAGATAATAAAACCAGGAATATTACAGTATCCCCATGTTGAGGGAATTTCGTCCCGAAATTTAGCTAGTTGAGGCGACTGAATCAACAAAAAGGTGTGGGTACTTGAGCTTTATTTGGTCCTCGCGTTCCCAAGTAAACTCGGGTCCACGCTTAGATTCCCAACAAACTTTGACAATAGGGATACGGCTTCGCTTGAGTTTCTTGATCTCACGATCCATGATCTCTACCGGTCTCTCAGCGAAGTGCATCGTTTCGTCAATGCGCACATCGTCAAGAGGTATATGGAGGTTCTCATCAGCAAGACATTTCTTTAGATTGGACACATGAAATGTAGGATGCACATTGCCAAGTGATGGAGGTAACTCGAGTTTGTAAGCCACTTTCCCAACCCTTTCAAGGATCTTGAATGGACCCACATAGCGAGGTGCTAGCTTGCCTTTCCTTCCAAAACGGATCACACCCTTCCATAGAGATATCTTTAGAAGAACAAGGTCACCGACTTGGAATTCCAAGGGTTTTCGATGTTTGTCGGCATAACTCTTTTGCCGACTCTTCGCTACTCGAATGTTGTCACGGATTTGTATGATCTTGTCGGATGTTTCTTGAATCAACTCGGGACCGGTGATTTGTGCTTCACCAATCTCATTCCAACATATAGGAGAACGGCACTTACGACCATAGAGAGCTTCAAATGGGGCCATGTTGATACTTGTGTGGGAGCTATTGTTGTAAGAGAACTCAATTAGGGATAGATGTGAATCCCAATTGCCACCAAAATCAATTACACAAGCCCTAAGCATGTCCTCAAGAGTTTGGATTGTTCGCTCGGTCTGACCATCAGTTTGAGGATGGTAAGCCGTGCTCAAATCCAATCGTGTACCAAGAGCAGTTTGGAGGGATTGCTAGAAACGGGAGGTAAAACGAGCATCTCTATCGGAGATTATGTTTAGTGGAACATCGTGACAACTCACAATTTCGTCAATGTAAATCCGGGCCAATTTCTCAACCCGATAGTCTTCACGGATAGGCAAGAAATGAGTAGATTTGGTGAGGCGGTCAATGATCAACCAGATGCTATCATAACCACTTGAGGTGCGAGGGAGTTTGGTAATAAAGTCTATAGCTAAATTCTCCCATTTCCACACGGGAATTTCCGGTTGTTCAAGCAAACCGGAAGGACGTTGGTGGCCGGCTTTGACTTTGGACCAAGTTAGGCATTTGGCAACATAGAGTGCAATGTCTTTCTTCATACCGGGCCACCAATATTATGGGCGAAGGTCTTGGTACATTTTATCCGCACTAGGATGAATAGAATAACGAGTCTTGTGAGCCTCGTTCATGAGAAATGCACGGAGATCATCGCGATCGGGAATCCAAATACGGTTCAAGTAATAAAGTAAGCCATTAGGTTTATATTCAAGCTGAAGTTCAACACCACACGACATTTCCTCGTACATGTTACCCTCGGTGACTGAGACGTGTTGAGCTTCTAGGATACGATTCTGAATGTCGGTTTGAATTCGGACACAATGAAGCATTACATGGTCCTTACGACTCAAAGCGTCGGCTACAACATTCGCTTTGCCGGGATGGTAACGAATCTCGCAGTCATAGTCGTTACGGAGTTCAACCCAACGTCGTTGCCTCATATTGAGCTCTTTTTGGTTGAAGATATGTTGGAGGCTTTTGTGGTCGGTGAACACCACACATTTTGTGCCATAGAGGTAATGTCTCCAAATCTTTAATGCGAATACGACCGCACCCAACTCGAGATCGTGTGTCGTATAATTCTTCTCATGAATCTTAAGTTTCCTTGATGCATAAGCGATCACCTTGCCTCGTTGCATGAGAACACAACCAAGACCTTGGTTGGAGGCATCACAGTAGACAACTAGATCATCATTCCCATCAGGGAGAGTCAGTATAGGAGCATTGCACAACTTTTGCTTGAGAGTTTGGAAAGCTTCTTCTTGCTTTGGTCCCCATTCATAAGGTTTACCCTTGTGTGTCAAAGTAGTGAGGGGGACATCAATCTTAGAGAAATTTGAGATGAAACGACGATAATATCCCGCAAGACCAAGGAATGAACGAACTTCGGTGGGGGTCTTAGGGGTATTCCAATTCTTAACAGCTTCGATCTTAGCAGGGTCAACATGGATACCCTTTTCATTGACGATATGACCTAGGAATTGAACCTCTTTTAGCCAAAATTCACATTTGGAGAACTTGGCATACAGCTGCTCTTTCCTCAAGAGATCCAAAACCAATCTAAGGTGTTGCTCATGATCGGCTTTAGTCTTGGAGTAGATTAAGATATCGTCAATGAAGACGATCACGAATTTGTCAAGATACGGTTTGCACACGCGATTCATGAGATCCATGAAAACTGCGGGTGCATTGGTTAACCCAAAAGGCATAACCATGAACTCGTAGTGACCATACCTTGTTCGAAAGGTAGTCTTTGGAATATCTTTCTCTTGCACACGGAGTTGGTGATAACCAGATCGAAGATCAATCTTTGAGAAGCAAGTAGAGCCTTGAAGTTGATCAAAGAGATCATCAATTCTAGGCAATGGATAACGGTTCTTGATGGTAAGCTTGTTGAGTTCGCAGTAGTCAATACACATGCGGAATGATCCATCCTTCTTCTTGACGAATAAGACGGGTGCACCCTACGGTGAATGACTTGGACGGATGAAGCCCTTGTCGGAGAGCTCTTGGAGTTAGCTTGCAAGTTCTTGCATTTCAGAGGGTGCAAGACGATATGGAGCTCTCGCCACGGGGTTAGCTCCGGGTACAAGATCAATGCGAAATTCTACTTGCCGAACGGGTGGAAGACCGGATAGATCTTCGGGGAATACTTCGGGAAAATCCCGGGTGATGGGGATGTCTTGAATACTCTTCTCTTTGACATCCTTTTGAACAACATGGGCTAAAAAAGCCACGTACTTCTTTCGTAAGTACTTTTGAGCAGTAGTGCATGACATTAGCTTGAGTCCTTTGCAAGGCTTTTCACCAAAGACTCTTAGTGTTTCTCCCGACGGTAAAGGTATTCGGATGCACTTCTCAAAACATATGACTTCGGCATGGTGATTCGACAGCCAATCCATGCCTATGATGATGTCAAAACCTCCCAGTGGCATTGGTACGAGGTTGATTGAAAATGTATAATCATTGAGTTCTAGTGTGCAGTCATGGATAATGGAGTCTATTGTAAGAGAGTCACCATTTGCTACTTCTACGGTGAAAGTTTTCTCTAATTTGGATCGTGTTTTAGCAAGTAAGGGTTCAAAGTTAAGTGACACAAAACTCTTATCCGCACCGGTATCAAATAAAACGGAGGCATATTGACTATTAACAAGAAACGTACCGTTGACCACATCATTGTTGGCCTGAGCTGCATTGGCGTTTATGTTGAACGCACGCCCACGAGTTCCACCTTGTTTAGCATTGATAAGCTTCGGGCACTGATCACGGAAGTGATTTGGGTTACCAAACTCATAGCAAGCACGCCCATTTGCAATAGCGGGAACACCTGGATTAGCCACTTGTTGGTTGGTTTGAGCTGGTTGGTTGACTTGACCTGCAAGTGCCTTGGCTCTACAAACATTGACCTTATGGCCATATTTTCCACAGTGGGTGCAAAGGCGGCAGGGAATGTTTTGGAGGTGGTGATAATTGCAGGTGGCACAGAGTGGGTAGACCCCAACATATGGCTTCTTGGCTGGAGCTTGAGCCATGGGGGCAACTTGGTTAACAGGGGTAGCAGGAGTGACCACAACATAATTCTTAGCCTTTCTCTTCTTATTATTGTGGTACGGTTCAGTTTTGGCTTCTTTGTTGTGTGTAGGAGGGGTTGTGGTGTCGGGAACTTTCTTGGTGCCTTTTCTAGTAAGAGTCCCTGCTTTTACATGGTTATCGGTCAAAGTAGCAGATAGTCGGATAACATCTTCGAGTGTTGCGGGATTTCTCCCTAAGACGGTATCCTGAATCTGCCTAGGCAATCCACCAATGTACTTCTCAATGTAGCAGGATAACGGTGTGACCATATGGGGCACAAGGAGACTTAGCTCATGGAACCGGGTTGTATAAGCCAAACTTTCACCACTGTCTTGGGTAAGATCCCAAAACTCAGCTTCCAGCTTTTTCACCTCATTCCGAGGACAAAACTCTTCGGTCATTAGTCTCTTAACCTCATCCTACGGTAAGGCCATTGCTGTTTTCATGCCTCTAGTTCTCTTTTCCCCATTCCACCACGTGAGTGCCCGTTTTTGAAAGACACTTGTGGCATGACAAACACGGAGGTTATTGGGGCAGTCACTATTGAGGAAGGTGCCCTCAATGCTTTTGAACCATTGAAGGAGTCCTGTGGCTCCCTCGGTACCATAGAACTTAAGAGGATTACATGAATTGAAGTGTTTGAAGGTGCATTGTGGTGGGTTCGCACCACCACCACCATTAGTTCCATGGTTAACACTGGTGGCTCCATTAGCTTAGGTGAGTTGAGTTACAAGTTGTGCAAGGATAGCAACAATGTCGGTGTTGTTGTTGGTCACGGCAGCACGACGAGGAGGCATTCTATAGATTTTCACAAAACAAGAGAAAAAAAATATAAGAACTTGTGAGAGTTGCTTGGATTTTAAAAGGATAAGATAATAAATAAAATGGTTAATCATAGTTTGGATTGTACTCAAATAGTGACATAATCACATGAATAATATGACACATTAAGGTTAATTAGACTTATATAACTTTCAAGGAGACGTGCTTTAGCCTATAAGTAAACACTCATCCCGTGAATTCTCAGGAAAGCATACGGGTCCCTCGGTTGATTGAGATTTATACGAAATGCTTTCCTAGACAGAAAACCCAGAATACAGGTGTCACCCTTCCAGATTGCACGTGTCCTCTAATAATTAACAAAGTTTAAAACCTTAATGAAGAAATAAATAAATTTTATAGATTTCGATTCATGAAATTTCCACATGCTATGACGGTGATGACAGAGAAACAGGTAAGAAGGTTATGAGGCTTAGGGTATGGGTAGGGATATTGTTTTATTTAATTTGTTATTTAAGTATAGTTTAATAAATCATGAATTTTTAACAATTAAGGCATCAAATGAAATAATAATTAACATAATAAGCATGTAACACATAGCATGTAGCACACAACACATAATCACGAAGCATGACATAATGGGTGTCCTAAAGTTATAATCTAGGTCAAGGGTGTCTAATAACCTAGTTCCCTATAAACCTGGCTCTGATACTAATCTGTCACACCCTAACCGACGGCGGAAACGTCGAGGCGGAACATGTAGACTGTTCATGAGCACAAGGTTGACTAAATTGAAATATATTAATCATTCAAATTCATTGCATAGTTTCAAAACAAACCAATTACAACCAAGTACAAACAGATACGTAAAAGAAATGCATAATATTCTTTATTAAATTTTCAACTAAGTCCAAGTCCTATGTGAAGCATGTCTTGATCAAACTCACACATTATCACCTGAAACATTAATAAAATAATGTCAACTAAAAAGTTGGTGAGCATACACAGGTTTGTACATAGATAGTATATAAATGTGAAAGATCAAATCCTTACATATCATGAATAAATAAGGCATTTATGGGGAGTAACTAATGTGTAACCAAAGTACAATCAACCCTTTGTAACTAGTATGCAAATTGTGTTGTCGGTAACAATCACCCCAATCTGGGTGGGTTTGTCAGACTCAATAGATCTATCATTGTTAACCGTCGGCTTATTAGTTAATGATTGCACATCAAATTTGCACACAAATAGTCAACACGTATATAAAGCTCAAATTTTGCACACATGAATATAAATAGGATTTGTGTTTTGTGTAGTTTGTGTAAGTGTAAATAGTTGTGTGTATAGCGTTCATGTTTCACCTCAAAAGTGTAAAAGAGTAAAATGGGCTATGTAATACTCACTTGATTCAAAGGTGTAACTAGCACACGAGATTAGATAGCAAATTTGTCCTTGTAATTCACCACGTTAACCTAGAGTGTAATATACATTAAATTAATAACATGTACGATAGTCTGGGTCTAAGTCTAAGATTTAATCGGATGCGTGTACGAAAGGTTTGAGTTGTAGGCTGAAAAGGAATGTGTAGGTTAATTGGAAGAGTGTTTTATAAATTGAAAGGTTGAAAATAGATAATTTAAAGTTTGGTTTGAATAACTAAATAAATTAAATAATTGTCATTTAATTATCTAATTATAAAAGTAGAATGTAAATAATCTGAAATATAAATTAAATAAATAATTTTTCTCTATCTATTTATTTATAAAGATGTGAAAAATAATATTTATTTATAAGATTAACTTTAAATATAATTTAAACGCTAAGTGTATTGGTAAAAGTAATTTAGATCGATAATAAATACATTTATTTATTTATTCATCATTTGAAATGGTTATGTTAAAATAAATAAATTTACTTAAAAATTGACATGTATTCTTTAAATATATAAAAACTATATATATTTAGATGTAGTATTATTAGGTTTTAAATATATAACTTAAATTTTATAAAACCTTGAAAAAAAGTATTTGTAAAACTTTGTCACAAAATTTATAACATTAGGTAAATGAATTACTCAAAAATAATATAATTTAAATTGGGTTTTTTAATTTATAAAAATAGAGGTTTTATGCAAAAATTGTAAAACTTGTTTTATTCTGTCCTAAATAATGTAGGATTTATAAAACTATTTTCTTTATGATTTTTGGAGCCCTAAAACGGTTTTTAAAAAATTATACAGACCTGAGGGTTCGAACCCGGGTCTGTTCTGAACAAGCTTGGTAAACAAACCACCGGACCAGGAGCCAATTCTCGTTACTGGGTTCGTTTTGGATGGATCTAAACCCATTATTAATAGGGCCAGGTTTAAACGAGGCGCAAAAAAAAAGAAACAAGCCTGTCGTGGGCCGTGGGTTTCGAACCCACGCCGCCTAGTTCAGGTCCGAGTGTTTTAACCGGCTGAACTAGGTGGTTCGCTGGTCTTGATAGTAAACTGGAAATTTAAGTACAAGAAGTAGGCTTAAATCAAAATCCCCAAATTAGAATCGTAAGAACCCTAATCTGGTTTTTATTTGTGGATTCTGTTCTTGTAAATTAACATGGGGCTTTTAACAAGGACCCAGAAACGAACACAACGACACCAGACTTACGTATTTTGGTGAAGGGGCGTGCGAGAACGACAGGGATGAAGCTCCGACTGATCTTGGTACTCGGCAGGACTCCAAAGGCAAAATGTGGATCGATTGAGGGTCGAGAGCGTTTGTGTGATAGTTCACGAAGGTAAATGAGTGGTTTGATTTAATTAATTTCGTTCAAATCGCTCGATTTTGTTACGATTCGGAAACCACGGCTTTTGGGATTAAAATACGCGTTATACGGTTTGATTTTGGATTAATCGAGTCGTGTTTGAGGTCTGGATACATTTGAGAACAATCAGTGCATGATTTTCGGGATTCGAACGCGTTTAATTTCTTGATTGTAATCGAATTTAGCCTCGTTTGACTCCGAATAGTCAAACGAATTTAAATTTCGAATTAAGCCGCGATTTGTGGTAGATTGGAATGATTATCGGGTCGGGATAGGTCCAGAATTCGAATTAGCACCTCTAGAAAGCCCACAACAATCCGGGTCGGTCGAATTTAGGTGTTGAAATGCATGAATGTGGGCTTGTTTGACTTTGATAAGTCAAAATTCATGGGTATGGTCAAAATTTAGACCAAAGGTTCAAATTGGAAGATGGTTCAAGACAATTTGTTTTTATAAACATTTAGTTTATTTTAATTATCTCCTATAATTATATATGTGCAAGATTTATATACTTTTAGCCATTTGTATATATATATATAGGATTTGAATTATGTGAATCTCGTGAGTTTGTATGGAAATTTTTAGGGTTTAAGTGGTTGTACGATTGAAATAAAACATTGTACTAGAATCGGATTTGAAATGAGTTACATTGGATTGCAAGTAAAGATAATAAAACCAGGAATATTACACGTTATATTCATTAAGGAACAGTTAGTCGGCGGTATCCACTGTTCCGTTATGAAATACTAACTCCCCTATCGAAAAGGTTAGGGTGAAGGGGGCACAACCCTCATTCAAAAAACTACCCTAACAAAATATCCAATGAGGGTGTGATACCTCATTTTTACCCAAATACTACCCTAATACCCAAAATTGATGGGGGCACAACCCTAATACCCTCAAAGTTTTACAACGGCCCTATTTGTGTAATTGTTCTCGGGTAAATATACCCGCAAATCACTACACGTGAGTGAACCCGAGTTGACGGCGGCGGCGTACCCCCGTCAACCCGCCTACCCGAGGGCCTTACCCGAGAATGCCCACTTCACCCTTAGTACTAGTAACTATGACCAACCTTACTTTAAATACATCATTAATTAACAAGGGATAACAATTAGAGTAACACCTTAAACAGAATAATATTTCTAATTACATTTCTTAACTTTTTATTTTTCATTTTAAACAAAACTCATTTTCCAGCTTATTATTCTAGTCAGACAATAGCGAGGGTTGAGTACGGGATCCGTGTCCATGGTTCGATACTTGGTTTTTACCCAAACTATACTACGCTGCGATAGGTACACTTGTCTATTGTGTGTGTTTAAGTTAAGGTAATAATCATTTTATAAATTTAAAACCTGATCTTGTAAAATCATCCTAAAAATATATTTATTATATTTTTATATACCTATGACACTAAATCAGGTCTCACTAGCCTTCACCCCTGTATATGACCGTACGTGGTCTCAACAAATTAAATTTATGTTGGCCGTTTAGCTTCCTATACACCCCCTAAGTAAGGAACCAACATGTCGAATCCAAATTAGCTCTATGAGGAGATGTCTATCCACTATTTGACTTTTGCTATACATTCAAATGACATTATTCTTGATCATTTGTATAAGTATCAAATAAACAAAAAGAGGTAGAAGCACATGCCACCTTTCTGGCAAACATATGCGCGTGCCTGCCTCACACTACTAAAATTTCTCTTTTTTTTTTTGTACAAACTAAATCGGATCATACTCATTTTAATTCATTTATTCATAGTTTAGAAAAAGCTTGATTCACAACTAAAAGCATGAAGTTTAAACATGTGTGATAGATGATCCATCAGGCCCAAGTGAGTAATTACACGATCCAGAAGTGAAAGTATGTATATGTGTAAACCCCGAACCCGGGAACCCGACTTGTTGACACAAACACAAGCTAAGTAGTCATAGACATCAAACTAAATTTAATTCATTGAGCCGGAGATCAAAAAGTCAAACAATGGTCAACGACCCGACCCAAACCTAATTAAAACCAAGTACTAATATCCAAATATCTCAACGAAACAACTCATAATTAAATGTCATCACGGACACACACGGTAACCAAACGCCATCCAGAAGCCGCCAGCTCGCATCTTTTCTTTACCTGAAATACATGTTTAAAACGTCAGCTACGCTGAGTGAGTTCTATAGTAGTTTATTATGGATATTAAATCAAGAAACTGTTATAAAAATGGTTCAAGTCTCAAAGGTTTTAGCTCATAAATGATTTATATCAAAACAAGTAATCATAATCAACAACATTCATTTATATCCCGTTCACCGTATCCGTAGACACAAGAAAACACAATCTCCCGCCTAACTGCCGTCAGACACAATAACCCGTTCACTAACGTCAAAATAGTGTCAAGCTTACGCTTGACCACCCGCCACGACCGCTAAGCACGTGATACGCTCTCATGCACAACATGCAAACATAACGATTATTAAAAACAAATTTTAATCACAAGACATCGTCTACGCATGCTTTTACCAAAACTTGCTACACATGTATTCATGCCCAAAACGTTAAAACATTTAAAAGTGGGCGATAGAAACTCACATTTGCTCAACGCACTTCGATCTCTGGAACTCGCTAACTCCTCGTGTTATCCTTTTGACCTCATACCTAAAATGCACACAACAAGCGAGTCAATACACGACTCGACACTTACACTCTTGCTTACTCGCTTATTACGACCACGTGCATGTCCACCCGCGCATGCATGTCACCATGCATGGTCCGTATGCACCACTTAACCATTCGTTCAAGACCCATGCGTCCCTCGGGTCACCGATGTGACAATTCGACTTTTCAAGTTAACCCCGTTAGTAATTATGTTAAATATTCTGTTAAATCCTAACCAAGTTAACTCAATTCTAAAACCAAGGGATCATTTATGTCGAAGCTGAAGTTGCAAGGACTGGTTTTGTAAATTACCAGAAACCCTAGTAGGCACGGTCGCGCCTTGTTTTGGCACGGTCGCGCCAAGTGCCTTGGCACGGTCACGCCTCTTGTCAGTTGAAACGTACACGCAGTCTTTAATCGCAAATTCGTTCGATTCCGTAACCGTTCTGCACGTTCCTACCTTTAACAAGCATCATTAAGATTTTAAACCTCGTTATTACTCCGAATTAAACCCAATTATGGTCATGATTACCGTAACCGTCGACCCTTTATCAAACATCAACACATTCGATCATTTCTCGTATTACTCTCACGAATTGAACGAACACACACCTAAATCGCACCTGTTAGAACCTGTTGCACACTCGAATTTGGCCGGAATCGCTGCAATGGTCGCCGGGGATCGAAGTCGACGACGACAGAATTTGTTCTAGTCGGGAACCTTCAATTCGAGTTCATTTCTGGTAATTCCCTTCCTGTTTACTTTCTTTTTTACTTCATGATGAATAGCCCTGTGATTATTTAGGCTTACAACATCAAATCGGTGATGAACCAATTCTAGGGTTCATCACATTCGGGGTTTAATCGATTACCAGTCCAGGCTTAATCTCAATCAAATTAACCTATACTGATAGATTCGAAGAGTTCTGTTTTCTAAAACCCCAATGTCCTTTTGGTCAATCGCGATCGAAACCAAACGGATTTGGATTTTTGGGTTATTTTATTAAACTCTATGTCTGTGTATCCGGGAGACACGGTCATGCCAGGTTTTAGCACGGTCGTGCCTCACACTTTGACCCGGTCGTGCCTCTTGGCTAGACCTGGTCGTGCCTCAGAACCCTAGACACGGTCGTGCCTGGCTCAGACACGGTCGTGCCTAGTGATCAGTTTTGTTGTCTTCTTTTTGATCAACACGGTCGCACCCCTGACTAGCACGGTCGCGCCCGTGACCTGAACGCGGTCATGCCTTGTCTTAGGCGCAGTCGTGTGTGAGAAAACATTTTTTCAAAATGTTTGATTAATATTTATATTTTCAAAACAATAATTATTATATTATATTAATATGTTTTAAAACCGAAAAACCACCCGTAGACTCGGGTTTAGTCTTGTAAATCGTATCCGTTATTTAAAGCTTGTTTATAAAATAATATATTATTTCCAATCATTGAACACAAATTAAAACGATGTATATATTTTTATATTATTATTATTTGTCACTCGTCGCAAATCGCAGTTTTTCTTAATTGGATAATTTAAGAATTCTTATTCCCGTGGAAATGTTCGTCTACTCTTGATTATTAGAGCGTTTCTTTAGGACGTTCAATCTTCCGTGTTGTCGTCACATATTCCATTGTATCCCTAATTGTTATGTGTATAATTCTAGGGCATACGTAAGCCGTTGCAGGCTAACACTCGTGGTTCCAAACTTATTCTTGTGTGATTACTACCTACGCCGTTCAGGTGAGTTTTCATGGCCTCTTTTACTGTTATACAATTTGGGGGAGAAAACATGACGTAAACATTTTTGGTTATGTAATTCATATATGTTATCACTTGTTGAACTATGCGTACACATCTATCACTAAGTCCTCACATCGGACCGTTAATATGAACATAGCGAGGTAAGTTGAGTAGTACTACTAGGTTTGACAAACCTCACCCATGTTAGTCGCGCTAACCCGACTGGATGTCGAACGGGTGCATTCTTGACCTAAACATGCACCATGGTTGATAGGCCTGGTGGGAGACAAAAACATAAACAGTCAGCTGTCGGTTGCGAGCGCATTAGTTAACATGATTATGAGTTAGCTACCTATTGATTTATATATTGAATGTACATTAACCTATTGAACTTTGTTGCAAACTGAAACCTATGAACTCACCAACCTTGTGTTGACATCTTTTCTTACATGTTTTCTCATGTCGCTTAAGATAAGGCACAGATGCACGCATAGGGCATTCATGGAGTCTTATGATTAAATTATAAATTATTATTGTTGAATTGCTTTGTACTTTGTTTTGGACTGAACACTTTGGGACTTTTCTTGGGCGCGTTTGTTTTGCGCATTTACTTTCGTTTTACGCTTCCGCACTTACTTTGATCAATTATGATATATTTTCATTTTAGTCCCATATAGTGTCATTCAATGTAACTAATGACTGAGATCCTGGTTTGTCACTTCCCAAACAGTAAAACTCTGTTAGTTGAAATTAGGGGTGTGACAACCGAACTCGCAAAGCAACAACCCGCTACCTCGGGTATAACATGGTTCCATCCTCGCACGTCCACTCCTCGTGGCAGATTCTCGCACAGCCGCCATCCGCCTGCCTTTCGGCTACCACGGCCTTCGGTCGGCCACCCAGCCGCCGCCCGTCTCCACTTGCTGATGTCGTGCCACCTGAAGCCACCACATCTGCATGACTCAGCCTATGAGCCTCCCCTTACTGCTGTCGTGGCCTTCCTACGCCGCCACCGTGTCATCACGACCCCCTCGGGACTGCTACAGCCGTGAACGGCTACCCCCCGCGTGGTATCGGGTCCTTCGCTTCCCTCCGTCGGCCTCATAACCACCCCTAAACCTCCTTCGGGTTCTCGATCAACATCATACCTTACAATCGGATGATTCATGTGAGCCGAATACCCGATCGAACCTGTCCTTCATGAGAATCACTCTTTGTGCAAAACCCTAATACCACAAATGCGTTAACAATGGTTCCAACGAATGATTATACGGAACGAGGGATGAAATATTAAGACGTTTTACCTGGAAATCGCCTTGGCACTTGAAACCCTCACCCTTCTCGTCTCTCTCGATTATGGCAGCCGCAAAACACCCGAATGGGGTTTCTCCCCCATGCGTAACACCCTAAATGGTGTGTCCCTTGGACCGGGCTTGGCCCCTCACGTGCCACCTACTTCTTGTGCTCGGCCCGTTACGTGGTTTTTATTAAATTCCTTCTAAAGTCTCGTTAATTGCTCGTTGCCCCTTAATTATTTGAATATATACCCATCCTCAGTACTCCCAGTTAGTTTTCTAATACATTTTCCGATTATTACATAATTTACAAGACCCGTGCTTTATCCGAAAAACCGAAATGTTACAATATGTCATATGGGTACATGCTTATATAGGAATGTGACTATGCGTTAAACATGTGTGTGAAATGTCTTTGGGATATACTGTGTTAGGCATGTGTGTATGTCTTGGGGATATAAAGTGTTATTCAAGTGTGTGGACGTAAAAAAATGAATTTTGGTAAGTGAATATAAACATGAATCAACAAGCGTAGGTGAGCATGGATGTGAATCACCATAGGTAAGTGAATATAAATAGGTATCGTCATGGATAGGTGAACATAAATGTAAATCACAAAGGGTAAGTAAACATAAGCGTGTAATAACGTGGGCAAGTGAATATAAATGGGTATCAGAATGGGTAGGTGAACATAAATTTAAATCATGGGTAGGTGAACATAAATATGAATCACCAAGGGTAGGTGAACATCAAAATGTAACACCGTGGGTAGGTGAATATAAATGGGTATCAGAATGAGTAGGTGAAACATAAATTTGAATTACCAAGGGTAGGTGAACGAAAACATGTAATACAGTGGGTAGGTGACTGATGTGTGTTAAGTGTACATAGATTTTTAATAAAAAAAATTTACAAATTGGGTTTAAATTTAAGAAATGATCATCACCTTAGACTAACTACACACCATAGACAAACTACACACACAACAGACAAATGCACATATCATATAGTAGTATAACTTGAAGTAAGAACCGATTATCAATCCGTGGACACAATGACTTCTAAAACTAAACCTTCTATTTAATCCATCAACAAGGAGTGGTTTGTGAATATTGAAATTAATCTAAATTACTAACAAGTTAACCAAAAAAAGATATGTAACCAATATCAAATGATATGATTATGTCAATATGAAGGATAAACTAAGCTCTCGTCAAGGATATCTAATTCTATAAATCTTTGAAAAGTTAAAACAATAAACATATAACAACCACCTCGAAATACATAAAGTAGACAATGATACAACTATTCTTAAACTCATGAACATCATATCACGATTACACAACCTAAGGATCTATGCTAATAAACCATAGAATCACATGACCAATGTCACGAGTGGTTCACAACACATACCATGGTTTTCTCAAGCATAAGCATACGGATGAACATTTGTCAAGTTCTACTAAACGATCAACATTCATTCACCATTCCTAGTCAAATGCCATAAATTATATACAACATATGCAAATCTATGAATAAATGCTATAACACATACGACTTTTCAACATAATGGCTACACCACCCACGAGGTTGAGTATTTCATCAAACTAGCACAAACACACACAATCATTGAAGAATAATCATACATCATCATAAAATTAACCTAATCAAAACCAAGATTTGTGTACAAGTTGTTAAAGCATGATAAGTTTCATCTAACCTAAGTGATAAAAGGAGTTTAGCCCACAAGGCTTAAAAATCACAACCGCACTTGTAAACATGGTAGATCTAGTAATCAAACCAAGAAACCAAGAAGAGGCGGGTTGTGTGGTGTTAAATTCTTCTTAAAAGTGTTCGATCTTCACTCTTGGCCTTCAATCTTCCAAGAATCACCTAAAGGAATTGAGAGTACTAAGATTTGGTGTAAAAAGTTAGATGATATGAAATGAGGGTTAATTAGGTATAAAAAGTTGGATGATATGAAATGAGGGTGAATTGGGTATAAAGACACGAATCTGGACCGCACATGATTGTGTCGACATAGACATTAGAAATCTGCGGTAATACATCTCGGCAACCGCATGACTTGGCTGACACACTCGATCCGTGACCTAACATGGCCGTGTAGTGTATTTTCCTTTCAGAAATTTAAATTTTTAGTTTTTCAACAAAAATCATCAAGTCCCCATTGAAAACTGCTAAATTTAAATACAACACAAATAAGGGTTTAAACGTATGGATTTGCAACCAAAAACATTTAAAATGCATGTGAATATGTACTATTAACATGTATAATCATTTATATATCAGTGAACATAACGTGTAACACCGTGGGTAAGTAAATAAAATATTGAATCATAGGTGGGGATGGGATTTACATGGCCATAATGGGTGATGTGATTTATTGTGGGTTTAGGTTAATACTTAGGCTATTTGATGCGGGAGCATCAGATCTAATTGGACCTGCTGGAACCTGAACTTGGAGACTTGTTGGATTGATTAGAAGGTGATATTTTATTTAAAGAAGATCAAGACGTTATTTTTTATTTTATTAGTTTACCTTATATTATTATATGTTTATCTTGTTTCCATGTTTATCTCCTTTGGTTGTTTGGTATAAGTAGGGTTTTGGTTGTTTAGTTTTGGGATGATGATTGATTTGAATTTACAAGAACTTTGTTCTTGAACCTTTCGGTTCCTTTTGAGACTTTGATTAACTATTTGTTCTTAAGACATTTGATTGCTTCCGTATCTGCATCATTTGGTATAAGAGCTTTGGTTGTTTCAAATGGCTCGTGGAGAAGATGGACGCACTGTTCGTAGAACCGTCGACCGAGGCAACGATAGAGTTGATCCTGACCCACGGGATCTAAAGATCAAACGACTCCGGCGATGAGTCCGAGACCTCGAGTTACAACACGAGATCAGACAACTCAAGCAAAGGATTCGAGATCTTATGGCATCAACGACACTAAAGGAAACTGAACCAGAGCAACCCGCCTGGTGCGAGTACTTTGGGGAGGAGGAGTATCCTTCATGTGGCGATTACAATTATGGTTCTCCACCTGTGTATGATGTATACGGGGATGAGAAAGAGGGTATATGGGTAACCGATATTTTGAGTGAAACAAGTATTACCGGTAATGATTCTGTAGCTACTAGTTGCGATGTGGAGGCTAAGGGTGGTTACACGGTGGCTAATGGTAGCGTAGCTTTTGCTGGAAGTGATGATCTGGTCCTGGAAACTAGTGGTGCATCGATGGTTCATGGCGATCATGTTACAATCGATGGTCATCCGGTCTGTTTGGAAAGCCCGAATTTCATGCACGAGAATGCGTTGGATTTGAATGCAGGTTCTATGAAATCTTATATTCAATTTCAAAACAAGATTGACATTACCATGTTTGAGAATCAGTCGGCATACACAGGTGTCATGCAAGAAAATACTACATGTGGGTATAAAGAATTAAATCGGGATAAAATAGATTGGCTCAGATGCCCAAGACATATTCTAATTATTGGATTGGTGGTGGAGAACAATTACCCATTGATTAGTGATGATGTCAATAACCATATAAATGTGGGTAAAAAAGAACGCATGGATGCCAGGCATGAAAACTCTCAGCGTGGGCTTCACCAAAAAAATTGATGGTTTTGGGTTAGGTAAGCCTATTAACATTTCTATAAAGTTAACGTGTGGGGTTCCTTTCGACCCGGGTGGCTTTAATCCGGATACAAAACTCGAGGACGAGGAGTATGATGCAGGAGCATCCGGTTCAATTGAACCCAAAACCATACGAAACTCGTACCCGTGGAAGACCCGTTAAAGTTGGATGGAAGATGGCTATTTATTTGGAAGAGATCACTACAATATCTTTTATTTATTTAAATTTGAATTTCCTAATCTTTTATTTAGTTTCCTATTTGATTTATGATTCATAATTATAAAATGGGATTTAAGGACTATTGTTTAGGAGGTTGATTATTTTGTTTAAGAAAACATTGAAGCTTTAGGCTTTTGTCGAATCATTCTGTTCGAAACCATTGAATGAAATTATTTTCTTATTGAGCCATTTGAATGCGCTTCTAAACTGCATCACTTGGTATAAGAGCTTTGGTTGATTCAAATGGCTGTTTGTGGAGTGAATCATCATCTCAAGCGCTGAACTGCCGATAGAGGCAGCGATCGAGTCATGTTCAGTTCACAAGGTTGCAAGTTTCAGGAAACCAACCCAGAAGTTTTCATCGGGGATGAGAGCCATGGGAAGGAGGAGTATCCTAGAGGTTGTAGCGATATCTATCCATCACCTCCATGTTTCGATGATTATGGAGACGAAGATATGAGAAAAGAAGGTTATTTATGGGTTATAAAAGCGTTGAACGGGTTTGTCATTCAAGGGGACGAACCGTTGGAGGGGATTGATTTTTTGTTCGAATCCGATCGTGGTGCAATAGAAAGAATTATGGGTTTGAATGGGAAATCTCTTAACCAAGGGATGGCAGAATATGCAAAAACATCTGCTAGTATTTTTGATGAGTTTTTGAAGGTGCTTACGGTGGTTAAATGTGGGCATACAGAGGTTGAAGATGGTCACACGATGATAGCGAATGGTGGGTTGATTAACTCTGGTGGCTGGAAATTTTTGGATAAAAATTATTCCAAGTTACACATCGAAACAAGATCCCTGATTTTTAGGAATAATTTGAATAGTTCTTCAAAAGGTTTGGACACTTGCAAAAATCAAATTGAAGGGATTAATATTATGGATTCTTTTTCTAAAAATAATGAGATTTGTAGAGATAATATCAACTTACCTAATAGTAAGGCAATTTATGGTGGAATTATCATGCACCTTCCAAGTGTAAATAAGAATTTTAGTAATTCAAAAGAGGAGGGCATTGATGGGTTGCAATGTGAATTATCAAACAGGTCGATTGGGCCATTAAATGGAAAGCAAGGTAGTGGTAAGTCTTGTGATCCATTTCCGTTTGATCCAGGTGGCTTTGATCCGGATACAAAACTCGAGGACGAGTTTTTTTGAAGACGAGAAGTATGATGCAGGAGCATCCGGTTCAATTGAACCCAAAACCGTACGAAACTCGTACCCGTGGAAGACCCGTTAAAGTTGGATGGAAGATGACTATTTATTTGGAAGAGATCACTACAATATCTTTTATTTATTTGAATTTGAATTTCCTAATCTTTTATTTAGTTTCCTATTTGATTTATGATTCCTAATTATAAAATGGGATATAAGGACTATTGTTTAGGAGGTTGATTATTTTGTTTAAGAAAACATTGAAGCTTTAGGCTTTTGTCGAATCATTCGGTTCGAAACCATTGAATGAAATCATTTTCTTATTGAGCCATTTGAATGCGTTTCTAAACTGCATCACCCAAAAAAATGATGGTTTTGGGTTAGGTAAGCCTATTAACATTTCTATAAAGTTAACGTGTGGGGTTCCTTTCGACCCGGGTGGCTTTAATCCGGATACAAAACTCGAGGACAAGTTTTTTTTTAAGACGGGGAGTATGATGCAGGAGCATCAGATCTAATTGGACCTGCTGAAACCTGAACTTGGAGACCTGTTGGATTGATTAGAAGGTGATATTTTATTTAAAGAAGATCAAGACGTTATATTTTATTTTATTAGTTTACCTTATATTATTATATGTTTATCTTGTTTCCATGTTTATCTTCTTTGGTTGTTTGGTATAAGTAGGGTTTTGGTTGTTTAGTTTTGGGATGATGATTGATTTGAATTTACAAGAACTTTGTTCTTGAACCTTTCGGTTCCTTTTGAGACTTTGATTAACTATTTGTTCTTGAGCCATTTGATTGCTTCCGTATCTGCATCACTATTAATGTGCAATTTCTCAATCAGCTTTTGCTAATGTTACGTGTGTAACATATACTTCAGTTAAGGCGCAAGTTGACGATTGATTGAACATCAAACTTTTATCGAAGTCGTTAACAATTTTAGTGTCAGACAAGGTGGTTATTAACGTGTATAATCATAATATTTTGTGTATTTGTTAAAATGTGAACGAGCCTAAATTCTGCATTCAAATATGATATCGGAGAGACCTGGTGTTCCTAGTGACCCAGGTTCAATCCCTGCTCTTCACATTAGTTTCTGCGGCATGCAAATGAGGCCTAACTTAGGTTGATGCACCTGGGTTTTACCCACGCCGATCCCGGGTTCGAGCCTCGGCTCCCCTCAAGCCCGGAAGGGGCCGTATTGGGTGGGATTTTTCCTTGGATGCTCTCCAACTCCGACGCCAAATGGGCCCGGTTAAGACAACATATAGGCCGGAGTTAGACGATGCTCCCCCATGTGACGGGGGTACGACGTCACAACATTCAATGTTCGCAGTTAAAAAAAAGTGAAAAACAAAGGATGATTAATTACAACATAGAAATCCATATACTAAATTCATTTTTTTGGTGTGTTGTTTTATTCTTTAATTTGTGTGTTAAATATATAGTACACTTTTGTTTACTATTAGTTCCAACTTTATTATAAGGCTGATGAGATCTCAAAAAAGTCTCCACTTTCATGTCCTTAACGTGAAGTTAAAGGCAATAACCTTTTTAATCAAATTTAAAACACTTTTTTTTTTAAATTATTATAGTGATTCTTATTCGACTTTATAAATCGAAAATAAGAAACGGTTGCATTGATCATCAATTTATAAGTTTCTTTTACTTGTTTTATTGCTTCTATACAATAAATTATTTGGATTTCCAAATTCCAAGCAAGAATCATTTTTGGCTCGTATTTTCTTTGGTGTGAGTTGTAAAGAAACTCAAGAGTATCGAATATATATACTTTTTTGACTTTCAACATCTATAGAGATTCGTTCAGTTTCTTCGATAAAACGTATGCGAGTCTTATTTACTTCACATGCAAGAAAATGCATGAAAAATCACATCAATACATGAGTATAACAATTTATGTAAAAGGTGTCAAGTTTTTCATTGTGTAAAATATAATAATAGTTATAAACATTAAAAAATCATTATTCTAATAAATGATTCCAAATAATGCCATATTTTTTTTCATTAAAATCTTCTAATTTTTCTTATTTTATTAAGTAAGTTTGAATTTTGAATTTAATTATGTTAATGTTTTTATTTTTTTAAAAAGGTTATATAAAATTTGAATTCTAATTATTACTTAATTAAGTAAACAAAGAATTTTTATTTCTTGTTTTACACATTATTTAAAATTTTTATAGACATCATTGTATTTTTATTTTTTATTAAACAATCTCATGTAATACATGGATATATAACCTATTATAAAATATAATATTCCCCACTTATAATTAAAAAAAATTAAGCACACTTAAACATATAAAAAGTTTTAAGACACGTCCTAACACAAAATTTTGGATATAAGGTACATCTTACCAATGAATAAAATGTGTTCAGTTACCATTTAACACCACAATTAAAACCAAACACTTAATAATTACAATTATTTAATGCACACTAGATTATTTAATTCACTACATTAAATCTTATTTTATTTATAGTACTTAAAATTAAGATTTAAATTTACATTTACTATTTATATTTTTATAACTAAATACTATACCACTTAGGATATTTTAGCTTAAAGTAAATTACAAATTATATCTTTTAATTATATACCAAATTGAAGATTTTATCATTTGACTTCAATATTTACATTTTTTTTGAATTTTTTGCACGTAATTAGTCCTTTTCACTAAGTGATATTAACCTTTTCTGTTAAATCTAATCACATGCATTGCACATGAGGGTAATATTGTCAGTTTACCATTAAAGGATGAAAATGTCATTTTTGTCTAAAATAAATGTTAACCCATTTATTAAAGAAATATAAATTAGTTATCTCTCCACCTTTTTTCAATAATCTCTACACTTTTTTTCAAGACATTGATATGATTTTGAATTATTATTCCAAAAATGATCCAGTTTTCAATCTTTCACTTTTGATTGATTCTTTAAAACCATAGAGGCGTGGCGTGAAACAACATCATCGGCGAAATTTTCTTTTGCTGACTTGGAAAATGTGGGCTGAATTTTTAGGTATGAGCCAGCCATAGATGCTAGTTTTAGTTAATCTACAATTAAGTTGGGCCACAAAATCAGGTTCATGGCAAATTTTGACTTATGGAAAATCCGGCAAAACTTTTGGGCGGAGAGTAGTTCAAATTTAGAGGAATTACTTTAGCCCAACAAATACACTTCAAACTTCAAAGGTGTCGCCTTCAAGTCTTAGGGTAAGTTTGGGATTACTTTTGGAACCTCCTTATTAACTTTTTTAAAAAGTTAATAAGTTAAAAGGTTGTTTGGGTAAGTCAAAATAAGATGAAAAATGTGAGATGAAAAGTTAAAATCCAAAAGTAAGGAGATCCTTACTTTTGGAAATGACTTCTCCAAAAGTCATAAGGAGTTTCTAAAAGTAATCCCAAACACCCCCTTAAACAGTAAAGTTCCGTTGACCACTCACATGGGCCGAATTGACCCACGTCGTCCAACTCCGGATTGATCCAACATGACATGTCAGAAGCCTTGACTCGCCCACACTAGAAGCTTATCAAGATGTCTTTTAACAACTTTCCCACCGGGTTGATGCCCTACAAGGAGTTCCTAATCAGGTCTTTGGGATCAAAAAGGGGTAAAATGACAAGCATTTACAGTAGCTTCTATATCCCCATCTCTATAATTACACTAAGGTCATCCGTAATGCAGGCGTAAGAGGGGGGTGGCGTGAGCCACATTGGATTTTCATGCCCAGGAACATCAGCCCCCTAGGCGTGAAAAGGGGGGACGTGTGGCAAATCACGGGCGTTGAACTTGTAATTTATTTGACTTTTCAGTCAAACTAGCCGTTGATATGGGAATATAGCCGTTTAAAAAACATATTAATTATTTTAATTTTAATCTATTTATCACATTTTCTCAACTAATAAATTCACATTTTCTCAACCAATAACCACACACACCCATTCTCATATTTTCATCTTTTTTTAAATGGAATGGTCATCTACGTCGTCGGGTTCAACGGAAGAAGATGAAGTGATTTGCTGACGCTATGCGTACGACCTACTCGAAGAAGCCGAGAGTTCAAAGAGGGTAACATGACGAGTTCAAGTAATGCGGGATCGGGAAGCAGCTAATGAACGTCTAATACGTGATTACTTTAGTGACAATCCAATGTATGATGAAGAAAATTTTCAAATCCGTTTTCGTATGAGACGAGAACTTTTCTTGCGAATATGTGGTGATTTAGAAAGAGAGTACCAATATTTCTAACAAAGGGAAGACGCGAGACGCATGCTTAGATTTACTGCTTTACAAAAATGCACGTGTGCAGTTCGACAGCTAGTGTATGGTACGGCTAGTGATTCATGGGATGAGTATTTAAAGATGTCTGAAAAAACTGTACGAGATACTCTACATATGTTTTGTGAAGGTATTATTATTATTATTAGTTTTATTATTATTATTATATGGTTTTAGTTCGACAGCTAGCGTATGGTACGGCTAGTGATTCATGGGATGAGTATTTAAATATGTCTGAAAAAACCACACGAGATACTCTACATATGTTTTGTGAAGGTATTATTATTATTATTAGTTATATATTATTATTATTATATGGTTTTAGGTGTGATTAATCTCTACGGCAAGAGATATTTAAGGAGACCGACGTTTAGTGACATTCAACAAATATATGAGGTGCATGAAGCCGTACATGGATTTCCCGGGATGCTTACTACACACATTGGGGATGGACGAATTGTCCGACTGTTTGGCGAGGTCAACACCAACGAGGGGATCATCCACATACGACGTTAATACTTGAAGCCGTTGCGTCATATTATCTTTGGATTTGACATGCATTATTTGGTGTTGCGGGCAAACAACGATATAAATGTTTTGGATCAATCGCCTATATTCGATGACATCATAGACGGAGTCGCACCTGGTTCTTCATTCATTGTTAATGATGTCGAATACGAGCACGGGTATTATCTTGCCGACGGTATATATCCGGAGTACGCCATGTTTTTCAAAGCATATACTAGCCTAATTGGTGAGAAAAGATAAATTTTCAAAAAAGCACAAGAATTGGCATAGAAAGATATCGAACGTGCGTTTGGAGTTTTAAAGAAAAAATGGGCTATGATTAAAAATCCGTGTCGTATTTGGACCAAAGAAAAAATAAGGAATGTTATGTACACTTGCATAATATTACATAACATGATATTGGAAGAAAAGGGCCAAGGCATTTGCTAAAACTATGATGATAACCCGCAGACGAAGCTTGCACAACTAAGCTCGGAAGAGAAACACGCAATTCGTAATGCATTACACGACAGAGATACACATCTAAGCCTATATAGTGATTTGACGGAGCATATTTGGACTAATCATACGAGTGGTGATTGATTTTTTTGTATTTTAATATGTTTGTTTTTTTTATTAAATAAATTTGTAATTTGTTATCTTTATATTTTAAATAAATTTATTTGTATTTAGTTAAATGATTAGTTAATGATTAAAAATTAAATACGGGGCATTAAACTACTACGCACCTTAGTGATTTTGGGCAGTAAAACACCTGTGCTGATTTGGCGGCAACGTGGAGGGGCGTGAAACCAATACGAATAGCCTAAAAATCAATATATTTTCTCTTTTCTTTTCAATTAAATAATGTTTTTTATACCTTTATCATTACTTTTACTCTCTCCTTCACTCACATCCACTTTTAAAAAATATTAAAAAATTAATAGAGGTAAACAATGTTTTCACAAACATACAGTAACATTTTCTCTTTCCTCCACTCACAACCACTCCCTAAAATATACAGAACTCACTCACAAACATATATACAGAACTTAATGTGAATGATCTTAGGGTGGAGGGGGCACCTAAGCCCTCAAGCCCCTTGAAGCCCCATACCATGGGAGTGTGGCACCTCATTTGAAGCCCTATGAAACCTCACGAAACCACGTTGGTGACGACACCCAAGCCTTTTGAAGCCACAAACATAATTTATATGATTAATAAAAAAAAATGAAATATTTTATACCATTTAAATCGATTAGAAGACAAACGAAACACGAAATGATCAAGTCAAAAAAAAAAGTAGAAAACCCTCATTCGTGCTCTGTTTTCCTACGACCTATGTTTTACTCTGCTAAACCATTCACGAAATCTTCTTTTGATTAAGTGTTTTCGATCTCAGAGAAGAAATGGTGAAGGATCGGAAGGGAGGTGTGGCCATGGATCTCAGAAAGAAAACCCGGCGATAGAGTTATTCATATCAAATCTCACTCCGGCGAGTTGGTCATCCATATCAAATCCCATTCCGACGATGATTATCGGAACAAATTCCGAGAGACGTCCAGATCTCGTAAACTCCGATCCGTCGATTATTAACTATCAAGTCTCGATTTTAGAGGGGGTGCGGCGGTTAGGCAACGGTCCACTCAACTCAACGGTAAAGTTTCTCTCCGGTCCACACCACACTACGCTGGGAAGTCATGATCTTAAGCCGAGTGGCGTCGTAGAGGGGTGGGGGCGGTGGCGACGTGGAAACCCCTTGGAGCCGCACTACGCCGTAGCGGGTGCCCCTTCCACGCTTAGTGGAAATAACTTATTGTTTGCAAAAGTTTCAAATAAAGGACGTACAATATAATTATTTTTGAAGTAAAATGACTAAATCTATAACGTGATTTTACATAATTTGTAATTTACTTCTTAGTTTAAAAAATTAAATTATTATAGAATTTTGTTGACACGTCGGATTTGTGTTCCCATTTGTTTGCCAAAGTAAATAATTAATTATGTTATCATATGACCCTAAAAGTCAAGTTAATGGCAATGTTTTGAAATCCGGACCGGGACCCGGAGACTAGAGCGGTCCGGTTTAGTGTGTTGAAACGGGCCTGCAGCGACCCGGCTGGTCGGACCGGGAACCGGTGGTCGAACCGGAAACCCGGTATTATAGTGCGGTTGGACCGGTTTAAACAACGTTAGTGGAAAAGTTCACCGGATCGGATTCCGAACGGATCGCTGGATGACAGAGGATGAAAAGAAGTGGCTTTGAAGCTATAGTGTTAATTTGTTGCCGACGGTGGTGAGCGGGGTCGTTTGGTGGCGGCCGTAACGATACGGATCTGGTAGTGTTGCCGGCTGTGGTGAGACTCCATGCAGATCTGGTGGTTAGCGCAGGTGGTGGTGCTGCCGATAGTGGAGAGATCCATGTAGACAAGAGCATTTAGAGAAATCCCAAGTTGAAAAAGAGAACAATGAAGGAATTTGTTCTTTTACATCTAGGTTAAATCAATTTTTCAAAAAGAACCTTAATAAATCTAGATATGTTATCTCCAGCCCCTCTGTAACTTATTCTTATGTTATCTCCAGCCCCTCAATAACTTATTTTATACACTTCTTCCTTTGAAAACTATATATATATATATATATATATATATATATATATATATATATATATATATATATATATATATATATATATATTATAACGTTATCCAGTTATTAAATCCGGTCCGGTTCTGAAAACATTGGTTAATGGTCAATTACATTATTTATCTATAAAACCATTTGATCTTAAACCTTGGTTTATGTAAACTTACCTCATTACGTATGCAACATATATGCAAACTTACCTCATTACGTAGACAACATATATGCAAACTTAAACTCGTATACATTTATAACTCAAATTTTTTAGTTCCATGTAGTTTGAATACTTATAAAGTTTTCATTTCATTCATATACTAGTATTTGGCTCCTGTGTGTTGGGGCGGGACGTCAATACCGTTTTGCAAAGTTCGTTACGCACATTGCGGCGGTATATTAACATAAAGTTATCTCGAGACCGAAACATGGATAGAAAACCGTTGTATAACGGCACCGCCGTTCTTCGATCGTTATCGGTTTCATTCTTCGCGGTATCAGCACGTTATTGTCAGTCGATATAACATACGATAATAAAAGGCTTGGAGGCAGACCTTAAACGGTCAGATGGTAGTTTCGCTAAAAACAAAGAAGCGAATATAGAAGAAAATCGAAACTAAACAAGAGCAAAACTGGAAATGAAAAAAACAGTTTCGCCTGAACGGACTTAAAGCCCCAAACTCGAAGTTTGAAGGCAATAAATCATCAAAACGATCAAAATAGACCAAAAAAGAAGAATTCCTCCGGTAGGAATGATCAAAATCCCAAATAACAAGCAAAATGGTCGATTTCAAGGTGAAACCGAGAAGATAATGAGCAAAAAACTTTGAAAACGTGAAAAAGTCAAGAAGTGAAGAGAACGAGACAAGAAACCACTAAAATCAAGAAGATTCAAGTGGAAAACTCGTGAATGAATGCGGAAGAAGAAGATGAAATCACATAATCTAGCAAGAATGCTTTGATACCATGTTGCGATAGTAAAATGAGAGTACTTTGGGGGGGGGGATGATTTTTGATTTATAACTCACTAGGTTAAAACCTATGTATTACATGGGTTGAATAAAGACAACTTTTGTAAACAAACAATTTTTATGAATATTTGTATGTTGGATGTTATTGGTGAAATGGTTATTTTAAAAAATATTTTATAAAAAAAGTGTTATATTTTTAAAAATATTTTATGAACAGACATATTTTTTTAAATAATAGACGTTTTATAAATATAATTATAGAAATCATTATTATTTAATAGGAGAGGAAGGCGGAAAACAAAAAAATTTAAAGAAATTTGTATAATTAACAGGAGAGAGATGCGGGAAGAAAGGTCTCGAATCCAAATCGTGGAATATAACGGTATCTTCCTCATTTCTTAATAGAACTAACCCGTATCAAGATTACCGGACGAGGTTATAAAGTAATACAACAGACCGGTGGGAAGAATCCCGTATCCAAATCGTGGAATTATACGGTTTGGATCAAAGACCTTATAATCATGGACTTTTATATAGTCCACGAAAGTTACGATGCCGTTGTCGTATGTTCTGTCCATCGTTTTGTTAAATAATCATAATGGTAAACTTTGAGGCTAAAATATTATGGCATGCCCTTATAAAGATCCTCAACAACCAATGTTTGGTGTTAGGATCTCTTATCATATTTAAATCTAGAAAAACATTTACCCAAAAGTTATTAATCGGACCGATAAAACTCAACTTTTTTGCTTAAACCTAAAATTTTACTTTGACTTAAAACCGATACAACGGTCTAACCCGGTCTTATCCGCAGTTCAAGTCACAAATCATTCTTCTAATTTACCGGGGCTCAAACTTACCAGACTAGTGACCGAGTTCCGGGTATTACCGAGAGCTTTAAACCGGTTTTTAAAACTCGGGGTTAAACTACATATTTTTGTTACCGACATCCAACAACTTGATACCTTGATGCCATATACCTTTTGGTTGTTAAGTAAATAGTTGAAAAATGACGTGTGAAATAAGATCCCCTTTTGTTCATCGCCTCCTCTCTCTGCTGCAACTTTGTTTCTGTTCGATTTTACAATCAAGTGTAAGTTTTTTTTTTACTGATTTCGTTTAGAATAAAGTAGTTGATTGATTACTAGTAAGTCTATTTGATTTCGATTGTAATTTCGATGTAAGTTTAGAGGGTTCTAAATTCTTGTTTTAAGTTTTCCCCGGAGGAGAGGATTGAAAGAAGTAGGAGCTATGAAGCTATCCATGGCCATGGTCATGAGCATGAGCATGTGGTTATTAGTGAAGTCTGGAGAGTTGATTGGTCTTGGAAGCTATGACATTACAGGACCTGCTGCAGATGTGAATATGATGGGATATGCTAATATGGAACAAACTACCTCTGGTATTCATTTCAGATTGAGAGCCCGTGCCTTCATTGTCGCCGAGCCTCAAGGGAAATCCCTAGTTTTTGTGAACCTTGATGCATGTATGGCCTCACAGATTGTTACAATTAAAGTAATAGAAAGATTGAAGGCAAGGTTGGTACTCTAAGATTATTTCTAAGACCAACAAACAAAACAACTATCTATGATTTTAAAAACTAAACTGTTGATAAAGGTATGGCGACCTATACACTGAAGAGAATGTTGCCATCAGCGGGATTCACACTCATGCTGGGCCCGGAGGATATCTTCAGTATGTTGTATATATTATAACATCTCTTGGCTTTGTAAGGCAGTCCTTCGATGTACTTGTGGATGGCATTGAGAGAAGCATTATCCAAGCTCATGAGAATCTTCGTCCTGCTTCTGTCTTTATAAACAAAGGTTTCCCATTTCCATTTCAAGTATTACTATTGATTACTTATAATGAAGCTAGCTTCTATGTTCGGTTCATTGCAGGCGAGGTCTTAGATGCTAGTATAAACCGTAGCCCCAGTGCATATCTCAATAATCCAGAAGAAGAAAGGAGAAAATATAAATATGACACTGATAAAGAGATGACACTCTTGAAGTTTGTAGATGACGAGTGGGGTCCTGTGGGAAGCTTTAATTGGTTTGCCACCCACGGAACGTCTATGAGCCGTACAAATTCGCTGATTAGTGGTGACAACAAAGGTGCAGCTGCACGGTTCATGGAGGATTGGTATAATGAAGGAGTTGAAAGTCATTTACTCACCAAATCTGGAGCTGGTTATTATAAACGTCCTCCTCGAAGAATCTCCAACATAATTAATCCAGACTTTCATCAACACCGTAAGTTTAATACTCAAATCTAGTATTTTGTTTGACCTCTAAATTCATGCTACTACAGATAAAGAGTTGATGGAAATTGCTTCTACCATCCAGTCTTCTCCAGGAAGAAATGTTACAAGTGTTCCAAAACGAGTGAGGAGGCAGTCGGAGGCTCAATTCGTCTCTGCATTTTGTCAGTCAAATTGTGGTGATGTAAGCCCAAATGTGCTGGGAGCATTTTGCATAGACACTGGATTGCCCTGTGATTTCAATCAGAGCACATGCAATGGTAAAAATGAACTGTGCTATGGACGGGGTCCAGGGTATGTCCCTTCCCTCATAATAACAAGAGTGTGCAGTTTTAACATCGTCATTATGCCATATTATTATTTTCTACATGCAGTTACCCAGATGAATTTGAGAGTACACGCATCATTGGTGAACGGCAATTTAGAAAAGCCGTGGAACTGTTCCAAAATGCATCTGAGCAACTGAAAGGGAAAGTTAGGTATCGACATACACATATTGATTTCTCTAACCTTTCAGTCCAATTGCCACAAGTTGGAGAGTCTGTCACAACATGCCCTGCTGCTATGGGCTTTGCTTTTGCTGCTGGAACCACTGACGGGCCTGGAGCGTTTGACTTCAAGCAGGGAGATGACCAGGTTATTATAACCTTACATTACACATACTTTCAGTACCAACTTCTTTTAATTTCTGCAATATAATGATCTTTAGGGAAATGCCTTTTGGAAGCTTGTTGGAGGCTTACTGAAAAATCCAGATGATGAGCAGATCAGTTGTCAGGCTCCAAAACCCATTCTAATCGATACTGGAGAAATGCACGAACCGTATGACTGGGCGGTACATTCCTGATCTTTCATTATGGGTTTACTTATTATTGGTTTTAAACATTACTTTCTTCGCTGTTCTCAATATTGTATAGTAAAGGTATACATGCAGACGATAAAAAAGGGAACCCAATCCCTAAATTTGAACTGAAACAGGATGCTGTTCTCAAACAATACACATCACAAGTTTTTGCTTAATATTCTCAAAAATCAAAATAATAAAAGGTGTAGTGGAGATGAAATGGAAGCTTTATGGATATGAACAATTAATGTGTTGTAAGCTATGTACAGCACCAAACAGATACCGTCACCAGATATTATGTGACAAAGATTTAGGAAGCATACTCTGGACTTATGCATCAAGTATGAAGCCGCTCTCAGAAAAATAAACGAACAATATCACAACTTTTTGGTGTTCTTTCAGTTTAGAATTGATAGATTTGTTGAAGCCCCTCTCTAGTACATAGTTGTAAGTTAGTAATAAGTTTGTGACTTTCATAATAATAGTTACGCTCATGGATCGTCTCTAGGTTATACACCAAACTGCAGGTTTTGCCCATGATTTGCGCTCTTGGTCCAAAATAGTTGATTTTGTATCCTTTTGGTCCCTGAGGGCTGATGTCACTGGAAAACTGTTACGTGTCACTTTGGCAGGCGGAGCCGGTTAAAGGCCGTAAACGATGGTAGATTGCTGAGCAAAGAACCCATCATCATTTCCGCTTGCAGGGAAAAGCCCCAATGCAACGTTGCCCTAAGATTTGTTTGCCATGTCAGTTTCAATTTGTGTTGAAACTATTTGAAGTGCTTGAGTGTAAGAATTAGGGTTGTGCCTTTGATTTGGAACTAGGCTTTGATTTATATTAAACATTACCAGTTAAATGCACACATCATGTTTCGAAATCATTTAGAGGAACTCTCATTAGAGCTATGCGTTTAACTCACAAGTGATATCGATACTAGCTCAAACAACTGAAATTAAGATCCAATCAGGTTCCCACATCGATCGAGTCTTATCACAATCTCATTAGTTTGACTAAACAAACTGATCTAAATCCGATAAATATCAGTTTGGGTTTAAAACTTAACCAGATTGATGTTCTATTCATCTCACACTAGCGTGCCGACCTTGATTTCTCGGACCAGCCTTAGAACAGAAGATGAAATTTTATGATTAAATTGGATCAAAATAATAACAAATATAGAACAGGAGGGAAGTATGTTGGGTTAATCGGGTTAGACGGGTCAAGTCGATTTCGGGTCAGCAGTGGGTTAATGGGTCAGCTGTTGTTTCAATATGTTTGTACTGGAAATGTCATTAGGCTAATTAAGATAATATGATATGAGATGCCAGCTTTATAAGTAGATTCTTGTGCATGCATGTACTTTTTTTAATTGTTGGATGCTGAGTGCCCTCTCTCATCATGATTTATTCAGCCATCCATACTTCCACTTCAGATTTTTCAAATCGGACAGCTTGTTATTCTCAATGTTCCAGGAGGTAATATACTTTTTTAATAATATTGTTGTCTCACTGGATAGTGATTCATCTGGTCTATAAGAAATAATAACGAAACTTAAACAACGTATGATTGTTGGTTGTTTTTTAAACAACATTATATTTGTTTGTTTATGGTATTTGTAGAATTCACGACCATGGCAGGGAGGCGCCTCCGTGAGGCTGTGAAGGAAGTTATGACATCTGGAGACAAAGATATCCATGTTGTGATTGCGGGACTTACTAATACTTATTCACAGTATGTGACTACATTTGAGGAATATCAGATTCAGAGATACGAGGTCTGTACTTGTATATATATTTTATTCTTACAATACAACAAAAGATTATGACTATGTTAACAAACAGGGAGCTTCTACCCTCTATGGTCCACATACCCTGAATGCCTACATTCAAGAGTTCAAGAAATTAGCATCTGCTCTCATCAGTAACCAACCAGTGGAAGCAGGCCCACAACCACCTGACCTGCTCGAGAAGCAAATCAGCCTTCTGACTCCAGTTGTCATGGATGCAACGCCTCTTGGTTCGAGCTTTGGAGACTGCAAGTCGGACGTTCCTCCTGACTCCACATTCAAACAGGGTGATGTCGTTACAGTCATGTTCTGGTCAGCCTGCCCAAGGAATGACCTTATGACTGAAAGCACGTATGCATTGGTGGAGATTTTTGTACAATCTACAAACAACTGGGACCCAGCTTATGATGATGATGACTGGTGCTTAAAGTTCAAGTGGTCGAGGCCTTCGAAGCTGAGTACCCGGAGCTATGCTACTATAGAGTGGCAGATACCGGACGAGGCTGTTTCAGGTGTTTACAGAATAACTCATTTTGGTGCATCAAAATCACTTTTTGGCTCAGTCAGTCATTTCACAGGCTCTTCTTCTGCCTTTGCTGTAACATAATAAGAAATATATGCCATGATGATGCAAACACTATATAAGAAAACCTAGTGGTTGATGCAAATACCTTTATTATCTGAATGTATCAAAGAAACACTATTTCTCATTGCTTTCAACCCAATACTTCTCTTTGCCTCAAGTGCTAAAGCCTATCAAGCTTAAGGCCACTTAGAGCATCTTCAATGGGGTGACCCATGATCGCGATCTTGTTGGATTGCTCTCCTTTCAGCCTCATGGAACCGTTAGCGGCTGATTGTTTTGAAATATTGTGTTTTCAGTTAAGTATTTAAATACATGAGAATCTAATCCAATCCTCAAAGCACATTCTCCTTTATATCACTTTGTTAGTCGATAGTGTTTTCATTACAAGAACAAATGAACGCTATCACGTGTTGTGACGGTGACATTGACTTGGTTAATTATGTAAAGAGATGCGCATGAATTTGTAGCGGCTCAATTTTGAATATCGAAACCTAATGGAAATAGCATGTTGCAACGAGTATATTCTGAAATCAACAAAAAGTTACATCATTGTAAAAATGAGCGTTAAAGAAACGCAAAAGCGAATTTAGAAAAAAAAGCTGAAAATTACATTGTTATGAAGATAAGTGCTGAATGAAAGAATGTGCGTTAAAAAGTTGTGTATTTGTGAAAAAAAAGCGTTTTTTAGGCAAGCGTTACTTGTGAGCGCTACCATGGCTCAGTTTTGAATAAAATTAATATCGAAACATAGATATAATTAAGTATGTTGCAACATTACATTAAGAATTTTTTTGGTTTGGTATTTTTGGATTGCAAAAAATAAAAACTTAAAGTTGAATGGATATTATATTATAGCTATAAACATAATATTGCAGTTCAACCATAAAACATGTTTATTCAGCATTCATTCATGTTACATGAACCCCCCCAAACCTAGGTCACATTCCATAATCTTCACACAAACCTGCAATCACAAACAAAAGGATATAAATACAAACAAAACTACCCAAGAATCCATCTGCTACATTCCATTCACAAAGGCTTGCCATAAAGATCAAACTAGTGATCATTATCACTTTTTTTGCTAAATAAAGTTATGTTTCAAAATTCACTTTGCTTGCTTTGGTAAGTTATAAAACTTGATCTGGTTTGGACAGCATATTCTTAGTTATGATGCAAAATGACAAAGGTCAAAATAAATGCTTTACCACTTGCAAATACATACCTTAAACTCCATTTAGGGTGACCACGACTTTACGTGCAGTTGGTTCGTCACGATGCTCACACAGCCATATGCCCTGCCATCATTAAAAAAATAGCAAGATAAGATAATAAACTATTATGTTTAGCATAAATATATATTATTCATTTTAATCTCGATACAGAATAAGTTTGATGGCTTATTCTAATTCCCCATGCTATGGATAATGGATCATGCCAGTTTGAAATGCAACTTACAGACTATTAATCCATTGCAATGCCATCAATGGAAGATGTTATCAAATTTTGCACATTGCCAAAGGTAGGTATGTAGATGTTATTAATTCAAATAGTATGTACATTAGAGAAAAAAATGAATTAGTAATGAGCCTTAGAAACACAACATTCTACTTGCACCTTGATACCAACCATTGAAATTGTTATATTTATGATAAAAACCCAAATGAGAATCAACAAAAGAAAATAAGATTTACCTGCCAGGTTCCCATGTTAAGCTGTCCATTGGTAATTGGTATCCTGTGATGACAACTGTCAGAATGCACTATATACACACAAGAACAAAAACAAATACGAAACTTACGTAAGAGCACAGCCAAACATTGATGACTTGATGTGTGCTGGCATATCATCTGGACCTGCATATACACAACCAAAATCAACCTACCTACCATTACGAAATTAGTACTTGGATGGATAACAGCATGTGCAAGCAAAACTAACCTTCCAGAGTATGTTTCCATGGTGCAGATCTTCCCTGAAAGAACAGTATAGTATTAGGTTAAAGATATGATATTTCATATAAATAAAGAGGAAAAACAGCATACCTCCGGGACGATTCTATTAAGAAAAGTCTCGGTGTCAGCTCGAACATCCGAGTCATAATTTTCATTGATGGTCAACGAGGCACTAGTATGCTGCACTGTTAAATAAATAAAGAGCATTAATATTTATATGCGCAAACATCAATTTTCAGAAATTCTATCAACTTGTAAAAATTAACTTACAAAAAAGATTTGCTAGACCACATTTAAATCCGGACAAATCTTCTCCAATTTCCTTCAAGATCTAGGGAAACACACAATGAGTTAAATATGTAAGAAAGCAAATCACGAGATGTAAATCAGTAACACCTGAATAGGTTTGTGCCTTTACTAGAAAACTCTCCATGTACTTCTCTTAACCAAGTCAAATGCTGGTCTTTGGGCTACAAATCATTTGTCTAAAGATGTAACCCGAAGAAAGAAAACAATGCTAACTCAGTTTGTGTCCCCCATAAATTGTTTAAAAATTTCTCTTATCAATAATATAGAAATGTTATGCTGCCGATGATCATTGGCATAGAAATGGGATGCTATAGAAATGTTTACTCTGTCTCCAACCAAATGGTTGTGGGTTCAAATCCTGCGGAGGGCAGGTGTGGCTTTTTAACACATCATTAGAGCAGGACAGGGGCGACCTCACGTGCATACCATGTGAGAAGTTCCAGTGCTCAAAATTTCTTTTCTTTGTATATATAATCCAATATCTTGTAAATATTTAAATGCCCAACTCTTAATTCATTAGCCCAGAACAAAACTGAAACTACAGGAAAATCCCAACTAATTTAACATAGACTACCAAACGCAATTCATTACTATATGTTGGTTCAACTCCATTAGTCCATTTAATGAATAACCAGACATTAGGAAATTTGTAACATCCTGAAAATCCAATATAATATTTTAGGTTTATTATATTGGAAATAAATAACAAAATGTATATAAGAAAATCCATACACATACGTGTTGTTAAGATGTTAAACACCTATAACGATGCACATAAAGAGTGCAATTAGTTAATAAAGAGTGAGGACCATCCCAGTTTGAACTAAAAGTATATGTAAATGTTATGAACACATACAAGTGCGAATGAGTAAATTATTGATAAGTAACCGCATTCGTTCATCTAGAAATAATAGTACTGGTCTGATACAAGTTTAGCAAGAAATGTAAAATTTTGACAAGAAGGATAACACTGCTACTTCTTAAACACCCTTTTGGTGGAGTTTCATCTTTTATTATATTAGATTGGACTTCTAAAACCCCCCTTGTTAAAATTAATAACCTATTCATCATGATCATTTAATTACATTGTTGTTTGTATCATATAGATATAGATATAGATGATTAGGGTTTTAAACCCTCTTTTGCTACAAGTCGGATTCTCGAATAAGTAAAACAGATACCTTAGGAGTAATAAGGTGGCAACCACGGTTGTGAGGGGGGAGCGTAATCGTCTTTTGAGCCCATTTGGGTGCCGCCATGATCGAAGGATTGCTTAAGCTCACAGATTTCACCGGGAACCAAGACTTCTTCTTTATCACATTCCCACCCACTGCCGACCACAATAACACGGAAGATGATTGCATTTCCTTTGGGCTTTGCACTTTAAAAATAAACCACTTTATATTATATTTATTATGTTTCTTTTCTACCACACAAAAAAAAAAAACCATAAAATATAAAAATTAGCTATAACTTTTTTATATCACACCTAAATACAGCCTAACCAAGGATTTAAACCTATACGATTTTTATACAGAGACAAATATTATAATTATAAAATCTATACTATATAATAAATGAAAATCATTTATACCACATGTCGCGTCTACATCTCTTCTCACCATTTTTTTCCGACTCTCTCTTATTAATGCACTTCTCTTTTTTTAATAATGATTTATATTTAAAGAAAAATATTAATTTAATAATAAAACATATTTATTTTAAATTATCTTTTATTTAACAAATTTTGAAATTTTATTATGTAACTTTGGTTTTTAACTAAATACTGATGTAAGTCAAATTGATTTAAATAAAAGTTAATGTATTCAAACCTTGTAATATACATGTTTTTAAATATATAAACTTTTTATGATTGAGTATATAAAATTATATTTTATCAACCTGTGACACACGGGTTCTTTAAAATATAATTTTTTTATTACTAAGTATATAATATTACATTTTATTAACCCGTGTAATACACGGGATTTTAACCTAATATAAAATAAAACAAACCATAATAAAAAAGCAACTAAGGAAACAAAAGTGAAACGCTCTCTTAGTAAAGTGTGAATTGCTAACCTCAAACGGGTCCAAATATATGAGCACCAACCATGACTATTGTTTGTCGGCACCACCTACTCGCGAAGGAAAGGTTGATGTTGCACATAGCCAATGATTTGATGACCGAACACGATTGTAAGGTCTTAAGTTTATATTAATTAATTAATTAATCATGAAAAATAAAAAAATTTAATTATAAGCTTATGAGATGAGATTCTTAAATCCAGTTTACCATCCGGTTAGGTATACCTTTACCTTTCATCCTCTCCTCTGTATATTGGGTAGGCTAGGCGATGCATTTATTTATTTTAACACACACACATACATACATACATACATCGATCGGTTTCGCAGATTTGTTGGATGGCGTTAATGTGGATGTTAGTATTGAGTTTGAGTTTTAGTGTTGCTGCTGAAGAAGCTCTGGTGTCTCGAATCGCATTCGGGTCATGCGCTAATCAAACCTCTCCACAGGTAAGTATTATTATTATTCACATCACATGATGACAGATTCAAAATGAAAATGAAAATCAGATTTAAATGATTGGTTGCAGCTTGTATGGGATGCTATAGTAAATTTCAAACCCCAGGTTTTCATTTGGCTTGGGGATAATATATACGGAGATTTGAGGCGGCCTTTTAAACTGTTTGGTAAGGAGAGAACCATAGGGCCCTGGAAGAATGTTCCTCGCTTTGTTCCTTCATCAGAGGATGAAATGCTGTCCAAATACAAGACTGCCAAGACCAATCCTGGTTATACGCAGCTGCGTCGGATTGCCAAGGTGATTGGGACTTGGAATGATCACGATTATGGACTCAATGATGCAGGGAAGGAGTTTCAAGGGAAAGATACCAACCAAAGGCTTATGTTGGATTTCTTGGATGAGCCTCATGATAATCCACGGTGGTTCCATCTCATACTGTTGTATTCTTTGGTTTGTTATTTACCTGTATGTATGTATTATTATTCATTGCAATGCATAGTCGCAAGCAGGCTGGAGTTTACGCATCTTACACGTTTGGTCCTGAGGGCAGGCAGATCAAGGTGATTCTTTTGGATACTAGATACCACAGAGACCCCCTGCGCAGTGACGGAACCATTTTGGGAAATGCACAATGGACTTGGTTAAGAAAAGAGTTGAACTCTCCACCATCAGCCATAACTATAATTGCCTCATCTATTCAGGTACAATTACATAACTATATATATATTTGCAGTGCAGCCAGGATTCTCACATGCTCTTGCTTGCAGGTTGTATCAAATCTTTCAGCATGTACCGGTCCTTTATTCTACATGGAGAGTTGGGGACGTTTCCCAACAGAAAGAAAACGTCTTTTTAGCTTGATATCAAATAGCAAGGTAAATAAATAGTATTCAAAATCTAACTAACTACTTGTAGAGTGAGAGTGAAGTTGCTTTTCATGCTTAGAGAGACAGGGTTTTGTTCATAAGTGGAGACGTGCATTTTGGAGAAATAACGCGATATGATTGTGGCACCGGGTATCCCCTGTATGACATCACCTCCAGTGGTCTTACCCAAGCTGTTGAGAAGGTAATTCCTTCATTTTTACATTTTGTGCTGAGATTCTTGGCATGGGTGACGCCTACTACCATGAGAGTTATGAACAATAACTGCAAACACAGATCATGCACATATGGTATATTTCCTCCTATTTCAGTTTCTCATAAATAGTGTCTAGGATCATCAGCGTATAGTATAATGTTGTGTAGGACAACCTAATTTTGGAGTGATACAAGTAAATTGGGATGCAAATCCAGTAGAGTTGAGTTTTGAAGTGAGAGGTGTTAGTGGGGAGGCAGTTAGTAGTGTGATTACTTCACTGCCAGAGCCTGAAGCCAGCAACAGGAAAGGCAAACAACAATACTGCTCTCTTGAAGTTGACTTACCATGGCTTGTGAGACATCGCCTCGCTATCTTATTCTCCTTTTCAGTAGCCGGTATGTTTTCTTTTCTTGACTTACTAATAATAATATATAAAACAGAAGCATAGTGAAATTAAAATATGGTTATGTTTGTTTGTAGTGGCGATCGTTGTGCAGTTAGGAGTTTTGTATATGGCGATCTCTGTGATGGTTAAGTGCCTGCGCAAGTGCAAGCTTGACTGACCTTTTTTTAGTTATATCACTATGGTAAACGTACAGAAACTTTCTGTTTTGTACTCACCAACAATCCCCTGGTTATATCTCACTTCTTCTTCTGAACCTGATATGCTTGATATAATATCGTAATCTTTAACTAAAGAATTGGTTTTAGTTATTATGAGATAAGTCAAAGCTATTCATTTTAGGCGAAGATTAGGAATCTTGTTTATATTAGGATAAGAATACTTGTTTAGAAAATCCACATATAGGGGTATATGGCTTTCGGGTTAAAATTAGTATCAATTAATAATTTGATATCACTGGGTGAGGATATTTACCTCTTAAAGTAAACTGTTGGAGAGCCGATCAGCCTCTCGACGTTGATTAATCCATCTTTTTATACATTTTTCTGTGTTTGGTCGTATGCATTTTATTAGCGAGCTAGGTCTTATAAGCAAAAACGACAATTTGGGTGAAGATTGATTTTTACCGGAATATGTATTTGTGTTTTCTTTTTTCACTATTGTCATGCTAATTTATTTCACAACTTTTAAATAAAAAAATATGAAACGCCTTATAGATATATAGTAGCATCCATCTCTTAATCCCCCAATTTGAATTTCTTAGGTTCAAAACATGCCAAGGAATTGAACACATATGACATATGGAGAGGAGGCCTTGAAGCAAGTGTGTATGTTGTTGGCTCTTAATTGTCTCTAGTAATCTTTTGTTTGTGATGATGATACTTTTGCAATCAAGTAGGTGGGGTACTAGTTGAGCTTGAAGCCTATTGTAGATACACACACTAGTAGGAAGGAAATCCTAAGCAGTTGGATTGGGGTCATTATTAGGTAATTGCTTTTGTTGTAGACTCGAGCAGTGGATGGTCTGATCCCTAGTATGCTGTTGGGATGGTTGCTTGATTGGAAGCTTATGCATGGTGAGGGAGAAGTTCCACAATCATTGCAATGCCATGAGGCTGATGTATTGAGCGTCTCTTCAAAAGAAGACGGAAATATGTTAAAAACCGTCCACTACTAGAAAATTGACAATCACTGAAGAACTAAATCCCTGGGCCTGTCATTACTAACGGATCAGCGATGGGACACACTAAAAACAAAATGAAAAGTAAAATAAAAATAACCATGGACAATTTCCAAAGTATCAGATATATAATCTAACGCACAAAAAAGAGACTTTCACTGTCGGATTACTTGACTTGGGTAAGTCCAAACTTGTTCATTGTTTGTGGGAACTCTCTTCCGACAGAATGTCCCTCGGTAATACTAATGATGAGATTTCAGAGGATGTTCCATCCGTAATTCGTCACTAATGTGATTTTGTAAAAGTTTTTTTTCCTTAGTAGGACCATTTTGCACCGCTCATTTCCATCGATAACTCATCATAATAGTTCTAATATACTAATGTACTATAAATGTGAACCGGTCTCTTTTCAAAAAACAAAAAAAAAACTATAAAGGGTTCATCCTTTTCATTCGATACGTATAAATACTATATGTTTTCTTTGTCACGGGATCTCATATGTTATCGCGGATCCCTCATATATGCTAGTGCAGACTTCTACATGTGTCATGTGTGCCCACTTTGTGCGAAATGGATTTGCATTCTTTTTAGAAGATGTACACTTTTAGAAGCCTATGGTATATAAAAATTAAAGTCGGTTCCCATTGTCCTTTGTTAACAAATTTCTTTTTTGTGAAACTGAGCTAGGAATACCACATACGTCATATGTTTTTCACATCATCTGGATTACACTGTGGTGGAACTATGCACATGACAAGGAACATCTACAAAAAAAATATAGATATTTATTTGAAAATGTAATTTTGCACACATGGTAAAGCACAACCTAAGTTATCTGTAAGATTTTGATGTAATTTTGCATCAGATTGGACTCCATGTTACTTAGTACATATGGTTAGGCACGTCTAGTATTTTGACTTTCTTTAACGTTAAACAACTCACCAACACAAGATGAGCCCATTAGTATATTGATAATCATACACGTGAGAATACAAAGAAGAAGACAACAATCAAGAAAAGATATCACTCGGACTTCGACTCCACTTAGCATTACAATGACAACAAGCACAAAGTTGAGATCATTTATACACATAATACACTGATATAAATTAGACTCCTGTCAATGCTATCTAATCATATAACTTGTCTAGAAAAGCTAGAACGATAAACACCCCTAGAGTTATGCAATGAAGAATCAATGATACAATTATGTCGAAGTGAAAGATGAACAAAGACCCCCGTTAGGGTTATCAAGTTCCACAAATCTTTAGAAAGTAAACGCGATAAACACATGTTAACCACATCAAAATGTGCAAAGTAGACACAGATATAAGTATATTAAACTCATGAACATCATATCACGATTGTAAAACCTAATGATTTATGCTACCAAATCATAGAATTTCATAACCACTGACATAAGAGATTCGTAACATATACTACAGTTTTCTCAAATATAAGCATATTGTTGGATATCGCAGTGGAATCTTCAATCTTCGTTGTTGACAATGTGTTTTAGGATTAACAATCTTGGTTCGTAAATGAGTTTGATAACGTAAGACAATATGGATAAAAGAAGGTAATTGTATTCAATTATCTTGGTGCTGGACATATGTGCCGGTAATCACATATAAATACGTAATATTAACGGTTATAGGAGCAGTTTCTTTTGGCGCCACCAAACGGTAGAACCCGTCGGAATTTAACCGCCAAAAACAGCTTTATCCTGAAACCAAAGTTTAATATAAATAACCTAGATAACGTCACTTAACTATTTACAATAATAATAAACATAAATAAGTTTAATATAATTAACCTAGATAACGTCACTTAACTATTTACAATAATAATAAACATAAATAAGTTTATAATTCTAATACACTTCCCTAAACTTAATTATGTTTAGGTAAGGTCTTGTTGGCTTCGTCTAAAGCTTTGACTGCATTCTTGAAATCAAACCTCTTGTATAGTTTCTGTGCCAATCACTCCCCATAAGTCTTTGGCGACGAGACCCCATATATTATTGTTTGTTACCATCTTCTGTCCTCCTTCTTTGTTAACGACCAAATAAAGATCAAGTTCTTTGTTTTAATCGGTGTATGGTGGTATTGAACGATTAGAGCCCATTGAAAGGTAGATATGAAGAAACCATGATATCATTTCTTCGAACTTCGTAGAAAGTGAGTTCTTGTATTTGTAAGTGAACTCGGTGTTTTCCAAACATTTTAGTAAGTGCATTGTTCAAAATTTTCGAACACCATATTTTTTAAAATAATTTCATTTGGATCTGGTGTTTCGGGTTCGGGAGTATGTGAGAGATTTTCGAAATAAGTCATCGGTTTTGTAATCTTCGTCCTCCTTTTCTCTGGCCAATACATGTTCTTTTTCTGCCTTCCCTTGTTCTTCTTCATTAAAGTCTCCCATTTTATAATTTGAAAACATGAGAGAAATAAGGCAGATATCCCCTTGGGTTCGAATCACAAATCCTTGCGAGATTAATTGATTCATGCTTAAAACGTTTTGATTTAAATCTGGGGAGTAAAAAACGTTTGGGATTTTCCCCACTCCCGTAAGAACAAGATCTAATTCTCTTTTGTGCTTGTTTCAATGCCAAATGATTTCTTGATTCTCTTAAAAGTAGAGATGTTACCAGAAAAGTGGTGATTGAACGTAGACTTCGGACCACTATCTCAGTCGCTGTCTCACACACTTTCCAGCACGCATGAGTCTCTGTTTCGATAGCCCGTAGGCTTCGTCTCGCTCTTTTCCTTTTGCAGTATAAAGAATTGTTGTCTGCGTGGATCTTGTAGTCCAACATCACCGGCGTCATTTCTTGAGCATCTCCGATCAAATCTTTCCTTACAATCACTATGGTCACACCAGATGGGCCTACGTTTTTCTGAGCCTCTGCATATATGATTCCGAACTTGGAAACATCTACTGGTTTCGAACAGAAGTTTGAAGACATATCAGCCATCCCGATTTGTTTTTAGGTGTTGGGTAGTCTTTGAACTCCACACCGTGAATGGTTTCATTGGCGCATATATGCAAATACCTGGCCTCCGGGTTCTGATCCAAGTCGTTAAACTCCGGGATCCCGGTGTACTTGTCTGATTTACCAGACCAGATGACTTTAGGTTTGCAGTATTTTGTTGCTTCCTTGAAGGCCTTATCCCCCCACGATCCGGTGACAATGTAATCCACGGGATCATCGGGTTTGCAGATGTTCAGAGGGATGCTGGCGAACTGGGTGGTTGCGCCGCCTTGAAGGAACAGAACGGCGTAATCGTCGGAAATACCGAGTAATTTCCTCAGATCTGATGGGATTTTTGGATGATGGACATAAATTCCTTTCCTCTGTGACTCATCTCCATCACACTCATTCCAGCCCCGCGCCAGTTGTACAGCTACGATTCGGCTTTCCGGAGGACATTTTCCGGCAGCGTGGCGGGTCCAGCGGCGAAATTGAAAACCCGATCTTGGGTGGGCGGTGCTACGACGGTGGCGGAGTTTGAACATTTGATAAAGATGGAGAGGGGTTTGGCGGTGGCGCGTGTCATCGGAAAGGCATGGAAGGCGGAGGTTGAGGTTTTGAAGATGCTAGGGTTTTTGATTTTGAGAAGAAGGGTGTTTGGGGCTGACGACGACGTTGCCATGATGGTTGGATGCAGATTTTGAGGGTGTGTATGTATGCGTATATATAGCCCATCTCATAAAATTAATAATAATCCTAAAACACTTTCATAAACAACCAAAGTGACGATTTAATAAAGAATTTTTAAAATATGTCAAGTGCATTTATTTAGTTTTAAGAAAATATGGTTGGGTTGGTGGCGGCTCTGTAACAAATAAAAATAGAGTCGTGGGTTTATTAGTAGGGTTGGTGAGAAAGTAAGATCCCGATAATACCCTTCAATTTTACATAAATACATATCATCTTTGCCTTCATGTTTTCGTTAGGATTTAATATGAGTAAACTCCCGTTTTAGTTCACGTGTTTTGGGTCAATTTCCTATTTTAATTCAATAGTTTAAAAATCTTTATTTATATTTAATAGTTTCATCATTTGTCTTAGTTTTAACCAATCTACTAACCTTCATCCATTTATTCTGTTAAGTCAAGGTGAAAAGACAAAAATACCCCTGCACTAAATTGGTTATTACAAAACCTTTATAAAAAAGAAAAAAACAAAAAGACTTACAAAATAAAAAAATCCTCTCAAAACACCCACTCCTCAATCCCAAGTAGCACCATATCCCTCACACTTCCAAATCTTGCCGACTAACCCACCGAAAAATGGTTCAGGAAGCTTTCCAACTAACCACCGGAAACTCATCATGGCAACACACCTACTGTTGATTAACACCTCCTACACATCCCTCTCACACTTCCGAAAGTACCTGCAAATTCGGCTAGACCCCCAAATGGGTTAATCTTCAACTCCTTTCTCTCTCTTGCCACCAACCCTATTTCGTGGGTAGATCTAACTCGAAAAGACAAGAGATCAAGAAAGAAACTCACCAAGGGGCTCTTGAGTCTCACCGGAACCCTAGCGCCGCCGCTGGGTGTTACCGGATTATCGATTTATGTCGGAAAATGGATTTGTTCGCTGGACACTAAAACAGACCTGCTTAAGAATGTCAGTGTCGTCGCCACACTTCGCCTGAGAGTTCATCGAAAAAACGTGATCGCCGCCTCGGGTTTCTGCTGCTGCTGGTGGTGGAAAAGGTGTGGTGGTTTCAGGGTTTCTGGTCTTTGACCTCCTCCTCCCCTTCGATCTAGGGATGGTGTGGTTTCAGGTGGTGGTGGTAGTGGTTCCATTATGGTCGTCGGAGGAGTGGTTTTGAGAGAGAGAATGAAGGTAGAGAGAGAGTGTATTCTTTAATTAATATATGTGTACACATTTATTTTACTAGGGGTATTTTTGTCTTTTCATCAAAAGTTAACAGAAAATTTTAACGGTGCTAACCATTTGGTTTTAATCGAAACAAAAACAAAACCAAAAGGACTAAAAAAGAGAAATTAAAACTAATGGACTAAAGTAGGGAATTGACCCAAACCACAGGGACTAAAATAGGGAATTGACCCAAACCACATGGACTAAAATTGGAGTTTACTCATTTAATATTTTTCTCTTACAGGAAAAAAGTAAACAATCTTTTCATAACCGGTCACTAGTCCGTTCGAATCAGACTCAAGAGCAAATCGTTTTAATTGAACCTTTTGTTTTGATGGTTTACTCAAAAAATCGTTGTGAGTCCAATAGTTTTAATTGAACTTTTTTATTCTTAGTTTGTCAATTGTCTCAATCAGCTATGTGTCACTATTTAGCCTGTTAACTTTTTTTGTAAAAGACCAAAATACCCTTAATGATAAAAAATTAAACAAAATATAAAATACTTTAAAAAAAACATAACATATATAATTAAAACCTTCTCTCTAACTTAACATATACTCTTTTCCCAACCACAACCGCTCTATCTCTTTTCTTCTCAACTGATGATTGATAAAGGAGATAAACTTAATCCATGTGATGAAACCTAGATATGGTGATGAACCTCAGGCTACCCCTACCGCCGCCCACTTCCCCACCCACCGTCTGCTAACCCCTATCGCCGCCCACTTCCCCACCCACCGTCGCTACCCCCACCGCCGCCCACTTCACCTCCATCTCCCTCCCGATTTCATTTTTTCTCTGTTAAATCTGGCGATGTCAATAAACAAGTGATAAGAACATAACCAAATGGATCTGAGGTTTCGCAACAGATTTACTTGATCTTTTCCACCTTTGAATCACACAAATGCAAATCTTTTACCAATTTGTAAGATAAGTTGTAACAGTAGCATCTTGAGTTGCTTTAGGTTAGCAATATATGTGAGGCTGACGCGTATCAAATAAATATAAGAGTTGGTATTACCGAATATAAATGTATTGGTTTTCTAACTGTGAACCATACGTTCATGGGTTGGGTCTTGGGCCGACCATGGGTCGAGAACATGTATGTGTGGGATTAGTGTATTTGGATTAGTATAAATACATGTATTCGTGGCATAATTAGGTTAGCGATAAGAAAGACATGAGTTAGACTTGTTGAGAGCCGTCTAGAGAGAGCGATTCTTATTAATTTTCTTTGTAATTTCTCTTTGATAATATATGAGTATTACAAGTGAATCGTGTTCTTGAATCACCATAATCAGTAGTTTTTGCATTTTGATTGTGAGAATTGATATCGTGTGTGTTATTCGAAGATCCATTAGAGGTTCTGGGACTTACATAGACCAAATCTGCACCAGTTGGTCATCGATGCTTTCGCTGTCGTGTTGCTCCAGCCACCTCCGTCGCATCGTCATTCCGGCCACCGCTGCCTAACCGGGCTACTGCCCTCGTTTGCGGTTTTCGTTCCCTCTCTTGCGTCGTTTTTAGTCGCCACCGGGAAACCCATTAGCCGAGTTGTCTGTGAGTCGCTAAGGACCGTCGTGCGCCACCGGTATCGTTAGGTGATTTAATCACTATTCTCGTAGGTGGTGACACCGGGTGATTGGGATAAACGAATAGGAATTCGTTTTGGATTCGAGAGTCTGGTAGATAAACCAGATGGAGATCCGGGTTTATATTGGTGATTAGAGTTGGATCTAGCGACTGGGGTTGTTGTCACGTGGTGTTACATCTTCGTTTTCGTCTCATATTCGCGAAAGGTCTATCCCTAAACCCCCTATGGTTGATTATTGAATATTTGGTTTGCATCTGGACTATTGGTGGGCAATCTAGGGTTTGGCATAGATCGGTTCGTGCTTGTTTTTCTGTTGCGCGTTTTAAAAGAGTTTTGAAACCCTAGTTCGAAACCCCAACAACTTCATGTTCCACAAGTAAAAAATAACCCTACTTTCATTTCAAAATTTTTGTCATGATAATCATGTATTCTTTGAATTTCACTCTACTTTTTATTTGATGTGAATGAAATGTTTATACGTACCACCCTCCTCATGGGTCTAAGTAAAGATGAGCCCTACTCGTTTTGTCTTCAAATTCAGTCGATCTCCAAACGTGCCTTTTCTACCATTCGTGCTCACAACCTGACATCAAATAATTGGTCATCCTCATCCACATCTTCTAGAATCTATGCTATCAAAATATTGTCTTCTGGTTTCTAATAAAAGTTCTCTAATGCTTGGCAATCCTTGGTAGAGCTTATTTATGATTTCGTGCTCTGATAAACGAATAAACAGGGGGTCTTTTAGGAAATGTTAAACAAAAGTATCAAAACCACATTTGTTATCTTCAAGTTATAAAAGTACTCAGCTTTTGGATTTAGTATTTTGTGATGTTTGGGGTCCGGCCTTGTTTCTTCCTTTGAGGTTACCATTATTTTTTACCGTGCGTTGATCATTTATGTGGATTTTTCCCTTAAAATAAAAATATGATGTTTATGTCACATTTAAAAATTCCCATGTTGTGGTTGATCGACAATTTCAAGAATCTGGTATGGAATATTGCTACTTTGTATACATTTTATTTGTGTGGGGTTATAGCGAAGATATCTCAAGTTGTGGGAGTTTGGCATGTGCATGAGGATCAAACACGACAAGATTGAGAGCTAGCGTAGCCCTACGGCCGTGGATGTATGGGTACGGCCACTCTATGGTTGCATTTGTGCGTATTGTGGACGTATGTCAGCAGTATTTGAAAAAAAAAACTAAAAATAAGGACTAAGGAGTCAGCGTAACCCTATTCCCAAGACACAATCTGATGCAGTTTTAGGCGGTTGTAGACGAGTTTTTATCCCAAAATTCTCATTTTTCCACTCATTCATCATCTAGGGGAGCCAAGGAGCACATGGGGATGAAAGGCTCCAGTATCATCCAAATCATGCCACTTGCTCCTCCAATCCACATTTCATCATCAATTTCCATCATCATGAGTGGTTAGAACTCTTCATGGTTGCATCCAGTTGTAGGGTTTGATTTCATTTGACATTCAATATGAATTAAAAGTACATCTGACATGGATTTACTTTGAGATGTTTGAGTACTCAATAATTTTAGTGAATTCATGTGTTTATCATGTTCCTATGTTGAATGATTTGCTATTTTGAACATTTCATAACATTGTTTCTACTATTTGGTTTTTATCATTACAGAACAAGGTGTTTTGATTAATAGTGTTAGATAGTGAATTGATAAGTACCCCATCATACAACATAAATTATTCGGTCTAGAATCGTTAAAGGAACTGTTGTTTGATTGAAGCGTCCATTGATTATCCTATGTGTGAATTTGATAAACTAAGCTATGTCTATGTAGTGATGAATGTGTGATCAATTCAGACAGTTTATTGAATGCCTAAACCTAAACCTTCGTGTGACCATATTTTCAATTACTTGAACTTCACTCAATTACTTTGTTTCTAGCTTATGCAATACAAGTTGTTTAACAATCAAATCTTTGTTTTTTAATCCATATAATCAAACTAATGTGTTACACTAACCACATGCTCCTTGTGGATACGATACCTGATTTACCCTACCTATCTAAGTTAATTTTTGATTGACTTGAAGACGTCACTCACCATTTGAACATCTTTTCAAACGCAAACCAAAATTTTCTTTTTTGCGCATTTGTAATGATACAGAGAAGATTTACATGACCCATTGTAACACCTAGGAAAATCCCACATTGGACTTGGCCCGAAGAGATTCTTGGCTCGTAAGAAATGTCCCGCCTCAAATACCATTAATACGTTTTGGGTGCTTTGGTTGTGGATGAGAGGGGAACTTCACAGTTAAGCGTGGTCGGGTGGGAGTAATCCAGGGATGGGTGACCCGTGGGAAGTTTTCACCAGGGCAACCAAAAGCAAATCCATGAGCTCCTAGTGGGTAAAGCGGAAAATATTGGTGGTATGAGGGGCCTTATGTTACAAATAGTATCAGAGTCACTCCTATGTCGTTCAGGATGGTGGGGCAAACCTCATCGAGCATGGTGAGTCCTTCGGGCGTCCATGAGGAAACCTTAGGCAAATCCACATCCTTAATTGGGATAGTGGGGCAAACCTCATCAAGGACGATGAGTCCATAAGGCAGAGTGATTATAACGATACAGAGAAAGTTTACATGGCCCATAGTAACACCCTAGGCAAATCCCACGTCGGCCGTGGCAAGGAGAGATTCTTGGTTCATAAGAAATGCCCTGTCTCAAATACCATCAACGCATTAGCTGTGGATGAGAAGAGAACTCCATAGTTAAGCGTGCTAAAGTGAGAGTAATACAAGGATGGGTGACCCTCTGGTGTCACACCCCGACCGATGGCGGAATCATCGAGGCGGACAATGTGATGATTGTTCAAAAGCACATGATAACTAAAGGTTGCATAATTCATTCATTTAATTTAAAGACAACAAGTTCCAAATACAATACATTTCAAATAACCTAGTCTAGTTCAAAACATTAATTTATTTAACTAGGTCCATAGTTCCTAAGTGGAGAGATCTTCGGCAAGCAGTCACATATCCAAACCTGAAACATTATTTAAATCAAGTGTCAACTAAAAAGTTGGTGAGTACATAGGTTTAGTAAATCCAGTAAATAGTAGTGTAAATCGTTTTGCAACTCATTGTTTATCTTGTTAAACATAGCATAGGATGTAACATTTATTTAATCACAATTCAAACCGAGTTTGACGCGCTTGAACAGAGCACAACAGCTAAGTCCGGTATGCTTGAATATAGTTACCCACTATATCCGGTATGATTGAATATAACACGCGGTTATATCCGAGTATACAGTAATAAACACCCTAACCGGGTGGGCTGGTCAGGCACAATAGATCTATCAATATTACAGTTGGTTGTCTTGTGTTTAAATGTATGTACATCCAAAGAATAAGCATATAGTCTCATGTATAACACGTATAAACAATGTGAGTAGCATGTATAATGTTTCACCCCAAAATGTATGAAAATGTAAAATAGGGGCTATGTAACTCACCTTGCAAGCGGGTATTTTCCACGCGTGTAGGTGATAAGTATGCGGAAGCCTAAGCACGTTGATACCCTATGTAGACAAATGGGTATTATTGTATGCGTATAGGTGTGTATTTGTATTTAAATGTATATAGGCTCTAATATAATTTTCTTTAATATTTATTTGTATAAAGTATAGAAATAGAATGATAATGGGTTTTTTTGTAAAACTTTAACTTATAAGGATATATATATATATATATTGTTTTAAACAAGTATTATTATATTCAATGTATTTATATAATAATAACAAAAGAAAAGTCTTTATTTATTTAAACAAGTTCATAAAATAAAATAAAAAAATATAATGCTAGGTTCATATAAAAATAATGAGACATTTTATATATTATATGTATTTTAATAAGTTTATAAAATGTTACAAGATTTATAAAAAGATATAGAACATTTTATATTTAAAAATGTAATTAAGTGAGTTTATAAAGATATTTCAAGATTTATATAAATATGGACATTTTATATCTAAAAATGTAATTAAGTAAGTTTATAAAAATATTACAAGATTTATAAAAATATAGGATATTTTATGTCTAAAAATGTAATTAAGTAAGTTTATAAAAATATTACAAGATTTATAAAAATATAGGATATTTTATGTCTAAAAATGAAATTAATTAAGTTTATATAAATATTGTAAGATTTATAAAAGTATGTGATATTTTATATATATTTTAATGTATTTTAATAAGTTTATATATATATAAAATAAATGGGATGGTTTATAAAAATATAGTTTAAATTGATTTTAAAATAAACGAACGAGTAAACCGACTCGTTTTAGTATTTATTGCATAAAAAGAGTATTATGATAATTAAATAAAATAAATAAATGAAAACAGAATTAAAAATAAAAAAAAAAAAATTTGGCCGTAGGCTAACCGGGATCGAACCCGCGACCTTTGACACAAACCCACACACGCATAACCAGCCGGGCTACTGCCCATCGCTGGTTATGTGTGTGTCATTTAATTGATATACACAAGCGCGACCCTGGTCGCTGGTCCTCGGCAACCGGCAAACCGTGTCCGAGGACATTGGTTTGCCCGGTAATCAACGGTTTATTGCCGTGATTTCGATTTGGGGAGGTTACCTGATGATAACAGAAGGTACAGGAATCGAATCGAGGCTCGAACCCAGTCGCGAAGGGCTTGGTCGGCAGAGACTTTTGAATCGAAATGTCCAAAACGGGAATCAGACTTCGGGGTGGAATCAGGCCTTGATATCCTGGTCCAAGCTTCACTCAGAGTCGACGAATGCAATGGTGCCTTCAATTTGGGGTGAGAGTGGGTGTAAGAGGGGCATCGAGTTCGAACAGGTTCGTTAATGGCTATTTATAGTCGAGCCTAAACCTGATAATAAGGCAAGCAATTGAGCATGCCTGAACATTCGTCTGGACGAGACGAAGCTAACCAGACCATCGACAGGCGTGGAGGTGGCCTGTCGGGCCTGAATTCGGGCGTGGGTTCTCGGCCACCAACAGGATCAGACAATCCCTGTGATGGGGAGACCAATTGGTCGAGGGGTCTAGTTCGCGTGGGGGAGACGAAGTCGGGGAGGCTTTTGTCGGGTGTGGAGGTGCAGGGGACAGGCTTGTCGAGCGGGTCGCCGGAAATTCGCTTGGACCGCCGGACAAGGGGAAAGGGGCGACCGGAATTGCGAATTCGACTTTGGCAGATTTAGTCCCTGGAGTTTGGTTTGTTACAGAATAGCCCTTAAATTAAATACCGGATGAATCCCTGTGGTTTCATTTGACCAGAAACAGCCCCTCAATGATTTTAGTTTAAAAACCTTCTAGTTTAGTTAATTACAAAATGAACCCTGCACTTTTATTTAAATAAATCAATTCAATTTCTTTTAAATTAAATAAACTTAAAAATACTTTTATAAACTTATTTTATTATTATTTAAATAATAATTTTAATAAAAGTTACTAACCTTATTAAAATATGTTATTTTATTAAATATGTAACCTTTTTAAATATAGATTTTTATATAAAATTTTATATAAGTTTAAAACTTATAAAATTTTAATTATATTTATAAAATAAAATATATATATATATTTTGTACAAAATTAAATAAAAACATTTGCATTTCATTAAATGGAACGATGATTACATAATTTGTATTACAAAAGCGTAATAAAATTCGGAATGTCACAGTCTCCCCATGTTAAAGGAATTTCGCCCCGAAATTCAACTAGTGGAGGCTATGAAAAGAGGTGCGGATACTTGGTCTTCATGTGGTCTTCACGTTCCCAAGTGAACTCGGGTCCACGCTTAGACTCCTAACGGACCTTGACAATGGGGATGCGCCTACGCTTGAGTTTCTTGACTTCTCGGTCCATGATTTCCACGGGTTTCTCAACAAAGTGCATCCTCTCGTCAATACGCACTTCATCAAGAGGGATGTGGAGATTCTCGTCGGCTAGACACTTTTTCAAATTAGATACATGGAAAGTCGGATGAACGTTGATGAGTTCTGAAGGAAGATCGAGTTTGTAGGCCACTTTTCCTACCCTTTCGAGTATCTTGAAGGGACCCACATATCGAGGTGCAAGTTTTCCTTTCTTTCCAAATCGGACTATGCCCTTCCAAGGTGATACCTTTAGGAGAACCATATCCCCAACTTGAAATTCCAAGGGTTTCCGTCTTTTATCGGCATAGCTCTTTTGCCGACTCCTTGCCACTCGAATGTTGTCACGAATAAGAAAAATTTTATCGGTGGTTTCTTGGATAAGCTCGGGACCGGTGATTTGTGCTTCACCAATTTCGTTCCAACAAATCGGTGAACGACATTTTCGTCCATAAAGAGCTTCAAACGGTGCCATGTTAATACTTGTGTGATAGCTGTTGTTGTAGGAAAATTCGATCAGTGGTAGGTGAGAATTCCAATTGCCACCAAAGTCAACAACACAAGCTCTAAGCATATCCTCGAGAGTTTGGATTGTTCGTTCGGTTTGCCCATCAGTTTGAGGATGGTAAGCCGTACTTAGATCCAAACGAGTACCAAGTGCTGATTGCAATGATTGCCAAAATCGGGAAGTAAAACGCGAATCACGATCGGAGATGATGTTCAAAGGGATCCCGTGACGACTTACGATTTCATCAATGTAGATCCGAGCCAATTTCTCGACTCGATAGTCCTCACGAATAGGCAAGAAATGAGCAGACTTTGTAAGTCGGTCGATAATAACCCAAATACTATCGTGTCCACTAGAAGTGCGTGGAAGTTTGGTGATAAAGTCCATAGCAAGGTTCTCCCACTTCCACACGGGAATTTCAGGTTGTTCGAGGAGTCCGGAAGGCTTTTGGTGTTCGGCCTTCACTTTAGAACAAGTTAGGCATTTTGCCACGAAAAGGGCAATATCCTTTTTCATGCCGGGCCACCAATATTGCTGACGGAGACCCATGTACATCTTATCAGCTCCGGGATGCACCGAATATCGAGTTTTGTGGGACTCGTTCATCAAAAATATACGGAGATCGTCGCGATCGGGAACCCAGATACGGTCCAAGTAGTACAATAGGCCGTTGGCTTTGGTTTCTAACAAGAGTTCTACACCACATGCCATTTCTTGATACATGTTTCCCTCGGTAACCGAGGTGTGTTGTGCTTTGAGAATACGGGCTTGGATATCGTTATGAATATAAGCACTATGAAGCATGATATGTTCTTTACGACTCAAGGCGTCGGCTACAACGTTTGCTTTGCCGGGGTGGTAGCGGATCTCGCAGTCGTAGTCGTTTAGAAGTTCAACCCATCGTCGTTGCCTCATATTAAGCTCTTTTTGATTGAAAATATGTTGGAGACTTTTGTGGTCGGTGAAAACCACGCATTTGGTACCATAAAGATAGTGTCTCCAAATTTTCAGGGCGAAAACGACAGCACCAAGCTCGAGATCATGGGTCGTATAGTTCTTCTCATGGATTTTGAGTTGACGTGATGCGTATGCAATTACTTGGCCACGTTGCATTAGAACACAACCAAGACCTTGGTTGGATGCATCACAATAAACGACAAAGTCGTCATTACCACTAGGAAGAGTTAGTATAGGAGCATTGCAGAGCTTGTGCTTGAGAGTTTGAAAAGCTTCCTCTTGCTTGGGTCCCCACTCGTAAGATTTACCTTTATGAGTCAAGGCAGTGAGTGGAACCGCAATCTTGGAGAAATTTGAGATGAAGCGACGGTAGTAACCTGCTAGTCCAAGGAAGGAACGAATCTCGGTAGGAGTCTTAGGAGTACTCCAATTCTTTACCGCTTCGATTTTTGCCGGGTCCACATGAATTCCCTTATCGTTGACTATGTGTCCCAAAAATTGAACTTCCTTTAGCCAGAATTCACACTTAGAGAACTTGGCGTATAGTTGTTCTTTCTTCAAGAGTTCCAGGATCAAACGAAGATGTTGTTCATGCTCTGCTTTCGTTTTAGAATAGATGAGAATGTCGTCAATGAAAACGATCACGAACTTGTCCAAATAAGGTTTGCACACACGGTTCATGAGGTCCATGAAGACCGCAGGTGCATTAGTCAAACCGAATGGCATGACCATGAACTCGTAGTGACCATATCTAGTTCGAAAGGCCGTCTTTGGAATGTCTTCATCGAGAACACGAAGTTGATGGTATCCGGAACGAAGGTCAATCTTGGAGAAACATGTTGAACCTTGAAGTTGATCGAAAAGATCGTCAATACGGGGTAAAGGATAACGGTTCTTTATTGTAAGCTTGTTGAGTTCACGATAATCAATGCACATTCGAAACGATCCATCCTTTTTCTTTACGAACAGCACGGGAGCACCCCAAGGTGAATGGCTCGGGCGGATGAATCCTTTGGATGAGAGTTCTTGTAATTGACTTGCGAGTTCTTGCATTTCGGAAGGTGCAAGACGATAGGGGGCCTTTGCCACGGGAGTTGCCCCGGGCACAAGGTCGATACGAAACTCCACTTGTCTAGTGGGAGGAAGACCAGGTAAATCCTCGGGGAATACCTCGGGAAAATCTCGGATGATTGGAATGTCTTGCAATTTCTTACCCTTGTCTTTCGTGTCAACTATGTGGGCCAAGAATGCAACGTACTTTTTCCGCAAGTACTTTTGTGCCAATGTGCAAGACATGATTTGAAGACCACGACACGGTTTTTCACCGAAAATAACTAACGTGTCACCCGAAGGGAGAGGTATACGAATGCATTTTTCATAGCAAATAACCTCGGCATGGTGCTTGGATAACCAGTCCATGCCAATTATAATATCAAAGCTTCCCAATTGCATTGGAAGGAGATCAACAGAGAATTCATGATTATTAAGCTCGAGATCGCAGTTGCGGATAACAGAGTTTATAGCAATAGATTTCCCGTTTGCTATTTCCACGGAATAAGGATTGTCAAGTTTCGTTCTTTGTTTAGCAAGTTGAGATTCAAAGGTAAGAGACACGAAACTCCTATCGGCACCGGTATCAAATAAAATGGATGCATAATGATTATTTACGAGAAACGTACCGTTTATCACGTCGTTGTTTGCTTGTGCCTCATTAGCGTTTATGTTAAACGCTCGTCCTTGGGGACCACCTTGACGATGAAGTTTTGGGCATCGGTCACGGAAGTGGTCTGGGTCTCCACACTCGTAACATGCCCTACCATTGGGAAGTGCCGGATAGTTGGGACGGATGGCTGGAGCAGCTTGATGGACGGGAGGGCGGGTACGGCAAGTAGTGACCACGTGTCCATATTTTCCGCAGCTCGAACACAATCGGCATGGTAAATTGGCAGGATGATGGTACTTGCAGGTCTGGCATTGGGGATTCGGGCCCTGATAAATTTTCGGGTTTTGACCCAAAGGGGCCACTTGATTAGTAGGTACAGCGGAAATTACGGCTGCAAAGTTTCGACCCTTTCGTTTCTTGTTGCGGTTAGAAGACTCGGGTTTTATATCTTTGACAGCTGCAAGAGTGGAGACAACCTTCTTGGAACCCTTTCTTGTTAAGGTTCCGGCTTTGACATGGTTGTCGGATAGTGTAGCAGATAGACGGATAGCAGCTTCAAGAGTAGGAGGATTGCTTCCTAGCACAGCATCTTGAATTTGCATAGGCAGGCCGCCTATGTACTTTTCAATTCCCCGAGCAAGGGGAGTGATCATGTGAGGCACTAAAAGACTTAGTTCTTGGAACCGGGTGGTGTAAGCCAGATTATCCCCGCTGTCTTGGGCAAGATCCCAAAATTCAGCCTCGAGCTTCCTCATTTCATTCCGAGGACAGAATTCATCAGTCATGGCCTTTTTCAGATCATCCCATGATAAGGATGTAGCAACCTCAGCACCACGAGTGCGTTTCTCACTGTTCCACCAGGTGAGGGCTCTCTTTTGAAGTACACTTGTGGCATAGCGAACCCGAAGATTATCGGGACAGTCACTGTTTAGGAACGTGCTTTCCATGCTTTCAAACCATTGAAGTAGGCCGGTAGCACCTTCAGTTCCGAAGAATTTAGTAGGATTGCACGAGTTAAAGTGCTTAAACGTGCAATGAGGCGGGTTGGTACCACCGTTCCCTTGGATGTTGTGAGACCCGTCACTGTTGTTATTTGCTTGAGTCATTTGCCCTACTAGCTGGGCAAGAAGAGTAGCAAGATCCGGGTTGGAAGTGCTAGAGTTTGCACGTCGAGGAGGCATTCTAACATCATAAGAAAAGACAAGGATATTTTAGATAAGACGGATAAATACGAGTTATAGCGGGAAATAATGTAAGCAGAAATATGAGATTTATCATGACGCGTGCTAGTGCGTGTGTATTTATTCTAAGTTGATAGGGGAAACTAAGTCATCCTTTCCGGGTAGGACATGATGTTATAGATCATTATTTGCATAATAGAAATTTGCCGGGACTTGCATGCACCACAAATTGTTATTACGTGTGCACCCGTAATAATGATTTGTTTTGCATGTTCGTCTAGTTTTTCCTATTTTGCTATAATGTCCCCAGATTTTGAGTTTAAGTTCGGATCGTATCCTTGCGAATACATTGACTTATCAACGTTAAATAATTCCTCAAAACTTTCAAAGAGACATGCTTTAGCCTATAGGTAAACACTCACGTCAGGAATTCCCAGGAAAGCATACGGGTCCGTTTATTTGGATTTATACGAAATGCTTTCCTAGACAGAAAACCCAATGTACAGGTGTCACCCTTCCAGATTGCACGTGTCCTTTACTGGTTTCAAGAAATTAAGTCGTTGACGAGATTTTAAGATTTTAGTAGAATTGAGAGTTTATGTGTATAAAATGTGTAGAAATGTTGCAATTTATATGGATGAGGAGAGAGTATGGACAAGGATTTGTAGTGTATTTGTTTGCATAAGTGTGTAGATCAAATGTGTATGTAAAGTATGTATCATGTATCAAAGTCTTGTATGTATGTGTATAAGTCTCATGTACCAAACTTGGGAAAATTCAAATAATACCTAACTACAAATAATTCACATAGCAATTAATCATTTAGCACATAACACATAAAAGGGAGTCCTAGGGTTATAGTCTAGGTCATTGTGTCTAATAACCTAATTCCCTATAACCATGGCTCTGATACCAATCTGTCACACCCCGACCGATGGCGGAATCATCGAGGCGGAATCATCGAGGCGGACAATGTGATGATTGTTCAAAAGCACATGATAACTAAAGGTTGCATAATTCATTCATTTAATTTAAAGACAACAAGTTCCAAATACAATACATTTCAAATAACCTAGTCTAGTTCAAAACATTAATTTATTTAACTAGGTCCATAGTTCCTAAGTGGAGAGATCTTCGGCAAGCAGTCACATATCCAAACCTGAAACATTATTTAAATCAAGTGTCAACTAAAAAGTTGGTGAGTACATAGGTTTAGTAAATCCAGTAAATAGTAGTGTAAATCGTTTTGCAACTCATTGTTTATCTTGTTAAACATAGCATAGGATGTAACATTTATTTAATCACAATTCAAACCGAGTTTGACGCGCTTGAACAGAGCACAACAGCTAAGTCCGGTATGCTTGAATATAGTTACCCACTATATCCGGTATGATTGAATATAACACGCGGTTATATCCGAGTATGCAGTAATAAACACCCTAACCGGGTGGGCTGGTCAGGCACAATAGATCTATCAATATTACAGTTGGTTGTCTTGTGTTTAAATGTATGTACATCCAAAGAATAAGCATATAGTCTCATGTATAACACGTATAAACAATGTGAGTAGCATGTATAATGTTTCACCCCAAAATGTATGAAAATGTAAAATAGGGGCTATGTAACTCACCTTGCAAGCGGGTATTTTCCACGCGTGTAGGTGATAAGTATGCGGAAGCCTAAGCACGTTGATACCCTATGTAGACAAATGGGTATTATTGTATGCGTATAGGTGTGTATTTGTATTTAAATGTATATAGGCTCTAATATAATTTTCTTTAATATTTATTTGTATAAAGTATAGAAATAGAATGATAATGGGTTTTTTTGTAAAACTTTAACTTATAAGGATATATATATATATATATTGTTTTAAACAAGTATTATTATATTCAATGTATTTATATAATAATAACAAAAGAAAAGTCTTTATTTATTTAAACAAGTTCATAAAATAAAATAAAAAAATATAATGCTAGGTTCATATAAAAATAATGAGACATTTTATATATTATATGTATTTTAATAAGTTTATAAAATGTTACAAGATTTATAAAAAGATATAGAACATTTTATATTTAAAAATGTAATTAAGTGAGTTTATAAAGATATTTCAAGATTTATATAAATATGGACATTTTATATCTAAAAATGTAATTAAGTAAGTTTATAAAAATATTACAAGATTTATAAAAATATAGGATATTTTATGTCTAAAAATGTAATTAAGTAAGTTTATAAAAATATTACAAGATTTATAAAAATATAGGATATTTTATGTCTAAAAATGAAATTAATTAAGTTTATATAAATATTGTAAGATTTATAAAAGTATGTGATATTTTATATATATTTTAATGTATTTTAATAAGTTTATATATATATAAAATAAATGGGATGGTTTATAAAAATATAGTTTAAATTGATTTTAAAATAAACGAACGAGTAAACCGACTCGTTTTAGTATTTATTGCATAAAAAGAGTATTATGATAATTAAATAAAATAAATAAATGAAAACAGAATTAAAAATAAATAAAAAAAAATTTGGCCGTAGGCTAACCGGGATCGAACCCGCGACCTTTGACACAAACCCACACACGCATAACCAGCCGGGCTACTGCCCATCGCTGGTTATGTGTGTGTCATTTAATTGATATACACAAGCGCGACCCTGGTCGCTGGTCCTCGGCAACCGGCAAACCGTGTCCGAGGACATTGGTTTGCCCGGTAATCAACGGTTTATTGCCGTGATTTCGATTTGGGGAGGTTACCTGATGATAACAGAAGGTACAGGAATCGAATCGAGGCTCGAACCCAGTCGCGAAGGGCTTGGTCGGCAGAGACTTTTGAATCGAAATGTCCAAAACGGGAATCAGACTTCGGGGTGGAATCAGGCCTTGATATCCTGGTCCAAGCTTCACTCAGAGTCGACGAATGCAATGGTGCCTTCAATTTGGGGTGAGAGTGGGTGTAAGAGGGGCATCGAGTTCGAACAGGTTCGTTAATGGCTATTTATAGTCGAGCCTAAACCTGATAATAAGGCAAGCAATTGAGCATGCCTGAACATTCGTCTGGACGAGACGAAGCTAACCAGACCATCGACAGGCGTGGAGGTGGCCTGTCGGGCCTGAATTCGGGCGTGGGTTCTCGGCCACCAACAGGATCAGACAATCCCTGTGATGGGGAGACCAATTGGTCGAGGGGTCTAGTTCGCGTGGGGGAGACGAAGTCGGGGAGGCTTTTGTCGGGTGTGGAGGTGCAGGGGACAGGCTTGTCGAGCGGGTCGCCGGAAATTCGCTTGGACCGCCGGACAAGGGGAAAGGGGCGACCGGAATTGCGAATTCGACTTTGGCAGATTTAGTCCCTGGAGTTTGGTTTGTTACAGAATAGCCCTTAAATTAAATACCGGATGAATCCCTGTGGTTTCATTTGACCAGAAACAGCCCCTCAATGATTTTAGTTTAAAAACCTTCTAGTTTAGTTAATTACAAAATGAACCCTGCACTTTTATTTAAATAAATCAATTCAATTTCTTTTAAATTAAATAAACTTAAAAATACTTTTATAAACTTATTTTATTATTATTTAAATAATAATTTTAATAAAAGTTACTAACCTTATTAAAATATGTTATTTTATTAAATATGTAACCTTTTTAAATATAGATTTTTATATAAAATTTTATATAAGTTTAAAACTTATAAAATTTTAATTATATTTATAAAATAAAATATATATATATATTTTGTACAAAATTAAATAAAAACATTTGCATTTCATTAAATGGAACGATGATTACATAATTTGTATTACAAAAGCGTAATAAAATTCGGAATGTCACATCTGGGAAGTTTTCACTCGGCAACAAAAAAAAAATCTTGAGCTCCTAGCGGCAAAGCAGACAATATTGGTGGTATGAGGGGCCGAATGTTACAACATTTTTGGGTGTCAATGTTTTCCTCACATACGTCCCTACAACAAGCATAAAATGGCTTTTCTTTCTTTACCGTGTGTCTTTCCCTGGTACAGTCCCTCTCATTATGGCTACTAGTGCTTCGACCCAACCTCCGAACGTCTTTACATCTTTCATCATGTTCGTTTCAACATGCAATCATTTCCTTTCCTTCAAACATCCCCTTCTGTCACACCCCGGTTTTAAGACACCCTGGGCGTGTTACCAGATTGACACATCCAATCAATTTTATACTTATCATTTCGGATAGATCAGAGTGTTTTATAGCGAAAAATGATTTGGATCGTTCTCTTCATAAAATCTCAACCCGAGGGTTGATATTGAACAAATCCAAACAGACCCTTATAATATGATACGAAGCATCGAAAATACATAAAGTAAATAAAGAAAAAGCTAATAAAAAGATAGGAGAGATATAGATGGCTTGTCTTTTATTATTAAATGTAAAAAATCAACCACATGACAGAGCTTTAAAAGAAAAAATATTAATTATATTTTGATGGTATTTGTACTCAAGAGTATCACCCATTTGTACTTAGACAAGGGGTAAAACACTTTTAACCAATACAGTGGATTGAAACATCTTGTCTTTCGTATGCTTTAACATATTTCCTTATTCATTTCTCTCATGCGTCAATTTTTATATGCTATTGTGGAAGACAAGCTATATTCGAATGTCATGGACCAACCTAAAGTTTGGACTTTGTTTATGCTCTTGTCCCGATTTGGTAAGTTTTTGTCAGGGGTGGCTCTACCGTACAAGCAACTAAAGCTACCGCTTTAGGTCCCTAAATTTGAAGGGCCTCAAAAATTAAAAAACTACTTTAATTTGTATTATCAACTTTTGTGTTTTGACGCTCAATTAAATTGCATTTTATTTTTTATATACATTTACAAAACTTTCACAGAAGACTTCAATTTCAACGTTCGCTTTAAACCATAAAATATGTTGAGCCAGCCCCGGCTTTCGTTGTCCGAATTTTTTCGTTTCTTTGCTGAATTTGACTCACTTGAATTCAAGTTTAAACCTTTAGCTTACAACAGTCTAATTGATGATTTTTTTTGTTTGATAATTCAATTCTCATGTTTAAAAATAATTATTTTGTGCATGCTTTTTTGTAGGTGCATTTACTGTTGGCGCTAATTTCTTAACACATAAGACGGTGGTCATGGAGTTAAGTGACTTAATCCACAAGTGTAGTGGTATTATAACAAGTTGGTTATATCCTATAAGTTAGCAATCTAATTGAGTTGGAATTAGGATGCTTAGTTTCAGGACTATTTTGTATTTAATTTATTGAATACGTATCATAGTCTAACGAGTAAAGATTGGCTGTATAAACCGAGTTAGGGTTCTCATTGTGATCAAGTTTTAGAGAGACATTTCTTGGTTATTAATAAAGTATTTGGGAGTTAGCCAATTACGTCCTTGTTAATACTAATTCGGGAGTTAGGGTTCTCATTGTGATCAAGTTTTAGAGAGAGATTTCTTGGTTATTAATAAAGTATTTGGGAGTTAGCCAATTACGTCCTTGATAATACCAATTCGGGACTTGATTTACAAGAGCTATAACAACTCCACTTGATGTCGAAAAAACTACGTTGATGATTCAGAGATTAGCTAACTAAGATGTTAAGGTTAGAATCAAACGAACAGAGAATACTATAAAGAAATAAGGAAATCATCTCCAAAATTCATAATTCAATCATAGAATACGTAATGATATAAACAAACCATGATCTTACAATAAACGCCCCCTAAATAAAACATAATAAACATAATAATCCCTAAATTTAATAATAACAATAATAATAAATTAATCATTACCCTCAAAAAGTGAGTTCACCCAATTCAAGAAACCTAGCTTCATTTCCTAAAAAAAACTCTTACGTGTTTTTCATTGTCTTCTACTTCATTTACAAAAATTTGGTTCTTCTTACACTTATGCCTTAGAACAAACGTTTCCGTGCACCAAAATCATTCCCTTTTTAACCTCTTTAACTTGAGTTCCTCACTAGTTTTACCTGTCGGTTTAACAATTGGTGACCCGGTGAATTGTGTTGTCAGAGCTAGTAATAAGGGTAACTTTGTTGCATTTACCGGTGGTACCATCTTAGCTGTTTCGGTCCCCGCTTGTGCCGTGTGCGATTCTCCCGTATCTGTAAAGCAATTCAGTAGTTGGTTGTTGTTGATGACTTGAATCTTGGCTAACACATACGCCTCATGCCTCATGTAGGGTTCTTGGCTTAAACATTTTAATGGGTCCTTTGATCTCAAGCTTCAAGCCTTTCATGTACAAGCTAATCGCATATGGTTATATGATAGTCACCTTGTTTAATAAACAATCGAAAGAGTGACTATAGTCCTTCAATGAATTTGAATGCGTAAGTGTCCCTTCCATCGCATCTTCAACATGGCGTTGGAAAAACGAGTTGATATAGCCCGTAATAGTCTTCCCACAACAGTTCGACAACAGTAGCATCACAGATCTTCATGAATGATTGATGCCATCGCCTTTGAGATGGATGACCTCCTGCCCTTTTGAAGGTGTGTAATTCGTTACACTGCTAACCTCTACAAGCATATTTACATATATATATATATATATATATATATATATATTTCTCTCCCCCTCTCTCTATATATATATAGGGGGAGGATCAAATAAGAAGTATGTTTTCGCTAAGAACTCTAAAAATGACCAAAACGCTTAGAAATGATATCAAACGAACTCCGATTGAGCTCATTTCAGTGGCGTTGGAACCGTCTCGTCGAACTCTATCATCTTAGCTTTTAGGGTTTAGCTTTTAAGGTTTAGATTTTACGTTTGAATTTTAGGGTTTTAGCCTTAGGGTTTAGCTTTTAGGGTTTAGATTTTATGGTTTAGGTTTTTTTGGGGGGTGGGGGGTTTAGGTTTTTAGGGGTGGGTGGGGGTGGTTTTAGGTTTTTGGGGGGGGGTGGGGTGGGGGGTTTAGGTTTTTGGAGGGGGGGTGGGGGGGAGTTTAGGCTTTTTAGGGTGGGGTTGGAGGGGGGTTTAGGTTTTTGGGGGTGTGGGTGGAGGGGGTTTAGGTTTTTGGGTCTGGATTAGAGTTCGATGAGACGGTTCCAACGCCGCTAGAACGAGCTCAATCGGAGTTCCTTTGACCCACTTCTTAGCGTTACTTAGCGAAAAACCACTTCTTAGTGGAACCTTCCCCTATATATATATATATATATATATATATATATATATATATATATATATATATATATATATATATATATATATATATATATATATATATATATATATATATATATATATATATATATGGGAAGGTTCCACTAAGAAGTGGTTTTTCGTTAAGAAACGCTAAGAAGTAGGTCAAACGAACTCCGATTGAGCTCATTACAGCGGCGTTGGAACCGTCTCATCGAACTCTAATCCAGACCCAAAAACCTAAACCCCCCTCAACCCGCACCCCCAAAAATCTAAACCCCACCCCCAAAAGCCTAAAACCACCACCCCCACCCCGTAAAAACCTAAACCCCCCACCCCACCCCCCCAAAACCTAAACCCACCCCCACCCACCCTCAAACCTAAACCCCCCACCCCCACCCCCAAAAAAAACCTAAACCATAACATCTAAACCCTAAAAGCTAAACACTAAGGCTAAACCATAAGACTAAAACACTAAAATTCAAACATAAAATATAAACCTTAAAAGCTAAACCCTAAAGAATAAGATGGTAGAGTTCGACGAGATGGTTCCAACGCCGCTGAAATGAGCTCAATCGGAGTTCGTTTGATATCGTTTCTAAGCGTTTTGGTCATTTCTTAGAGTTCTTAGCGAAAACATACTTCTTTTTTTATCCTCCCCCTATATATATATATATGAGTATATTACAAATTATGTCCTTTAAGTATTGTTAAAATTGCAGGTATTGTCCTTTGTCTTTAATAATTACACCGGATGCCCTTTTTTGGAACTTTTGCACAGATTCAGTCCTTTTCACTAACTGGGTTATCTTTCTCTGTTAAATTCAATCATGTGTAAGGGTAATTTTAGTAATTTTACCTAGTACCACCACTACTTTTCAATAAAAAATTAAATAAAGCAAATATTTTTATGTATGCTCTGCCGTTCTATCTCTATCTTTCTACCCTCTCTCATTTTTAGACCTCCAAACCCTGATGTCCCATCACCACCCATGACCCAGATCCAAAAATGGTGGTGCTTGTGGTTGTGGCTGTGGCCGTTTTCAGATTGGAATATGGTGGTGGTTGTGGTTGTTTTCAGATCGAAAGATGGTGATGGAAGTGGTCAAGGCTGTTTCTCAGACGATGGTGGTGGGGGTGATGATCGTTTTTTCAGATCGGGAGATGGTGGTGAGGCCGGTTTCAGGCGATGGTGATTTGGTGTTCCGGCCGTATCATCGTTGGCAATGTTGCACCAAGTTTAATTGGTTCGGTTCTCTCAAATTAGGGTGGATTGAAAGCTGCAAATCTGATTGATTTAAGCCACACGTTTAATTGGTTCGATTCTCTCAAATTGGTTTGGGCTGTATGCTAGAAACTTCATTTAAGATACCAATATTTTGATTGTTTTTATATTCTTACTTTCTGCAGAGAAATCGAGACCATTTATTTGCATATCAAGAGGGCTTTTCCAATTAGTTGGTTGGTGTTTTCAGACAATGTCATAGGCAAATGAAGGGGTTTGAAGGAGAACGTTCGTGTTCATGTGGCGATGCTCTTGGTCCCAGATTGCAGGGAATGATGAGAGATAGAGGAGAGAGTGTGAGAGAGTAAAGAGAGAAAGCGGGTAATGAGGGTCTCGACAATAAGATGCTAAAAAGAAACAAATGCCCCTCATGTGAGGGGCACATGATCATATTTAACCATTTTTTGGATGGAAGTTAGTGCAAAGGACTTAATCTAAAAAAAGGACGTCTAGTGTAATTATTGAAGCTAAAGGACAATATCTACAATTTTGACTATACTTAAAGGACATAATTTGTAATTTACTCTCTGTCTCTGTCTCTCTCTCTCTGTCTCTGTCTCTCTCTCTCTCTCTATATATATAGGAGAAGGATCAAGAAAAAACCACAAATTTAGGTGAAAACCAAGAAAATCACTAAAACAATGTGTAATACTATGGGTTACGTATACGTAACCGCAATTTTTTTGTTATCTGTTTACGTATACGTAACACTATGGGTTACGTATACGTAAGCCAATATTTAAATGATTTTTTTGTAAAAATGTGTAATATTACATTGATACTCTTATAAATAAAAAAAAATAAAAAAAAATATTATTATATGATTGGTTAAAATTGGTTTTTTAGTAGTTTTCTCGGTTTTCGCCTAACTATGTGGTTTTCTCTGGAACCCTCCCCTATATATATTGGGTTCCACAGAAAACCAATAATTAGGCGAAAACCTAGAAAAACCACTAAAAACCAATTTTAACCAATCATATAATAATATTTATTTTTTATTTTATTTTATTTTTATTTTTATATAAGAGTATCAATGTAATATTACAAATTTTTACCAAAAAATTATTTAAATATTGGCTTACGTATACGTAACCCATAATGTTACATATACGTAAACAGAAAACAAAAAAATTCAATAAAATTGTGGTTACGTATACGTAACCTATAATATTACTCATTTTTTTAGTGGTTTTCTCGGTTTTAGCCTAACTTTGTGGTTTTCTCTTGATCCCTCTCCTACACACACACACACTCACACACACACACACACACACACATATATATATATATATATATATATATATATATATATATATATATATATATAGGGCTTGTTTAGATTGGAAACCCAATTTAGTTGTGAAAACTCCTAAAACTCTACATGGACCATTGATTACTTTTTTATATAGGGCTAAGATTATCTTAAACAATTGATCAACTTTTTTATATTATTTTAATACAAAAAAGTCCCAAAAGAGTATAAAAGACAATTGACATTCATTTAAGTTTGTGTTAGGTAGTGCAATCCTTAGTAAAAGTTATCAAATCATTTTCCAAGACTTTGACTACCTGCTTTTTATTGTTCCAAGCTTCATAATTATTGCTATCTATACAAGTGATTTTAATAATATTTTTTTCATCTATTACGCATATATATAAATATATATAATAATTGTAAAATAGTTATTAATTTGATTGTATCAAAAGAAAAGAAAAATGACCCGTATATTTATTTTTTTAATATATTAAGTTTATTTAAACAAAAAGAAGAATAAACAATATAAAATGTGATATTGACTTACAAAGAATTTTAAAATCGTGGGTTGTATGAAATATGATAGGTTGATTTGATTGATGTTCTAAAGTAGGAAAATGATGTAATAAATGAGAAGAGAGGATGTACTAAATGACGTAAGAGACAATGTAATGTGAAAGTATAAAAATGTATTAAAAAAAGGTCATCTATATAGGAAATTCCCTATGTACCATTAAGTGAATAAAATATATATTTGTATGTAACTATGTAACAAATCAATTTCACTCTTAAATGGAAATATAAAGTTTTTTTAATTCTGTAACATATATTGAAAAAAGAATTATGTAACATAAAAATCCATAATGTTACATATGTAGATAACAAATGTTACATATGTATCTAACAAAGAAAAACTCTATATATATGATCAGTAACTGTTTATTGATTGAACATTATAATATTATGTAACTGACAAATGTTACATATGTAGATAACAAAAAATGATACATATGAAACATTTGGTAGTTACCTCTGTAAATTTTACAAGAAGCATAAAAACTCATACATACAATCCAATACAAATATGTCTTCATTTCTTGTATAACCAATCATCAATCTATCTTTATCTCTGTACCACACTCTTTTCTTTCTCATCTCATGCGTTCCGATTTGGGGCCATTAGTTCAACTCTTTGCGGGAAGAAGAAACATTAATCTATAAGCATTATGTAACTAGAAAAATGTTAGAGCACGTGTTACATACGTAACAACACAAAACGAGAGTTATTTAAAACTGTCACCTATTTTTTTACATGTGAAATTTTACAATTGTTACATATGTAACAACACAAAAAAACGAGATTTTTTTTACACGTGTTACATACGTAACAACATAAAAAAAACTAGAAAAATGTTGCCCGTTTTTATATGTGCCGACACGTGTTACATATGTGAACTAATTTATATGTTAAATGAAAATGAGAAAAAAATTACCGAGAATTTGAAGGAAAATAAAAATACTCATTTTCACAAATCCAAATTAAAAGGAAAATAAAAATAAACCTTTTCAAGTATCAGTCAAGTATTCAACAATATAAATAGGTATTAAAACAAAACGTTTTTTTTTAAATCTCATTTTTATTTAACTAGGAAATTTATATTTCACTACCATTCAACAATATAAATAGGTATTAAAAAAAGTAGATGAAAAATATCATGTTTTAAAAATAAGTATTGCTAGTCACTCTTCATGAATCTCATGTGGCCCAGGCTCCGATACAACTTCAATAATCTAAGCAAATGAGAAATCAAAAATAGGTATGTCATTGAGAAGCCCCAGTGGGTCGTAGACTAGAAGAAAGGATGTCAACTTGTACCTGCAAAAAGTTTCGTCCATGTATCCGGTGCAAGCTTCGTAGCAGATCTAAAGATGCAAACCGGATCTCTCCCGCAATCGATCTTTGGATTTGAATTCTATTGATTCGTGGCAGATCTATAGATGGAGAGGTTGAGAGAAATGAAAATGGTAGATCTAAAGAGAGTTAGAGAGAAATGGTGATGATGAGGCTTTTGAAATTAAAAATGGATAAAGGGAGATGAAGTAATGTAACGAGGAAAGAAAATGTCAAGTCTTGAGAATTGGGAGAGTTTGTGGCTAAGTAAATGTCCATTATACCCTTGATGCATAAAAACAAAAGTTGTTGAAAACATAGATGTGGGCAAATATGAAACACAAAATGGGTTTGCAAAGTTTTCACAAGTGGGATGGGATTCCACCCAATATATACCCTATATATACCTACATATATATATATATATGAAAACTCTATGTAACAATTTTTTTTAAAAAAAATAGGGTAGTTTTAGGTTTTTGGGGGGTGGGTGGGGGTTGGGTGAGGGGGTAGGTAGGGTGGAGTGGGGGGATTAGGTTTTTGGGGGGTGGGTTAGGCTTTTTGGTTTAGTTTTTGGGTTTAGTTTAGGTTTTTGGAGGGGTAGGGTGGGGGGTTTAGGTTTTTTGGGGGTGGGTGGGAGGTTTAGGTTTTTGGGGGGTAGGTGGGGTGGGTTTAGGTTTTTGGGTGGGAGGGTTTAGGTTTTTGGAGGTGGGTTGAGTTTTTGGGTGTACTACACATATGCAGTAGGAGTTTTTTGGTTTTCTCATGAAAATGAGTTTTCTAGTGAACTCACCTATATATATATATATATATATATATATATATATATATATATATATATATATATATATACACACACACACACACACACTAGGTTATATACCGTGTATTACACAATTTGATAAAATATAATATTAGATACTTAGTAATTAAAAAAATTATATTTTAAAAAACCCGTGTCTTACACGGGTTGATAAAATGCAATGTTATATACTTAGTAATAAAAAAAATTATATTTTAAAAAACCCGTATATCACACGGTTTGAATACATTAATTTCTATTTAACATTATTTGACTTACATCACTAATTAGTTAAAAAAACATAATTAAATTTCAAAGTTTCTTAAAATAAAAGATAATTTAGATTAAATGTGTTTTATTAGTATAATTAATATTTTTCTTTAAATATAAATAATTATTAAAAAAGAGGTGCATTTAATAAGAGAGAGAGCCGGGAAAAAAATGGTGAGAAGAGATGTGAAAGCGACACGTGACATAGATTATTTTTTATTTATTATATAGTATATATATATATATATATATATATATATATATTTCCGCCTATCTCTCCTATTAAATATTAGATTTTCTATTTATTTCTCCTATTAAATAATAATCTTTATATTAATAAATCTAATTACGAATACTTATTATTTAATTATAAATAGTTATTATATCATTAATCAAATTAACTTAATATGAACTAACATTTACCAATTAAATTAAAAAATTAATACTCAGTTGAAAAAAATGTTTTAAAAACTAACTTAATAGACCTTGTAACTGTCACGACAAATTATATTTTTTAGAAATATATTTTGATAAATGTGATTGTTAACAAATTACATTATATCTTATTTAATCGATGTAATATACTGGTTTATTCAACCTGTGTATTACACGGGTTTTTAAAAATATAAAATTTTTATTACTAAATATATAACATTTTATTTATTTAACCTGTGTAATACACGAGATTTTAACCTAGTATATAATAAAGAAGAAAGGTTCTTGCCACTTGTCATAATTTAAAGTCTATATGGACACTTGACAAGTTTTGAGATACACTTTGACACTTGGCATTATTTCAAGTTATGTTAAAAACGGGTCAAACCCGTTTGCCTTTCTTTACCAGATTTCAAATTCAAACCCTACCTTTACCACATCTCATATTCTCTTTCATCTTTTACATTCCTAAACCACGCTCCCGTTATTTTCAAACCCTACACTTACCATCATCTTCCACCCTAAAGTGAAAACCCTAAATTCCCAAGCCGCCACAACCACCATCGCCTACCCATGCCATCTTCCACTAAACAGTCAATTGAGATCGTCTTCACCATCTTCAGGTAACCCCATCCCCTTCTTCCTGCTCTCACCCACTGAGCACCTCCACCCGCCATCCCCTTCAACTTCCTCTCTTCAACCCTAAAATCCCTAGCCGCCACAACCACCATCGATTGTTGTCGTTCCAGATTAGAACATCAACAGGTTAGTTTCAAGATATGCCAATATTTCCTCATCATCGCCATTTTCATCTTTGTTTTGAATATGCTTTTTCATTGTTTTTTATGGTTGAATCTTGAGTATTAACAGTATTTTTTTTGTTCATAACATTTTATTTTTGTAATGTTAATGTTGTTTATAAGTATTATTATAACCGTTTATAATCGTAGTATTAACGGTATTAACATTGTTATTATATCTGATTTGCTGATGAATATAACTTAACTCAATTTTGGGATTTTGTCAAGATTTTGGTGGTTAGTTTTTTTTAGCATTTGCAAAAGTTTTTTTATTATGGTATTCAAATAAACCTTAAATTTGGGGTAATCAGTCTGTAATATGAATTTGAAATTGAGTATTGTTGATGGGTATTGGTGATGGGTCTAGCAGATAAGAATTTACCAAAAGTATGTACTTGTCACTATCTAACCAAATTACTTTATAGTTTTGGTTAAATTTAGCATACCTAAATACTAAATCAGTTTTTAGTTGTGTTTTTTTAAGTAAAACTTGAACATATCAACTTAAAAAATCAGGAAAAAGTTTTTTACTTTTAACACTTCTTTTGAGAGTTCGTGGAGGATCCCATGGTGGTTCATGGGAGGATAATGGAGCAATGGAAACCCCATAGAATTGACAAGCTCCCTGATGCATTTTGTGGTTTAGTTTTGACATTTTTTTCATTGCATAATTCAACTTAGATCCGAACAATTTGAAGTTACACTTTATATTTTATCATTTTATCCCTATTCTAATATAAATCCATAATCATGAAAGTCACTTGGATTTCATTGCTGTTTGTCTTTTCTGATATAGAATAGGAGTATAGGCTATTTTAGAGTAGCTGCTATTTTATAAGGTCAACATTTAGTAGCATGAATTTATTTAGTCCGCGTCAGAAAAGGCACTCAAGGAGTTGAAAGAAGCATCCGTATAGGCATGTAGGGTGGAGGACGAAGAGCGGGGGAGAAGAAGGCCATGATCTGATGTTCCATGAAGGTACCGGAGAATGCGTTTCACTGCTGACCAGTGATTAACAGTCGGCGATTGCATGAATTGACACACTTTATTAACTGCAAATGTTATGTCTGGTCTAGATAACGTGACATACTGCAAGGCCCCAACAACCTGCCGATATTTAACCGGATCCTCAAACGGGGCACTACACCAAGGGCTAAGTTGGCGTTAGAAGTACATGGAGAAGGAACCGGTTTGGACTGAGATAAATGGGTCTGGTCTAACAAATCATTAATGTACTTGCGTTGTGAGAGGACAATGTTTTCTCCTTTACGTGCAACTCCAATGCCCAAGAAGTAAGTTAAGGGGCCCATGTACTGAAACGCAAAGGAATTGCTCAAACGATGCACCACCTGTTCGATAGTTGTGCTATTGTTACCTGTCAAAATTATGTCATCGACATATTCAAGCATATAGAGTAAAACACCATGAGCTGAGTAGATAAATAAATATGGATCCGTTTTAGAGCCGGTAAACCCGAGAGCAAATAGAGCCTGAGATAAGCGCTAAAACCAGGCTCGTGGGGTCTGCTTGAGGCCATACAACGACTTGTGAAGTAAACAAACATGATCAGGCTTAGTGGGATTAACAAAGCCAGGTGGCTGCTGTAAATACACTGTTTCCTTCAAATCACCATGCAAGAAGGCATTTTAAACATCCAACTGTCGGAGAGGCCATTGTTTAGTGATTGCCAGAGAGAGAACAACTCTAATGGTGGTGGATTTGACCACGAGACTGAAAGTCTCAGTGTAATCTATACCGGGCTGTTGGTTAAAACCCTTTGCAACCAGCCGTGCTTTGTAATGTTTAATAGCACCTGTTTGATCCCGTTTGAGTTTTTAAACCCATTTACAATCAACAACATTGATACCAGGAACATGAGGGACAAGCATCCATGTATAAGTGCTAAATACTCCTTTGCCATAGAGGTACGCCAGTGAGAGTCTGTGTTGGCAATGGTAAAGGAGGTTGGTTCGGTTAGGGAAGCTGTGGTGGTGGTGTGATGGGAGGTAGGTTGGTATGGTTTTGTTTGTTTGGGGTTGGGACGCAGGTTGGAGGGTCGGGAGCGTTCTGAAGCAGGAGTTGGCCGTTGGAGGACCGATGGTTGTGAGAATCTGTCAAAGGCAGAAGTAGGAGCAGCCTGGGAATCCTGGCGGCTGTAGGTTTGGGTGAGGCGGATTGTGTGGTGGTGGTGGGTGGGAATTTTCTGTTGGAGCAGGCTGTGGTGGAATGGGATCTATAATGGGTGGAGGTGGAGTAGGATCGGTATCTGTGGGAAGGGGAGCAGGAGTGGGATAGGTTGAAAAATAAGGGCTTGGAATGGGAGAGCGTTCCATGGGGTCCAGCGGTTTGGTGTGATAAGTAAAGAGAGTTTCATTGAACCGAACATGTCGAGCGATATACATACGTTCAGTGATTGGATCAAAGTATCGATACCCATGATGGGATGTGCTATACCCAAGAAAAATGCATGGTGTGGAACGAAAGTCCATCTTGTGGGGATTGTATGGTCGTGAGGATAACATTGGCACCCGAAAACCCTTTAAAAGAAAAAATCAGGTTTGTGTTTGAACACAAGTTCAAAAGGAGAAATGGTCGAGTTGGCTCGGGACGACATCCGGTTAATGAGATAAGCTGCTGTTTCAAAGGCAAAGTGCCAGAAGTGTTTTGGGACATTGGATTGTGCCATAAGTGTGAGGCTAGTTTCAACAACATGTCCGTGACGTCTTTCTACCACACCGTTTTGTTCACTAGTGTGAGGACAAGAAAGAAGATGGAGGAAAAAAAACGAGATAGATTTCAGAACTCACCCCCCCCCCAATCTGTTTGGACACATTTTATTTTGGTGGTAAATTGACGTTCTGCCATGGTAACAAAGCGTTTAAAGACTTCAAACACGCCAGATTTGTGTTTTAATGGGAATAACCACATAAATTTAGAAAAGTGATCAACGCGTAATAAGAAGTAATGGTGACCATCAAAGGAGGTGACCGGTGCGGGCCCCCAAACATCATAAAATATCAAGTCTAGAATATGGGTGCTTTTGTATTTATAAAGCAATAAGTGAAGCTTTGAGGATTTCCCAACAGAACATGAATTACAATGCAAATCACGTTTTATTGGAAATAGGTAAACAGTACTTAGATAACATAGTTTGAAAAAGTTGATGGTGAGGATGCCCTAGGCGTTGATGCTATGTAGTAGTAGATGTACGAGAGGTTGAAAGGGCACCTTTGGGAACTGGTTGAGCTGTAGGGAGAGTGATTTAGTAGAGTCCATCTTCATTTGGACCCGTGAGGAGGGTATTGTGGGTGCCCTCGTCCTTCACAGCAAAAAAAGTGGAATGAAATTCAAAATAGATATTGTTATCATGGCAAAACTTTTGAACATAAAGAAGATTACGTTTTATTTGTGGAACATGAAGAATATTGGTTAAGGAAAAGGTTTTATTAGGTGAGTAATTACGAGAGGAACCAATATGTAAAATGGGTAAGCCAGTACCATTCCCAACATGAAGACTGTCGTCACCGTAGTAGGGCTCGACAGTATCAAATCTAGACTTATCCTGTTGCACGTGGTGATTTGAACCTATATCAGAAATCCAAGAGGATGTTTGTGAACGGTGGTCAGCATAATTGGCAGACGGTTGTCTCGTCCGGAATGTAGACGGGTCACGGTTCGGACACTGTGATGGGAGATGGCTTATTCCACACCTGTTACATGAACCATAAACCATGTTTTGATTCGAGGCCCAACTGAACTGACCTGGGTTTCGATTTCCTCCACCTCCTTGGTTACGATTGCTGAAATTGTTGTTGAAGGAGCGTCCTCAACGGTCGCGGTTGGTGTAGCCATTACGGGTCCAATTGTTATGACTTGTGCGAGCAGTGTAATGGGCCTGTGGTAATGGTTGGGCTGATGTGGAAGTGGGTTGCAATTGTAGGCCCAGTTTGAAGACCAACTGTTGAAGAGTGTGCAAAATTTCTGGTTGGACAACAGTGGAACCGGCGGTCAGATTTGTTGTAAAGGCCTGAGTAGAGGCAAGGCCAGGTGGAGCAGGTTTTCGGACCAGAAAATCATGATCAGTAAGAAGGCTATGAAGTTCACAGAATGCTATTGGAAATTGTCTAGCTAAAACATTTGATTTTAGAGGGTTATAATCTTCACGAAGCCCGGCAAGAAGAAGCATAACAACATCTTTTTCAGGCATTGGTGCTCCAATATTTGCTAGAGCATCAGAATACTCTTGAGCCCCGGTGAGATAGGCAGTGTCACACCCCAACCGACGGCGGAATACGTCGGGGCGGGACATGTAGACTGTTCAAAAGCTCAAGGTTTACTAAAGTTGATTATTTAAACAACCAAATTCATATCATAGATAAACATCAATCCAACAATACAAAGAAAATAGAGAATACATAAATAGTTTCTTTAAATTAAATTCTAGGTCCTCGGTCCTAAGTGAAGCAACTTGTACTTATTCTCAAGCATTAGTACCTGAAACATGATGAAAGCAAGATCAACTAAAAAGTTGGTGAGCATACATAGGTTTTAACACACAACCAAGTTTAAAGTGTTTTATACAATTCATACGATACACGTGTATAAGGCATTTATGGAGAATCTATAGTTAAACTAAGTATGTACAATCAAACCTTGAGGCATAACACACAGGTTACCCTAATGTAAAGTCGGTAACAAACACCCTAACCGGGTGGGTTTGTCAGACACAATAGATCTATCAATGTTAACCGTTGGCTTGTACGGAGTTAATGATTGTACTAATGTCATGTATATGTAGTCTTAACCCATAGCATTCAAGCATAAAGCACATAGCACATAATATCATATTATTGAATTGTATTTAAGTCTATGTAAAAAGCTTCAAAAAGTAAATCATGTTTCACCCCAAAAGTACAAAATAAAAAAGGGGCTATATAAACTCACCTGTAGTAACGGTGTAGATAATACGAACAAAAGGTAGTAAAAGTGATCCTTTTTGCAAATCACAAGTTAACCTAGAGTGTAATGTATATGAATATGAATTAATAACATGCGCAAATATCTAAGGCAAAGTCTAAGGTTTCAATGGGAGTGAGTGTGGGGTCTTGTACAATGGGTTTAATTTGAATAACTAAATAGATTAAATAGTTAATTTCTTTCTATTTATTTATTTAGAAAAAAACAGTGTGGAGTTATATTTATTCACATATAATTTAGATAAATAAGTTTATTTTATTTATTTAAGAAAAATGTGTCTATTTATTGAGTAAATATCTATTAGTTTGTTTAATCAAGAAATTATAATTTAAGTCATAAATGGATTATTAATGTAAAGGGAAGGTAATTGTATAAAATAAACAAATTCTTTTCTTTTATTTATTAATTTATTAATAAAGTAGTATGTTCTCAAAAATGTGGAAAAAGTAAATATATACATTAATATATATTTAGAAAATTTCATTTGTTTACATAGGGTTTAAACCCTAATATGTATATTTAATAGAAATTGATCTTTATAAAATTGTTTTATGAAATGGTAGGGTATGAAATCTTAACAAGATTTCATAAAATTGGACATTTTAAATGCTTCGATTCAAGAATAACAATTTTATTTAAATTATAGCTTAAATGATTTTTGTGCCTTGAATTCCAGTTTTGAAATGATTTTTAATTGTCAAATAATAGTTTCCTTTAAAATATCAATTAAAAATTATAAACCTGATCTGATTTTCATAAGTGCATAAAATAAATTTTTATAAAATTGCATTTATGTGTGTAATTCGGGTTTTAAAAACAATTGCAGGGAGCCGGGATCGAACCCGGGTTGATCCTGGGTGAGAACAAAGGTGTAACCACTGGTCCAGAGGTCCATCTTTGTTAAGAAGTTGGTTCTAAAACATGTTAAACGCATCTAAGACTATGCGGGCCGATTCTGGTGCAAAACAAGCGCGCAAAAGGGAAGTGGTTGTGGGTTTCGAACCCACGCCATCTAGTCCAGCGGTGCAGTGGCTTACCGGTTGGGCTAGATGGTTTCGCTAGTAAATAACGAAATCCATTTACTTTTATACGATTAACGTATGAGATCCCTAAATTGATATCCATAAGGGCAGACGGAACTCATCTTGCAATTAAATTCGATCTGGTTTGTTAATACGGATTCGCATGGGGCTAATGAAATACGAACAAAAAACGAATCGAAAGACGTAAATATTACCTGTTTTGGTTGTGTATCTTGGGCCGACAGCTAAATGTTCAGGGATGATGTTCTTGATGCTCGACAGGTTTCCAGAGGGGTAATGAGACGCGAATAAGAGTTCAGAGAGTTTGAAATGAGTTATGCGAGGGGGTGTAGGTGAGTTAATTCGTTCAATTCCATCTAAATCACAAAATTCAATTTCGATTTAAAAGTAGCAGCCGTTCGAAGAAATTACGCGTTAATTCCATTGACAGATGATGAATTGAGTCATGATATTGGACTGAATACATGCGGGAGTGATTAGGCGTGATTTGCGGGATTTAGAACGCGTTTATTGTATGAATTAACGATGGATTGACACGGGTTTGACTCTGCGAAGTCAAACCATTCAAATTTCGAATGTGACCACGGAATTTGATCTAATTGAAGTGTTAAACAGGTCTGGATATAGTCGATGCTTGACTATGTAAACATGGAAAGTTCATATCAATCGGATCCGGTCGTTTACAGTCTAAAATTGTAAGGAAATTGAGGTTGTTTGACTTTTGAAGTCAAAATAGGTCAAAAGGGAAGGAATGGGTCAAAATTGAGGTTAAAAGGTTCAATTTCAAAGGTGGGGATTCAAATTGAGGGTTCGAATGCCTAAGGGGTTCAAGACAAATTTTAAATTGAAGTTTTTTTGTTATAAAATAGTTTTTGTAACTCTGAAATCTAAAATATTATTTATTTTATCTTTATGTCTACATCTATATATATATATTTATAATTACGTACATAAGTATATATATATATATATAAAGAGTTGTAAAAACACGAAATTAAAACTCATAATAACAATGTTATAAGTATGTGCTTTATATAAATATATAATAGAAAAAAAAACAATGTGTTATTGTAGAGTTGAAATTGGAAGTTGATATAAGTTCATAAAATGTTGAATATGTACGGAATTTGATAATGAAGTGTCATTTTTGTAAAAATAAATGAATAGATAAATAAGTAGTACCGGAAAATCATGGATGTTACATGCAGCATAAGACTCGTTTCATGCATCATGATCTTTAGAAGTTGTGTTCTCAAGGTGAATTCTCGGGAAGAGGTGTGTGGTGCATAGGCACGATCAAGAGACAACCAAAGGTAGCGAGAGGTAGCTCCTTGAACATGATGAAACGAGGATTCAGAAATGGTAGACATTAACAACATGCGGATGTGCGCATCGTTGGACACCTAGGCCGCGTGGCTGGGGTTCGGAATTTCAACAGTAGAAGAATCCTCTTTACCAGAAGTATGAGGAGACTGGATAAAAGGAGGCGGACACAGAATAGTGCCATCAACATATGTGATCAGACCACTGGTAACAAGAAAAGGCTGGATCATAGCCTTCCAATAGCCATAATTGGTTGGAGTCAATGTGAAACCAAACTTGTGTGAGTTGTGAACAGTTTTCTCTGTGGAGGTGAAGGGAGGGATTGTAGGTGGTGCCATGGAAGGATTCAGCAGGGAAGGATTCCTGGAAGACTGGGTCTGCTTGATCAAAGGCCTGGTTGCGCACGGGTTGTGCTCGATTGTGGAGGAGAGGGTGGCAACGGGTTGCGCTCGGTTGTGATCGGTCGAGGAGGCAGAGCAGAGATCCTAGGAAAACCGTAGGCTCTGATACCAAATTGATTTTTGTAAAGCCGATGGTCTCTTGTATTACTGTTGTGATAATGACCAAGTACAATAGGGGTATAAATAGATAGCATATTTACATCAAGAACCCTCTAATTATACAAATATAACCCTCGACTAATAAGCTATTGAGAAAGATTTAACTGTAGGTTTTCAAATATTCAAAAAAAATAAGAATAGACATCTTATCAAGTAGAATATAATTAACTGGATTTTAATTGTGATGTAGTTTGAAATTTCAAGTTTAATAAACTCAAGAAGTTGCCTCTTTTAACTGAAGTATTATCCAAGTAAGTGCCTTATTTGTAAAAATACACATCTGCTTCATATTACAATTATTTTATCTTTACAACAATGCAGGAAACAGCTTCAACTAGATGGAGTTCTAACACTTCTGAAAAATTGGTTTGAACCCCTCCCTGATGGAAGGTTGCCCAATATAAACATTTGATCAGAAATATTAAAGATCCTAACTGATGTATAAACATGATGTATTAGTTCAAGGTTTGTCTGAAAATAATCTTAAAATTAATTTTTATATAATTAAAATTCTTTTTTTCTATCTTTAGAGTGGAAGGCTCATGGGTGTATTACAACACTTTGTTTTTTTACTAGCTCAGTATCCTTATTTAATATAAAATATGATTTCTTTTATTTTTATTTATAGAGTTATTGCTTATATAATTTTAATAGTTCAACCCGTATAATACACGGGTACCTGTTTTGCAATGACCATAAACAAGAGTCAAGGACAATCACAATCAATAGTTGGTTTGTTTTTGAAAGAATCGGTTTTTACTCATGGTCAATTATATGTGACATTATCAAGAGTTACAAAACGAGACGCCCTAAAAGTTGTTATACTATATATTAATGGTAATCTTTCAAATATAACATCAAATGTTGTATACAAATAAGTATTTAAAGATTTGTAATAACTATTATAGTTTTTTTTTTAAGTTTTATGTATAATTAATTTAATTGCTTGCATGTTTTATTAATATTTTCTCAACCCCTGTGTCACACGGGCATATAGACTAGTATATATATATAGGGGGAGGTTCAAATAACAATTCTAATTTGGCTAAGACATCTAAAAAGTAATATCATCTATTCAATTGAATGATCAAGGGTGGAGATTTAATTGTATAAAAATAAGGGGTGGAAGGGTATTTAAGTAATAGTCACTTTTGTTAACTTTTTTCAACTTCCCCCACTTTTTTTAAACGTTCATAAATTGTTCATAACACATTATTTTTTTAAAAAAATTACACCATAAAATCGAGCGCTTTTTTATCTTTAATTTGAGTATAGTATTGTTATATATTTTTTTTGCCAAAACAAAAACGAAACTTAATGAAATTGTGCTGGTTTCTCGTAAATGTGCTGATTTATGGTAAAACAGCACAATTTAACACATTAAAAATTTGTTGGTTCTGGTAAAACAGCACAATTTACGTAAATATATTGATTTCTTTAATGTGTGCTACTTTTAGTCAATTATTATGTGCCTAATTTGGTAGCATTCTTTAAAAATAAAAGATTAAAGCATCCATGTAGGCAACAAAAAACTTATGCATCAAATGTTGTTTTGTGTTGGTTTGATATACTAGTTTTGTTGTGCTGGTTTTGTTTATGCTTGGTTAGCTTAGAAAAGCAAATTACACAATTAACTGTTTTCTTTTAGTGTTGTTTTATAGTAAAACAACACAAATAGTTGTTATGTTTGGTGTTGTTTTATGATAAAACAGCACAGTTAATTGTGTTGTTTTACAATGCAGCACGGTTAATTGTCCTGTTTGATTAGAAACCAGCACATTTACGAAAGTAGCACAATTTCACTAAGTGTCGATTTTGTTTTTACAGTAAAATATAGCAATACTATACTCGATTTAAAGGTAAAAAAATGCTCGATTTTATGGTGTAATTTTTAAAAAAAAAAATAAAGTTGTATGAAAAAGTTATGTACGTTTAAAAAAAGAGGGGGATTTGAAAAAAGTCAACAATTATGGTTTTCCAAGAATGCCCTCCACCTCTTGTTTTCTTACACTTAAATCCATACATTTGATCATTCAATTGAATTGATGAGATTGTTTTTTAGGCTTCTTAGCCAAGTAGCACTTCTTAGGGGAACCATCCCCTATATATATATATATAGGGGAAGGATCAAGAAAAAACCACAAAGTTAGGCGAAACCAAGAAAACCACTAAAACAATGTGTAATCGCAATTTTTTTATTTTCTTTTTACGTATACGTAACACTATGGTTTACGTACACATAGGCCAATATTTAAATGTTTTTTTTGGTAAAATTGTGCAATATTACATTGATACTCTTATAAAAAAAATATCATTATATTATTGTTTAAAATTGATTTTTTTAGTGGTTTTCTCGGTTTTCGCCTAACTATGTGGTTTTCTCTGGAACCCTTATATATATATATATATATATATATAGGGGAAGAATCATAAGAAAACTCAATGTTCATGAAAAAACCAAAAAACTACTTATTTAAAACAAAAAAATTAATAAACAAATCATAAATCAAAAATTAAAAAACTGCTTTGCAGACCTTGTTTCTCACGTCTTCCTCGTTCAAAAAAAACTCGAAAAGTAATGGGTTTAGTTTTTTGTGTTTAGTTTAGCTTTTAGGTTAGGTTTTTGGAAGAATGGGGGGTTTAGGTTTTTGGGGGGTGGTGGGGAGTTTAGGTTTTTGGGGGGGTGGGTGAGGGGGTAGGTGGGGTGGGGTTAGGTTTTTGGGTGGGGGTGGGGTGGGGGGTTAGGTTTTTGGGTGGGGGTGGGGTGGGGGGTTAGGTTTTTGGGGGTGGGTTAAGCTTTTTGGTTTAGTTTTTGAGTTTAGTTTAGATTTTTGGAAGGGTGGGTGGGGTGGGGTGGGGGGTTTAGGTTTTTTGGGGGGTTGGTGAGGGGTTTAGGTTTTTGGGGGGTGGGTTTAGGTTTTTGGGTGAGGGTGGTGTCGGGGGGGGTTAGGTTTTCTGGGGTGAGTTGGGTTTTTGGGTGTACTATACATATGCAATAGGAGTTTTTTGATTTTTTCATTAAAATGAGTTTTATAGTGAACTCACCCCATATAGTGTGAGGTTTCGCTAAAAAGTAAAAAAAATGGTTTAAAACGCTAATAACCGGCTCATACGAACTCCAATTTTACTCATTTCGGCGGCGTTGGAACCGTCTCGTCGAACTCTACGATCTTAGCTTGTAGGGTTTAGTTTTTGCCTTAGGGTTTAGCTTTTAGTATTTAGGCATTTGGGGGGTGGGGGTTTTAGGTTTTTGCAAAGGTTGGGTTGGACGTTTAGGCTTTTGGGGGTGGTGATGGTGTTTTTAGACGACGTTTTTGGGTTTTTAGGGTTTTTTTTGTTAGGATTTAGGTTTTTGGAGGTGAGGTGGGGGTTCGGCTTTAGGGGGTGGTGGTGGGGTTTTTAAAAGGCTTTTTACACTTTTTAGCCTTTTTAAAAGACTTTTTACACTTTCTAATAGTTCCCGCTGCATAAGTGTTAATACAATAATCAAGTGTGAAGTAAATTGTGTGAATCGATCCCAAAACAACCTCTGCATCGAAAAAGATGGTATACTCGACATTACTATTGATGTACAAGAGTAACCGAATGTTGTATAGTTTCACAGACTATTCTACATTGTTACACCAACCCCTCAACCACACCAAAACCAATCATCACAATCTATTTCCTATATCTATCTGTTTCCACCCCTTTGATGTAAATCCCTGCTTTACTACAACATTTTTACATTAGAGGAAGGTAGGCCCCACCATGCCCTTTCCTCAACACAAGTGGCCCACCATTGTCCGGGACCCGGTCCAATGCTTTCAAGCAGCCCGCAATGACATCAGCAAAGCCCGTGGCAACTGTCGCCAACTGCAACCTCAGCCGTAAATCCCTTGTCCTCTTTAACAAGCATCTAAAGGATCTCTCTAAATACTTCGCCCATTCAGCAGGTAATCCTCCGCCTGTCAACCAAACAGAGAACTGAGACTGGTCCCCACGTGCTGCCACCTCAGCTCTGTAAAACCGCGAGATTTCAGCAAGCATGGTGGGGTGGAGAGGGAGGACTGCCACAAACTCTGCTACAAACTGCTCTGTAAGCTCGGGCTTCAACATTTGATTCCAGAGCACCAGGGCCCATTCACCAGGCTGGTTGAGCCCATATGCTTCAGCAACAATTAGGGCTTCTTGAAAACGGGATTGTTCAACGAGAGCTCTCCGGGCATTGGTGGCGGATAAACTGAGCCACTGGAAATCAGGCATGCGGATCTGAAGTGAAACAAGGGATGCACTTGCACAAGCTGCACGGGTTTTGTTGCCAGCATCAATGGAAGAATGAACTTCAGCAGCTTCAATAAAGTATCTCATAGATTCTAGAAGGTCTTCAGTATGATCCTTGTTGTAACGAAGAAACCACATGTGATATGATTGCTCAGCACGTGATTCCAGAAGGGAAGCTGTTTCGTGCTTCATGTCAAAGCGTTTATACACCTGAGGTTAAAGTAAATAACATAGTCATTCCCAGATAAAATATGCCAGGTGACCCTTTTACCTATTCAAACGGGTCAAAAAAATCTAGCAGAACAGGAAACCGAAGCCTATTTTAACGCATACAACCTCCTAAAGTCTTCTTATTCAAAAATTCAGATTATTATATCGATACTATTGCTTTTGTAATCATAATTAATGCATTAATCATTTATGACTTTTTGTTATGTTGATTTGGGATCTGTTGTAAACGGGTTAATCAAATAAAGTGTACTTTTCAATGCATAAAACCATCTTAATTTTAAAAATTAGATATTACTGAAATAATATCAAGTTCTGTAATCAGATTGTGAAAGTGGACACTAAATCTTTTGGACAAAAAACACTTTTTGGTAACCCACCCTAGCGGGTTCCCCCAACATGATTGGTAAATTGCGTAAACCGTAGACAAAAGGACACGAGGCCAGGCTTTAATCCCTGGACCTCAGCCTTATGCTGCATGTCTCCAACCGCTAAGCCACCATTGTGGGGATGACAAAAAGCACTGCCAAAAAGATATGCGTTTTGACCCGTTACCCAACCACCAATTTTGCCACCTCTACTAATTACTCAGGGATAGATCACACACCATGGCAAATGCATCAAGATCATTCGGGTTGAATTGCTTCAGTGATGTAAGAACAGCCATACGGAATCCTCTGACAGCCTGGGCGGTGCCAGTGTGAGTGTCGGTGACAGCTGAGTACTTCTGAAGAAGCAGTTCCAACTGCCCGTTTTCAATAAGAATCCCAAGTATGAAATTAAGGGCATGGAAATTGCCGACACCAGTTATTAAACGGGCCAAGCATGGGAAATCACCTTCAGAAACATATGCGTCTACTCTGGTTGCTGCTAGGGCCACAAGAACATCAACACCGTCGAGGCAAGCAGATGATTTGTAAAAATGGTGTGATAGAATAAGAAGCTCAACCTGAAAAGGAAATCATTAATATTTATATAAATTAATCAAATGATCTTTTTTCTAAATAAGATGATAACCGTACCTCACAGGCATGTGGAATTTCCTGTCCAGTAATCACTAAACGCATCAATGCGTGACCAATTTCTGATTCTGATGGACACAGCTCAGCCCACTTCAGGAAATCTGAAAATCTCCATAATAAAGGAGCAGGGCCTTCTTCCTTCTGAGAATCAATATATCCACCTCGATGTGCTGCTAATAAGCCCTGAAATTAATAACAAAAAATCTCATCTATGAATTCATGTTAGAACCGTGACACCTATCATAAGAATAATGTTATGGACTGAAACCATTGCAAGGTATGGGACTTGTCCCGCATCGGTTGTATGGGCAACAAATGTGTGATTTATAACTCAATTGGTTCCCTCTCCCATCAGACTAGTCTTTTGGGATGAGTTCTACCATTTGGGTTGTAACAAATAATAACTCTACACTTCCATTCTTCCATATTTTTAGTTACCGGTTATCAGTATATGTGGCATATTAACCTGTTTGTGAGCAGATAGGTTGATCCGGGTTGTACTTTGCTTCCAATGGGTCAAGTTAAAAGGAAAAAAAAAGAGCTAAATGGAAATGGGTTCCAAAGTGTATTCAAAATGCATAAAACCCCCTAACTCATTCTATTTTAAATATAAAAGTAAACTACACTTTTAGTCCATTTGGTTTGCCAAAAGTAACCCTTTCAGTCCAAAAGTTCAAAAATTGCTATTTCAAGTCCATGGTCTTTCAATCTCGTTACAATCAAATCCAACTGATTAACACCGTTAGAGTTCTGTTAAGGGTGTGTTTGGAATTGAGTTTGAAAATGACTTATTGACATATTGGCTTTTTCAAAAAGCCAATAAGTCAAAAAAGTGTTTGGCATGGATAAAAATCCTTTTTATTTTGGCTTTTTGATAAGTCTTAAAGAGTTGTTTTCCAAAAGTTACAAATCCTGACTTTTTAAAACTCCTTATGACTTTTTAAACAAAAAATTACCAATCTACCCTCCATTTACCCTACAACAAAAAATAAGCTAAGCCAAACACTTTTTAAAAAACAACTTATTGACTTATTGGCTTTCCCCTTCACAAAAGCTAATCCAAACACTTTTTTAAAAACTCCTTTTGCAAAAGTCATAAGTCAATAAGCACTTTTGACAAAAAGCACTTTTAGAGTTGAAATAAGCAATCCCAAACACCCTCTAACTTGTTGTCAATTGACCAACATACCCTTTTGTACAAAATAAAATAGAAATATAAACCACGCACACCCACCCAACCCTATCTATGCTCTCTCTACTCTCTCTTCAAGAACACCACCACTGGCACCATCTCTGACAACCAAGCACCATCTCCAACACCACCACGACCATCTACATCACCATTGCTCTCCCTCCCCTCTCCTCTCGCTCCCTACTCTCTCTCTCATCCCTTCCCTAAATTAGTGGCTTGCACTGGCGGGATCATGAGCAGATCTATCACTCGGGTTGCTGGTGTCGTCGTAACTTTGATTGAAATCGCAGAAACCACGTTCGATTTTCTACCTTTTCTTTTGTTAATGAAGTGGCGGCCGCCGGCGACGTTCAAGAACTCCAATGAAGAGCAGAAGCCCTAGATCGAGAGGGGGGGGAGGAGATCGAAATAATTATAAGAAAAACTGAACAAAATGTGACTGTGAAGAGTCTTGACCTTCGAGGAGCCCAGCGGCAAGAAAAAATGAAAAATCCACCTACAAAGGCGAGGAAGAGACTTGACCTTCGTTTTTTCTAGCTGCTGAAACCACCACAAGCGCCGCAACAAATGGGTATCCGCCCCTCTTTCGTTTTTCCTGAAGATCTTTTGAAAACCCTATAACCCAAAATGGTTCTTGATTCTCTCTGACCTGCAAATCGACCATCGGCAGTGTTTCAAAACTCAACCATTGACGGTAAAAAGGCGGGCGTGGGGGTATTTTGGCCGGTGATGGGGTATTAGTGGTGGTGGCCGGCTATCAAAAACCAAGATGAAGAGTGAAGAGAGACAGATAGAGAGCGAGGGAGTGAGAGAGAGAGAGAGCAAGGGAAAGGGTGTCTTTGTTATACACACACACACATCTATATATATATATATATACATATATATATATAGTTAATCTCGTTTCGAGTCCGTTTTGAGTCCCTAAGGTTTGGACATTTTAACCATTTGAGTCCATGTAGTTTTTTTTCCGTTGAATTGTGGCATGCCTTTTATTTTCTTAACATTTGAGTTCTTTTGGCTAACTCCATTAGATTTTCTAAAAAGACTAAAATACCCCTAGGTACTCAAATGGTTATTAAAAATATAAAATACATAACTACGGTATGTTACAAGCACTTTAGGGTATAGTGCAAGGTTCAAGAGGGAGTCGAGTATTGAGCTTAGAGGTTTCTGTGATGTTGACTACAAACCCAAACGAAAGACGGTCAACTACTGGGTATGCACTTTTTATTGGTGACAGTGCAATATCGTGGTGCAGCAAACAACAACCCACAGTATCCCTGTCTACAACCGAGGCAGAATATAGAGCTTCAGCAGTAGTAGCGCAAGAGTTAGTCTGGTTGGTTCGTTTATTGAACGAGTTGAATCAACCGGTGAATTACAAAGTGAAGTTGTTTTGTGATAATAAATCAGCTATCCAACTAGCCGAGAATCCCACGTTCCATGCTCGTACAAAGCATATTGAAGTACACTATCACTTTGTTCGTTAGAAGGTGCTAAAAGGAGAGATTGACCTGATCTATGTTGATACTAACAGTCAGATGGTAGACGTGCTAACAAAAGGTTTGTACAAGGCAAAGTTAGAAGAATTACGGTCGTGTTTGGGAATGGAAGAGGTTAGTATTGAGAGGGAGTGTGAAAAGTGCAATACCGACATGGTTGACTGATTGGAAGAACGGTTTGATCTCAAGGGGTGGTTTTGGAGGAGATCGAAAATCTAAGTACAAATAATTAATTAGATTTATTACGATTATGTTTCCTAGTTTTTTGGGTTAGAGTCGAACTAGGATAGAACACTTGTTGCGCAAGTTTAATTAGTTTAGATACGTGTCTTTGATTTTTGTAATCGGTACCTTTGAAGTTCTAATAAGAAAAGAGTTGCATATGTTTATGCAATTGAGGTCGCCTCGATTTTGATGTTGTACAACATTTTGTTGCAGAAAAATGACTCAAATACAAAAGGCGCGCGCCTCATGTGCGCTTCAAAGCCAATTTTTTGCCAAAAAACCGCGCCTCAGGTGCTTTTATTTTACATGCGCCTTAAGTCACCAAAAGCGCAACCCCTTGCGCCTTAGGTCGCCTCGCGCTTAAAACCAAGCCCACTGTCACCAAACCCCTGACCAGGTTTTGACCTCCGACCCCGCTCACCTTGAATCACCTTGGCACTAGGCTCCTTTCTTGCAAATTAAACCTTTCGCCCCTTTGACTCAGTGAACCTAACTTTGTTTTGAAGGACCGTCATACTTCCCTCATCAGGTACCTGCACCATGTATAATGTACCATGCCTGTTCCCATAACCAATAACCAGACTACCTTTGGTTACCTTCCATTTGCCTCCACCAAACTTTACTTCAAGTCCCTGTTCGTCTAGCTGACCGACAACAGAGATAAGTTCTCTCTTCAAAGCTGGAATAACCTTGACATTCTTCAAGTTCCATGTAGTTCCCAAAGAAGTTACCAAATTCACATCACCCATGCATGTAACATCAAGAACATCACCATTAGCTATTCGTACATTCCCAAAGTTACGAACCTTTAAATTCTCCATCGTTTACCCGCTGTGCGTGGCGTGAAACGAAGAACCAGAATCCATGACCTAAGAGTCTGTGGTAGACTCTACACAACAAACCAGTGTTTCATCCTCAGATTCTTCTTCTTCCTGAACACTCTTCACTTCCTTTTTCTTTCCTACACATTGACTTTTCACATATCCAATTTCATTGCAGCTCCATCACTTCACATTCTTTCGAGCTCTAGACGAACTCCTCCCCCTACTCCCATTGCTTCTGTTATTTTCCCTTCCTCTGCCCACATTGAATATATCAAAAGAAGATCCTCCACTAGTGTTCCTCCGGCAAATGTCTTCACCCAAAATACTATCCCGGATCTCGTTAAACTTCAAATACCCAGCTCTACAAGAATTAGTGATCGCTGTCTCACATAACCTGACCAGCTGTCAGGCAAAGAGGATAACAGGATCGCCGCCCGGGTATCATCATCAAGCTTTGTCCCAACGGTCGATAACCTAGACAAAATTGAATTTATGGTATTAATGTGATCGGGTATTGAGCTTCACTCGTTCATCCTCATCGTGAACAACTCCCTCAACAAGAACACCCTGTTACCGGCAGACGGCTTTTCATACATATTTGACAGAGCCGTCATCATACCATGAGCCGTGGTTTCCTTCATGATATTAAATGCTACACTCCTAGTCAAAGCCAGTATAATCTTACCTATCGTCTTTTTGTCCTTAGATTTCCATATCACTTCGTCGGCTTGACTCAAACCACTCGGTTTTTCTTCTAATGTCATCTCCAAATCGTTTTCACCGAATAACGCCTCTATTTACATCTTCCACAATGCAAAATCAGTCCCGTTAAACTTCTCGATTCGAACTCTCTCGTCTTCAACCATTGCAAACGAGAATAAAAAAAACCAAAATTAAAAGTCCACCAACCGAAGCCAAGCAACCTCCAATAACAAACCCTAAAAAAAACCGAAACACCCGAACCGGTGCTTCACCTGCAAAACCGAGTGTAACCAGCAGTTCCAAGGGGTCCAAAACAGGAACCCAAATCGCTAAACACCCGGGATCAGCCCCGAACAACCCTGTCTCCTCCACTTGCGGCGGCACCTAGGGTTGATGTAACCCTAATCGGCGGTAGTCAGTAGCCACAAACCGGGCTGCAATCAGCCCCCTTTTTAGCGAATGAAACAGACCAACCAGCAGTAAAAATAACATAATCAGCAACAAAAAATCGAACAGAACCAGCAGTTACTGTTCACGTCGGGAAACATTGTTCACTCCGGAAAACACTATTCACGACGGGGGTACTGTAGCAGCAGATCCGAACAGCAGGAAAAAAACGGACAACAGCAAAAACAAAAAAACCTTTCTTGAACAGCCCACCTTCCTGTGATCGAACAAGTAGCAAAGAACCGTGTGTAAACAACGAGCCAAATCTCTGATACCACTTGTTAGGTATCAAGAGTCGCAAACAGGCCCATGTGTCCAGGCCCTGTTTTTGGCAATCCAGAGAGGCCCAGGCCCACTAAGCCCATCAGGACCAGTCCGGCCCAAAAGCCTTCACACTCAACAGAATCGTTGAGTGACAAATGGGAAATTTATGGAAAGCTACAATCCCCACCCCGGAATAGGGGTATTTTAGTAAATTTATAAAAAAAAGTTAACGGCAAGGCTTGATGGTGTTAGAGGCGTGCACTTGATTGCAACAAGAATGAAAGATCAGGGACTGAAATAGCAATTTTTGAACTTTTGAACTGAAAGGGTTATTTTTGGAGAACCACAGGAACTAAAAGCACAATTTACTCTAAATATTAAATTATCATGTAACAGATAGTTTTTAAATCATTTTTAATACATTTGTTATTTATAAGTTTCTTAAAAAAGAGTAAAAGAAAAAGTGTTTGTAGGTTAGCCTCACAAGACCCATCAATAAAACAGAACAATTTTGACCCGTTAACTACCCTGCCATTTTGCCACCTCTGTATCAGTTTACATCCTAGTATTGACTAACCTAAGACTAAAAACAGAAGACTGATATATGAAATGTGCAAGTAATTGAACCTTTAAAAAGGATTCTGCAAGAATCTGAGCAATACTAGCAGCTGGCATGGAATGAGTTTGGATTAAAAGATAAGCTTCCTCAAACGAATCTTGAGCTTTGAGAGATAGCAGTTGTAGCATTTCGATTGGATGCTTATCAAATGCCTCCGAAAATGTAAGACCCAATACATTTGCAGCTTTTACAATGGATATCAATCTTTTACACAATCCACGCCCTCTACCATCGATGAAAAAGGTCGTTAAACTCTCCAATACCTAAAATTACACAAAATTATTCACAAGTATCAGTGCCAAAGTGAATCACATATTTATATGTATCCATCATCAGTCAAACAGCCTAAGAAACACATGCACACACATACAGAAAGGTGAAAAGGATAAAGATTAATAAATAACAGAAAAGTAGTTTTTGACATAATTAAATCCCTGGACTTTTCACAATTGAATTCTTTTTTGCATGATTAAGTCCCTAAACTCAATTAAAAGGATTGTTCTGTTACGTTTTAAAAGTCTAGGGATTTAATCATGCAAAAATAAAGTCCATGGGACTTGTGTTCAAATACAACAAAACTCTACAGAGCTTTTTTTTTTGTTTCAATTCCCCCAAAAGAAAAGTAAAGAACTAAAGATATCTCCCCATCTCTAATCCAATGTTGTTACCTAATACCCTAAAACTCTATCCACTAAATAGGACCCTAATAAGTAAAAATTTTCATATAGCTTCACTATATTTGATTATCAATTCCAGTATGAAACAGCTAAAGAGAAGGGTACTTTTACATAGAAAAACCATGTATTTAAAGTTTACGACATTATCTCATTGGTTATGAAATATAGATGAAAACTAGTACCTGCATTGGATCAAAATATTGATGGTCAGTTGGCAGGTTGTGTGACCGAATCACAGAACGAACTTCATCATCTAACATGGAAATTGCAACTTTATTGCTAGGAGTTGAGATAGCAGCAAGCTTCAAAGCTGCATCCACAAGAGTGAATTCTGATGGTAAATGTGATGGAGATAGCTTATGCTGAAGCTGCCTAGCAGCTGATATTTGTCCGAACTCCAACAGAGAAAGAACAGCCCTCTCCAGCTCAGCAGGTCCAATGCTTTCTTCCCACCTTGAAAAAGATAAATTCGTACGAGAATTTCCTTCTGTTGACTTTGAGTCGACTTCCAGATTATTAAGGACAGAAATATCTTCAGAATCAAAAGCTTTTTCAGCATCAACAAAAGGCTTTCTTGATGACACAATGGCTTTAGCTCTACGTTTTGACTTTGTGCTAGTGGAAGTCATTGCATCTAAATGTGGGCTTCTGTGATGATCATTCTTTGTCCTCATTGTGTTAATATGAGTGTCCATTTTTGATACAATACTTGCAGTATGATCAACAATACTTGACCCCTTCTCATATACAGTTTCTTTACTGGTATTGTTTAGGGTTAACTCCCCTTCACTTTTGACCTGAGCTTCTGATTCTACTGCCAGGAGCCATACTCTAGTTTCAAGTTCCCTCAATAGATGCAATGGGTACACTCTGAAAGTCATTACAAATTGAAAATTGAAAAACAAAAAACTTAAAAATTAGTAAGATGTAAAGAACTTGTAAAAAGAGTGTACGTACGGCGCAGATTGAGTTATCATCCCACTTAACCACTGGATAGAAAGAAGCAACAATTCATGGAGTTCTTTAGGTGGAAGATCTTTGTCCACGGCTTCTGCATGTTTCAGGAAGAATAATCCAGCCTACAACCCAAAAGATATAACTTTTTTATTAAATACCAAAAACAGAAACAAAATAACCATTTACACACATTCAACCTCTGGATAAAAGTACCTGTAATGGAGGAAAAGCATATCTGAGAAAAAGCATCTGGCAGTGGCCCCACAAAGCAACTCTCTCTTCAGGAACATCCCAAAGAAACTCTTTCCACTCAGCCACCATTGATTCAGCCTATAAAATGGAGATTTGGTTTTAGATAACATTAAATCATACATATAAAAATGTGAAATATTGGATAAAAAGTAATCATATCAATACCTGTGTCTCAGTCACGTGATGTACAGCTGACTTCCAAGGTCCACCACTAGCCTCCAACTGTTTGCTCCAATTGCGAGCCTGTTCCCAATACCCATTTGTTTCTAGGGCGGTTAAAAGTGAAGCATCATCCAGAGATTCATTCCCAAGATGTAAAACATCATCTTTGCGTAACAAAGGCTCTGCTAAACTGATTTTCCAATACAGCCTTCGGTAATGTGACATGGTAGATCCACCATCACCAAAATTGGTGGCAGATAATAGTTGCAATAAACATCTTTTTTCATAAGGTGATGGACATGTCATCAGCATTGCATCCGAAGCTTTTTCAGCAACAGAAACCAATGAACTTGCAACTGACACATCTTTCACTGAAGTTGTTTGTATGTTGGCATGTTCTTCCTTGATTCTAGCAGAAAACGACCCTAGATGAGCAGAAGCTTCTGATAACCGCATCTGAGAGAAAGCCTGGATACCCCAGATGGTTAGATTTTTACCAAAAGATAAAAACTAGAGGGAAAAAGAGTTGCACAAGAAGCAATTCATTGAGTGATAACTAAAAATCAGAGGGTACACAGAGGAAATATATACATCTCACTTACGTACGGTTGATGCGGGGTAGGGTTTTCATCTCTTAACGACTTTTGATAAATAAAAAAAGGTGTGTAGGTTCAACCCGGCTTTTGATAAACTTTTGCAATCATCTTTGACACGACTTTTGATAAATAAAAAATTCAATAATTTCGGAAAATAAGGTGTGTAGGTTCAACCCAGCTGGCCCACCCTTTTCCACCTAAAATTAAAGTTAAGAGTTCTAGAGCTAACCTGGAGAGCACGGATGAAGGGCAATAGTGAACATGATGGAAGAAACATTTCAAAAGCTCTTAGCAAAGGAAGAAATAGACGTTGCTCACAAAGTACAGCAACCATTTTAGATAAAGAATCGAATACTTTATCAGATTCTGTTGAAACTTTGTTCTCATCGGTGACTTCTTTGCTTTCCCCTTCAAAAATGATTCCTTGATCAATGAATATGCTAGTGTTACTAGAAGCAGTAGAAGCATCAGACCCCTTTGAATTTAACGTATCAATGGGCCCAGACTCCATAAGCCGCCTTCGTTTGGGGTTCCTGCGGTTGTAATGAAGTGTTTGGGCTCTAGCAGTCACCGGCAATAAATTGTTAGCATCCACAGCTGCTGCAACATTACTAGATATTTGAGAAGCAATATCGTTCACTTTGATGGATGTTGTCTCCCTGTGAAAGAAAAAATATGAATCATATATAAAATTTTGGTCTAGGTCAATACATAGAGTGAAGCAACAGAGCTAAGAAGACATTTTAGTATGATGCAAAAACTTCATAAATACTTTTTGCTAACCTTGCTGCTGTTATCTCAAGCCAAACTGTTAGGCAGCATAATGGAGATACATCCGGAAAACAAGAAGCAACCATTGCTAAAACTGACCAGCACAAATCTTTTGCTTTTAACAAGAGCGTCTCTCCAGGATTTTTCTGCTTTTCACAATCAGCTATTATTCCAAAGAGTTCAACAGGGATGTAATTGTTATCCTCCAAAAAAGAAGATTCATTCTTTTTATTTGTCGTATTGAAGTTTGAGGAAGAAGGGGAGTTTTTCCTTGATTGCATTCCTTTGAGAACTGTTGTAATATGAACCTTTAGACAAGGATCACTGAACTCCTTTGAAGCCTGTAATACAACATCCATGGTCAAAGGAATGGCAACATGATTTTATTATTATAGCATATAATAATAATAACAATAACAACAAACCTCGATAATCATAGTTATAGTAACAAATATACAGCAGGTTGATATCATAGAGATGGCAATTTCGACCCATTCACTTCTGATCGGATCGATTCGGGTATGTTGTAATTCTAACAGGTCAATCAAGTTAAAGGAGCCCAAAGTGTTATTAAAATGCAAAAACACTCCCAACTCATTTGATTTAGATAGCTAGATTATTACTAATATGAGATGAACTTTGCAATCATTTTTGACATGAAATATTTAGGGAAAAATATGATAGTTTAGACAAAAATATGATAGTGCAAAGAAGGTAAAGCAACAAAAGAGAAGTGACGAGAAGCCCACCACTTGGATCACCGTGTCAAAAGGATGTCCTTCAACCTGAGCCTCTGACAGAAATCCAACCTGAAACGATAATGTAATTTTATATTTTCGGGGACATAGGTTAAACAACAATTCAAAACATGTTAACATAGATATTAATGTACCCAGTCATTGTCTTTAGCTAAAACCACCAAATACTTGGTACTCATGGGTATCTGATGCATTTTACAAAATTCTGTTACCAAACTCCAATGCTGACTTGCAGCTTTCTGCTGTGCCCTCAAATCTGCCCCATCACCATTTCCATTCATTAGCCAAGATCCACATGTTTCTCCACTAGCCAATGATGGGAGACTTGCCTTTTCCAAATTCTGAAGAACAAGCACAAGTGCTCGATTGACTTGTTTGTTAGTGCTACTCTGTATATCTTTTTCCTTCATAAAACCAGTGTTGTAGTTTTTTAAATAGTATTCGGCCAATGCTCGAGCCATTGAACCGGTAATATCACCTTCAAGAAATGCAGAGCCCTTAAATGAAGGTTGCACGGAGTTATCGGTGTGATCAATAGATTTAAAGAAAGAAGATATTCGCCTCAGAGCAGCAATATCCACTTGAAGCATACTGGGAGATGATCCACATAGCTCTAAAAGAAAAGCACAAGAAGCCACTAACACTGAATCTTCAAGATGCATGACTGCAAGTGGCATGACCTGCATACAAATCACCACCCAAGATTATGCGATTTAATTAAGTGAGAATAAAAGACTTGTGATACAGATAATATGAGCAGTGAATCTCACAGATGAAAGAAGAGATTCTTCCTCTTGTGTTATTGAAGAAAGTAGAGTATGAACATCAGATTGAATATTTGATTGGCCATTTACTGATGTATCTGAATGCACTCTTCGTGTTTCATATTCCAATTTCAGCTTTTTAACTCTTAAAGATAGGAGATGTATAAAAGCTGCCAAGGCACGTCCACGATGCAGGTGATGCTCAAGCCCGAGTCTAGATCCCTGAAAACAATTAAAAAAGTATGAAAATAAGAAACTGTCATCGAGTATTAGTGAATATAAGAACCCAATTTCTCAAGTGTCAGCTGACATGGTGAATCATAATTGAGATTCACATAACAAAGATCACGGACCTCTAATGAAGGACCATACAATTCCTCTACATGCCTTTGGATAGCAGCTTCCCAGGATAATGTGGTGATCTTAACTTGCTCATTACCATTATCTACATAATCAACATCTCTAAGGAGAAAAGATTCTTCCACTGGCAACCCTGGTACAGATTGCCAACCAAGAGGACCCTGCAGTGAATGCAAGAAAACAAACTATTATCATCTACAATTCATTTATTTATCCTGGCTAAAAAAATCCATCTAAAATAATTGCAGTTTTTGACAAGTGAGCCATTTAATATATGTGTTTGAGTGTTTGACTATTAGCCAAATATCTAAAACACCCATTAGTTACAACAAACAAAGAAGATATCTTGTGAACCAAAACTGAAGAAATCAATTGGATGTTAGTATGTGACTTATGAGCAATTAGGTAACTTTCTCTGAAAACTTTGTCAAAAAAATGCAACTTTGCATGTATATTGAGATGAAAGGAGCAATAACAATTGGCAAAACCTGCACATAAAGTTGAACCAATCTCCGGACAGCCTTAGAGAACCATCCCGGGAGCATTTGTTCAAGTGAAGTATCAAGTCCAGCAGAGTAAAAGATATTGTCACGCCAGTTCAGATAGTTGGATAAATAAGAATTTCCAAAGACTGTATTTACAAATGATTAGAGTCAGAAAATTTTCATGAAGGATAAATAGAGAAGCAAACAAAACAAAATAAATAGAAAAAACACTTGCCTTTTGGTCTGGAACTAACATAATTACAAGTTGGATCCTGCCCAAAACATGCTGCTACTAACGTGCGCCATAGCGTAGGAAACCGTTGCATAGCTGGCCTAAGATTTTCTAATGTACACTGAGCTGAGGAGCTTCGGTTCCTATCTACACTACCAGTATTTAAGCAATCTTGAATAGGAACAGGTGCATACATTAATGTGGCTATAGCTGCCATTTCACCTGCTCCTTCAGCAATGTCATCAACTGTATGAATTATATCATCGGTTTCAACCGCACCAAGGGTATTTCCAGAAGAAAAATTGTGTGATGCAATTGCACGAGCATTTGAGAATGATGCCTCATACTCGCTCCCTTTGACCCTTGATAAAAGCAACCATTTTGCCCATTGACAATCCCCCTGTGCAGACAGAATCGCAACGCATAAACATATTAGTGAGAAAAAATAAAATTGAAAACTGGAAAGAAAATAAAATGTGAACTTACAGCAGCTTCAAGCAAGGCAGGAAGAAGTTTAAGATCTATAGCCAACTTATGGTGATCAAGGTAAAGATCAAGTAGATATGGCAAGTTAAGTTGAATACAATGGTGCAGAAAAAGCTTATGCAGACCCTGGAACGAAGTATTGCTGATGTCATTATCAACATTTGTTAAATACAGACGAGTTGACTCGTTTGTTGACTTCTCAGGAAAAGGTATATCACTGGAGTTGGTGACAAAGCCTGATCGTGCTAGAAGGCATACTAATTCCTCATTCCCCTCCCAGAATTCTTTTAGAAATATGAATTTCTTTGCGAGTTGAGTTTCCACAAGCGATTTTAACCACATGGAGGATGTATTAATGGATGGAAATCTTAGTATTTTGATATCTGGGACATCCATGTACACAGCATCCAAATCTTGTATAGAATATATGTAGTTTCCATAATCACTAAACTCGCTTTTGATTCCAGCAGAAGTACTTGGTAAACCATCCAAACTGATTCGAAGGTTTCCATGTGATGATGAGTATGATGGAATTATACCTATGAGTCTGGAAGCTTCCTCCCATTTACTGTGGGATATGTGGTACTCAAATTGTGATTCCCATGATACATCAATATCCATAAGAGAAAGTTGGTCTAGCACTATCTGCAAATGAGAAACATATAAACTATTTTAGTTGGATTAATGAATATTCATTACTGTGTCATTTCATGACATCAGCCAAAAGAACCAAGAAAGAATTCTGCTTGCAAGCTAGAATGAAACAACCCAGGATAAGCTTACCCAATGCTTGATTTATGAACCTACAAGGCTGTTAAATGATTGCTCTTACAGAAACATGATTAAAAAAAGTAGAAAGCAAATTGCATGGCATTTGGTCTTAGCTTGACCCTTAGTGAAGGCCACTGTGTTTTTCCTACAAATAATGCTCAATCTAAACTAAGTAACTAACCACTAAACCTAAGAGAATCTGCAAAACTCAACTCATGGTAGCGTGTTTAAAAAGTGTAAGATATAAACTTACACGATCAATAATTCTCTGATCCCAAGCATCAGACCAGACTGCAGCTGCAGCCCAGTAACAATCATGGGTGTCATCGTCATCATCAATCACAGAAACATCCGGATATTTGCTGACATGTCTCCATAAACCTAACACAACTCCTTCAAGTTCACCACACTCAATTGTAGATTTATTAGATTGTGATTGCAACAAAGACAGCTTGATTTCTTCAGGAAAATTAACATCACAAACTGTCATCAACTCCTTTTGCCGGGCACGGAATGTTCCAGAAAAACTACTGCAAGGGTACACCCTCTTTCACAAAACAATCAAGTTTCAGGATCAGAATGAGGCAATTACATAAAAAAAAAAAATATATATATATATATATATATATATATATATAACTGGATAAAGTATATATGAAAATGAGAAATACCTCAATAAATGATATCCCTTCCAATATCTTTGACTCATAAGGTCCAAGATATCCATAAATTTTCATCACTTCAGTTATTTGCTTTCGTAGAGATCTCCTTACAGTTCCAAAAACCAGTTGCCTCAGACAACTTTCCAGGTCCTCTCCAAGCTTTTGCAGTGTGGTTACACCAAGTTCAGTTTCATCCTTTTGAGCATAACAGGTAATGAGCATTAGAGTTAAAAAAAAATTAACCAATAGAATGTGGTAAAACAAGCACCTTAAGAAACAGATCATAAGCAATAGCCCTTCCAATATCACGAACTTTCTCAAAAGTATCATGAAGGTCTTTGTTAGCATCCCTTCCTTCTTGATTATGAAGATGCAATTTAAGAACCGCTAATGGAAGACGGCCAGAAAGTAAGGCATCTTTGACAACATCTTTTTGGTCTAAATGATCTAATTCCCAACGTGCAATCATATCCTTAGGATTTTCAAATGAAATGCTTCTCTTTCCTAGCAAGCTTGTTTCTACTTGAGAAATAGATGCTCCCCCTAAGCTCTCCAACTCTGAATATGATCTAGCGTCAAGTGATTCCATCGATTTTAAACCATGTTTTTCCTGCTCATTTGTTCTTTCCATTGTTAAGGCATTTGGATCATCCTGTGATAATTCTGAATCCACAAATTCCGATGGCTTTAAACCATCCCCCTGTGACACCACACATATGATTTCATAACTCAAGTAAATAAAAGTTATAGCGGTCTATAGTAAATTAAAGAAATAGTAATACAACATACCAATCGTGTAAAGGATTTTTTAAACTTGGTAGCAAGACGACATTGCATGTTTCTTATAATCTCCAGCAAGCGAGCCATTTCCTGAAGCCTTACTGAATTTTCAGTTTCACTATGTTCTTTATCTGCTAAAAGCAGTGGATGAGAAGAATCTTTCATTCCTGAAATACTTGTTGAAATAACATCGTTTTGCATATGCTGCAATGATCCATAGCTACGTATCATTTTGGTAGAAAAATGGGTGCCCAAAGACAGAAGCCTGAATCACAAACTTAAATGGCATAAGAAAATAAGATGAGAAAAGAAAATTAGATGGCACTTTAACCTATAAATAAAGAAAATGGCCATCAACATAAAAAAATATATCACCCGGAATAAAAAAAAGAATCATACCTTGATGCAGCAGATACATCATTATTATCATTTCCACCTTTGTTCAACGTTAAATAAATAACAGCAAAGACCAACCTCAGAACGCCTTCTTCAGCTAAACTCACACCAGCAAGCATCTCCAATGAACTAATTATCCATGAAAAAGCACAAGATATTAAGATATTTTTTATACAAAAATGCATTTTGTAAATTGACAACTTCTATTATACTAAATTATTTTCTTCAATCTTGGCCCACTAGTCACAGACTTGGAGAAAAATGTGATACTGATGAAATAAAAGGTTCCTGCTATGTATTACATTATATTAGGTACTGGTGTTTATAAAAGAAATAGAATTTGAAACTATCAGTTCATCATTGGTACTAAAATGTATTTATATTTTGTAAATGCCTGATTCCATCAAATGAACCGAACAGAAACTAAAAACATATGCAAGTGAATAAATAGAAAGCTATAAATCTTACATCTCGATTTCCTGAAAGTTCAAGTAATCCAAAGCCAGTTGCAAGCGACGTATCCGAGAAACCTTCAGGTCCCATCCTGACAAATATCAATATAAATCTTATGTTAGTGATATGTTCTATCTATTAGGTTGTTTTAAGAAGTATATTTATGTATCACATCTACAACATAAGCTAAACATATGTCTAAATATCCTTAAACTGAGGCATATAACAGTATTACTATTTGGTAAGCAACAACGATTCATGTTGACATGTTCACATATCATGTGCTTCACATAGATTATAAGTAACTGCAAGTTAAATTCTTGGGTTAATTGGTGAACCTTTGTTGGTTATTCTAGGTCTTGTAACAATATAGATGCGACCAAAAATTATTGCATCTCCACCGATGATGTATTAAATTGATACAGCATAACTATGTTTGAAATTATCTAAACTGGCACAAACTAATAGGACCAGAAAATATAAAAGTTGACTTAATTTAGGATGAAAACATTTCTGCAATAGGTAGAAAAGGAGTCTTGAATTCGGGTCAACAATTATGAGGGTACTTAACTGATGCTTAGATTATCAATTCAATTAACAAGGTAAAGTCAACTAAGCTCATGCCTGTTTTATACACTACTTGAGGTCAACCTCAAAATTGGTCAACATTTATCAGGTTTGATTTTTTCTTCTCCCAACCTCAAAATTGGTCAAAATTCAGGGTAACATGAAGTTTCTATGACTATTTGATTCTTCAAGCAAAATAAGAAGAGAGGATTGTTCTAGTACTACATGTTGACAGGATCACTATTATCTTAAATGATTTACAAAGTGTTGCAGCATTGGAACTCTTCATTCAGAAAGATGAATATGGACGTGTGACAGAAAAGATAAATACCAAAAACATAAAACACTCGAGATAAAATTAGTAACTGGTTAAGACATATATGATATGGCTTGATCCGTGGGAAGAAAATTCTGCATAGGCAAATACTTAGTGTGTGTAGATAAGACATAAGCAATCAGGTATCATATCAATATTTCAGCTACAATGAAGGATCTAAAGATATATAGGCAAGAAATACATGATATTTCCATTAATAGTGAAATGAAAATAAATAAATAAATAAAAGCTTACCATTTTCTGAGCATAAATGATCTGCCTCTTCATGGCCTTCATATAATAGAACTCTATCTAAAACCTCCATTTTCCAAGTTGGCCAGGGCTGCTTCAATCCTTTTATTTCAATGAGATTTACACTTTGATCCGTTAAACAGCAATTAGCCTGGCGGTATCCAATAGCTTCAACAGGAATACAACCAGAAGATACGGAAATGGAAGGGAGAACTACTGAAAGAGAATCTGCTGTGATCAAATAAAAACATCCATGAATCACGCAACCAACCGCATCAGCCACAGTAACTTCCTGACCTCCATTTGAGCCTTTATCTTCATTCATGGCGGAGTTTAAATGCAAGTTGAAATGGACAATTCGAGAAATCCTTCTTGTAGTTGTATTACTATTTCTACGAAGCCGGGTGATTCCAAATGGAGAAAGACATATAACATCATCTTTGCTATATTTATCTGTTGGAAGAAATATACTTCTCAAAGCACTATGGGTTTTATGTCCCACTATCACTGAAGTAGCAGAGAAACCAGTAATAACCGACTCTTTACTTTCCATTTTATCCTCAGAAAAATTTCTTTTCCTTACAAATGTTATACCTGGAGAAAGATTATCATACAGCCTCTGGTGGCTGATGTCAGCACCACCAACCTCCCAACCAACCAATGTCCTGTACTTCAATTGTTGAAATTGTGGCAGTGATTTTTCAACTGTGTTACTTATGTCTAATAGAAGATCACTGGCACGAGTTACATAAACTATACCATAGTCGTCAACTGTAGCCAGCAATGAGGTACTTGAAGCAACAAGAAGTGTCCTAAACGCTCTTTTACCAACAAAATCATTGGTTTGATCAGATAACTTTTTTAATCCATATGTCTCTAAAAGATTAACACATCCCATGTATTCACCGGTTACATCACCAAAAAAATGTAATTGGCCAGAAGAATTAAGGCATATAAGATATTTACCTAAAAATTTGAAGTCTGTCCATTGATCCATAGGAACCACATATACATCCTCATCAAGCTTAACTGAGCAGACCCAATGTATGCCCCAGCTGACTATCTTACCAACAAGAACATTTTTTCTCTGCTTTCTTTCAGATTCATCATTGGTGTTTACAGAAACCCATTTTAAAACGAACCCAATTAGGTCATGTGAATTATTAACGAACACTCTACAACATTTGTATGAAATGTTTTTTTCATCCCCCTCGGGATCTAAATCGGTATTGTTGTTCAATATGAACCTTAGAAGTGTAGAATCATTTTCAAAAATGTTAAAGGAAACAATTTCACTGGAGGATGGGAGCTGTGACTTGTCTGGAAATCTGCTATAAAATTTGCCTTCAGATTTGACTGTTTTGACTTTAGTAAGGAAAGTTTTCAACCACTTTCTTGGTTCAGCATGCTCTAACATGTAATCTCCAGATCCCAAGAAAGTGTCTGTCTTTTCAACATTATCATCAGGGTTATTTAGATGCATTGCATCTCTTGAGGTAGATGGACCCCACTCCACCCATATCCCTTCTCCATTCTGGCCATCTGGCATAGCTTCAATGGATTCATAGCATTGACTTGGTTGATAAAATGCATGAACGGTCAACCCATGGTCTCCAACCACAAATAAAAGTTCTCTAAACGAAGCCCCCGCATACTCTTTATTTGAATCCTCACATATACCCCAAGCAAGTGAATTTATATCAGAAAGCATAGGATAGTTATTAGTTCCTACAACATCAGTTTGGAGAGAAAATGTTTTACGTGAATCCGTAGCTTCTAGATTGGAGTTGATTTGATCATCCACCCTTACACCTGCAGAGAAAAGAGAACTCGCATTTTCAGATCAATGAGGACCGGATTTGATCATAGCATAAGCAATTAAGATTGGATGTCGACCTTTGACTAGAGGCAAAAGTAGCCCTTCGTGGTGATATGAAATTAACAATATAAGTTCCCTGGTTGGGGAAAGGAAACCTTCACGGAACTGTGCCAGGTTCACTTGCAAAGAAGAAGGTTCCCATTTTTGCAATTGCACAATAGCAGGGCCCTCTTCACTAAAGCTAGAACTCATGTCGCTTCTACTAGAGAAGCAAAAGAGATAAACAAATTAAAATAAAGGAGATGTAGACCAAGTTATGATATTTTCTTATACCTCCGAATATTCACAGCAAACAAACAGTCCAAAGTCGTAACTTTAAGGTAAAGGTGACCTCAACAAAGCAAACCAAGTTTCTTCTATGTGAAATTTAGCAATATCATATAAATTTAAAGAAATTAATTTTCAAATGTTCAGTTGCAGCATATCTATCCTTAAGAACTGATTATGGGTGCTAATTACTCTAGGGAATATCCTACTCCAGCTACAGATGGAACGAATTGTAGAGGCTTAATTTTGTTTTTTTTTCTTTTTCCTTTATTTTTCTGAAACATTTAGAAACTTGGTTAAAAATGAGAGAACTGAGACAGTATGTGATAGTCAAACTGCATACAGCTGACATCCAACCTAATTATTAAGGCTTAATGATTGTAGCATTAGACTCATAATCCAAGAGGAGCTGAATATTAATGATCCACTAATGAAACACTAAGAGATCAGTTATCAAACATTCAAACTGAAGGGCATAAGTTATACATTTAGCTATGAAATTTTAGTGCTATAGTATATATATATATATATATGATCAGTAGCACAGATGCTACTGTAACTGTAGAAGCAATTAGTTCAAAAAAAAAATTGCAAATGGCAAATTGATTACACAAGCAGAAAACAATCTACCCTAACACGGTTCAACTCATCCGGATACATTTATCTATCCATCCATCCCTATCTTAACGCATGTAACAAATCAACAATTCACATCATAATCAGACATTCATGCCCTAATTAACAACCTCAAAATTGAAAACGAATGAGATCAATCTAACAACAGGAAACCTACCTAGGGTTCTAATCGAAAACAAAATCACGTTAAATAAGTAAAAAAAAAAAGAGGAATACCTGCAACTAAGAGGGTTAATTCGGCCAGTTTACGACGATTGAACAGGTTTGAAGAACAAAAACACGCAATGAAGCAACAGCGATGGTGAAGTTGAAGCGAAGAGTGGCGGACAGTCGATCGAATTGAGTATTTGTAGGATGTAGCGGTCAATTGAGGGGAAATTAGCAGAGGCCCTTTATGAAGGAAAAGTAAATTTATATAGAGAGCGAATTGTCAACAAGATTGAGAAAACCCTAGAAATTGTAACCAACCACTTTATATTCTAGTTTATAACTTCATAAGGATGAAAGTCAGGGAAAGCTATTATATGTATTATATGTTTTTAGGGATGCAGACTTTTATACAGTAAAAGGATATAACGAACATTTCACCTAAATTTAAACGGATTTCTTTTTACCAAGTTACGTCCAGGGACTCAGAATGTTACAGATTGTATACCACATGTACTCAAACCGTTAAAAATCCGTGTTAAGGATGCATTGTGTTAAATCGTGTAAACTACAAGGACGCAAACAATAGTTTTACTCAAATAATTAAGAATCTCGAGATTCACAGCATGTGTTAGATCGAAATGCACGAGATTCATCAAAAATAATTGAGAATCGTGTGAAGATTGGGTAATAAGATTCACATCCTGTGTTAGATCAAAAATCATAAGATTCATTCAAAATAATCGAGGTCGGGTAATAAGACTCATAGCCTGTGTGAGATCGTTAATGGCATGTGAGAGTACCCCTTAACAATTAGAATGACCTAAAACTCAAATGGTCTTGCTATGTTTTGTGTCTTAAACTTTATCTAATGGCATTTTTAAGTTGATTTCAAGTCATAGCAACAAATACCGCTGGCATGATGAACAAGCAAGTATTTTTGGCTAATATTTGTCCTTTTATGTTTTATTTTATTTTTTCACTTGTACCAAGTTGTTACTTTTCATTGGCCATATGGATCAATGAGGTACTTGAAGCAACAAGAAGTGTCCTAAATGCTCTTTTACCAACAAAATCATTGGTTTGATCAGATAACTTTTTTAATCCATATGTCTCTAAAAGATTAACACATCCCATGTATTCACCGGTTACATCACCAAAAAAATGTAATTGGCCAGAAGAATTAAGGCATATAAGATATTTACCTAAAAATTTGAAGTCTGTCCATTGATCCATAGGAACCACATATACATCCTCATCAAGCTTAACTGAGCAGACCCAATGTATGCCCCAGCTGACTATCTTACCAACAAGAACATTTTTTCTCTGCTTTCTTTCAGATTCATCATTGGTGTTTACAGAAACCCATTTTAAAACAAACCCAATTAGGTCATGTGAATTATTAACGAACACTCTACAACATTTGTATGAAATGTTTTTTTCATCCCCTCGGGATCTAAATCGGTATTGTTGTTCAATATGAACCTTAGAAGTGTAGAATCATTTTCAAAAATGTTAAAGGAAACAATTTCACTGGAGGATGGGAGCTGTGACTTGTCTGGAAATCTGCTATAAAATTTGCCTTCAGATTTGACTGTTTTGACTTTAGTAAGGAAAGTTTTTAACCACTTTCTTGGTTCAGCATTCTCTAACATGTAATCTCCAGATCCCAAGAAAGTGTATGTCTTTTCAACATTATCATCAGGGTTATTTAGATGCATTGCATCTCTTGAGGTAGATGGACCCCACTCCACCCATATCCCTTCTCCATTCTGGCCATCTGGCATAGCTTCAATGGATTCATAGCATTGACTTGGTTGATAAAATGCATGAACGGTCAACCCATGGTCTCTGTAACATCCATGTTTTTTTTGATATTTCATATTGTGCAATAAATGACAATTTCAATCTCGTGTTCACATTCAAAGCGTAGTGTCACGTCATTTTACTATTTTCATGTGCAAATAGGGAGTATTATTATAATGTTATAAATACATACACACATTTTACATTGTTACAATAACAACTGAAACAAACCTCCGTTATCTCACAAAAATTTAACAAAATAGTACTTGGCACGGTCGCGCCATGACCTGGCACGGTCGCGCCATGACCTGGCACGGTCGCGCCCAGTAGACTCGGTCGCGTCCTGTAAACACGGTCGCTGTAATATCCCGAATTTTTTCGACTTCTTGACACGTATTAAATTCTTGAAACTTTGTTAGTTTATAATTATATAAATATTATAAATTATAAACTTATATATTTTTATACTAAAATCTATAAACTCGAGTTTGAAAACTTATAAAATAATAAAACTATTCAAACTTATTTAGTTTTATAAAAATAAAACATACTTAATTGTTCATAAAGTCCAGGGACTGAAACTGCCCATTATCAAAACTCATTTTAAACTAAAAACTCAAATAATAAACACTTGAAACATCAAGGGCCTGTTTTGCCAAGAACCCAAACTCCTAACTCAGAAATCGATCACAGGTTCGAATCCCACACCAACCGATTTTGAGCTTGTTTATTTCAAAAACGCGATCCCGGCCAAATACGTTGTACCTCGAGCTTCGCCTCCGGCGTGCGACCCTAGCCCTAGGCATTCCAACGCCCGATTTCTACTTTAAACACCGCGTGAGTCGAAAATTAAATGCATTCGCTCAACCGAAATCGTCCCAACGGTACGAGCATTTATGACCAAAATCGACTATAAATACCGACTCATACGCCTCAACAACATCATCCCAAACCTCCCTCAAGTGCCAAATGCACAGATTCACACCCACATTTCTCGATTTGAAGCTGTGGTCGCCGACTCCAAGACTGAGCCCGATCACCCTCGAATCACCATCAAATCAGGTAATTCGTACGTCCCTCGCCTTCGTTTTCATGTAAGGATCAAAAGCCCTCTGTTTAAACGCATAAACAGAGGGTGATTTAGTTCGTATTTGGGAGATTTCGATTCTAGGGTTCATACGGTTTGGGGCTTGATTTGAGATTCTATTTATCAATTTGTTTTTCCATGTTTTAAACTAACGAACCCGTAGTCGGGATGGTTAAGTCCATGCATGTTTGTGCAACCCGGGGAGGGCGCAGGTTCGAGCCGGCCAAATCGGTTTTCGCCCTTTTTATTTTTTATTTTTAGCCTTTTGAGCAGTTCCTAACACTTTTAATAATTTTTATAAAATCTGATAAACTTTTATAAACTTAAAAATGGTTTTTATTTATACTTTAGTTTCGGGAACTATTTTAAATAATTAAAACTTGAAATAAATAATTCTTTAAAAATGGTTTTACACATTTAAAAAGTATAAAAATCTTTTTATACTAAACATGAAATAATTTACTTTGAATCTATCATAAAATCGCTAATTATTTCTGTTTCTCAAACCTTAAGAATAAATAAGTAACTTGTGTCAATTTTATAAAAGTTATCAAACCTGCATTTTACTTAGAAGGCATAAACCGTTGTAAATTTTAAAATCTAAATCAAGGCTTATCTATTTAAAAATATACTTTTATTTCCTAAATATTATAAACTTATAAACTTTATAATATTCGATAGAAACTTTAAAAACGTGTAAGCTTTATAAACTTATAATGTAAACTCTATAGAGAAATTCTATTTAACCTTTTATACACTTATGATTTCATATTATCTATTTAAAATTTGTGAGATAATTTATAAAATAAATACTTAATAAATCTTAAATACTTTATATCGACCCCTTTAATTAAACAAAGTAATTTTTCTTGTAAATAATGATTTACCCTTAACACTTATGTGTTGAACCCTAATAATTATTATAAACACTCGGTGATGATTTATAGATATTTAAATATTTATTCTTAGTCATTGTCTATTCATTTAAATGCTTAATATGAACCTTTACTAATTATCCGTTCTTTAAATAATTATTATTAACATTTGATAATTATTTATTCTTTCATCTACTCGGATCAACCTTATTCATAAAATGTTTAGAAAAACTATTTTTGGATTATTAGTTCCTAACTAGAGTAATTATAAGACTTCTAAATAATTATTATTTTAATTAATGATTATCCTAACCTACAAACTTATGAAACTTTGATATTCAAGTCTTGTGACATTCATTCAAAACCTTTATTATAAACTTGGGTTAAACTTGATTTAAACTTCATAAACACAATCAATCCTATCTCCCATTTGGAACCCTAGTCGAATCTTGAAATCCTAGATCTTTCGTCTTAGACTTTTACTTAAATCTTTAGACATGCATACTTAGGCTTTTATTTATTTATTTATTTTCATTTCACTATTAATGGAAATATCATGTATTTCTTGCCTATATATCTTTAGATCCTTCATTGTAGCTGAAATATTGATATGATACCTGATTGCTTATGTCTTATCTACACACACTAAGTATTTGCCTATGCAGAATTTTCTTCCCATGGATCAGGCCATATCATATATGTCTTAACCAGTGACTAATTTTATCTCGAGTGTTTTATGTTTTTGGTATTTATCTTTTCTGTCACACGTCCATATTCATCTTTCTGAATGAAGAGTTCCAATGCTGCAACACTTCGTAAATCATTTAAGAAAATAGTGATCCTGTCAACATGTAGTACTAGAACAATCCTCTCTTCTTATTTTGCTTGAAGAATCAAATAGTCATAGAAACTTCATGTTACCCTGAATTTTGACCAATTTGAGGTTGGGAGAAGAAAAAATCAAACCTGATAAATGTTGACCAATTTTGAGGTTGACCTCAAGTAGTGTATAAAACAGGCATGAGCTTAGTTGACTTTACCTTGTTAATTGAATTGATAATCTAAGCATCAGTTAAGTACCCTCATAATTGTTGACCCGAATTCAAGACTCCTTTTCTACCTATTGCAGAAATGTTTTCATCCTAAATTAAGTCAACTTTTATATTTTCTGGTCCTATTAGTTTGTGCCAATTTAGATAATTTCAAACATAGTTATGCTGTATCAATTTAATACATCATTGGTGGAGATGCAATAATTTTTGGTCGCATCTATATTGTTACAAGACCTAGAATAACCAACAAAGGTTCACCAATTAACCCAAGAATTTAACTTGCAGTTACTTATAATCTATGTGAAGCACATGATATGTGAACATGTCAACATGAATCGTTGTTGCTTACCAAATAGTAATACTGTTATATGCCTCAGTTTAAGGATATTTAGACATATGTTTAGCTTATGTTGTAGATGTGATACATAAATATACTTCTTAAAACAACCTAATAGATAGAACATATCACTAACATAAGATTTATATTGATATTTGTCAGGATGGGACCTGAAGGTTTCTCGGATACGTCGCTTGCAACTGGCTTTGGATTACTTGAACTTTCAGGAAATCGAGATGTAAGATTTATAGCTTTCTATTTATTCACTTGCATATGTTTTTAGTTTCTGTTCGGTTCATTTGATGGAATCAGGCATTTACAAAATATAAATACATTTTAGTACCAATGATGAACTGATAGTTTCAAATTCTATTTCTTTTATAAACGCCAGTACCTAATATAATGTAATACATAGCAGGAACCTTTTATTTCATCAGTATCACATTTTTCTCCAAGTCTGTGACTAGTGGGCCAAGATTGAAGAAAATAATTTAGTATAATAGAAGTTGTCAATTTACAAAATGCATTTTTGTATAAAAAATATCTTAATATCTTGTGCTTTTTCATGGATAATTAGTTCATTGGAAATGCTTGCTGGTGTGAGTTTAGCTGAAGAAGGCATTCTGAGGTTGGTCTTTGCTGCTATTTATTTAACGTTGAACAAAGGTGGAAATGATAATAATGATGTATCTGCTGCATCAAGGTATGATTCTTTTTTTTATTCCGGGTGATATATTTTTTTATGTTGATGGCCATTTTCTTTATTTATAGGTTAAAGTGCCATCTAATTTTCTTTTCTCATCTTATTTTCTTATGCCATTTAAGTTTGTGATTCAGGCTTCTGTCTTTGGGCACCCATTTTTCTACCAAAATGATACGTAGCTATGGATCATTGCAGCATATGCAAAACGATGTTATTTCAACAAGTATTTCAGGAATGAAAGATTCTTCTCATCCACTGCTTTTAGCAGATAAAGAACATAGTGAAACTGAAAATTCAGTAAGGCTTCAGGAAATGGCTCGCTTGCTGGAGATTATAAGAAACATGCAATGTCGTCTTGCTACCAAGTTTAAAAAAATCCTTTACACGATTGGTATGTTGTATTACTATTTCTTTAATTTACTATAGACCGCTATAGCTTTTATTTACTTGAGTTATGAAATCATATGTGTGGTGTCACAGGGGGATGGTTTAAAGCCATCGGAATTTGTGGATTCAGAATTATCACAGGATGATCCAAATGCCTTAATAATGGAAAGAACAAATGAGCAGGAAAAACATGGTTTAAAATCGATGGAATCACTTGACGCTAGATCATATTCAGAGTTGGATTCTCAAGTAGAAACAAGCTTGCTAGGAAAGAGAAGCATTTCATTTGAAAATCCTAAGGATATGATTGCACGTTGGGAATTAGATCATTTAGACCAAAAAGATGTTGTCAAAGATGCCTTACTTTCTGGCCGTCTTCCATTAGCGGTTCTTAAATTGCATCTTCATAATCAAGAAGGAAGGGATGCTAACAAAGACCTTCATGATACTTTTGAGAAAGTTCGTGATATTGGAAGGGCTATTGCTTATGATCTGTTTCTTAAGGTGCTTGTTTTACCACATTCTATTGGTTAATTTTTTTTTTAACTCTAATGCTCATTACCTGTTATGCTCAAAAGGATGAAACTGAACTTGGTGTAACCACACTGCAAAAGCTTGGAGAGGACCTGGAAAGTTGTCTGAGGCAACTGGTTTTTGGAATTGTAAGGAGATCTCTACGAAAGCAAATAACTGAAGTGATGAAAATTTATGGATATCTTGGACCTTATGAGTCAAAGATATTGGAAGGGATATCATTTATTGAGGTATTTCTCATTTTCATATATACTTTATCCAGTTATATATATATATATATATATATATATATATATATATTTATGTAATTGCTTCATTCTGATCCTGAAACTTGATTGTTTTGTGAAAGAGGGTGTACCCTTGCAGTAGTTTTTCTGGAACATTCCGTGCCCGGCAAAAGGAGTTGATGACAGTTTGTGATGTTAATTTACCTGAAGAAATCAAGCTGTCTTTGTTGCAATCACAATCTAATAAATCTACAATTGAGTGTGGTGAACTTGAAGGAGTTGTGTTAGGTTTATGGAGACATGTCAGCAAATATCCGGATGTTTCTGTGATTGATGATGACGATGACACCCATGATTGTTACTGGGCTGCAGCTGCAGTCTGGTCTGATGCTTGGGATCAGAGAATTATTGATCGTGTAAGTTTATATCTTACACTTTTTAAACACGCTACCATGAGTTGAGTTTTACAGATTCTCTTAGGTTTAGTGGTTAGTTACTTAGTTTAGATTGAGCATTATTTGTAGGAAAAACACAGTGGCCTTCACTAAGGGTCAAGCTAAGACCAAATGCCATGCAATTTGCTTTCTACTTTTTTTAATCATGTTTCTGTAAGAGCAATCATTTAACAGCCTTGTAGGTTCATAAATCAAGCATTGGGTAAGCTTATCCTGGGTTGTTTCATTCTAGCTTGCAAGCAGAATTCTTTCTTGGTTCTTTTGGCTGATGTCATGAAATGACACAGTAATGAATATTCATTAATCCAACTAAAATAGTTTATATGTTTCTCATTTGCAGATAGTGCTAGACCAACTTTCTCTTATGGATATTGATGTATCATGGGAATCACAATTTGAGTACCACATATCCCACAGTAAATGGGAGGAAGCTTCCAGACTCATAGGTTTAATTCCATCATACTCATCATCACATGGAAACCTTCGAATCAGTTTGGATGGTTTACCAAGTACTTCTGCTGGAATCAAAAGCGAGTTTAGTGATTATGGAAACTACATATATTCTATACAAGATTTGGATGCTGTGTACATGGATGTCCCAGATATCAAAATACTAAGATTTCCATCCATTAATACATCCTCCATGTGGTTAAAATCGCTTGTGGAAACTCAACTCGCAAAGAAATTCATATTTCTAAAAGAATTCTGGGAGGGGAATGAGGAATTAGTATGCCTTCTAGCACGATCAGGCTTTGTCACCAACTCCAGTGATATACCTTTTCCTGAGAAGTCAACAAACGAGTCAACTCGTCTGTATTTAACAAATGTTGATAATGACATCAGCAATACTTCGTTCCAGGGTCTGCATAAGCTTTTTCTGCACCATTGTATTCAACTTAACTTGCCATATCTACTTGATCTTTACCTTGATCACCATAAGTTGGCTATAGATCTTAAACTTCTTCCTGCCTTGCTTGAAGCTGCTGTAAGTTCACATTTTATTTTCTTTCCAGTTTTCAATTTTATTTTTTCTCACTAATATGTTTATGCGTTGCGATTCTGTCTGCACAGGGGGATTGTCAATGGGCAAAATGGTTGCTTTTATCAAGGGTCAAAGGGAGCGAGTATGAGGCATCATTCTCAAATGCTCGTGCAATTGCATCACACAATTTTTCTTCTGGAAATACCCTTGGTGCGGTTGAAACCGATGATATAATTCATACAGTTGATGACATTGCTGAAGGAGCAGGTGAAATGGCAGCTATAGCCACATTAATGTATGCACCTGTTCCTATTCAAGATTGCTTAAATACTGGTAGTGTAGATAGGAACCGAAGCTCCTCAGCTCAGTGTACATTAGAAAATCTTAGGCCAGCTATGCAACGGTTTCCTACGCTATGGCGCACGTTGGTAGCAGCATGTTTTGGGCAGGATCCAACTTGTAATTATGTTAGTTCCAGACCAAAAGGCAAGTGTTTTTTCTATTTATTTTGTTTTGTTTGCTTCTCTATTTATCCTTCATGAAAATTTTCTGACTCTAATCATTTGTAAATACAGTCTTTGGAAATTCTTATTTATCCAACTATCTGAACTGGCGTGACAATATCTTTTACTCTGCTGGACTTGATACTTCACTTGAACAAATGCTCCCGGGATGGTTCTCTAAGGCTGTCCGGAGATTGGTTCAACTTTATGTGCAGGTTTTGCCAATTGTTATTGCTCCTTTCATCTCAATATACATGCAAAGTTGCATTTTTTTGACAAAGTTTTCAGAGAAAGTTACCTAATTGCTCATAAGTCACATACTAACATCCAATTGATTTCTTCAGTTTTGGTTCACAAGATATCTTCTTTGTTTGTTGTAACTAATGGGTGTTTTAGATATTTGGCTAATAGTCAAACACTCAAACACATATATTAAATGGCTCACTTGTCAAAAACTGCAATTATTTTAGATGGATTTTTTTAGCCAGGATAAATAAATGAATTGTAGATGATAATAGTTTGTTTTCTTGCATTCACTGCAGGGTCCTCTTGGTTGGCAATCTGTACCAGGGTTGCCAGTGGAAGAATCTTTTCTCCTTAGAGATGTTGATTATGTAGATAATGGTAATGAGCAAGTTAAGATCACCACATTATCCTGGGAAGCTGCTATCCAAAGGCATGTAGAGGAATTGTATGGTCCTTCATTAGAGGTCCGTGATCTTTGTTATGTGAATCTCAATTATGATTCACCATGTCAGCTGACACTTGAGAAATTGGGTTCTTATATTCACTAATACTCGATGACAGTTTCTTATTTTCATACTTTTTTAATTGTTTTCAGGGATCTAGACTCGGGCTTGAGCATCACCTGCATCGTGGACGTGCCTTGGCAGCTTTTATACATCTCCTATCTTTAAGAGTTAAAAAGCTGAAATTGGAATATGAAACACGAAGAGTGCATTCAGATACATCAGTAAATGGCCAATCAAATATTCAATCTGATGTTCATACTCTACTTTCTTCAATAACACAAGAGGAAGAATCTCTTCTTTCATCTGTGAGATTCACTGCTCATATTATCTGTATCACAAGTCTTTTATTCTCACTTAATTAAATCGCATAATCTTGGGTGGTGATTTGTATGCAGGTCATGCCACTTGCAGTCATGCATCTTGAAGATTCAGTGTTAGTGGCTTCTTGTGCTTTTCTTTTAGAGCTATGTGGATCATCTCCCAGTATGCTTCAAGTGGATATTGCTGCTCTGAGGCGAATATCTTCTTTCTTTAAATCTATTGATCACACCGATAACTCCGTGCAACCTTCATTTAAGGGCTCTGCATTTCTTGAAGGTGATATTACCGGTTCAATGGCTCGAGCATTGGCCGAATACTATTTAAAAAACTACAACACTGGTTTTATGAAGGAAAAAGATATACAGAGTAGCACTAACAAACAAGTCAATCGAGCACTTGTGCTTGTTCTTCAGAATTTGGAAAAGGCAAGTCTCCCATCATTGGCTAGTGGAGAAACATGTGGATCTTGGCTAATGAATGGAAATGGTGATGGGGCAGATTTGAGGGCACAGCAGAAAGCTGCAAGTCAGCATTGGAGTTTGGTAACAGAATTTTGTAAAATGCATCAGATACCCATGAGTACCAAGTATTTGGTGGTTTTAGCTAAAGACAATGACTGGGTACATTAATATCTATGTTAACATGTTTTGAATTGTTGTTTAACCTATGTCCCCGAAAATATAAAATTACATTATCGTTTCAGGTTGGATTTCTGTCAGAGGCTCAGGTTGAAGGACATCCTTTTGACACGGTGATCCAAGTGGTGGGCTTCTCGTCACTTCTCTTTTGTTGCTTTACCTTCTTTGCACTATCATATTTTTGTCTAAACTATCATATTTTTCCCTAAATATTTCATGTCAAAAATGATTGCAAAGTTCATCTCATATTAGTAATAATCTAGCTATCTAAATCAAATGAGTTAGGAGTGTTTTTGCATTTTAATAACACTTTGGGCTCCTTTAACTTGATTGACCTGTTAGAATTACAACATACCCGACTCGATCCGATCAGAAGTGAATGGGTTGAAATTGCCATCTCTATGATATCAACCTGCTGTATATTTGTTACTATAACTATGATTATCGAGGTTTGTTGTTGTTGTTATTATTATTATATGCTATAATAATAAAATCATGTTGCCATTCCTTTGACCATGGATGTTGTATTACAGGCTTCAAAAGAGTTCAGTGATCCTTGTCTAAAGGTTCATATTACAACAGTTCTCAAAGGAATGCAATCAAGGAAAAACTCCCCTTCTTCCTCAAACTTCAATACGACAAATAAAAAGAATGAATCTTCTTTTTTGGAGGATAACAATTACATCCCTGTTGAACTCTTTGGAATAATAGCTGATTGTGAAAAGCAGAAAAATCCTGGAGAGACGCTCTTGTTAAAAGCAAAAGATTTGTGCTGGTCATTTTTAGCAATGGTTGCTTCTTGTTTTCCGGATGTATCTCCATTATGCATCCTAACAGTTTGGCTTGAGATAACAGCAGCAAGGTTAGCAAAAAGTATTTATGAAGTTTTTGCATCATACTAAAATGTCTTCTTAGCTCTGTTGCTTCACTCTATGTATTGACCTAGACTAAAATTTTATATATGATTCATATTTTTTCTTTCACAGGGAGACAACATCCATCAAAGTGAACGATATTGCGTCTCAAATATCTAGTAATGTTGCAGCAGCTATGGATGCTAACAATTTATTGTCGGTGACTGCTAGAGCCCAAACACTTCATTACAACCGCAGGAACCCCAAACGAAGGCGGCTTATGGAGTCTGGGCCATTTGATACGTTAAATTCAAAGGGGTCTGATGCTTCTACTGCTTCCAGTAACACTAGCATATTCATTGATCAAGGAATCATTTTTGAAGGGGAAAGCAAAGAAGTCACCGATGAGAACAAAGTTTCAACAGAATCTGATAAAGTATTCGATTCTTTATCTAAAATGGTTGCTGTACTTTGTGAGCAACGTCTATTTCTTCCTTTGCTAAGAGCTTTTGAAATGTTTCTTCCATCATGTTCACTATTGCCCTTCATCCGTGCTTTTTAGGTTAGCTCTAGAACTCTTAACTTTAATTTTAGGTGGAAAAGGGTGGGCCAGCCGGGTTGAACCTACACATCTTATTTTCTGAAATTATTGAAATTTTTATTTATCAAAAGTCGTGTCAAAGATGATTGCAAAAGTTTATCAAAAGCCGGGTTGAACCTACACACCTTTTTTTATTTATCAAAAGTCGCTAAGAGATGAAAACCCTACCCCGCATCAACCGTACGTAAGTGAGATGTATATATTTCCTCTGTGTACCCGCTGATTTTTAGTTATCACTCAATGAATTGCTTCTTGTGCAACTCTTTTTCCCTCTAGTTTTTATCTTTTGGTAAAAATCTAACCATTTGGGGTATCCAGGCTTTCTCTCAGATGCGGTTATCAGAAGCTTCTGCTCATCTAGGGTCGTTTTCTGCTAGAATCAAGGAAGAACATGCCAACATACAAACAACTTCAGTGAAAGATGTGTCAGTTGCAAGTTCATTGGTTTCTGTTGCTGAAAAAGCTTCGGATGCAATGCTGATGACATGTCCATCACCTTATGAAAAAAGATGTTTATTGCAACTATTATCTGCCGCCGATTTTGGTGATGGTGGATCTACCATGTCACACTACCGAAGGCTGTATTGGAAAATCAGTTTAGCAGAGCCTTTGTTATGCAAAGATGATGTTTTACATCTTGGGAATGAATCTCTGGATGATGCTCACTTTTAACCGCCCTAGAAACAAATGGGTATTGGGAACAGGCTCGCAATTGGAGCAAACAGTTGGAGGCTAGTGGTGAACCTTGGAAGTCAGCTGTACATCACGTGACTGAGACACATGTATTGATATGATTACTTTTTATCCAATATTTCACATTTTTATATGTATGATTTAATGTTATCTAAAACCAAATCTCCATTTTATAGGCTGAATCAATGGTGGCTGAGTGGAAAGAGTTTCTTTGGGATGTTCCTGAAGAGAGAGTTGCTTTGTGGGGCCACTGCCAGATGCTTTTTCTCAGATATGCTTTTCCTCCATTACAGGTACTTTTATCCAGAGGTTGAATGTGTGTAAATGGTTATTTTGTTTCTGTTTTTGGTATTTTATAAAAAAGTTATATCTTTTGGGTTGTAGGCTGGATTATTCTTCCTGAAACATGCAGAAGCCGTGGACAAAGATCTTCCACCTAAAGAACTCCATGAATTGTTGCTTCTTTCTCTCCGGTGGTTAAGTGGGATGATAACTTAATCTGCGCCGTACGTACACTCTTTTTACAAGTTCTTTACATCTTACTAATTTTTAAGTTTTTTTTTTCAATTTTCAATTTGCAATGACTTTCAGAGTGTACCCATTGCATCTATTAAGGGAACTTGAAACTAGAGTATGGCTCCTGGCAGTAGAATCAGAAGCTGTATATGAGAAGGGGTCAAGTATTGTTGATCATACTGCAAGTATTGTATCAAAAATGGACACTCATATTAACACAATGAGGACAAAGAATGATCATCACAGAAGCCCACATTTAGATGCAATGACTTCCACTAGCACAAAGTTAAAACGTAGAGCTAAAGCCATTGTGTCATCAAGAAAGCCTTTTGTTGATGCTGAAAAAGCTTTTGATTCTGAAGATATTTCTGTCCTTAATAATCTGGAAGTCGACTCAAAGTCAACAGAAGGAAATTCTCGTACGAATTTATCTTTTTCAAGGTGGGAAGAAAGCATTGGACCTGCTGAGCTGGAGAGGGCTGTTCTTTCTCTGTTGGAGTTTGGACAAATATCAGCTGCTAGGCAGCTTCAGCATAAGCTATCTCCATAACATATACCATCAGAATTCACTCTTATGGATGCAGCTTTGAAGCTTGCTGCTATCTCAACTCCTAGCAATAAAGTTGCAATTTCCATGTTAAATGATGACGTTTGTTCTGTGATTCGGTCACACAACCTGCCAACTGACCATCAATTTTTTGATCCAATGCAGGTACTAGTTTTCATCTATATTTCATAACCAATGAGATAATGTCGTAAACTTTAAATACATGGTTTTTCTATGTAAAAGTACCCTTCTCTTTAGCTGTTTCATACTGGAATTGATAATCAAATATAGTGAAGCTATATGAAAATGTTTACTTATTAGGGTCCTATTTAGTGGATAGAGTTTTAGGGTATTAGGTTACAACATTGGATTAGAGATGGGGAGATATCTTTAGTTCTTTACTTTTCTTTTGGGGGAATTGAAACAAAAAAAAAGCTTTGTAGACTTTTGTTATATTTGAACACAAGTCTCTGGACTTTATTTTTGCATGATTAAATCCCTAGACTTTTAAAACGTAACAGAACAATCCTTTTAATTGAGTTTAGGGACTTAATCATGCAAAAAAGAATTCAATTGTGAAAAGTCCAGGGATTTAATTATGCAAAAAACTACTTTTCTATTTATTAATCTTTATCCTTTTCACCTTTCTGTATGTGTGTGCATGTGTTTCTTAGGCTGTTTGACTGATGATGGATACATATAAATATGTGATTCACTTTGGCACTGATACTTGTGAATAATTTTGTGTAATTTTAGGTATTGGAGAGTTTAACGACCTTTTTCATCTATAGTAGAGGGTGTGGATTGTGTAAAAGATTGATATCCATTGTAAAAGCTGCAAATTTATTGGGTCTTACATTTTCGGAGGCATTTGATAAGCATCCAATCGAAATGCTACAACTGCTATCTCTCAAAGCTCAAGATTCGTTTGAGGAAGCTTATCTTTTAATCCAAACTCATTCCATGCCAGCTGCTAGTATTGCTCAGATTCTTGCATAATCCTTTTTAAAGGTTCAATTACTTGCACATTTCATATATTAGTCTTCTGTTTTCAGTCTTAGGTTAGTCAATACTAGGATGTAAACTGATACAGAGGTGGCAAAATGGCAGGGTAGTTAATGGGTCAAAATTGTTCTATTTTATTGATGAGTCTTGTGAGGCTAACCTACAAACACTTTTTCTTTTACACTTTTTTAAGAAACTTATAAATAACAAATGTATTAAAAATGATTTAAAAACTATCTGTTACATGATAATTTAATATTTAGAGTAAATTGTGCTTTTAGTTTCTGTGGTTCTCCAAAAATAACCCTTTCAGTTCAAAAGTTCAAAAATTGCTATTTCAGTCCCTGATCTTTCATTCTTGTTGCAATCAAGTGCACGCCTCTAATGCCATCAAGCCTTGCCGTTAACTTTTTTTTTATAAATTTACTAAAATACCCCTATTCCGCAGTGGGGATTGTAACTTTCCATAAATTTCCCATTTGTCACTCAACGATTCTGTTGAGTGTGAAGGCTTTTGGGCCGGACCGGTCCTGATGGGCTTAGTGGGCCTGGACCTCTCTGGATTGCCAAAAACAGGGCCTGGACACATGGGCCTGTTTGTGACTCTTGATACCTAACAAGTGGTATCAGAGATTTGGCTCGTTGTTTACACACGGTTCTTTGCTTCTGGTTTGATCACAGGAAGGTGGGCTGTTCAAGAAAGGTTTTTTGTTTTTACTTTTGTCCGTTTTTTCCTGCTGTTCGGATCTGCTGCTACAGTACCGCCGCCGTGAATAGTGTTTTCGGGAGTGAATAATGTTTCCTGACGTGAACAGTGTTTCCCGGCGTGAACAGTAACTGCTGGTTCTGTCCGGTTTTTTGTTGATGATTATGTTCTTTTTACTACTGGTTGGTCTGTTTCATTCGCTAAAAAGGGGGCTGATTGCAGCCCGGTTTGTGGCTACTGACTACCGCCGATTAGGGTTACATCAACCCTAGGTGCCACCACAAGTGGAGAAGGAGACAGGGTTGCTCGGGGCTGATCCCGGGTGTTTAGCGATTTGGGTTCCTGTTCGGGGATGATCCCGGCTACTGACTACCGCCGATTAGGGTTACATCAACCCTAGGTGCCGTCGCAAGTGGAGGAGGAGACAGGGTTGTTCGGGGCTGATCCCGGGTGTTTAGCGATTTGGGTTCCTGTTTTGGACCCCTTGGAACTGCTGGTTACACTCAGTTTTGCAGGTAAAGCACCGGTTCGGGTGTTTTGGTTTTTTTAGGGTTTGTTATTGGAGGTTGCTTGGCTTCGTGTAACATCCCAAAATGTCGAGAAATAAAGTTAACGAGTTCAAGCGGGCCGAAGTCGGGCCGGGTCAGTCGCGAACCGGGCTTGGGAAGGTCTCCCCTATAAATAGACATGATCACCACATGCTTCTCTCATTTGCAATTCTAGAGAGAGAAAAACCATAGAGAGAGAAAGTGTCGGAATCGCACAAGATTGCACCCGCTCGTGTCTCTTGCACTCGTGAGAAGAACCTCCGGATCAGAAGCTCGATTCAGGTAACAATCCGACCTAAATCTGAGTTTTAGTTCGTTTTTGGGTTTTTCGGGTGAAAAGGTAAGGTTTGAACGGATGAAACTGAAAGATAATCATGGATTTGAGTTCCTTAATGGAAAACAAACGTTTTGAATGCGACAGGTTCGGGATCTTGACATGATCAGACCCGAATGCGAAAGTTAGGGTTTTTCGCGAAGAACAAGTCGTGCGCACTTGCTAAGTACGCACGGAGCAGGTCCTGCGCACTTGCTAAGTGCGCAGGAGGAGGGACCTGCGCACTTGCTAAGTGCACAGGAAGAGGGGTCTGCGCACTTGCTAAGTGCGCAGGAAGCAGGGTCTGCGCACTTGCTAAGCGCGCAGACATCAGAACTGGTTAAGTGAAGTCAGTATGTTTAGAAGGGTTAAACCGTTAGAGTCGGTATTGGTCTGATGTGTATTTAACTAATCAATTCAGATTGGAAGTGAAGTTGTTGGACCTTTGTTTAGGACAACCGAGACTAGCTTATAAGGTGAGTTCTAGAGCCCTCTTTTAAATGTTTTGTTAATGTTTTTGGGCTGGTGTGCATACTTACGAAATGATGTTTAACGAAATGATGTTTTAACGAAACGATGTTTAACGAAATGATGTTTTAATGATATGATGTTTAACGAAATGATGTTTAACGAAATGATGTTTTAACGAAACGATGTTTACGAAAGGAAAGGTTTTGAAATGTTTTTGCCAAAAAGGTTACGAATGCTTTATGAACGGTCTAAATGAGGAAATGTTTAATGAGAAGAGAAAGAGGTAAAGGTTTTAAAGAAGTCATTACAAATCTAATCTGTCGAATGAATGGAATTGACGAATGAAGTCTGGGAAATGAGATTCCTAGCCTTGTGGTAGATTATGGACAGCGAGCCATAGTTGCCACAAGAACAACAGGGGCATTGTCTCTGTGGCATGTCAATGGTTATGATGTTGTACAACTGGTAAAGGGAGTAACGACGGTTACTCAGGGGTTAACGTGACCCTATGTAAGGTTAAATTATGATCCGACAGTGTCATTGGCCGTGAGCCGTGGCCGTCGATGGAAGTTGTTGGTTTATGGACATGAGAGCCATAAGGGCAACTTAATGGGTATTGTCGGTCCTCGTGCAGTTAGCCTTGGGGGCAATACCAAAAAGGGAATTGACGGAATGTATGGTATTGTCGGTCTTCGTGCAGTTAGCCTTAGGGGCAATACCATACTAAATGACGGAACGAAGGGTAACACAGATTTAGATAATAATGTATGACTTAAATGAATGTTAAAAGTTTTAAAGAACGATCCGTTTAACGGTGTTTATGATTATGATGTTGATGATGATATGGGTACGAAACCTTTTTAAAGATGTTATTATTACATGCTTTTGTGAAAGGTTTTACTAAATGAATGATACGTTTTTGGCAAATGTTGATGTTAAAGTTTTTATGAAATGCTAGAACTCACCAGCGTAGCTGACTTTTTAGTATGCACATTCAGGTTAAGGCAGGTATGGACGATGGACGATGATGCTTGGCAAGCGAGAAGAGTTACCCGGTCGATCATGAAGACTGGCATCCCGTTATGAGTGTTTTTTTTTGTTAAGTTTATGTAATTATGTTTTAAACAATGTTTACGCTTCCGCATGTATGAACAATGATGTCGTTATGTTTGAATGAAATTTTCTGCTGCGTTATTTGATATTCATGTTTAAGAACTGTTTGTAAATGAGTAAATCCAACGAGTGAGGCCTCCCGGGTTTGGGGCCTTACAAGTTGGTATCAGAGCAATAGTTTGAGAGATTCGGACACTCCCAGTGTCTGAACTTAAACTTTGAATGGGGATGCCAGTACGGGTAACTCGAGCCACAGCATCAGGTATGAAAAGTAGAGTATGTGTATGTAGTATGCATTAGAAAGGGTTAGGAAAGGACTTGTGTTCTGATGGAATCACAAAGGTGGTCAAATAGAAATCGAAAGGTAGTGTAATGGTTAATTGCAGATGGCCAGTGTATATTAACATCTTACAGTACTTATTGAATTTTATTTGTTAACTAGCGTGATGACATTGGATTTCTTGTCTTATAGAACGAAATGGCGAGGTGAGGGAACGGAAGGCGTGGTGGCCGTACCGGTGGTCGTACCGGCGGTCGAAATGGTGGGCGTAGCAGGATTCCTGCGCGCCAAGAGCACAGCGAAGAAGGAAGTGTTCACACTGAACCGACGGTTAGTGTGCATGGAACTGAACAGACACAAGTTGCAGAACAACCTTTCACTTTTGAACCAGAAGTGAGAGCAGCCATAGCTTGAGAGTTCTCCGAGTTGATGAAGAATTCTCTGCCAAGTCTGTTGGCTGAAGCGTTAAAGAAAGTTAGTGGGGAAGGCGGATCTAGTGCGGCAACTGGTGCTCAGAACAACGAGACCGACAACGCACCGCCTGCTCGCGGGTGCGACTATAAGTCATTTAAGGCATGTGACCCGCCGGTCCTGACTGGGAAGAAGGACGCAGTGGCTACTTTTGATTGGGTAATACGTATGGAAGCCGCCATCCGTCTGAGCGAGTGTCGAGCTAATCAAGTAGTGAAGTTTGCTGCTAACTCCTTGAGGGAGGAAACATCCCACTGGTGGGAAGGTGTACGTCAGGCTAAGGGGGATGAGGTTGTTGACTCGATGATGTGGGCTGACTTGAAAACTTTGGTGATCAAGAATTTCTGCCCGAGGGACGAGATTGAGAAGGTAGAGAGGGAATTTCTGGGTTTGAAGGCCGGGAGCATGACGCACCGGCAGTACACAACCCGATTCAATGAACTGGCACGTCTGGTGCCACATCTTATTACGACGGAGGAGAGAAAAATTTCCTGCTACATTCAAGGGTTGCCGGACCAGGTCCGTACCTATGTTAAGGCAAACGCCCCTACTACCTATGATTCGGTAGTAGAACTGAGCGGCGTAGTATTTGATGATCTGGCACTGAATGTCGTCGCCATCAAGGAACCAAAGAAGAGACCGAGCTTCTCAAACAAGCGAACTGGTGGAAAGATGTTTGGGGCTCGCGATAAAAGGGCTCGGGTGGATGAGCCGACTGTTTGTAGGAAGTGTGGAAAGGAGCACGTGGGTGAATGTAGACTGGGATCTAACTTGTGCTTTAAGTGTGGCAAGACCGGGCACTACTCCCGTGAGTGCACACAACACTACAAGTGCTATAACTGTGGGGATGCCGGTCATCTGAGCCGGGAATGCACCAAACCAAGAATGGGTGAAGCCGGGAAGGGGAAAGGCCCGGAGAAGAGGGAAGAGAGGCCCCGAGCAAAGACTCGTGCGTACGCGCTGACGCAAGACCAGGCCAGAATGGACCCCGACGTGGCGTCAGGTACGTTCGTCCTTGACAACACTCTTGTTTCTGTGTTATTTGATTCGGGTGCCAGTAAGAGTTTTATATCTGCGACTTTTTGTAAACGCGTGAAGTACACTGTCAGTAAGTTAGAAAGGGCCTTTAGCGTAGTAACCGCTGAGGGTAGAACTGCAAGAGTAACCGATGTAGTTGAAAACTCCACGATAAAAATAGAAGGTCATAGGTTCCCTATCACATTGTGTGTTATGGTTTTGGGAGGGTTCGATGTCGTGTTAGGCATGGATTGGCTAACTGCCAATGAAGCGCAAATTATATGTAAACGAAATATAATCCGACTCAAGGCTCCGGATGGTAGCAAAGTCGAAGTTTTTGGAGATCGTGACGCCCCGATGCCAAACGTCATCTCAATGATTAAGGCAACAAATTACTTGAGGCGCGGATGCGAGGCTTATCTGGTGTATGTGATTGACAAGTGTAAGGAAGTGAAGGAACTAGACGATGTACCCGTGGTACGCGAGTACCCGGAGGTGTTTCCAGAGGATTTGCCTGGGATACCACCCGATAGAGAAATTGAGTTCCGAATTGACTTAGTACCAGATGCCCAGCCCGTGGCTAAGGCTCCATATCGACTAGCACCGGTAGAGATGAAGGAACTATTGACGCAACTAGACGAGTTACTTGAGAAAGGATTTATACGACCGAGCATCTCGCCTTGGGGTGCTCCGGTGTTGTTCGTAAAGAAGAAAGACGGTTCGATGAGAATGTGTATTGATTATCGCGAGTTGAACAAACGTACCGTGAAGAACAAGTACCCGTTACTAAGGATCGACGACCTGTTCGATCAATTACAAGGCGCAAGTTGGTTCTCAAAGATCGACCTTCGATCCGGGTACCATCAGTTGAAGGTGAGGGAAGAAGACATACCGAAAACGGCATTTCGCACACGTTATGGACACTTTGAGTTCCGCGTAATGTCTTTTGGATTGACGAACGCCCCTGCAGCGTTCATGGATTTGATGAATAGGGTGTGTCGACCGATGCTGGATCGATCGGTAATAGTGTTCATCGATGACATCCTTATCTACTCCAAGAATGAGGGTGATCACGCGTGTCACTTAAAGGAAGTATTGGAAGCTCTGAAGAAGGAGAAGTTGTATGCTAAGTTCTCCAAATGTGCGTTCTGGCTTAGGGAAGTCCAATTCCTAGGTCACGTCATTAACCCGAACGGCATTATGGTTGACCCAGCAAAGATAGTGACGGTAAGGGAATGGGACATTCCTAAGACGCCAACGGAAATCCGCAGTTTCTTGGGATTGGCAGGCTACTATCGGAGATTCATCCAGGATTTCTCAAAAATAGCTTCGCCGTTGACAAAGTTGACTCGGAAAGAGGTTAAGTATGAATGGGGTTCGACCCAAGATGAGGCGTTTAAGGAATTGAAGAAGAAGTTAACCCAAGCTCCAGTCTTGGCCCTTCCCGAGGGCAATGAAGACTTGGTGGTATACTCTGACGCGTCGGGTCAGGGATTAGGGTGTGTGTTGATGCAACGCGGTAGAGTGATTGCGTATGCGTCGCGGCAGTTGAAAGTTCACTAAGTCAACTATCCGACTCATGATTTGGAACTTGCTGCAGTCGTATTTGCATTGAAAATCTGGAGGCACTACCTGTACGGGGTGAAGTTTACTATTTACTCCGACCACAAAAGTTTGAAGTACTTCTTCGAACAAAAGGAGCTTAATATGAGGCAGAGACGATGGTTGGAACTCCTGAAGGATTATGACTGTGAGATCATGTACCACCCTGGAAAGGCAAACGTGGTGGCTGACGCTCTAAGCCGAAAGGATGTGCCTACTCCTATTAGAGTGAAAGTTTGCCAGTTGGTGGTAACATCGGATGTGATGAGCGAAATCAAAAGGGCTCAAGGTGAGGCACTTAAAGAAGAAAACATAAAGAAGGAAAGAATGGTTGGCCAACAAGACAAGTTGGAATATAACACCCTTGGTGTTAGAACACGTTATGGACGGGTATGGATACCTATGGGTGGTGAACTTAGAACCAAAATCTTGGATGAGGCTCATAAGTCTCGTTACTCTATCCATCCCGGTACCAACAAAATGTACCAAGACCTGAAGAAGGACTACTAGTGGCCTGGAATGAAATGTGATGTAACGAAGTATGTAAGCAAGTGTTTGACTTGCTCGCAAGTAAAGGCTGAACACCAGAAGCCGTATGGAAAGATCCAACCACTTGATATACCAGAATGGAAGTGGGAACACATTACCATGGACTTCATAACCAAGCTACCCCGCACAGCTAAAGGTCATGACACCATTTGGGTAATTGTGGACCGATTAACGAAGAGTGCTCATTTCCTACCTATTCGCGAGACGTTCTCGTCGGAAAGGTTAGCAGAAGTGTTTATCAATGAAGTAGTAGCACGGCATGGGATGCCTTTGACGATCTTATCTGACCGGGACACACGATTCACATCGAGGTTCTGGAAAAGATTTCATGAGGCGATGGGCACAAGGCTTAATATCAGCACGGCATACCACCCGCAAACGGATGGTCAATCCGAAAGGACCATTCAGACATTGGAAGATATGCTCCGCGCTTGTATTATCGACTTCGGTGGCAGTTGGGACAGTCATCTGCCGTTAGCCGAATTCTCCTACAACAATAGTCATCACACGACTATAGGCATGCCGCCTTACGAAATGTTGTATGGTAGAAGATGCAGGACCCCGGTTTGTTGGGGTGAGATTGGACAGAAGGAGTTAGGAAGTCTGGAAGTCATAAAAGAAACGTCGGAAAGGTTTGATCAAATCAAAGCTCGAATGAAGGCCGCACAAGATCGCCAGAAATCCTATGCGGATAGACGACGAAGGCCTATCGAGTTTGATGTTGGGGACAGAGTAATGTTGAAAGTGTCGCCCTGGAAGGGAATCATACGATTCAGGAAGAGAGGTAAGTTAAGTCCGAGGTTTGTCGGACCGTTCAGGATAATGGCACGGGTTGGGGAAGTCGCTTATTGGTTGGAGTTGCCTGATGAGTTAAGTGGGATTCATCCTACCTTCCATGTATCACACCTGCGAAAGTGTTTGGCGGATGAATCGGCTCACGTACCACTTACTGACATCGAGGTCGACAACAGCGTTAATTACATCGAAGAACCCGTGGCTATCCTAGACCGAAAGGAGAAGCGTTTGCGTAATAAAGTTATTCCATTGGTTAAAGTCCAATGGAGGCACCGAAAGGGATCAGAGGCTACATGGGAAACGGAGGCGGAAATGAGGGAGTCGTACCCTCAATTATTTAACTTGTGATAGGTTTCGGGGACGAAACCTATTATAAGGGGGGTAGACTTGTAACATCCCAAAATGTCAAGAAATAAAGTTAACGAGTTCAAGCGGGCCGAAGTCGGGCCGGGTCAGTCGCGAACCGGGCTTGGGGAGGTCTCCCCTATAAATAGCCAAGATCACCACATGCTTCTCTCATTTGCAATTCTAGAGAGAGAAAAACCGTAGAGAGAGATAGTGTCGGAATGGCACAAGATTGTACCCGCTCGTGTCTCTTGCACTCGTGAGAAGAACCTCCGGATCAGAAGCTCGATTCAGGTAACAATCCGACCTAAATCTGAGTTTTAGTTCGTTTTTGGGTTTTTCGGGTTTTGGGTGAAAAGGTAAGGTTTGAACGGATGAAACTGAAAGATAATCATGGATTTGAGTTACTTAATGGAAAACAAACGTTTTGAATGCGACAGGTTCGGGATCTTGACATGATCAGACCCGAATGCGAAAGTTAGGGTTTTTCGCGAAGAACAGGTCGTGCGCACTTGCTAAGTACGCACGGAGCAGGTCCTGCGCACTTGCTAAGTGCGCAGGAGGAGGGACCTGCGCACTTGCTAAGTGCACAGGAAGAGGGGTCTGCGCACTTGCTAAGTGCGCAGGAAGCAGGGTCTGTGCACTTGCTAAGCGCGCAGACATCAGAACTGGTTAAGTGAAGTCAGTATGTTTAGAAGGGTTAAACCGTTAGAGTCGGTATTGGTCTAATGTGTATTTAACTAATCAATTCAGATCGGAAGTGAAGTTGTTGGACCTTTGTTTAGGACAACCGAGACTAGCTTATAAGGTGAGTTCTAGAGCCCTCTTTTAAATGTTTTGTTAATGTTTTTGGGCTGGTGTGCATACTTACGAAATGATGTTTAACGAAATGATGTTTTAACGAAATGATGTTTTAATGATATGATGTTTAACGAAATGATGTTTAACGAAATGATGTTTTAACGAAACGATGTTTACGAAAGGAAAGGTTTTGAAATGTTTTTGCCAAAAAGGTTACGAATGCTTTATGAACGGTCTAAATGAGGAAATGTTTAATGAGAAGAGAAAGAGGTAAAGGTTTTAAAGAAGTCATTACAAATCTATTATGTCGAATGAATGGAATTGACGAATGAAGTCTGGGAAATGAGATTCCCAGCCTTGTGGTAGATTATGGACAGCGAGCCATAGTTGCCACAAGAACAACAGGGGCATTGTCTCTGTGGCATGTCAATGGTTATGATGTTGTACAACTGGTAAAGGGAGTAACGACGGTTACTCAGGGGTTAACGTGACCCTATGTAAGGTTAAATTATGATCCGACGGTGTCATTGGCCGTGAGCCGTGGCCGTCGATGGAAGTTGTCGGTTTATGGACATGAGAGCCATAAGGGCAACTTAATGGGTATTGTCGGTCCTCGTGCAGTTAGCCTTGGGGGCAATACCAAAAAGGGAATTGACGGAATGTATGGTATTGTCGGTCTTCGTGCAGTTAGCCTTAGGGGCAATACCATACTAAATGACGGAACGAAGGGTAACACAGATTTAGATAATAATGTATGACTTAAATGAATGTTAAAAGTTTTAAAGAACGATCCGTTTAACGGTGTTTATGATTATGATGTTGATGATGATATGGGTACGAAACCTTTTTAAAGATGTTATTATTACATGCTTTTGTGAAAGGTTTTACTAAATGAATGATACGTTTTTGGCAAATGTTGATGTTAAAGTTTTTATGAAATGCTAGAACTCACCAGCGTAGCTGACTTTTTAGTATGCACATTCAGGTTAAGGCAGGTATGGACGATGGACGGTGATGCTTGGCAAGCGAGAATAGTTACCCGGTCGATCATGAAGACTGACATCCCGTTATGAGTGTTTTTTTTTGTTAAGTTTATGTAATTATGTTTTAAACAATGTTTACGCTTCCGCATGTATGAACAATGATGTCGTTATGTTTGAATGAAATTTTCCGCTGCGTTATTTGATATTCATGTTTAAGAACTGTTTGTGAATGAGTAAATCCAACGAGTGAGGCCTCCCGGGTTTGGGGCCTTACACTTCGGTTGGTGGACTTTTAATTTTGGTTTTTTTATATTCTCGTTTGCAATGGTTGAAGACGAGAGAGTTCGAATCGAGAAGTTTAACGGGACTGATTTTGCATGGTGTAAGATGCAAATAGAGGCGTTATTCAATGAAAACGATTTGGAGATGACATTAGAAGAAAAACCGAATGGTTTGAGTCAAGCCGACGAAGTGATATGGAAATCTAAGGACAAAAAGACGATAGGTAAGATTATACTGGCTTTGACTAGGAGTGTAGCGTTTAATATCATGAAGGAAACCACGGCTCATGGTATGATGATGGCTCTGTCAAATATGTATGAAAAGCCGTCTGCCGGTAACAGGGTGTTCTTGTTGAGGGAGTTTTTCACGATGAGGATGAACGAGGGAAGCTCAATACCCGATCATATTAATACCATAAATTCAATTTTGTCTAGGTTATCGACCGTTGTGACAAAGCTTGATGATGATACTCGGGCGGCAATCCTGTTATCCTCTTTGCCTGACAGCTGGTCAGGTTATGTGACTGCGATCACTAATTCTTGTAGAGCTGGGTATTTGAAGTTTAACGAGATCCGGGATAGTATTTTGGGTGAAGACATTTGCCGAAGGAACACTAGTGGAGGATCTTCTTTTGATATATTCAATGTGGGAAGAGGAAGGGAAAATAACAGGAGCAATGGGAGTAGGGGGAGGAGTTCGTCTAGAGCTCGAAAGAATGTGAAGTGATGTAGCTGCAATGAAATTGGACATGTGAAAAGTCAATGTCTAGGAAAGAAAAAGGAAGTGAAGAGTGTTCAGGAAGAAGAAGAATATGAGGATGAAACACCGGTTTGTTGTGTAGAGTCTACCACAGACTCTTGGGTCATGGATTCTGGTTCTTCGTTTCACGCCACGCACAGCGGGGAAACGATGGAGAATTTAAAGGTTCGTAACTTTGGGAATGTACGAATAGCTAATGGTGATGTTCTTGATGTTACATGCATGGGTGATGTGAATTTGGTAACTTCTTTGGGAACTACATGGAACTTGAAGAATGTCAGGGTTATTCCAGCTTTGAAGAGAGAACTTATCTCTGTTGGTTTATGGTTTAGGGTTTGGGATTTGGGGTTTGGGGGGTTGGGGGTTTGGGGTTTTTGGGGGGTTGGGGGTTGTAACATCCCAAAAATTTAAAGTGAAATGAAAAATAAAATAACGGACCGCGGGTCGAGTTGGTCACGAGGTGGGCACAGGAAGGGGAGGTCTCCCCTATAAATACCCCAAGACCCCTCATTTCTTCTCTTTTACAACTTCTAAAGAGAGAAACCATAGAGAGAGAAAGTTGACGGATCAATCCGAGATTGAAGGAAAGTGCTGCTACTGGACTCGTGAGTAGAACCACCGGACCAGAATCTCCATTCAGGTAACAACTCGAGCTAGATTTGAGATTTTTGCTTAAGTTGGGTTTTCGGGTAAAAATACAACGTTTTTACGGATGAAACTTGAAAATAAGCTTAGGTATAGCATCTAGAAGGTAAACCGAACGTTTTGACCGAAGAAAGTTGGGATTTTGGCATAGTCGGATTCGCATGCAAAAACTTCGGTCGAGTTGGGGAAGATGACTGCCCGAACAGGCGAACTTAGCAAGTTCGCCTGGATGAGGCGAACTTATTATGTTCGCCTGACAAGTTCGCCCAGCAAGTTCGCCTGGCAAGGTTGAGGCGAACTTATTATGTTCGCCTGGCAAGTTCGCCTATGCAAGGTCGGGGCGAACTTATTATGTTCGCCTGGCAAGTTCGCCTGGCAAGTTCGCCTATGCAAGGTAGGGGCAAACTTATTATGTTCGCCTGGTTAAGTTCGCTTGATCAAGTTAAGCGAACTTAGGACAAGTTCGCCTAGAGTAGGGGAAGCGAACTTAGCATTAAGTTCGCCTATATCAGCTGAGTAAAAGTGAGTAATTTAGAGCAGGTCTGATATATGTGTAATTAACCAGTTCTAATCACGTGTGACGCTCGTTGGGCCGTGGTTAGGACAGAACTGAGTCTAGCCTATCAGGTGAGTTTTAGAGCCCTACTTTTATATGTTTTGAACTATGTTTTGGGCTGGTGTGCATACTTACACGATAATGTTTTATGAAATGATGTTTATTAAAGGAAAGTTGAAATGTGTTTATGAAATGTGTTGCCAAATGTGGTTTACGAAATGTTTACAAATGAAATGTTATTTAATAAAACGTGCGAATGCTTTAACTGAAAAGAAGTAAAGGTTTTTACGGAAGTCACGAAATAAATGAATCTGCCATGAGTTCCTTCAGGGGCTAGGGAATGTATGCATGTATGGGCCTTACCTTTATAGGGGCCTTTGTGGCTGGCTAACGGTTGTACAACTAGGTGAAAAGGGGTGACGACGGTCACCATGGGGGATTACCGGGATCCCTAATCTGATACCATTCTCTGGGAGGGAATATTATTTAAGGTGGTACGCATTATCCTTTGGGACGCCGTGCTTGAAAAAGGTTAATGTAGGTATGTGTGCTCTATGGAGCACCTTACCCACGATCGGTGCGTGTACCCTGTGAGGTACCGTGCTGTAATGAGGAAATTGACGGTTACAAAAAGGCGCAGATTCGGTTTATTGTTGACTTATGTTTAATGTATGTTATTGCATGATTTATGTACGCTTTTATTAACTAAATGAATGTAATGTTTTTGGAAAATGGCTATGTGAAAGTTTTATGTAAAGCTAGAACACACCAGCGTAGCTGACTTTTTAGTATGCACATTCAGGTTAAGAGGATGGTCAGTGATGCTTGGATAGAGATGAAGAGTTACCCGACTGCTTACGAAGACTGTCATCCCGTTATGTTTTGTTTTAGTTTATGTTATGTTTAAGCGATGTTTATGCTTCCGCATGTTGAACAATGTAATAGTTATGATTTAATGAAGTATTTTCCGCTGCGTAATTTGATATTCAAGTTTAAGAACTGTTTGTAAATGAGTAAATCCAACAAGTGAGGCCTCCCAGGTTTGGGGCCTTACAAGTTGGTATCAGAGCAATAGTTTAAGAGATTTGGACACTCCCAGTGTCTGAACTTAAACTGTGAATAGGACCGAAGGCGGATGCCAGTACGGGTAACTCGAGCCACAACATCATGTATGAAGGTAGATTGTATATCTACTTATGGTACGCCTTAGAAGTGTTAGGTAAGGACTTGTGTTCTAATGGAATCACAAAGGTGGTCAAATGGAAATCGAGAGGTAGAGTAATGGTTAATTGCAGATGGCCAGTGTATATTAACATCTTACAATACTTGTTGAATTCTATTTGTTAACTAGCGTGATAACTTTGGATTTCTTGTCTTATAGAACGAAATGGAGGGAAGAGGAACTGGAAGGCGTGGTGGGGGCCGTACCGGTGGTCGTACCGGAGGCCGAAATGGTGGGCGTGGCAGGACCCTGCTCGCCAAGAGTATAGTGATGAAAGAAGTGCCCACATTGAACCGACTGTTAGTGTGCATGGAACTGAGCAGACGCAGGTTGAAGAACAACCTTTCACTTTTGAACCAGAAGTGAGAGCAGCTATAGCACGGGAGTTCACAGAACTGATGAAGACTTCTCTGCCAGGTCTGTTGGCAGAAGCGTTGAAGAAAGTTAATGGGGAATGTGGGTCTAACACGGCAACCGGTGCCCAGAACAACGAGACCGACAACGCACCGCCTGCTCGCGGATGTGACTACAAGTCATTTAAAGCATGTGACCCGCCTGTCCTAACCGGAAAGAAAGACGCGGTGGCTACGTTTGACTGGGTAATCCGTATGGAGGCTGCCATCCGTCTCAGCGAATGCCGAATGGATCAAGTGGTAAAATTTGCTGCTAACTCCTAGCGTCCCATTGGTGGGAGGGAGTGAGACAAGCTAAGGGAGATACAACTGTTGACTCTATGTTATGGAATGATATGAAGGCGTTAGTTATTAAGAATTTTTGCCTAAGGAACGATATTGAGAAGGTGGAGAGAGAATTTTTGAATTTAAAGGCTGGTAACATGACTCACCGTCATTACACCACCCGGTACAATGAGTTGGCACGCCTGGTGCCACATCTGATCACTACTGAGAAAAGAAAGATTGTCTACTACATTCAGGGATTTCCGGACAAGGTCCGCACCTATGTTAAGGCAAACGCCCCTACTACCTATGATTCGGTGGTAGAGCTAAGTGGCGTGGTATTTGATGATCTGGCACTGAATGTTGTTGCCGTTGAAGAACTAAAGAAGAGACCGAGCTTCTCAAACAAGCGAACTGGGGGAAAGATGTTTGGGGCTCGCGATAAGAGGGCTCGGGTGGATGAGCCTACCGTTTGTAAGAAATGTGTAAAGGAGCACGCAGGTGAATGTAGACTGGGATCTAACTTGTGCTTTAAATGTGGCAAGACCGGGCACTACGCCCGTGAGTGCCCACAACACTATAAGTGCTATAACTGTGGGGATGCCGGTCATCTGAGTAGGGACTGCCCAAAACCAAAAATGGGAGAATCTGGGAAAGGGAAGAGTACCGAGAAGAAAGATGAGAGGCCCCGGGCAAAGACTCGGGCGTACGCACTAACGCAGGACCAAGCCAGGGTAGACCCCGATGTAGTGTCAGGTACGTTCATCTTTGACCATACGTATGTTTCCGTAATTTTTGATTCGGGTGCCAGTAAAAGTTTTATATCAACTACTTTCTGTAAACGGGAAAAATGCACAATTAGTAAGATAGAAAGAGCCTTTAGTGTAGAGACCGCTGAGGGTAGAACCGCGAGAGTAATCGAGGTAGTTGACAACTCCACGATAAAGATAGAGGGCCATAGGTTTCCTGTCAGACTGTTCGTCATGGTTTTGGCTGGGTTTGATGTAGTGTTGGGTATGGATTGGCTAACCGGCAATGAAGCGCAAATTATATGCAAGCGAAAGATAATCCGACTCAAGGCTCCGGATGGTAGTGAGGTCGAAATTCTTGGAGATCGAGATGCCCCAATGCCTAATATCATCTCGATGATTAAGGCAGCAGATTATCTGAGGCGCGGATGCGAGGCTTATCTGGTGTACGTGATTGACAAATGCAAGGAAGCAAAGGAACTAGATGATGTACCCGTGGTACGCGAGTACCGGAGGTGTTTCCAGAGGATTTGCCTCGATTACCACCTGACAGAGAGATTGAGTTCCGAATTGACTTAGTACCAGATGCCCAGCCCGTGGCTAAGGCTCCATATCGACTAGCACCAGTGGATATGAAAGAGCTTATGACCCAATTAGACGAATTGCTTGACAAGGGATTTATTCAACCAAGCATCTCACCTTGGGGTGCTCCGGTGATGTTTGTAAAGAAAAAGGATGGTTCCATGAGAATGTGTATCGACTACAAGGAGTTGAACAAGTGAACCGTGAATAACAAGTACCCTCTACCAAGGATCGATGATTTGTTCGATCAATTACAGGGTGCAAGTTGGTTCTCGAAGATCGACCTTCGATCCGGGTACCATAAGCTGAAGGTGAGAGAAGAGGACATACCAAAAACCACGTTTTGCACGCGTTATGGACATTTCGAGTTCCACGTGATGTCCTTCGGATTGACGAATGCCCCTGCAGCGTTTATGGATTTGATTAATAGGGTTTGTCGACCGATGTTGGATCGATCGGTAATTGTGTTCATCGATGATATCCTTATCTACTCCAAGAATGAGGGTGATCACGGGTGTCACTTAAAGGAGGTGTTGGAAGCTTTGAAAAAGGAGAAGTTGTATGCTAAGTTCTCTAAATGCGCGTTCTGGCTTAGGGAGGTCCAATTCTTAGGTCACGTCATTAACCTGAACGACATTATGGTTGACCCAGCGAAGATAATGACGGTAAGAGATTGGAATATTCCTAAGACGCCAACTGAAGTTCGCAGTTTCTTAGGATTGGCAGGCTACTATCGGAGATTCATTCAAGATTTCTCGAAAATAGCTTCGCCACTGACCAAGTTGACAAGGAAGGAGGTAAAGTATGAATGGGGCTCGACTCAGGAAGAAGCGTTTAAGAAACTGAAGGAGAAGTTAACCCAAGCTCCGGTCTTAGCCCTTCCCGAGGGAAGTGAAGACTTGGTTGTATACTCTGACGCTTCGGGTCAGGGATTGGGATGCGTGCTTATGCAACGCGGGAGAGTGATCGCCTATGCATCACGGCAGTTGAAAGTTCACGAAGTCAATTATCCGACTCACGACTTGGAACTTGCTGCCGTTGTGTTTGCATTGAAGATCTGGAGGCACTACCTTTATGGGGTGAAGTTTACCATTTAGTCTGACCACAAAAGTTTGAAGTACTTCTTCGAACAATAGGAGCTTAATATGAGGCAGAGACGATAGTTAGAGCTCTTGAAAGATTATGACTGCGAGATCATGTATCATCCTGGAAAGGCGAATGCGGTGGCTGACGCTCTAAGCCGAAAGGATGTACCTACTCCTATTAGAGTAAAAGCTTGCCAATTGGTGGTGACACCGGATGTGATGAGTGAAATCGAGAAGGCTCAGAATGAGGCACTTAAGGAAGAAAATATAAAGAAGGAAAGCATGGTTGGCCAACAGGACAAGTTGGAATATAACACCCTTGGTGTTAGGACACGTTTTGGCCGGATATGGATACCTGTGGGTGGCGAGCTTAGTACCAAGATCTTGGATGAAGCTCATAAGTGTTGCTACTCTATCCACCCCAGTACCAACAAAATGTACCAAGACCTGAAGAAGGACTACCGGTGGCCTGGAATGAAATATGATGTGACGAAGTATGTAAGCAAGTGCTAAACTTGCTCCCAAGTGAAGACCGAACACCAGAAACCGTATGGGAAGATTCGACCACTTGAGATACCGGAATTGTAACATCCATGACTTTCCAGCTCTATTTTACCTTATTTATTTCAATAATAACACTATTTTTAAATCCTGTATTTATTCAAGCACTTTTTGGCATATAAATCGCTAGATAAATTAATATTCGTTTCAACCATTAAAACCTTGCGTTTACATATAGATTTCTTCAACACCTGTTTTGTCTATTTATATACAGATGTATCTCTATATGTATAAAATTTTACGTATAAACGATTTTATGCAAATATAATTTCATATTTGACATTTTTAAATATATTGTTAATTTTTATAAAGTTTATGAACGAGAAAATAACCAAATTTTATATAAATACACATACATTTTATTAAATGAGCCATTTATACAATTTGAAATTTTATTAAAATAAAATTTAACCTCTTTATAAATAATAACAATTAGACCTTTTTAAAAAAAAAATAGATTTTTTTTAAACCAAGTGGTAATACCTTGAACCTCCTTAGGCATTTGAACCCCCAACTATGAACCCCCACCCTTGAATTTGAACCCTTTAATCTCAATTTTTAACCCATTCAATATCTTTGATCAATTTTGACCTTCAAAAAGTCAAACAACCCAAATCAGGATCGAATTCGATCAAGGCCCGACGGATTCAGACTTGCCTTGAATCCCAGAGGGATTATCGACCATAACCGAACCCAGTAAACATTTCAATCCAATCTTTGAGCTGTCAATTTCGAAATTCAAATCAATTCAAATGGAACTGACCTTTCACGGTCAAACCACGTTCAAATCTGATCTCCAATCAAAGGAATTGAACGCGTTGAAGCCGCGAATCACGCACAAATCAATCCCACACGTATCCAGTACCTTAACTTGATCCAATTCATCCCCAGTTTATCAATTTATCGCGTAATCCGCCTCCTACGGCTGTTACGGTCAATTCAAAAATCAAATCACGTAATTGGGATGCAATCAATCCAATTAAACCACTCCCTCACCTTCGCACAGACCCGTACAAACTCCCTCAAACCTAAATAAATCTGCATTACAACTCTTGGACTCTGTCGAGCACCTTGAGCAGCCGGGATTTCATATCAGCCGTTCTCACTCGATACGCACCCAAACCAGGTAAACTTTATGTCATTCAATTCGTAAATGAGCCCTTGTCAATAGCCCCTTATCAATTCGAGTTATCATTAACTATCGAAATCAATTTGGATTAGGGTTCTTGGCCGGTTAATCGTATTCGAATTTGGGAACAATTCTTAATCTGATAATTGTTTTTATATCTTTAGATCCCATACTAGACTAGCGAAACCATCTGGTCCGACCGGGTAAGACCTTGCACCATCGGACAAGATGGCGTGGGTTCGAAACCCACAGTGTCCGGCCGTTTTGCGCGAACCATATAACCAGACCAGCCCCTTTTCAGTAATGGGTTAAAATCCATTTATAACCAACCCCAATAACGTTATCTGCCGCTGGTCCAGTGGTGGAGTGCAACCCATACACAGAACCCACCCGGGTTCGAACCGGGTGGTGTGTTAAATTTTTTAAAATCGTTTTCTTTCAACAATTTAATTTATAAAAATTTATTTTATAAACCTTACAATATTTGTAACAGAATAAAGTCAGAATTATTAATTTTCAATATATATTCAGTTTTATTACAAATTTAATTGTTAAACTTGAATATTAAATTTTTTTTTTAAAAAAAACAAAAAAACCTAAATATTTAAATTAATTCCCATATTAAAGCATTTTTTATATCAACTTTTATTAAAGATCAAATACTTATTTTAATGATAAATAAATATAAATTTATTTATTATTTATAATCTACATTAAAAAGCTAAACGTATATTTAGTATTAACTTTATACATCAATACTATTTACACATTTTTTTATATAAATAAAGAAATAAGGTAAAAGTTACTTATTTAATTTATATTCACACATTATTTTTCTAACTAAATAAATAAATATCAAATATTTGATTTATTTAGTTATTCAAACCCAAACCCTAAATTATTTATTTTAAAATCATTCATTGCAACTTTTCATTTTATAAATCACTCAAGCAAGTACAAACCACAATCACCTACACACTCCATTTCAAACTACAACTCAAACCCCTTTGTACACATATCCATTGTAACCCTAGACTTGGTCATAGACTATTGTGCATATTATTAACCTAGATTCATATACATGACACTCTAGGTTAACGTTGTGAATTACAAGAATCACTTTGCTACCTAGACATTTGTGCTAGCAACATCTTTGATACAGGTGAGTTTTACATAGCCCCTTTTTCACTGTTTTTACATTTTGGGGTGAAACATGATCACAATTTACAAGGATTTACATAAACTACACAATACAAATCCACTTTACAATTTGTGTGCAATTTGAGCTTTATGTTTGAGTGCTAGGTGTGTTAACTACTTATGTGCAATTACATGTACAATCATTAACTAATCAAGCCGACGGTTAACAATGATAGATCTATTGAGTCTGACAAACCCACCCAGATTGGGGTGATTGTTACCGACAACATAATTTGCATGCTAGTTACAAAGGTTTGATTGTACTACTTGGTTACACAATAGTTGCTCCCCATAATTTCCTTATTAATCATGACTTGTATGGATTTGTTTACACACAACACTTTGATGCTATTTAGAGTCAAAACCTATGTATGCTCACTAACTTTTTAGTTGACCTCGTTTTCATCATGTTTCAGGTACAAATGTTTGAGTTGAACAAGCTCACTACACTTAGGATGTGGACCTAGATATTTAAAAGAACCATGTTATGCATTTTTCATTTTTCATGTACATGTTGAATTTTATTGAAATGAAATGGGAGGATTAAACATATTACAATCTAGTCAACCATGTGCTCATGAACAGTCAACATGTCCCGCCCCGACGTATTCCGCCGTCGGTTAGGGTGTGACAGATTGGTATCAGAGCCTTGGTTATAGGGAATTAGGTTATTAGACACTTTTGACCTAGACTATAACCTTAGGACACCCATACAATGCCATGCTACTACATGCAACATGATTTCTCCTTGTGTGAATATTCCTACATACTATCATATGTAAATACACTACCTGACGCAATATTTAATAATTTATGTGTCACACTACCTGAAAATTGTTATGCAATATTCTTGCTATCTATTTGATTCATTTAAGTGCTATCCTAAGTTTTAACACACACTTATACACACTTAGCTTTTCATGCATACTCAAACTCACACATATAATGACATCACCTCTTGTGATCTAAATCTAAACTATTGGGCCTAATGCCTATTAATAATAAACTAAGAAGCCCACTTACCCTCCAAGAAGAAGAAGCCCGCTACAATAAATAAACCTCACTTTCGGGCCTCAAAGCCCAGTCCACAACAATTCTCATCATGACCATGAGCCTAACAATAGTATTATTAATACATGATGGCTGGAAGAGTGTGTAGACCCATGAGGGGATTCTGACTAAGGGAAGACAGGGTATTTAAGTGTGTCCTAGTGACCCACCCCTCTTTCCTGGGAATTCTCCTCAGGGATGCATTGCTTATAGGTCAAGCGTATTTCTAAAATACTATTGTGAAGACTCGGTGTTATGACTAGTCAAACTTTAAACTTATGAGAACTCCTATGTCTACCACTCAATATTTCATCATCACTTACAACCTTTTCATTGTTTCTCTGCTAGACATGGACTCCTACTCTCCTTCCTCCCCGGTTTACCGTCCTGGAACAGAGCCTGATTGGGAAGAAGACATCGGGACACCCGTATATCAGTCACCAACACCCCTAGCTGCTAGACCAAGGTTTGATGTAAGGGCAGATTGGATTAGGAACACCGGCCCAAGACTTCGAACACCTGGATCACCCCCACTAAAAGACCCGTATCTGGTGCCCGACCCGTATCATTCTAACCCTTGGGTAAGGCGTACCATGGCACCCCTAGTGCTATGGGAATTCCAATCGATGACATTCACCAATATGTGAGGACCTCAGAGTTCGAGAGGCAAAGGATGGAGCAAGAGATAATGTACGACTTGCAAGGACAAATAATGGATAGCCTAGCAAACCAATTAGGGTACCAAAAGGAGTTAATCTCCATCCTCAAAAAAAGAAATACTGGAGCATCGCACGGAAACAGCTAGAGCTGAAACCAGATCGGCTACCCGAGGGACCATAGCAGTGCTCGTCTTGGTGAATATATTCCTTCTAGTGGGAAACTATCAGAGGCGTTAAAAAAAACTATTGTCTTAGTTTGAGGACCATTTCCCTATGTTTTGAGTAATGTTTAACATTTCAGTATCTAATCAATTTTATATACTCCAACTCTAAAGTTATTATACGTTGAATGTGAATTTCATCCATCATATTTTCATCAAAATTTCCCAAGTATCACCTTCTTCATTCAATACGATTTAGTACACTACCGACAATCTCCTTCGTAAACAACTCATCCCATTAGATTTAAACAACCTCGTTATTTTCAAACCAAACGTTTATCAAACTTTTAGAGAATACCAGAAATATAAATTTTTCCATAAACATTTTCACTGTGTAAGGGAACTTAATACAACCTATCTTATAAAAATATTATTTCGGATTGATAAACAATTATGATTTTTCCTCTTTAAAGTAATTATTTCTAAGCACTGGCTAGATTAATATACGACTACTTGTTTAGCCAATAATTCCTCTTAAAAATATTTCTCTTATTAATAATTAAAAATTTAAATTAAATGATTTTCCTATAAATTATCTATTTATTAGATTATTTAACTCAAAAGTTTTCATTACTTTATATATCTACGACCAAGAACGATTTACAATTTCCTATTTTCAAACAAAGATCAATTATTGGTAAACACATTTCCCTTAGTGTTTTCAGAACCTCCTCGTTACCTTTCACTTGCCGCTTCAAGATACGATCCATACTGCTTAGACATCAACCATCCCTAAAAACCTCAACAAGATAGAACCTGACCACCACATTTTACTTAAACACCAAACAACACGCTTCTTCGCAACGCTCGATCACATGCAAAACTTGTTAGTATATGTCACAAACGAAATTCAATAACTTACGTATGCACGTTCACAAGATACACAGCAAGATCACATAATACACGAAACTAGTTTAGGTGCAAATCACAATTTACTGGATTGATCCCATAACCCATTAAACTTGTTTATTTGCAATACACATGCTACTGGCTTGAACACATGATACATGGGACTTAGTTGTTTGCAATATACATGGTGCATAACAATTGATTGTTTTATATACAATACTTGATGGACCATATTGAACATGAAACTTATTTGGTTACAAAGTACACGATACTACATTACTTACATTACACATCAAAGATTATTGGGTTACCAAAATACATGATACTAGGTCTTAACGCAATACATGAAATTCATTTCTTACAATACACATGATACCACATTGGTGACATTACTAGTGCTTTACATAATACATGATGACAAGATGCTCACATTACACGTGAAACCTATATTGATTACAGCTTACATGACACTAGATGATACATGAAACTTGTGTGTTTACATTATACATGAAACTAAGTTGCTTACAATTGTTGCAATTGATTGATCACCATATACATGAAGTATGGTCATACACCTTGTTCACCAAACTTGAAAATCCTAACACATTGAAACAACTCGGGGTTTGACGTATTCTTGTTCAAACACGAGTAAACTATGGGGCCCTAGGTAACACTACTTTATTACTCTTTAGTTGCTAACTGACTTGCCTATTTAAGGATATAGTTACTCATTAGCAACTCATATGTGAAAACAAAATACATGAACTAAGTGAATTTGTGCCTCCTCTTGACCCGCACACAACGGAATGATCTATACGGACCATGCGATGATTTGAGTAATTACGGGTGCACACGGAATTATAAAAATCAGCGCATGGAAAACATAGCGAATTCTGTCGTGTGTTATGACCTAAAACCTATCATGATATATAACAACGAAACTAATGTGATATGACAAGGGCATGGTGGATACGCCGCTGGTACTTCCTATATATAAGTGTTCCTGTCATGTTGTCAGTAGTAGCGTTGTTCGTATCACGAGAAGTTTTATGATATTCTGACCTTGACCAATGTTTGTGAAATACTTACAATTTTGAGTATATTAGACTACATCCTAAACAAACCCTAATTATCAAGCTCCCATCAAACCCATTCCAAGTAATGCGTTTCACATTTAGAATCCAAATCATTATTCAACAGCTTATCCTCTTAACCCTCTTCAAACTAAATCCACTACCACCATCTGGGCCTGACATGATGACTTAAGCTGACTTTGAGAATCCAACCTAAATTTTTTCGATCATTATACTCCTCAAACCAACAATCCAAACTCAAACTCAATTCCTTCCTGATTCAGTAGTCTCCACTAGTTAAATTTCGGGATGAAATTCCTTTAACATGGGGAGACTGTAACATCCATGACTTTCCAGCTCTATTTTACCTTATTTATTTCAATAATAACACTATTTTTAAATCCTGTATTTATTCAAGCACTTTTTGGCATATAAATCGCTAGATAAATTAATATTCGTTTCAACCATTAAAACCTTGCGTTTACATATAGATTTCTTCAACACCTGTTTTGTATATTTATATACAGATGTATCTCTATATGTATAAAATTTTACGTATAAACGATTTTATGCAAATATAATTTCATATTTGACATTTTTAAATATATTGTTAATTTTTATAAAGTTTATGAAAGAGAAAATAACTAAATTTTATATAAATACACATACATTTTATTAAATGAGCCATTTATACAATTTGAAATTTTATTAAAATAAAATTTAACCTCTTTATAAATAATAACAATTAGACCTTTTTTAAAAAAAAAAATAGATTTTTTTTTAAACCAAGTGGTAATACCTTGAACCTCCTTAGGCATTTGAACCCCCAACTATGAACCCCCACCCTTGAATTTGAACCCTTTAATCTCAATTTTTAACCCATTCAATATCTTTGATCAATTTTGACCTTCAAAAAGTCAAACAACCCAAATCAGGATCGAATTCGATCAAGGCCTGACGGATTCAGACTTGCCTTGAATCCCAGAGGGATTATCGACCATAACCGAACCCAGTAAACATTTCAATCCAATCTTTGAGCTGTCAATTTCGAAATTCAAATCAATTCAAATGGAACTGACCTTTCACGGTCAAACCGCGTTCAAATCTGATCTCCAATCAAAGGAATTGAACGCGTTGAAGCCGCGAATCACGCACAAATCAATCCCACACGTATCCAGTACCTTAACTTGATCCAATTCATCCCCAGTTTATCAATTTATCGCGTAATCCGCCTCCTACGGCTGTTACGGTCAATTCAAAAATCAAATCACGTAATTGGGATGCAATCAATCCAATTAAACCACTCCCTCACCTTCGCACAGACCCGTACAAACTCCCTCAAACCTAAATAAATCTGCATTACAACTCTTGGACTCTGTCGAGCACCTTGAGCAGCCGGGATTTCATATCAGCCGTTCTCACTCGATACGCACCCAAACCAGGTAAACTTTATGTCATTCAATTCGTAAATGAGCCCTTGTCAATAGCCCCTTATCAATTCGAGTTATCATTAACTATCGAAATCAATTTGGATTAGGGTTCTTGGCCGGTTAATCGTATTCGAATTTGGGAACAATTCTTAATCTGATAATTGTTTTTATATCTTTAGATCCCATACTAGACTAGCGAAACCATCTGGTCCGACCGGGTAAGACCTTGCACCATCGGACAAGATGGCGTGGGTTCGAAACCCATAGTGTCCGGCCGTTTTGCGCGAACCATATAACCAGACCAGCCCCTTTTCAGTAATGGGTTAAAATCCATTTATAACCAACCCCAGTAACGTTATCTGCCGCTGGTCCAGTGGTGGAGCGCAACCCATACACATAACCCACCCGGGTTCGAACCGGGTGGTGTGTTAAATTTTTTTAAATCGTTTTCTTTCAACAATTTAATTTATAAAAATTTATTTTATAAACCTTACAATATTTGTAACAGAATAAAGTCAGAATTATTAATTTTCAATATATATTCAGTTTTATTACAAATTTAATTGTTAAACTTGAAATTAAAAAACAAAAAAACTTAAATATTTAAATTAATTCCCATATTAAATTATTTTTTTATATCAACTTTTATTAAAGATCAAATACATATTTTAATGATAAATAAATATAAATTTATTTATTATTTATAATCTACACTAAAAAGCTAAACGTATATTTAGTATTAATTTTATAAATCAATACTATTTACACATTTTTTTATATAAATAAAGAAATAAGGTAAAAGTTACTTATTTAATTTATATTCACACATTATTTTTCTAACTAAATAAATAAATATCAAATATTTGATTTATTTAGTTATTCAAACCCAAACCCTAAATTATTTATTTTAAAATCATTCATTGCAACTTTTCATTTTATAAATCACTCAAGCAAGTACAAACCACAATCACCTACACACTCCATTTCAAACTACAACTCAAACCCCTTTGTACACACATCCATTGTAACCCTAGACTTGGCCATAGACTATTGTGCATATTATTAACCTAGATTCATATACATTACACTCTAGGTTAACGTTGTGAATTACAAGAATCACTTTGCTACCTATACATTTGTGCAAGCAACATCTTTGATACATGTGAGTTTTACATAGCCCCTTTTTCACTGTTTTTACATTTTGGGGTGAAACATGATCACAATTTACAAGGATTTACATAAACTACACAATACAAATCCACTTTACAATTTGTGTGCAATTTGAGCTTTATGTTTGAGTGCTAGGTGTGTTAACTACTTATGTGCAATTACATGTACAATCATTAACTAATCAAGCCGACGGTTAACAATGATAGATCTATTGAGTCTGACAAACCCACCCAGATTGGGGTGATTGTTACCGACAACACAATTTGCATGCTAGTTACAAAGGTTTGATTGTACTACTTGGTTACACAATAGTTGCTCCCCATAATTGCCTTATTAATCATGACTTGTATGGATTTGTTTACACACAACACTTTGATGCTATTTAGAGTCAAAACCTATGTATGCTCACTAACTTTTTAGTTGACCTCGTTTTCATCATGTTTCAGGTACAAATGTTTGAGTTGAACAAGCTCGCTACACTTAGGATGTGGACCTAGATATTTAAAAGAAACATGTTATGCATTTTTCATGTACATGTTGAATTTTATTGAAATGAAATGGGAGGATTAAACATATAACAATCTAGTCAACCATGTGCTCATGAACAGTCAACATGTCCCGCCTCGACGTATTCCGCCGTCGGTTGGGGTGTGACAGGAATGGAAGTGGGAACACATTACCATGGACTTCATAACCAAGCTACCTCGCACAGCTAAAGGTCATGATGCCATTTGGGTGATTGTGGACCGATTGACGAAGAGTGCCCATTTCCTTTCTATTCGCGAGACGTTCTCGTCGGAAAGGTTGGCGGAAATATTTATTAACGAAGTAGTAGCACGACATGGGATACCTTTGTCGATTGTATCTGACCGGGACACACGATTCACATCGAGGTTCTGGAAAAGGTTTCACGAGGCGATTGGCACGAGACTTAATATCAGCACGGCATACCACCCGCAAACGGATGGTCTGTCTGAAATGACCATTCAGACGCTTGAGGATATGCTCCGTGCTTGCATTATCGACTTTGGTGGTAGCTGAGACAGTCACCTGCCGTTAGCCGAATTCTCCTACAACAACAGTCATCACGCAACGATAGGCATGCCGCCTTACGAAATGTTGTATGGGAGAAAATGTAGGACCCCAGTTTGCTGGGGTGAGATTGGTCAGAAGTAATTAGGAATTCTGGAAGTCGTACGGGAAACATCGGAAAGGTTTGATCAAATCAAGGCAAGAATGAAGGCCACTCAAGATCTTCAGAAATCCAACGCGGATAAGCGATGAAGGCCTATTGAGTTTAACGTTGGGGATCGCGTAATGTTGAAGGTATCGCCCTGAAGGGGATCATTCGGTTCAAGAAGAGAGGAAAGTTAAGTCAGAGGTTTTTCGGACCTTTTAGGATAGCGACACAGGTTGGTAAAGTCGCTTATCGGTTGGAGTTGCCCGATGAGTTAAGTTGGATACATCCTACCATCCATGTGTCACACCTACGAAAGTGTTTGGCGGATGAATCGGCTCACGTACCACTTACTGACATCGAGGTCGACAACCGTCTTAACTACATTGAAGAACCCGTGGCAATCTTAGACCGAAAGGAGAAGCGTTTACGTAACAAAGTGATCCATTTGGTTAAAGTCCAATGGAAGCACCGAAAGGGATCGGAGGCTACATGGGAAGCGGAGGCGAAAATGAGGGAGTCGTACCCTTATCTATTTGACCTATGATAGGTTTCGGGGACGAAACCTATTGTAAGGGGGGTAGACTTGTAACATCCCAAAAATTTAAAGTGAAATGAAAAATAAAATAACGAGTTCGAAGCGGAACGAATGGAATGAACGAACCGCGGATCGAGTTGGTTGCGAGGTGGGCACGGGAAGGGGAGGTCTCCCCTATAAATACCCCAAGACCCCTCATTTCTTCTCTTTTACAACTTCTTGAGAGAGAAAGTTGACGGACCCGAGATTGAAGGAAAGTGTTGCTACTGGACTCGTGAGCAGAACCACCGGACCAGAATCTCCATTCAGGTAACATTTCGAGCTAGATTTGAGATTTTTGCTTAAGTTGGGTTTTCGGGTAAAAATACAACGTTTTTACAGATGAAACTTGAAAATAAGCTTAGGTATAGCATCTAGAAGGTAAACCGAACGTTTTGACCGAAGAAAGTTGGGATTTTGGCATAGTCGGATTCGCATGCAAAAACTTCGGTCGAGTTGTAGAAGATGACTGCCCGAACATGCGAACTTAGCAAGTTCGCCTGGATGAGGCGAACTTATTATGTTCGCCTGGAAAGTTCGCCTGGCAAGGTTGAGGAGAACTTATTATGTTCGCCCGGCAAGTTCGCCTATGCAAGGTCGGGGCGAACTTATTATGTTCGCCTGGCAAGTTCACCTATGCAAGGTTGGGGCGAACTTATTATGTTCGCCTGGTTAAGTTCGCTTGATCAAGTTATGTAACATTTACGAATTTCCATGTAATATTTCACTTTAAATTTCCTTATGTAATCATAGTGACAGTCCATTTCGATCCTATACTCGTTCAACACAACATTTCACGTTATCACACGATCAAAGGCACGTATTAATACGTATAAACACAGAGTACATGTGCGTATATACATATACGTATCTACATAAATATATATATATATATATATATATATTGATACATCATGAAAATACATACAATTTACAACTAGTTTGACCCCATATGGTCAAGTTGACTTTCAAAAATCAACAAAGCCCAAATTCGATACAAACCAAGCTACAATCGGCCAAATACATTTTTGATTGGGCTCCTCATGAATTCACAAGCAAAAATTGATCAAGTCCAAGCCTATATACGAGTCAATTCGACTGATTCAGTAGATGAGTATGAATTCAAACGGTTTTGACTTTGGATAGTCAAACCGTATCAAATCACCAACTAATTCGCGAAAATTTCGTGTGTACATCCCACAATTCACTCGTGAACAAATTCGGTATGAACTTAGACTGATAATCGGACTCGATTAGCTCCCAAATCAATGGACTAACGCGTAATTTGGTCAACTGCGACTATCACGGTCAAAGCAAAAGCGATTTGGTTAATACGCATAAAAATTAAACAATCTAATCATTCTCTCACCTGCGTATACTTCCACTCAAACGTTCTCAACCCTTAATCGAAGCATATTCTGACCGTGGAATCCTTTCGACCACGAAAAACAATCGGAGCTAAATTGTAGCCGACCGCACTCGTGCCATAACCATTCCAAGTAAGATTACCACCATTAGATTCGTAATTCCATGTATATCGAAAGCCCTCTGCCAATTCGCAATGACAGAGGGTATCGAAGCCGATTAAAGATTAGGGCTCTAGGCGGGTTTTGACGGATTCGAAATATGGGGGGGGGGGGTTTGATGAACTGGGAACCTACATTTAAGTTTTTATGTTCAAGATAGTACCAGGGAAACCCCCGGTCCGACTGGCAAACACCTTGTGCCATCAAACCGAGGGGCGTGGGTTCGAAACCCACAACCCGCGTATTCGGTTGTTTATTTTTGCGCAAACCCATGAACTAGCCGGACCCGCTGTCTTTCTTGTTAATACAAACCTGAAGCCAATGATAACAAGAATAGCCTCCTGGTCCAGTGGTCGGTTCACTAGGCTTATATAGAACGGACCCGGGTTCGAACCCCCGGGACTGTTTATATTTTTAAAACCATTTTTAAAGCCCGAAAATTAAAAAAAAATATTTTTATAAACCCTATATTTATTAGAACAGAATAAAACAAGTTTCACAATTTTTGCATAAAAATCGCTATCTTTAATTTTGTTTGTTAAATACTCAATTTAATATATATTATTTATTTTGAGTAATCCTTTTACCTAATGTATAAATTTTGTGACAAGTTTTATAAATACATTATACAAAGTTTTATAAAATTTAAATTATATATATACTTTATATATTTAAAGAATACATGTCAATTTTTAAGTAAATTTATTTATTTTAACATAACCATTTCAAATGATGAATAAATAAATAAATGTATTTATTATTTATATAAATTACATTACTAATACACTTAGAGTTTAAATTATATTTAAAGTTAATCTTATAAATAAATATTATTTTTCACATCTTTATAAATAAATAGATAGAAATTATTTATTTAATTTATATTTAAGATTATTTGCATTCTACTTTTATAACTAGATAACTAAATGACAAATATTTAATTTATTTAGTTATTCAAACCAAACTTTAAATTATCTATTTTTCAACCTTTCAAATTATAAAACACTCATCCAATTAACCTACACATTTCTTTTCAACCTACAACTTAAACCCTTCGTACACACATCCGATTAAATCTTAGACTTAGACCTAGACTACCGTACACGTTATTAATTTAATGTATATTACACTCTAGGTTAACATGGTGAATTACAAGGACAAATTTGTTATCTAGTCTCGTGTGCTAGTTACACCTTTGAATCAAGTGAGTATTACATAGCCCCTTTTACTCTTTTACACTTTTGGGGTGAAACATGAACTCTATACACACAACTATTTACACTTACACAAACTACACAAAACACAAATCCTATTTACATTCATGTGTGCAAAAATTTGAGCTTTACGTTTGAGCGCTATACGTGTTAACTATTTGTGTGCAATTTCATGTGCAATCATTAAATAATAAGCCGACGATTAACAATGATAGATCTATTGAGTCTGACAAACCCACCCAGATTGGGGTGATTGTTACCGACAACACAATTTGCATGCTAGTTACAAAGGTTTGATTGTACTTTAGTTACACATTAGTTACTCCCCATAAATGCCTTATTTATTCATGATATGTAAGGGTTTGATCTTTCACAACTATATACTATCTATGTACAAACCTGTGTATGCTCATCAACTTTTTAGTTGACATTATTTTATTCATGTTTCAGGTGATAACGTGTGAGTTGATCAAGATATGCTACACGTAGGACATGGACTTAGTTAAAAATTGAATAAAGAATATTATACATTTCTTTTCGTATTTGTTTGAACTTGATTGTGTTTGGTTATTTGAAATGAAGTTATGATTTAAAATATTTCAATATAGTAAACCTTGTGCTCATGAACAGTCTACATGTCCCGCCCCGACGTTTCCGCCGTCGGTTGGGGTGTGACAGATTGGTATCAGAGCCAGGTTATAGGGAACTAGGTTATTAGACACCTTTGACCTAGACTATAACTTTAGGTCACCCATTATGCCATGCTGCATGATTATGTGTTATGTGCTATATGCTATGTGTTACATGCTTACTATGTTAATTAGTATTTCATTTTATGCCTTACTTGTAAAAAAATTTATGAATTATTAAACTATACTTCAATAATAAATTAAATAAACAATAACCCTACCCATACCCTAAGCCTCATAACTTTCTTACATGCTTCTCTATCATACCCGTCATAGCATGTGGAAACTTCATGAATCGAAATCTATAAAAATTATTTATTTCTTCGTTAAGGTTTTAAACTTTGTTAATTATTTGAGGACACGTGCAATCTGGAAGGGTGACACCTGTATTCTAGGTTTTCTGTCTAGGAAAACATTTCGTATAAATCCCAATCAACCGAGGGACCCGTATGCTTTCCTGGGAATTCCCGGGATGAGTATTTATTTATAGGCTAAAGCATGTCTCCTTGAAAGTTATATAAGTTTAATTAACCTTAATGTGTCATAGTATTCAAGTGATTATGTCACTATTTGAATACAATCCAAACTCTTATTAACCATTTTATTTACTATCTTATCCTTTTAAAATCCAAGCAACTCTCACAAGTTCTTATATTTTTTTTCTTGTCTTGTGAAAATCTGTAGAATGCCTCCCCGTCGTGCTGCCATGACCAACAACAACACCGACATTGCTACTATCCTTGCACAACTTGTAACTCAACTCACCCAAGCTAATGGAGCCACCAGTGTTAACCATGGAACTAATGGTGGTGGTGGTGCCAACCCACCACAATGCACCTTCAAACACTTCAATTCATGCAACCCTCTTAAGTTCTATGGTACCGAGGGAGCCACAGGACTCCTTCAATGGTTCGAAAGCATTGAGGGCACCTTCCTCAATAGTGACTGCCCCGATAACCTCCGTGTTCGTCATGCCACAAGTGTCTTTCAAAAACGAGCACTCACGTGGTGGAATGGGGAAAAGAGGACTAGAGGCATGGAAACAGCAATGGCCTTACCGTGGGATGAGGTTAAGAGATTAATGACCGAAGAGTTCTGTCTTCGAAACGAGGTGAAAAAGCTGGAAGCTGAGTTTTGGGATCTTACCCAAGACAGTGGTGAAAGTTTGGCTTATACAACCCGGTTCCATGAGATGAGTCTCCTTGTGCCCCATATGGTCACACCGTTATCCCACTGCATTGAGAAGTACATTGGTGGATTGCCTAGGCAGATTCAGGATCCCGTCTTAGGGAGAAATCCCGCAACACTCGAAGATGCTATCCGACTATCTGCTACTTTGACCGACAATCATGTAAAAGTAGGAACTCTTACTAGAAAAGGCATCAAGAAAGTTCCCGACACCACAACCCCTCCTACACACAACAAAGAAGCCAAAACTGAACCGTACCACAATAATAAGAAGAGAAAGGCTAAGAATTATGCTGTGGTCACTCCTGCTACCCCTGCTAATCAAGTTGCCCCCATGGCTCAAGCACCAGTCAAGAAGCCATATGTTGGGGTCTACCCACTCTGTGCCACCTGTAATTATCACCACCTCCAGAACATCCCCTGCCGCCTTTGCACCCACTGTGGAAAATATGGCCATACGGTCAACGTTTGTAGAGCCAAGGCACTTGCAAGTCAAGTCAACCCACCAGCTCGAATCAACCAGCAAGTGGCTAATCAAGGTGTCCCCGCTATTGCAAATGGACGCGCTTGCTATGAGTGTGGCAACCCGAATCATTTTCGTGATCAGTGCCCGAAGCTTATCAATGCTAGGCAAGGCGGAGCTCGTGGGCGTGCTTTCAACATAAACGCCAATGAAGCCCAGGCCAACAATGATGTGGTCAATGGTACGTTCCTTGTTAATAGTCAATATGCCTCCGTTTTATTTGATACCGGTGCAGATAAGAGTTTTGTGTCACTTAACTTTGAACCCTTACTTGCTAAAACATGATCCAAATTAGAGAAAACCTTCACCGTAGAAGTAGCAAATGGTGACTCTCTTACAATTGACTCCATTATCCATGATTGCACACTAGAACTCAATGATCATACATTTCCAATCAACCTCGTACCAATGCCACTGGGAAGTTTTGACATCATCATAGGCATGGATTGGCTGGCGAATCACCATGCCGAAGTCATCTGTTTTGAGAAGTGCATCCAAATACCTCTACCATCGGGAGAAACATTAAGAGTCTTTGATGAAAAGCCTTGCAAGGGACTCAAGTTAATGTCATGCACTACTGCTCAAAAGTACTTACGAAAGAAGTACGTGGCTTTCTTAGCCCATGTTGTTCAAAAGGATGTCAAAGAAAAGAGTATTCAAGACATCCCCATCATCCGGGATTTCCCCAAAGTATTTCCCGAAGATCTATCTGGCCTTCCACCCGTCCGACAAGTAGAATTTCGCATTGATCTTGTGCCCGGAGCTAACCCCGTGGCTAGAGCTCCATATCGTCTTGCACCTTCTGAAATGCAAGAACTTGCAAGCCAACTCCAAGAGCTCTCTGACAAGGGCTTCATCCGTCCAAGTCATTCACCGTGGGGTGCACCTGTCTTATTCGTCAAGAAGAAGGATGGATCATTCCGCATGTGTATTGACTACCGAGAACTCAACAAGCTTACCATCAAGAACCGTTATCCATTGCCTAGAATTGATGACCTCTTTGACCAACTTCAAGGCTCTACTTGTTTCTCAAAGATTGATCTTCGATCTGGTTATCATCAACTCCGTGTGTAAGAGGAAGATATTCCAAAGACTACCTTCCGAACAAGATATGGCCACTACGAGTTCATGGTTATGCCTTTTAGGTTAACCAATGCACCCGCGGTTTTCATGGACCTCATGAATCGTGTGTGCAAACCGTATCTTGACAAATTTGTGATCGTCTTCATTGACGATATCTTAATCTACTCCAAGTCTAAGGCCGATCATGAGCAACACCTTAGGTCGGTTTTGGATCTCTTGAGGAAAGAGCAACTATATGCCAAGTTCTCTAAATGTGAATTTTGGCTAAAGGAGGTTCAATTCTTAGGTCATATTGTCAATGAAAAGGGTATTCATGTTGACCCTGCTAAGATCGAAGCTGTTAAGAATTGGAATACCCCTAAGACCCCCACTGAAGTTCGTTCGTTTCTTGGTCTTGTGGGATATTATCGTCGGTTCATCTCAAATTTCTCTAAGATTGCTGTCCCCCTCACCGCTTTGACACACAAGGGTAAAACTTATGAATAGGGACCAAAGCAAGAAGAAGCTTTCCAAACTCTCAAGCAAAAGTTGTGCAATGCTCCCATACTGACTCTCCCTGATGGGAATGATGATCTAGTTGTCTACTGTGATGCCTCCAACCAAGGTCTTGGTTGTGTTCTCATGCAACGAGGCAAGGTGATCGCATATGCATCAAGGCAACTTAAGATTCATGAGAAGAATTATACGACGCACGATCTCGAATTAGGTGCGGTCGTATTCGCATTGAAGATTTGGAGACATTACCTCTATGGCACAAAATGTGTGGTGTTCACCGACCACAAAAGTCTCCAACATATCTTCAACCAAAAAGAACTCAATATGAGGCAACGACGTTGGGTTGAACTCCTTAACGACTATGACTGCGAGATTCGTTACCATCCCGGCAAAGCGAATTTTGTAGCCGACGCTTTGAGTCGTAAGGACCATGTAATGCTTCATTGTGTCCGAATTCAAACCGACATTCAGAATCGTATCCTAGTAGCTCAACACGTCTCGGTCACCGAGGGTAACATGTACAAGGAAATGTTGTGTGGTGTTGAACTTCAGCTTGAATCTAAACCCAATGGCTTGCTTTATTATTTGAACCGTATTTGGGTCCCCGATCGCGATGATCTTCGTGGATTTCTCATGAACGAGGCCCACAAGACTCGTTATTCTATTCATCCTGGTGCGGATAAAATGTACCAAGATCTTCGCCAACAATATTGGTGGCCCGGTATGAAAAAGAACATTGCTCTTTATGTTGCCAAATGTCTGACGTGCTCTAAAGTCAAAGCCGAACATCAACGTCCTTCCGGATTACTTGAACAACCGGAAATTCCCGTGTGGAAATGGGAGAACTTAGCCATGGATTTTATTACCAAACTCCCTCGCACCTCGAGTGGTTATGATAGCATTTGGGTGATCATTGATCGTCTCACCAAATCTGCTCATTTCTTGCCTATCCGCGAAGACTATCGGGTTGAGAAACTAGCCCGAATTTACATTGATGAAATTGTGAGCCGTCATGGTGTTCCCTTGAACATAATATCCGATCGAGATGCCCGATTCACTTCTTGTTTCTGGTAATCTCTCCAAACTGCTCTTGGTACACGACTGGATTTGAGCACAGCTTACCATCCCCAAACTGATGGTCAGACCGAGCGTACAATCCAAACTCTTGAGGACATGCTTAGAGCATGTGTAATTGATTTTGGTGGCAATTGGGATTCACATCTATCCCTAATCGAGTTATCTTACAACAATAGCTACCACTCAAGTATCGAGATGGCTCCATTTGAAGCTCTCTATGGTAGTAAGTGTCGTTTTCCTATCTGCTGGAACGAGATTGGTGAAGCACAAATCACCGGTCCCGAGTTAATTCAAGAAACATCCGATAAGATCCTTCAAATCCGTGACAACATTCGAGTAGCGAGGAGTCGGCAAAAGAGTTATGCCGACAAACGTCGAAAACCCTTGGAATTCTAAGTCGGTGACCTTGTTCTTCTAAAAGTATCTCCATGGAAGGGTGTAATCCGTTTTGGAAGGAAAGGCAAGTTAGCACCTCGCTATGTGGGTCCATTCAAGATCCTTGAAAGGATTAGGAAAGTGGCTTACAAACTCGAGTTACCTCCATCACTTGGCAATGTGCATCCTACATTTCATGTGTCCAATCTAAAGAAATGTCTTGCTAATGAGAATCTCCATATACCTCTGGACGATGTGCGCATTGACGAAACGATTCACTTCATTGAGAGACCGGTGGAGATCATGGATCGTGAAGTCAAGCAACTCAAGCGAAGCCGTATCCCTATTGTCAAAGTTCGTTGGGAATCTAAACGTGGACCCGAGTTTACTTGGGAACGTGAGGATCAAATGAAGCTTAAGTACCCACATCTCCTTGCTGATTCAGTCGCCTCCACTAGCTAAATTTCGGGACGAAATTTTCTTAACATGGGGAGACTGTAACATTTATGAATTTCCATGTAATATTTCACTTTAAATTTCCTTGTGTAATCATAGTGACAGTCCATTTCGATCCTATACTGGTTCAACACAACATTTCACGTTATCACACGATCAAAGGCACGTATTAATACGTATAAACACAGAGTACATGTGCGTATATACATATACGTATCTACATAAATTTATATATATATATATATATTGATACATCATGAAAATACATACAATTTACAACTAGTTTGACCCCATATGGTCAAGTTGACTTTCAAAAATCAACAAAGCCCAAATTCGATACAAACCAAGCTACAATCAGTCAAATACGTTTTTGATTGGGCTCCTCATGAATTCACAAGCAAAAATCGATCAAGTCCAAGCCCATATACGAGTCAATTCGACTGATTCAGTGGATGAGTTTGAATTCAAACGGATTTGACTTTGGATAGTCAAACCGTATCAAATCACCAACTAATTCGCAAAAATTTCGTGTGTACATCCCACAATTCACTCGTGAACAAATTTGGTATGAACTTAGACTGATAATCGGACTCGATTAGCTCCCAAATCAATGGACTAACGCGTAATTTGGTCAACCGCGACTATCACGGTAAAAGAAAAAGAGATTTGTTAATACGCATAAAAATTAAACAATCTAATCATTCTCTCACCTGCGTATACTTCCACTCAAACGTTCTCAACCCTTAATCGAAGCATATTCTGACCGTGGAATCCTTTCGACCACGAAAAAAAATCGGAGCTAAATCGTAGCCGACCGCACTCGTGCCATAACCATTCCAAGTAAGATTACCACCATTAGATTCGTAATTCCATGTATATCGAAAGCCCTCTGCCAATTCGCAATGACAGAGGGTATCGAAGCCGATTAAAGATTAGGGCTCTAGGCGGGTTTTGACGGATTCGAAATATGGGGGGGGGTTAATGAACTGGGAACCTACATTTAAGTTTTTATGTTCAAGATAGTACCAGCGAAACCCCCGGTCCGACTGGCAAACACCTTGTGCCATCGAACCGAGGGGCGTGGGTTCGAAACCCACAACCCGCGTATTCGGTTGTTTATTTTTGCGCAAACCCATGAACTAGCCGGACCCGCTGTCTTTCTTGTTAATACAAACCCGAAGCCAATGATAACAAGAATAGCCTCCTGGTCCAGTGGTCGGTTCACTAGGCTTATACAGAACAGACCCGGGTTCGAACCCCCAGGACTGTTTATATTTTTAAAACCATTTTTAAAGCCCGAAAATTTAAAAAAAAATATTTTTATAAACCCTATATTTATTAGAACAGAATAAAACAAGTTTCACAAATTTTGCATAAAAATCGCTATCTTTAATTTTATTTGTTAAATACTCAATTTAATATATATTATTTATTTTGAGTAATCCTTTTACCTAATGTATAAATTTTGTGACAAGTTTTATAAATACATTATACAAAGTTTTATAAAATTTAAATTATATATAGACTTTATATTTTTAAAGAATACATGTCAATTTTTAAGTAAATTTATTTATTTTAACATAACCATTTCAAATGATGAATAAATAAATAAATGTATTTATTATTTATATAAATTACATTACTAATACACTTAGAGTTTAAATTATATTTAAAGTTAATCTTATAAATAAATATTATTTTTCACATCTTTATAAATAAATAGATAGAAATTATTTATTTAATTTATATTTAAGATTATTTGCATTCTACTTTTATAACTAGATAACTAAATGACAAATATTTAATTTATTTAGTTATTCAAACCAAACTTTAAATTATCTATTTTTCAACCTTTCAAATTATAAAACACTCATCCAATTAACCTACACATTTCTTTTCAGCCTACAACTTAAACCCTTCGTACACACATCCGATTAAATCCTAGACTTAGACCTAGACTACCGTACACGTTATTAATTTAATGTATATTACACTCTAGGTTAACGTGGTGAATTACAAGGACAAATTTGCTATCTAGTCTCGTGTGCTAGTTACACTTTGAATCAAGTGAGTATTACATAGCCCCTTTTACTCTTTTACACTTTTGGGGTGAAACATGAACTCTATACACACAACTATTTACACTTACACAAACTACACAAAACACAAATCCTATTTACATTCATGTGTGCAAAAATTTGAGCTTTATGTTTGAGCGCTATACGTGTTAACTATTTGTGTGCAATTTCATGTGCAATCATTAACTAATAAGTCGACGGTTAACAATGATAGATTTATTGAGTCTGACAAACCCACCCAGATTGGGGTGATTGTTACCGACAACACAATTTGCATGCTAGTTACAAAGATTTGATTGTACTTTAGTTACACATTAGTTACTCCCCTTAAATGCCTTATTTATTCATGATATGTAAGGATTTGATCTTTCACAACTATATACTATCTATGTACAAACCTGTGTATGCTCACCAACTTTTTAGTTGACATTATTTTATTCATGTTTCAGGTGATAACGTGTGAGTTGATCAAGATATGCTACACGTAGGACATGGACTTAGTTAAAAATTGAATAAAGAATATTATACATTTCTTTTCGTATTTGCTTGAACTTGATTGTGTTTGGTTATTTGAAATGAAGTTATGATTTAAAATATTTCAATATAGTAAACCTTGTGCTCATGAACAGTCTACATGTGCCGCCCCGACGTTTCCGCCGTCGGTTGGGGTGTGACAAGTTAAGCGAACTTAGGACAAGTTCGCCTATAAGTTCGCCTAGAGTAGGGGAAGCGAACTTAGCATTAAGTTCGCCTATATCAGCTGAGTAAAAGTGAGAAATTTAGAGCAGGTCTGATATATGTGTAATTAACCAATTAAGATCTCGTGTGACGCTCGTTGGGCCATGGTTTGGACAGAACTGAGTCTAGCCTATCAGGTGAGTTCTAGAGCCCTACTTTTATATGTTTTGAACTATGTTTTGGGCTGGTGTGCATACTTACATGATAATGTTTTTTGAAATGATGTTTATGAAAGGAAAGTTGAAATGTGTTTATGAAATGTGGTGCCAAATGTGGTTTACGAAATGTTTACAAATGAAATGTTATTTAATAAAACGTGCGAATGCTTTAACTGAAAAGAAGTAAAGGTTTTTATGGAAGTCACGAAATAAATGAATCTGCCATGAGTTCCTTCGGGGGCTAGGGAATGTATGCATGTATGGGCCTTACCTTTATAGGGGCCTTTGTGGCTGGCTAACGGTTGTACAACTGGGTGAAAAGGGGTGACGACGGTCACCATGGGGGATTACCGGGATCCATAATCTGATACCATTCTCTGGGAGGGAATAGTATTTAAGGTGGTACGCGCTATCCTTTGGGACGCCGTGCTTGAAAAAGGTTAATGTGGGTATGTGTGCTCTATGGAGCACCTTACCCAAGGTCGGTGCGTGTACGTGCTGTAATGAGGAAATTGACGGTTACGAAAATGCGCAGATTCGGTTTATTGTTGACCTATGTTTAATGTATGTTATTGCATAATTTATGTACGCTTTTATTAACTAAATGAATGTAATGTTTTTGGAAAATGGCTATGTGAAAGTTTTATGTAAAGCTAGAACTCACCAGCGTAGCTGACTTTTTAGTATGCACATTCAGGTTAAGGCAGGTTAAGAGGATGGTCGGTGATGTTTGGCTAGAGATGAAGAGTTACCCGACTGCTTACGAAGACTGGCATCCCGTTATGTTTTGTTTTAGTTTATGTTATGTTTAAGCGATGTTTACGCTTCCGCATGTTGAACAATGTAATAGTTATGATTTAATGAAGTATTTTCCGCTGTGTAATTTGATATTCAAGTTTAAGAATTGTTTGTAAATGAGTAAATCCAACAAGTGAGGCCTCCCAGGTTCGGGGCCTTACATTTTGGGGGGTTTTTAGGGGTTTTTTTTTGGGGGGGGGGGGGTTGGGGGGTTTTGTTACGGGTTTTAGGGGGGGGGGGGGTTAAGGGGGGGGAGGGTTAGGGGTAGGGGGTTTGGGGGGTTGGGGGTAGGGGGTTTATGGTTAGGGGTTTAGGGGGTTAGGGGTTTTTTGGATAAAGTGGCATTGCCTCGGAAAATAGAACAAAAAATAAAGAATACAGAACCGCACATCCACCCCTTCGTGGACATTTTACCAAAGAAGGGGAGAACAGAAAGCAAGCAAAAAAAAACAAAGGGGCTAGCCAAGAGAGCTAGTAATCCCCGTACAATGCCCATGAGAGCAACCCATCACAAGGTTATAAGGCCTATCGCTTGGGTTCACATGAAACCAAAAAAGTGGAAACCATACCAAACCAACTAGATTACTAACCTTAGTAAAACTAGTTGGGTTGGTATCCTTACCAAGCTCAATCCCCTGAAAGATACCCAAATTACAAACTGAGCCAAGAGGCCACCGGTCGCAAAACCAAGTACGTGGAAAAATAAAAATACACATAGTACCTAAGTTAATACAATTTAAATTATACTTAGGGGCAAACCACCAAGAGGGCCATCAATCTTGGACTTAAACGTCTTAGTGGAATTCATGACCGGGGACATAAAAAGGGCATGCCAACAAAAAAACTCCCACACTTGGGCCTTCGTGTACTTCCACCAAACTGGCCCAACAGGCCTAATATCCCAAACAGAATAACAACTCCCTTTGTGGGCTACCAGACAAATCCAATGGGCATACACTCCCAAACCGCAATAACCAATATTTGGAGAGAAACCAAAGCCTAAAAAGAAAAACACGCCGGGAATGACCGAAATAACTAGGCAGAGAACCCAACCGAGAACCACACACAATGGGAAAGCGACAAGCATAAGAAACTACTTGGGGGGATTCCGGTTACCCGACTTGAGTAAACCCGACAGGAATTGCGATGTTCCATTTTCCGTGTCCGAGTCCACGTCTTCAATGCAATAGTCCGGGTCTGAGCCCATTAACGTGAATAGATCATTAAAGTAGTCCCATTGACCCGGGCACCATTGATCCACTATGTACACACTAACACTACCCACATTTTTTAGGCAGTTAGCAATATATTCCTTTTGCGCAGTCGAGATGTTGTAGTTCTTACCACTGCAGCCCGGACCAATAAGGAATGAAGGCGAGCTTACTCCCGGCTTAGGAGGAAATAAGATGGAACCAGGAAGGATTCTCGAGCCATTAGCATGCTCCCTATTCATTTGACAAAACTCGGTATCCTTACATTTAGAGCGGTTTGTTTCCACATCCGTACCATCAACCATACTTGGATCCGGTGGATATAAATCATCTTGGATCTCAATCAGTTTATTGTGTTTAATAGAATTAGGGATATCAAACACCGCGAAACGATTGGAGGTGTCTATATCCATGGAATTACAATGCGAGACTGATTTTGAACCAGGATCCTTTGGGGCTGGTGGGTGGGTAATGGGGACTTTAATTCGAACCGGCTTGTTCTTTTTGCTTTGCATTTTGATAGGGCCCATCTTCTTGCGTCTAGTAACCATAGTAAAACCATCTTCATCAACCCTCAAGTTATTAGCAGTCGACTTACCCGAGGGGACTGCAGGGGCAGTAGAAATAGGACTAACAATATCCCTAGACGCATGACCCACAACAACTTCACACACAATATCCTCTATCGGATTGGGCTTGATTTTACATTGAAGTAATGAGTGCCCAAATAAGACACAATGGCTACAGACCGGAGGCTTCCACTAGTAGGAGACCAATAATTTTGTTACTCGGCTGGGTTGATTATTAACAGGAGGGTATACCACATCTAGCTTGGTGGGAAGGTTACTGTTAGCCCTAACATCAACTAACATACGGGCATAACCCATCTTACCGGTTTGGTTGGCACATCTTTGTAACGTGAGTCGGTACATAAGTCTCGGGTTTCCCATACCACTCATGAGCGTACAAATACATGTCCTAGTCCATAGGTCTAGAGGCACATTGTGGACGGTAACCCATAAGGGGATGATAGACGGCTCAATTTTCTCAAGAAATAAACCAGGTTCCCATTTGTTAAGAAAAATTGGAACATTGTTTACCATCCAAGGCCCATTCTCAAGCACTTGGTTCAGACCAGCCTCACTTTTAAACTGGAAATAGTAAAATCCGGATGGGCTTTTAGTGATTTCTCCTAAGTCATACAAGTGCCAAAGACGTTGAAAACAATTATTGACCACCTTATAATCCATAGAAGTACCTAGGAAATAACCGTACAGATGTAACGAGTAAGCTTGAGCTGATAGCTTCAAATCATCCCGTGAAATGTGAATCCGACAGCTACCATCCGGGGATATTTCTGGGGGGAAATATTCAAGCTTACATCCCTCTATTTCATTGGATTTCTTAATTTTATCAGCAAAGGATTCGTTACCTGAGATAGGGGAGTTCCAAACCGATCGAACCGCTTGGCTTGGGTCCAGCTGCAAGTTCAAATTACTTCCATAAGCATAGTCCATCATCTTCCCTAATTCCCGATTCATCACAGGAAAAGCATTGTCCCCTTCAACCGGACCATCATGGGTGTGTAGGGGCTCCTTATTGTAAACCTCTCCCGACACCCTCGTACCATCAATAGTCAGCGCATTCTCCAATCCAACAAACGGGTTTGTACCTTCCCCGGGACTATCCAGATTAATCCGATTGCAAGCCGCCGACTTTGTAACTGGACTATGCATATCGACCGTTTGGGGGATTTTCAGGGATAGAGGAACCTCCAGGGGGCTAATTACAGCCGTTTCACGAATAAACTCATTGACCCGAAGGTCAGCTAGGGATGGTGAGTACCTGGAAAGGGGTCGTTCTTTTCGGACAGCCCTAATCCCAGACGATCTATTCGGACCAATTCTTTTGGGGTTTCGCATATGGAGAACCCCTCCCGGTAGAAGGCATCTTTCGAGGATGGTAAGCACTTTGGTGGTCGATCAATTTTGGGGCTGGACCCATACCCTCAGTCGCCACAAGCGGAGTAACCGCATGGGCATCCGATTTCTCACCGCCATCATATTCTTCATCCCTAGGTTGAGCCGATTCTGGAGCTTGCGGGGTGAAACACCCCAATCGAAGGAGGGATTTCCGACTCCTCAACCACATGGGGTCCAGGATCAGGGGGACGACCATGTGGGAAATTTGGTGATGGGGTACCACCGGTTGATGGTATCATCGCACAAAAAAGGAAAAACGGCTAGAGAGAAAATTTAGAGGGAGAAAGTAAAGGGTTTAGGGTTTGGGGTTTAGGGTTTTGAGGGGTTAGGAGGTTAGGGGGTTTCAGGGTTTAGGGGGTTAGGGGGTTTTACGATTTTAGGGGTTTAGGTGTTTAGGGGTTAGGGGGTTCGGGGGGGGGGGGGGGGGTTCCGGGGGGTTTCCGGGGGGTGGTTTCCGGGTGGTTCGTGGGGGGTTCGGGGGGGGGGGGGGGGTTCAGGGGGGAGTTCCGTGGGTTCCGGGGTTCAGGGGGTTTAGGGTTTAGGGTTGAGGGTTTAGGGTTGAGGGTTTAGGGCTTAGGGCTTAGGGCTTAGGGTTTTAGGGTTTAGGGTTTTGGGGTTTAGGGGGTTTAGGGTTTAGGGTTTTTTTTGGGAAAAGGGCAAAGCCCTAGGTAAATGTTTTATTAAAAAGAATGGGTGTTACATACGGCGTGCATCCCCCCTCCTGGGCATTTTTACCATGGAGGGGGGAACCACGAGAATCAGATAAGACATACTAAAAGGCCGAAGCCCAAACCAAATTTGAAACATACTAAGGCACACAGGCCCAACCAACAAAATAAAACAAAATAGGCACACAGGCCCAAATGAGACATACTAGGCACGCAGGCCCATAAACAAACCATCCAAATCCAGGTCAAAGAATAAAGTCCAGAACACGCAAGGCCCAAGTGCAGATATAAGACAAAGATCATCCATCCAAGCCCAAGATATCAAGTTCGTACTAGCCACCACATCAAGCCCATACTCAATGTCCACCCCCGTCCCATTTCTAAGGCTCATTTAGGGGGCTTAACAGACCAACCCGCATAATCCAATACCCGTTCCACAACTGTACTAGTGATACGCCCAATCCCATACTTGGGCTTATCCCCTACCCCATTTCTAAGGCCCAAAGGAAATAAGGATAATGTCGGTCCATCTGTAAGTGGTCTTCCTAAGCCCAAACAACTGCCACCTCAAGCCCATTCTCAAGGTCCACCCCCGTCCCATTTCTAAGGCTCATTTAGGGGATTTAATCCATGTATCCATAAGGAGTGTAGCCCGTTCCATAACTGTACTAGCAACTAACCCAAGCCCATACTTGGGTATACCTTCTACCCCATTTCTAAGGCCCAAAGAAGGTACCCAACCCATGCATACATAAATAAGCAAAAATTTAAGGCTTCAAGACTAACCATCCTGAAAAGAATATAGAGCCCAATCCAAATATCCACGCCCAAAACCTCACCCATCCTAGAAAATCCACCCGATCTCAGACCCCTACCAATAAGACATCATAACAGAGCCAACCATAAAACCCGATACTCCAAGAGTTCCACCCCTCCAGACCAATTGACGCCCAATTCACACATGAGAAAAAACACTAAATCCGATCACTAAACCTTACCGTGTACAAGTCCTTAGGCCTCATACATTTAAACCGAATAGCCATCCTTACCATGTCCCAACTCAAGAGAACAAAGCCCCAAACAATCCACAATGGCCAAACTCAAGAGAATACCCGGTAACCATCACCAACCCTATCCAGTGTTACATCCTAAACGAGCAAGTAACCGAAGTATTAAGGACCCACCACGAGTAATCTCAAACCAATCAAATCACAAGAAGCCCAATCCACACAAGGCAATAGGCACTAAAACTGAGCAACTAAACCTTACCGTGTACAAGCCATCTAGCCTCATACATTTAAACCGAGTAGCCGTCCTTACCTTGCCCCGAACCAAGAGAACAAAGCATCAAATAATCTTCATGAATCGAGGATCACCCCCAACTAAGTCCAAAAATCGTTACCTACCCAATTCAGTATTACATCAAATGAGGCCAAGGTTAAGGCATCCCCATGCATGGATATCCCATGCACACGTAAACCCAAGTCTTGCCCCATCCCACCCAACGCCAACCATTCTCGGCCCAATGATCCCCCGCGACTCAAACCAACAAGAAACCAAACTCATGCATCCGAGACCCACCCCATCGAGGCTCAAACCCAAACCCAAAACACATGCAAGACCGTATCGGCCAAGACCAAAGTCCACCCCACCCGAGCCACATGCAGCAACCACAGAAGCTTGATGATCCACCACGACCCACCAAACACATGAACCTGGCCCATGCATACGTAGAGCCCACCCCTTCGAGCCATGCAAACCCAAACCCTAACCCACATACACCCCCGCATCGTCTAAGCCCTAACCCGGACAACACGAGCCACATGCAAGCGTCCGGCCCATCTCATCACTTTGTACCACCCTCCCCCCCCTCGAAACCCTAGCCGTCTTTCTGGCAGGGCTCCTCCAGCGACTCCGGCGGCAAAGTAAGATCGGCCAAACTCAATCAAACAAGATTACGATTTCAGCAAAATTCAAAATCGGAAGAACCTCTCACCTGAACCTTATGCATGTCAAGCCGAGATGCAGTAGACCCGATCAAGCCATCTCCTTCAACCATGAACACTCTCAACTCGGAACCATCCCCTTCGAGCATCGACCACCCGTAAGTACACCCGCCCCCCAACCGTAGGGCCAGAAAGCACGTCGGTTCCTTAGGGCGTTGAGCGGCTCCTAAGAGACCCAATCCTCTTAATACGCGTAGACCCCGTCTTCAGTATCAAACCTAGCGCCCGGAGTAGAAAAAAAAGAGGCCATCAAGAATCAAAGAGGTGCATCCAAATCGAAATCGCCAAGGATCAGAACCCAGCAAAACCGGTCCGCCACTTCTCCCTAGACCACCAAAACCTTACCTTTATCCTCTCCTCCAACCGTGATACTCCTTCCCCTTAATCTACAAGCGTAAAACAACCCATAGATGTCCGGGAGGGGTGGCCGATCGCCGAAAAAAGAAGGAGAGGAGGAGACGTCAGCTAAGGGGCTAGAGAGAAAACACATTGGAAAACACACACAAAAAACACGAATGAGAGAAACTTAGGGTTCAGGGTTTTTTTTTGGGAAAAGGGCAATGCCCTAGGTAAATATTTTATTAAAAAGAATGATGATTACATACTAAGTGCATCCCCCCCTCCTAGGTCTTGTACCGTGGAGAGAGGAACCACAACAAACGAAAAGCAAACATAAACCAAACAAACATACTACTAGAAATCAAATCTATCTATTATGTGTTGCTATGAGTTGACTTGTACCATCCATTTCAGACTCCACCTCCTCACTAGCATCCTCTTGACCATCCATATTGAGTTCATCATCACTCAAATGCTGTAAACCATCAAACCTGTTAGTGACACTTGTCGGTTTAACACTCAGACCACTACCACCAGGCTTAAGTGGTGGGAAGTCCAACACACGAAAATTAGGCGTTTTAGTTTGTTGGGCCTGGGGCCAAGTTGTTTGAACCGAGTGGGCCGAGGAACGACTATTCCCGAGCGCGTCCGGACCCGCCCCATTGGGCCGAGACTGTCTAGATGGGCCAGGAACCTCATGACGGACATGTTGCCGAGAAGAGCTTGGGCCAACCGGTTGGGCTTGTCCTTGCGAACCAATACCCCCTCCTTTGGGCTTCCTAGAAGTATGTCCTCCAACCCGAATTCCTTTACCAAACTTTTTCCTTTTTGTTCTTTACAACCGTGAATCCATCATCATCAACATTTGCATCTTTTTTGTTTTCGACAATAGGTTCAATATTAACAACTTTGTCACCATCCACACCCAAATTTTCTTGAATGACAACCCCTTTAGCTGGCAACTCATGCTCTTTTTTGTCATGACCGAAAACACCACACGTAGAACAACAAGGGGTTTCCACCTATAAGATAACTCAAGATAGGTAGTCTTACCTTGTATTGGTCCGCGAGATGGGAATGTAACTTTAACCCGGTCCGGTAAACCATTCGTAGCAAACGCATCAACAAGCAACCTAGCTTAATTCATTGGACCCTCTTTTTTTTCACATCTTTCATAAGTAGCGTGATCAAGCATGAGAGGCTTACCCACACAACTTATGATTTGCCCAATATTACCTCCATTCCAAAGGCAAAGTGGTAGATCCTTTATGGCAACCCAAACCGGAACCGACTTTGGATTCGGTTTTGTTATAACCGTATCCGGTTCTCACACTTGTAGAACTAGTGGGATATTTTCCACCAACTAAGGATTCCTCTCTAGCACTTGGATCATTCCCTCTGCCATATCAAACTTAAAGAAATAAAACCCTCCCTTTTTTACATGAATAGATTTAAGACCATATTTATGCCACATTTTAATTAAGTTCTCCCTAACAACATAAAATGGCAAATTACCTCCAATAAAGTATCCATATAGTTGCACGTGGTGAGCTTCCACACTCTTGGCCATAAAATGAGCATCAAGAGTAACAATAGGTTCACCCGTATCATCCAAACTAGGCGGATGGTAAAGTAACCGCGTTTCTCCATCCTCAACCCCTTCCCCATTCACCAACTTCTGAAATAAGGATTTATTCCAAAACTTGGTACCCCTAATCGGGTCAAACTCGGGAGTGTGATCATCTAAATTCAGAATCGCAGTATAATCAAACGGGTGGAAGTGTACCTTCTTCTTACCCACCTTTTTGCCTCCAATTATACCCACATTATGCACCCCCTTCTCATGCGCATGCATGTCCACACCTTCACTCGAGTCTAGACCCACATTCACTTTCTCCACTGATGACACATGCACAGGTCCCACACTTTCCTGCACCATATCAGTACCATTGTTCAACCCCAAAGCAACCCCATCAATCGCCGAAGGTACCGTAGCACCATCATCATCGGCATGCATGTTCCCATGCAAAGTCTCCACCGAGACCTCCTGATCCGCAGCCACTTCATGGGGTTGCATGGGCAATTCCCCTCCCTCCATGCACATATTCTCATCAGTGTGAGACTCAATTTCCAGCTCCATCGTATCATGCACAGGTACCTTCAACATCCTTCGTCAATGTAGGTTTAGGCAAACCCACTTCCACCCCATGCATACTCATATCCTGTGTTCGACCCGTTCGAGCCATTCGACCCTGACCAGACTTCACCTCGCCATTCGGTGGGTCTCGCGGCTTAAAAACGACGCCGGATAAGTGCGTCCCAACATAGCCTTGAATTCCGGCGAAAACAAAGGCGTAGCCGGTTGGGTTGAGCCTATCCCAAACCCATCTAACTCCTCTGAATAACCCGAACCCACATTGGATTGAACCCCAGGAGATCCAGATGAGTCTAAAGCAGACATTCCGGCCAAAGAAGCAGTTCCGGCATAGGTCGATTTTCCGACAGGATAAAAATCTGCAGAATCCAGATTTCCGGCAGGAAAAAATCCTGCAATACCATACGACTTTTTTGCAGAATCGTTAGCTTTATCCATACCCGCATCCTGTTCTGAATCATTTAGCGATACCGTAACACTCGGGATTGTAGAATTTTCTTTGTTGGTATTACAAACCTCAATAGGAAGCACCAAAGATGGAGGTTGTGGAGACCTAATCGGACCTTTCTGAGATTCTCCGAGCCCCGCAGACGGCAGCGCAGGAGCCTCGACCTCTTCCCCTTCAGTAGAGGCCGATTTAGCAGCACCCCTTGCTGACCGCCGAGACGGCAGGGCTGATGGTGGCTGATCCTTCTTCCTCAGCATGAAAGCAGCGAAAAAAGGCTAGATGATGAGAGGGAGGAGAGTAAACAGGAGGGTGTATCGTGAATCCAGTCACCCCTAAGCCAACCGGTGAAGAAGAGATGAACGGGAGAAGGCGGAGATGCGGCAGGATGGTGGAGGACGGCTAGAATCAGGAAAAGGGTTTGAGAGAGTTTTCTCTCACACCCTTAAGTGTGTGTAGCGCAATTTTGACAAATGACAAACATAGGGTTTAGGGTTTTGGGAAAAGGGCAAAGCCCTAGATAAATGTTTTATTAAAATTAAATGGTTGTTACATACGGCGTGCATCCCCCCCTCCTGGGCTTTTTTACCATGGAGGGGGGAACCACAAATAAAAACGACATACTAAAAGGCCGAAGCCCAAAACCAAACATGAGACATACTAAGGCACGCAGGCCCAACCAAACCAAAATAGGCGCGCAGGCCCAGATGAGACATACTAGGCACGCAGGCCCATAAACAAAGTCATCCAAGTCAAAGCCCAAAGAAGAAAGTCCAGAGACACGCGAGGCTCAAGTGCAGATATAAGTCTAAGGTCGTCAGTCCACATCCAAGATATCAAGTCCGTACTCACCACCACATCAAGCCCATTCTCAATGTCCACCCCCGTCCCATTTCTAAGGCTCATTTAGGAGGTTTAATACACACACCTGCATAATCCAATACCCATTCCACAACTGTACTAGTGATATACCCAATCCCATACTTGGGCTTATTCCCTACCCCATTTCTAAGGACCAAAGGAAATAAGGATAATGCGGGTCCATCTGTAAGTGGTTTTCCTAAGCCCCATCAACTGTCACCTCAAGCCCATTCTCGAGGTCCATCCCCGTCCCATTTCTAAGGCTCATTTAGGGGATTTAATCCATGCATCCATAGGAAGTGTAGTCCGTTCCACAACTGTACTAGTGACTAACCCAAGCCCATACTCAAGTGTACCTTCTACCCCATTTCTAAGGCCCAAAGAAAGTAGACATCCCATGTATACATAAATAAGCAGAAAATTAAGCTTCAAGACTAACCATCCTGCCGAGAAATTAGAGCCCAAGTCATACATCAACAACCAAAACCTCGCCCCTTCTAGAAGATCCACCCAAGCTCAAACCCCATCCAATAAGACATCACATTAGAGCAAGCAACATGACCAAATATCCGAAGAGTGTCCACCCATCCAGATCCATTGACGCCCAATTCACACAAGGATAGAAGCATTTAATCCAATAGCTAAACCTTACCGTTTACAAGTCCCTTGGGCCCCATACATTTAAACCAAGTAGCCATCCTTACCGTGCCCCAACCCAAGGGAACAAAGCCCCAAACAATCCATAATGGCCAAAAATGCAAGGAGATACCAGGTAACCATCACCAACCCCAGCTAGTGTTACATCCAACCGAGCAAGTAACCAAACATTTAGGACCCACCACAGGTAATCTCCAGAATAATCAAACCACGTGATGCCCAACCCACACATGGCTATAAGCACTAAAACTGAGCAACTAAACCTTACCGTGTACAATCCATCGAGTCTCATACATTTAAACCGAATAGTCGTCCTTACCATGCCCCAAGCCTAGAGGACAAAGCGTCTAGTAATCATCATGCACCGAGAGTCACCCCCAACAAGCCCAAAATTCGACACCTACCCAATCCGGTATTGCATCAAATGAGGCCAAGGTTAGGGCACCCCCATGCATGGGAAACCCATTCATACGTAACCCCAAACCTTGCCCCATCCCGTCCAACGCCAACCAGACCCGGCCCAACGAACCACCACGACTCAAACCCGCATGAACCCAAACCCATGCATCCGTGAGCCCACCCCATCGAGCCTCAAACCACACCCATTTCCACATGCAAACCCGAGTCGGCCAAGACACCCCACCCCACCCGAGCCACATGCAGCAACCAACAGACCACCCGATGACCCACCACGACCCACCAAAACATGAACCAAGCCCATGCAGACGTAGAGTCCACCCCATCAAGCCATGAAAACCCAAACCGAACCCACACGTACCCCCGCATCGGCCAAGCCCAAACACACCCAACACGAGCCCCATGTAAGCGTCCAGCCCATCTCGTTACTTAGAACCACCCTCCTCCCCCTCGAAACCCTAGCCGACTTTCTGGCAGGACTCCTCCGGCGACTCCGGCGGCCAAGAGAACCGACCAAACTAAACCACATGCACCCCCGCATCGGCCAAGCCCAGATCCAGACAACACGAGCCACATGCAAGCGTCCAGCCCACCTCGACACTTAGCTCCACCCTCCTCCCCCTCGCAACCCTAGACGTATACCGGCAGGGCTACGCCGGCGATTCCGGCGGCCAAGAAAAGAATCTCGGCTAGACCAATCAAAACCATATTACGATCCCAAACTTGCGTTGAATCGGAAGAAAAACTCACCCGGACCTATTGTGAATCTTAGAAAGATGAATGTGACAGAGATCTAAATCCAAAACCCGTTATCCTTTAGCCGGCTCGAATCAGACCACCCCCTTCAAGCATCACCAACCCGTAACTATACCCGCCCCCAACCCGAAGCCAGAGAGCATGACGGCTCGTCCGGGCAGTGAGCGGTTCCTAAGAGACCCAATCCTCCTGATAAGATTGGTCCCCGTCTTCGTTATCAAAACTAATGCCCGGGAAAGAAAAATAGGAGGCCATCGAAGAATCAAAGGGGAGAATCCCTTCCGAACCCGTCCAGGACAGTCGGCCGGACAAAACCACCACCACCCTCCCTAGACCACCGAAACCTAACCTCTTCCCTCTCCTCCACCCATTATACATCTCACCATTAATCTACGAGTAAGAGAGCGCCCATAGATCGCCGGAGAGAGGTGGCCAAAACCTGAAAGTAGAAGGAGAGATGGAGGCGTCGGCTAGGGCTAGAGAGATACACCTTCAAAAACACACACAAAAATCACGCAAATGAATTTCCGTAGGGTTTAGGGTTTATGGGTTAGGGTTTAGTGTTTAGGGTTTAGGGTTTAGGGTTTAGGTTTTTTTTTTGGATAAAGAGGCTTTGCCCCGAAAAATAGAACAAGAATAAACGAATACAGACACGCTCATCCACCCCTCCCTGGACGTTTTACCAAAGGAGGGGCAGACAGCAAACAAAACCAAAAAAGGCTAAGCCTCGTACAATGCCCATAGGGGCTACCCATCACTAAAATATCAGACCTATCACCCGGATACGCAATCACCCAGCCGAGAGGAGACCATATCATGCCAACTAAATTACTAAAATTAGTAATAATAGTTGGTATGGTATCCTTACCTAAAGACCTAGCATTAAGCATCCACAAAAATACAAATCGAGCCAGAGAGCGGCTGGCGGTCGCAAAAACTATAACAACGGGGATTTGACCCCCAAAACAAAATAAAAGATTACAATACAGAAGCTGAATATCAAGACACCCATGCATTGGGCCAACAAAATGGGCCAAGAACAAGGCCATAGGCTTCCCCAAAGAGACCCCAACATGGGCTTCCTCCCTAATAAATCTGATATCACACTTTGGGCTGTCCTTTTGGGCCATAACATTAACTCGAATGTGCCAAAAAAGAACCCACATGGGCTTAAGAGCCTTCGCCAACCAGGACCACAACAAGCAAAAAATAGTCTTTTGCTGGCCCATATCCCATACGGTCCGGATATCACAAAACACAAAACCATTTAAAGGCCAATCTGGACACTCAAAAACCACCCCCATTATACCATAAACATTAATTCCCCTTCTCTTGGCCAGCTTGCAGTTGAAACGAAAATAGGTGCTGGTAATTAAACAGCTCCAATCCAGCGACAAAGGATTAGTTAAGTTTGGGGAGAAGCCAAAACCCATAAAAAAGAAAAAACCCCGGACGAAAAAAACACCCCCACTACTATCCGAACAAATCACACCGAGCAAGAAGAAACGAACTAACATGATTACTTACGGTTGGTTTTCGGTCGCCCCGATTTCATCAGGTCCGAAAAGAATTGAGCCGTCCCGTTCTCAGTATCCGATTCAACATCCTCAATGCAATAATCCGGATCCAAACCCAATGAGATGCATAAGTCATTAAAGTAATCCCATTCCCCTAGGCACCAATTAACCGTCTCCTCACTACAGATACTATTGGAAACCGAGAGCCTCTCCGCTATGGCTTTTCTTTGGGAATCAGAGATGCCATAGGTTCTTCCTCCACCATTAATATGGGTACCCCCGGGCTCGGACCGGATAAAATCAAAGCGGGAAGAAGGCGAGCCCCTTCAATGTGCTCATGGTTAAGTTGGCACACTAAATTCTCTGTTTCGGTAACACCCTGATCTGCAGCCTTGACAGCTCCAACAGTTTGGGGTTGGGCAGCAATAGGACCATCTTCGATCATAGGATCAGGCGGGTATAGATTCGGAGAGGCCTCCACAAGAGCTGTACGCTTTATACTCGCATGCATGTCCAACATAGAAAAATTAGTACCTGTCCCAATGCTTTGGTCAAAGTCGTCCTGCTCCGAGGCAGCACTCAAAGCTGCAAACCGGTTACTCGATGAAGTTTGGGGAGGCTCCACATCCATTGTAGCAGCCGCAGACTGGGGGTGGCGATTAACGGACCCGGACGCAGCTCCAGCAGGTTGGAGGCTGGTGGAAGGGGACTGATTAGGGGGCTTTTTCGTCTTGACATTAGCCCCTTGGACAGCCCTAGTAAAATCAAAACCTAAACTCGACTTGATTGAACCGGCCGTACCAACCGAATGGTTATGCAACTCATCACTCATAGTGGGACTCATCTGATTCGGTTTCTGCCCAATGGAATTAGTCCTCACAACCACCTGCTTCTTTTTCTTTTGCAATTTGATAGCCTTTTTCTTACCCTTGCGGTTGACAATGGTGAACCCATCCTCCTCCTGGACCATGGCCGGAGTTTCTACCACCTTAACAGGAACCGGGACAGTCCCTGTGGCAGTTGGGACAGCAGAGGAGGGGATGTTAACAGCCCGGGGGAGAGGGACGGGATCCACATCAATACCGGGGTGCTTTTTGCACATTAAAAAAGAATGCCCAAACACATTGCAAAACGAGCACACTGCCGGCTTCCATTGGTAAGTAACTTGGAACTTAGCAATACAAATTCCGAGTGAAGAGGAATGCATTACACACTAATCAGTTGAATGGAGTTTAAGAAGGGAGGCCGGTTCAATAATACTTGTGTTGATAGCCTGAATCCTCATTGGGCTGACATGCACATGATAATCCACTACATGAGAATCCATTTAAAGTATATAAGTCTTTGTATTATCCTGAGTGTGAGATATAGGATGGGGGTGGGGTTGGGATGCACCCGCAGTGTTTTCTTTTGTGTTTTTTCCAGCTCCATCGACCGTTTACTAGGCCGAATAGACAAGCTTTTCAGTCTAGCTTACACGGTATCCTCAATGTTTCTGCATACAACCCCAACAGGAGTAGTCTCATCTTGGAACAACCTTGCATTCCTTTCCCTCCAAATGTGATAGATGGTTGAGGCAAACAGGAGCCTCCAAATAATACTATCAATAGATTTATCTCTCCTGAGCTTATTAAGATGCTCTATGCATTGATTCCATTCAGGCGGAGGACGTTTAAAATCACTCATGGTCCTAATCTGTCTCCAGACCTGGTTCGGGTAGTCACATTCGAAAAAAAGATGGTTATGGCTATCCTGTTGAGCTTTACAGAATGGGCAAACCATATTATTATTTTCATCCCATCTGCTCATTCTGTCTTGAGTTAGAAGCCGATGCGGCAGGGCCAACCAGGAAATAAAGGCATGTCGAGGTATATTTTGGCTAAACCATATTATTTTATGCCAAGGGACATCCAGCATACTTGGGGTCATATCCTTAAAGGCTTGTTTGGTATTAAACTCCCCCATCTGACCCTCATTAGATTTCCATTTCAAGCTATCTTGTTTGCCTATGATGATGATGGGGGGAGGTGTGTCCCACAAGAATGGGTATTTGGTCCTCCATTCATCTGGCCAATTCCACCGGCCTTGACTGACAATATCATTAACAGTGCCTTCTACACAGAGACCAGCGTTCAGAATCTCCCGTTTAGTGATAATTTCACCTAAGGGGCTATGGATATGCCAATTGTCATACCATATAGAGGTGATATTACCGTCCCCTATACTTGACACACAGTGTTGTCGAACATAGTTTCTGTTGGTAAGGATGTTTCTCCAGCTCCAGCTCTCTCCATCCAATATTCGAATATCCCAAAAGCTTTTTCCTTTTAGCTTATGTATCCGGATCCAGTCAACCCAGATCGATTCAGTATTCGATATGATTCTCCATATATGTTTCGCCATTAGCACAGTATTCATAATCCGGAGAGACTTTATTCCCAAACCCCCTTGATACTTTGGTCTACAAACATCATGCCAATTAATTCTGGCTTTACCTGCCCCCTGTTCCGAATTGCTCCATAAGAACCGCCTCATAACACATTCAATATCATCCACAACACTTATAGGTAGGGTAAAGACTGACGCCCAGTAGACGTGTAAAGACGCCACAACTAAATTGATTAGTTGGAGCCGGCCTGCAAAGGATAGGGACTTGTTTTTCCAGTCGCCAACTCTAGCCTTTACTTTGCAACCAGATTTTTACAATCTTTAGAATAAAGACGTTTCGATAGAAGAGGGACACCTAAGTATTTAACCGGCAGTGTACCCAGTTTAAACGGCGAGATATTAGATATTCCATCTTTCACAGTTGTTCTTACATTTCCAAGGAACATAGTACTCTTCCCAAGATTTGGGATAAGGCCTGATATCGAGCTAAATTCTTCGAGAGCTTTTTTAATAGTTCTAACCGATTGTACATCGGCATGAGCAAAGACGAAAAGGCCATCAGCAAAGCATATATGAGTTAATTTCTGTTCTTCACAGTCTTTATGGTAGATAAATGAATCTTCTCTGGTTATACATCTTTTCAAAACGAGATTTAGCACTTCCATAACTAAAGTGAACAGATAAGATGACATTGGATCACCTTGTCTTAACCCTCTCATCCCTTTGAAAAAACCATGAAGGTCACCATTGATGTTTATAGAGTAAGAGGCAGACGAAAGGCATGTCATGATCCACCCAATCATGCATGGATGGAAGCCGTAGTGCCGCAGACAATCACTTAGAAATGCATTGTCCACCGTGTCGTAGGCTTTCTGAATATCAATTTTTAAGGCTATTTTTGCTAGTACCCGCTGTCTATGATAGTTCTTTACCAGTTGATGCGTTAGTAGAATATTATCAGTTATAACTCGCCCCGGAACAAATGCACTTTGACAACCATCCACAAGGACATTTAGGCTTTCCTTTATCCTGTCGCAGATAATTTTTGAGATGCATTTATACAGTACATTATAGCAAGAGATCGGTCTAAAGTCAGCAACCGACTTGGGGTTATTTGATTTTGGAATAAGGGATATAACCGCTGCATTAAGTTGTTTTAGAAGTTTACCGTTAGTAAAAAACTCCATTATGGCCATGTACACGTCTTCCCCAACGATAGTCCAGGTGGCTTTAAAAAACCTTGCTGTGTAACCGTCTGGGCCTGGGGCTTTGTCATCATCGATACTGAACATCGCATTTTTGATCTCGTCCCTCGATACTTCTCGAACCATATAGTCAGCAGTGGCTCGAGGTAAACGGTTCATGAACAGAGATTGTGGTTGTTGAATAGGTTGGATAACTGCTTTTGTACCCAGCATCCTTTCATAGTAATCCACAAATTATTGCCCCATATCATCCCCTTGAAACACCTCCCCTTTTATGTTTTGTATAGAAGTTATTCTGTTCCTTTGGTGGTAGCCTTTAATTACATTATGAAAAAACTTTGAATTCTGATCTCCTTCCTTTAGCCACCTAATCTTAGCTCGCTGCTTGAGCATAGATTCTTCCTCTAGAACTGAATGCTTCAGGGCCATGATATACTCCTGCTCTTCCTCTCTTAATGCAGTATTAGAAGGGTTTTTTTCCATATCCCGCTGAACACATTCCAACTCATCTCTAAGTTTCCCAATCTTGATGGCCATGTTACCTTGGGCGTTTCCGAATCGTCTAAGAGAACTTTTTAAGAGCTGCAATTTCTTAGTAACTCTAAACATGTGGCATCCATCCACCGATGTGGACCATCCAGAGTTAACAACCTCCATAAATCCTTTTTTCCTGGTGAGGAAGTTCATGAACTTGAAAGGTCTTTGTTTCCATTTTGGCTTGCAATGTTTCATAGTAACTATGGAGGGAGCATGGTCCGAAGTTCCAAAGGGAAGGAACTCAGCAGTAGTGGCTCGAAATTTGGTATCGAAATAGCAGTTAGCCATAACTCTATCAAGTTTCTTCAGGATACCATCAGTTTTCCCCGGAGATTTGTTCCATGTAAAGGTGAGGCCAGAGAATTGGACATCTTTTAGGCCTGTCCTAGTACAGCATTCCTTGAAATCATCCATGCCTTTTGAAGCTGTTGCAGGACCAGCAGAATTTTCCGAGGGAGATAGCACTACATTAAAATCTCCCATAACAATCCAAGGTTCAGCCCCTAGCGTAGCATAGATTTTGCCCAGGTCTTCCCAAAGAGTCTTCCTATTATAAGCTCGAACATGGCCATAGACAAACGAGCAGAAAAATTCCTTATGACCCACACGAGGTTTAACAAAACAGTGCATGAATTGCTCATTTTGATCCATCACCACTAGATCAATCGATCTCGGATCCCATGCCACAAGAATCCTGACCCAGTTATTGCAGTAGCTCATGTTAGTCACCCAGTTCCAACCTTTAAACACTTTCCTACAAATAGGTTGGATTTTTCCTGGTTGAAGGTAGGTTTCTATAATGCCACAAATATTTACCCCATGCATATGAATAAGACGATCAAGGTGTTCCTGGTGATTTCGGTTATTCATACCTCTAACGTTCCACGTGAGGATTTTTAGGTCCATTTAAATAACTCCGGCTGAATTGGCATCCAACAGCATATCAGCTGTCAGATTTGGCATGTCGCATACAATCATTCCTTCATCTTGGTTTTCTGAAGAGATAGGATCAGGAGGGCTATCACTTTTCATCATTTCCGCCGCCCCATCAGTTTCCGAGTCAACCTCCTCTATATGTGTATCCTCATTTTCATTAATGTTGCTTCCCTGGGCAAGCACTCTCATTCTTTCATGTGAAGCCGCTACAGTTCCTTCTCCAAAGTCATATATGCTACATAGATGTCAAAAATATTCCAGCTTTGGTTTAGACCATTCTGACAAGGAGCTATCCAGAGGAACCAGATGATCAATGATGTATCTTTTGACCTCATATCTTTGATCTTGAGGAACTAACGTCATGTATTTGATATTTATAAGCCGTTCTTGCTTCATTCTCCATCTTTCATTACCTTTGGTGTAAGCATTAGTATTCTCCTCATTATGTATATCTGTATCTTTCTTCATATTTGGCATCTCATTCCCTTCATTATCCAACAGAACAAATCTGTTACTCGTTTCAATCAGTTCAATAGTCGGTTCCTTATCTCGAGAGGTTTGAACCGATGGCTTATTTGGTTTGCTACCATTACTCTGATTAGTATTTCCTGATGGTTTAGCATGGCTTGGGTGGTTAGTGCTACTGGGTTTGGATGTAGGAGTATGATTTGAGCTGGAATTGGGCATCTCATTCCTAACAGGCCAATTAACAATATTCCTTTCATAAGTGAAATCACCTGAGACAGCATTATACCACTTGTGACCCGAACTACCCTCATGAGCTGGCTTGTGTTTATTCTGGTTTTGAGATTCACGAGGTTTATTACCCGCTCCTCCAAGTCCTTTCCGTCTGGTTACCAAGGTAAACCCATCATTATCAGGGGGCTTCAGTTGATCCAGTTTTGCATTTTGTATATTATGGGTTGTTTCCATCTGTTTGTTCTCTGTGACTTTCTCCTCTGGGCCTCTAGTCCGTATGTTGCACGTAGCAAATGAATGACCAAACACTAGACAATGGGTGCATTTATCCGAAACACTCTGATATTCAGCCGCAATGTTGATATACTTCTCTTCCGACCCATTAACACTAGGATACCAAACCTTTATCTCGTCCGTTAACTTTGCCTCCACCTTTAGTTCAACTAAGACTCTTGCGTACCCACCTGCTTCCTTCTTGTTCATACATTTAGCCTTTGTGATTTTGTCAAAAGTAAGAGGAGTACCTATGCAGCTAATTGCCCTGCAGATACACTCTGTGTACCATAACGGTAAGTGCTTTAGGATTATCCAGATAGGAACCGATACCGGAGCCTCTTTCAACATATTCACTCCCGCTTGCCATTTTTTAATACACAACGGAATGTTTGCTACTACCCAAGGACCTAGCTCAAGAACATCATTCATACCAATTTCATCCTTGAACTTGAAGAGAAAAACTCCCGAACCATTAGAGGATATATCAGTAATTCCAAATTGTTTCCACATTCTAAAGATATTGAATCTAACAAATTGAAGAGAGGGATCCGCTCCAATAAAATAACCATAAAGGACATTTTTGTATTCTTTTTTAGCTTGCACTATATATTTCGGGTCAATGACTGCCACACGGATTCCCTCACTGTTTACCAAAGGCGGGTAATATTGGATTCTGTCAGCCTTTAAATTACCATTTTGGCCCGAAAGCATGTTCGCATAAGTAGATTGAGATATTTCCGTGTGAGTGGTATCGTTGATTTCCAGTCCCTTATCCAATTCAACCATATTTTCATCAATGGTTACTTGCCCTTGTTCATTCATTTTAGCTGAGAATTTCAGAACCTTATAACTTTTTATAGCCAATATGGAGGTAACCAACATCTTGTTCTCATCAGTGGTATTAATGTTGGTTGCAATTTCTTTCAACCTAGCTTTCCTGGTCATCAGTTCTTCGAAGAGATTATCCATGCGGCTCATGTGGCTCTTTTTAATGCCCTCTGATGGTAGAGAATCTTTAGCCTTAGCATGGCCTGTTTTAAATTCTCCAACCCCCATCAAGTTAAGAGATGCATTCATCGGGATTGGCTCTTGACTGAATGTCACCTTCTGTAAAGATATATTCTTTATAGACCTCCGGTTTCTAAAGAACCAAATTTTATGTTTTTTACGGGTCTCAGCTCCAATACGGGCTCCCTCTTGTCTGGAACTGATATCGGTCTCCTTATCATACACATTATTGAAAGGATTCTTACCCGTCCACTTTTGTTTCTTTTTCTTTTTCCTATGAGTGGCTTCCTCCGGATGACAATTTTCACGTTCAACATCGAGCCAGCGGGCTTTATGACCCGAGGCATACACAATCTTTCGCCATGCTTCATGATCAATTAATTTATAACTTCCTAGCCATTTAGCCAGGCACTCAACCAAGGGATGGAATTTATCAAAGAAGCAGCAGGAAGGAATACAGACCTGTTGTTTTAGCTGCTGGATGATATAAGTATAACCTTCTGGAAGTTCTTCTATCTCCTGATCCTCGCCTCGTTCCTTAATGTGTTGTAACAATTCTGACCAGGTATCCTTATTATTTTCCTGGGCTGCTGACTGAGACCACAGATTCTGCCATTGGATATTCACTCCGTGCATATTGATTTTCTCCCGTTTATCCTTCTTCTCAGTCTGCATATCATTACTAGATATATCTTGAGATCGGATTAGGGGATCAGCTTCATGAACCCCATTAAAATCAATCATCTTTCTTTGTTTTTCAGGTTGTTCCGATGTCACTTCCATCTCCCCATCTTCAGCTACGATCTGATTATTCCCCATAGAATCCATCTTGGACAGGTTATCGAAAAAAGAGTTTCCAACATATTCCTTATTCAATGTCACCATATTATAATCTATATCATTCACGTGTTGATCTTCAGCCGGTAATTCGTTATCCCCCATCATTGTCACATCTTCTTCTACTCGGTCCTTAGGGTTTTTCGTTTGCATACTCCACGAGCGTCCCTGCATGGGATGCTTTTCGACCCGAGGGATACTCCTGATCGGCTCCCCAGACATATTCTCCGATTGGTTCTCTTTATCCAATCTATAATAATTCGCATCTTTAATCACCGACCCCTTACGAGCAGGTTTGGATTTTTTTGACGATCGTATCACCTTCTGTGGATCCAGACGTGCACCTTCCGCACTACGTAGGCTGTATCTATGCATCGTTTTCTCCATCGGCCCCGCAGAACGTCGAGAACGAATTCGTTGTCCATCGGAGATTCTTTTATCTTCACTATCGGTTAACTGATCGAACTCCAAATCATTCTCCTCTTCCGAACTCGATTCATCATCATCACTTACCGTACGGTCCCAGAATTTATTGCCGATATTGATATCCGGTGGGACTTTATCCTTTCCGATCTCTTTTTGGACGATTTCCATTGCTAGCACAAAACACCAAGCACACGCTCACACCCGAAGTCTCGACCTACCCTTGCCTGGCCACCTTCTGGCCGGAGAAGCCCCGAATCGTCGGATACACTCCTATCGCCTAAATCGCACCTTGGTTTTCACACACAAAAAACGCCACAAATGAGAATCAGGGTTTAGGGTTTAGGATTTAGGGTTTAGGGTTTTTGGGAAAGGGCAATGCCCAGGTAAATATTATTAAAAATGAATAGAGAGAAAACAAACAAAGTGCATTTCTATCCCTGGACACGTACCAAAGGAAGAAACCACAAGCATAACAAACTAAAACAAACCAAACTAAACCAGCAAATTAATCCAACCGATCTAAGAGTAATCTAAGAGACACCCGTAGACATCATTTTTGCTGTTCCATCCGTTTCTGACTCAACTTCCTCCCCATCATCTTTGATCAACGAATAGTAGTACTCTTTTAAATCCGTAGACCATGTCTTAAAAACATCAGGGTCAGGGATGGTTTTTTCTTTAACATACCTCATGGCGAACTTGTTCAATGTAGCATTTAACTCCGGAAAACCATCATCAATCTGTTTGACATCATCCAAAGCCTCAAAGGGGTTAGAAACCGTCACTCGAGTAATCACATTGGGCCTAGCACGTCCCATAGGTTTACTTGGGCCTGGTTTACTAACATGTAGACTTGGGATTTGCACTCTAGGTTTTGGGCCATTGTTTTTCTTTTTTTTCTTAGTCACTTTAATGAATCCATCTTCCATTATACCTTTTCCCTTAGTTCTTGCAATTTGAGGATCCACATAAACCGGATCAACAACTTGTGGTTCAGCAATTGGATCAACAACCCTTGGTTGTCGGGGGGGGGGGGGGGTGGTTTATGAATATCCTCATTATGACCAAACACACCACATTTCATGTATAGGGGGGGTTTCCATCTGTACACTAAATCAAGATAGGCTACTTTACCTGGAATATTTCTACGAGAGGGGAAAGAAACTTTAACCCGGTCCGGTAGGCCATTAGAAGCATTCGCATCCACTAGAACACGTGCATAGTTCATCGGGCCCTCTTTCTTTTCACATCTTTCATAAGTAACTTGATCCATCAATAAAGGTTTCCCAACACAACTAGCAATTTGACCAATGTTTCCTCCATTCCAAAGACACAAAGGAAGGTCCTTAATACCCACCCAAACTGGAACATTTTGCAAATCCGGTTTAGACAAGATAGTATCCGGTTCCCAGACTTGCAAAACCAATGGGAAATTTTGTACTAACCATGGATTTCTGTCCAGAACCTGCATCATGCCATCCTTAGTATCAAACTTGAAAAAGAAAAAGCCTCCCCAATTCATATTGATCGACTTCAACCCATACTTATGCCACATTTTGATTAGATTTTCTTTGACCACTTGGAAAGATATGTTAGTACCCACAAAGTACCCATACAGTTGGGCACTATAATTATTAAAACTTTTTGCCATAAAGTGACTATTTAGATTAACAATTACCTCCTCGTTATCGTCACGTTTAGGCGGATCATATCATAATCTTCCTTCCCCATCTTCCACGGTTTTTCCTTCCAACAATTGTTGAAATAAATCCAGGTTCCAATACTTCGCCCCATGGATCGGGTCATAATCCGGCATGTCACTATCAAATTTTAACCCATTCACCTCATTGTCCGAAAAAGGGTTTTGCCTTGAATGATCCCCTTCCTGTTTCGAACCATGTCCCAAGTTAGGCACCACTTCTACTTCATTTAATTGAATAATCCTTTGGTGACAATCAACTTGCATAGTCTCGGACGTAATCCGTTCCCCCGGTTCTGGGCTCAGCCCCATAGCATGCATGGCTTCATGATTGGTATCCAACGTAGAAGAACCCACAACCGGTTCAATAGGCTCATCTAAGGCTGGTCCCGGACCAAAGCCTGTCACATAACCAGGAGCCCGCATCTCCGGCCCAGTCCTCGAATCCGGCGAAGCCTCCCCAGTCGAGACTGCAATCCCGGCCCATCGAAATTCAGACCAGCTCTAACCTCAAGCCCGGTAACACCAATCCCCGGCCCAACCACTGTCCCCGTGGAGTCTCCCACCACCGCAACCCTAGTATGTGGCGGCTGAGAAGAATGCGACGTACCTGATCCGGCAAACCCCGTAACTACGACGAAACCCGGATTCCCGGCCGAAGCTCTCCCGATGGATTCCATCATTTTTGCTTTAAAAAATGAAGAAAATAACGGAGTTTGAATCGGAAAAACATCCGCTTCATTCAAAACCCCCACCCCTGTGGAAGTCGCGTTTCCGGAGGAGGCCACACTTCCGGTCGACCACGATTTTCCGGCCATCAGTTTTCCGGTAGAGACATCAGATTGAGGAACAGGAGGGGAGTCGCCTATTTTATCCATCGATTTATCCAGAACATTAACCGAAGTAGACGAAGATTCCGACAAATCATTAGAACCCGGGATCGAAGATTGTTCTTTATTAACCATACATGCATCCGTCTCAGACCATAAATCTCAGAACGAGTATTTCTCTAGATTGGACATGAACCACTAACCCGTTCCGACTCTTTTTCCATGACTATCGGTTCAAAAACCCTAGTAGCAGTTTCCTGGTTAGAACCAAGCCCCACCACCGACACAGTAGGTGCTTCGATATCGGAACCCTCACCAACAGAAGCGGACCGATTAGCATTCCTGGTGGATCGACGTGACGGCAGGGCTGATGAGGGAGGAGGCGGTTCTTTCTTCTTTGCCATTAGGAGAAAGGTGAGGTTTTACGTGGATGAATGAAGGTAGGTAACCAGAACGAAGGCCCTCGTTTCCAGAACCCAACAATGGCCGGAGGCAGGGGCGGCTCACGGCGGTTCTGACAGAAAATAAAAAAAAATACGGTGGAGGCTAGAGAGAGTTTTCTCTCACACCTTTAAGTGTGTGTAGCAAAATTTTGCAAATGAGGCATCCTAGGGTTTAGGGTTTAGGGTTTTGGGTTTAGGGTTTCGGGTTAGGGTTTCGGGTTTAGGGTTTCGGGTTTAGGGTTTCGGGTTTCGGGTTTAGGGTTTATGGTTTCGGGTTTCGGGTTTAGGGTTTCGGGTTTATGGTTTCGGGTTTATGGTTTCGGGTTTGGGGTTTGGGGTTTGGGGTTTTAGGGTTTAGGGTTAGGGGTTAGGGGTTAGGGTTTTAGGGGTTAGGGGTTAGGGTTTAGGGGTTAGGGTTTTTTTTTTGGGTAAAGGGCTTTGCCCGGAAAATGTATATTAAAAAAACCGACTGATTACATGACAACGATGGCATACCACCTATGACACCTATCCCGGGTTAGGAAACAGCCTTCCCAACCCCAAAAATCCCTCACATTGAACTGATTATCATCACCCAAACTATACAAAAACGGGTGGAATTGGAGCCTAATCCTAGAGCGGGGAAGCTCTCTAGAACTATCCGAACAAACATACAAATTAGAGAAGGGATAAAGATTCCCCCTTAACCAAAAGCTAGGCACAATATAAAGCCACAAATAATTACATCCGGTTAATCTAAAAAACAACTCATAATGGGTGAAATGATGGACCCAATTCTCCCTTTTCCGGATTACATGGGCGAGGAGAACCCGACCCATCACTTTCCCATACCTTCTTAGCATATCGATGGTACCCAACATAATTAAACGCCCCCACCCAGGCTTCCGGACCACTTTAAATTTGTTCCCTGTCCCTACATTGGACTTCCAACCAAATTGGGCCAAAATAGCCCACAATATGGGCTGGATACTATCCTGATTAACCTCCGGATCCGCCAACCAGCAGTCTACCAAGCTGGGCTTTCTAAAACTGTTGCCCGGCCAAAAAGGGTTATGGTTGATGCCGCATAAGTAAATCCCTTTGATTGTGGTAGAGACGAGACTCCCCTCTGGACCAAGTCTCCTAGCAGCCCACTCGTGCCTCCGGATGAACCTGTCCCAAACCATCCCTTTAAGACCCAAAAACAACCGGTCAGACCCCCTCTCCCCCTTATTACTCTCAATTTTCACCACCTGAATAAGAAAACAAAGGGCCCACCCGATAACTACCCCACTCCTAAATCGCACTAAACAAGACTCTCCCGCGAACTTAAAAATAACCCCCAGCCCACACACACATTTAAAATAAAAATAAGTAAAGTGGACTGTTTATAAAGGAATTTCATTGGAATTTTAGTCTCGCCGAAGTCTTCCCCATCATAAATTAACTCTTTCTTGTCAATCATCCAGAAATCCTCCTTTTTAATTCTCCCAATCACCCTGTCAGGCCAGATTTCACATAGTCATCCCAGCATCCTATAAATCCTTAATAGCATTTGACTTAGGGGAAGGAGATTGCCAGTCAAAACCCATAATATTCCATTTCCGCATAACATTGATAGCAGCTTCAGACTTGGAAATTTGGAGGCTCATAATACGCTTTCTGACCGAGTCAGTGATAATGTTGCATAGGGCGTCGACCGATCTGGACTTGCCTTCATGGAATCTCATATTCCTTTCTTGCCAAACATAATAAACCATAGCACCAAGCGTAATTCTATTAACCACACTCCACAGAGATTTATTATGGGTAAATGAGCTTAATTGAGGTATTAGAACCGGCCAACTCCCAACAAGGCTGTCCCAGGTAGTTAAATTCCCAATAACTGTCCAAATTTGATTAGAATACCCACATTCGAAAAACAAATGCTTATGGCTATCCGGCACAAGGTTACAAAGCGTACACTTAGCTTCCCCTATATTCGACCAATTGTTCACAATATCATTTGTTTTAAGCTTTTCAAGAAGGGCAAGCCAAAGGATGAACACATGACGGGGAATATTTTGAGAGAACCAAACAAGTTTGACCCACGGGACTCTCGGCCCAGAATCCTGGATGTCTTTCCACACTTCCCCAATTTTGAATGGGACTTCAAAGCCCATGCTAGTCCTCCAAATAACCCTATCCAACTGACCCGAATTAACAACGGGCATGGGGAAATCAGAAAGGAAGGGGAATCGAACATTCCAGTCCGGAGGCCATCCCCAACTCCCATTGGCAATTAGATCCTGAACTTTGCTGGAGCCATTAAAATTCCCCTAATTTCGGGCCCGGGCAGGAATAAATTAACAAAGAGGTCCCGCTGGGTGCGAATTATCGAACCAGGTTGAGGTGCTAGCTCCATTACCAATTTTATGGACAATGTGATTCCGAAGTATGTTCCTATGGTCTAGGATTTTCTTCCATCCCCAACAAGTATCATGTTTAGAGCTCACTTACCAGAAATTCCTACCTTTTAGCCGGTTGGTGTGCACCCATTTGACCCATAGAGAATTTTTATTTGAGATAATGTTCCAAGTATGCTTCAAAATTAAAGCCACATTCCAGGTACGAAGGAGCTTAAGGCCGAGACCCCCTTGATCCATAGGCTTACAAACATCCTTCCACTTCACTTTAGCTTTACCCCTTTTCATGATCCCATGGCACCAGAGAAAACCCCTCATAAGTTTTTCAATTTCCTTCGACACCGACATGGGAAGGATAAACACCGAAGACCAATAGACTTGTAACGAATTAAGCACAGAGGATATAAGTTGGAGACGCCCCGCAAAGGAGAGGGATTTGTTTTTCCAGTCCAGGAGTTTAGTCTTGACCTTATCAATTAGCCCCTGGCAATCTTTGTGATACAATCTAGTAGATAGCAGGGGGACCCCGAGGTACCGGACCGGCAAATCCCCAACCCTGAATTGGATCAACGCATTAATTTCCCCCTTCACATCTTGAGGCACATTCCCATAATAGACTGTGGACTTAGGGATACTAGGAATTAGCCCCGAGACTCCTTTGAATTCATCAAGGGCAGCCATGAGAGTGGAAACAGAATTAACGTCACCGTGGCTAAACAGGAACAAATCATCAGGGAAACAAAGATGTGTGAGCTTAACCTCATAGCACCTCCAATGGAATTTAAATCTACCATTTCTTTGAACTGCCCGATTGATCATAAGAGAGAGCACCTCCATCACCATAGTAAACAAATATGGGGATAGAGGGTCTCCTTGGCGAAGACCCCTTTTTCCCTTGAAAAACCCATGTTGGTTCCCATTAATAGAGATGGAGAATGATGGAGTAGTAATACAACACATGATCCAATTTATCATTCTTTGAGGGAAACCAAAGTGAACCATGCATGATCTAAGGAGATCCCATTCAACTGTGTCATAAGCTTTCTGTATGTCAATTTTGAAAGCACACCGAGCCGGGCCCCGGTCCCTATGATAATTTCGCATCAACTCTTGGGTTAGGAGAATGTTATCACTAATCTGACGCCCCGGGATGAAAGCACATTGACACTCATCAATAATACTTAACAGAGCATCCTTTATCCGGTTAGCAATAATTTTACTGATACATTTATAGACAACATTACAGCAGGAGATAGGTCTATAATCAGTAACTTTCTGGGGGAAGTCAGTTTTGGGCACAAGGGCAATGGTAGTAGCATTCACTTCCCGAAGGAGCTTACCATTCCGGAAGAACTCCTTAATGGCTAAACAAATCTCGGGGCCCACAATCGACCATGACGATTTGAAAAATTTGGATGAATAACCATCCGGGCCAGAGGCCCTGCTCTCATCAATGTCGAATAAAGCAGATTTAATTTCCTGGTCAGTCACATCCTGAACCATAGAATCGGCATACTGGGTTGGAATTTTCCTGACAAAGAGAGACTGCGGGTCCATTATAGGCCCAACTTGGGAGGAGTTGCCAAGAACCGAAATGAAGTGGTTAACAAAAGCATCGGTCATTTGGGCCCCCGACACAACCTCACCAGAGTGGTTCCAATCGACTGTATACGGTTCCAATTCTGTTTGCCTTTCACCACTTTGTGGAAGTACTTGGTATTATGATCTCCCTCTTTAAGCCACATAACTTTTGCCTTTTGCATGAGGAAAATCTCTTCATCTCTGGAACCCGCTTTAAAAGCTGTAAGATACTGAAGCTCTTCCTCCCTAAGGACCGGGTCATGGGGGTTTGCCACCATCTCAGATTGAATTTGTTCAAGTTCCCCCTAAAGTTTATGAACCTTCTCAAACAGGTTTCCTTGGGCGAAAGTGAGTTTTCTAAGCGGCTTTTTGAGACGTTTTAACTTAGTGACCACCGAAAACATGGGAATACCAATCACATTGGAGTTCCAGAGCTTCTGGACCAAAGGCATAAATTCCGGTTTCCCAGTAATGAAATTAGCAAACCTAAATGGTTTAGGTGAAGCATTCGGGACTTCAGGAATAGATACCACTATTGGGCTATGATCAGACAACCCAAAAGGCATGAAATCAGCATTTGAATGAGGGAATTTTGTTACAAACCCCTCATTAACAATGCCGTGATCCAACTTTTTAAGAAGCCCATGGGCCCGACCAGGGCTTTTGTTCCAAGTAAACTTCAATCCCGTCATGCATATATCGGTGGCTTCAATATTAGACAAACAGTCCCTAAGCTCAGCCATGCTATTTGAGATATTGGACGACCCAATCGAACGCTCAGATGGGTCAATAATAGCATTAAAATCTCCTACAAGAAGCCAAGGATTATTACCCACCACACTTTTATGAGCCAACAGGGCTTCCCAGCAGGCCCTTCTAGGAATCATTCGGTGATGAGCATAGACAAAAGAACAATAGAAACCTTTACTGCCTTTCACCGAATCAATGAAGCAGTGGATAACCTGAGGATGCCGGTTAATTACCATAAGATTAACAACATTTGGGTCCCAACTGATTATAATTCGGGTACCCCCAGAACAAACAACAGCATTAGAATCCCAAGGTCTTTGGCCGAAAACTTTATCACAAGCAGAGGAAAGATTATGTTTAGCGATGTGAGACTCCAACACACAACAAACAGGATAGACACCCATAGCCAAGTGCTTGATAAGCTGGGATTGCTTAGAAGGGCTGGACATCCCTCTAATGTTCCAAGTAAAGAGTTTTATCCCCATATTAAACCGTAGATATGGACCCGGTACCCGGAAGCACTACCCCTCCTGGCATCCCCTCTTTATTCAAGGATTTAAGGAACAAAGCTGACCCATTCGAATCCGAATTAACATACTCCACACAGGTATTTGGGTCAAGATCCAAGCTTTCCACGAGATGGTGAAAATAGTCCCATTCCCCCGGACTCCAATTTGCTTGGTCCGAGGCTTTGACCGAACCGAACTTTTCCAAACTTTTAGATATAGCAGCTTTTTGGCCATTAGTGATATCAAAATCATAGAAATCATCATCACTGGAATGGTCCTCAATATAGGTAGTCATATCATGCACACGCGAAACATTAAGAGAATTGGGATTGACTTTCAGGATATTTTTAATAGACTCCGCATTCAATTCAAAAAAACCTGATTCATGCATATCACAGTCAATACTTTCAACATTTTTACCTTTATCAAAGTCACACATTTCCACATCCAAAACAGCGAAAGGGTTTGAAGTAGACACCCCCGAGGGTTTGGAACTGCAGCAGTAGGCTGAAAGGAGAAGGCCCGGGTGTTGGGTTGGGTAATAGGTTTCGGGTTAAGGCTGGGTTTGGGGATATTGAGAGTGGGTTTTGGGGAATGAAACCGATTGGGAATGGAGGGCTGGAGGGTGGACGGCATACTTTTTCGATGAGTGCCACTGTTATTCGTGACAGCCTATAAGGCGCTTCTCTTGGGCTTTTGGACAGCAACAAAACGATTATGCAATTCTCCCATCTTCCACTGGATCTTTGGGTCACTACTCGTATTTGGTTAGTCACCTTGATCAACACCAACTGTTTTCGATTCCTCTCCTTTAGGTGGGATAGCTCCCCAGTATTGGGTACGCCTGCCATTTACCTTTAACTTCAGCTTTCTACGTTTCTTAGTGACTACAGTGAAACCTTCATCGTCTGGAGTATTTACATTAGCTGCTGAGTTCAAACCTACTCCTGTATTATTATTCTTATCTTTGGCCTCCTGGGCTGGTCCCTTCGTCTCCTCTTCCGACCGTGGTCTTCGTTTGCACAATTTAAGAGAGTGACCAAACACTTGACAATGTTCACATACTGCTATTTTCCACTGGTAAGAGACATCCATATTAGCTATGCGGGCTGGTCTATGATTGACTTGAGGAAATTCTACTTCCATAACTTCCGACAGATTACTCGCAGCCTTCACATCCACCAGCACCCGAGCATAACCAAGCTTACCCTTTTGTTTTTCACATCTTTCCTTTGTTATTCTATCCATCAACAACGGGTAACCAATCCCACTCAGAACCTTACTTAGACCCCTCCCCGTCTACAATTGTAGGGGGACATTGTGGACAGTAACCCACAGTGGGATCACCGATGGTTCAACTCGTTCAAGACACACTCCAGGTTCCCACTTATTCAGAAACAGTGGGACATTATTGACCATCCAAGGGCCATTCTCTAAGGCTTCATTCAAGCCCTTTTCACTTTTGAACTTGAAATAATAGTACCCTACGGTGCTCTTTGAGATATCATCAAGATCATACGATCTCCACAACCTCCTTAGGCTATCATTTACCAATTTAAAATCCATAGATGTTCCCAAAAAGTAACCATAAAGATGCAATGAAAAAGTAACAACAGAGAATTTTAAATCATCCTGGGATATAATCACTCGCTTACCTCCTGTTGGAGTAATGGATGGTGGAAAGTATTCAAGTCTGGTAGCATCCGACTCATTATTTGCCTTTATCTGTTCCGCGAAGGTAAGGTGACCTGGTTGATTGCTATTCCACATATTTGGGGTGGTATCTGTGCTGGACGGGAACGGGGCACCAACCCTGGTTACAGGGGACTGAACAGAAATTGGGGGGATCTGGGGTTTAGTATCCGGTATCATAGTTTCATCATTGATAATCTGACCCCGGGCCGGAGGGACCGGGATTTCCCTATTCGTATTCATCAAGCAAATGGAAGGACTAACAGGTTCGAGAGTGCCCGTACCTGGAGCTCCCGCAGCAATCTCTGAATCTTGCCCTAGAGGATGAACCGAATTGCTTAAGTCTAGGGCTGGTAGACCATCCGAGGTGTGTAAGCCGAACGGAGATGACCCATCCACCTCTGGAATTGCACTAGACGAAGTCGTTAGGGGTGGGGGGTTTGGGGTTAGGGGTTTGGGGTTTGGGGTTGGGGGTGGGGGGTTTGGGGTGGGGGGTTTGGGGTTTGGGGGTTGGGGTTTGTGGTTTGTGGTTTGGGGTTTGTGGTTGGGGGTTTGGGTTTGGGTTGGGGGTTTGGGTTTGGGGTTTGGGGTTTGGGGTTGGGGTTTTGGGGTTTGGGGTTTGGGGGTTGGGGTTTGGGGTTTGGTGTTTGGGGTTTGGGGTTTCGGGTTCGGGGTTCGGGGTTCGAGTTCGGGGGTTCGGGTTCGGGGGTTCGGGTTTCGGGTTTCGGGGTTCGGGGTTCGGGGTTCGGGGTTAGGGGTTATGGGTTAGGGGTTATGGTTTAGGGTTTAGGGTTTAGGGGTAGGGGTTAGGGTTTAGGGGTTAGGGTTTAGGGTTTATGGTTATGGGTTAGGGGTTAGGGTTTAGGGTTTAGGGGTTAGGGTTAGGGTTTAGGGGTTGGGTTTAGGGTTTATGGTTTTTTTTTTTTTGGATAAAGAGGCATTGCCCCGGAAAATAGAACAACAATAAAAAATACAGACCCGCTCATCCCCCCCCCCTTCCTGGACATTTTACCAAAGGAGGGGAGAATAGCAAAAAAAACAACCCAAGGGACTAGTCAGGCATTCTGACAAGCCCAGTACAAAGCCCAAGAGGGCACCCCCAAACTAAGCTACTAACCCGCACCCTCAATCTCCTAACCACCTCTCTATAAACAATACAATCCCAGATGGTCTCATCCTGCGCATTCTAAAGAAACCATACCCACCCAACTATATTACTAGGCCAAGTAACGTTAGTTGGGGTGGTATCCTTCCCATGAATCCTATGGATTTAATCTCTAAACATACAAACCGAGCCTAAAAAAGGCAGACGGTTACAAAAACTGTTACAAGATAATTTAAACATACATTTTTTACTAATTTTAAGACAACACAAAATATTACAATTGTCAACATTTAACCCACATTTTGGGCCTTTGAAATGGGCAGTACACCTGGGCCACGTCTGATTCTTCAACGTGAAGTAGCCTTTCGGCTGCTGGGCCACCAGAATAGCCCACCAACAGCCCCAAAACATCAAAACCTTACTGGGCCTTTTTTGACTGCCCCAATTAATAGCCAAGTTCCCATATATCATATTCTCCACCCAGCTTCCTACGAATTTTTTCCATCTATTTTCACGATGCACCATGTACCGAATTGGGACCAAAAACCCATCCGAGAGAACCAAATCATAAAGCCCACTAAAATTTTTAACATCCCCCCGGTAACAGTATATCTCCCGCAAATTCCATCAAATATCAAAACAAAATAATGGCCAAAAACGAGTAAAAAATTGCTAACCACCAAACAAACCACCCGGTACCCGAAGAACGCGAGGGGCTTACCAATCATTTAGACAATTGAGTAGTGGTAGGAATTGGCACCTTCGGCATTCCTACCTTCGTTTGAGCAGCAAAAAACTGGGCAGTCCCGTTCTCATTATCCGATTCAACATCTTCAATACAGTAGTCATAGTCTAGGCCTAAAACTTTCACCTGATCCTCGAAAAACTCATGCTCCCCTTGCTCCCACATGTCCATATCAACAGACCGGACAGCTTGAGCAGGACCACTGAGCCGGCTAGTGATCGCCATTTTCTGAGCATTGGAGATCCCATAATCTTTTCCTTCAATGTCCTCTCTAATCGGATGAGCCGAGGTCGCCTCATGACCCAAAGGCTGCTGTGGTTCCTTAGGGGGGGTCATAATAGAATTAGGGAGGATGCGGACTCCCTCTCGAAATTCTCTATTCACCTGGCACACCGGCAAGTGACCAGGAGGTAACTCTTGTGCCCCACACTTTAGTTGGCTAGGCTGACCAACCATGATATTACCATCAATTGACCGGGTCATATCCAACTCCATACCATCTTCCACACTCTGATCCGGAGGGTACAAATCATCTTGAACCTCAATCACTTTATTAAACTTAATGGAGTTGGGTATATCTAACACCGCAAACCGATTAGAAGTGTCAACATCTACGGAGTTGGGGTGACTAGCCTTTTTAGTGCTCGGTTGATGTTGGTTCTTACCTCCCCTGTCACCTTGAACTGCTCTAGTGAAGTTAAAACCCGAAGATCCTTTCTTGGTATTATTAGAGATCCCTGTTGGAGGCTTGATAACACTTTGCAAAATGGCTGCCTGGTTAACAAGAGGGGCCTTACCCAACTGATTCACATTCTGAGCTGCAGGGACATGCCTACCAATGGGTCTCACATGGTCAACTTGTTGAACAGTAGCTTTGATTTTAACCGGTTTCTTCTTCCTTCCCTGCACTTTAATGGGGCCCAGCTTCTTTCTTCTGGTGACCTCAGTAAACCCGTCTTTGTCAACAATCGGAGCTATGGTTCTAATCACTGCTGGGGTGGTATTTAACCCAGCCGTAGCTGTCTCTAGACCCGGAATAGGGGGTGGTTTCAAAGGCTGAGAACAGGCCACCTGCTCCATGGCTTTCGGCCTATGATTGCATTGGTGGAGAGTGTGACCAAAAGTAACACAATGACTGCAGAGGGGAGGTTTCCACTGGTATGACACCGGGAGATTAGTAACCCGACTCGGGTAATGATTCACAGCCGGGTACACCACTTCCAACTCGGCAGGGAGATTGCTGCAGGCCTTAACCTCCACTAGCATTCTGGCAAAACCCATCTTCCCCGATTGATTTGCACATCTATGCAACGTCAATTTGTCCATCAAGAGAGGGTTACCCATTCCGCTCATAAGTTTGCGTATACCATTTTTGGTCCACAAATCTAAGGGAACATTATGAACCGTGACACATAAAGGGATAACATTCATCTCAATTTTTTCAAGGCATCGACCCGGCTCCCATTTGTTTAGGAATATAGGAATGTTATTGATCAACCAGGGGCCATTTTCAAGAACTTGATTCATTCCCGCCTCACTTTTGAACTTAAAATAGTAGAACCCTGCTGGACTTTTGGTTATCTCATCCAAGTCATACAAGTTCCATAGTCTATGAAGGCACCGGCTAACCACCCTGTAATCCATAGAAGTACCAAGAAAATAACCATACAAATGGAGCGAATACACCTGAGCCGATAGCTTTAAATCATCCTGTGATATGAGTATACGGTAGCCACCTTCAGGGGATATCGAGGGGGGGAAATATTCGAGTTTGAGACCTGAAATCTCATTGCTTTTCTTGATTTTTTCTGCAAACGATTCAAAGCCAGAAACGGGGGAAGTCCAAACTGAGTTGGCCGCATGTTGGTTATCCCGATTAGAATTTAATTCACTCTTCTTAGGGGCCGAGTCATTACCCTGAATCCCACCCAATAAATTGTAATGACCCTTACTAGCATCCCAAACGATTGATTGGATGTCATTGCTATCTTTACGAGGAGAAACCATACCGTAATTGGCTTCTGAGACCTGGAAATTTTCAGGGCTAGTAGAGTGCTTCGACCCGTCCATCTCGGTATCCATCACAGTAGCTTCACCGGTAGGAGGGATACTAGTAGACCCGTCATCAGTTTGACCTTCTACTAGGTGGTTTAAACCCAGAAAAACTGAGCTTTCCTCACCCTTCCGCCGGACCCCCGATGCCGACGTCCCCTGAATAAATTCGTTCACTTTAAGCTCCGAAAGCAAGGGGGAATACTTGTTCTGGTCTTTCTCCTTCCGATTAAACCCTTTTCCCTTACCTCTTATCGCACCACTGCCTTTATTGCTACCGTAAGGGGAAAATCGACGCGATGAGGAGCCGTTCTTCGAAATGGGGGGGACCGAGCCCTGGATGCTAACCACAAAATTGGTTGAGATCTCCGGGTTCTTTGGAGTCGGCGTTGTTTGAGCTGCGATTTTTCCCCTCGAAACTCCTCCTCCATCGGAGGAACATCCCGATTCAGGAGGGAGGCAAGTCTCCGCTAAAGATTTAGGCTCGGTCGGGTGTTTTGTGGGGGAGGTGATACCCCCGGAAGGATTCATTTGGCCGTGAAAATCAAAGAAAGGGAATCGGGAGAGGGAAGACGGCAAAACAAATCGTCGTATAGAGAGAAAGAGGTTAGAGAGTGGTTAGATAGAAGTTAGAGAGAGAAAGAAATCACACAAATGAAAATCCATAGGGTTTAGGATTTAGGGTTTAAGTTTTTTTTTTTTTTTTTTTTTGGATAAAGAGGCATAGCCCCGGAAAATAGAACAAGAAATAAATAATACAGAACCGCTCAACCACCTCACCCTGGACATTTTACCAAAGGAGAGGCGGACAGCAAACAAAGAACCCAAAAAGGACTAGTCAGGGACACCGGCCAGTCTCATACAAAACCCGCAAGGGCCACCCATCACAAGCCTAACTAGAGGAAACCATACCAAACCAACTAGTTTACTAAACTTAGTAAAATTAGTTGGGTTAGTATCCTTACCACACCCTACCTCCCTAAAAAACCCCACAATACAAACCGAGCCAGAGGGCCACCGGTCGCAAAAACCGTTACACAGAAAATTAAAATTACACACCATACTAGAATTAATACAATTTAAATTAGACTTAATAGAAAACCCACAAGAGGGGCCTTCAAACTTGGACTTAATGGCAGCAGTAGTCATCGTGACAGGGGACCAATAAAGAGTCGGCCAACAAACCATGAATCCGTACAAATGGGCCTTCGTGCACCTCCAACAAAACAGGCCCAACAAGTCTATTATCCCAAACAGACAAGAGACAACCGTAGTGGGCCACCAGACAAACCCAATAAGGGCCATGGGCCTTAAATACTTAGAAGTGGGCTTGTGATTATCTCTAGGATAAGGCCCAGTACTCAAGATGGAATCCCGAAAACTAATCTCCCTAGCGGTCCAATGTTCCTCGATGCACTGATATCCGTAAGTGGCCCATCTAAAAAGCCAAATTAACCAAAAAATAGGGCCCACGATAATAATAACAATCCAAGGTCTGCTATCAGTAAAGCCCCCGTAAATTAACTCGCCATAAACAATAAAATTCGGCAGTTTAGGAACCGTATTCCAAACACAAAAAACTAATTTGGCATTAACTTCAGCCACCCGAGCCATTGTCCAACCAAGCCAACCTTGATATATCTTGCAGGGAACTTTCCCCCCACCATTAAAGAGCAAAATAAAATAGTGACCAAAAACTAATAATAAACAGGAGATAACAAACCACACCACACCGAACCCAAAACAGGAAACGGGCTTACTAACCATTAAGACGGACGGGATGGTGTAGGAAGCGGCACCTTGGGCATTCCCACCTTCATTTGGGCTGCAAAAAACTGAGCAGTCCCGTTTTCATCATCTGAATCGACATCTTCGATGCAATAGTCATAGTCAAGACCCATGGCTTTAACTTGGTCCTCAAAAAACTCATGTTCACCCTGCTCCCACCCATCCATATCAGTGGCCCTGACAGCTTTAGAGGGCCCACATAGGCGGCTAGTGATAGCCATTTTCTGGCTGTTAGAGATCCCGTAATCCTTAATTTCCCTTTCCATAAGGACCGAAGAATCAAGAGATTGGTCGTTTTCCCGCGCAGCCTGAACAGGCACATTAGTGACAGCATTAATAGAGTTTTGTACCAGCTTTGGGGGGGACAAGATAGAAGATGGAAAAATCCGGACACCCTCGATGTGCTTCCGGTTCAATTGGCAAAACACACTTTCACTAGCCAAACTTTGATCCCCTGGCCGCTTTTGATTAGCCTGGCATTCCACGATTTGACCATCCTTTGACCGGATCATATCCAAGTCCATACCATCTTCCAAGCTTTGATCCGGAGGGTACAAATCATCTTGGACCGCAATCAGTTTTTTACATTTAATGGAGTTGGGTATATCTAAAACCGAAAACCGGTTTGCAGTGTCAATATCTATGGACTTAGGCGGGGTAGTAAACTTAGTGCTCGGATGCTGCTGGTTCTTTCCTCTCATATCACCTTGGACAGCTCTAGTAAAATTAAATCCCGAAGTCACTTTCTTGGTGGCATTTGCGACCACTGATGGGGGCTTGAGAACTCCCTGCTTATTAGCAACTTGCTTAGCTTGAGGGACCTTACCCAACTGATTTTCATTCAGACCTGCAGGCGCTTGTCTACCAATGGGTCGAACATGGTCAAACTGCTGAGAAACAACTTTTACTCTGACCGGCTTCTTTTTTTTTCCTTGCACTTTAATGGGGCCCATCTTCTTTCGTCTGGTGACTGTGGTAAACCCATCTTCATCCATATTCGGAACTCTTGGTTTTGTCACTGCTGGGGTGGAAGCTAATCCAACAGGGGCTGTCACTAAAGCTGGGCTAGGGGTAGAAACCAAGGGATGGTCACTCTCCACTTCCTCCATAGGTTTAGGATTGATTTTGCATTGCTGAATAGTGTGACCGAAAGTCACATAGTGATTACAAAGGGGGGTTTCCACTGGTACGACACCTGGAGTTTAGTAACCCGACTCGGGAACAGGTTCACAGCCGGGTAAACAACCTCCAACACAGCAGGGAGTTTACTGCTGGCCTTAACATCCACGAGCATCCGGGCATAACCCATCTTGCCCGTTTGATTTGCACATCTATGTAACGTCAATTTATCCATCAAGAGAGGATTACCCATTCCGCTCATCAGTTTACAAATCCCAGTTTTGGTCCACAAATCTAATGGAATGTTATGAACCGTGACCCATAATGGGATAACATTCATCTCAATTTTCTCAAGGCATCGACCCGGTTCCCATTTATTTAGGAATATAGGGATGTTATTAATCAACCAGGGACCATTTTCAAGCACTTGATTCATGCCCGCCTCACTTTTGAACTTAAAATAGTAAAACCCTGCTGGACTTTTTGTTATCTCATCCAAGTCATACAAATTCCATAATCTATGGAGGCACCGACTAACCACCCTGTAATCCATAGACGTGCCAAGGAAATAACCATACAAATGGAGCGAATATACCTGAGCCGAGAGCTTTAAGTCTTCCTGTGTTATGTGTATTCGGCAGCCACCATCAGGGGATATCGAGGGGGAAAATATTCGAGCTTGAGACCTATAATCTCGTTGCTTTTCTTGATTTTTTCAGCAAATGATTCTAGGCCAGCAGCGGGGGAGTTCCAAACAGAATTAGCCATTTGGAGGGTATCCGGCTGGGTGTTCCGATCACACTCCTTAGTGACCATATCATTTCCCTGAATTCTACCCGATACATTGTAGTGTCCATTATTGGAGTCCCAAAAGATCGATTGAATATCATTGCTATCTTTACGAGGAGAGAACATACCATAGTTGTTTTCAGAGACCTGAATATTAGCAGGGCTAGAAGGATGTTTTAATCCTTCCATCTCGGTATCCATTATAGTAGCTTCACCGACAGGTGATTGACTAGAAAGCCCATCATCAGTGGCAACTAATTCGGAGGGGTTCACTTCGAGTGCGACTGAGATGTCCCCACCCTTCCGCCGGTCCCCTATCGCCGTAGTCTCCTGGACAAAATCGTTCACCCTAAGCTCCGAAAGCATGGGGGAATACTTTTTCTGGCCTATCACCTTCCGATTAGCCCCTTTCCCCTTACCTCTTAAAGCACCAAAGCCACTTGTACTTCCATACGGAGAGAAACGGCGCTTAGAGAAGCTGTTTCTCGAAAGGGGAGGGCCAGAGCCCTGGTTACTAACCTCAAAACTGGTCGGAATCTCCAAAATCTTTGGAAGCGACGTTTTTTGGACCTCGAATTGACCCCTCGAACCACCTCCTCCATCGGAAGAAAAACCCGGAACAGGGGGGAGATGTCTCCACGCGATTAGGGCTCACAATCGATGAATTGAGAGAGCCAGGGGCTGGAGATGACGAAGAAGGGTTAGGGTCTGGCAGGATTGGAGGTTTTGGCGGAGGAGAAGGGGGGAGACCCCGCCCTTTGATGGATTCATGTGCGGCAGATGAAAAAAACCAGTTGGAAGAGATGAAAACGGCTAGAGAGAAATCTTAGAGTGAGAAAGTAGAGAGAGAAAAAAATTGAGCAGATGAAAAACCATTAGGGTTTAGGGTTAGGGGTTAGGGGGTAGGGGTTAGGGTTTAGGGTTTAGGGTTTAGGGGTTAGGGTTTATGGGTTTAGGGTTTAGGGGTTAGGGTGTAGGGGTTAGGGTTTAGGGGTTTAGGGTTTAGGGGTTTAGGGTTATGGGTTTGGGTTTAGGGGTTTGGGGTTTAGGGGTTTGGGTTTAGGGTTTAGGGTTTAGGGTTTAGGGTTTTAGGATTTTAGGTTTTAGGGTTTAGGGTTTAGGTTTAGGTTTAGGGTTAGGGTTTATGGTTTAGGGTTTAGGGTTTTTTTTAGGAAAAGGGCAATGCCTTAGGTAAATATTTTATTAAAAAGAATGATGATTACATACTAAGTGCATCCCCCCCTCCTAGGTCTTGTACCGTGGAGAGAGGAACCACAACATACGAAAAGCAAACAAAAACCAAACAAACACACTACTAGAAATCAAATCTATCTATTATGCGTTGCTATGAGTTGACTTGTACCATCCATTTCAGACTCCACCTCCTCACTAGCATCCTCTTGACCATCCATATTGAGTTCATCATCACTCAAATGCTGTAAACCATCAAACCTGTTAGTGACACTTGTCGGTTTAACGCTCAGACCACTACCACCAGGCTTAAGTGGCGGGAAGTCCAACACATGAAAATTAGGCGTTTTAGTTTATTGGGCCTGGGGCCGAGTTGCTTGAGCCGAGTGGGCCGAGGAACGACTATTCCCGAGCGCGTCCGGACCCGCCCCATTGGGCCGAGACTGTCTAGATGGGCCAGGAACCTCATGACGGACCTGTTGCCGAGAAGAGCTTGGGCCAACCGGTTGGGCTTGTCCTTGCGAACCAATACCCCCTCCTTTGGGCTTCCTAGAAGTATGTCCTCCAACCCGAATTCCTTTACCAAACTTTTTCTTTTTGTTCTTTACAACCGTGAATCCATCATCATCAACATTTCCATCTTTTTTGTTTTCGACAATAGGTTCAATATTAACAACTTTGTCACCATCCACACCCAAATTTTCTTGAATGACAACCCCTTTAGCTGACAACTCATGCTCTTTTTTGTCATGACTGAAAACACCACACGTAGAACAACAAGGGGGTTTCCACCTATAAGATAACTCAAGATAGGTAGTCTTACCTTGTATTGGTCCGCGAGATGGGAATGTAACTTTAACCCGGTCCGGTAAACCATTCGTAGCAAACGCATCAACAAGCACCCTAGCATAATTCATTGGACCTTCTTTTTTTTCACATCTTTCATAAGTAGCGTGATCAAGCATAAGAGGCTTACCCACACAACTTATGATTTGCCCAATATTACCTCCATTCCAAAGGCAAAGTGGGAGATCCATTATGGCAACCCAAACCGGAACCGACTTTGGATTCGGTTTTGTTATAACCGTATCCGGTTCCCACACTTGTAGAACTAGTGGGATATTTTCCACCAACCAAGGATTCCTCTCTAGCACTTGGATCATTCCCTCTTCCGTATCAAACTTAAAGAAATAAAACCCTCCCTTTTTTACATGAATAGATTTAAGACCATATTTATGCCACATTTTAATTAAGTTCTCCCTGACAACATAAAATGGCAAATTACCTCCAATAAAGTATCCATATAGTTGCACGTGGTGAGCTTCCACACTCTTGGCCATAAAATGAGCATCAAGAGTAACAATAAGTTCACCCGTATCATCCAAACTAGGCGGATGGTAAAGTAACCGCGTTTCTCCATCCTCAACCCCTTCCCCATTCACCAACTTTTGAAATAAGGATTTATTCCAAAACTTGGTACCCCTAATCGGGTCAAACTCGGGAGTGTGATCATCTAAATTCAGAATCGCAGTATAATCAAACGGGTGGAAGTGTACCTTCTTCTTACCCACCTTTTTGCCTCCAATTATACCCACATTATGCACCCCCTTCTCATGCGCATGCATGTCCACACCTTCACTCGAGTCTAGACCCACATTCACTTCCTCCACTGATGACACATGCACAGGTCCCACACTTTCCTGCACCATATCAGTACCATTGTTCAACCCCAAAGCAACCCCATCAATCGTCGAAGCTACTGTAGCACCATCATCATCGGCATGCATGTTCCCATGCAAAGTCTCCACCGAGACCTCCTGATCCGCAGCCACTTCATGGGGTTGCATGGGCAATTCCCCTCCCTCCATGCACATATTCTCATCAGTGTGAGACTCAATTTCCAGCTCCATCGTATCATGCACAGGTAACAAGTTGGTACCTTCAACATCCTTCGTCAATGTGGGTTTAGGCAAACCCACTTCCACCCCATGCATACTCATATCCTGTGATAGACCCGTTTGAGCCATTCGACCCTGACCAGACTCGCCACTCGGTGGGTCTCGCGGCTTAAACACCGACGTCGGATAAGTGCGTCCTAACATAGCTTTGAATTCCGGCGAAAACAAAGGCATAGCCGGTTGGGTTGAGCCCATCCCAAACCCATCTAACTCCTCCGAATAACCCGAACCCACATTAGATTGAACCCCAGGAGATCCAGATGAGTCTAAAGGAGACATTCCGGCCAAAGAAGCAGTTCCGGCAGAGGTCGATTTTCCGGCAGGATAAAAATCTGCAGAATCCAGATTTTCTGCAGGAAAAAATCCTTCAATACCATACGACTTTTTTGCAGAATCGTTAGCTTTATCCATACCCGCATCCTGTTCTGAATCATTTAGCGATACCGTAACACTCGGGATTGTAGAATTTTCTTTGTTGGTATTACAAACCTTAATAGGAAGCACCAAAGATGGAGGCTGTGGAGACCTAATCGGACCTTTCTGAGATTCTCCGAGCCCCACAGACGGCAGCGCAGGAGCCTCGACCTCTTCCCCTTCAGTAGAGGCCGATTTAGCAGTACCCTTTGCTGACCGCCGAGACGGCAGGGCTGATGGTGGCTGATCATTCTTCCTCGGCATGAAAGCAGCGAAAAAAAGGCTAGATGATGAGAGGGAGGAGAATAAACATGAGGGTGTATCGTGAATCCAGTCACCCCCAAGCCAACCGGTGAAGAAGAGATGAACGGGAGAAGGCGGAGATGCGGTATGATGGTGGAGGACGGCTGGAATCGGGAAAAGGGTTTGAGAGAGTTTTCTCTCACACCCTTAAGTGTGTGTAGCGCTATTTTGACAAATGACAAACTTTAGGGTTTAGGGTTTAGGGTTTTTTTTTTTGAGAAAGGGGACGGTACACCAGGCAAATATTATTAAAGTAAAAAATAAAGATACAGAGAAAGGAAATCTAGCAGCCAACAAAGGGACAAAACCCATGAGTTAGAAACCCACCAGACTTCGTAAAAAACCCGGTCTCACCAAATTAGGTGATTCCTTCCATTAGTTCTAACCACAAAAACCAGTCTATACCAAACCTATAAATCAAATACCTACCTAAATAACCATAAGAACAAAATAAAGGTCTATCAAAAGCATTAGGACAATAGGAAGTATTCTCTGCTCCATGATACTTGAACTTTGAAGTCAGCCTCAGGTTGTGCTCTTTTGCCGCTCCTGTCTTTGTGATCTCAATCCCATTAATACGGGTACTAGGAAGATGTTTACCTCTAGTACTCTGGTGTCTTATATCACTATCCCACCACTGGTATTGAAGTTTTTTGTTTCCCATGTAAGTATAGAGAAATTCCAGTAGTACAATTTCCAGGTGCTATAATTTTGAGTTCCTGTAGTATTTCGGTTTCTGGATTTGTTCCTTATCCTTTTTGCCCTTTGAATCCACTCGCTTTTTTCTCGAAAAATCTTCCCAACCTGAGGTCTCTTTCTTCGATCCTGCCAATAACACAAAAGCCATATGTCCCAACCCCAAACCCAGAAGGTCCTTAGAGTACAGAAAACCTCCACCCCCTATTATGGTTTCCATCCTAGCATCTCTCTTGATGGTGGTAGCTCGTGTGTTTGGTGTACCATTTCCCCCCATCCCTGGCCTTTCAAACCATAATAGGCCCAACCCCGAAAGATGATACCCCAGATAACACTCACCCTCTTCACTCGGCAAAGGAGTGCATCGTGTGAAAAGTGTACCAACCCCATCCCTAGTCCAAGTAAACCCCGACGTAGACTGCATGCACATGGCTCTCCCCATGCAAGTCTCGTTTATGCTCACCCAAGGACTAGGGGTCCCATCTTTCCCCTTCTCCATCCCAGTTAAGTTAGCAAACCTCACCCAACTCTTGAAATCACAGGTGTAATGTGTGCATGGTGTGCCAACCCAACGTCCCATTCTCCCCGACAAACATAACTGGGCCAACCCAATCCCACCCAAAAGACCCGTGGCAGTTGACCAGATCGACGGAAACAGCATGCACTCACAACTCGATTTAGTGGTGCCCTGTGTGCTCTGTGTACCAACCCCCCTCCCTAATCCCGTTGAAGATAGGGGCATGCATGCCTCACGCCTCATGCATAGCCCACTCTTGAAAAACTCCATAAGCCACCTGCAGAAAAATAAGGTTAGCATAATCACCGTGACCCAGCCGGTCCATTTATTATCACTTTCCTTTCCATAATTAGTGGTGCTTGGCACCCCCATAGCGTATACGAGAATGTAAGTAATATGATGATGAATTTCTTTGTCATGGATTCTCATGTGGTTCAGCAGATTGTTATCCCCCGCAGTGCAAACAAGGCTCCCTCGAGTGGCAATCCCGGCTTCTATACTACTCAAATGAGTATTTTCCCCACTGCAAACTTCAGAACTCATTGAACGTGCTTTGTCTTGATACAACTAATACCCTTTTGGAGTCCCCATATTCGAGCCATCTCTTCATTCATAGGAGTATTCTTGAGATTCAAACCTTTCAGCCTATTACTCACCATCTCCTTTATGAGTTTAAAGATAATATCCACATGTCTTCCCTCACCCTGAAATAGTCGTATGTTTCGTTCCTGCCAGATGTGGTAGATCGTAGCACCAAACAGTAGTCTCCATATTATGCTACCTATCGATTTGTTACTCGGAAGAGAGCTTAGGTGGGTAATGCACTCCTGCCAACCCGACGGAGGGTCATGAAATTCAGCCAAATTACATATTTTTTTCCATAGCTTGCTAGTGAAATCACATTTAAAGAAAAGGTGGCCATGGCTATCAAGTTGATTTTTGCAGAAGCTACAAGATATGTCAACCTCAGCAGACCATCTTGCCATTCTATCCTGTGTGTGCAGTCTTTCTCTTATAGCTAGCCAACATATGAAAGCATGCCTGGGATACATTGACTAAACCAAACCAATTTATGCCATGGGACATGCTGGTGGATGACTCGAATGTCATTGTACGCATTCTTCGTACTAAATTCTTCAAGTTTGCCGTCCCTAGTTTTCCAGTGTATTCTATCAGGTTTGCCAAGATTAATGCTTGGGGGTTGCTGGTCCCATAGAAATGGGAACATTCGATGCCATGCAGTTGGCCAGGCCCAACGACCATTCTCAATGATCTCATTGACTTTGCTTTCAGTTTGCAAACCCGCTGCAATGATCTCCCGTTTTGAAATAATGTCACCTAGTGGGCTGTGAATGTGCCAATGATCATACCATATAGATGTTCCTTCTCCATTACCAATGAGAGTTATAGCAGACTTTATAATCAAGCTCCTCATGTTAAGAATATTTCGCCAACTCCAGCTATCCCCATCCTTTATTCTAATGTCCCAGAAGGATCTACTCTTTACCTTGTGAATATGGACCCACCTGACCCAAATTGAATCTTGTTTCGTGATTATGTGCCAGATGTGTTTTGCCATGAGGGCGTTGTTGCGGGCTTTCAAAGATTTAATGCCCAATCCACCTTCTATTTTTGGTATACACACTTCCTCCCATCTTACTTTGGCCTGACCCTTTAATGGATCCTTTTGGCACCATAGGAACCGGCGTATAACAGCCTCGATTTCATCAATAACGTTGGATGGGAGAGTGAAGAGAGAGGCCCAGTATACTTGGAGCAAAGACAAGACAGAGTTTATCAGCTGGAGCCTGCCTGCAAATGAGAGGGAACTGTTTTTTCAATCGTGGACTTTAGCTTTAACCTTTTCAATTAGACACATGCAATCCTTCTTGTAAAGTCTTTTAGACAACAGTGGGACCCCTAGATACTTGACTGGCAACACCCTAAACGGGATGATGTTTTTAATAGCCGTTTGCATAATGGGTCGGACGTTTCCCATATACATTGTACTTTTGTTCATGTTTGGGACAAGACCCGAAACTCCACTAAATTCCTCCAATGCATTACGTAAAATGCTCACTGACGTAGGGTCCGCGTTAGAGAACATAAGTAAATCATCTGCAAAGCAAACATGTGTGATCTCCTAAGCTTCACATCCCTTATGATAGGTAAACTCCCCACTCTGGGTTATGTGTTTCCGGATCATTAAGTTGAGAACCTCCATTACAAGAGTAAAAAGATATAGAGAGATTGGATCTCCCTGCCGTAGGCCCCTTTCCCCCTTAAAGAATCCATACACATCACCGTTCACATTCAGAGAATACGAGGCCGTAGTAAGACATTTCATTATCCAATATCTCAAACGAGGATGAAAACCAAAGTGGTGAAGGCATTGGTCCAGAAACTGATGGTCCACAGTATCATATGCTTTTTGTAGGTCAATCTTCAACGCCACACTGGCCACGCCTCTATTTCTGTGGTAGTTCCTAACTAGTTGCTGGGTGAGGAGAATGTTATCACTAATCAGTCTACCTGGAACAAAAGCGCTTTGGCATTCATCAACTATGATCTTCAGCCCATCCTTCACCCTTTCACATAAAACTTTAGAGATACATTTATATATAACATTACAGCAGGATATGGGCCGAAATTCAGCAACATTATTGGGGTTAGCTTTTTTTGGGATCAAGGAAATGACTGCATGGTTTATCTGTTTAAGGAGCAGGCCATTAGAGAAAAATTCTTGAATAGCTTCACAAACATCCTCTCCGATGACAGTCCATGCAGATTTGAAGAACCTCGCAGTATACCCATCCGGGCCAGGTGCCTTTTCATCCTCTATACCAAACATGGCAGCTTTTATCTCCTCCTTTGTGACATCATTTACCATATTATCCTCAATGGTAGGTGGGAGTTTATTTGTGAACAATGAATGAGGCTGTTGAATGGCATTAAGCACTGCCTTGGTTCCCATCATATTTTTATAAAACTTGACAAACTGATCTCCTACTTTCTCACCATGAAAATATTTCCCTTCCATGTCAGCTATAACACTGATTCTGTTCCTTTGCCTAGCACCCTTAACCACATTATGAAAGTATTTAGTATTACTATCCCCCTCCCGAAGCCAAGTGATTTTAGCCTTTTGTTTCAAAAGAAGATCTTCATCTAACGAGGCTTGTTTAAATGCTTCAACATATACCTTTTCCTCCTCAAGAAGGTTAACGTTACCCGGATCATTGGCAACTTCCACTTGGATAGCTTCCAATTCTTTTCTCAAGCCAGTCACTCAGCTCGAAGGCTCACCATGCATCAATCCAAATTGTCGTAAGTGTTTTTTTAGCATCTGGAGCTTTTTCGTCACTTTGTACATTTTGCAACCAGTGATATTCATGCTCCATTCTTTCCTAACCAAGTCAAGGAACCCCGGTTTACGGGTGAGGTAATTCATAAATTTAAAAGGGCGCTGTTTCCACTTTCTTTTAATCGTCGGGAGTTTTATGAGGGCTGGTGAATGGTCCGACGTCCCAAAGGGTAGGAATTCAACCAAGGTATCATTGTAGCATTGACTGAAGTGGCAATTCGCCATAACTCTATCCAACTTTTTCATGAGTCCGAGCGGGTTGCCCGGGGATTTATTCCACGTAAACTTTAGTCCCATGCTTTGAATATCCGAGATGCCCGAAGCAATGCAACAGTCATTTAGATCCACCATTGCAGGAGTAAAGGATGATCCCCCAGCTGAGGTTTCAGCACAGTTACGGACTGCATTGAAGTCACCTGCCAGGACCCAAGGCTCATTGTGAACAACACCTTGAAATCTTTCAATATCCACCCATAAAGCTTTCCGTTTCGCTGCTCGAACATGGCCATACACGAAGGAGCAGTAGAAGGATTTCTGGCCCGAGGTTGGCTTTACCAGGCAGTGAATAATTTGGTCAGTTTGCTCTATTATCACAATGTCAACATGTCGGGGGTCCCACCCTACAATGATCCTAGTCCACTTGTCACAATACGCCGAGTTAGATGTCCATTCCCAGTTTTTGAAAACCTTGTTACAAACCTCCTTAAGTTTCGATAGCTTAAGATGAGATTCCAGAATTCCACATACATTTGCATTAGTGCTATTCATAATATGCTGGAGATAATCTTGATGGCTACGGCTATTCAGGCCCCTGACGTTCCAAGATAACAATTTAAACTCCATTAATTCTTATAAGTCTCGTTAGATAATCCCGCTTCCATACCCTGGTTTTCCACGTACAGGTTGATTGGGGGGGTGCCCTTTGTCAAGTAACATGGGGTCCGATAAGCCTTCCTTTTCTGGTTCCGCCTCTGTTATTACCTCCCAGTATCCATAATGTTTACATGATCGGAGCTTGTTGAAAGTGGCTGGTCCCATGCAGCAGCTCTATATCCATCCCCAAAGTCATGCAGATTACAAAGAAGGCGAAAATATTCTTTTTGTCTTGTAGACCAGCTCGAGAGGATATTAGATAGGGGGACAAGTCTCTCCTGGACGTACATCTTGGCTTCAAACCTTTGGGACTGATTCACTAGCTCGTTATACTGTGTATTTAGAATTCTTTCCTGCTTCTTGATCCAACCGGCATTCATATTACTATCTATGCCTTCTTTGTTGCTTTCCTGGACACCGACAATAGCTCCCTCATCTAACTCCTTCCCCTCATCATCCAGAAGAATGAACCTGTTTGCCGTTTCTACAACTGAAGTAGACGAATTCCTGGGTTTGTTATGAATAGCCTTGACTGAGTTTTTGGGATCAATTTCCATAGCACCCGAATGCATGCCTCCAATACCTTCATCACTGTTCTGGCCAGTTTGTTCCTTATCCTGTGCTTCCTTCAGTACTGTTTGATTATTTTGCATCCCACTTCCTGCCCCATTATCTTGTGTTGCTATAGTATCAGGCCCTCCCCTGTTAACTATGTTCCACTGGTGGACTGGCACACTTTTGTTTTGGTTTACCTGGTACCTTTCCCTTTGGATCTGACCCATACCTGACCCATGTGGTTTTGTTCCTCCTTTCCTTCTTGTAACAACCGTAAACCCATCTTCTTCTTCAACCATACTGCGTATAATATTTGGAGTTTTCCCTTTATGTTTCATTTTTTCAGCATCCGCTTCAAGATCACATTTTTCCTCTGCTGTGAGTGGTCTTTTACGGCAATGTTTAAAAGGATGGCCAAAAACTTTTCAGAAATCACACCTAGGAGGGACATTTTGGTAGTCCACTTCTATGGTTAAGCATTTTTCTTCAACCCCATCGACACCTTGATACCAAACTTTCACATTCTTTTCCAATTCAGTTTCAACCTTTAATTCCACTAATACTCTTGCATAACCTCCTGCCTCTTTCCTATGGGAACATTTATGCTTGGTAACTTTATCAAAGGTGACTGGGTTGCCAATGCAGCTAACTGCCCGGCATATGCATTCAGTATTCCATAGGTCTAGAGGCCGGTTTTTAAGAATCATCCAAATAGGGACAGACTTTGGGGCAATTTTCATCATACTTGTTCCTGCCTTCCATTTCTCCAGGCAAAGAGGGATGTTGGCAACCATCCAGGGACCTAGTTCCAGCACTTTGTTCATTTCAGATGTGTCTCGAAACTTAAATAGAAAGACTCCTGCACCATTAGTAGATATATCAATTAACCCATAACAATTCCACATTTTAAAGAGGTTAAACCTGACAAATTGGATAGACGGGTCCGATCCAATAAAGTATCCATAGAGCACGTTTTTGAATTCTTCCTTAGCTTGAATAATATACTTCGGGTCAATAACAGCCATCCTTATTCCTTCTTTAGTAATGGTTGGCGGGTAGAATTGTATCTTTTCCTGGGAACTCCCTTTATCGGCTACCCCTGTCAACATGTTAGCATAGGAGACTCCCATGGGATTATCCACGGCTAGGTTCTCCTGCATACTTTTAGCTCTAGACTCTATCATATTTTCATCAATGCTAACTTCCCCAAGTTCATTAACTTTAGCAGAAAACTTGGTAACCTTTTGCCTAGACATGTTCAATATAGAGGTAACAAGTATAGAATTGTCATCAGTTTTAGTTATGTTAGACACTATCTCCTTTAGCCTCGCCTCTCTAGTAGCTAATTCGTCATAAATATTCTTGACATCACTATTTTTGAGTTTAATAGACTTACCTGCAATACGAGCAGTATTCTCCTTTGCACGCCCCATTCTGAATTCATTGAAGCCCATAGTTTGAGTGTAGAGCATTTTAGGAATGAACTCTGGTTGGAATACTACACTTTGTGAAGAACCTTTAAATTCTTGTTTCCTGCTTCTGGAAGTCTTCACTCTATGTCTAACCCGATCACTTTTCCTGTCACCATTTGTCACGTTTTCACCCCCTGTATCATCCACTCCTTGGAACAAGTTACTTTGTTTGAATCTGCCCCCACGCTTATGTTTCTTCATTTTCTTACGTTGTAAATGTTCCTCTTCATGACATGCATTTTTTTCAACCTCTAGCCATAGAGATTTCTCACCTGTTTGAGTAGAAATTTTCTGCCAGACTGCATGGTCTTTGTTCTTAGTGCTACTCCCCCATTTAGCCAGACATTCAACTATCCTTTCCTGATCATTAAACAGAGACTGTCCCTGCACCAAAGCGTGGGATAAGGGAGGATGATCTTCCGGTTTGTACAGGTTTACCAGTTTTGAATGATCCCATTCTGCCCTTATGGCTTTGACAGATTGTATAGATTCCTTCCAAACAACATTCTCCTCATCCAAAAAGATATTATTGCTCCATACCTCAGGCCAAAGTAGAACAACTGGGTCACGCAGTATAGACTCCCAGTCCGATTTGTGATATGTGGCTTCTGCATGCACCTCCTCAACCACCATCTCAGGGCACTTGGGGATCATCTTCGGTGCCTCCAGACTCGAATTTTCAGGTACAAAACATTTTTGTTTGGTACTTTGGTCAGAGCTAACTTCTAGGTCACCTTCCTCATCCATAGTCCCATTATACGCGTGGGAGTCACCACCAGAGAGATCATTCAGGATAGAGTCCCCCGCATACTCCATATTCATCATAACACCCCCTTCCATCAAACATGCTTCCGACCTTTGCAAAATATCATCTTCACCATCATTCATTCCATTCTCAATACTCTCATGCAGAGGTTCGGCATTCTGCATGGTAACATCCTGGCCAGTACAAAAAGTATTATTTTCCTCCTGCATGGGGGGAGCTGTGTCCACCCCGACTACGATCGGATCACTCTCACAAGGAGCCTTCGGATCAAAATCCAAAACTAATGCATGATTCGCGCAGTCTGGAATATTTTCTTTGCCAGAGGGAATTCGAGCCTCCTTACCAGAATCCTTGCCCCGCCTCTGCATGCTTGTCGTAACCCCATTTGGCAACGTATTCGATATCCCGACGTTAGGCCCTGCACTACGAAGACCATATCGGCGCAAGGCCGTTTCTATCGTCCCATCGAGAAAGTTTGATGGTTTCTCTATGCTCTTTTGTCTGGAACGCCTGCGGGAATGTTCCATGGTCCTTTCATCATTGCTTCCGTCATCGTCACTACCCTCCGATTGCCAAAACTTCCCTTCCGTATTTGGATCCGGTGGTTCAGATCGTCGTGATGGCAGCAAGGTCTCTTTGTGGATGGAATCCATAAAATAGATGGACTCAAGTATGGACTAACGTTGCAACTAGTACCGAACACCCTATTCCGGCCAAGAGAGAGGCCGGAGAAGCCGTAGATCGCCGGACACCCAAGGTCGCCAAATCGCACCTTGGGAAACACACACTTAAGCCGAACACAAATGAGAATCCTAGTGTTTAGGGTTTAGGGGTTTAGGGGTTTGGGGGTTTGGGGTTTGGGGGTTTGGGGTTTGGGGGTTTGGAGGTTTGGGGTTTGGGGGTTAGGGGTTAGGGTTTAGGGGTTAGGGGTTAGGGTTTAGGGTTTAGGGTTTAGGTTAGGGTTTAGGTTAGGGTTTATGGTTTAGGGTTTTAGGGTTTAGGGTTTAGGGTTTTGGGTTTAGTGTTTAGGGTTTAGGGTTTAGGGTTTTTTTTGGGAAAAGGGCAAAGCCCTAGGTAAATGTTTTATTAAAATTGAATGGTTGTTACATACGGCGTGCATCCCCCCCTCCTGGGCTTTTTTACCATGGAGGGGGGAACCACAAGAATCAAAATATACTAAAGGGCGAAGCCCATACCGAACATGGAACAAACTAGGCACGCAGGCCCAAAACAAACATAATAAACCAAAATAGGCACGCAGGCCCAAATGAGACATACTGGGCACGCAGGCCCATAATCAAAACCATCCAAGTCTAAGCCCAAATAAGAAAGCCCAGAACACGCGAGGCCCAATTGCAGATATAAGTCAAGGGTCATCAATCCAAATCCAAGATATCAAGTCCGTACTCGCCACTACATCAAGCCCATTCTCAATGTCCACCCCCGTCCCATTTCTAAGGCTCATTTAGGAGGTTTAACACACACACCTGCATAATCCAATACCCGTTCCACAACTGTACTAGTGATATGCCCAATCCCATACTTGGGCTTATTCCCTACCCCATTTCTAAGGCCCAAAGGAAATAAGGATAATGCGGGTCCATCTGTAAGTGGTTTTCCTAAGCCCAACCACCTGCCACCTCAAGCCCATTCTCAAGGTCCACCCCCGTCCCATTTCGAAGGCTCATTTAGGGGATTTAATCCATGCATCCATAGGAAGTGTAGCCTGTTCCACAACTGTACTAGCAACTAACCCAAGCCCATACTTGAGTATACCTCCTACCCCATTTCTAAGGCCCAAAGGAAATATACTACCCATGCATACATATATAAGCAAAAGATTAGGCTTCAAGACTAACCATCCGGATAAGAAAAAATAACCCAATCCATATATCAACTCCTAAGCCTCGCCTATCCAAGAAATTCCACCCAAGCTCAGACCCAACCAGTAGGACATACTAATCAGGGAGTTTTTGTTTAAACCAATCCATGCATGAGATCTCATAGAGACCCATGCAAACCCGAATTTAAAAAGCAGGAAAGTAATGAAACAAACTAGCATGCCAAATGGAACCAAACTCAATAACCCAATTCAAACAAGGAATAAGCATTTAAACCGATAATCTAAACCTTACCGTGCATAAGTCCATCGGGCCCATGCATTTAAACCGAATAGTTACCCTTACCGTGCCCACACCAAGAGAACAAAGCCACTTCACTTAGTACCATCATACCAGTCGACATCACAAGCCCACATCAGTGTTACAGCAATTGAGTAAATAATCAAAACCATCTACACCACTCGAGACTCCAACCCATCCAAATCCCATGACGCCCAATTCACACAATGAGAAAAGCACTAAAACCGATATCTAAACCTTACCGTGTATAAAGCCAATCCCTCATACATTTAACCCGAGTAGATATCCTTACCATGCTACAACCCAAGAGAACAAAGCCCCACAACATCCTTCAAGGCCCGAACCCCCAACGCAATGTCCGATTCTTCATTACCCACTCAATCCATTGTGACATATCGACCCGAGGAATCATTTAGTAACCCGTCCCCATGCATGCACATCCATGCACACGTAACAAATCAATCCATGCATCCTCCCTCCCCACCACCATTCTATCCGGCCCGATGTACCACCGAAGGCCCAACCCGATACATGAACCCAGCCCTTGCATCCGCCCGAAGCAAGTCCAAGCAAACCACCCGAAACTAGCCCATGCACACGTTGAGCCCACCCCACCGGGCATGCAGACCCAACCCCGTAACCCACACGTGATCCCCGATTCGGCCAAGCGCTAACCCAACCCAATCGCTCCCCATGCAAGCGTCCGGCCCAAGCAAACCCGGCTCCACCATCACCTCCTTTGAAAACCCTAGCCGTCTTTCCGGTTGGGGCCTTCGCCGGCGACTCCGGCGGCCAAGAAAAAATCGGCCAGACCCACCCTTTCTTGATTACGGTTTCCGAATAGCACTAAACCGGAAGAAAACACTCACCCCCATCTTGTGATTGTCTCCAAAGCGTAGATCGACAGAATCCAATAACCAATCCTTCATCCTCATCTTCTTCGAACCGGGTAACCCTTCAAGCATCAACACACCCATAGCTACACCTGCCCCCCAACCCGAGGCCAGAAAGCACGACGGCTTGCTAGGGTAGCGAGCGGCTCCTAAGAAACCCAATCCACCTTGTACGCATAGTCACCGTCTTCGGTATCCAACCTAGTGCCCGGTGAAGAAAATTAAGGTAGCCATCAAGTTTCAAAGAGAAAAACCCGACCGAAAACCACAAGGAATCCGATAGCGGCCAAAGAAATTCCGCCTTCCTCCCTAGACCTCCGAGTCGATCCTCATCCAACACCCCCTAAAGCCGTGATAAATCTTCCTGTTGGCCTATAGGCGTGAGAGATAACCCATAGACCGCCGATGGAGGGTGGCCGTAAACCGAGAGAGGGAGTAGAAGGGGAGGAATCGGCTAGGGGCTAGAGAGAAAACACCATCGAAAACACACACAAAAAAACACGAATGAGAGAAACTTGGGTTTAGGGTTTTTTTTTTTTTTTGGAAAGGGGACGGTACCCCAGGTAAATTTTATTAATAAAATAAACAAGTACAAATAAGGAGCGTCTAGCAGCCAGCCAAAGGACAAACCCCTAAGGCCAGAAACCCGCTAGACCCTAAAAAAAGAAACCAAATACACCACTTAGGTGATTCCGTCCATGAGTACAATCCAGTCTATACAACCAATCCTAAATAACTTGATCAGAAAATACCAACCAAACCTGCACACAAACATAAGCCAAATATATAAAATAACCTTACCATACTCAGTAAACATATGTCTTCGGTCTCCATTGCTTTTATGTTTCCCATATCTTCTATTACCAGTGATCGAATTCCATAGTTGCCTGTCACGATACACTTCTTGATCCCTTATGTTGTTAGTATGACGCCACCTTGTCTTGTAGTATCGTCCGAAATCTTTATGTTTCCTTCTTTTATTATGCCCACTCCTCTTTTTCCCCACATTTCCACAATTTGTAGTGATCTCCTCTTGTTCGTTGTTGGAAGTAACCGAATGTCTCCTAGAACATATGTTGAATAGCTTCCAATAGTAGTGGTCAGCCCACCACCTTATGTTATCCTGTGATTTCCGGATTTTCCAAATTAACATGCATGACCAATTTGTAGCTTTGTTCTGGACTTCCGTTTGTCTTCTAGTATAACAATTCTTTATATTGGAACTAAAGGAATCGGACTTGAACTTAAGAGCACCTGCCACCAAAACATAACCCCAACCCGTCCCATGTAAGAACCCCACAATATCATCAGCTAAATTTAGAAACCTCACTCCACTCCAGTGGCTGACTGTGCATAGTGTGCAAAGGGTACCGCCCCAACATCCAAGTCTACCCGAAAAATTTAGCTGGACCAGCCCATATCCCTCCCAGTTCCAAAAAGACCACCACCACAGAAATTTAGTGTTCCAACAGATCCAATCACTCATATCTCTCAAAAACAGTGTGATACGTGTGATAAGTGTACCATTCCCCCGCCCCTCATCCCACGACGGACACCGCTCGTATCTCTCACAAGCCATTCAAAGACAGTGTCTAGGTTCCTTGCTCCAATGCCACCTGCATATATAACCATACTAATCCAAAAAACGAACATTAGATAATTCCCAACTGTGTTTAAACCTTTTCCAACTCTCCAAATTTGTGGGGTGCATAGTGGTGTCATGTGTACCAACCCATCCCATACCCTTCCGAAAGAAACACAGCCGGGCCAACCCTGACCCCCCCAAAAGGAGACTCTCAATATAGAATAAATGAGTATAAACAGATCTTGGGATAAGGATTCTCAAAAGACGTAACTTCAAGTGTTTGCACCCCAAATGCATTTCCCGACATCCCAACCATAGTAAGTACTTCCACCTAACTTTGCCTACATTCCCCTGGACCCCATTTGCAAAATCCTCCGCCTTCCCTAACACCCATCGAATGACCTTTTGCATAATCAAAATTCTCAGGTAACAAATTAGCTTAACTTGACCCGCATAGCAAGTTAACTTTCCAATGCCACACTCTTGTCCATCCCCCATTTTGCTAGTGTCAACACGGTCTGTCATTTTGATTTTTGTCTATCTCGGATCTATTATACACGGTAAAACCCCATTTCCTTTCCAACATTAAGGATTTTGGACTAGCTTTTATGGTCAGCCCTTTTAATCTTAGGCTCACCGTTTCCTCAATGATTCTGCATAAAACCTCAACATGTCGGCTTTCCTCCCTGAACATTCTAAAGTTTCTTTCCTGCCAAATGAAGTATACGGTGGCAGCAAAAACTAGTCTCCATATGATGCTGTCAATCGACTTGTTACACGAAAGCATAGTTAGATGGGTAATACACTCATCCCATCCCCTCGGAACATTTCCAATTTCCATGAGCTTATTAACTTGTCGCCATATTCTGTTTGTGGTCTCGCATTCAAAGAACAAATGATTATGAGAATCAGGTTGAATGCCACAGAAACTGCATTTTAAACTCGTATCATTGTTCCATTTACTGATTCTATCTTGAGTAAGTAACCTGTGTTTTATAGCTAGCCAACATATGAATGCATGTCTCGGAATGCACTGACTAAACCAAATAATTTTATGCCAAGGTACAACCGGGTGTTGGGTTATTAAATCTTTATAAGCCATGCTTGTAGAGAACTCGTCACATCTCCCATCATTAGCTTTCCAACGAGTTTGGTCTTCTTTTCCTTGTTGCAGAATTGGTGGGTTTTTATCAAGTAGGAAAGGAAATTTTACAAGCCACTCCACCGGCCACTTCCACCCACCATTAGAGATCACCTCATCTACAGTGCTGTTTACTCGAAGTCCAGCATTTATTATCTCCCTTTTCATAATAATCTCGCCCAAAGGGCTGTGTACATGCCACATGTCATACCATATAGATGTGTTACTCCCATTACCAAGAACTGACACACAATGCTTTCGAATTAAAGGCCAATTTTTTAAGATGTTTCTCCAACTCCAGCTTTCACCATCCTCAATTTTTATATCCCAAAAAGATCGCCCATTTAGCTTGTGGCTGTGAACCCACTTGACCCATATAGAATCTTTTTTGGTAATGATATGCCAAATATTCTTAGCCATGAGCGCCTCATTACGAACACGAAGCGAGCTTATTCCAAGACCTCCCTGATATTTTGGGCGACACACCTCCTCCCATTTGACTTTTGCATGCCCACTAGCATTGCCATTATGTCCCCATAAGAATCTCCTCATCACCATTTCAAATTCCTGTATAACATTCCCCGGAAGAGTAAAAATAGAGGCCCAGTAGGTCGGAAGAGCCGCAATAACAGATTTAATAAGCTGAGTCCTTCCCGCAAACGACAAGGAAGAATTCCTCCAATCGTTAATTTTATTTTTAACTTTATCAATGAGGCTTTTGCAATCTTTTGAATATAGTCTCTTTGTTAACAGAGGGACTCCGAGATACCGAACCGGCAAAGAACCCATTTGAAATGGAAGAATGTTCATTATGTCATTCTGTACACTAGGTCTAACATTTCCTATAAACATCGTGCATTTGTTCATGTTAGGAGTTAAACCAGAAACCTCTTTAAATTCCTCCAGCACGTCTTTTAAGATTTGGACCGACGACGTGTCCGCATGAGCAAACATGAAGAGGTTATCTGCAAAACACAGATGTGTTATCTTTTGAGCTTCACATCCTTTGTGGTACCGGAATGTACCCGCTTGGTTTATCCTTCTACGAATTATCAGGTTCAAGGCTTCCATAACAAGAGTAAATAGGTATGGAGACATAGGATCCCCTTGTCGCAACCCTCTCAATCCTTTAAAAAAACCATGAGGTTCTCCATTTATATTTATCGAGTATGAAGCTGATGTGAGGCAGTTCATAATCCAAGCCTTCATACAAGGGTGGAAACCAAAATACTGTAGGCATTGCTCCAAAAACTTATGTTCCACAGTATCATACGCCTTTTGAATATCAATTTTCAATGCAACTCTAGCAAGACCCCGATTTCGGTGATAATTTCTGACCAATTGTTGTGTAAGTAAGATATTATCACTAATTAGCCGGCCCGGGACAAACGCGCTTTGGCATTCACTAATAATCAGCTGCAGACCCTCTTTCATTCTTTCACATATGATTTTCGAAATGCATTTATATAAAATATTACAACAAGAAATCGGTCTAAAGTCGGCAACAGTTCGGGGATTACCTGTTTTCGGAATGAGGGAGATGATCGCCGCATTAACTTGCTTTAATAGTTTTCCATTATGGAAGAATTCCTTTACTGCCTCACAGACATCCTCACCAATAATTTCCCACGTGGCTTTAAAGAATTTAGCCGAATAACCATCCGGGCCCGGGGCTTTATCGTCATCCATCATAAAAATGGCACTTTTAATTTCCTCACTTGTAACGTCGCGGACCATATGATCAGCAAGAGATCTAGGCAGTCGGTTAGTGAATAATGTATTAGGGTCAGTAATAGGAGAGGTGGGGTTAGATGATCCCAAAATCTCCTGATCATATTTAACAAACTGATTACCCACATCTTGGCCCTGAAAATACCCTCCCGATAGGTCATTTATGACATTTATACGATTTCTTTGGCGCATCCCTCGAATCGTATTATGAAAATATTTCGTGTTGTTATCTCCCTCTTTCAACCATGTGACCTTAGCCTTTTGCTTTAGAAACAGCTCTTCATCAAGGGATGCTTGTTTAAGCGCCTGCATGTAGATATGTTCCTCTTCCCGTAAAGGACGATTGTTAGGATCTAACACCACTTCTCTTTGGATTTGTTCCAGCTCATTCCTTATCTTTTCAACCCTGTTGGACAGGTCACCATGCAGCTTCCCAAATTTCCTCAAAGGAGATTTCAACAGTTGTAGTTTGGTAACGACTTTGAACATTTTACATCTTGTGACTTTACTCTTCCATTCTTTATTCACTATATCCAAAAAACCTTTTTTCTTAACCAAGTAATTCATAAACTTAAAAGGTCTCGGCTTCCATTTGCGTTGAATACTAGGAAATTTAATTACAAATGGGGAGTGATCAGATGTACCGAAAGGGAGAAATTCCACATGCGTATCCTGATATTGAGTCGTAAATTGGCAATTAGCCAAGGCCCTATCCAGCTTTTTAAGAAGGCATGAATCCTTCCCCGGGGATTTATTCCAAGTAAATTGAAGACCAGAATAGGATATGTCAGAAAGGCCCAAGGATTGGCAACATTCATTGAAGTCGTCCATAGCTCTTGAGTGGACGGAAGCTCCTATAGAGTTTTCCTCTGAATACCTAACCACATTAAAATCACCGACCACAATCCACGGATCAATTCCTATACTTGCATTAAATTTTTCCAGGTCCTCCCACAGAGGTCTACGTTTGGCAGCTCTAACATGACCATAAACAAAGGAGCAATAGAATTTGGCTTGACCCGTTAGCGGTTTTATTAAGCAATGAATAACCTGATCCGATTGATCGATAAGCATCACATCCACGCTGTTCGGATCCCACCCAATGAGAATCCTGGTCCATCTCTCACAGTATACATGATTGGATATCCATTCCCATTTCTTGAAAACTTTGTTACAAATGCTTTGCAACTTCGAGGCCCGGATATGTGATTCCAATATACCACATAAACTCACTCCATGAGTGTTCATAAGATGCAAAAGGTGTTCTTGATGACCTCTACTATTCATTCCTCTAACGTTCCACGTCAGCACTTTAAAATCCATTAATTACTAGTAACATGCACATCCTCCAGTGTCATTTCGTGACCTTCCCTGGCTTGGCCCTCAGGTAGGACTACATCATTTAGTTCGGTATGATGGTAGGACCCTTGTATATCCGAAGTCATAAATTTGGCTGTAGCATCTGTTTCAGAGAAAACTTCTTCCATACTCTCCTCAGCACCATGCATGTTGTGTATTTCCTGGTCTTCAATATATTCAGTTTCATAAGCTGCAGCTAAATAACCTTCCCCAAAATTGTATAAATTACAAAGGCTTCTAAAATATTCCCGGAGGGTCTTTGGCCACCCAGAGAGGATCGGTTGGAGAGGAACCAACTTGTCGATAACATATTTTTTCGCTTCAAACCGCTGTTCTTGGGATAATCTAGTATTAAATCTAGTATTGAGAATTCGCTCCTGTTTTTTTACCCATCCATCATTCAGACTATTTGGTATGCCTTCTTCAATATCCATATTCACAGTTTCATCTCCATGATTCCCCAAGATATTGCCTTCTTCATCTAACAATGAAAATCTGTTGTTAGTTTCAACTACCGAGAAAACCTGTTTCTTTGGTTTGCTATGCCCAGCCTGACCAGAATTATGTTCTTTCATACTCGTTGACCCCTCATTTCCATCTTCGATGACAATACCGTCATTTGGTTGTTGTCCCCCATTCCGCTTCCTTTGAATTGCCGAAGCACCTGCCTGATTTCCATTTAAAGAGTCTGTCACCCTATCCCTTGTATGTTTATCATTCACTTCCACCCTATCCCTCCCTTCATACCTGGTTGTTACAATATTTCTTCTGATTTGGTTGTGATATCCGTTATTCCACGATTTGAAACCATTACCCTTATCATTATAGTTGTTTCCTCCTTTTCTCCTTCTGACTGTTGTGAACCCATCATTATCCCTTTTGTGTTCATTACCCATATTTTGGCTAGCAGTACTAGTGTTCCTCGTGTTTTCTTGCACAACATGCACCCTGTCAGCGTCCCCCGCTGAGTTTACTTTACATTCCCGTGTGGAGTGTCCAAACACAGCACATTGATCACACTTTGCTAGAATATTTTGTAATTCCACCTCTATATCAATAAATTTTTCGGCTGAACCTTCCACCCTTGGATACCACACCTTTACTTTTTCGGTTAATTTAGTTTCAATTTTCAATTCAACCAAGACCCTTGCATAACCTCCCGCCTCTCTCCTGTTAGAACATTTGCTTTTAGTGATCTTGTCAAACGTAAGGGGGTTCCCAATACAACTCACAGCCCTACATATGCATTTCGTGTACCATAGATCCATAGGTAGATTTTTTAAGATCATCCAGATGGGGATAGTTGTAGGGGCTACCTTTTTCATGCTTATTCCGGGATTCCATTTTTCAATACAAAGAGGATGTGAAGCTTAGGAGATCACACATGTTTGCTTTACAGATGATTTACTTATGTTCTCTAACGCGGACCCTACGTCAGTGAGCATTTTACGTAATGCATTGGAGGAATTTAGTGGAGTTTCGGGTCTTGTCCCAAACATGAACAAAAGTACAATGTATATGGGAAACGTCCGACCCATTATGCAAACGGCTAATAAAAACATCATCCCGTTTAGGGTGGGTGTGTTGCCAGTCAAGTATCTAGGGGTCCCACTGTTGTCTAAAAGACTTTACAAGAAGGATTGCATGTGTCTAATTGAAAAGGTTAAAGCTAAAGTCCACGATTGGAAAAACAATTCCCTCTTATTTGCAGGCAGGCTCCAGCTGATAAACTCTGTCTTGTTTAGGGTTTAGGGTTTAGGGTTTAGGGTTTAGGGTTTAGGGTTTAGGGTTTAGGGTTTAGGGTTTAGGGTTTAGGGTTTAGGGTTTAGGGTTTAGGGTTTAGGGTTTAGGGTTTAGGGTTTAGGGTTTAGGGTTTAGGGTTTAGGGTTTAGGGTTTAGGGTTTAGGGTTTAGGGTTTAGGGTTTAGGGTTTAGGGTTTAGGGTTTAGGGTTTAGGGTTTAGGGTTTAGGGTTTAGGGTTTAGGGTTTAGGGTTTAGGGTTTAGGGTTTAGGGTTTAGGGTTTAGGGTTTAGGGTTTAGGGTTTAGGGTTTAGGGTTTAGGGTTTAGGGTTTAGGGTTTAGGGTTTAGGGTTTAGGGTTTAGGGTTTAGGGTTTAGGGTTTAGGGTTTAGGGTTTAGGGTTTAGGGTTTAGGGTTTAGGGTTTAGGGTTTAGGGTTTAGGGTTTAGGGTTTAGGGTTTAGGGTTTAGGGTTTAGGGTTTAGGGTTTAGGGTTTAGGGTTTAGGGTTTAGGGTTTAGGGTTTAGGGTTTAGGGTTTAGGGTTTTAGGGTTTAGGGTTTAGGGTTTAGGGTTTTAGGGTTTTAGGGTTTAGGGTTTAGGGTTTAGGGTTTAGGGTTTTAGGGTTTTAGGGTTTTAGGGTTTTAGGGTTTAGGGTTTAGGGTTTAGGGTTTAGGGTTTTAGGGTTTTAGGGTTTAGGGTTTTAGGGTTTTAGGGTTTAGGGTTTAGGTTTTAGGGTTTAGGGTTTTAGGGTTTTAGGGTTTTAGGTTTTAGGGTTTTAGGGTTTAGGGTTTAGGGTTTAGGGTTTTAGGGTTTAGGGTTTAGGGTTTTAGGGTTTAGGGTTTAGGGTTTAGGGTTTAGGGTTTAGGGTTTAGGGTTTAGGGTTTAGGGTTTAGGGTTTAGGGTTTAGGGTTTAGGGTTTAGGGTTTAGGGTTTAGGGTTTAGGGTTTAGGGTTTAGGGTTTAGGGTTTAGGGTTTAGGGTTTAGGGTTTAGGGTTTAGGGTTTAGGGTTTAGGGTTTAGGGTTTAGGGTTTAGGGTTTAGGGTTTAGGGTTTAGGGTTTAGGGTTTAGGGTTTAGGGTTTAGGGTTTAGGGTTTAGGGTTTAGGGTTTAGGGTTTAGGGTTTAGGGTTTAGGGTTTAGGGTTTAGGGTTTAGGGTTTAGGGTTTAGGGTTTAGGGTTTAGGGTTTAGGGTTTAGGGTTTAGGGTTTAGGGTTTAGGGTTTAGGGTTTAGGGTTTAGGGTTTAGGGTTTAGGGTTTAGGGTTTAGGGTTTAGGGTTTAGGGTTTAGGGTTTAGGGTTTAGGGTTTAGGGTTTAGGGTTTAGGGTTTAGGGTTTAGGGTTTAGGGTTTAGGGTTTAGGGTTTAGGGTTTAGGGTTTAGGGTTTAGGGTTTAGGGTTTAGGGTTTAGGGTTTAGGGTTTAGGGTTTAGGGTTTAGGGTTTAGGGTTTAGGGTTTAGGGTTTAGGGTTTAGGGTTTAGGGTTTAGGGTTTAGGGTTTAGGGTTTAGGGTTTAGGGTTTAGGGTTTAGGGTTTAGGGTTTAGGGTTTAGGGTTTAGGGTTTAGGGTTTAGGGTTTAGGGTTTAGGGTTTAGGGTTTAGGGTTTAGGGTTTAGGGTTTAGGGTTTAGGGTTTAGGGTTTAGGGTTTAGGGTTTAGGGTTTAGGGTTTAGGGTTTAGGGTTTAGGGTTTAGGGTTTAGGGTTTAGGGTTTAGGGTTTAGGGTTTAGGGTTTAGGGTTTAGGGTTTAGGGTTTAGGGTTTAGGGTTTAGGGTTTAGGGTTTAGGGTTTAGGGTTTAGGGTTTAGGGTTTAGGGTTTAGGGTTTAGGGTTTAGGGTTTAGGGTTTAGGGTTTAGGGTTTAGGGTTTAGGGTTTAGGGTTTAGGGTTTAGGGTTTAGGGTTTAGGGTTTAGGGTTTAGGGTTTAGGGTTTAGGGTTTAGGGTTTAGGGTTTAGGGTTTAGGGTTTAGGGTTTAGGGTTTAGGGTTTAGGGTTTAGGGTTTAGGGTTTAGGGTTTAGGGTTTAGGGTTTAGGGTTTAGGGTTTAGGGTTTAGGGTTTAGGGTTTAGGGTTTAGGGTTTAGGGTTTAGGGTTTAGGGTTTAGGGTTTAGGGTTTAGGGTTTAGGGTTTAGGGTTTAGGGTTTAGGGTTTAGGGTTTAGGGTTTAGGGTTTAGGGTTTAGGGTTTAGGGTTTAGGGTTTAGGGTTTAGGGTTTAGGGTTTAGGGTTTAGGGTTTAGGGTTTAGGGTTTAGGGTTTAGGGTTTAGGGTTTAGGGTTTAGGGTTTAGGGTTTAGGGTTTAGGGTTTAGGGTTTAGGGTTTAGGGTTTAGGGTTTAGGGTTTAGGGTTTAGGGTTTAGGGTTTAGGGTTTAGGGTTTAGGGTTTAGGGTTTAGGGTTTAGGGTTTAGGGTTTAGGGTTTAGGGTTTAGGGTTTAGGGTTTAGGGTTTAGGGTTTAGGGTTTAGGGTTTAGGGTTTAGGGTTTAGGGTTTAGGGTTTAGGGTTTAGGGTTTAGGGTTTAGGGTTTAGGGTTTAGGGTTTAGGGTTTAGGGTTTAGGGTTTAGGGTTTAGGGTTTAGGGTTTAGGGTTTAGGGTTTAGGGTTTAGGGTTTAGGGTTTAGGGTTTAGGGTTTAGGGTTTAGGGTTTAGGGTTTAGGGTTTAGGGTTTAGGGTTTAGGGTTTAGGGTTTAGGGTTTAGGGTTTAGGGTTTAGGGTTTAGGGTTTAGGGTTTAGGGTTTAGGGTTTAGGGTTTAGGGTTTAGGGTTTAGGGTTTAGGGTTTAGGGTTTAGGGTTTAGGGTTTAGGGTTTAGGGTTTAGGGTTTAGGGTTTAGGGTTTAGGGTTTAGGGTTTAGGGTTTAGGGTTTAGGGTTTAGGGTTTAGGGTTTAGGGTTTAGGGTTTAGGGTTTAGGGTTTAGGGTTTAGGGTTTAGGGTTTAGGGTTTAGGGTTTAGGGTTTAGGGTTTAGGGTTTAGGGTTTAGGGTTTAGGGTTTAGGGTTTAGGGTTTAGGGTTTAGGGTTTAGGGTTTAGGGTTTAGGGTTTAGGGTTTAGGGTTTAGGGTTTAGGGTTTAGGGTTTAGGGTTTAGGGTTTAGGGTTTAGGGTTTAGGGTTTAGGGTTTAGGGTTTAGGGTTTAGGGTTTAGGGTTTAGGGTTTAGGGTTTAGGGTTTAGGGTTTAGGGTTTAGGGTTTAGGGTTTAGGGTTTAGGGTTTAGGGTTTAGGGTTTAGGGTTTAGGGTTTAGGGTTTAGGGTTTAGGGTTTAGGGTTTAGGGTTTAGGGTTTAGGGTTTAGGGTTTAGGGTTTAGGGTTTAGGGTTTAGGGTTTAGGGTTTAGGGTTTAGGGTTTAGGGTTTAGGGTTTAGGGTTTAGGGTTTAGGGTTTAGGGTTTAGGGTTTAGGGTTTAGGGTTTAGGGTTTAGGGTTTAGGGTTTAGGGTTTAGGGTTTAGGGTTTAGGGTTTAGGGTTTAGGGTTTAGGGTTTAGGGTTTAGGGTTTAGGGTTTAGGGTTTAGGGTTTAGGGTTTAGGGTTTAGGGTTTAGGGTTTAGGGTTTAGGGTTTAGGGTTTAGGGTTTAGGGTTTAGGGTTTAGGGTTTAGGGTTTAGGGTTTAGGGTTTAGGGTTTAGGGTTTAGGGTTTAGGGTTTAGGGTTTAGGGTTTAGGGTTTAGGGTTTAGGGTTTAGGGTTTAGGGTTTAGGGTTTAGGGTTTAGGGTTTAGGGTTTAGGGTTTAGGGTTTAGGGTTTAGGGTTTAGGGTTTAGGGTTTAGGGTTTAGGGTTTAGGGTTTAGGGTTTAGGGTTTAGGGTTTAGGGTTTAGGGTTTAGGGTTTAGGGTTTAGGGTTTAGGGTTTAGGGTTTAGGGTTTAGGGTTTAGGGTTTAGGGTTTAGGGTTTAGGGTTTAGGGTTTAGGGTTTAGGGTTTAGGGTTTAGGGTTTAGGGTTTAGGGTTTAGGGTTTAGGGTTTAGGGTTTAGGGTTTAGGGTTTAGGGTTTAGGGTTTAGGGTTTAGGGTTTAGGGTTTAGGGTTTAGGGTTTAGGGTTTAGGGTTTAGGGTTTAGGGTTTAGGGTTTAGGGTTTAGGGTTTAGGGTTTAGGGTTTAGGGTTTAGGGTTTAGGGTTTAGGGTTTAGGGTTTAGGGTTTAGGGTTTAGGGTTTAGGGTTTAGGGTTTAGGGTTTAGGGTTTAGGGTTTAGGGTTTAGGGTTTAGGGTTTAGGGTTTAGGGTTTAGGGTTTAGGGTTTAGGGTTTAGGGTTTAGGGTTTAGGGTTTAGGGTTTAGGGTTTAGGGTTTAGGGTTTAGGGTTTAGGGTTTAGGGTTTAGGGTTTAGGGTTTAGGGTTTAGGGTTTAGGGTTTAGGGTTTAGGGTTTAGGGTTTAGGGTTTAGGGTTTAGGGTTTAGGGTTTAGGGTTTAGGGTTTAGGGTTTAGGGTTTAGGGTTTAGGGTTTAGGGTTTAGGGTTTAGGGTTTAGGGTTTAGGGTTTAGGGTTTAGGGTTTAGGGTTTAGGGTTTAGGGTTTAGGGTTTAGGGTTTAGGGTTTAGGGTTTAGGGTTTAGGGTTTAGGGTTTAGGGTTTAGGGTTTAGGGTTTAGGGTTTAGGGTTTAGGGTTTAGGGTTTAGGGTTTAGGGTTTAGGGTTTAGGGTTTAGGGTTTAGGGTTTAGGGTTTAGGGTTTAGGGTTTAGGGTTTAGGGTTTAGGGTTTAGGGTTTAGGGTTTAGGGTTTAGGGTTTAGGGTTTAGGGTTTAGGGTTTAGGGTTTAGGGTTTAGGGTTTAGGGTTTAGGGTTTAGGGTTTAGGGTTTAGGGTTTAGGGTTTAGGGTTTAGGGTTTAGGGTTTAGGGTTTAGGGTTTAGGGTTTAGGGTTTAGGGTTTAGGGTTTAGGGTTTAGGGTTTAGGGTTTAGGGTTTAGGGTTTAGGGTTTAGGGTTTAGGGTTTAGGGTTTAGGGTTTAGGGTTTAGGGTTTAGGGTTTAGGGTTTAGGGTTTAGGGTTTAGGGTTTAGGGTTTAGGGTTTAGGGTTTAGGGTTTAGGGTTTAGGGTTTAGGGTTTAGGGTTTAGGGTTTAGGGTTTAGGGTTTAGGGTTTAGGGTTTAGGGTTTAGGGTTTAGGGTTTAGGGTTTAGGGTTTAGGGTTTAGGGTTTAGGGTTTAGGGTTTAGGGTTTAGGGTTTAGGGTTTAGGGTTTAGGGTTTAGGGTTTAGGGTTTAGGGTTTAGGGTTTAGGGTTTAGGGTTTAGGGTTTAGGGTTTAGGGTTTAGGGTTTAGGGTTTAGGGTTTAGGGTTTAGGGTTTAGGGTTTAGGGTTTAGGGTTTAGGGTTTAGGGTTTAGGGTTTAGGGTTTAGGGTTTAGGGTTTAGGGTTTAGGGTTTAGGGTTTAGGGTTTAGGGTTTAGGGTTTAGGGTTTAGGGTTTAGGGTTTAGGGTTTAGGGTTTAGGGTTTAGGGTTTAGGGTTTAGGGTTTAGGGTTTAGGGTTTAGGGTTTAGGGTTTAGGGTTTAGGGTTTAGGGTTTAGGGTTTAGGGTTTAGGGTTTAGGGTTTAGGGTTTAGGGTTTAGGGTTTAGGGTTTAGGGTTTAGGGTTTAGGGTTTAGGGTTTAGGGTTTAGGGTTTAGGGTTTAGGGTTTAGGGTTTAGGGTTTAGGGTTTAGGGTTTAGGGTTTAGGGTTTAGGGTTTAGGGTTTAGGGTTTAGGGTTTAGGGTTTAGGGTTTAGGGTTTAGGGTTTAGGGTTTAGGGTTTAGGGTTTAGGGTTTAGGGTTTAGGGTTTAGGGTTTAGGGTTTAGGGTTTAGGGTTTAGGGTTTAGGGTTTAGGGTTTAGGGTTTAGGGTTTAGGGTTTAGGGTTTAGGGTTTAGGGTTTAGGGTTTAGGGTTTAGGGTTTAGGGTTTAGGGTTTAGGGTTTAGGGTTTAGGGTTTAGGGTTTAGGGTTTAGGGTTTAGGGTTTAGGGTTTAGGGTTTAGGGTTTAGGGTTTAGGGTTTAGGGTTTAGGGTTTAGGGTTTAGGGTTTAGGGTTTAGGGTTTAGGGTTTAGGGTTTAGGGTTTAGGGTTTAGGGTTTAGGGTTTAGGGTTTAGGGTTTAGGGTTTAGGGTTTAGGGTTTAGGGTTTAGGGTTTAGGGTTTAGGGTTTAGGGTTTAGGGTTTAGGGTTTAGGGTTTAGGGTTTAGGGTTTAGGGTTTAGGGTTTAGGGTTTAGGGTTTAGGGTTTAGGGTTTAGGGTTTAGGGTTTAGGGTTTAGGGTTTAGGGTTTAGGGTTTAGGGTTTAGGGTTTAGGGTTTAGGGTTTAGGGTTTAGGGTTTAGGGTTTAGGGTTTAGGGTTTAGGGTTTAGGGTTTAGGGTTTAGGGTTTAGGGTTTAGGGTTTAGGGTTTAGGGTTTAGGGTTTAGGGTTTAGGGTTTAGGGTTTAGGGTTTAGGGTTTAGGGTTTAGGGTTTAGGGTTTAGGGTTTAGGGTTTAGGGTTTAGGGTTTAGGGTTTAGGGTTTAGGGTTTAGGGTTTAGGGTTTAGGGTTTAGGGTTTAGGGTTTAGGGTTTAGGGTTTAGGGTTTAGGGTTTAGGGTTTAGGGTTTAGGGTTTAGGGTTTAGGGTTTAGGGTTTAGGGTTTAGGGTTTAGGGTTTAGGGTTTAGGGTTTAGGGTTTAGGGTTTAGGGTTTAGGGTTTAGGGTTTAGGGTTTAGGGTTTAGGGTTTAGGGTTTAGGGTTTAGGGTTTAGGGTTTAGGGTTTAGGGTTTAGGGTTTAGGGTTTAGGGTTTAGGGTTTAGGGTTTAGGGTTTAGGGTTTAGGGTTTAGGGTTTAGGGTTTAGGGTTTAGGGTTTAGGGTTTAGGGTTTAGGGTTTAGGGTTTAGGGTTTAGGGTTTAGGGTTTAGGGTTTAGGGTTTAGGGTTTAGGGTTTAGGGTTTAGGGTTTAGGGTTTAGGGTTTAGGGTTTAGGGTTTAGGGTTTAGGGTTTAGGGTTTAGGGTTTAGGGTTTAGGGTTTAGGGTTTAGGGTTTAGGGTTTAGGGTTTAGGGTTTAGGGTTTAGGGTTTAGGGTTTAGGGTTTAGGGTTTAGGGTTTAGGGTTTAGGGTTTAGGGTTTAGGGTTTAGGGTTTAGGGTTTAGGGTTTAGGGTTTAGGGTTTAGGGTTTAGGGTTTAGGGTTTAGGGTTTAGGGTTTAGGGTTTAGGGTTTAGGGTTTAGGGTTTAGGGTTTAGGGTTTAGGGTTTAGGGTTTAGGGTTTAGGGTTTAGGGTTTAGGGTTTAGGGTTTAGGGTTTAGGGTTTAGGGTTTAGGGTTTAGGGTTTAGGGTTTAGGGTTTAGGGTTTAGGGTTTAGGGTTTAGGGTTTAGGGTTTAGGGTTTAGGGTTTAGGGTTTAGGGTTTAGGGTTTAGGGTTTAGGGTTTAGGGTTTAGGGTTTAGGGTTTAGGGTTTAGGGTTTAGGGTTTAGGGTTTAGGGTTTAGGGTTTAGGGTTTAGGGTTTAGGGTTTAGGGTTTAGGGTTTAGGGTTTAGGGTTTAGGGTTTAGGGTTTAGGGTTTAGGGTTTAGGGTTTAGGGTTTAGGGTTTAGGGTTTAGGGTTTAGGGTTTAGGGTTTAGGGTTTAGGGTTTAGGGTTTAGGGTTTAGGGTTTAGGGTTTAGGGTTTAGGGTTTAGGGTTTAGGGTTTAGGGTTTAGGGTTTAGGGTTTAGGGTTTAGGGTTTAGGGTTTAGGGTTTAGGGTTTAGGGTTTAGGGTTTAGGGTTTAGGGTTTAGGGTTTAGGGTTTAGGGTTTAGGGTTTAGGGTTTAGGGTTTAGGGTTTAGGGTTTAGGGTTTAGGGTTTAGGGTTTAGGGTTTAGGGTTTAGGGTTTAGGGTTTAGGGTTTAGGGTTTAGGGTTTAGGGTTTAGGGTTTAGGGTTTAGGGTTTAGGGTTTAGGGTTTAGGGTTTAGGGTTTAGGGTTTAGGGTTTAGGGTTTAGGGTTTAGGGTTTAGGGTTTAGGGTTTAGGGTTTAGGGTTTAGGGTTTAGGGTTTAGGGTTTAGGGTTTAGGGTTTAGGGTTTAGGGTTTAGGGTTTAGGGTTTAGGGTTTAGGGTTTAGGGTTTAGGGTTTAGGGTTTAGGGTTTAGGGTTTAGGGTTTAGGGTTTAGGGTTTAGGGTTTAGGGTTTAGGGTTTAGGGTTTAGGGTTTAGGGTTTAGGGTTTAGGGTTTAGGGTTTAGGGTTTAGGGTTTAGGGTTTAGGGTTTAGGGTTTAGGGTTTAGGGTTTAGGGTTTAGGGTTTAGGGTTTAGGGTTTAGGGTTTAGGGTTTAGGGTTTAGGGTTTAGGGTTTAGGGTTTAGGGTTTAGGGTTTAGGGTTTAGGGTTTAGGGTTTAGGGTTTAGGGTTTAGGGTTTAGGGTTTAGGGTTTAGGGTTTAGGGTTTAGGGTTTAGGGTTTAGGGTTTAGGGTTTAGGGTTTAGGGTTTAGGGTTTAGGGTTTAGGGTTTAGGGTTTAGGGTTTAGGGTTTAGGGTTTAGGGTTTAGGGTTTAGGGTTTAGGGTTTAGGGTTTAGGGTTTAGGGTTTAGGGTTTAGGGTTTAGGGTTTAGGGTTTAGGGTTTAGGGTTTAGGGTTTAGGGTTTAGGGTTTAGGGTTTAGGGTTTAGGGTTTAGGGTTTAGGGTTTAGGGTTTAGGGTTTAGGGTTTAGGGTTTAGGGTTTAGGGTTTAGGGTTTAGGGTTTAGGGTTTAGGGTTTAGGGTTTAGGGTTTAGGGTTTAGGGTTTAGGGTTTAGGGTTTAGGGTTTAGGGTTTAGGGTTTAGGGTTTAGGGTTTAGGGTTTAGGGTTTAGGGTTTAGGGTTTAGGGTTTAGGGTTTAGGGTTTAGGGTTTAGGGTTTAGGGTTTAGGGTTTAGGGTTTAGGGTTTAGGGTTTAGGGTTTAGGGTTTAGGGTTTAGGGTTTAGGGTTTAGGGTTTAGGGTTTAGGGTTTAGGGTTTAGGGTTTAGGGTTTAGGGTTTAGGGTTTAGGGTTTAGGGTTTAGGGTTTAGGGTTTAGGGTTTAGGGTTTAGGGTTTAGGGTTTAGGGTTTAGGGTTTAGGGTTTAGGGTTTAGGGTTTAGGGTTTAGGGTTTAGGGTTTAGGGTTTAGGGTTTAGGGTTTAGGGTTTAGGGTTTAGGGTTTAGGGTTTAGGGTTTAGGGTTTAGGGTTTAGGGTTTAGGGTTTAGGGTTTAGGGTTTAGGGTTTAGGGTTTAGGGTTTAGGGTTTAGGGTTTAGGGTTTAGGGTTTAGGGTTTAGGGTTTAGGGTTTAGGGTTTAGGGTTTAGGGTTTAGGGTTTAGGGTTTAGGGTTTAGGGTTTAGGGTTTAGGGTTTAGGGTTTAGGGTTTAGGGTTTAGGGTTTAGGGTTTAGGGTTTAGGGTTTAGGGTTTAGGGTTTAGGGTTTAGGGTTTAGGGTTTAGGGTTTAGGGTTTAGGGTTTAGGGTTTAGGGTTTAGGGTTTAGGGTTTAGGGTTTAGGGTTTAGGGTTTAGGGTTTAGGGTTTAGGGTTTAGGGTTTAGGGTTTAGGGTTTAGGGTTTAGGGTTTAGGGTTTAGGGTTTAGGGTTTAGGGTTTAGGGTTTAGGGTTTAGGGTTTAGGGTTTAGGGTTTAGGGTTTAGGGTTTAGGGTTTAGGGTTTAGGGTTTAGGGTTTAGGGTTTAGGGTTTAGGGTTTAGGGTTTAGGGTTTAGGGTTTAGGGTTTAGGGTTTAGGGTTTAGGGTTTAGGGTTTAGGGTTTAGGGTTTAGGGTTTAGGGTTTAGGGTTTAGGGTTTAGGGTTTAGGGTTTAGGGTTTAGGGTTTAGGGTTTAGGGTTTAGGGTTTAGGGTTTAGGGTTTAGGGTTTAGGGTTTAGGGTTTAGGGTTTAGGGTTTAGGGTTTAGGGTTTAGGGTTTAGGGTTTAGGGTTTAGGGTTTAGGGTTTAGGGTTTAGGGTTTAGGGTTTAGGGTTTAGGGTTTAGGGTTTAGGGTTTAGGGTTTAGGGTTTAGGGTTTAGGGTTTAGGGTTTAGGGTTTAGGGTTTAGGGTTTAGGGTTTAGGGTTTAGGGTTTAGGGTTTAGGGTTTAGGGTTTAGGGTTTAGGGTTTAGGGTTTAGGGTTTAGGGTTTAGGGTTTAGGGTTTAGGGTTTAGGGTTTAGGGTTTAGGGTTTAGGGTTTAGGGTTTAGGGTTTAGGGTTTAGGGTTTAGGGTTTAGGGTTTAGGGTTTAGGGTTTAGGGTTTAGGGTTTAGGGTTTAGGGTTTAGGGTTTAGGGTTTAGGGTTTAGGGTTTAGGGTTTAGGGTTTAGGGTTTAGGGTTTAGGGTTTAGGGTTTAGGGTTTAGGGTTTAGGGTTTAGGGTTTAGGGTTTAGGGTTTAGGGTTTAGGGTTTAGGGTTTAGGGTTTAGGGTTTAGGGTTTAGGGTTTAGGGTTTAGGGTTTAGGGTTTAGGGTTTAGGGTTTAGGGTTTAGGGTTTAGGGTTTAGGGTTTAGGGTTTAGGGTTTAGGGTTTAGGGTTTAGGGTTTAGGGTTTAGGGTTTAGGGTTTAGGGTTTAGGGTTTAGGGTTTAGGGTTTAGGGTTTAGGGTTTAGGGTTTAGGGTTTAGGGTTTAGGGTTTAGGGTTTAGGGTTTAGGGTTTAGGGTTTAGGGTTTAGGGTTTAGGGTTTAGGGTTTAGGGTTTAGGGTTTAGGGTTTAGGGTTTAGGGTTTAGGGTTTAGGGTTTAGGGTTTAGGGTTTAGGGTTTAGGGTTTAGGGTTTAGGGTTTAGGGTTTAGGGTTTAGGGTTTAGGGTTTAGGGTTTAGGGTTTAGGGTTTAGGGTTTAGGGTTTAGGGTTTAGGGTTTAGGGTTTAGGGTTTAGGGTTTAGGGTTTAGGGTTTAGGGTTTAGGGTTTAGGGTTTAGGGTTTAGGGTTTAGGGTTTAGGGTTTAGGGTTTAGGGTTTAGGGTTTAGGGTTTAGGGTTTAGGGTTTAGGGTTTAGGGTTTAGGGTTTAGGGTTTAGGGTTTAGGGTTTAGGGTTTAGGGTTTAGGGTTTAGGGTTTAGGGTTTAGGGTTTAGGGTTTAGGGTTTAGGGTTTAGGGTTTAGGGTTTAGGGTTTAGGGTTTAGGGTTTAGGGTTTAGGGTTTAGGGTTTAGGGTTTAGGGTTTAGGGTTTAGGGTTTAGGGTTTAGGGTTTAGGGTTTAGGGTTTAGGGTTTAGGGTTTAGGGTTTAGGGTTTAGGGTTTAGGGTTTAGGGTTTAGGGTTTAGGGTTTAGGGTTTAGGGTTTAGGGTTTAGGGTTTAGGGTTTAGGGTTTAGGGTTTAGGGTTTAGGGTTTAGGGTTTAGGGTTTAGGGTTTAGGGTTTAGGGTTTAGGGTTTAGGGTTTAGGGTTTAGGGTTTAGGGTTTAGGGTTTAGGGTTTAGGGTTTAGGGTTTAGGGTTTAGGGTTTAGGGTTTAGGGTTTAGGGTTTAGGGTTTAGGGTTTAGGGTTTAGGGTTTAGGGTTTAGGGTTTAGGGTTTAGGGTTTAGGGTTTAGGGTTTAGGGTTTAGGGTTTAGGGTTTAGGGTTTAGGGTTTAGGGTTTAGGGTTTAGGGTTTAGGGTTTAGGGTTTAGGGTTTAGGGTTTAGGGTTTAGGGTTTAGGGTTTAGGGTTTAGGGTTTAGGGTTTAGGGTTTAGGGTTTAGGGTTTAGGGTTTAGGGTTTAGGGTTTAGGGTTTAGGGTTTAGGGTTTAGGGTTTAGGGTTTAGGGTTTAGGGTTTAGGGTTTAGGGTTTAGGGTTTAGGGTTTAGGGTTTAGGGTTTAGGGTTTAGGGTTTAGGGTTTAGGGTTTAGGGTTTAGGGTTTAGGGTTTAGGGTTTAGGGTTTAGGGTTTAGGGTTTAGGGTTTAGGGTTTAGGGTTTAGGGTTTAGGGTTTAGGGTTTAGGGTTTAGGGTTTAGGGTTTAGGGTTTAGGGTTTAGGGTTTAGGGTTTAGGGTTTAGGGTTTAGGGTTTAGGGTTTAGGGTTTAGGGTTTAGGGTTTAGGGTTTAGGGTTTAGGGTTTAGGGTTTAGGGTTTAGGGTTTAGGGTTTAGGGTTTAGGGTTTAGGGTTTAGGGTTTAGGGTTTAGGGTTTAGGGTTTAGGGTTTAGGGTTTAGGGTTTAGGGTTTAGGGTTTAGGGTTTAGGGTTTAGGGTTTAGGGTTTAGGGTTTAGGGTTTAGGGTTTAGGGTTTAGGGTTTAGGGTTTAGGGTTTAGGGTTTAGGGTTTAGGGTTTAGGGTTTAGGGTTTAGGGTTTAGGGTTTAGGGTTTAGGGTTTAGGGTTTAGGGTTTAGGGTTTAGGGTTTAGGGTTTAGGGTTTAGGGTTTAGGGTTTAGGGTTTAGGGTTTAGGGTTTAGGGTTTAGGGTTTAGGGTTTAGGGTTTAGGGTTTAGGGTTTAGGGTTTAGGGTTTAGGGTTTAGGGTTTAGGGTTTAGGGTTTAGGGTTTAGGGTTTAGGGTTTAGGGTTTAGGGTTTAGGGTTTAGGGTTTAGGGTTTAGGGTTTAGGGTTTAGGGTTTAGGGTTTAGGGTTTAGGGTTTAGGGTTTAGGGTTTAGGGTTTAGGGTTTAGGGTTTAGGGTTTAGGGTTTAGGGTTTAGGGTTTAGGGTTTAGGGTTTAGGGTTTAGGGTTTAGGGTTTAGGGTTTAGGGTTTAGGGTTTAGGGTTTAGGGTTTAGGGTTTAGGGTTTAGGGTTTAGGGTTTAGGGTTTAGGGTTTAGGGTTTAGGGTTTAGGGTTTAGGGTTTAGGGTTTAGGGTTTAGGGTTTAGGGTTTAGGGTTTAGGGTTTAGGGTTTAGGGTTTAGGGTTTAGGGTTTAGGGTTTAGGGTTTAGGGTTTAGGGTTTAGGGTTTAGGGTTTAGGGTTTAGGGTTTAGGGTTTAGGGTTTAGGGTTTAGGGTTTAGGGTTTAGGGTTTAGGGTTTAGGGTTTAGGGTTTAGGGTTTAGGGTTTAGGGTTTAGGGTTTAGGGTTTAGGGTTTAGGGTTTAGGGTTTAGGGTTTAGGGTTTAGGGTTTAGGGTTTAGGGTTTAGGGTTTAGGGTTTAGGGTTTAGGGTTTAGGGTTTAGGGTTTAGGGTTTAGGGTTTAGGGTTTAGGGTTTAGGGTTTAGGGTTTAGGGTTTAGGGTTTAGGGTTTAGGGTTTAGGGTTTAGGGTTTAGGGTTTAGGGTTTAGGGTTTAGGGTTTAGGGTTTAGGGTTTAGGGTTTAGGGTTTAGGGTTTAGGGTTTAGGGTTTAGGGTTTAGGGTTTAGGGTTTAGGGTTTAGGGTTTAGGGTTTAGGGTTTAGGGTTTAGGGTTTAGGGTTTAGGGTTTAGGGTTTAGGGTTTAGGGTTTAGGGTTTAGGGTTTAGGGTTTAGGGTTTAGGGTTTAGGGTTTAGGGTTTAGGGTTTAGGGTTTAGGGTTTAGGGTTTAGGGTTTAGGGTTTAGGGTTTAGGGTTTAGGGTTTAGGGTTTAGGGTTTAGGGTTTAGGGTTTAGGGTTTAGGGTTTAGGGTTTAGGGTTTAGGGTTTAGGGTTTAGGGTTTAGGGTTTAGGGTTTAGGGTTTAGGGTTTAGGGTTTAGGGTTTAGGGTTTAGGGTTTAGGGTTTAGGGTTTAGGGTTTAGGGTTTAGGGTTTAGGGTTTAGGGTTTAGGGTTTAGGGTTTAGGGTTTAGGGTTTAGGGTTTAGGGTTTAGGGTTTAGGGTTTAGGGTTTAGGGTTTAGGGTTTAGGGTTTAGGGTTTAGGGTTTAGGGTTTAGGGTTTAGGGTTTAGGGTTTAGGGTTTAGGGTTTAGGGTTTAGGGTTTAGGGTTTAGGGTTTAGGGTTTAGGGTTTAGGGTTTAGGGTTTAGGGTTTAGGGTTTAGGGTTTAGGGTTTAGGGTTTAGGGTTTAGGGTTTAGGGTTTAGGGTTTAGGGTTTAGGGTTTAGGGTTTAGGGTTTAGGGTTTAGGGTTTAGGGTTTAGGGTTTAGGGTTTAGGGTTTAGGGTTTAGGGTTTAGGGTTTAGGGTTTAGGGTTTAGGGTTTAGGGTTTAGGGTTTAGGGTTTAGGGTTTAGGGTTTAGGGTTTAGGGTTTAGGGTTTAGGGTTTAGGGTTTAGGGTTTAGGGTTTAGGGTTTAGGGTTTAGGGTTTAGGGTTTAGGGTTTAGGGTTTAGGGTTTAGGGTTTAGGGTTTAGGGTTTAGGGTTTAGGGTTTAGGGTTTAGGGTTTAGGGTTTAGGGTTTAGGGTTTAGGGTTTAGGGTTTAGGGTTTAGGGTTTAGGGTTTAGGGTTTAGGGTTTAGGGTTTAGGGTTTAGGGTTTAGGGTTTAGGGTTTAGGGTTTAGGGTTTAGGGTTTAGGGTTTAGGGTTTAGGGTTTAGGGTTTAGGGTTTAGGGTTTAGGGTTTAGGGTTTAGGGTTTAGGGTTTAGGGTTTAGGGTTTAGGGTTTAGGGTTTAGGGTTTAGGGTTTAGGGTTTAGGGTTTAGGGTTTAGGGTTTAGGGTTTAGGGTTTAGGGTTTAGGGTTTAGGGTTTAGGGTTTAGGGTTTAGGGTTTAGGGTTTAGGGTTTAGGGTTTAGGGTTTAGGGTTTAGGGTTTAGGGTTTAGGGTTTAGGGTTTAGGGTTTAGGGTTTAGGGTTTAGGGTTTAGGGTTTAGGGTTTAGGGTTTAGGGTTTAGGGTTTAGGGTTTAGGGTTTAGGGTTTAGGGTTTAGGGTTTAGGGTTTAGGGTTTAGGGTTTAGGGTTTAGGGTTTAGGGTTTAGGGTTTAGGGTTTAGGGTTTAGGGTTTAGGGTTTAGGGTTTAGGGTTTAGGGTTTAGGGTTTAGGGTTTAGGGTTTAGGGTTTAGGGTTTAGGGTTTAGGGTTTAGGGTTTAGGGTTTAGGGTTTAGGGTTTAGGGTTTAGGGTTTAGGGTTTAGGGTTTAGGGTTTAGGGTTTAGGGTTTAGGGTTTAGGGTTTAGGGTTTAGGGTTTAGGGTTTAGGGTTTAGGGTTTAGGGTTTAGGGTTTAGGGTTTAGGGTTTAGGGTTTAGGGTTTAGGGTTTAGGGTTTAGGGTTTAGGGTTTAGGGTTTAGGGTTTAGGGTTTAGGGTTTAGGGTTTAGGGTTTAGGGTTTAGGGTTTAGGGTTTAGGGTTTAGGGTTTAGGGTTTAGGGTTTAGGGTTTAGGGTTTAGGGTTTAGGGTTTAGGGTTTAGGGTTTAGGGTTTAGGGTTTAGGGTTTAGGGTTTAGGGTTTAGGGTTTAGGGTTTAGGGTTTAGGGTTTAGGGTTTAGGGTTTAGGGTTTAGGGTTTAGGGTTTAGGGTTTAGGGTTTAGGGTTTAGGGTTTAGGGTTTAGGGTTTAGGGTTTAGGGTTTAGGGTTTAGGGTTTAGGGTTTAGGGTTTAGGGTTTAGGGTTTAGGGTTTAGGGTTTAGGGTTTAGGGTTTAGGGTTTAGGGTTTAGGGTTTAGGGTTTAGGGTTTAGGGTTTAGGGTTTAGGGTTTAGGGTTTAGGGTTTAGGGTTTAGGGTTTAGGGTTTAGGGTTTAGGGTTTAGGGTTTAGGGTTTAGGGTTTAGGGTTTAGGGTTTAGGGTTTAGGGTTTAGGGTTTAGGGTTTAGGGTTTAGGGTTTAGGGTTTAGGGTTTAGGGTTTAGGGTTTAGGGTTTAGGGTTTAGGGTTTAGGGTTTAGGGTTTAGGGTTTAGGGTTTAGGGTTTAGGGTTTAGGGTTTAGGGTTTAGGGTTTAGGGTTTAGGGTTTAGGGTTTAGGGTTTAGGGTTTAGGGTTTAGGGTTTAGGGTTTAGGGTTTAGGGTTTAGGGTTTAGGGTTTAGGGTTTAGGGTTTAGGGTTTAGGGTTTAGGGTTTAGGGTTTAGGGTTTAGGGTTTAGGGTTTAGGGTTTAGGGTTTAGGGTTTAGGGTTTAGGGTTTAGGGTTTAGGGTTTAGGGTTTAGGGTTTAGGGTTTAGGGTTTAGGGTTTAGGGTTTAGGGTTTAGGGTTTAGGGTTTAGGGTTTAGGGTTTAGGGTTTAGGGTTTAGGGTTTAGGGTTTAGGGTTTAGGGTTTAGGGTTTAGGGTTTAGGGTTTAGGGTTTAGGGTTTAGGGTTTAGGGTTTAGGGTTTAGGGTTTAGGGTTTAGGGTTTAGGGTTTAGGGTTTAGGGTTTAGGGTTTAGGGTTTAGGGTTTAGGGTTTAGGGTTTAGGGTTTAGGGTTTAGGGTTTAGGGTTTAGGGTTTAGGGTTTAGGGTTTAGGGTTTAGGGTTTAGGGTTTAGGGTTTAGGGTTTAGGGTTTAGGGTTTAGGGTTTAGGGTTTAGGGTTTAGGGTTTAGGGTTTAGGGTTTAGGGTTTAGGGTTTAGGGTTTAGGGTTTAGGGTTTAGGGTTTAGGGTTTAGGGTTTAGGGTTTAGGGTTTAGGGTTTAGGGTTTAGGGTTTAGGGTTTAGGGTTTAGGGTTTAGGGTTTAGGGTTTAGGGTTTAGGGTTTAGGGTTTAGGGTTTAGGGTTTAGGGTTTAGGGTTTAGGGTTTAGGGTTTAGGGTTTAGGGTTTAGGGTTTAGGGTTTAGGGTTTAGGGTTTAGGGTTTAGGGTTTAGGGTTTAGGGTTTAGGGTTTAGGGTTTAGGGTTTAGGGTTTAGGGTTTAGGGTTTAGGGTTTAGGGTTTAGGGTTTAGGGTTTAGGGTTTAGGGTTTAGGGTTTAGGGTTTAGGGTTTAGGGTTTAGGGTTTAGGGTTTAGGGTTTAGGGTTTAGGGTTTAGGGTTTAGGGTTTAGGGTTTAGGGTTTAGGGTTTAGGGTTTAGGGTTTAGGGTTTAGGGTTTAGGGTTTAGGGTTTAGGGTTTAGGGTTTAGGGTTTAGGGTTTAGGGTTTAGGGTTTAGGGTTTAGGGTTTAGGGTTTAGGGTTTAGGGTTTAGGGTTTAGGGTTTAGGGTTTAGGGTTTAGGGTTTAGGGTTTAGGGTTTAGGGTTTAGGGTTTAGGGTTTAGGGTTTAGGGTTTAGGGTTTAGGGTTTAGGGTTTAGGGTTTAGGGTTTAGGGTTTAGGGTTTAGGGTTTAGGGTTTAGGGTTTAGGGTTTAGGGTTTAGGGTTTAGGGTTTAGGGTTTAGGGTTTAGGGTTTAGGGTTTAGGGTTTAGGGTTTAGGGTTTAGGGTTTAGGGTTTAGGGTTTAGGGTTTAGGGTTTAGGGTTTAGGGTTTAGGGTTTAGGGTTTAGGGTTTAGGGTTTAGGGTTTAGGGTTTAGGGTTTAGGGTTTAGGGTTTAGGGTTTAGGGTTTAGGGTTTAGGGTTTAGGGTTTAGGGTTTAGGGTTTAGGGTTTAGGGTTTAGGGTTTAGGGTTTAGGGTTTAGGGTTTAGGGTTTAGGGTTTAGGGTTTAGGGTTTAGGGTTTAGGGTTTAGGGTTTAGGGTTTAGGGTTTAGGGTTTAGGGTTTAGGGTTTAGGGTTTAGGGTTTAGGGTTTAGGGTTTAGGGTTTAGGGTTTAGGGTTTAGGGTTTAGGGTTTAGGGTTTAGGGTTTAGGGTTTAGGGTTTAGGGTTTAGGGTTTAGGGTTTAGGGTTTAGGGTTTAGGGTTTAGGGTTTAGGGTTTAGGGTTTAGGGTTTAGGGTTTAGGGTTTAGGGTTTAGGGTTTAGGGTTTAGGGTTTAGGGTTTAGGGTTTAGGGTTTAGGGTTTAGGGTTTAGGGTTTAGGGT